>CM065793.1:3207496-4407496 GCA_033296515.1 Macrochelys suwanniensis
TCTTGAATGGTCTCACTCTGCCTCAGTTTCCCCACCTGTCCCTGTGACTGTTTCCCTCCCGCCTCAGGCCGTCCCGCTCGCCTGGCAGCTGGGGGGGGGGGCGGGGGGGCTTGGTCCAGGCCCACGAGTAAGTGAGCCGGGCCCTAGCTCCCATGGGGAAGCGGGGTGGGGGGAGCTGGGATGGGGCAGGCCCCGTTGCTGGGAACAGCCCTTGTGTGGCTTCGCCGGATTGGCAGGGCTGGAGGTGATGGGAATCGCAATCCCCTGCCGGACTTACCCAAGCGGCAGCTGGCCCGATCCCCCCCCCGCCCCCCCCCCCCCCGCACCGTGGGAGCCTGACCCCGGCACCTGCTGTTTGCTCATCCTCACCCAGCAACCTGCACGTGGTGCTCGACTTTGGCTGGGGCTGGCTCGGGCAGCAGCTGCTAGCGCCGCCCCACGGCGCCCGAACAGCCCATGGCACCCCGACCCCCCAGAGCCAGAGCCCCTGGCACAGACCCCTCGTGGATTTGGGGGAGCAGAACTGGGGGTGGGGGATGGATTTGGGGGAACAGAACTGGGGGTGGGGGATGGATTTGGGGGAACAGAACTGGGGGGTGGGGGATGGATCGGGGGGAGCAGAACTGGGGGATGGATTTGGGGGGGGCAGAACTGGTGGGTGGGGGATGGATTTGGGGGAGCAGAACTGGGGGTGGGGATGGATTGGGGGGGCAGAACTGGTGGGTGGGGGATGGATTTGGGGGGAGCAGAACTGGGGGTGGGAATGGATTTGGAGGAGCAGAACAGGGGGGTGGGAGATGGATCGGGGGGAGCATAACTGAGGGTGGGGGATGATCAGGGGAGCAGAACAGGGGGCACCCTTTGTCCTGCTCAGTCCAAGGCCCCCAGGGCAGGGCAGGAGGGGAGTGTGGGCAGGACGCTCCCTGCCGCCGAACAGTGACTCCCAGACTGGGCTGGGGAAGGGGTCAGTGCAGCCAGGCCGGTGTCTGCAAGGGATGTTTCCTGGGGGGGGGCCAGGCACAGCGGGGGGCCCGGGGCCAGCTCGGGGCGGTAGAGACAGAGCGTTACCTGGCCAGAGACCCATGTTCTCCTGCGTCGCCCGCGCAGCCCCTGCTCCCCCGGCCTCAGCAGGCTTTAGAGGCTCCGATCCAGGGGACCCCTGTGGGGGGAAACGCCCCTCACAGGTGGCCTGGGGGGCATCTGCCTCCCTCCCGCATCCTTGGCCCCAGGCTTCCCCCACTCCGGTAAATCCACCCGCAGGCTGGACCTGGCTCTGCTCTCTGAACAGTGAGGAAGAGTCCCCCCCACCCCCAACCTGCAACAGCCAGCCAGGCGATAGGGAAACTGAGGCACGGAGCAGCAACCCTGCCACACGTGGCGGAGCTGGGAGCAGAGCCCAGGACTCCTGCCAAGAGGGGGGTGCGGGGGGGGGCGGAGCCGTGCAGGGGAGTGACGGTGGTCGGGGGGAGAAACTGGGCTCCGGGTGGGCGAGGGGGAAGGGCAGGGTCCGCGGGAGGGGCGAGGAAACTTTACAGGCGCTGGGGCCTAGATCTGAGCTCTCGGGCCCTGCCTGGCCCATTAGCCAGACCGGTTTCTGCCCAGTTGCAACGTGTGGTGCAGACGAGACCCGGCCCTGTTCCCTAGCCCAGCCATCGCCTGGCCCGCAGCGTCTGGAGGGGCACTGGGGAGAGAGGATGCTGGTGGGATTGGATAGGCAGCCTCTAAAATCCCCCCGTGCTGGGAACCCCTGATATGGGGAGCCCTGGGGGCTGCGTGTGCGTCCGCTCTAGGGGTCCCCATTCCCCTTCCAGCCGGTTCCCAACCCAGCCTGCTCTGACCACAAGACCCCATGCCCCTCCCAGAGCTGGGAGAGAACCCAGGAGTCCTGGTTCCCAACCAGCCTGCTCTGACCACTAGACCCATGCCCCTCCCAGAGCTGGGAGAGAACCCAGGAGTCCTGGCTCCCGACACAGCCTGCTCTGACCACTAGACCCCATGCCCCTCCCAGAGCTGGAGAGAACCCGGGAGTCCTGGCTCCCAGCCCACCCTGTTCGAACCCACTAGACACCCCCACTTCCTGTCCCCAACACACCCCACCTGCTGCAACTCCCCCCCACACCCGCCTCAAACTGGGAGGGGACCTGTGTCCGGGACCCTCCATGAGCCAGAACTTGGGCCCTGACAGGTGAAAGTCTCCCAGCTCTGGGAGGGGGGTGGGGGTCCAGTGGTTGGAGCGGGGCAGGGCTGGAAGTCAGGACTCCTGGGTTCTATCCCTAGCTGGGAACGGGGGGAGGGGTCTAGTGGTTGGAGCGGGGCAGGGCTGGGAGTCAGGACTCCTGGGTTCTATCCCTAGCTGGTGGATGGGGAGAGGGTCTAGTGGTTGGAGCGGGGGCAGGGCTGGGAATGAGGACTCCTGGGTTCTATCCCTGGCTGGGGATGGGGGGAGGGGTCTAGGGTTGGAGCGGGGGCAGGGCTGGGAGTCAGGACTCCTGGGTTCTATCCCTAGCTGGGGGGCGGGAGGAGGGGTCTAGTGGTTGGAGCGGGGGCAGGGCTGGGATCAGGACGCCTGGGTTCTATCCCTGGCTGGGGGACGGGTGCGGGAGGGGTCGAGTGGCTGGAGTGGGGGCAGGGCTGGGAGTCAGGACGCCTGAGTTCTATCCCAGGCTGGACTGACCCCACCACAGCCCCTGCTCCAGCCGTTCCACTTGTACCAGGGCTCAGGCTCCTGATCCCATCACAGGGCCCGAAAGGAGCCATGTTGGGCCGGGCAGCCCATCGCCCCTGGGCCAGGAACCCGGAGCCCCCAGACGTGCCCTGGGCAAATCTCCCCCCGGATCCCAGGGGGAATCCAGCGCCCCCACCCTGCGGTGAGTGAGTTATCCCAGGGAGAGCTGGCTGGGCCCTGAGAGTGGGGGGAGCTGGGAGGTTAGGAGCAGGGGAACCGTATGAGGGGGGTTGCTGGGAGCTGGGGGTGAACCATGAGAAGGGATGGGGGTGCGGAAACCATGGAGGGTGAGTCTTGTGGGGGGAGAGCTGGGGGAGCTGTGGGGCGGGGAGCTGTGCCCCAGTTTCCCTGAGGAAGTGGGGGCAGGCCAGGCCCGGCTGCACCAGAGCCCCCGAGTGTGGCCGGACAGGCCCGGAGCAGCACGTCGGGGTCGCTGGTCTTTGCGTGTCCGGCCCCTGACCTGACCCCGGCCCGGCGTTTACATCCCCAGCGCCCGGTGAGATTGCGTCATCACCGCGTGACATCACCCCACGAGGTGACCCTGGCGTGACATCACCGCGTGACATCACCCCACGAGGTGACCCCGGTGTGACATCACCGCGTGACATCACACCATGAGGTGGACCCCGGTGTGACATCACCGCGTGACATCACCCCACAAGGTGGACCACGGCGTGACATCACCACGTGACATCACCCCACGAGGTAACCCCGGCGTGACACCACTGACATCACCCACGAGGGTAACCCCGGCGTGACATCACCACGTGACGTCCCCCGGCGAGGGACACCGCAGCGGGACCCCACGCCATAAGGTGACCTCGGTCACTGAGTGCGACCTTGAGGGCATGACGTCGTCCCGTGGGCTCTCGGCACCACCCCCACAGAGCGTGACATCATGTCCTCGTGGCCTGACATCATCGTGGGCCCTGTGAGGTCATCGCGCGATGGGGTGACATCGCCTCGCCTGTCCGGCCCGGCCTGGATTCATGGCTCCTGCCAGGCGTGGGATGGGCATGACCCAGAGCCAGCTCACGCCACGTGTCTCTGTCAGATTGACAGCCAATGAAAGCGGGGTTCCCCCCAGCTGTAGTCCCCTCCCCCCTCCGAGACCCCCAAAGAAACGGGGAGTTTAAACATCGGATGAGGCACCATTTCCCGGTGACCCTTTGCTGGCAGCCCCAGCAGAGAGGCCAGTGAGGGAAGGTGCCCACCCCCCACCCCCCTCACCCACTCCCCATCCCCCCAGATGGGGTGCCAGCACATTGGCAGGGCTGGGGCGTTGGGGTTGGGCAGAGGTTTCCCTGACGCTGCCACCCTTGTAGCTCCCACACTGGGATGCACCCCCCCCCCAAAAAATCTGCCATCTCAGCCGGGGGCCCCCAAACATGAGGCTTTGGAAATTTCTCGGCCCCTGGAGATGGTTCATTCCAGACCCCGTTCTTGCGAACCACTCGCTGGGGACGCCCTTTGCCGTGACGCTTGGAGGGGGCACCCCAGTCCTCCAAGAACTGGCTCCAACCCCCGGCTCCTCTCCACCTGCCAACTCCTGCCGTGGCGGGGAGAAGAGCCGCCCGTTTGCCCCCCCCAGCCTGTGGAATCGGAGCCAGTGGCTGTCTAGGGTCCCCGGCCGCCCCCCCAAACCCGAGTAGTGATGCGACCCTGTCCGCCAGGTGGCACTGCCCGGAACCGGGAGCCAGGCCCAGCCCCCGCCCCCCGCCCCGGCCTCTTCTCTCCGGGGTGTTTTTTTGGAGGGGTGGGACGGCCTCAGGTTCAGATTTTGCCTCGGGCCTCCCAAAAACTGCGTGGCCCTGAGGCCTCCTCCCACTTTCCTCTCCCCGTGAACTCCTCTGCTCAATATACAGCCCCAGAGAACCGGATGGGTCCAGAGCGCAGCCCCAAGCACCGCAAACGGCCTTCTCTGGCTCGGCGGAGGGCGTGAAAAAGCCCCCTCTGGAGATGGCACTTGGGTGGGGAAAGTTGTGAGTTTGCAGCAGGGTTTGGCTGCCTGCTGCCTTGTGTGTGCGCGTGTGCGTGTGTGTGTGTGTCTGTGTGTGCGTGCGTGCACAGATCCATCCCAGGTTTCACAGTGTCTCTGAAATTGAAGACAGCATGCTGTGTGAATTCAGTTCCAGGGTCTCCCTCACTCAGCCCCACACAGAGCTTAGCCCTCCTCCTCCACATTCAGCCTTCAAAGTTTTTCTTAAAAAAAAAAAAAAAAAAAACCCTTCGAAAACTGCTCCGCAACTTGAAAGGGGCAAAGAAAGAGAATTTTGTGAGTGTGTGTCTGTCCTGACACTTCCCCCAAAGCCCCAGCGCTGCATCAAACACTGAGTCGCTCTCCATGTGGAAGGACTCAAGAAATCATCGGGAAGTTTCTAAAGAGAAACAAGACTTCCTTCTCCAAGGTGGTCCTGGGCTGCCGTCTGAGAATGGAATATTTATAACCCGGCCTGCGTCGGCAGACAAAAATCACATTTTTTTTAACCCGTTTTTGTTTTTCTTTTGGTGGATTTCAAGGGAAAAGAAAGATGGGGAAAGTTTTGTGAAGAGACGGCTGACGATCTTCGGCGCCGCTGTTTGGTTTGCGTTTTTCAGCATTTTCTGGATGTTACGTTTTCTCCTGGAAAGACGCGAAGTGCCCAAAAAGTGGAATTTCAGCCTCGAGGCACCAAAGGCTGCGTTTTTGGGGGAGAAAACATCAAAAAGGAAAAGAAAAGGCTCCTTCCCTTGGCTCGCGAGTCATCCTCCCATCCGGCTCCCAAAGGTACGATGCATTTTTTTTTAATAACTTTTTAAAAAACTATTAACTACAGTGTTGAGGGGGGAGCAGGATTTTTACCCAATTTAACGGTTTCTGGTCAAGGGGGCGGTTTTGCTTCTGGACGCTTTGTCTCGGGACCTGCCGGAATGACTGTAATTTTGGGTTTTTAAGCCACACAAATCTTTAGAAGACTCGATCCTTTTTCAACTCCACAAGATGCGGGAGTAGCTATTCCGTGACACCCAACTTCTGCGCCTACGGGGAAAACACAACTGCAGCTAGCATTCTAAGTGCCCCATGGCCAACAAAACCCGGCTGACTTGACAGTAAATTTCCCTTACATCAAGTTTAATTTTGCAAGTTACCAAGTTGCTTTCCCCCCCCCCCCCCCCCCCCCCCCCCCACCCCCCCCCCCCCCCCCGCTCCCTCTCCTTTGGCAAAACAATCCAGGAGGCTCCCAACTTCTGGAATCGGATCAAATCCAATTAAATCAGATGGGAGTGGGGGGAAGTGGGGAAAACCACGGCCAATTACTTTGCCAAATTGCAATTTGTCAGGCAGGGATTACGCAGCCCGAATAGGCGCTTTCCCCCGGCTTTTACTGCGTTTGCTTTTCGCACCACGGCAATTTGTTTCGCTTTGTGAACTTGGCGAAGTAATTCCTGGGCTGCGGGCGGCCCTCCCTCTCCTTCTTCGCCACAAGTTGGGCCAGCCCATGGAGTTTGCTGCGGATTTGGCTGGGATCATGCTCTGGAGCAGGCCCGGCGGTGGGTGGCTATTGACGGGCTGACACATCCGTCTGTCCCGCTCACGGGTCACCCAGCGGTGCCGATGTGCTGAGCGGCCCAGAGAGCCCAGTTCCTGCAGCTGGCTGGGGGCTTGGATGAGGTTCAGAAAATCCCAGAGCGGGGAAGGGGCCGGTGGGGGGCTCCGAGCAAGGAAAGTGACACTGCGCGGTTCTTCATTGTGATGTGGAGAGAGACACACGCACGCCTGGTGGCTGAGCCGAGATCACCCAAGGAGATCCTTGCGCACTGGTGCTAGGCAGAGGCTGGGTGGGTGGGCGACGCGGGGACAGACCTGATGGAGGAGGAGGTGGGGGGGGGCGGGGTTGAGTCTCCAGGGACAGTGCAGACAGAAAGTGAATCAGCTGGGCTGCACCATCCCTGCTCGTTCCTGGCACCCTGTGTCCTGCCAGCCCCACCGGAGCCCCAGGCCCTGCCAGGAGCCCCGCACAGGTGCCATCTAGACCCCATCGGTTCCCCACCCCATCCATAGCTGGGGTGGCACCTGGGAGACGCTGGCCCCCTCCTGCCCTGCCACGGCCCACGCCCTGCCCGAGGGTCCCCTGCAGGCCCATCTCCAGCGCTGGCCAGCGCCTGACCTCCCTGGTCAGCGGGAGGTGGAGCCCGGGCGTGAACCAGCCGCACCCCTGGGCCCCAGCTGTGCTGGCAGCGCCCGTGCAGGGCGAGGCCGAGGATTTCGCTCTCCCCGGACAAGCTTTCCCAGAAGCCACCGGGAAATATTCCCGGGGGGCGGGAGGCGCCCAGAGATTGCCCCGCCCGGGGAATCCTGCTGCCGAGCCCAGAGGCCCGGAGCCTCACTTTGCTGCATCAGCAATTCCTGGGCTTGCCAGAGAGGTGTGACGAGACTGGGCGGGGAGGGGAGAATCCCTCTGCCTTGGCTCATCAGGAGGTGTGTGATGGTAACGCCTGGAGATGCCACCCGTGATCGAGCCCCGATGTGCCAGGAACTGCACAGACCCTGCCCGAGATCAGAGCCCCGCCGGGCACTGCACAAACCCTGCCTGAGGTCAGAGCCCGGCTGGGCACTGCACAAACCCTGCCTGAGATCAGAGCCCGGCTGGGCACTGCACAAACCCTGCCCGAGATCAGAGCCCCGCCGGTCATGGCACAGACCCTGCCGAGATCAGAGCCCCACTGGCACTGCACAAACCCTACCCGAGATCAGAGCCCCGCTGGGCACTGCACAAACCCTGCCCGAGATCAGAGCCCAGCTGGGCACTGCATGAACCCTGCCTGAGATCAGAGCCCCGCCGGGCACTGCACAAACCCTGCCCGAGATCAGAGCCCCGCTGGCACTGCAGAAACCCTGCCCGAGATCAGAGCCCCGCCGGGCACTGCACAAAACCCTGCCTGAGATCAGAGCCCCGCCGGCACTGCACAGACCCCTACCTGAGATCAGAGCCCGGCCGGGCACTGCACAAACCCTGCCCGAGATCAGAGCCCCGCTGGGCACTGCACAAACCCTGCCCGAGATCAGAGCCCCGCCGGGCACTGCACAGACCCTGCCCGAGATCAGAGCCCCGCCGGGCACTGCACAAACCCTGCCCGAGATCAGAGCCCCACTGGGCACTGCACAGACCCTGCCTGAGATCAGAGCCCCGCCGGGCACTGAAAAAACCCTGCCCGAGATAAGAGCCCCGCCGGGCACTGAACAAACCCTGCCCGGGATCAGAGCCCCGCCGGGCACTGCACAGACCCTGCCCGGGATCAGAGCCCCGCCGGGCACTGCACAGACCCTGCCCGGGATCAGAGCCCCGCCGGCACTGCACAGACCCTGCCCGAGATCAGAGCCCCGCCGGGCACTGCACAGACCCTGCCCGGGATCAGAGCCCCGCTGGGCACTGCACAGACCCTGCCCGGGATCAGAGCCCGGCCGGGCACTGCACAGACCCTGGCCGAGACCAGAGCCCCGCCGGGCACTGCACAGACCCTGGCCGAGACCAGAGCCCCGCCGGGCACTGCACAGACCTGGCCGAGACCAGGGCCCCGCCGGGCACTGCACAGACCCTGGCCGAGACCAGGGCCCCGCCGGGCACTGCACAGACCCTGGCCGAGACCAGGGCCCCGCCGGGCACTGCACAGACCCTGGCCGAGACCAGGGCCCCGCCGGGCACTGCACAGACCCTGCCCCAGACCAGGGCCCCGCCGGGCACTGCACAGACCCTGCCCCAGACCAGGGCCCCGCCGGGCACTGCACAGACAACCCTGCCCGAGACCAGGGCCCCGCCGGGCTCTGCACAGACCCTGCCCGAGACCAGAGCCCAGCCGGGCACTGCACAGACCCTGCCCGAGACCAGGGCCCCGCCGGGCACTGCACAGACCCTGCCCGAGATCAGGGCCCAGCCGGGCACTGCACAGACCCTGCCCGAGATCAGAGCCCCGCCGGGCACTGCACAGACCGGGCTGGGCCGGTCACTACCTACAAACGCTGCCCGAGCGTCTCCACCCTGACGGGAGCTCACACTCCGTGGCCCATTCGGCCCTCACCCTCTCCGCTGACCCAGGGCCGGGGGCGCCGGCGGCATTGCCAACGCAGATGCCGATCTGCTAGGAACCGGGCAGTCCCCGCTGGCGCAGTGCAGGTGGGCTGTGAACCGTCCGCGGAGGGGAGCCAGTGCCCACGCAGGTCTCTGTGTCCCAGGGAGCAGGCTCTGGGGCGGTAACATCGGGCAGCGGATTCATTTCGGTCTAAGGGCCCGGGGCCGCGGTGCGGACGCTCTGATTTCAGCCTGTACCCGCCTTATTTCGCTTCAGCTGAGGCTGGCTGACCCCTCCATTTGCCCCCGTTTTACCAAACCTCGGGAGGCCCCGAAGGATCTGTCCCGCTGGGGCCTGGCCCAGCTCTCTGCAGGGACGGGGCAGTTACTGCTTTGGTTGCGGCTGTCCCGGGGGGCCGGGGTTCTTGGCAGTCTGGGCAGGACGGGGGGCACGGCTTGGATGGGGGCGGGGGGCGCTGGGTTTTTTTAAGGTAAAATGTCAATTTAAAATAATCTCCTCGTTTGGACGGAGTAACCTGTAGCTATTCTGACCTTGCAGTAACGACTCGGCTGGTGAGTTAGAGCGGGCCAAGGGGCGGGCGCGGAGGACTGGGAGCCAGGACGCCTGGGTCCTATCGCCAGGTCTGGGAGGCCAGTGGGGTCTAGTGGGTTAGAGCCAGGCAGGAGGGGGAGCCCCAGGACACCTGGGTTCTGCTCACGCCTTCACCACTGACTCTGGGTGTGAATTTAGACCAGTCCCTTCGCCCCTCTGGGGTAATGACCCCGAGCCAGCGACTGAGGCTTCACTTCCTCCCTGGTTGGTCCCTGCAGGTCTCTGGGTGCTGGGGTGGCTCCCAGGCTGGGTACAGGGCCCTGGGCCCGGCCCCCATCTGATACAGGTGATCTCAGGGGTGTGCCCAGGGTGCCGGGCGTGCCCAGCGGGGGGGCGAGGGCCCTGCCCAACGAGGGCTGGGGGCTTCAGGCTGGGGCCCCGCGGCTCTGCTCCCGCCCCCACCCACTGCCCGTCTGCGCTCGCTGCTTGTTTATTTGTGCGTCTGGCTCCGTGCGGATCTGCCCTGGGCCCCAGCCCAGCGCAGGCTCCCGTCAGCTCCACGCCAGCCCTCGGCGAGCGGGGGGCAGCTGGGCCTGGGGACCCCAGGCCGCGCGGGGTCTGCAGCTCCGGAGATGCGGGGGGAGTGGGAGCTGCCTCTAATCACGGCCCTTCCCGGTGTCTCAGACACGCACACGGGGCGGCTGCTGGTTCGCAGCCTGGGAACTGCCCAGGGCTGGACGTGGCTCAACCAGGCGGGGTATTTCCATCACATGCTTGGGACAGTTCAGTTCAGGTCGGGAGTGAGGGGCACCGGCAGGGTTGGGGGGTGGGGAGCCCAGGGCTGGGCTAGCAGGGGCTGCGGGTCGGGAGTGAGGGGCACCGGCAGAGCTGTGGGGGACCCGAGGGCTGGATTAGCAGGGGGCTGCGGGTCAGGAGTGAGGGGCACCGGCAGAGCTGTGGGGGACCTGAGGGCTGGATTAGCAGGGGGCTGCGGGTTGGGAGTGAGGGGCACCGGCAGAGCTGGGGGCGGGGGCTGGGCTAGCAGGGGCTGCGGGTCGGGAGTGAGGGGTGCCGGCAGAGCTTGGGGGAGCCCAGGGCTGGGCTAGCAGGGGCTGCGGGTCGGGAGTGAGGGGCGCCGGCAGAGCTGTGGGGGAGCCCGCTGGTAATGGGGCACGCCGAGCTGGGCGAGGCTGCCCGCTGCAGAGAAGCCTCCGTCCCGTGCGGTGATTCATCGCGGACACCTTGCAACATGTCGGGGCCACGGGGCACGAAGGGAGAGGCTGGGAGCTGGAGCTGAGCCCGGAGCTGGAGAATCCCGTAACTCGATGCCCGCTGGGAGGGTGGGCAGGGAACACCCCACACCTGGTGGCAGCCGGGTGACCTTTTACATTCAAAGGGGCCCAGCCCCATTGTGCCGCGGGCTCCCATACAGCAACTGTCCCTAATTCACACGGCCCCTCCAGGGCCTCTCTCCAGCCCTGTTCTCGCTCTGGGCCCTCATCAGGGCAGCCAGGACTCCTGGGTTCTCGTGCTGACTCGGACATGTGGCGTGTCTGTGGGTCTGAAGTCACTTGCCTGCACTCTGCCTCAGTTTCCCCAATGCCAGGAGACTGCAGCGCTGGCTCCCCGGTGGAGGTGAGGGGCTGCAGAGCCCCCCGCAGGAAACCCCACCGCCTAGCCCCACCCTCCCGACGCTGCGGAGTAAGAAGGGGAGCTGAGAGGAGAGGGAAGAAGCAGCGAAAACAGAGCCGGGTTTCGGCCGCACCACATCTGGGGATGAGGAGGAGTCGGGGGGAGTTTGCGGCTCCCGGGATCTCAACACTCAGGCCAGGTCTGCACCACGCGGCCCACGACTATCCCCCAGTGCCGGGCATTCCGGAGCCGAGCGGGTGTGCTGGCGATGCCGGTGTGCATGGGTCTGCGGGCTCCTTGGTACCGATCTAGTGGCACCCGGGCTCGGGGCACGGCCGGGAGGCTGGTGTCTAGGGACGTAGGGGTGGCCAAGCAGAGCGTTTCCTGGCTCAGACCCAGGGCTTCAAGCCCCGTTTCTTGTCTCCTCCAGTGGCTTCCTGCAGGAGGCGCTTGTGGGGTGAATTGCTGATCGGGGGGCTTCCTGCCCCAAAGCAGGAGGGGTTTGATCCCAAGCCCCCACCCTTCCCAGTGTCACACTGTCCCCCGTCCTCGGTTGCGTCCCGCTCTGGTGGCAGTGAGTTCCACCAGCTAACCGGGGAAGTCGTTGTTATTAGAGGTGGACAATCCGAGGGGTGATTTGAACCGGGTCCAACAGACCACAAACCCCCAGAGTCTCCCCATTCTCTGGCTCCGAGGAGGACGTGGTCTGGGGCGCCCGAGATCGGTGCTCGTTAGCGTCGGGGACAGGTGCCTCTCGGACAGGGGGAGAGGGCTGGGGGAGCTGCTGACCACAGAGACATGGGGATATTTACGGTGATCCGCCCTAGGGGGAGCTGAGATTTCGGGGTTTGAGCCCCACCCCCTTGTCTTCCCCATGGTGGGAGACACCCATCCCTTGGCCATCCTTCCAAGAGCCCTGAGGTGTTGTCACTGCCCCGGCGAGGCTGATTGGCTGCTGCGTGTCCCTACCTGGTTGTCCTGCCTTCTGCAAGGCGGGACTTCCTGGCTCGCCGGCCTGTATCAAGTCAGGGGTCTGGGGCAGGGGGAGGGGCAACGCTGAGCCAGGTCCCTCCCCGGGGGCCGCGTGGGAGGGAGCAGGGCCAGCCGGGGCTCCCGGTGGGCGGCTCCACTTAGCCCCACATGTGCATCGTGGCCGTCACCACCCCGTGCATCGGGAGGTGGAAAAGCTCCTCCCAGCAGCAGCTGTGTTGTCCCCCCACCCCCCGGGCCCCCGATCCCCGATCCCGGTCTGGGGCCGGGCAAGCGGCTTCCCAGGAGCACGTTGTGGGGGCTGCCGTGAATCCCGCGCCGGGGGCCAAAGCAAACAAGCAGCAGCCCCCTCCCCGCAGCCCCCCGGACCACCTAGCAAGAACCGGCGGCCCTGCCGGCTCGCACACTCGGCCTGTGGCTCGGGGCGAGCGCTCCTGGCCTGGCTGCAACGGGCCGGGCCTGGGCTGAGCAGGGCGGCCAGACGGGGCAGGTGATTGTCCCGGGGTCCTGCCCCTCACTCCCGACCCGCAGCCCCTGCTAGCCCAGCCCTGGGCTCCCTCCCCCAGCTCTGCCGGTGCCCCTCACTCTCGACCCGCAGCCCCTGCCAGCCCAGCCCTGGGCTCCCCCCAGCTCTGCCGGTGCCCCTCACTCCGGACCCGCAGCCCCTGCCAGCCCAGCCCTGGGCTCCCTCCCTCAGCTCTGCCAGTGCCCCTCACTCCCGACCCGCAGCCCCTGCCAGCCCAGCCCTGGGCTCCCTCCCCCAGCTTGGCCGGAGCCCCTCACATCGGTGCGAGTGTAGGTCTGTGTGTGTGTGTGTGTTTGTGTGTAGGTCTGTGGGGGTGGGGGTGTAGGTCTGTGTGTGTGTGTGTCTGTGTCTGTGTCTGTGTAGGGGAGTGTTGTGTGTAGGTCTGGGTGTGTGTGTAGGGGTGTGTGTTCATGTGTAGGTCTGTGGGGGGGGATAGGTCTCTGTGTGTGTGTAGGTCTGGGTGTGCGTGTGTAGGTCTCTGTGTGTGTAGGGGTGTGTCTGTGTAGGGGTGTGTGCGTGCGTGTGTAGCTCTGGGTGTGCGTAGATCTGCCCTGTGCCCATGTGTCACTGCATGTGGGTGCAAATCCAGCTGTTCCAGTTGTTGGGTGCCCCTGGGGAGTGGGGGGTGCTGCCCCCCAGCTCGGTACCTGCCCACACAGGCCCCTTGGCTGGGCACTGCCGGGAGCTCGGCTGCCCGGCCCCATGCGGGTTTCGCAGCCGGGGCTGGGACAGACTCGTGGGCAGCCCGGTCCTGGCCAGCATGTGGGGTGCTGGGGGCCCCCGACAGCTCTGCAGGTCAGCACGGCGGGGGTTAAGGGGGGGCCGTCTCCTCTGAAAGCAGTGGGGAGCCCCCTGACGGAGGGAAGTCCGAGGGAAGGAGCCTTCAGACACTGGGGCTCGGCGCTGGCCTGACCCACCCGGCCCCACCCCGTCCTCGACTCTCCCAGCCCCCGGGGCCAGGGGACCACCTTGGAACCGGTGCCTGGGCCTCCCCCGGCGCGGGGATCACACTCCTTTCAGAGCCCCTGAACCTGAAGCAATGGGCTTTGAGACAGCTGTCTGGCCTGGGCAGATTAGCAGCGGGGACTGAATGAGGCGGGCGGCCCAGCGGAGGGGTCAGGCGCGGTGGGGGGCTGGGACAGAGACACAGGGCCCCGTTCGGGGCACGGAGAGCAGGGGCCGGCCTGGCCCTTCCCGGGGAACGGGGGTCCCAGATCCTCGGGGCCTTTCGACCGGGGCATCCCCCGGCTCACTGCCAGGGCAGCCTGTGTCTGCATTGTGCGGGGGGGCTGCCGCCGATCCGGCCCCAGGGCGGGTGCACGGGCTGGCTCAGGACGAGGGGGAATGGGGCCTTTCCCCTCTAGGGGGCTCCGGCCCCTGGCAGGGGCCCTGGCTGGTCGTTCAGTGACTTTTGGGTGCGGGAAGCCCATGTGGGGGCCGCGGGGGAGCTCGTTCTCCAGGGGCTGCCCCCAGCCTCCCATCCCTTATGCAACCCGCGTGGCCGGGGAGTGGCACTGGCTGGGTGCGGCTGGCAGGCCGGGCGGTGCCGGGCGGGGGGGGGGCGGGGCGCTGGCAGGCCAGGCGGTGCCATGCGGGGCGTGGGGGGGCGACGCTGGCAGGCCGGGCAGTGCCGTGCGCGGGGAGGGGGGGGCGATGGCTGATCCGTGGGAGCCAGAGCCGCGGTTTTCCTAAGGCCGCGCAGGGTTAAACCAATCGGGCACTTGGCTGACCCGGGGTCACTGAGCGGGGGCGGGGAGGGCTGTGGCCGCTGGGCCAGCAGCCGTCTGGGCCCTGGGGTGGCCGGCGGCTCGGCTGGCAGAATTCCCCGAGGGGCTGGGCCCGAACACCCCACCCCCCAGTGTCTGGGCAGCGGGGAGTGTGGTGGGGAGGGCTATGGGGTCAGGCTACACTTCAACCTGGTTCCTCCACCAACTCCCAGCCCCCTCAGACCCCTTGCCCCAACACCCCGACCCCCAGACCACTGCACACCCTGGCTCAGCATGAGACTTACCCCTTGTCTGTCTGTCCGTCCCCATCCACCCCCCGCCCCACGCTCCAGGTCACTGCCCTTCTGCATGGGCCCCCCACCCCTGGGCTGCTCCGGCCGGGGAGGGTACTGGGGGGACGGATCAGCTGCGGGGGGGCACTAGGGAGCGGCTCAGCCCCGGGGGGGGGGGGCACTGGGGAGTGGCTCGGCCCGGGGGGGGCACTGGGGAGCGGTTCAGCCCCGGGGGGGGCACTGGGGAGCGGCTCGGCCCCACCCCCGAGTTCCCGGCGCAGCAGCCTGGGCCCTGAGCTGGGTGATGGATTTTGCCACACAAGCTGAACTGCCTTTTTATCGGGCCTGGGATCTCGGCCTAATCCAGCCCTGACGTCAGGTTCCCCCGCAGTGGGGCTGGGGGGCCCTTAACCCTGCAGGGGCTGGGCCGCGCCAGCTGGAAAAACGCTTCTGGGAGAAGCCCCCAAGCTTCACCCTGGGAGGCAGAGGGCTGGGGGTGGGGGGATGCGGGGGCAGGGCTTGGGTTGGCAGGGGCTGCAGGTCGGGAGTGAGGGGCACCGGCAGAGCTGGGGGAGGGGGGAGCCCAGGGCTGGGTTGGCAGGGGCTGCAGGTCGGGAGTGAGGGGCACCGGCAGAGCTGGGGCGGGGGTGGCGCAGGGCTGGGGGTGTGGGGAGCCCAGGGCTGGGCTAGCAGGGCCTGCAGGTCGGGATTGGGGCGGGTGGGGGGGGTCACATGTGCACGTTTTGTAACCTGCGCTTTTCAGGGACTATGTAGCCACCCCATTTACTCAGCGGCCCAGCGGGGGCAGCCCTGGGAGTTCCCTGCAGGCTCCCTGGTTCCCGACCTACAAGTGAGCGGGGAGGAGCCCCGTCTCCGATTCCCTTCCCCCGCCCGCCCCAGCCAGAGGGGAAAGCCCCAGTCTCATTCCCTGCCCCACTCTCCTGCCCCACTGACAGTGGGTCCAGGCCGGGCAGGCAGGAGGCTGATCCGTCGGCGCCGTGCGTCCTTCCGGTTCGAGCAGGGGGCACGGGGCGGGGGGACGTCCCAGGCCCTGAGACTTTTCCTGGGGGCCTCCAAGTGTCTGGCACAGAAGCTGCTGTCCACAGAGTGGGGAGAAGCATCACCTTCCGTTCAGGGTTTGTTCTGGGGGAGCTGGGGAGACGTTCCCCCAGATATGGAAGGGGAGGTGGGATGGAAACAGAGACCATGGCCAGCTTGGGGTATCTATCTATCTATCCCCATCCACCCTATCTATCTCTCTATCTATCCCCATCCACCCCCTCTATCTATCTATCTATCTATCTATCTATCTACCTATCTATCTATCTATCCCCATCCACCCCAGCCACCCCATCTATCTATCTATCTATCTATCTATCTATCCCCATACACCCCATCTATCTATCTATCTATCTATCTATCTATCTATCCCCATCCACCCCATTCATCCATCTATCTATCTATCCCCATCCACCCCATCTATCTATCTATCTATCTATCTATCTATCCCCATCCACCCCATCTATCTATCTATCCCCATCCACCCCATCTATCTATCTATCTATCTATCCCCATCCACCCCATCTATCTATCTATCTATCTATCTGTCTATCTATCCCCATCCACCCCATCTATCTATCTATCCCCATCCACCCCATCTATCTATCTATCTATCTATCCCCATCCACCCCATCTATCTATCTATCTATCTCCATCCACCACCTCTATCTATCTATCTATCTATCTATCTATCTATCTATCTACCTAACCCCATCCACCCTATCTATCTATCTATCTATCTATCTATCTATCCCCATCCACCCCATCCATCTATCTATCTACATATCTATCTACCTAACCCCATCCACCCTATCTATCTATCTATCTATCCCCATCCACCCCATCTATCTATCTATCCCCATCCCATCTCTCTCTCTCTCTCTCCAGGGTGCTCGGGAAGCAGGAGCCAGGGGGCCGCTTGCTGAGGGGTTTGCCCCCCTGCCCCGTGCCCGGCAAGCGGCGTTTGGGCGGCGAAGGCCCAGGCTTTGCGCCGGGCCTGGCCGCAGCCCGTGTTCTTGGCAGGCGCGAGAGGAATGTGTGTCAGTTTGCGTTTCTTGGCAGGGACGGTTCCTTCAATCCAGCCTGCGCTTGGCTCTCAAATTTATGCCCATAGGCTGCTACTTGGGTGGGCCGGGGCCGGCTGGGCCGGGAAGGGGGGGGCCGCCCATGAGGGAGCTGTCTCGTCATTCCCATTGGCTGCCGGGACGGGAGCTCGTCTCTTGTGCTCCCCTCCCGCCCCAAACTCTTCCTGCTTGTGGGGGGGGGGGGGGGCATCTCACCCCCTTTAATCTGCAGCCCCCGGGGCCGGTTCAAACCCCCGAGCCGCATGCTGGGGCCCCCACTGACAGGTCCTGGGCAGCCACAGCGGGTGAGCAGCCTTGGGGGGCCAGGGGGGTCCCCCCCGCTCGGCGGGGTTAGGCCCAGGCGGGGAGACCTGGTCTCCAGCCCCTGCTCCGGCCCAGGCACATGGAGGCGCCTGGAAACTGTCTGGGGGAGGGGAGGGCAGAGTGGCCCGGTCTCTCCCTGTTCTGTGCACCAGGACGGTGCCGTCCTGGCATGCGTGTGGGTGGCCGGGCACGCCCATGGGCGCTGCTCAGTGTGGAGCGGGGGGAGCCGTGGACGTGGAGTGCCCATCGGCGGGCGGCGCATGCAGTGTATGTGGCCTGCACGCGTGTGCTGTGCATGTCGCAGCGTCTGTGTGTGTGTGTGTGCATGTCATGACATGTGTGCATTCTGTGTGATGTGCATGTGTCCGTGTGTGTGTTGTATGTACATTCCATGTGGAATGCATGTGAGCATGTGTGCTGTATGTACAGTCCGTGTGGTGTGCCGCCAATGCCAATGGACGATGGGCTGAGAGACAGGCCCCAAAACTGCTCCCCCAGCTCTGCCGGTGTCCCTCACTCCCGACCCGCAGCCCCTGCTAGCCCAGCCCTGGACTCCCCACACCCCCAGCTCTGCCGGTGCCCCTCACTCCCGACCCGCAGCCCCTGCTAGCCCAGCCCTGGACTCCCCACACCTCCAGCTCTGCCGGTGCCCCTCACTCCCGACCCGCAGCCCCTGCTAGCCCAGCCCTGGACTCCCCACACCCCCAGCTCTGCCGGTGCCCCTCACTCCCGACCCGCAGCCCCTGCTAGCCCAGCCCTGGGCTCCCCACCCCCAGTTCTGCAGCGTCCGAGGCCAGGTGCACTCCGGCGGGCAGGGGGATGCAGCGCGCGGCCGTGGTGCCAGGCCAGGCCATGCCGTGCGGACGCGGCGCGATCCCTGGCCCGGCGGCGCGGCGCATTGTACGGCGCAGCGCCAGGGCCGAGGCAGGCCAAGCCATCCGGCCTCGCTGGCGGCAGCCAACTCGAGGGCCGCCCGGTACCGGGCAATGAAACGGTTTGGGTGTCTCGCCCACTGGGCCTACTGCTCCCTGCTGGCGCTCGGTGATTAGTTTCCGGTGGGAGCCGGTGAATTCAGGGGAGGGTTGAAGGCGGCCCCGAACTCCGGGTAGGCACGTTCCCCCCACTCCCCGAAAAGCGCCCGTGGACACACCCAGGCCTGGGTAGCCGCGCCCCCCCCCCCCGACCCCCAGCAATGCCTCCAGCCCAGCTGGGGAGGAATGCCCTCTGCCTATCACCCAGCGTCGCCATGGAAACTCCCCAATCTGCTTTCCCAAAGTGTTATTTGGGGGCGGGACGCAGAGGAGGGGGGAGTGGGAAGCAGAGGAGGAGTGGGCGGGGGGGGCTGGAGAAGAGGCTGGAAGGAAAGGAGTTCACCCCCCTCCTGGGGGCAGCTGCCTCCCCCAGCCCTCCCTGCCCCAGCGAAGGGGAAGAGCAGGCTGTGAACGCCGCCCCCAGCAATCCTTTGCGGGACTCTGCGAGGACCCCGGCCCAGCCCAGCGCGGGGAGGGGCCGGTGGGACCCGGGGCTGTGCAGAAGACACAGGTGCGCGGTAGAACGGGAGTTGCAACGGTGACGGTTCCCGGGCCGTGACGGGGGGGGGGGGGGGGCGGCGCCAGCTGAGCCGGGGAGGAGTCGTTAGCTAATGACTGGCGTAAAGTGTTCTATGGTGCACTGCCCGTGTCTCACCAGTGCGACGGGCACCAACCCTGCTGCCGTTTTAATGAGGGCCGCTGGTACCAGCTGCCGGGTGATAACGTCCACACGCTCCCAGCGCCAGTGGGAGACCCGACAATAACAAACCAGTGTGCACACGGCCCCAGCGCCAGTGAGAGACCCGACAATAACAAACCAGTGTGCACACGGCCCCAGCGCCAGTGAGAGACCCGACAATAACAAACCAGTGTGCACATGGCCCCAGCGCCAGTGAGAGACCCGATAATAACAGACCAGTGTGCACACGGCCCCAGCGCTAGTGAGAGACCCTACAATAACAAACCAGTGTGCACATGGCCCCAGCGCCAGTGAGAGACCCGATAATAACAGACCAGTGTGCACATGGCCCCAGCACCAGTGAGAGACCCTACAATAACGAACCAGTGTGCACACGCCCCCAGCGCCAGTGAGAGACCCTACAATAACAGACCAGTGTGCACACGGCCCCAGCGCCAGTGAGAGACCCGACAATAACAAACCAGTGTGCACATGGCCCCAGCGCCAGTGAGAGACCCGATAATAACAGACCAGTGTGCACACGGCCCCAGCGCTAGTGAGAGACCCTACAATAACAAACCAGTGTGCACATGGCCCCAGCGGCAGTGAGAGACCCGATAATAACAGACCAGTGTGCACATGGCCCCAGCACCAGTGAGAGACCCTACAATAACGAACCAGTGTGCACACGCCCCCAGCGCCAGTGAGAGACCCTACAATAACAGACCAGTGTGCACACGGCCCCAGCGCCAGTGAGAGACCCGACAATAACAAACCAGTGTGCACATGGCCCCAGCGCCAGTGAGAGACCCTACAATAATAGACCAGTGTGCACACAGCCCCAGCACCAGTGAGAGACCCTACAATAACAGACCAGTGTGCACACGGCCCCAGCGCCAGTGAGAGACCCGACAATAACAAACCAGTGTGCACACAGCCCCAGCACCAGTGAGAGACCCGACAATAATAGACCAGTGTGCACACAGCCCCAGCACCAGTGAGAGACCCTACAATAACAGACCAGTGTGCACACGGCCCCAGCACCAGTGAGAGACCCGACAATAATAGAAATGAAATCGTTGTGACGAGCGGGGGGTTTGTTCTAGCAACCCAGGCGCGAGAGCTGAGTTTGTGGCTGCCCCAGCCAGCCCCGCTTCCACGCTGGGTCACGGGGAGCCGAAGGGGGGCGGGGGTGCTGGAGAGGCCCTTCAGAGCAGGGTCTCTGGACATGATCTCACCACGGTTCAAGGCAGTCCCCGGGGTCCCCTGGGCCTCCAGGCCAGGGAATTCGGGGGTCCCTCTGCAGCGCCGCACACCAGCCGTTTAGTGTGGGAAATGCGGCGATTCGGGAACCGGCGTTCCATGATTTCATCCGAGGCCGGCGATTCGGGGGGGTTCCTCCCCCTCTTGGTGGTGGGACCCGTGGGCAGCAGCAGCCGCGGGAGGGAGAGGGTCCAGAGGAGGCCGAGGGGGGCGTAACCAAGCTCGCCGTCACCCAGACGGACCCCGCGCCTTAGGGCGGCAGCTGCCACGGCAGAGGGCCTTCTGCCGGTGCCCCATCGCCCGCCCCTGCCGCTCCGCCGAGGCCATGTGGGGATCTGGGTTCCAGTCCTGACTCTGCCGCTTTGGGCGCCCCCGTGTGCCTCAGTTTCCCCACCTGTGTAGGGAGGGTGGTCGTTCTGTGTCGGTACGGCAGGGCCCATGGCACCCTCTGTGGCTGGGCAGCGCCTGGCACAGCACGGAAACCCCCTTTGTGATGGGACCGGGGGGGGTGGGGGGGGGGCGCAGGGCAGGGCTGGCACCTCCCCGCGTGTCTGTGCCCAGCACTCGCTGGGGTACCCGAGTATGGACGGGGGGGCTGGCAGTGCCCATTCGGGCGGCCTCCACCCTGTGCCCGGCTCTGAAATCGTGCTGCAGGGGCTCGGGCATCTCCCAGATGTTCCTGGTGCGGGGTGGGGCCGAGGTCCCAGGGGCTGGGCTCCGAGGTCGGGATCCGGCTCTCCGGGGGGCGGGGCAGGGCCGACGCAGCCGGGGCGGGGAAAGGGAAGCTGGTTGTAGCGGGGCTCACTGAGGGAGGAGCCAGGCTGCCCTCCGGGCTCTCATACCGGGCCCATCCCCCTGGTATCTGGGCACTCACCGGAAGGTGGTTTGATGGGGGGATGGGCGGCTCCGAGGCCTGGCGAAAGGGAGCAGGCAGCTAGGAAATGTGGCCCTCAGCCTGGCCTCAGGGCTCCCCCCTCCCAGGCTCTGGGCAGCTGCTTCCCCCTTCCCTCGTCACAGCCCCCCCCACCCCCGCCTGGCAGTGCCCCCCGCCCGCCCAGTGCCCCGTTCCCAGTGCCGAGCCCCCCATTCTGCCTGGCACAGCGGGGTGTCCGCGCCACACCCCCACTCGGGCCTTGGCCAGCAACGTGCCAGGAGGCCGTGGTGCCCCCTCCTCCCCAGCTCTGGGTCCCTCGCCCCCCGCCGGCACACTGGTGCCCTGGCCCCGGCCCCCTACGTGCGGATCCATGGGGCTCTGCAGCTGGAGGCGGCGGGGGGGCGAGTGGGGGGCGGGGATGACTCAGGCTGATGGGATGCGCTGAGCACGCAAGCCTTGACCTGGAGCCAGCAAGGGGGCAGCTGGGAGGCGTCGCAGGGGGGCCCCAGCCAGCACTGGGGGGGCACCCAGAGACATAACATCAGCATCTCCCCTCCAGCCCAGAACCCCCACCCCCCAAGGCACAGATGTGGGCATGGGGCTGGAGAAGGAAGCCTGGCCCAGTGGGCAGGACCCTAGACCCTGGTCCTCCTCCCTACTCTACCCTGTGCCTTGGGAGAGGCTCCATGCCTCGGTTTCCCCATCTGTACGATGGGACATTGCCGTGTGCTCACGGCGGCGAGGGCCGCGTAGGTGCCTCCACAGACCTGCACCGAGCAGCGATAAATGGGTGCAGGCGAGGGGGAGCGTTCGGGGCCAGGTGGGACTAGTGGGGGGGGGAGATGGTTCCCCTTGGGAAGGGCTGGAAGCCTCGCTGTGGGGCATTGAGCATTAGAGGAGCCTTGGGCATTGGGTGGGCAGGGCCCCTCGCCCTGAGTGCCTGGACCCACTTTGGGGCAACCTCTCTCCGGCACAAATCACCGTGCCCAGCCCGGGGCTCTGCCCTGCCCAGGGATGGGACACACCGCGGGCCAGGGTGGGGGGAGCTTGTCCGGCCCGGGCCGTGCCGGGGGTCAGAGGAGATAATCCCAGGGGCCCTTCTGTGACTGGGGATTGTGACGGGGGGAATCCAGGTTGGGGGTCGGGACTCCTGGGTTCTGCTCCGGGAGGGGGGCAGGATCTAATGGGTTAAAGCAGGGGGCGCGGTACTTGACGTCAGGACTCCTGGGTTCAAGTCTTGGCTCACACAGAGGAGAGTTGAATAGTTTGTTGGGGGGCGATATTAGGAATCGGGACTCCTGGGTTCTATCCCTGGCTCCAGGAGGGGAGTGGGGTCTAGTGGTCAGAGTAGGGGCTGGGAGCGCAGCCAGAGCCCCGTGTGTAGGGTGGGGGGCTGCGGTGGCCTGGCATGTAGAGGTGGATCCCGGCGAGGAAAGGGGGTGTCCCGGCGCTGTCGGAAAACCACCCAGAGCAGCGGGAGCTGGGCCCACAGTGCGGATGAGGGCTCCGGAGTGGGGGGTGTCACACCCCTGGGCCCTTAGCTGCCCAGCAGGATGGGACCCATTGCCCGCAGCTGCGGGTCTTGGCCCCCCCCCCCCCGGTTTTACTTTGTACTGGACAATAGGGCCGGGGCGCGGGCGGGGGATGAATGGGGAAGGGGAGGGGGCTGGGGTGGAGCAATCAACTCAATTACTAGACAGACTTTTGAGAGTGGCCTGCAAACTCCTGGCCTTCCTTCGGGGCCGGGGGTGGTCCCCAGGGCTCCCAGCATCCCAGAGCCTCGTGCCCCCCCCTCGCTGGGCAGCTCCCACAGCTGGTTGGGGGTGCCCCTTTCTCTGCCCCAGCCCCCCCCCAAATCCTCTCCCTCAGGGTAATGTTACTGTTCTTCCCTCCTGCTTTCCCGCCCCCCTTCTCATTTCGTGCCCCCCCCAGGCCTCACCATGTGCCCCATCTCTGTGTGTACCACCCCTATGATCCCTGCCCCCTCCCTCCTGCTTTTGCCCCCGCAAAACCTTTCCCTGCCCCCCAGCAACCCCCTCTTCTTCCACTCCCCCCCCCTTCTGGTTACACCCCCCTGCCCTGCCCCCGCCCCATTCTTCCCCGGTGACACGCGGACAAAGCCCCCAGACGAGCTCTCAAAAGGGGAACTGAGGCGTGAGAATCCCCCCCCCTCCCCATTGCAAACCAAACCCGTCTTCTTCCCAGTGGGCCGCGGGGCCCCGCCCCCCCTTTTGGGGGTGAGCCCCCCCCCCCGCTCTCCAGGGAGAGGCTGGAAGGAGCTGAGGGCGCCGACGCCGAATGCCACACACAGTCAGCCCCCACCCCCACCCCACCGCCCGCCCCCACACTCCAGCTTGTTCTCATTTCGCGGCCTGTCGCGGCCCGGCTCAGCCCGGGCTCCCGCTCCACTCCCAGGCAGGGCCCCGCGCCCGGGTGGGCCAGCCACGGGGAAGGGGCTGCCGGAGAGACCCCCGCCAGGCCTCAGTTTCCCCCCTTTGGAAACGGGCACGAATGGTCCCGAGCTGTGTGTGCGTGAGAGCGGGCACACGTGTTTGCATGTTTACGTGCGTGTACATGCGTGTGCCGACACATGTCCCTGCATGTGCCTCTTCAGCCATTAAGAGCTAGGCAGCAGCGAGAAGCAGCCCCTGGGTCGGCCACTGAACTGGGACTTGGGAGACCTGGAATCTCGTCCCCGCTCTGCCTCAGTTTCCCCTCCCACCCTGGCTTAAATGAGCCTGGGAGTTCCGTGGGCCAGGCACCTTCCCCACACAGCCCTGCCGGTGGTTCCTGGGGGCCGTGGCCCCGGGGCAGCGGGTGGGGGCTTGGGGGCCGTTCTCGGTTTGATTGTTTTTAATTACCAAAGCCACACGTCAGACGCTCTGCTGGCAACCTGGGTGGGAGCAGGGGGGTCAGGGGCTGCCCTCACCCTGTGGGAAGGGGGCTGGCCCCAGCCCGTCCCAATGCCCCGTGGGGACCGGCCAGGGGCTCCCCACGCAGCTAGTGGCTGTGGAGGGAGCTTAGTGGCTTTACAGCCCCCCCGAACCTTCTGGTGTCTCGCCTGCGCCCCCGACTGGCTGGGGCTGAGACTCCGGAGAGGGGTGGGGCTTTTTGCCCCAAGGATGCTAGTTCTGGTCTGGCCCCAGGGCGAGGGCTTGGGGAGCTCGGGGAGGTGGGGAACGGGACACGGGGCGGGGTGCCCAGCAGGCATGGTTGGGGGCTGCTCAGCCTGGGGAGGGGGCCTGGGAGCCAAGGTTGGGGGTGCTGTCCCAGGAGCACCAAGTGGACACTCTGCCCTGGAGGGGGCGTAGAGGGGGGGCGATCTGCGTTGGGGGGGCGCTCTGTGGGAGGGGGCACTCGGGCTGTCTGGATGGCCTCTTTTGCTCATTTTATTTTGAAACGACCCAGACGGTCCCGCTCCCCCCACCCCCCGCTTGTCTGATGCTGACCAATGGGGTGTGGGGAAGAGATGGGGGTGTGTGTGAAACCCCCCCCCCTCAAATCAAACAGACTCAGTTCTTGTGCAGCGGAGAAGTTGCTCTTCCCCATCCCCAGCTGGCTGCCAGCTGTGAAGTCCCCTTCCCATCCCTCGCCTGCTTCCCCCCATTCCCCCCACATCCCGCACACACCCAGATCCGCCTGCCCCTGCCAGGAGGGCGGCCCCAGACGTTCCTTGGACGCACTTGAGACGCCCGGCCTGGGACGCTGCGAACGCCCCGGCCAGCGGAGGCTAAACAGAGATCATCTGCCCCACGCCTGTGCTGGGGGAGAAGGGGTATGGGGGAGGGGGGCCGCACAGTGGGACTGGGGCCGGGGAGGGATGGGGGGCGCTAATGTACCCAGCTTGGTAAGAACCTGCTTGAATGGGGGGAAGGCCGAGGCAGATCGAGGGGGGTTTGGGGGGCAAGGACCCCTCTGGGCAGCTGCTGGCGTTAAGCCAGGCAGGGTCAGGACCTGGGGCCCCCCTCCCAACTTGTGTATGGGGGTCGCCAGGGGTCGCAGACACCAGGTAGGTTCCACCCTCCAGGCCTGTTGGGGGCAGCGGGGCCCTGCGGGGCGGACGTGCTCACGCCCTGCGGACACAGCCCGGTGCCAGAGGGTCCGTCGAGGGGGGGGCACCTCTGCCCTTGTGCTTGGGGATTCCATAGTAGGCCAAGCCGTGTGTCCTAGCCCCTGCACAGCTAGCACCGGATGGGAGATTCCCCTCTAGGCGGTGAGGTCAAAGCCAGCGCAGGACGAGGGTTCGGGGGGAACATGGAGGCCAGGCGGGGTGGGGTCTTGCTGTGCCAGGGTGGAGGGGAGACCCCCACCCCCACCCGCGCCGCCCTGGAGCAGCTGCCCAGGACACGTCACACGGGCAGACTAATTGACCCATGCCTCAGCCTTGGCGCTCGGGCCAGCGAGGGGGGGGGCACCGGGGGGGCGCACACGCCTCACTGTGCCACCGCCTGGCCCGGCCCCAAAGCAAACCCCGCTCCGCGCAATGTCAAAACAAACCCCCCCGCAGCCCGAGTGGGCCTGGGAGCGGGCTGGCCAGGAGCTCGGCCATTATCGGCTTCCAAGTCATAACAAACGCCCAGAACACCCACCTCGACGGCCGGCCCCGGGCTGGCTGGGAAAGCAGGAACGCGGGGCCGGGCGCGGGACCCGGAGCCTGCAGCCCCCGGCGCGGCCTGGCTCACTGCGCCGCGCCGCTGCGGGAATCCCCCTCTCCCGGCGGGGGCCTGGGGCAAGGGCCGGCCCTGGGTTGGGGGGCGTCCCGGGCCAGCTCCCCTGGTTCTATTTCACGCCGTGCTCGTCTCTTTCCCAGGCTGGGGCCGCCTTTCACCCTGGCCGTCCTGGCAAGGTGGGGGGGGGGGGTTTTCTTACAGACGTCCCATAAAGCCCACAGGGGCGAGGAGCCAGGTTCGGGGGGGGGGGGGGGGGGGGCGGGCAGCACGGCCGGCACGGATTCCTGCCAGCGGCTCGGCACTTTCAGACCAGGCCTCGCATGCCCAGAAGTCAGCACCTGGGCGGTCATGCCACCGCCTGATGAGTCCTGGGGAAGCGGCCGCGTTGCCTCCTTGGGCAACTGGGAGCCCATCTGGACCCCACCAGGCCCGGCGCCGCGGGGAGCCCATCTGGCATCACCAGGCCCGGCACCGCGGGGAGCCCATCCGGCTTCACCAGGCCCGGCGCTGCGGGGAGCCCATCCGGCTTCACCAGGCCCAGCGCCGCGGGGAGCCCATCCGGCATCACCAGGCCCGGCGCCGCGGGGAGCCCATCTGGACCCCACCAGGCCCGGCGCCGCGGGGAGCCCATCCGGCTTCACCAGGCCCGGCGCCGCGGAGAGCCCATCCGGCTTCACCAGGCCCGGCGCCGCGGAGAGCCCATCCGGCTTCACCAGGCCCGGCGCCGCGGGGAGCCCATCCGGCTTCACCAGGCCCGGCGCCGCGGGGAGCCCATCCGGCTGCACCAGGCCCAGCACCACGGCCCATCCGGACTGTGCTGGACCCTGGAGCTCAGCACCAGCACAGGGGCCGAGGGGGGGTTAGCAGAGGGGGCGCAGAGGTAGGAGATGGGGAGGGGGTGCAGGAGACAGTGAGTACGGCCCCCTTGGGGGGCTGCCCCGTCCCTGCGAACCCCCCCCTTTCCTTCCCCCAAGCAGACCAGGGGGCACGCGAACCTTCAGCACATGGCTGAGATGCCCCGTGGCTGGGTGGGCGCCTTTGCCCGCGCGTCTGGTCAGGAGCATTTACTTGTCCGACGGCTCCCCGTGCCAGCGCGTGTCTCTGCATGTGTGTTTCCGGGTGTGCGGGTCCCTGTGTGTCTGGGGGTGACTCCGGGCGTGCGTGGGGGTTTTGTGGGGGTTTGTGCGGGTGCGGATCTGTGGGTGCGTGTGGATCTGTGTCTCGGGTTGGCCCTGTTCTCATCGCAGGGCACCCTGCAAGGGCAGCAGGCAGCCAGCCTGGCAGAGAGGCCGGGTGTGGGGCTGTGTGGGGCTCTGGCATCGTAAGAGACTGGTGGGGCTGGTGGGGGTGACATTTCCCTCGACTCCTCCTGCCGGAGCCCCGAGGCTGGGGGCGCTGCGTGCCAACCCGAGGGGCAGAGCCCAGGACTGGGGCTGGCAAGGGGGCAGCGGGAGGGGAGGGGCCGCGTCGCTTCCATCCATGGGTTGCTCGGGGGTCGGGCTGGGGCTGGGGGGTCGACCGTGGCGGCCTGGTGGCCTCTGGCCACGGCTGGGGTGGGGTGACTGAGACAGGGAGGGGGGACTGGGATGTGTGTCCCTCAAAACCCTTCCCCGTCCCCCCCACGGTGTGCCCAGCCCCCGTGACCCCACCGACCAGGCCCTGTCAGTCTGGAGGGGGGGGGCACTGAGGGGGGGGGGCGGCCCGCAGCCTGGCACCTGGTGGTGAGACACCTGCCACACCCAGGATCAGTGGGCAGGCCTGGCACAGAGCCACAAGGGGGTCCTGCCCTCGCGGGAGACCCCGGCCCTGGAGCCTCTGGGAACAGCCGAGGGGCTGGGGCACTTGCCTCTGGGGCAGATGGAGGGAGGAGAGAGCCAGGGGTTAAACTGGGGGGGGGGGGGGGAGATCCCAGCACACACACCCCCCCCCCCCAGCCAAGTCACCTTGTTGGAGATGAGGCAGCCCCCCAACCCCAGCTGCCCCCAGCTATGCTTTCCCCCCCCCCCCCGCCCCCTGGAGCAGCAGACAGGGCCTGGTGCGTCTGAGAGCAGGCGTATGGGGGCAGCCTGAGTCCTCCTGACCCCTCAGCAGCATTTGCTTTCCCAGCCCCAGGGACCTCGACCCCCCCCCACACATCTCTCTCTGATGGACCCTCCGGTGGATGGAGGCTTCCCAAGGGAGCCAGCCCCATAGCACGGGGGCTCCGGGGTCCCCCCAAAGAGCCCACGATGGAGGCTCAGCCCTTGCCTGGGAGGAGGGGGCTACCGGGTTGGGGGGCAGACGAGGGGTGAGGAGAGGCCCCTCCCACCCTGGGGGCACAGGCTGCGGGGACTGGGCAGGTAGGCACCAGCAAGCGTCCGCTGGGGCCAGAGGCCATGGGGATGGGCAGCCCAGTGGGCTCTGTGGCCATGGCTCCCTCTGCTGGAGACGGGGGGTGTTGCGGGTCCAGCGTGTGGCTGCCCCTGGGCCAGTGGGGAGCGGGTACCAGGGGCTGCCCCCGGGGACGGGATTTGGAGCCGGGGCTGGCCCGGGTGTGAATGGTCTCGGGGGCTGGGCAGGGGTGGGCCACACAGGGGACCCTGGCTAGCTGGCAGGGTACCAACACCCGCCCTCCTCTCCCCCAGGCCTGGCCCCGCGGGGGATCGGCGGCTCCCCCCGCCCGCCCGGTGCGGATGTGCCCCTGACAGACCATGTTCAACGCCAGGAACCCTCCCGGGAGCGGCTACATGGAGCATTGCTACCTGCGCCCCCTGCACGCGCCCGGCCCCGGCCTGGCGGACGGTGAGTCCCGGCTGGGCAGCCCCTGCACCCCGGAGCGTCGGCACGGGGTCTGCGGGCACTGGCCGCGGCCCCACCCCCTCTGCCCCCTTTCCTGGTCCCGCCCACTGTCCGTCCATCCTCCACCCCGCCCCTTCTGCCCCCTTTACCGGTCCCGCCCTCCATCCGTCCATCCCCTGCCCCGCCCCCTCTGCCCCCTTTACCGGTCCCGCCCTCCATCCGTCCATCCCCTGCCCCGCCCCCTCTGCCCCCTTTACCGGTCCCGCCCTCCGTCCGTCCATCCTCCACCCCGCCCCCTCTGCCCCCTTTACCGGTCCGTCCGTCTATCCCCTAAGCCCGCCCCATATCCACCTGTCTCACTCTCTGTCCGTCCATCCCTTAACCCCGCCCCCTTTGCACCTGTCCCACCCTCTGTCCGTCTGTCCCCCGCCCTCAGCACCAAGCCCATGGGGGTGGGGGCGGGGGGGCTGCCCAGGACTAACGACCCCACCCCTTCTCTCCCCCGTTTCTTTCCAGGGCTGAGCGACTTCCCCATGTGCCACCAGGCCAGCCTGATGGGCAGTCCCCATGGGTACGGGCTGGCGCCGGGCAGCGAGCATGCTGGGAATGCCGACGGTAGGTGGGTGCCCGCCCGGGGGGATCCGGCTGGCCTCGGGGGGTGGGCGAAGGGGAGGGGTTGCCAGCAGACGCCCCAGCCCGCTCTGGGCTCATGCCCGCGGCGCCCCCGGTGGGCGACGGGGCCAGAGGGGCGTCGGGGCCCAGTGGGCCCACACACACTCAGCCCTGGTTCTCCCTCTCGGCCTGGCCCAGGGTCCCGGTTCTCCGCGCCCCGCGGCGCCGCCAAGCTGAGCAAGAAGCGGGCGCTGTCCATCTCGCCGCTGTCCGACGCCAGCATCGACCTGCAGACCGTCATCCGCACCTCGCCCTCCTCCCTGGTGGCCTTCATCAATTCGCGCTGCGCCCCGGCCAGCGGCTCCTATGGGCACCTCTCCATTGGCACCATCAGGTGGGCGCCGGGCGGGCGGGACCCAGAGCGGGCCTGGCCTGAGCCGAGAGGGCGAAAAGACGCTTCCGTCCACCCGTCCAGTCCAACGCCCAGAGGCTGGAGCAGCCTGGTTCTCTCCCCGGCTCTGGGAGGGCAGTGGAGGCTCGTGGTTAGAGCAAGGGTGGGCTGGGAGCCAGAACTCCTGGGTTCCATCCCCGGCTCTGTCACTGACCCATCGTGTGACCTTTGCCAAGTCCCTTTGCCGCTCTGTGCCTCAGTTTCCCTATGTGTCAGACAGGCGCAGCGATCCTGACTGACATCATGGAGGGGCAAGGGGGGGGCAGGTTAATGACTGAGTCTCTGCCCAGTGTGGGGAGGGGGCCCAAGGCCGGGCGCGATGGGCCCCACCCCACAGGCTGGGCTGGGGGGACACCTCCGGGGGGGGTCACACTCACGCTCCTTCTGACTTTCAGCCCTTCCCTTGGCTTCCAAAGCCCCATGGCTCACCCCAAGGGGCAAGGGGCAGCGTTTGGGCCCCCCATGCCCCTCTGTGGCTCCCACGAACACCTCCCCGGCCGGCCGGGGTTCCTGCACCATCCCCCGCCCCGCGGGACACCGAAGCATTGCCAGGTAAGGGGCCCCCGCCCGGGACGAGCCCCAGGCCCCATCCACGCCTGCCAGCCCCAGCGAAGGGGGTGGGGGGAAGCTGCCATGCCCCCCAAGCCGCCCCCCCCCCCCCGCTGCCCGAGCTCATCACGTTTCTCTCCCCCCCGCCCCCCCAACGGCAGATGAAGTCGGAGCCCAGCCTGGGCGACGCCCTGGGCACCAAGGGCCTGGAGGAGAGATCGGAGGGCGACGTCTCCAGCCCGGCCTCCACCGGGACGCAGGTAACGGGCAGGGTCCGACTCCCCCCCCAGCCAGGCCCAGAGTCCAGCCCCACACACCCCCTGAGTCGGCCGCGGCAGCCGCCCCCCGGGCTCGCTGCTCACATCACCCGCAGGCCACCGCCGAGAGGCTGCCCCGAGCCCCCCCGGGCCCCAACCCGGCCACGTCGCCCCTCGCCCGCAGGGGGCGCTGTTAGCCTGGGCTGCCCACCCGCGACCCCCTCCCCAGGGCCCCGCCTCGCAGCACTGGGGGGGAGGGGCTGGGCTGGCAGGGGCTGAGCCAGCGGTGCCCCCCTTGCCCTAGGACCCCCTGCTGGGGATGCTGGAGCCCCGGGAGGAGCTGGAGCGGGAGGACGGGAAGCAGGAGGCCGAGGTCGTGTACGAGACCAACTGCCACTGGGAGGGGTGCAGCAAGGAGTTCGACAGCCAGGAGCAGCTGGTGCACGTGAGTCGGACCCCCCCCCGCCCCGAGCCCGTCCCGGGATCCACCCCGACCCCCAGCCCCTCCTGGCCCTGAGCCCCCCACCCCCAGCTCTGCCGGTGCCCCTCACTCCCGACCCGCAGCCCCAGCCCAGGGCTCCCCCTACCCCCAGCTCTGCCGGTGCCCCTCACTCCCGACCCGCAGCCCCAGCCCAGGGCTCCCCCTACCCCCAGCTCTGCCGGTGCCCCTCACTCCCGACCCGCAGCCCCAGCCCAGGGCTCCCCCTACCCCCAGCTCTGCCGGTGCCCCTCACTCCCGACCCGCAGCCCCAGCCCAGGGCTCCCCCTACCCCCAGCTCTGCCGGTGCCCCTCACTCCCGACCCGCAGCCCCAGCCCAGGGCTCCCCCTACCCCCAGCTCTGCCGGTGCCCCTCACTCCTGACCCACAGCCCCAGTCCTGGGCTCCCCATACCTCACAGCTCCCTCGGTGTCGCTCACTCCCGACCCGCAGCACCCGCCGGCCTAGCCCTGGGCTCCCCCCACCCCTAGCTCTGCCGGTGCCCCTCACTCCCAACTCGCAGTCCCTGCCGGCCCAGCCCCATCTATGCAGAGGCCTGGGGGCCCGGCTGGCAGCCCCCCCCTGACCCGCGCCCCACTCCGCCCCCTGCAGCACATTAACAACGAGCACATCCACGGGGAGAAGAAGGAGTTCGTGTGCCACTGGGTGGCGTGCTCCCGGGAGCAGCGGCCCTTCAAGGCGCAGTACATGCTGGTGGTGCACATGCGGCGGCACACGGGCGAGAAGCCTCACAAGTGCACGGTGAGTGTGAGCCAGGCGCAGGCCAGACACGCAGAGCCCCGCCCCCGTGCCAGCCAGCCCCCTGCCCTGGGGCCGGGAGGGAGCCGGCGCCCCCTGGAGGGGAAGGGACCCATGTCCCCTGCGCCAGCTCCCCGTCTACGGCGGGGTCACAGCCGGCGCCCCCTGGAGGCATCGTGTGCCGTTCCCCTCCCCCAGCGCTCTAGAGGGGGTTTCTATCGGGTCGGGCACAGCCCTGTCTCCCGCTCTGGGAAGGGGCCCTGGGTGCAGATCATGGGGCGGGGGGGAGGAAATCCGTGACTGTGCTCTGGGTGCAGGGGGGTGAAGGTTCTTTGCTCGGGGGGTGTCAGAGTGGGGGTGGGGTCGGCGCGTATGTCCGGGGTGGGCTCTCGATGCAGATCGGGGGGGGGGGGGGGATCCGTGACTGTGCTCTGGGTGCAGGGGGGTGAAGGTTCTTTGCTCGGGGGGGTGTCAGAGTGGGGGTGGGGTCGGCGCGTATGTCCGGGGTGGGCTCTCGATGCAGATCGGGGGGGGGGGGGATCCGTGACTGTGCTCTGGGTGCAGGGGGGTGAAGGTTCTTTGCTCGGGGGTGTCGGGGGGGTGGGGTATGTCCTGGGGGGGGGGGATCTGGGTGCCCCGCGGGGCGGCTGGGGGTGGGCGTCTCTCTCATGGCTCTCCGCGCAGTTCGAGGGCTGCCACAAGGCCTACTCGCGCCTGGAGAACCTCAAGACCCACCTGCGGTCGCACACGGGCGAGAAGCCGTACGTCTGCGAGCACGAGGGCTGCAACAAGGCCTTCTCCAACGCCTCGGACCGCGCCAAGCACCAGAACCGCACCCACTCCAACGAGGTACGCCCCCCCCACCCGACATGGTACGGCCCGCTCCCCCCACTCCAACGAGGTACGCCCCCCACCTGACATGGTATGGCCCACTCCCCCGACTCCAAGTTACACCCCCCCACCCGACATGGTACGGGCCGCTCCCGCCGCTCCCCCCACTCCAACCAAGTACGACCCCCCCCACCCGACATGGTATGGCCCGCTCCCCCCACTCCAACGAGGTACGCCCCCCACCCGACATGGTACGGCCTGCTCCCCCCACTCCAACAAGTTACAGCCCCCCACCCGACATGGTACGGCTCGCTCCCCCCACTCCAATGAGTTACAGCCCCCCACCTGACATGGTACAGCCCGCTCCCCCCACTCCAACAAGATACACACACCCCACCCGACATGGTATGGCCCACTCCCCCAACTCTAACAAGGTATGTCCCCCCACACGACATAGTACCCCGCCATCCAACATGGTAAATCCCACTCCCCCCACTCCAATGAGGTATGCCCCCCCATCTACCATGGTACGGCCTGCTCCCCACACTCCAATGAGGTACATCCCCCATCTGAAATGGTACAGCCTGCTTCCCCCACTGCAACGAGGTACACGCCCCCCCTGCCCCCATGCCAACAAGATGCACCCCGACATCAGCCCCCTGCCAAGGAGGTACAACCCCCCCCCGAGCGCGAGGGGCTTGGAGAAGGGGCCTGGGGGTCTCCCTTGGGCAGAGGGGCGAGGCCGGGCTGGGTCCCAGGACGGGCTGGGCTCTAGATCCCTGACCAGCCCAGGGACCGGCGGCCGGGGGTCCGCCCTGCCCACCCCCAGCACAAGGACAAGGGGACGCTGGCTGGCGCCGAGAGGTGGCAAATTCCCACCCCGCCCAAGGAGCCCCATGTCCCGCCAGGCCCGGGGAGCCAGCGGAACTCCCCGCCACTGGATCTGCGAGCGCTGGCGGCGGCGCCTCAGAGCCCCGTCGGGGCCTAGGACCCCGTGGGGCTTGGCGCCCCCCAGACCCAGAGCAGGAGCTCACGCCCCGGAGCAATAACCTGCAGCTGCTCCGGGATCTGCCCCCTCATGCCACGCGGCCGAAGCCAGCCTGAGATGTCAGGGGAATTGCTCCCCGGCTGCTGCCGCCCACGGCCCCCCGGCACAGTCAGGAACCTGGACTAGCTGGATGCCCCCCCGTACGGCCCCCTCCCCCGTGTCAGTGCCCTGGCGCCCCCAGTTTTGGAACCAGGCAGGCAGGGCCCTGTGGTCGTTCCCCGGTGGGCAGCTCGGTGCCCGTGGGGCTGAGTCTCGCGGGCTGGGCTGACCCCCCCCATCTCGCTCCCCCCCCCCATGCAGAAGCCGTATGTCTGCAAGATCCCCGGCTGCACCAAGCGCTACACGGACCCCAGCTCCCTGCGCAAGCACGTCAAGACGGTGCATGGCCCCGACGCCCACGTCACCAAGAAGCATCGGGGCGACACAGTGCTGAGCCGGGCGCTGGCTGCCCCGGGGGGCCCCGCAGACATGAAGAAGGAGAAGGAGGGGGGCTGCCCCGGCGAGGGCAGGAAGGACGAGGGGAAGCTGATGGTGCCCGAGGCCACCTTGGTAGGGGGCAAGGGGGGGCAAATTGGGCACAGGGGGCTCCGGGCTGCCATTAGGGGGGTTGCAGTCTGGGCTGGGGGGGAAGCTGGGGGGGGGTTGGTGTGCGGCCAGGGGGGGTGCCCCGGAGGCTGTGGATAATGAGGGGCCGGTATCCCCCCCCACCCCCGTTCCCTGTCTCCCCAGAAGCCCCAGCCCAGTCCCGGCGGGCAGTCGTCCTGCAGCAGCGAGCGCTCGCCCCTGGGCAGTGCCAACAACAACGACAGCGGGGTGGAGATGAACGCCAACGCGGGCGGCAGCTTCGAGGACCTGTCCACACTGGAGGACACCCCGCCGGGGGAGCCCATGGGCTCCTCGGGGCTCTCGGCCCTGCGCCGCTTGGAGAACCTCCGCATCGACAAGCTCAAGCAGCTGAGGAAGCCCCCGCCCGGCAGGGGCCTGAAGCTGCCAGCTGTCCCTGGCACCGGTGAGCCCTCGGCCGGGCAGGGCTGGGCCAGCGAGGGCTGGGACGGGAGACCACCCTGGGCGGGAAGGGGGTGCCCAACAGGGGGCATGCTTCCCTGGCTGTCAGTGCTGGCCCCATTGCCCGAGTGCGGCACTAGGGGGCGCTGTGGGGCAGGGGGCGCTCTCCCCTGTCAGGCTGTGTTGGTCCCAATGCCCTAGCATGGCACTAGGGGGCGCTGTGGGGCAGGGGGCTCAGCAGGGGGCGCTCTCCCCTGACAGTCAGCGCTGGCCCCATTGCCCCAGGGTGGCACTAGGGGGCGCTGTGCTCCCAGCTCGGGGTCCCAGCCAAATTCACGGCTCCGGATTTCTGCTCCGTGTCCCCTCCCCTGCCATTGCACTGGGAAACATTCTCTGCCCCCGGCCCCAGAGGTGGCTGCATCTCGGGCCTGGATGCGGGATCTCTCTATAAACAGCTGCCTTGCCCCACCCCAGAGGTGGCTGCATCTCAGTGCTGGGCAGGGGATCTTGGTATAAACAGCTGCCATGCCCCACCCCAGAGGTGGCTGCATAGCGCTGGGTGGACAGGAGATTCCAGTGAGTGGGCATGGGGCTGGGACAGGTGGTTCCAGCCTCCCCAAGGCCACTGGGGTCTCTGAGCTGTGCCCAGCTCCAGGGCCCAGGGGCTCAGGCCCCCCCACTGCCCTGGGGGAAAAGGAATGGGGGGGGGGGGAAGCCAGCAGCAGGGGGAGGGTAAAGGACCCTGCAGACAGCTCAACACCAGCTCAGTTCCAGAACAAGAGTTTAGATCCGGAACCTCCCCTCCAGCCCCAGCCACCTGCTCCCCCCCAGCCACCTGCAACCTCCCCACCTCCCCCCAGCCACCTGCCTCCCCCAGCCCCCCCAGCCCCCTGCTCCCCCCCAGCCACCCGCAACCTCCCCACCTCTCCCCAGCCACCTGCAACGCCCCCACCTCCCCACAACCACCTGCAACCCCCCCAGCCACCAACATGCACCTGCACCCCCGCAGCTGCCCCCATGCAGCTTCCCCCCCAAACCTCAACCTGCAGCCTTGGCTTTTGGCCCAAGCCCCCCGTCCTTCCCCACACAGCCTCAGACCTGCTGCGCCTGTGAGCCAGGCCTGTTCCCGTCCCTGCAGTAAACCGCCCCCCCCCTTTGCAGGCCCCCCCGGGGAGATGCCCAGCCTGTGCGGCCCGCCCCCCGCCGTCTCCCACCGCCGCGTCCTGCAGCTCTCCGCCAGCGACCTGGCCCCCGCCCCCGCGCCGAGCGAGCGCCGCGGCAGCACCACCAGCACCGTCAGCTCGGCCTACACCGTCAGCCGCCGCTCCTCGCTGGCCTCGCCGTACCCGCGGGCCACCGAGGGGCTCCCCGCCGGCCTGGGCCTGGCTGACGGCTATGACCCCATCTCCCCCGACGCCTCCCGGCGCTCCAGCGAGGCCAGCCACTGCGGGGGGCTGCCGGGCCTGACGCCGGCCCAGCAGTACCACCTTAAAGCCAAGTACGCCGCGGCCACCGGCGGCCCCCCACCCACCCCGCTGCCCGGCACGGAGCGGGGCGCCCTGAGTGGCCGGACGGGGTTCCCCGGGGACTACCCGGGCCCGGCCGTGCCGTCCTTCCTGGCCAACGGCTCGCTGCGGCGGCACAGCACCAACGAGTACCCCGGCTACAGCCTCCACCTGGCGCCCGGCGCCCGGCGGGCCAGCGACCCCGCCCGGACGGCAGCCGAGCCGCACGCCGCGCCCACGGTGCAGCGCTTTAAGAGCGCGGGCAACGTGAGCGGCTCGGCCGTGGGCAGGGCCGGCCTGCAGCCCCTCGGGGGCACCGATGCCAGTCTGCAGTGCCACCCCTTCTCCCCTCGCCCGCCCAGCATCAGCGAGAACGTCTTCCTGGAGAGCGTGGCCATGGAGGGGCCCGGGGAGACCAGCCTGCTGGAGATGGAGCAGTACCTGGGCTACCCGGAGCCGGGCTTCCAGTGCCAGGGGCCGGGCATGGAGCTGCAGGGGGTGGGCGCCTATATCGGTGCCCACAGGACCATGGGGGGCATGCAGCTGAGCCCAGCGGCCCACGGGGAGCTGGAGGGGGGGCTGGGGCAGCCCGATTACTCCCTCCCCCCGTGCCAGGTGAACCAGCACTTCCAGGCCATGCACCCGCCCGATGCCAGCATCCCGGCGCCCTGGGACGAGGCCGCCCCGGGGAGCCTGGAGATGACCCCCATGGCGCCCAGCCGGCATGGCCACCCCCAGTACCAGGCTCCCGGCGCCGGCGAGCCGCAGCCCAAACACATAGGCCTGTGCCCCCCGGGGGGGTTCGCCGGCAGGCAGCAGTTAGGCGAGCTCAGGCCACCGCAGATCAAAGCTGAGCAGCCGCTGCTGGCGCCGGCGCTGACCCCCTGCCCCATGCGGCAGCCGTTCGGCCAGCCCAGGGCCCTGGCGCCCGGCGGCGGGTACCAGGCCGAGCCCCAGCCGGGCCCCTGCTTCGCCATGGCCCCCCTGGGCAGGCGGCCCCAGACCCCCATGCTGCAGGCCAAGGAGCTGATGGTGCGGAATTACGTGCAGGCCCAGCAGGCGCTGATGTGGGGGGAGCAGCCGCAGCCCCCCCCCAAGGCCAGGGAGCCCCTGATGGGGCTGGGCGGGGGGCCCGGGCCCAGCCAGCCCCTGCGGCACCCCCCGGCCCCCCAGCCGTACCTCAGCCCCAAGTATGCCGGCTACCCAGCCAGGCCAGGGCACCCGCTGGGCCCGCCCGAGAGCCAGGCCCCGGCCGGCCAGTGCTTCCACCCCGAGCGGGCGCCCCACCCACCCAGCGGGCCCAAGCCCCCCAGCCGGCAGAACAGCCTGGGGTACGTGGGCAGCCCAGGCCAGCCCAGCCCCTCCTGCGAGCCCCCCGAGGCCAGTCCCCGCAGGCTGCTGCGGCTGCCCCCGCTGCACGCCCCGCCCGAGGGCCCCGCCGAAGCCGCCATGCTCTGCTACCCGGGGCAGGGCCCCCGGGGGCACCCGCCGGCCAGCTGCGGGGGCCAGGATCCCGGCAGGCCCTACGCCCCCGGCCTGGAGGGCCTCAGGCCCGACTCCTTCCCCTACTTGGCGCCGGAGGGGCAGGTCTCCAACAGCCTGGACTCGCTGGACCTGGAGAACACGCACCTGGACTTCACGGCCATCCTGGACGACCCGGAGCCCGCGGCACTGAGCCCCGCCCGGCTGCCCCCGCCTGGGCCCCCCAACATGGCCGTCGGAGACATGAGCTCCATGCTGAGCTCGCTGGCCGGCGAGAGCCACTTCCTCAACACCCTCTCCTAAGGCACCCACCCCCAGCGGGCAGGAGACACCCGCTTCGACGGGCATCCCAGCGCCCTAATACCGGACCCCCACACACGGGAGAAGGGCCCCCCCCCGGCCCATCGTGGGGCAGCCACCCATCTGTCCATCCCTCCGTCCATCAGTCCACTCATCCACCCATCTGTCCATCCGTCCATCTTTCCACTCATCCACCCACCTGTCCATCCCTCCGTCCATCAGTCCATTCATCCACCCATCTGTCCGTCCCTCCGTCCATCAGTCCACTCATCCACCCATCTGTCCATCCGTCCATCTTTCCACTCATCCACCCACCTGTCCATCCCTCCGTCCATCAGTCCATTCATCCACCCATCTGTCCGTCCCTCCGTCCATCAGTCCACTCATCCACCCATCTGTCCGTCTTTCCACTCATCCACCCACCTGTCCATCCCTCTGTCCATCAGTCCACTCATCCACCCATCTGTCCATCCCTCCGTCCATCAGTCCACTCATCCACCCATCTGTCCGTCCATCAGTACACTCATGCACCCATCTGTCCATCCCTCCCTCCCTCCAGGGACTCCTCTGGTCTTTGTCCTAATAGAACCAGCCTCTGCCCCTCTCTGCAGCCGCAGGGCAGCCCCCCCCCCCAAGAACCTGCCCCCCTGGGCCTCCGCCCCATCCCGGGTCCCTCATCCAGTGCTAGGCGGCTGGTGACTTTTGCCCCGCTGGGCGACAGGGGCCTGTGGAAGGGAGGGGCCTAGGCCATCGGGGGCTTTGAATGTGTTCCCCAAACCTCCCCTTGCCTCCAAACCGCCTCCCATCAGACAGAGCCCCCCCCCCCCCAATACCCTCCCCAAGCGCTTAGGGGTCTGTCTGTCCTGGGAGATGCCTCCACCTCCATCCCACTCCCCTCATGGGCCAGGGCCTCAAGTCTTTCCAGGGGAGAGGGAGTGGCAGCCCGTTATAAGGGAGGGGACCGTTATAAGCAGCTGTGCTGCGCGCCCCACCCCAGAGGCAGCTGCATGATCCCCAGGCTGTGGGGCGGGGGAGCCTCAAGGGCAGGGCCAAGCAGCTGCCGCCAATCCCTGCTCAACCAGACTGGGAATCTGCCCCTTCAACGCCCCGAGATTGCCCTGGGCTGGCATTCGGCCCTGTCCCCCTCCTGCCCTCTGCTGTCCCAAGGCCAGGGGGGCGGTGACAGGCCACCGGGGGACCAGCCCCACCCCGCACTGCGGTGCCCTGTGCCCTCCGCCCCTGCAGCAATGCCAGCATCCCGTGCCAGGCTGCCCCCACACCAGCGCCCTTCTCCCATCAGTTGCTGCAAGCATGTCCCTTCCAGAGACCCCCCGCAACCTATTGCCCCTTCTCTGGGCCAGGGTCTGCTGCAATTTAGACCCCCCTCCCAATTCTGCCTCCCCGCCCCCCATGGCACAGCAGGGGAGGGGCTCTCAGCAAAGTCTTAACTTAAAACTTAAAAACCAAAGAGAAATAATGTTTTGAAAAAACCAAACTCACCTTAGAAATCCAGCGTCTCGTTCTCTGTGTTTGGTCTGAGCGACAGGCGGGCGCTCCCAGCTCCCCTGCCTGCCACGGGCAGGAGATTTGACAGCCAGGCTGGCACGGGGAACAGCCAAAGCCCCGACTCCTGGTGCCGGGCCCGGCGCTGGCCCACGGCTCCGGCACAGCTCTGTACATAGTATATATATGTGTCCGTGGGGTTTTGTACCTGTAAAGCGCCGTTCTTTTCTTTTTGCTAGCAACAAAAAATTCCCATACGAACTATTAATAATTAAACAGAAAATTCCTCAGGGAAGTGAAATTGTTGTTGATTTCTGTTCCCAGAGCAGCTAGAACTCAAAGGATCAGGGCCCCGTCATGCCGGGCACTGCCCAGACCCCGCCTGAGATCAGGGCCCCATTGCGCCAGGCGCTACCCAGACCCCACCTGAGATCAGGGCCCCATCATGCCAGGTGCTACCCAGACCCCACCTGAGATCAGGGCCCTGTTGTGCCGGGCACTGCCCAGACCCCGCCTGAGATCAGGGCCCCATCGTGCCGGGCGCTGCCCAGACCCCGCCTGAGATCAGGGCCCCATCGTGCCAGGCGCTACCCAGACCCCACCTGAGATCAGGGCCCCGTCGTGCCGGGCACTGCCCAGACCCTGCCCGAGATCAGGGCCCCGTCGTGCAGGGCGCTGCCCAGATCCCGACCAAAATCAGGGCCCCGTGTTTCTGTCTGTGGCTGTTGGACCTGCCACTCTTCCCCCCCCCGCCCCGCCCAATCCCTTACTGCTAACTGGAGAGGATGGCGCGGCTGGTCCTGGCCCGGCATCAGGGCTGGCAGTACGGCAGCGTTGCCATCTCTCACGAGCATCTTGGAGTTGTGTTTTCCTGAAATCTCCAGCTCCTGGAGTCCAGGGATCAGGGGAGGAGCCGGGCTTTCATTTTCAAAACCCACGTTTCTAGCGGAGAAAACCTGGCCCCCAAAGGCACCGACCGGTGCCAGGCTGTGACTTGCTGGCGCCCAGACTTTATTTGTTCTGAAAAAAACTCGGGATTTTTAGGCCTTCCAAGGGACCGCTGCATAATGGAACTGCTGCCCGTGCACGTCCAAGGAACCGGACGTCAGCACCTTTCAAATCAGGATCTGGCATCGGGCAGGGCCCTGCAATCTGGCATCGGGCAATGGATCTCCTACTGCCCATGGGCATTGGCATTGCTCGCTCTCAGACATTGTTCTTCCAGTACAGAGCCCTGACGGGCTTCCCGAGGCACAGCCCCCCCGCGGCTCCGAGCACTTAGAATAACGAATCTGCGAAAGCCGTCGCCAGCGTTTGCCATTTGGGTTCTACACGCTGACCGGAGGTTCTCCGGCGGATCGCCATCCGCGGGCCGTTTCCACCGCGTATGGAACCGACCTCCTCCCGGCACGACAACCGAGTTCGGGGTCTAGTCGAGCCGGATCCTCCCCGCCCCGCTGCACGGCTGTGAAGCGCAGACAAGCCGCCGCGTCGCCGGGGCCTCCCCGCCGAACGCCGACCCCGGATATTGGGCCTAACGCGGCCTGACGTGATCTGCGGTGCCGGCGTCGGACGTCGTTCCGGTCTACAGATGACTGGGGCCGTTGTCTGCGGATGGTGCCTGATGCTTGCCGGACACGGCGCCGAATGCCGCCAGACGCTCCAGCCAACGCCGCTCTCCGGGTGGCTTGTGCCATCCGGGATAAAAGTCCAGCAGCCGAGGGGTGGAGGCGGCCCAGCGGCAAACCCCCCCTCTCCCCTGGGTGCATCGAGTCTGTTCCCACGTTGGACTCTTGAGCCGTGAAGCCTTCTGGCCACACAAGAATGGCCCAAATGGCTACGGCCCACCGCTCGGCCAAGCACTGGCGAAGGGGCCTCCGATGGCAGCCCCCTCAACAGACGCCACCCAGGGTATCCAGGGGGCCCTGGCTCACCAAGCTCACCAGAGGGCAGCAAACTCACATGGACACTTAGTGTCAAATCATTCCCCTAGCGGGGCAAGGGAGGGGTGGGAGCCGGGGGGGCGGGCGGGCTGGTGAGGGAGAGGAGGCCGCTGCCCAGGGCAAAGGGATTGCTTGTGGCACGAGGCGCGGTTCACCTGCGGGACTCCTCGCTGCAGGATTCCCCTAAACCTGCCACCGTGCAGCAGGGTGGTACAGCCCAGGGGTGAGCAGGGGTGCACGGCCCCGGGTGAGCATCACGCGCCCTCACTAGGGGCTGGCCCCATTGCAGCTGGGGGAGCTGCCCAGGGTCCCATCCGGCCATGGCTTTCCGGGGGCTGCCGGACGAGCCCCGGCTTTGCTGGGGGAACCCGCCCTTGGCATTGGGGTTGGTGCCGTCACATCGCAAAGGCAGCCGGGGGGTCTGACCCGGGCCCTGGCCTCACTGCGCAGACACCCCGTGAGATGCACCCCCCGCCCCTGGGGGGGGGAGGGATAGCTCAGTGGTTTGAGCATTGGCCTGCTAAACCCAGGGTTGTGAGTTCAATCCTTGGGGGGGCCATTTGGGGATCTGGGGCAAAAATTGGGGATTGGTCCTGCTTTGAGCAGGGGGTTGGACTAGATGACCTCCTAAGGTCCCTTCCAACCCTGATATTCTATGATTCTATGATTCTATGAACCAGGCCCCCAGCTGAGATGGGGGCATTGGCACCACCCAGCAGTCCCGGCAGCAGCCCCCCGGGCGTGGGCGCTGGGCAGGGGGTGAAGGGGCTCTCTGCAGATCCAGTCCCCCCTAAACCCTTCCGGGGCGACGTTTCCAGGCCAGGGCACTCAGGGCAGGGGGGATGGGCCCCATGGCCCCTTCTCAGGGCAGCGCTGGGGCCGGGCCCCCTGGAGCGTGAGGTCACCGGGATCCGGGCCTCCCACCCCGCCCCCCGCAACGCCCGTCTGAGAATGTCCCGGATTTCACTCCTCTGCCTGCCCCCCTCGCCCTGGGAACATCTGCGGGGGGGCGGGGGGAGCGGCTGACATCAGCCCAGCGTCTCCCACCCCCTGCCCTGGAGCGCCCGGCCCTCTGCCCCTTGGCCAGACCCCAGCCAGGGGGGCTGAGGGGACAGGACCCCTCCCCCCGCCCGTCTGTGCTGGGTGGAGCAGAATTTGGCGGGTGGCCTCTTCCCGATCTGTTCCCACCCCCAGGGGGGCTTTGCAGGGGGGCTCCTCAGGCCAGTCCCTCGCTCTGGTGCCACAGTTGACAGACTGGGGGCCTTTTGTGGGGGGGGACCTCATTGATAGGGGCAGGTGGGGGGACGCCCCACCCTTTGCACAGACCTGGGGCCCATCCAGGCAGCGCTCAGAGGAGCCCTCAGTCCCCTCCCCCAACCCCCATATCTGGGGCCCAGCTCAGGCTGCTGTCCCGGGCACTGGCTTGTGGGGCAGGCCCCTCGCTGGGGGAGGCTTTGGGGGGTTTCCCTGGTATCCCAGGCCACGGGGGGCAGGGCTGACGGTGGGGAAGAGGGAACAATTGTCCCAGACCCCGCGCTCAGGGCCCCCGATGCGCTGGGGCCCCCATGTCTCTTGCTAGGCCGGGGCACTCCAGAGTGGGGGGGGCTCTGGTGAACAAAGGGGGGCTCCTTTGGGAGCAGCAAACACCCGAGAGCAGAGTAGGGGTGGGCACTGACCCCCCCGGCTGCTGGGACGGGGGAACGGGCTAAGCTATCTGCCCCCAGGGAAACTCGCTCAGACAGGAGCCCACTGCTAGTCACCAAATTCCCGGAAGAGCCGGACTGGGAGGTTTGGGGGCTGAGCCGGGACAGCCGCCCCCCCTCCCCCCCCGAGGAAGCCGGGGGAGGGGGCGGTTAGTCAGCACAGGATGCCGCAGTCCGGCTTGGGGCACAGCCTGGAGCTCACTCACTTTCCCAGGGGCCTGCGGCTCTGGGGGGCGCCGGCCGGGACAGGATGTGGGGAGAGAGGCCGGGACACGGGGCAGGGGGAGCAAACCAGATGGGCGGTGATGGCGCTTTACATGGTCGGAGCAGGGGGCTGGGAGCCAGGACGACTGGGTTCTCCCCCTGGTTCTGGGAGGGGAGTGGGGCCCAGTGGTTAGAGCAGTGGGGGGCTGGGAGCCAGGACTCCTGGGTTCTCCCCACCCGGCTCTGGGAGGGGAGCAAGGCCCAGTGGTTAGAGCAGTGGGGGGCTGGGAGCCAGGACACCTGGGTTCTCCCCCTGGTTCTGGGAGGGGAGTGGGGCCCAGTGGTTAGAGCAGAGGGGGGGCTGGGAGCCAGGACTCCTGGGTTCTCCCTCCGGCTCTGGGAGGGGAGTGGGGCCCAGTGGTTAGAGCAGTGGGGGGCTGGGTGTCTGGGGCTGGGGCAGTGACTCATCTGTGGGTTCAGGCGTCACTTTCCAGATCCCCCGGCGGAGTTTTAACAGCAAACAAATGTTCCGGTAACCCCCGGTGCCCCCCCAGTTGTCGGGGTGGGGGGCAGGTGGGCCAGGGGGAGGGGGTCTGAGGTTGGTTCAGTAACTTTCCGAGGAGGATGCAGGGCCGAGACTCTCAGGTAAGTCAGGCAAAGGATGTGTAAATCTCCCCCCCCACCGCCCCCCGCAGCTCTGCCCCTCACTCCCGACCCGCAGTCCCCCGTCCCCCCCGCAGTCCCTGCTGGGACAACGCTGCTGGACTGGCGGAGTGTTGATGACACAGACAAGCGCCCACTGGTGACTCATGTCCCTAGTGCAGGACTTTCACCCCACTCACCCCCACTTCCCGCTCCCAAAGCGGCAGCTGGACACTCCCCCCTCGAACCGCCCCCCCCCCACATTGCCGGACACTCCGTCTAGAAGCTGCCCCCAGTTCAGCGGCGGGGAGGCTGTCCCTGGGGCAGCAGGGGGGTGGACTAGAGGGATCCCTAGCTTGGCCGGCTGGAAAGTCCCAGGAATGGGAAGATCTCGGAGCCCCCACCCTGTGCCCGCCGGGTCCTGAAAGCTTCACCCCCTGTCCTACAGGTGGGGGACCCGAGCCACACGTCCAGGGTCATACAGGGAGCCAGTGGCAGAGGGAGGGTTAGAACCCAGGTGTCCGGGACCTGCCCGAGCTGGGGCCAGAGGTCAAAGCGGTCCAAGTGAGGGGTGCTGCTGGGGGGGAGGCGTTCCCCCAAAGCCCATGTGGGGGGAGGGCATCTGCCAGAAACAGCCTGAGCTCCCGGTGGGGCCAAGCTGCCCACGGGGACCCACGACGCCCGTGCCATGGGGCCCCAGAGCTCTCGCCGAGCGACCGTCGGGCCAGGCACGGGGGCCGGGCTCTGGGATCCCCAGGCCCAGCTAACGCCAACCCGGCCTAGGCGCGCCGGGGGTGGGGGGGGGAGCGTGAGCGGACAGCTGAGAGAGAGGCGGGGCTCCTGTTCTGATGTCATGGGGGCGATGATGTCAGAGCCCTGGTGATGATGCCACGGCCCGACTGAGCTGCTGCCAGATCCCCACCACACCCGTCACGGCCTCCTAGCCAATAGGATCCCGGGATGAAGATTAACCCCGTCAGCTCTGCCCTGCTCCCGCCTCCTGGGGGAACTGGCTCAGGGCAAGCAGGGCCTGGGGCTCCAGGCCGCTGCCCATTTCGCAGCACGAGGAAACTGAGGCAGGGAGCGAGGAAATGACGCACCCGAGATCACCGCCCAGGGGCGAGGTGAGTGGCTAGTGGACTCTGTTCTGGCCGCAGGGGAGGGGGGGCCCAGGGGCTGGGGAGGGGTGCGCCCCGTCCTGGCTTTCCTGTTAAAACTCACGTGTGATCTTTCCCCTGCACAGCGGAAAGCCACATGTGAGGCCACCCCCGGGCGGGCGGGCTGAGGCGAGAGGCACCTGCCTGGTGACCACGGTCACATTGCAGGCTGGCCGGGGCGGAGGGGGGAGGTGACTGGGGGGGGGGGGTGTCACAAGTGGCCGGCCTGCCAGGCCCAGCCGTCAGCCCCCCGGCTGGAGCCACGCCCCACGTGGAAATGGCCGGATCCCCCTGGGCTGGGCTGGCTCCCTGGTTCCTCACCCAGCTCCACGGCGAGGGCCGGAAGCTCCCCCAATCCGCCCCCCAAAGCTGGGCTGGGCTGGGCTCCTCCCCGGCCACCTTGGACCCCAGACATGAGTAACCAGGGAGGAAATGGCTGAGACTGGATCCACCCAGCTCCCATGGGGCGGGGGGGTCCAGCCGGTGACCCCAGACGCACGCAAAGTGTCATTGCCTTGCAAGCGCCCCTGGAGTCCCCCCTATGGTTGGCAGCATTGCCCCCCCCACTGCCTGCTCCCTGCCCCCCCCACTGCCTGCTCCCCTGGGGTGCCCCTGCCCCCCCCACTGCCTGCTCCCTGCCCCCCACTGCCTGCTCCCCTGGGCTGCCCCTGCCCCCCACTGCCGGCTCCTCTGGGGTGCTCCCCCCACTGCCCTTGGGGGCCCACAGCGCCCCCCCCACTTACTGCCCCCCGGCCCTTTTGCGGGGAGCGGACACCCCAGGGCCGCTCCCTCCGCGCCCCTCCCGAATCCCGCCCCCCGCCGTCGGGGCGGGTCCGGGCAGCGGCCCGGGGCGCCCCCCACTCCGCCGGCGGCGGCCCCGCACCATGGCCCCGGAGCCCCGCGGGCAGCGCGGGAAGCAGCCCGAGCCCCGCCGGAGACGCGGTGAGGACGCGGCCGGGCTCTGCCCCCCGGGGCTGGTTCGCAGGAGGAGTGGGGCTGCTTGGGGGGCAAGTTGGGGGGTCAGGGGTTGGGCTGAGGGGCTCTTTGTGGGGCAGGGATCGAAGGCTGGAGGGGCTGGAATCAGAAGGGGGCTGGGAGTGGAGTGGGGGGCTGGCTGGGGGGGTGGGAGTGGAGTGGGGGGTTGGCTGGGGGGCTGGGATCAGAGGGGGGCCGGCTGGGGGGCCGAGAGTGGAGTGGGGGGCTGGCTGGGGGGCTGGGATCAGAGGGGGGCGGGATGGGGGGCCGAGAGTGGAGTGGGGGGCTGGCTGGGGGGCTGGGATCAGAGGGGGGCTGGATGGGGGGCCGGGAGTGGAGTGGGGGGCTGGCTGGGGGGCTGGGATCAGAGGGGGGCTGGATGGGGGGCCGGGAGTGGAGTGGGGGGCTGGCTGGGGGGCTGGGATCAGAGGGGGGCTGGCTGGGAGTGGAGTGGGGGGCTGGCTGGGGGGCTGGCTGGCTTTGCTGATTGTGTTTATTAATTAGCAAATTAATTAGCGCTGTGGGGGATGCAGAGCCCGGTTCCTCCTTCCACTCTGAGGGTCTGGGGGGCTCGGGCGACTCTGGGGCTGGGTCGGGGTCGGTCACTGGGGGAGTTTTACCTTGGTCCAGGTCCCTGCTGGGGGGAGGGGAGGCAGGTGTGTATGGTGTGCTCAGTGTGTGTGTGTGTGTGCAGGTGTCAGGGTTGTGTAAGGGATGGGTGTATATCAGGCAGTTGTGCAGCAGGGTTGTGTGTGGCAGTTGTGCGAGGTGTGTGCACAACAAGCGGTTGTGCGAGAGGTGTGTGTCAGGGTTGTACGTGGGGTGTGTGTGTCAGGGGCTGTACATAGGGTGTGTGTGTCAGCGGCTGTACATGGGGTGTGTGTGTCAGGGGCTGTACATGCTCTTGTCCAGCAGTTGCTCTTTGCTGGTAGTTTCCTGGCTGCGGTGTGGGGGGGGCAGGTGTCCCTCGCTGGAGGGTCTCCCCGGGCAGGTGGGCTCCTGGGCCCATCCCCCTTGCGGAGGTGGGGCAGGGGGCAGGGCAGCGTACCAGGGCCCCCAAAGCAGAGCGGCCCCTTTGGCCTGGACGGTCCAAGGGCCCTGCGGGGTGTGTGGGGGAGATATGGGGCTCCTGCCGTGGCCACTGGCCCCCTGCCTGCGGCTCCACCACGCGGCCCAACCGCACCCGGCAACTCTCCACCCGTCTGCTCCGCATCCTCCAGCTACCGATGGGGAAACCGAGGCCCAGAAAGGGGGGAGGGAGTCACCCCAGGTTACACAAGGAGTCAGGGGCAGAGCTGGGGATAGAACCCAGGAGTCCTGACTCCCCCCTCCCCCACTCTAACCGCTAGCCCAGCTTCCTCCCCTCTGAGAGCTGGGGATAGAACCCAGGAGTCCTGACTCCCCCCTCCCCCACTCTAACCACTAGCCCAGCTCCCTCCCCTCCGAGAGCTGGGGATAGAACCCAGGAGTCCTGACTCCCCCCCTCCCCCACTCTAACCACTAGCCCAGCTCCCTCCCCTCCGAGAGCTGGGGATAGAACCCAGGAGTCCTGACTCCCCCCCTCCCCCACTCTAACCACTAGCCCAGCTCCCTCCCCTCCGAGAGCTGGGGATAGGACCCAGGAGTCCTGACTCCCCCCTCCCCCACTCTAACCACTAGCCCAGCTCCCTCCCCTCCGAGAGCTGGGAATAGGACCCAGGAGTCCTGGGCCCAGCCTCTCTCATTTCTGGGAGCCCTACCCTCCGGTGCCCAGCCCGTCTGGCCGTGGGCCCGGGGCCTGCAGGGACCCGTGGCGTGGGGGGCTGGGGAGCCCTGGCACAGGGAGGCTGGAGGCGCCCGGGCCACGTGATGGGGGGGCTGAGCCGGGGTGGAGGCTGCGGCCGGTATCTCAGCTGGTACCTGCCTCGGGCAGGTACCACCCCGCGCGCATCTTCAAAGGCACCTGGTGGGGTGGGGCTGGCCGGGGGCGCCAGGCCGGGCCCTGTGCCCGGGAGCCCTGGGCTTGGCTGCCCCAGGCACCGGGCTCGGGGATGGGGGCCGGCACCAAGCGGGGCCCTGCAGGAAGGGGCACCAGGGACCCCAGGCAGCAGGACCCGGGGGCTGGGGAGGGAGGGACACCGGGTCCCTGCTCCCCTCCCGCCCCACTTGGGGCAGCACCCCGACTGGAGGGCCTGGGGTGTCCCCGGAACAGGGGCAGCCTGGCCAGGCTTTCCTTGCTCACGCACTGTCCCCCCGCCCCCCGCCTGCACCTGCAGCCCAGACGCCCGTGTGATGGGCAGCTCCGGCTCTCCGCTCCCCTCCAGCTCCGGCTGCCTGGGCTCAGGGGGCACCTGAACCCCCCACCCCACCTGGGAAAGGCAGCCCCCAGCTTCAGGGGCAAAGGAGGGGGGGATATTTACCCTGGCCAAGAGCCCTGAGATGGGGGGTCAGGAGGTCCATTCCTTGCCCATAATCCTTTGCTCCGGAGCGAGCGGAGTGGGCAGTGGGGTGGGCCGGTCCCCGCCCCGGGCAGTGACCCTGCGAGGCCCTGGGCGGTCTCAGCGCCAGGGGACGAGCCTGCCCCACGCTGCCCCCTGAGCCAGCCTGTTCCCTGCCCCCCCTCAGCCCCCCTCCTGGCACTGACGTGGGGCTGGGAGCCCAGCTCAGGGTTTCCACAACCCGCCCCCCCTGCCCCGGGCTGCGTCAGGGGCCAGGCCTGGGAACATTCAGCTCCACCCCCGTCCCCCCGCCCTGAGGTGTCCGTCTGTTCTCACGGGGTCCCCGGCCGGGCGGGGGCTGGGGAGGGAACTGAGCGAGCTGGGAAGGAAACGGCCCCTTCTCTGCAAGCGAGCGCCTGCAGGGGGGGCGGCCTGCCCGGCCCAGCCCCATACGTGCTGCAGACCCGCCTGCCCTCGGCCCCTCCTGGGGGCGCCTGGGAAACAGGCTCTGCTGGGATCCGGCTCGTAATGAACCCACGGGGCAAGGACTGGCCCAGCTACCGGTGCCCCTCACTCCCGACCCGCAGCCCCCTGCCATCCAGCCCTGGGCTCCCCCTCAGCTCTGCCGGTGCCCCTCACTCCCGACCCGCAGCCGCCGTCGGAGGTGAGGATAGGGCCAGGTTCCCTCCAGCATGGAGAGTGTCTGCCCCGGGGCGGGGGGGCGGAGTGGGGGGCTGGAGCAGCCTCCTCGGGCAGGAAGTGAAACAGCTTCTCCTGGAAACCTCCTGTCACCTCCCCTCCCCCAGCTCCTGGCGTGACAGGGCAGGGGCAGCCCCACAGGGCAGGGGCAGCCCCAGGGAGCTGAGCGGGGCCGTCTAAGGAAAGCAAAAGTCCTGCAAGGTGGAGAACAGGGAGATGAAGCTGGGTCCTAGAGGGGCCCCCAGCCCAGCTCTGCTGGTGCCCCTCACTCCCGACCCGCAGCCCCTGCTAGCCCAGCCCCGCCCCCCCGCTCTTCTGGTGCCCCTCACTCCCGACCCGCAGCCCCCTGCTAGCCCTCTGCTGCCCCATCAGCCCCCTGGTGACTGTCAGTGCTGCGGGTAGCGGGTACCAGGGGCAGGTTCTGGATTCGCAGGCCAGGCTCAGGGGCGGAGCGCCTGGTGGCGAGGGGGCATGTGTCTGAGGTGCCAACCCCGTCCCTGGCTGTCTCCCCGCCCCGCGCTCCTGGCACCCTGGCGAAGATGGCGTCACGGCTGCAGCGAGGGGCTGCCAGCTCCCTGCCCCCGCGCTCCCCGCCTTGCTGGGCCCTGGGGAGTTTCCAGGCCTCGTTCCTCCCCCCTGGCCCCCAAGGGCCCCGCAGGGCCCGGCTCCCCCGGCCGCCCACGGATCTTGCTTGTGGTGAGTCTGACTCAGAACAGAACAGGGCCACGCCAGCCCTTGCCCCTGCCCGGGGAGACTCGGGCAGCAGCCGCCAGACTCCCCCTCCCCCCATCCACTCCCGGCCACCAGGGCGAGCGGCCCCGTGCCCCGGAGACCCTACAATAACACACCAGGGAGAGCATGTGATTGGCCGGGGGTGAGGAATCAGCTTCCAGCCGCCTCCAGGTTATTGTAAGGGGGGTGTGTGTGTGTCATGTGCCCGTGCACTGGAAGGGGGTTCAGGGCACTCTGAATCTGTCTGTGCTGGGGAAGGGGGGGCGGGTTTAACCCTCGCAGGCCTGGCTCTCTCTGTCCAGCTGGTATTTCTGGGCCTGTCCCAGGCGCGGGCACGGTGCCCGCGGGGCGCTCTCCAGAACCCCCAGGCTGTCCAGGGAAGGGGAATTCCCGGGGCTGCCGGGAGCCAAAGGCCTGTCGCCTGGCCAGGGCCTCTCCAGCCAGGGGGGGCTGCAGGACACGGCTGCTCCTCCTCCCGGCCCCCCAGACCCCGGCGAGGGTCACACACACACCCCCCCACACACATGGCTTGGCAGGAGGGACAAACACCTGTCGGGGAAGGTGTAGATAATACTGAGCCCTGCCTTGAGTGCAGGGGACCGGCCTAGAATCCCCTCGAGGTCCCTTCCAGGCCTGTGATTCTGTGACATGAGACTCCCCAGCTGCTCCGATGGGATCCCCCACCCCACCACACCCCTGCAGGGCCCAGCGTTCCCCGGGACCCCCTGGGTGGGGGCCTAGTGCCTGGGTGAGGCCGATTTCCGCCCCCTCCCCGTGGGGGGCTGCTCAGCCTCGGTGCAGGGCTCCGGGCTGGGCCTTGGGCGTTTTCGCACCCTTGGCTGCAGCGCCTGGCTGAGGCTGGGGCCGGATGTGCAAGGGGAGCTCCGCCCGTGCTGCTGGCTAGCGGTGAGTCCCCCACAGCCTGCCCTGGGGCTCCACCAGGCCGGGTGGGGCTGGAGCTGCTGGGCCAGGCTGGGGGTGTAGGGGGGGATTCAGGGCAGGGGGGATTCGGGGCGCAGGCCCCAGAGGGGCTGCCCGAGTTTCTCTCCCAGCCCCTGACTGGCTCCCGTCTCTCCTGCCGCAGCGCTGGCTTTCAGGGGGGACAGGGACCCCCAGGAGACCGAGCTGAGCCAGGGCCCCAGCCCCACGGCCGCCCTCCTGCCGGTGCCTGGAGACCAAGGCGGGGCCGCGGCCGAAATGCAGCAGAGATGCAGCCACCCGGACCCCAACCACAGTAAGTCCCAGCGGCGAACTCCACCTTCAGCACCAGCCGGGCCCCCTGGGACTGCCCCACAGCTCTGCCGGTGCCCCTCACTCCCGACCCGCAGCCCCTGCTAGCCCAGCCCTGGGCTCCCCACCCAGCTCTGCCGGTGCCCCTCACTCCCGACCCGCAGCCCCTGCTAGCCCAGCCCTGGGCTCCCCACCCAGCTCTGCCGGTGCCCCTCACTCCCGACCCGCAGCCCCTGCTAGCCCAGCCCTGGCTGGCGCTGTGGCTGGCGACGCTGCTCTCTCTCCCCAGGCCGGACTCCGGAGCCCCCCGGAGCGCTGGCGCCGTGGCCGGGTGCCCCGTCCTGCGAGTGCGGATCTCGCACCTTCGTCTGCCTGAGCCAGCGCACCCGGCTCCAGCCCCAGGGGGCCCTGGGCGGCACGGCCCCGCTCAGCCGGCACGTGGCCACTCACTGCCGGCCCCCAGCCGGCCCCGCAGCCAGCCAGGTACGGCACAGCCGGTGCCGGGGGGTGGGGGGAGCCCCAGGGGCTGGGAGTCGCCTGCCGCAGGGGCTCAGTCACAGGAAAGGTGGGGAGGCTGAGCCCCAAGAGGAGCTGGGGGGGCAGAGGGAGCTAAGGGGAAGCTGGGGCGGGGGCAGTGGGGGCACGGGGAGCTCTGAGGGGTGGGGAGAGATCTGGGGGGCCCGGGCAGGGAACTGGGGGGGGAGAGATCTGGGGGGCCTGGGCAGGGAACTCGGGGGGGGGAGAGATCTGGGGGGCCCAGGCAGGGAACCGGGGGGGGGGAGAGATCTGGGGAGCCCCAGGCAGGGAACTTGGGGGGGGAGAGATCTGGGGGGCCCAGGCAGGGAACTCGGGGGGGGGGAGAGATCTGGGGGGCCCAGGCAGGGAACTGGGGGGGGAGAGATCTGGGGGGCTCAGGCAGGGAACTCAGGGGGGGAGATCTGGGGGGCCCGGGCAGGGAACTCGGGGGGGGGGAGATCTGGGGGGCCCGGGCAGGGAACTCGGGGGGGGGGGAGATCTGGGGGGCTCGGGCAGGGAACTCGGGGGGGGGGGGCCTCTGTCCAGCCCCTAACGATGGGGGTTTGTCTCGGGGCAGGTGGAGACACGGCGGTTCAGGTGCCCGGCCTGCGGGAAGGGCTTCAAATACAAACATCACCTGAAGGAGCACGAACGCATCCACAGCGGTGAGACCCCCCCTCTGGCCCCCCCCCGCCTCACCCCACCCACTGTCAGTGCATTCATAGCGGTGACATCCCCCCTCTGCTCCCCAATCTCCCCCCCAGCCACCCCACTCCCCGCTGTCCGCGCAGTGGTGAGCCCCCCCCAGCCTCTCACATAGCCCATGCCCCCCGTGTCCCAGCGCTCGGGGTGAGAGTGGGGGGCTGGGATCTCGGGGGGGGACACGAGCCCTGCGTCTGCGCGTCTCTTTTTCTCACCCCCTGCGGCTCTCGGAGCTCGTGTTCCCCCGCCCCCCGTGTCTGTCTGTCTGCCCGCCCCCTCACAGCACTGACCCCTGTCTCCGTCCCCCAGGCGAGAAGCCCTACGAATGTGCCGCCTGCCGGAAGCGCTTCTCCCACTCGGGCTCCTACAGCTCCCACCTCAGCTCCCGCCGCTGCCTGCCGCCCGCCCCGTGTGCTGCCAGGCCCCGGGGGGGCCACCCTGGGGGCTGTGGGGCCTACGGCAGAGACCTCAGCTCCCCGCACAGCCCCGGCCCGGCCCAGCCCCTTCTGGGCCCCCCTGACCTGAGCATGGCGGGACCCAGAGACGCCAATGGGCCAGGGCCCGGCGCAGACCAGGGCCCCCCCGAGACCCCCACCATGGAGGAGCCCTTGGACCTGTCTCTGCCCAAGCCCGGCCCGGTGCCCTCGGAGGAGCCCCCGACCCGGCTGCCCTACGAGTCCCTCTACCTGCCCACCTCCCTCTGCCCCCTCTTCCCAGCCTTCCTGCCCAGCACCCTCAGCCACCTCCTCCCGCACGGGGCCCCTCGGCTGCATGGGAACCCGGAGCTGCCGGGCCCCCAGTTCCTGCCCTTCCTGCTCTACCCATATGGGGCGGAGGCAGAGCCAGCCCTGGCCACGGGCCACTGGGAGCAACACAGGGGTCTGGTGAGAAACTGTCCTGGGAAAGCGGGGCTGCGGGTCGGGAGTGAGGGGCACCGGCAGAGCTGGGGGGCTGCAGGTCGGGAGTGAGGGGCACCAGCAGAGCTGAGGGGAGCCCAGGGCTGGGCTAGCAGGGGGCTGCGGGTCGGGAGTGAGGGGCACCGGCAGAGCTGGGGGGCTGCGGGTCGGGAGTGAGGGGCACTGGCAGTGTTGGTGGGGGGGAGCCCAGGGCCGGGCTAGGCGGGGCTGCGGGTCAGGGATGAGGGGCACCGGCAGAGCTGGGGGTGGTGAGCCCAGGGCTGGGCTAGCAGGGGCTGCGGGTTGGGAGTGAGGGGCACCGGCAGAGCTGGGGGGCTGCGGGTCGGGAGTGAGGGGCACTGGCAGTGTTGGGGGGGGGGGAGCCCAGGGCCGGGCTAGGAGGGGCTGCGGATCAGGGATGAGGGGCACCGGCAGAGCTGGGGGTGGTGAGCCCAGGGCTGGGCTAGCAGGGGCTGCGGGTTGGGAGTGAGGGGCACCGGCAGAGCTGCGGGGAGCCCAGGGCTGGGCTAGCAGGGGGCTGCGGGTTGGGAGTGAGGGGCACCGGCAGAGCTGCGGGGAGCCCAGGGCTGGGCTAGCAGGGGCTGCGGGTCGGGAGTGAGGGGCACCAGCTGGGGGGTGTTGCTGGCAGAGACCCCCCCGTTCCCTGGTTTGGCCCATGCCGGCCATGGGGGGATGCACCGCTCCCAGCCTCAGCCCCACTGACGGCCCCGTTCGCACCCCCAGGGAGCCGTCGGGGCCGGGTGGCGCCCCCTGCCGGCGGGCGGGGAGCCGGGGGGCGGCCGGCGGCGGCTGCGGAGGACCCCCGACGGGCTGTATCTCTGCCAGCTCTGCCCCAAAACCTTCCGGAAGAGCAGCTCCCTCCTGCGGCACCAGTACGAGCACACGGGTGAGCGGGGGGGGGGGGGGGGAGGGATCCTGGGGACAGGGAGAATCGGGGGGGGGGAGCCCAGCGGGGGGTGCACCGGGATTGGGGAGTCAGGGGGAGCCCAGTGGGGAGGCGCCCAGCGAGGGTTGGGGAGACGGGGGCAGTCCAGGGGGGGTTGGGGAGATGGGAGGAATCTGGGGGGGGGTTGGGGAGATGGGGGAGCTCAGCGGGGGGAACCCAGCGGGGGTTGGGGAGACGGGGGGGAGCTCAATGGGGGGGAGTCCAGGGGGGTTGGGGAGCCCAGCGGGGGGAGTACAGGGGGGGTTGGGGAGAAGGGGGGAATCCAGGGGGTTGGGGAGACGGGGGAGCTCAGCAGGGGGGGAGTCCAGGGGGTGTTGGGGAGATGGGGGAGCTCAGCGGGGGAATCCAGGGGGGGGTTGGAGAGATGGGGGGAATCCAGGGGGGGGTTGAGGAGACGGGGGGAATCCAGGGGGGTTGGAGAGATGGGGGGAATCTGGGGGGGGGGGTTTGGAGAGATGGGCGGAATCCGGGGGGGGGGGTTGAGGAGACGGGGGAATCCAGGGGGGTTGGAGAGGGGGGTGGAGTCCGGGGTTGAGGAGACGGGGGGAATCCAGGGGGGTTGAGGAGACGGGGGGGAGTCCGGGGTTGAGGAGACGGGGGGGGGGGAATCCAGGGGGGTTGGAGAGACGGGGGGGGGGAGTCCAGGGTTGAGGAGACGGGGGGAATCCAGGGGGGTTGAGAAGACAGGGGAATCCAGGGGGGTTGGGGAGATGGGGGGAATCCAGGGGGGTTGGAGAGACGGGGGGGGGGGGAGTCCAGGGTTGAGGACACAGGGGAATCCAGGGGGGTTGAGGAGACGGGGGGAATCCAGGGGGGTTGAGGAGACGGGGGGGAGTCCGGGGTTGAGGAGACGGGGGGAATCCAGGGGGGTTGGAGAGACGGGGGGGGAGTCCAGGGTTGAGGAGACGGGGGGAATCCAGGGGGGTTGGAGAGACGGGGAGAGTCCGGGGGGGTTGGGGAGACGGGGGGAATCCAGGGGGGTTGAGGAGACGGGGGGGGGGGGAGTCCGGGGTTGAGGAGATGGGGGAATCCAGGGGGGTTGGAGAGACGGGGAGAGTCCGGGGGGGTTGGGGAGACGGGGGGAATCCAGGGGGGTTGAGGAGACGGGGAGAGTCCGGGGGGGTTGAGGAGACGGGGGGGGAATCCAGGGGGGTTGAGGAGACGGGGGGGGAGTCCGGGGGGGTTGGGGAGACGGGGGGAATCCAGGCGGGTTGAGGAGACGGGGAGAGTCCGGGGGGGTTGAGGAGACAGGGGGGGAATCCAGGGGGGTTGAGGAGACGGGGGGGGAGTCCGGGGGGGTTGGGGAGACGGGGAGAGTCCAGGGGGGTTGGGGAGACGGGGAGAGTCCAGGGGGGGTTGGGGAGACGGGGGGAATCCAGGGGGGTTGGGGAGACGGGGAGAGTCCAGGGGGGGTTGGGGAGACGGGGGGAATCCAGGGGGGTTGGGGAGACGGGGAGAGTCCAGGGGGGGTTGGGGAGACGGGGGGAATCCAGGGGGGTTGGGGAGACGGGGAGAGTCCGGGGGGGTTGGGGAGACGGGGGCTGGGGGTTCCCCGCACTGACGTGCCCGTCCCCACAGGGAGGCGCCCGCACCGCTGCCCACTCTGCCCCAAGGCCTTCAAGCACAAGCACCACCTGGCGGAACACGCCCGGCTGCACTCGGGGGAGCGGCCGTACCAGTGCACCCGCTGCGCCCGCCGCTTCGCCCACTCGGGCTCCTACTCCCAGCACGTCAACCACCGGCAGGGGTGCTGCCGGGCCTGGGGCGCCCCGCCCCCCGCGGGGAGACCCCCACCGCTAGCCGCACCCCCCACAGGGAGACCCCCACCCCCAGCCACCCCCCCCATGGGGAGACCCCAGCCTGTCGCACCCCCCCAGGGGGAGACCCCAGCCCCCTCCCCCCACAGGGAGATCCCGGCCCCCACCCCCTGTCACCAGGGTGATGCCCTGGCCCCCATCCCCCACAGGGAGACCCCAGGCAATGCCCATGGTCTCCAGGGCAACACCCCGGCCCCCAGGGGGAGACCCTCAGGCACCAGGGGTCAGCCCTGTTGAGACCCCCGCCCCACGGGCACCAGGACCTCAGGGAGACCCCACCCCACACCTGCCCCCCCAGGCCCAGGGAACACTCAGGAGGGGGGTGTCGAGGGAAGGAACGGCCCACCGGGGGGAGCAGGGGACCCCCAGGGCAGGGAATGCCCAGCAGGGGGCCAACTCTGCCCCTCAGCCCCAGTATCAGGCGAGAGCGGGTGGGGCAGGGACGGGCATTCGTTGGGGCCAGCCCCACGTCTGTGGGGCCGGAGCTCCCCAAAGGTTCATGCCCAGCAAGCCCGGAGCAGCCCCGAGACAGCGGGGTGGGGTGACCCTGCCGGCCCGTGGCTCCCGGAGGGGGGGTTGTTCTGATTGTAAACCGGTGAGAGAAATCAATAAAGAAATACACACACCCCCCAGCATGGCCGGGTCCTGTGCGGAGCGGGGCCGATGCCTGCAGGACAGTGGGGTGGAAGGTGGGGGGCACTCAGTGTGGGGGGCAAGGGGGTTTGTGCCCCCAAGGGGACTCCTGGCTTCTATCCTCAGGGAGGGGTGTGGGGGGCGGGCAGTGGGTTAGAAGGGAAGCGACTGGGGGAGGGACTAGCAGCCGAACTGACCCCACCCCCCCGCCAGGTCACCATCACTGGGGTGACCACCCCCTCCCCCGCAGCGAATCACAGCACAGAGACGGGGGTGCTCCCTGGGCCGACGGCCATTTACTGCCCGGCCCCGGGCTCAAGAGTCCAGGCAGACGGTGCCCTGGGCACGCACAGACCCGGCAGGGCAGAGGGATGCGGCCCCGGGGCGGGGCACGGGCTGGCTCAGGGGGGGCGGGGAATGGGGCCCCTCTAGGGGGCGCCGGCTCCCATGCAGCTGCCCAGAGTAGGGTCTCCATTGTCCGAAGCCCGGGGGTGGGGGGCCCCGGGGCCGTTGTCCTTGGCTGGCGCTGAGCCCAGGCTGTTCCGGGCCAGGGCTCGGTGCCCGGGGGCTCAGTGGGTGCCGGGGGCCGGGAAGATGCTCTGGAACTCGGAGAGCAGCAGCTCCACGGCCTGGTTCTGGTGGACCATGTCCACGGCCATGCTGGCCAGCTCCTTCTCGGGCCGCAGCAGCGTGGGGCCAAAGACGATGCCGATGTTCTGCCGGGTCATGCGGTTAACGTCGGCGTGCTCCATCACCCTGGGGGGGCGGCAGAGAGGGGCCTCAGTCCCGACCCACGGCCGCCAGGGCCCCCCGAGCCCGACCCGCTGCCCCCCACGGCCGCCAGGGCCCCCTGAGCCCAACCCGCTGCCCCCCAGGGCCCCTCAATCCTGACCCGCTGCCCCCCCAGGTCTGCCGGTGCCCCTCAATCCCGACCCGCTGCCCCCCACGGCTGCCGGGGTCCCCCGAGCCCGACCCGCTGACCCCCACGGCCGCCGGGGCCCCCCGAGCCCGACCCGCTGCCCCCCACGGCCGCCGGGGCCCCTCAATCCCAACCTGCTGCCCCCCCAGGTCTGCCGGTGCCCCTCAATCCCGACCCACTGCCCCCCACGGCCGCCGGGGCCCCCCGAGCCCGACTCGCTGCCCCCCATGGCTGCCAGGGCCCCCCGAGCCCGACTCGCTGCCCCCCACGGCCGCCAGGGCCCCCCGAGCCCGACTCGCTGCCCTCCACGGCTGCCGGGGCCCCCTGAGCCCGACCCGCTACCCCCCACGGCCGCCGGGGCCCCTCAATCCCAACCCACAGCTGCCGGGGCCCCCCATTCCTGACCCACAGCCCCCGGGCCCCTCAATCCTGAACCCTGCTGTCCCCCCCAGCCACTGGCACCCCTCAATCCCGACCTGCTTCCCCCACACGTCTGCTGGGGCCCGTCAATTCCAACCCGCAGCCCCTGGCTCTGTCCCCCCCCCCCGCGGATTTCCCAGCCACCCCTTACTTGCGGAGGTGGGCCAGGATGTAGCGCAGGGTGGCGTAGTTGGGCGGGGGCAGGCTCTGGACCAGCTCGCCCAGGCGCTGCACCCGCTCGCCGGAGGCCGGGAGCTCTGCGGGGAGAAGCAACGTGACTCTGCGGCTGGACGAGACGGGGGCACGGGGGCCCCAAGTCTGCCACCCACCCCCCGGAGTCTGTGGGCACTGGCCACGCGGGGGGTGGGGGCTGCAGTGACTGAGGTAGCCTGGGCCCCTGGGGTTGGGGGGCACAAAAGGGGGGGGTGGAGCCACTCGGGGTATCAGCCGGCACCACCTCCCCTGCCCCTGCCACGGGGCATGTGATACAGGGGAGACCCCATGGGGAGGGGCTGGGCACAGGGGAGGCCCTGCGGGGGGAGGGGCTGGGCACAGGAGAGGTCCCGCAGTGCGGGGGGGAGGTTGGTCACAGGGGAGACCCCATGGTGAGGGGCTGGGCACAGGAGAGGTCCCGCAGTGCGGGGGGGAGGTTGGTCACAGGGGAGACCCCATGGGGAGGGGCTGGGCACAGGGGAGGCCCTGCAGTGGGGGGGGAGGTTGGTCACAGGGGAGACCCCGCAGTGTGTGTGGGGGGGGAGGTTGGGCACAGGGGAGACCCCATGGGGAGGGCTGGGCACAGGGGAGGCCCCGCAGTGGGGGGGGGGAGGTTGGTCACAGGGGAGACCCCGCAGTGTGTGTGTGGGGGGAGGTTGGGCACAGGGGAGACCCCATGGGGAGGGGCTGGGCACAGGGGAGGCCCCGCAGTGGGGGGGTGAGGTTGGTCACAGGGGAGACCCCATGGGGAGGGGCTGGGCACAGCGGAGGCCCCGCAGTGTGGGGGGGGAGGTTGGGCACAGGGGAGACCCCATGGGGAGGGGCTGGGCACAGGGGAGGCCCCGCAGTGGGGGGGTGAGGTTGGTCACAGGGGAGACCCCATGGGGAGGGGCTGGGCACAGCGGAGGCCCCGCAGTGTGGGGGGGGAGGTTGGGCACAGGGGAGGCCCCGCGGGGGGGCGCTGGGGGGGCAGCGGGTCCTTACTGACTGCGGCCACGAAGGCGTCGAAGAGGGCGAAGGGCACCAGGGGCTCGGGCAGCTCGCGGAAGAAGAGCTTGAGGGCGCCGGTTACCACGTGGACGTCGTCCCACTCAGGGTCCGCCAGGCTCAGCCGCTCCTCTGGGGGACATGGGCGGGTCAGCCCCGGGGGGGGGGGAACAGCGTGGCGGGGGGAGCAGGGTCGGGCCCAGCCGAGCTGGAGAGACCGAGCCAGCCCCAACGGCGGCCACTGCACCCCCCCTCACCCACTGCACCCCCTGGTCATGGACACCCCCAGACCACGGGCACCCCACGTCGAGCGCCCCCTGAGCACAGCGACGCCGGGCACCCCGGGGGGCTCTGCGCACCGGCCCAGCCGCGGCGGCAGGGTGAGGGGACGCGCCCGCGCGGTGCCCGCCCGGCCCGGCTCTACCTTGGCACGGCTGCTCCGGGAAGACGTAGCGCCCGTCCGAGGTCACTGCCCGCTCTGCAAAACAACACACCCCGTCACGGCCCCGCCCTGGCTGGCAGCCCCACGGGGCAGGGGTTACGGGGCAAAGGCCAAGCGCCACGGTGAGGGGCGGCCTGCTCCCTCCACACGCCCCCCTCCCGGGCGCAGACGCTCACCCCGGTCGACGACAAAGCGCAGCTTCTGGATCACGGCCAGGTTCCCGCTCACCCGGTAGATCCCGTCCGCGTCGAGGCCTGCAGGGGCGGGGGAGGGAGGGGTGAGACCCTGCTCGGGGCAGTTATGACCCCCCCCCGCCCTCCTGCCCCTGCTCGGAGCCCCGTGTGCCCTCCACCTGCCCCCAGGCCCCGCTTGGAGGCCCCCCGTCCAAGGTCTCTTTCCCCTCCCCAGGTGGCAGTGACGCAGGCTGGGCATGGACGGAATGTCTGGGACGCCCCCGCATGGGGGGCCCATGCAGAAAGACACCCCCCCCCGAATGGCAGGCGGAGCCCTGCCCCAGGGAGGGAGGGGCTCCACGCCGGGGTGGGCCTGGCACGCTGGGCACCTGCCCGCGGGGCTCCTACCTCTCTTCTCCACGGCCTCAACGCAGAGCCGAACAAAGCGGGGCACCATGTCGTTCTCCCGCTGGCACAGGGCGTCCAGCCGGCAGCCGAAGACCTGGTCTGGAGACAGGGCAGCGGTGGCGCCAGGCCGGGCCAGGGGCCCAGGGGTACAGAAACAGCCCGGGGAGGAGGCCTGCTCTCACCCCAAGGGCTGCCCAGCCGGCCCCTCGCCCCACCGGGGCTGTGGGCAGAGTTGCAGTACCAACAGCTGGCCACTGGGGGCGCTGTGAGCACCAAGTTTCGGGTGGGTGGAAAGGGGAGGTGGGGGGGGGGGGGGCGGGCGCTGAGAACAGGGCCCAGCGGGGAGAGGTGGGGCAGGACTGAGTAGGGGGAGGGGACAGTTTTTAAAAATATGCAAATTGCCTTATTAAATAATTTGCATCAAATGTCCCCTAATGCCATGCAATCCTGTATCAGCGGGAGGGGGGAGTGGTACAGGGCATACGGGGTCCCCACCTTGATTGAACCCCTTCTTCTGCCGCTTCTGCAGTGGGGGGGGCAGGGGGAATGGGGTACAGGGGGCATGATGGGGGAGGGGGGTCCCCACCTCGGATGAGCCTCTTCTCCTGCAGGCTCTGCAGCAGTGGGGCAGGGGGCACAGGGGGAATGCGGTACAGGGGATGGGCTGCAGGGAATGGGGTACAGGGGATGGGGTGCAGGGTGGTGGGGGCAGGGGGCGTCACGGGGGAGGGGGTTGTGACGTTATTGACATAAGCTGGGACCGTATAGATCATTGGTGCAACCAAGGTCCTGTAGTGGCACCAAATCTTGTATAAAGGGGGTCATATAAGGTGTCTAAGAGCAGGTTCTGGTTGGCTGGTTATGATTATGCTCTCTGTATGTGGGTATCATTTGGTAGTTAAAGTTATGAATATTGGCTCTGTACTGTCTGTATTTCAAACTTGTGCTGTGCTTCTGGGTGACACCCCAGACAAATTCGTGTCGGCTCTGCCGAGCCTGCTGGATGGCCCACTGAGGACCATCAGCTACACAATTGACCCACTGAGAGAAGACAGACCCGCCTTGTGACTCAGCAAGGTATGCAGGGACTTGCCTATGGACCGAACTCTGAGGTGTTTCCGTGCCGTGTGTTGGATAGCTTGTCCTTGGGACAAAGAAAGCAGAGACCACATGGCAAGAGACTATAAAAGGCTGAGGCCTCATCTCCATCTGGTCTTCAATCCTGCTTCTTACCTCTGGAGGGACTTTGCTACAAACTGAAGCTCTGACTGAATGACCCATCCCAGCTGGGGATGTTCTCCAGAGACCTGATTTGAACCTGCAGCTTATTCCATCACTGCTGCAAACCTGAACCAAGAACTTTGCCATCGCTGTGTGTAATCGATTCCTTTTAACCAATTCTAGCTCTCACCTAGATCTTTTTCCTCTTATGAACAAACCCTTAGATTTTAGATTCTAAAGGACTGGCAACAGCGTGATTTGTGGGTAAGATCTGATTTGTATATTGACCTGGGTCTGGGGCTTGGTCCTTTGGGATCAGGAGAACCTTTTTTCTTTTACTGGGGCATTGGTTTTCATAACCATTCGTCCCCATAACAAGTAGCACTGGTGGGATACTGGGAAACTGGAGTGTCTAAGGGAATTGTTTGTGTGACTTGTGGTGAGCCAGTGGGGTAAAACCAAAGTCTTCTCTGTCTGGCTGGTCTGGTTTGCCTTAGAGGTGGAAAAACCCCAGCCTTGGGCTGTAACTGCCCTGCTTGAAGCGATTTGTCCCAAATTGACACTCTCAGCTGGGTCCCGCCAGAACCAGCATCGATGGGGGAGGGGGTCCCCACCTCGGATGAGCCCCTTCTCCTGCATGCTCTGCAGCAGTGGGGCAGGGGGAATGCGGTACAGGGGGAATGGGGTACAGGGGGTGCAGGGCAGGGGGAATGGGGTGCAGGGGGTGCAGGGCAGGGGGAATGGGATACAGGGGGCGTGACGGGGGAGAGGGTCCCCACCTCAGATGAGCCCCTTCTCCTGCATGCTCTGCAGCAATGGGGCAGGGGGAATGGGGTACAGGGGGAATGGGGTACAGGGGGTGCGACGGGGGAGGAGGTCCCCACCTCAAATGAGCCCCTTCTCCTGCATGCTCTGCAGCAGTGGGGCAGGGGGAATGGGGTACAGGGGGAATGGGGTACAGGGCAGGGGGAATGGGGTACAGGGGGTGTGACGGGGCAGGGGGTCCCCACCTCGGATGAGCCCCTTCTCCTGCATGCTCTGCAGCAATGGGGCAGGGGGAATGGGGTACAGGGGGAATGGGGTACAGGGGGTGCAGGGCAGGGGGAATGGGGTGCAGGGGGAATGGAGTACAGGGGGCGCGACGGGGGAGGGGGTCCCCACCTCGGATGAGCCCCTTCTCCTGCAGGCTCTGCAGCGGGGGCCGTTTGACGATGAAGCGCCTGAGTTTGCTCTTGACTCGCTTCCTCTCGGTGCTGTCAGGGCCGCGGGCGGAGCCTGGAGGGGGGAGGCAGAGGGGGTGAAGCAGCCAAAGAGCCCCCCAGACCCGTCGCCCCCTCCCCTCCCCCGATCCCAAGGCCAGCCCCCTCCCCCCACACGGTGGGCACCTACCGAAGGATTTCCAGCTGTCCTTCGGCCTCAGCCCCTCATCCTCCTCGTCCCCGCTCAGGTCCCCCAGCTCGGCGCTGCCGGCCCGGCGCAGCACGTAGCCTGGCTCGTCCAGGGGGTTCTCCCGGTCCTGGGGCGCAGGGGGACGCGTCAGGCAAGGGAGCAGCCAACTGGGGCGGGGGGGGCGATGTGATGGGGGATGGGAACCGCTAACAGCCACACATGGGGGTGGAGAGGGCTGGGACAGCAGGTCGGGATTGAGTGGGGCCAGGGGGGGCAGAGCCCAGGGCTGGGGTAGCCAGGGGCTGCGGGTCGGGAGTGAGGGGCACCGGCAGAGTGGGGGGGTCGGCGGGGGGCAGCTCACTTCCCAGCTCTCCCCTGGGTGGGGGCCCCCAGTACCCAGGCCTGGGTTAACCCTTTGCCCGCTTTGCCCGCCGGCACTCACCAGCCTACGGATGACGCCCTTGATAGTCTGGTGCCAGTCCTGGATCTCGGCCTCGCTGTCCGACTGCAGCAGGAACTCGTTGCCAGTCACTGTGCGGAGCTGCCAGGGGCGGGGGGGGCACGGGCAGGTCAGGGGGCTGGGCAGGGGCAGCCCCCCCTGCAGGGCCCCCCCATGGGGAGAGGGGGGCTGGTCTCCAGGCAGGGCCCAGCACCAGCAGGTCAGGGGGCCAGGCAGGGACGCCCAGACTCTGCAGGGCCTGGGTGGGGGGGCATATGGTGGCTGGAGGGACAAGAAGCCCCTCTCCAACATGGGCAGTCGAGGGGAGGGGGGTTCTGGGTCACTGGGGGGGTTGCTGGGTCCCCGGGGGGGCATTGCAGGGTGCCGGGGGGGTTCTGGGTCCCTGGAGGGGGCGTGGCTGGGAGCTGGGGTGGGTCGTTCTGGGTCCCTGGGGGGGCACTGCAGGGTGCCGGGGGGGTTCTGGGTCCCTGGGGGGGCACTGCAGAGTGCCTGGGGGGTTCTGGGTCCCTGGGGAGGCACTGCAGGGTGCCGGGGGGGTTCTGGGTCCCTGGGGGGGCACTGCAGGGTGCCGGGGGGGTTCTGGGTCCCTGGGGAGGCACTGCAGGGTGCCGGGGGGGTTCTGGGTCCCTGGGGGGGCACTGCAGGGTGCTGGGGGGGTTCTGGGTCCCTGGGGGGGCACTGCAGGGTGCCGGGGGGGGTGTTCTGGGTCCCTGGGGAGGTTGCTGGGAGCCGTGCCCCCCCCCCCCCACACTCACGTGGATGACGTTCTTCTTGCTGGACATGTCCCGTGCCCGCTCCAGCACGGCGCCCCGCAGGTCCACGCTGCTCTCGGGCCTGCTGCTGGCGGGTCTCTGGGGGGCAGGGGAGGGGGCGTCAGGGCAGCACCCACGGGTGTCGCTCAGCCACGGGGCTGCAGGGGGGGCTCGGGCCCAGAAAATACCCCCTGGGCTGCAGCGTGGCCTGGCACGGGGGGGGGCCTGGGGGCAGGGCGGCCCCTCCCCAGGCAGCTCCCCTCTCCTGGGGTCTGGGACAGGTGTGACCCCCTCCCCTGCCCCGCTCACCCCTCCCCCTGCTCACCCCCCCCCAACTCACCCAGCTGGTGGGGGCCGGGCCCTTGAGATCCTTGTAGAAGACGAGGCTGTTCCCAGCCAGCACCACCCAGGAGACGCCCCAGCTCTTCCTGCCAGAGAGAGGGGGCTGAGCCCAGCTGGGACAGCCCCCCGGCCCCCCCTCCCTGCCCCTTGCTGCCCGGGAGCCCCAGCTCCCCCTGCCATGTCCTGAGCTCCCCCCTCCTTGGGGCCCTGCGTGCTCTGGGCAGCTGAGAAAGGCCCCTTTGTCCATTCATGCCCAGGACGTCCCTTGTCCAAACCCCCTGGGCTGTGAGAGGCTGAGCGAGGCCCCCGCCACAGGGACCCCCTCTCCTGCCCCCCCCAGGACGCCTCCCCCCGCCACAGGGACCCCCCTCCTGCCCCCCAGGATGCCTCCCCCTGCCACAGGGACCCCCCCTCCTGCCCCCCCAAGGACACCTCCCCCTGCCACAGGGACCCCTCTCGTGTCCCCCCAGGACACCTACCCCGCCACAGGGACACCCCTCCTGCCCCCACCCCCCCGCAGGACACCTGCCACCTGCTGCAGGGACCCCCCTCCTGCCCCCCAGGACGCCTCCCCCTGCCACAGGGACCCCCCTTGTGCCCCCCCCAGGACATCTCCCTCCGCCACAGGGACGCCCCTCCTGTCCCCCCTCCTGCCTCTCCCCCACCACAGGGACCCCCCTCCTGCCCCTGCAGGACGCCTCCACCCACCACAGGGACCCCTCTCCTGCCCCCCAGGACACCTCCCCCTGCCACAGGGACACCCCTCCTGTCCCCCCTCCTGCCTCCCCCCACCACAGGGACCCCCCTCCTGCCCCCCCAGGATGCCTGCCACCTGCTGCAGGGACACCCCCCACACACAGGTACCTGAGTTTCCGGCCCCCCTCTGCAATCTTGGTTTTGTTCAGCTGCCCGGCCTTCTCCACCTCCTGCCGCGGGGAGAGTCGTCAGCCCCCCCGACCCCTCACAGCTCCTGCCCCCCACTGCCCCCACCCCCTACAGCCCCTGCCCCCCACTGCCTCCACAGCCCCCTACTCAACCCCACCCCTCGGCCCCCCAACTCCCTCCCCCCACCTGCCCAGGCCAGCGCCCCCCGGCGTGAACCACACAGCGGGGGCCCCAGGCTGCAGCCAACTTGTGGGAATCGAATCAATTTGGGGGTGACCAAGGGTATGGGGGGGCAGGGCCCATTCACCCCCTCCCCCGGGTCCTGGGAGCTGCTGGTGCCGAGCTTCCTGTGCAGTCAGGGGAGGAGGAGGGGCCTGGGGGGTAACTCACATGGGGTAAGTCGGAGGGGTGAGGGGGGGAGCCCCCGGGGGAGGTGGAGGGGGGACCGGCCCCCACCCAGTCCTCAATGTTGTGCTGGGAGCGATTCCTGCGGTGAGACACCTGCAGAGAGAGTGAGAGAGCAGGGGAGATGGGTCACTGCCCCCCAACACCCTGCCCCCCCTTGCCCCCAACACCCATCCCTCCTCACCCTGCCCCCCACCATGCCTCCTGAATACCTTGCCCCCCCACCCCTGCTGCCAACACTCTGCCCTCCAACACCCTGCCCCCTGAAAGAGGATGCGGGATTTGCATGGGGCTCCCCCCAGAATGCTAACCCACGCCCCAAACACACCGTCTCCCTGAGAAAGAACATGGGGCTGCTGCCCCAGACACCCTCCTGCCCCCACAGAGCCAAAGCCCCACCCCCATGCACCCTGCGGCCCCAGAGACAGAACAGTCCAGACACCCCTCTCCTGACACGCGGCCCCCCCAAGATGTGGCCCGAGGACCAGCCCCGCCCCCAACACCCCGACCCCAGAGAAACAACAAGGGCGCTGCCCCCAGCTCTCCCACGCAACCCCAGCCCCATGCGGGCATCTCACCTTGGGCACGCGGGACTCCGGCAAGATCATGGATTTGGTGTAGCCGAGGCGGCCGGCCCGGACGCTGCCCCCGCCCTGCGCCAGCGTCTCCCCCGGGTCAGCGGCTGCTGGGGGCTCGGGGCTCGGGGCCTCCATGGGGAGCAAACTCTGCAGGGGAGAGGGGGGTGTCAGGGAGTGCCCCCCATCCCGCAGCATGGTGATGCCCCTCACTCCTGACCTGCAGCCCCCTGCTAGCCCAGCCCTGCCTCCTCCCAGCCCTGCCAGTGCCCCTCACTCCTGACCTGCAGCCCCCTGCTAGCCCAGCCCTGCCTCCTCCCAGCCCTGCCGGTGCCCCTCACTCCCAACCCGCAGCCCCCTGCTAGCCCAGCCCTGCCGGTGCCCCTCACTCCCAACCCACAGCCCCCTGCTAGCCCAGCCCTGCCCTCCCTAGCCCTGCCGGTGCCCCTCACTCCCAACCCACAGCCCCCTGCTAGCCCAGCCCTGCCCCCCCTAGCCCTGCTGGTGCCCCTCACTCCCAACCCGCAGCCCCCTGCTAGCCCAGGCCTGTCCCCAGCCCCCCCAGCTCTGCCGTGGCCCCTCCTGACCTGACCTGCTCTTGGTACTGCGCTCCTGGGACACTGTCACAGCAGAAGACTCCCGGGTTTTGCCCACGGCCCACCCAGCTGCCTCCCCTCGCTGGGGTGCTTCGTTAGAGCAATTAGTGCTGAGCCTTCTCAGGCACCTGGCGGCCAGCCCGGGTGCTTGGCTTGGCCCAGCCAGGGCATAGGAGGCTGGGCAGCACACCCAGCCCAGGGGGACAATGCGGCAGCCCCCCCCCGCCACTCCCTACCATCTCCCGGTGGCGCCGCGGCGGTTTCCAAGACTTGTCGCCCGTCTCCCGGTTGTAGAAGTAGCTGCGGCCGGTGCCGGGGTCGAGGTGGCGCTCCCAGGTGTCCAGCACCTGCAGCGGGGGGCCGCTGGGGTGGGGGGGCTCCCCCCGCACCTGCTTTATCTCCTCCAGGTTGCAGTAAATCGGGGACTCCTCCATGGGGGCTCCAGAGGGCAGAGCCTGCAGAGCATGGCGGGGCGGGGGCTGGTTACTGTCAGGGCTGCTGCCCCCAGGGGCTACAGGGAACCCCCCACCCACAATGTCAGAGTTGGGGGTGCACAGTCAGAGAGAATCCAGCCTGCTTGGGGGCAGAGGGTCCAAAATTCCTCGCAGAGCCCCAAGGAGGGGCTGCGGGGCGGGAGTGAGGGGCACCGGCAAAGCTGGTGGGGGGGGAGAGACAGGGGCTGGGATAACAGGGGGCTGCGGGTCGGGAGTGAGGGGCATCGGCAGAGCTGGGGAGGGGGGAGATAGGGGCTGGGATAACAGGGGCCTGCGGGTCGGGAGTGAGGGGCACCGGCAGAGCTGGGGGTGGGGAGCCTGGTGAGCTGCGGGGGGGGGGGGGGGAGCCTGGCAACTGGTGGCTGGGCCCCCTCCTCTGCAAGGATCAGCTAGAGGTGCTGGGGGGTGGGGGGAGGGGCTGGGCAACTGGAAGGGGTCAGTCTCCTGGGTTGGGACTCGCGGGGAGGGCCCTGGGCTCTGGCTTCCCCCCCCCCCGCCGCCGCTGCCCCCCATGCACTTTGCTGAGAGTCCCTGGTGGGTGCTAACCAGCTCTGTCCTACGCTGCGACTAACCACCCGTCTGTCACCCGCTGGCTGGGAGTCGCTGCCGGCTGCGGCTGGGGGGCAGGGCCCTTGGGGGGGTGTCAGGCCCCCCCAGGGGGACTCGCTGCGGGGAGCTCACGGGGTGACCGAGGTCAGACCGGCTCCTTGCCTGGGGGGAGTGAGCCCCGAGGGGAGACCCCGCACCAGAGTCCTGGCCGGCTTCATCCGGAGCAGGTGCTGAGCACCGGGCCGGTGACCTCGCGACACATGGTCCCGCCCAGCACCCTCCCCTGCGGCTCTGGGCGAAGCAGAGACACTTTTGCTTTAGCCAAGGTTTGGAACGGTTTCCCCAGCGCGGCTTGGAACAATGCCAGGGGCCCTGAGCCGCCCGTCAGCTGGTGCCCCCTGGCTCCCTCCCCCCTCCTGAGCCCCCGGCTCCCTACCCCTTGCTGTGCCCGCTCTACCCTACCACGTCCTGTGCCCCCACCCTCGTCCCTGCTCAGCCCCTCTGTCCCGTCCCGCGCCTCCCCGCAGTGCCCTTCCTCCCTCCCCATGACCCTCCTCTCCCTCCTGCCCCCCCATGCCCTGCTGCCCACCCTCCCCACAGGTCCCCACTCACGGCTTGGTGCTGCTGCTCAGCCCGTCAGACCGCCCCCCCCTCCCGGGGGGGCAGCTGAGCCCTCAGCCCCTGCCCCCCAGCAGCAGCTGGGCCTGTAACTCTTGGGGAGCTGAGCCTGCAGTGTTGCTCCATGGGGCAGCCCCTCCCACAGCTCACCCCACATCCTGTGGGTTAGCACAGCCCCTGCACCTACACTTCCCTCCCTGTGGTCAGAGAGAGGAAGAAAGAGGAAGGCGGGTGGGTGGGACGGGGGAGGCTCCTAAATGAACCCAAGGCCAGGGCCAGGCACCAGGGCTGGGCTAGCAGGGGGCTGCGGGTCGGGAGTGAGGGGCACCGGCAGAGATGGGGGGAGCCCAGGGCTGGGCTAGCAGGGGCTGCGGGTCGGGAGTGAGGGGCACCGGCAGAGCTGGGGGAGTAGAGCTGGGATAGCAGGAGGCTGCCCACGTGCTGTGGGTGATGTGGAGAAGGGCGGGACGGGGGGAGGCAGATGCGCTCCCCCCCCCCGCCCCCAGGAGGCCATACTCACTCCAGGCGGGCTGGCCCCCTGCCCCACCGGCTCCGGGCACCGCTGCTGGTGGCATCTGGGGGCGAGCGCGTCCCTGCCGGGGCTCTGGGCCAGGCCGGTGGCGCTGGCGCTCCTGCTGACGGGGTGGGCCGGGCCGAGCCGGGGGCCGGGGTCCCAGGCTGGGAGGCTCAGGCTGTGGCAGGAGTGGTGGCCAGGCTGGGCAGGTGGGGCCGGGGGGCTGGACAGATCCTGGAGGGATCGGTACCCGCGGCGGCAGGCCTGGCGAGGGGAGAGAGCAGCTGGGTCAGAGCCCCTGGTGCGCCGGGGAGGGGCAGCGGGGGGGTGGGGAGGGGGCGTCTCGGCTTGCAAACAGCACCTGGGCCGACAGAGGGTCCCCCACTGCTCAGCTCCAGGCCTGGGACGCAGCCGCCCCCCCCCCCCATCTCAGGGCAGGACCCCACTGGCCCCCTGGCTTCACAGCTCATCCGAAAGATGCCTCCTACTGAGACCCCCCCTCCCTGCAGCACAGTGCCCCTTAGCGCCACCCTGGGGCACTGGGGTCAGCGCTGACTGCCAGGGGAGAGCCCCCCACCCTGCTCCCTGCAGTGCAGAGCCCCCCCAGTGCCACACTGGGGCCAGCCCTGACTGCCAGGGGAGAGCCCCCCACCCTGCTCCCTGCAGTGCAGAGCCCCCCCAGCGCCACACTGGGGCCAGCCCTGACTGCCAGGGGAGAGCCCCCCACCCTGCTCCCTGCAGTGCAGAGCCCCCCCAGCGCCACACTGGGGCCAGCCCTGACTGCCGGGGAAGAGTGGCCCCTGCTGAAGCCCCTGGGACAAAGCGGGAATTTTGTAACATTTCCACGAAGCCTGTGTGTGCCTCAGTTTCCCCCGTGCTGCCCTGTTCCCCAGGGGTGGCAAAGGGCTGTTTGCTCACAGGGCAGGCGAAGAGGTGGGTGGGGGTGTGTGACGAACTAGGACTGTTGTTAATGTTTTCCCTGAGTACTGTGTGGGTGCCTCGGTTTCCCTATGCAGTGCTTGAGTATTTAGGTGGTGGGACAAGGGTGCATGATTGTTACAGAGGGGCCTGGACACAGAGAAGGGCCGACACTCTGTATCCTAGCAACTGATGGCCCCGGCCCCTCCCCTGCAAAGGTGAGAGCTGAAGGTGTTGGAACAAAGGGATCAGGTGACCTCCTGGCCCGGGAAGGAGACAAAGGAGAGAGGAGGGGCTGGACAGTTTCAGTTTGGGCTGGCTGGGGAACATGGAGGGAGGCGCAGACAGAGTCTGGCCTCCCTGCCCCCTTTTGGAGCTGTGGGGTAAAACGCAGGGAGCCCCAGGCTGGGGTCTAAGCTCCCTGCCCCCCAGAAGGGCCCGGCTGAGGGGCCCTGGTTGTACTGACAAGCTCTGTTTGGACTGTGTTCCTGGCATCTCTAATAAACCTTCTGTTCTACTGGCTGGCTGAGACTCCCAGTGAATCCGGGGAAAAGGGGTGCAGGGCCGGACTCCCCTATACTCCGTGACAGTGGGTGGCGCCCAGCTGGCCCGGGTTAATCCCACGAGCAGCTGAGAAGACAATGCCCACCCCAATTGCCCAGCCACTGGTACCTAGCAGCCAAGGCCGGGAGATCTGGGCCCTGCCTCTCGGCAGGTAAGGGGGAGAAGGGCTGACTACTGGACGGAGAGCGAGACTGGGAGAGGGTCTGGATCCTCCCAGAGACCGGTGCAAAGCTGGGGCTGTAGCCCCGATCCTGTGGATCTGTGACACCCCCGGCCCAGTCCCCCCTCGTGCCGTGCTGGGAGGGGAGAAAGCCCCCAGCCCTCTCCCTGCCAGACACTCACCCGGGGATGGGTGCTGCCCGGTGCCAGCGCCTGCGAGCAGCGTGGCGCTCCGCCACGGGCCACCCTCCGCGCCGGGGCCCACCTCCGCCACATAGGTGGCCGGCACGAAGATGGGCCGTGCCCTCCGGGGATCGCTCAGCCGCCGCACCTGCCACCAGTCCTCGTTGGACTTGTGCAGCAGCAGGAAGCGCTCGCCCTCGGCCATGGCCACCTGGCGCCCGTCCTCCGCCTCGTACTGGTAGTCGTAGAGGGCCTGCAGTGCCACGGCCGAGGAGGGGCCAGCCCGGCGCCAGGACCGGCCCTCCAGCCGCCACCGCCCGGACAGCATCTCCGCGAGGGGGAGAGCGGCTGGCCGCCCTGTGCGCGCCGCGAGCCCAGCCCGGCCGGGGCCCAGCACCGTCATCTGGAAGGAGAAGGCCGGAGAGTGGGCTGAGACATGGGGCGTCGGCCCCAATGGCACGGGGCAAGGGGGGCTTTCCCCTCGGGGATGCACGGTGCCGCTGTGGACTCTGCCCGTCTATCCCCTGGCGTGTGTGCCCAGGTGGCCTGGCCCGCTCCTCCCCGTGGCCCCTGACCTCCTGGCCTCAGGCCCGCTGCTGGACCCCATGTGGGCGCTGCAGAGATGGAGACATGGCTGCTTGCCCTGCCCGCCCCCCGCCAGAGGACCTGTCCGAGCCAGGCCCCAGCGCCCTGGTAGCGGCCAGTGGGTGAGGCCACGTGGCTACAGGAAGCCCAGATGCTGCTACAACAGGAAGCCAGCCAGCTCTGCGGCTTTCCAGCCGGTGGCTCATCGCAGGCGGCCACGTACAACTCAGGGTGACAGGCTCTGCTGGGGGGCGGGGCGGGGTTAGGGCCCTGGCATGTCCCCCACCCCCTCCCCGGACCAGGCAGCCTTGGGCGGAGGGGAGCAGAAGTGGCTCTGGCCCCAAGGCGCGAACCAGCAACTGTATGGTGGAGACACAGCCCTGGGGATCCCCCCCTCCTCCCGTGGGTGACCCCAACATTTCCCCAGGGGTGGGACGTTGGGACTCAGAGCAGGCCCCCTTCCTCCCCAGGCCATGGGGATGGAGGTGGAGTCGAGAACTGGCATGGCAAGGGGGCGCGGCTCATGGTCTGTGCCCATGGGACTGTGCCACAGGGGCAGGCGTCTGCACGGGGCTGGGCAGGGGAGGGGGCCAGCTGCCCTCGTTCAGGCCCAGCTGAACCCAAGGAGAGGACGTGGCCAGGAGGGACCTCAGGCCCCGGCACGGGCTGGGCTGGAGGTGTTGGCGCAGCGCGCAGGGACTCACCACCGCCGGGGTGCTGCCATGGGGCTGGTCTGCGGGACCTGGGGGGGGAGGAGAAAAGCAGGCACTGAAGGGTTAATGCTCTCCAGGCACCAGGGCGCTGAGCGGGCGCATCTGTCACCAAGGGGCGAAAGCCGGGACTGCGCTTACAAACCTGGTGCCTCGGCTCTCAGGTCAGCCTCACCCCACTGACAGAGCGGGAACCTGGGGCACGGGGGGGGGGGGGGGGTGCCCCCAAGGCAGAGTTACCAGCAGAGCCGGGGTGGAACCCAAGAGTCCTGACTCCTAGCCCCCCGCTCTAACCACTAGATCCCCCCTCCCCTTTCAGAGCTGGGGATGGAACCCAAGAGTCCTGACTCCCAGCCCCCCGCTCTAACCACTAGATCCCACCTCCCCTTTCAGAGCTGGGGATGGAACCCAGGAGTCCTGACTCCCAGCCCCCCGCTCTAACCACTAGATCCCCCCTCCCCTCTCAGAGCTGGGGATGGAACCCAGGAGTCCTGGCTCCTTGTGGTGCCTCCTGATTGCCCATTCTGCATGTGACCATGGGGAGGGGGAGCCAGACACAGGGCGCCTGTCCGGGTCTCCCGCAGCGGGACTGGTGTTTGCTCTGCCCCGCGCGGGGCCAGTCCACGCCCTCCCCTGTGCAGCCAAGAACCAAGGCGCCTGTTGGTACCAGGGAGGGGAATTAAGGGCTGGCGTGACTGGCCAGGGGCGGGCGGGGGCATGTGTGTGATCTTGGTGCCCATCTCTGAGATGCTCCGGCTGGGTGGAGGAGCGGCTGGGACCCCGAAAAGGCAGCCGCTGGCCCAGCCTCACTCCCCTCCCCCTCTCCCTCGAGGCAGCACAAAGGACCTGGTTTTAATTGTTTTCGTACAGTCCCCCGCCCCGGCGTGCAGAGCGCAGGTACCGCATTTCCGCTTGGCGAGGGGCACCGGCTTCCTGTGAGCCGAGCTGCGGCGTAAGCAGCGTGAGTCTCTGTCTCCAGAGCCCTGGGGCGCAGCCCCTGCTCAGCACAGATGGGAAGGGGGGAACCGGGTGGGGGAAAGCCCCATGTGGAATAAAACAATGGTGAGAGGAGAGTCCCATGCCCTCTAACCCACCTCCCTGCCGGAGCCTCATCAGACTCCACCGCAGCCCCCAGGACAAACCTCAATTTGACGTGATGCGGCTAACTCTGGGTGGTGCCCCTACAGTGCAGCCAGCGATGAGGATTAACAGCCCTTCAAGGCTCTGCATCTCTGCTTCTTTATCACTGATTCAAAAAAAAAATCATGCCCCCCCTTGGCCAGGGGGCTATTCCCCGGAGACCCCTTCAGTCTTGTCACTTTGGGGGAGTCCGTCGACAGGCACGCCTCGACCATTACCCCCGCCTCGCTTCAGTTCTGCCCCTTCCCCTCTCCCCAAGTTCTGAAATGGACTGTCCTTGGCACGTCACTGGCTAAACGGGACCATCGAAAAGGCAGCCCTGCAGCTGAGGTGCTGAGCAAACGGCAGCCAAATCCAACAGGAGCCGCAGGGAGACGTGATGCCTCGGACAATCAGACGCACCCACTGAGAGGGAGGGAGGCTGCCGTGGGGATGGGATACAGGGAGATGATCCAGGAGATCAGAGTTCCTCTGCCGCTGACTTGCTGGTGACCTTGGGCAAGTCATTTCATCTACTCCATGCCTCAGTTTCCCCTATCTGGAAAATGGGGATCCGCATCTCCCACACACAACACACCTGGATTTTCCTCCTTCTCTCTCTTACCAATCGTGTGCCCCCTCGTGGGCATTGGGGCCTTGTCCTAGGGCTGCCACTTCTGAGGTACAAAACCACGGGACAGGTGGGGTGATCCTGAGCCTCTAAACGTGGACAGCCAGCAGCGTGTGCCGCGCAAGGACCCTTGCGCATTTCCCAGGACGGCTACCTCCAGAAATGGCCCATCCTGGGAAAATCTGGACAGGTGGCAGCCCTGCCTAGTCCACCCCTATCGACCATTCCCAGGAGTTAAGAGTCCCACCTACCACCCCTCTGTTTTATTCTCCGTCCCTGCAGCCTGGACGGCCCGGCTTAGCCTGGGTGACTCCCCAAGATGTTGTTTTGAAAGCTACATTTCCTTGCGTGCCGGGGGCGGTGCGGAGACAGACAGCATGTGGTTTGAATCGCCGGCTCAGCGCCTTTCCTCTCGCAAGGTTGTGCCTCTGACAACCTGCCGCCGTGTGTGGCCCCAGCCCGGCGGTGGCTGTCCGTGGCTCCAGCCGGGTGATGGCTGTCCGTGGCTCCAGCCGGGTGATGGCCGTGCATGGCCCCAGCCGGGCGGTGGCTCTCTGCACCTGTATAGGATGCTCAAGCAGCAGCGCCCGTGTTGCTTCGACAGGGTTTTTCCCACTGGCGCATGCTCTGGGGGTGGGGGGAGCTTTGCAGAGATGCCCCCCTCCCCACATATCTCTCTAGGGAGCCCCACGGCTCTGAGCAGCATCTCACAAGCGCTTCAGCCCTAGGACGGCGGGCAGCCAGCGACTGGTGAGCCCCCGCCAGCGCCAGGAGCGCGGGTACCTTCTCCCAGGCTAAGAGGCTGGCCAGAAAAGTCCTTCCCCGCCCCATTAGGCCCCTTACCTGGCTGCTCACTGTCCAGTCGCTCCCCTCCTGGAGCGGGACCTTCTGCAACTTTGCTGGCAGCTTCTCAGCAGCCTCTGCCAGAGGAGGAGGGTCCTGGGAGAACTCGGGCCCACGTCAGCAGCTGTAGTGACACCTCCCCGCCCATGTGACAGGCAGCCAGGGCTGGCCCTGGGCACAGAGCTTGGCTGTCTGCTGGGGGCGCCAGGACTCCTGGGTTCTATTCCTGGTTGCGGGAGGGGAGCGGGGCCTAGTGGATGAGAGTGGTGGGAGGGGCTGGGTGTTAGGACTCCTGGGTTCTATTCCTGACTGTGGGAGGGGAGTGGGGACTAGTGGTTAGAGCAGGGGGGCGTCAGATCTCCTGGGTTCTATTCCCAGTTGTGGGAGGGGAGTGGGGACTAGTGGTTAGAGCAGGGGGGCGGGGTGTCACATCTCCTGGGTTCTATTCCCAGTTGTGGGAGGGGAGTGGGGACTAGTGGTTAGAGCGGGGGCGGGGTGTCAGATCTCCTGGGTTCTATTCCCAGTTCTGGGAGATGTGCTCTAGCAGCAAGAACAGAGGAGTGGATTCAGGACTCCTGGGTTCCATCTGTGGCTCTGTCACTGACTTGCAGGGGGAGCAGCGGGCGTTCCCCACTCAGGCTGTGCCAGGGAAGGTGAAGCTCTCCGGCGCTGCCGGGCTGACGCGGAGCGAGTGTGCGTCCGGCAGCAGAGTCCGGTGCGTATCGGCGCTCGTTGCTCTCTTGTGCCATGCTGCTGTGCGGGACCAGCTGGGTTAGCTGAGCTCTGGGGCACACGCTGGCCTCCTCGCAACCCCAGTGAGCACCCTGGGGTGCTCCCAAGTGCTGCGAGTCCGAGGGCTTGGGAGTCTCCATCCTTGTCCTGTCCATTATAATGAAGGAAGCTGTTCGCCTCAATCTGGATTTTCCCAGCCAACTCCACAGCCAGAGGAAGGATGGGCCAGCAGTGAGGCACACAAATAACCTGGGTTCAACGCCCTGCTCTGGCAGCCTCAGTGGGTGACTGTGGGCACGTCACCGAGCGGCTTTGTGCCTCAGTTTCCCTTCTGTGCAACAATGGGGCCAGATAAGGGTTAGACCCTAGACAGATCGATCCAGGGCATTGTCCCTGGGAATGCTGTGAGCTCTCGACAGATGTGCTATGACATCACCAGGGGCGGCGCCCGAACGACGGGGCGACATCGCACGTGAGGGCGAAGGCGGGTGCGGGGTCAGAAAGGGCGGGCGCGTCCCGCGTGAGGTGGGGGGCAATCCCGTGATGTGGTGGCGGTGATGTCACACTGCGACGCTGCTCCCGTGATGTCATGGCGTGTGCCGGTGACATCACAGCGCGGCGCAGTGACGTTTCCATGACGCACGGCCATTTTGGATGGGGTAATGAGGTGAGGGTGTGTGAAATTAGATTAACAGGGGGGTCTGCCCCGTCCCATAGTAACCATAGCAACCATGCCAGCCCAGCCCCGGTTCCTGGTAACCATAGCAACCCTGGCCAGCCCCTCTGCTTGGTAACCCCCAGCCTAGCTCCCGTTTCGCGACACTTCCGCGCTGCGCCGCGGTGCCTTGTGGGGCTCGTAGTCCCGCCGCGGCCGGCGGGCGCGGGCGGGGCCGGGGAGCGAGCCCGGCTGGACTACAGGCCCCAGGCGCCCCGGCGCGGCCCGGCGGACTCGTTGCATCAGCGGGCGGCGGGGAGCGTGGCCGGGCGAGGATGCGGCTCTACCTGAGCGAGGGCAGCGCCCAGGGCCTCAAGGTGCTGGCGGCGGCCGGGGCCAGCGGGGCCCGCGTGCGGCTGGAGCGGGTCCCCCCGGACGGTGAGTGGGGCGGCCCCCGCGCCCCCTCCCAGCCCCCACCTGCCCGCCCCTCGGCCCCCCCCGCGCCCCCTCCCAGCCCCCACCTGCCCGCCCCTCGGCCCCCCCCCCGCGCCCCCTCCCAGCCCCCACCTGCCCGCCCCTCGGCCCCCCCCCGCGCCCCCTCCCAGCCCCCACCTGCCCGCCCCTCGGCCCCCCCCCCGCGCCCCCTCCCAGCCCCCACCTGCCCGCCCCTCGGCCCCCCCCCGTGCCCCCTCCCAGCCCCCACCAGCCCGCCCCTCGGCACCCCCCACCCCCCCCAGCGCTCCTCCACTACCCCCTCACCGGGGCCCTCCGCGCCCCCCTTCCTAGCCCCCACCTGCCCGACCTGCTGTCCCGTGCCTGGGACCCCAATGCCCCCTCCCCCAACTGCCTCACTGCCCTGCCCCCCAATTCCCCTTCCCCTCCAACCCCAGGGCTGCTGCTTCCCCCTCATTCTCTCCCTACCTCCACATGCCCCCCAGGACCCCTCCTTTCCCACCTCCCCCTGTTCCCCCAGAGAACTGTGCCTCCCCCCTGTGCCCCCTCCCTATGCCATCCCCCTTTCTGCCCAGGGCACATCCCTTGTGTCCTCTCAGGAGACCTCCCCTCCTGCCCATGGGGCCCTCACAGTGCTCTCCTCTCTTGCCCTGTTCCCCTCCCTCCTGGAGCCCCCACAAGTCCTCGCTGGATGGGTCCTTCCACATGTGTAAGGACCGCCCCCCCACCCCTCTCCCTTATCATGGACCATCTTCTATGACCCTCTTCCCGATATCCCTAGGGACACTCCAGGTCTCAGGGACCCCATCTCTACTGCCCCGTTTCCCTAGCCCCTTCTTCTCTGGGGTCACCTCCCTCAGGACCCCCATGTTGTGCCGTAGCTCCCGGGGCTCGTGCCCCTCAATCCTTCCCTCTCCCTAGGCCCTGGTCTTCTCCATGGCTCATGCTCCAGTGCCCTAATGCCACATGCTTTCCCCTCGGCAGGTCGCGTGGTCCCTTTCCTCACCCACCCGCGGGTGCCAGCCCTGCACCTGGAGAGCGGCACTTTCCTCTTCTCCCCAAATGCCATCTGTCAGTAAGTGTCCCCTGCTGGTTTCTGGGCTGGAGGGTCGGCCGGGGCGAGGTCATGCTAATTCACCAGAGGGTCAGCGCCCCCTAAGCACATGCTGTCCCGCTGCTGGGTGTCACGGAGTGTGGGGGAGTCAGCGTCTGCACCCCTCTTCCCTGGATTCATTGGGAATCTCAGCCAGCCAGTAGAACAGAAGGTTTATTAGAGATGCCAGGAACACAGTCCAAACAGAGCTTGTCAGTACAACCAGGACCCCTCAGTCGGGCCCTTCCAGGGGGCAGGGAGCTTAGACCCCAGCCTGGGGCTCCCTGCGTTTTACCCCACAGCTCCAAAAGTGGGGCAGGGAGGCCAGACTCTGTCTGCGCTTCCCTGCATGTTCCCCAGCCAGCTCCAAACTGAAACTGTCCAGCCCCTCCTTTCCCTTCGTCTCCTTCCCGGGCCAGGAGGTCACCTGATCCCTTTGTTCCAACACCTTCAGCTCTCACCTTTGCAGGGGAGGGGCCGGGGCCATCAGTTGCTAGGAGACTGAGTGTCTGCCATTCTCTGTGTCCAGGCCCCTGCCCTAGGGCTCTGTAACAATCATGCACCCTTGTCCCACCACCTAGATACTCAAGCACTACATAGGGAAACTGAGGCACCCACACAGTACTCAGGGAAAACATTAACAGTCCTATTTCGTCACACTGGGTCACTGCACCTCCTAGGAACGGGCCCCTCGGTTCCTGTTGCCGTCGGACGAGGAACTTAGCATCTTGCTGTTCTCGGGTCCTGCCCGGTTCTTGGGCAGTCAGCGTTCAGGGCTGGGTCCCGCCCCAGGATCTAGTGCCTCGCAACCCTCTGGTTTTGCTGAAGTGTTTCCTGCAGCTTTCAGGGCCCGGGGACGGGGTTCCTGGTTGGGAAGTGGTGGCAGCAACTGGGGAGTGGGCTTTTGTGCAGCGTTTCTCAAATGTGGTGTCTGGCCACCAGGGGCCAGAACACCCTGGGGGGAGGGGGCAATGGGTGGGGAGGAGTGCAAAGTATCGGCCTCTTCCCTCCCTCCCTGTTGCTCCTGGATGTGCCTCTGGAGACAGGTGGGGCACAACACTGCAGGAGCAAGGTGAGTTCTTGACCCACCTTGGGGGCGGGGCTCAGGCTTCAGTCCTGGGGTGATCGGACCGGAGCCTCCAGCAGTGGGACTTCGGGAGCCTGGCTGCGGGGCCCCCAGCTTTGGGCTCTGGCCCCTGGCTCCAGTCCCGGGTGCCGGTCCTGGCCGCACAGCAGCGGGCTCCGGCCCCCGGCTTCAGCTCTGACCACGCAGCGGTGGGCACTGAAACCTGGCTCCGGCCATGCAGGCTCACCACCCCAGGCTTCTGTTACCTCCCCAGGCCCCCCATGCATCCCCCTATGGCCCCTGGCTCCCGCTATCTCCCCCTCTCATCCCCCCCCCCCCCCCGGGCTTAATCTCTCCTGGGGCTTGCTGAGAAAAGGGATATTAAACAGGCAAATATCACTTTTCCCAGCAGACTTACTACATGAAGAAACGACAAGGATTTGGGGGGGTGCATGTGCACGTTTATTTGTTTCTCCGAACGTTAGTTACGTATTTTAGGAAAACGTGTCAGTGCGGCTGCCAGCGAGAGTTGGTGGCCGCCCTCTGAGGCCACCAAAAAACGGGTTGAGTCCCCTGCCTAGTGGTTAGAGCAAAAGGGAGGTTGGGACTCCTGGGTCTGTTCCCAGCCGTGCCAGTGACATGCGGTGTGAGCGTGGGGAAGTCAACGCTCCAGTGACAGGTGCTGAGTGCAGTTACCTGGGCTGCAGAATCCCTTGGGCTGGATCTGCCCCGTGCGTTCAGTGCTCCCCTTCCTTCCTGTCCCGCAGGTATTTCTTCCTCTTAGCTGGAAAGGAGCCCAATGATCTCACCAATCAATGGCTTGAATGGGAAGCAACGGAGCTGCAGGTGGGTCACCTGGAGAAGCCCAACTTGGCAGCAACACCCCGGGGCACGTCGCTGATGGGGGAACACGCGTTGGTGCGTGTGTCCGACGCGCGGCCTCTCTTTGACGCTGCCCCAGTCTAGCTAAACCATTTTTCTCGGTCCTTAGCCAGCCGTGTCCGCAGCCCTGTATTGCCACCTGGTGCAAGGAAAGAAAGGAGGAGAGGTTCTAGGGGCCATCAGGAAAACGTTAACCTACATTGATCAAAGCTTGACCAGCAAGGCCGCTCCTTACCTTGCCGGGGTGAGTAACATACTCCCCAGTGTACGGACTGGGGAAACCGAGGCACGCTGCGCTGAAGTGCCTTGTCTCTCCCACGGCAAGGGCATGGCCGGGTTGGGAGTCCTGGCTTTTGGTCCCCTGATCTTTGGAATCGCTTAAATCATTAGCCCAGGGGAGCCCCGACTTCACCCGACAATGGGCCATGCAAGCAGCTGGCCATGTGCTCAAAGAAGCAGCTTGTAGCTTCTGTCTCTGCTGTGATGAGCTCTGCCCGCGGAGGACGAGTCCCAGCATGCAATGCTAGCATCTCGCTCGGCACCGGCGCCGCAGGGACATAGCGCTCTCCTGCAATAAACATGGCTGCACGAAGACGGCCCTAGCTGCTGTGCAGAGACCCCCGGCTCTCGCCCTCACGCTCTCTGCTTTCCCCTAGGAGGCAGAATCAGTAGCCGACATTGTGCTGTGGGCCACCCTGTTCCCTGTGTTGCGGGATGAATTCTGCCTGCCAGGTAAGAGCTGCTGGGGGGCCGTGGTGCTGGCGCCCCGAGGGTCCGCTCAGGACCGGGCGCCTGCGCCCCACCCAGGGTGCCGCTTTTCTTGGCCTCCTGGCGCTGACGCCCGTCTCCCCTTTCGAAGATGAGCTGCAGGCTCTGAGGAGCTGGTTCCAGACCATGAACCTCTCGGAGCCCTGCAGAAGCGCCGCAGAGTCCGTGCTGACGCCCAAGGGGGCCCAGGAGTTCAAAGCCTACCTACAGAAACAGCCAGGGCCCAGCCTGCACTGGGAGAAGCCAGCAACTAACGAGCCAGAGGTACTGCCCCCCCTTTGCTCAGGCACGGCTGCCCCCCTGCCCGGGGGCTGGCTGCGCTAGGTGGACCTAGGGAATCCTGCAATTCTTCAGAGCACAGAAACTGCCTTGAGAGAGAGGTGCCTCTCTGGCCCCATCTGCTCAGCCATGGACCCATGCTGCTCTTCTGTGCCCGGCCCAGGGGATCCGGCCGCAGCCTGACACTGGGAGCTAGGGTGGGGGGTATCCCTGCTGGTCAGGCCTTTAAACAGTGGCTGTTCTGCGCTCTGGGCCCCAAACCCAAGTGTGTGTCATAAAACCAGCCCCCGGGGATAAGTGAAGTGAAACACGTCTGGGAACAGCGAAGCTCACGGCGGGCGTGTGGGAGGAAGAGCTCAGAGACCCCTGCCTGGAGCAGTTGGCACGTGGGTCTCCAGCTGGCAGCTTTCTCTGCCGGGGGCGTTGCCTTGAGCGTCTGTGGCCCTAGCGCCAAGCCCAGCTCACCGGGCGTCTCTCCCACTAGGAAGAGGAATTGGCCGAGCGCTCGTTGTCGGAGGAAGAAATCACAGCTGCCGTGGAAGCCTGGGCCAGAGGCCCGGCAGCCCTGCCCGAACGCTGGCAGCCGCCGAGCCCTGTGTGAGTGCCGTGGGGCGGGGGGCTGGAGGGCGCGCGACTGGCTACCGACCTCGCCCGTGGCGGGAGGCACTGCTGTAAAAGGCCCTTTGGCTGGACCATGGTCGCTGGGGGAGCGATGGGAGGGGGCCCCTCTCCCTGGGCAGCGCACCCAGCCCCTGCTGGTTTGGGGGGCAAGGGCCCAGCCATCTGTCCTCACCCTGCAGGCCACTGCAGCGTCCTGCCGTCCCTGGGCGGCTCATGGCCCTTCTCTCCCCAGGCTGCCCGTGGAGGGCAGAAGGAACGTCCTGATCACCAGCGCCTTGCCCTACGTCAACAACGTGCCCCACCTGGGGAACATCATCGGCTGCGTCCTCAGCGCCGACGTCTTCGCCAGGTACGGCGGCCCGGGACAGGCCCCGGCGGTTTGGCCGGGAGCCTCGGCCAGCGGGGAACGCAGGGTCTTCCTAGCTGGAGCAGCCGTGTCCCAGCCTGGAGGAGGGCGAGTGTTGGCTGGCAGAGGGGGCCAACACGCTGCAGCGCGGGCATGAATGGCAGCCGTGGCCCTGGGTGCTGCGGACACTTGTGGTACCCGGGGCGGGACGTCCGTCTGTCCCCTTGGGTCAGTGAGATAGAAGGGTGCCCAAGGACAGAGCTTAGAGGCCACTTCCCAGAGCCTGCCCCACAACTCCCCCCACCCCCTCCACCTCCAGGGGATCCCGTCTCCTAAGGCTCCCCCCCTTCGGCCAGGTACTGCCGCTTGCGGAACTGGAACACGCTGTATGTGTGTGGCACGGACGAGTACGGCACGGCCACAGAGACCAAGGCCCTGGAGGAGGGGCTGACGCCCCAGCAGATCTGCGACAAGTACAATGCCATCCACGCCCAGATCTACCGCTGGTTCGACATCTCCTTTGACTATTTCGGCCGGACCACCACGCCCCACCAGACCACGTAGGTGTCGCGCCGGCGGGGGTGTCACCGGAGCGGGGCCCACGGGGCTGGACTGGGGAGGGCGCGTGGGGGCAGCAAGACCCGGGGAGGGAGGATGACCCAGAGCTGGGGAGCGTGGTACGCTCCCCGTGGGGCTGCCATGGCTCCACCAGGACACCGTAGTTGTCTCCCGTGGCACGTTGGGGCTAACTGAGCATGGACAGATGTTCCCCTCTGGACCCTGGAACGACCTGCCCCCCCGCGTTCCTTGAGCTGCTGCTGCAGTCTGGGGGCCATGGCTGGCAGCAGGCGGGGCCCCTAGCGTGGCCCTTGCTGGAGCGGGGCTGTTCTCCCCTCACCCCCTGGCATGTCTCAGGATCGCCCAGGACATCTTCCGGCGCCTGCTGGAGCGCGGCATGCTGCTGACGGACACCGTGGACCAGCTGCGGTGTGAGCGCTGTGAGCGCTTCTTGGCTGACCGCTTCGTGGAGGGCACCTGCCCCTTCTGCAACTACGAGGAGGCCCGAGGCGACCAGTGCGACAAGTGTGGGAAGCTCATCAATGCGGTGGAGCTCAAGGTACCGCGGGGGCGGAGACGCTCTCCCGGGGCCGGCGTGGGAGGAGCCGGGGGCATGGCAGGAGACGGGCAGGAAGTGCATGACACTCCCCAGGAACCCTGGGAGGGCGGCTCTTCGCTTGTGCCCATCGGCGGAGCCTCTGCCCCATGTGCTGCGGTGTCTGCACCCCCGCCCGCCCCCGGTGCTTCACAGGCCATGTGCTTCCTCCCCCCAGAAACCTCAGTGCAAAATGTGCAAAGACTCCCCGGTGGTGAAGTCCTCACAGCATCTCTTCCTGGACCTGCCCAAGGTGAGTGAGTGCACCTGCCCAAGCTGGGGGGAGTCTGGAGTAGGGGGGTGGAGAACCCCCCCATCCTGTGACAGCGGGTTATAGCTCCGGCCTGTCTCTCGTCCCCCGGCAGCTGGAGGGGCCCCTGGAGAAGTGGCTGGCGCAGTCGTGGGCCACGGGCGACTGGACGGCCAACTCCCGCTTCATCACCCGCTCCTGGATCCGCGACGGCCTCAAGCCCCGCTGCATCACCCGCGACCTGAAATGGGGGACGCCCGTCCCGCTGGACGGCTTCCGCGACAAGGTGAGCTGGGGGGCGGGCGGGGCCGGAGCAGCTCGGCGGCTCGCTCTGTCACCGGGAGCGTCCTGTGCCCTGACGTTCCAGCGGGGCGTCTGCCTTGCAGCCGCGGGCCTGCTCTGGGGCGGGGGCGTGCTGCCTCCGAGGAACCAGGCGCTCCCTGGCATGGGGGTGCCCTGGCCAAAGGCAAGCGAGCCCCTGTGCTGAGCCCCCGCTTGCAGGAGGGAGCGACCGGCCTACCCCCTGCAGCCGCCCATGTGCCGCACTGCCCCTGTCCCCCCAGGTGTTCTACGTCTGGTTCGATGCCCCGATCGGCTACCTGTCCATCACAGCCAACTACACGGACCAGTGGGAGAGGTGGTGGAAGAACCCGCAGCAGGTGAGGCGCCCTCGGACCCGGACCCCTCGTTGGGTTGGGATCTGGCCCCAGCTGGGAGGGGAGCGGGGGAGGTGGGACTCCTGGGTTCTGCTCCAGATCTGCAGCCTGTCCCCTCCCCGGCTGGGAAATGTTCTAGGAGGCAGAGTAAGAATCAGTGGTGGGGGACGGGTAATGGGGGAGCCCGGCCGGGACTCGCTAGAAGTCAAGTGGGCAGAACTTGCCAACGAGACAAGAAGGGGCAAGGGAGGGGGCAGTGCCCCCAGTACCCCCCAGCTCCTGGGGGCCGGGGGCCAGGCTGGCTCCGAGGGTTGGACTGACACCCCCCACCACCACCACCCGGAGCCGTGCCCCTGGGCTCAGCACCGCTGGGACTGCCCCCCCCTTCCAGGTCCAGCTTTACAACTTCATGGCCAAGGACAACGTCCCCTTCCACAGCGTCGTCTTCCCCTGCACGCTGCTCGGCGCCGAGGACAACTACACACTGGTCAACCACCTCGTCGCCACGGGTACCGTGGGGGGGCAGGGCTAGCTGGGCCAGGGAGGGGGTGGGTGGGTGCAGGTAGAGGAGCAGTGCTGGGCGGGCCAGGATGGGGCTGGTTGCTAGGAGGCAGTGGGGGGGGGGGGCAGGGAGGGAGGGACTTGGGGGCAGTGTGGGGGGGGCAGGGCGGGGCTGGTTGCTAGGGGGCGGGGGCGGGGCGGCCAGGGAGGGGCTGGGAGCAGTGGGGAGTGAGCCAGGATGGGGCTGGTTGCTAGGGGGCAGGGCGGGACTTGGGGGCGGGCCGGGGGGACGATGTGCCGACTCCAGTCTCTTGCGCCGTCCCCAGAGTACCTGAACTACGAGGACGGGAAGTTCTCCAAGAGCCGCGGCGTGGGGGTGTTTGGGGACATGGCCCAGGACACGGGGATCCCCGCTGACATCTGGCGCTTCTACCTGCTGTTCCTGCGCCCCGAGGGGCAGGACAGCGCCTTCTCCTGGACCGACCTCATGCTGAAGAACAACTCGGAGCTGCTCAACAACCTGGGCAACTTCGTCAACAGGTACCGACCGGGCGGGGGCTCCGGGCTGCAGAGAGGTCGGTGGGGGTTGGGAGCTGGGGCAGGCTGTGGATGTGGGGGGCTCTGGCCAGAGGAGATGGGCCAGGCTTGGCGTGGAGGGCGGGGAGACGTGGCTCACTCTCCCCCCCCCCCCACCCCCCCAGGGCCGGGATGTTCGTCTGTAAGTTCTTCGGCGGGCGCGTCCCCCCCATGGAGCTGGGCATGGACGACAAGCGGCTGTTGGCTCATGTCACCCTGGAGCTGCGCCAGTACAACCAGCTGCTGGAGAAGGTCCGGTGAGTCCCGGGGGCTGAGGGGCAGCGGTGGGATGGCCCTGCCCTGCCTGGGGGTACAAAGTGGCTGGTCCCCAGGGGCCCTGCTGCCCTGTGTTGGTTTGCTCCAGGAGGGCGTGGCCTGCGGGGGTGCCCCACGCAGCCAGGGCCAGCGAGCTGGTGAGATTCCTTCCCCCAGCCCGTCGGGGCGTGTGGCTGGCGGGTCTCGCCCCCATGCTCAGGGTCCATCTGGTGGCCCTCAGAGGGGTCAGGAAGGAATTTCCCCCGGGATTTGAACTCGTGTCAATGGTGCGTTCTGCGGAGTGTGGGCTCTGGAACCCAGGATTGGAGCTCGGGGTCCAGTACGGGGGGGGGCGGCGGCAGGTTGTGGGGCCTGCGCGGTGCAGGGCAGACGAGGTGATCACCCTGCTCCCTTCTGGCCGCAGAGTCTGAGTCTCCTTCGCTTCCCACCCCCAGGATCCGGGACGCCCTGCGCTGCATCCTGAGCATTTCTCGCTACGGCAACCAGTACATCCAGGTGAACGAGCCCTGGAAGCGGATCAAGGGTCACGACGCTGACAGGTAGGGGGCAGGGCCGGACCCACGCACCAGCTCACCCCTGGGGGGCAGAGGAACCCCGGGGGGGGGGGGGGGGGAATCGGGGCTGCCTGGCTCAGCGAGGTGGGGGAGCTGTTCTACCGGCTTAGCCAAGTCCTAGTGACCAAACTCACCTCCCCCCACTTGATATAGGATTCCCCCTGCTAGCCCAGCTCTGCCCCTCACTCCTGACCTGCAGCCCCCTGCTACTCCAGCTCTGGGCTCACCCCTCCATCCCGGCTCACAGCCCCCTGCTAGCCCAGCTCTGCCGGTGCCCCTCACTCCCGACCCGCACCCCCCTGCTAGCCCAGCTCTGCCCCTCACTCCTGACCTGCAGCCCCCTGCTACTCCAGCTCTGGGCTCACCCCTCCATCCCGGCTCAGCCCCCTGCTAGCCCAGCTCTGCCGGTGCCCCTCACTCCCGACCCGCTAGCCCAGCCTGCCCATGGTGCTGATTCCGGCCGTTAGTTTTGCGGCTGGGAGCCAGGCTGGTGCCCCCAAACACCCTGCGGTTGCTGGAGTCTGCGCCCCTCTGCGCGCTCCCCCCAGCTGATGTGGGGATCCCGTTTTCCAGGGCTCGGGCGGGCACAGTGACGGGCGTGGCCGTCAATATCGCCTCCCTGATCTCAGTCATGCTGCAGCCGTACATGCCCAGCATCAGCGCCACCATCCAGCGCCAGCTGTGCGTGCCGCAGGCCTGCAACGTGCTGACGGACACTTTCCTCTGCCTCCTGCCCCCCGGGCACCACATCGGCACGGTAGGCGCGTAGCCAGGGCCTGGCACAAGGGGCTGGCGGAGTCTGCAGCCCTCCGCAGGGGAGCGGGGGGAGGGAAGGCAGTGGGCAGGCCGGGCGGCGGCTCAGCCAGCGGGGGGTTAATGTCTCCCTCTCTCCTGCCAGGTGAGCCCCCTGTTCCAGAAGCTGGAGAACGAGCAGATTGAAACCCTGCGGAAGCGGTTTGGCGGAGGGCAGGTGAGGAAGTGGGAGCCCCAATCCTGACCCCCCCCGCCCCCTGGAATCCATGGCACTCTGGGGCCTGCTGGTACAGGGAGCCGTTTCCTGGGGGTTGGGGCAGGCCCCGCTGCCGGAAGGCAAGCCCTGCCCATCCTCACCAGCTGTGCAGCTGGGGGGGCTCCCCCTGCTGGCTGACTGGAAGGAAGCCGCCTGCCAGCCGGGGGAGCAGGGGCAGTACGGGGTGCACAGACGAGAGCCCTTGGGAGGGGGCCCCGGCCAGCAGGGAGCGAGTGAATCCCTCTGTCCCCGGGGGAGGGTGGGAACCTGCCGCATGCTTTGCTCTTGCTGCCTGTCCTCACCTGCTCTCTCTCTCCTTTCCCAGCCTGAAGACTCCACCTTGGAGCTGAAGGTAACGCTCGCCCGCTCTCGGGGCATGCCTGGGGCTTAGCAGGGGACTGGGTGGGGGCATGAGTGACAGCCCCTGTCCTTTCCTTTCCTCCCACCCCCTCCAGGGCAAGGGCCAGGAGCCGAGGGGCCCAGTCCTGCAGGAGTTAAGCATGGGTGGTGCTATGGGGCACTGCCCCTACCCCTCGCCTGGCTCCACCGGGGGAGGGGAGGGGGGCTCTGCCAGGCCCAGCTCTCCCTCACCCCCCTGGGGAGGGGGCTCTCCTAGGCCTGGCTGCTGCGTTGGGACCCCCTGACTTCCCTTCTCCTCCACAGGCACATGCTGCCCGCATGGCCTCAGCTGACGTGACACCCCCTGGGCCTGGGGGAGGCGCTGGGCTGGCAGGGGACCCCCCGAAGGCCAAGGAGCTGGCTGAGGAGGTGGCCAAACAGGTGAGTGGCACCTCTGCTTGTGCTCAGGGCCTGGGACCAGCTCTCCCCCGACGGGGCAGGGAGGGAGCCAGGGCACTGAGCTAACAGCTGCCCTCTGTGCCCAGGCCGACCACGTGCGCCAGCTGAAGGCCAGCAAGGCGGAGAAGGGGCAGATCGACGCCGAGGTCGCCAAGCTGCTGGAGCTGAAGAAGCTGCTGGCGCTGGCCGAGGGGAAGACCCCCGAGCCCCCGGCCCCCAAGGGGAAGAAGAGGAAATAGCTCCTGACAGTCTCAGGGCAGTAGCCCCACGGGTAGCAGTGGTTCTCCCCCTGCTGGGGGATCTGCACCTGCCCCCTCCAGCCCCACAAGAAATACCCGTGAGCAGCCCCGGCTGTGGGGCCCAGCCCAGCCTCCCCTTTGGGCCCCTCCTGCAGCTGCTGTACTGAGTGCAAGAAACCCCTGACCCGCCTACCGCCGTGCCCAGCCCACAGAAGGACCCGGAGAGCCGCTCAGGCGTACGGGGTGTAATGGGGGATGTACAATAAAGGGTTTCCAGACAGGCCGTGACGCTCATTCCAACAGCCCCTCCCGCAGCTCCAGGAGTCACCCACCATCGGTAAATCGCAGTTAGTCATGGGCGGGGCTGTGCCAGCTGGCAGGGGAGAACGTGGCCTGGCGCCTGCTAGCACCGTGGGGAGCTCCCGCCATCCAGGTCCTTGGCCAGCTCTCCCCCTGCAGCACCAGCAGCCGTAGGGCCCCCCGGGGCTGTGGTCTGAGTCAGTCTGCCCAGGGCGGCCACGGGTCCGTTCATCCTCAGGTCCAACCGCTGTCTTGTGGCAAGGGGGCCACACCCCACCAGCAGGCCTCAGCTCAGTCAGCGGCAGGGCCCAGCTGCCCCATCAGTCCAACAGGCAGAGGGCGCTGCACCCCTTGGGCTCAGCTCAGCCCTACACCTTCTGCAGGTTCACCATGCGCTCAATCAGCGCCGCCCTGGTGGCCTCCACCTCCGCGCTCAGCCGCTCGATCTCCTGCTTGAGCCGCTCGTTCTCAGCTGTCAGCTCTGTCACCCGCCTCTCGTTCTGCTCCTTCTCCCCGCTCCGCTTCTTGCCCTGCCCCTGGGGCTGGCTGCTTCTCTTCCTCTTCACGCCACGGGCCGGGCCTGGCCCCTCCTCGTCCTCAGTGCAGGTCTGCGCCGGGGAGCTCTGGCTGGAGTCCGATTGGGGGAGCCCCGCCAGCTCCTCGGCCGTTCCGCTCAACAGCTCCAGCAGCTCGGCCGTCAAACTGGTATCCAGCTCGCAGCTCCCGGGGGCATCGCCTGTCGGCTCTGCCAAGGGGGCCGGGAAATCCAAGCCCCATAGCAGTGCTGTGGCATCAAGCGTGACAAGGTCCTTCTGGAGAGAGAGAGAGAGAGAGTGTCAGTGGGGCCAAGGGGCAAGCCAGGCTCATGGACCCCCGACCTGCCCCTCACTCACCTGTTCCACTCCCCCCGGGGGCAGGGATGTCCCCCCATTCTCATCTGAGGACAGCACCTCCTGCAGGTCCTCGTACCAGGCCTCCAGCTCCCAGCTAGGCAGGGAGGTGGGCACCGGCTCGGCTGCCATCATCAGGTCTGGGCCAGGCAGTCTCCCTGGCTAAAGAGGGAGAAACCTGTTAGCAGCAGGCCCAACACTGGGCCCAGGGGGCACCACCCAAAGCTCCCCCTCAGCAACCCTACAATAAAACAGAGCCGCTGCCCAGCTGCTGAAAGGGGCCGTGAGAGGCTCTGAAGGCCGACATCACCTCCCTCAGTCATGCCAGGCAAGGACACCAGGCCCTGGGGAGGGAGCAGCATGTCTCAGCCTGATGCCCTGGCAGGAGGAGCTGTGGGGCATGGGGAGGGCTGCCCAGGAGGCAGCCTGACAGAGTGGGGCAAGCCGGCTCTCTCCAGCACAGCCCGGCTAGGAACTGGCTAGCCAGCCTTTGGCATCAGCGAGCAGGAAGGCTCTGGGGCAGGGACTGTGGCTGTGTGCCTGGCCCCACGGGACACCATCTCAGCTGGGTCCCACCCTAACACGTACGAACCGGCCCCGGGCCTTACCTGCGCTCACGTGTGGTGATGTATGAAGACGCACTTTCTTCTAGAAGACTGGGGGGAAAAGCAAACACGGAATCAGACAAGGCCGCAGTTTGGCAAATCCCCCCATGGGCCCAGAACTAGGAGCAGCTGGCCGTGTTCTTAGCCAGGCAGCACTAGCAGGGATGGCAAGGAGGGCGTGACCCAAATAAATCTACTGGGAACCGCTGCCTGCTCTCCGGCCCACTGTGACCTGCCTGGTGCCACCCCAGAACCCCTCCCCGCTGGGAACTGCTGCCTGGTGCGACCCCAGAACCCCTCCCTGCCAGGAATAGCTGCCTGCTCCAGCCACGGGCTATTTTTAGCCTATGATCTGGAAGTTCCAAGTAATGAGACGGCCCTTGCCCAGCCGGCTGCTTCCACCCCACTGCTGGGGGAAGAGCCAGGATCTCCTCCTAAGTGCTAGAATTGCAGACATCAGAGGCATTGCTGCTGAAAGCCACCCTGAGCCTTGCAGCTGGGATCAAAGGCCAAGAGGAACTGGATTCTCTTGCTCATAGAACAAAGCTCTGGAGCCTCGTGCCAAGCTGGCCTGGGAGTAGGGTGACCAGATGTGTCGATTTTATAGGGACAGTCCCAATTCTGGGGTCTTTTTCTTATATAGGCTCCTATTACCCCCATCCTCCGTCCCAATTTTTCACACTTGCTGTCTGGTCACCCTACCTGGGAGCCTGGGGAGAGGAGCTGCCTTGTCTAACACTGAGCTCGCCCCCATCGTATCGCGGCATCTTCCTTGAAGGGCAAAGTTCCCAGTCTCCTCCCAGGGGCTCCTGGCTCTCCCTGCGGGGTTCCCTGGCCAGTTAAGGCAGCACTTCAGAGCAGTGCTTCCAAGGTAACCCCTAGAGAAACTGCAAGGGCTTTCGTCAGCCATCCCGCGCTGCGCTTCTGGGGCGACTGATGCAAGAAGGCAGCTGAGGCAGGGGCCCAGAACCACCTTGGGGCCTGGCTGAATGGAGCTGCCACCGGGGTCCCAGAGGAATGGGGGCAGAGGCTGGGTGGCTCAGTGCTCCACGCAGGGGAACCTAGTGTCTCAGTAGCACGAGGGAAATGGGTTGTGTCCCCCCAGGCCCATTACAGCCGGGCCAGGTAAGCAGCCAAGGATCTCCTGGAGCAGGAGGGATGAGTCTCCCCAGCCCAGCCCTTGAGCCATGGGCCCAGCGGTTCATCCCAGGCATGTCTAATATGCCCCTTAAGTGCCACTGCGGGCATGTGGGGGGGGGGGCCCGCGGGGGAATCACAGCGGGAGTCTGGCAGTTGTATCAGGTCCCTAGATGCCAGCAGCTGCCCCTCCCTCCATTTCGAACTGCATGGGGCAGGGGCATTTTGGTTAGGGGCATGCCCCCCTCCCCATGCACCACAGTAAGGACCTGGAGTGCAAGGGTCAGGAAGGGAAAGGGCTGATCTCGCACAAGGTCAGAGTTGGGAACAGAACCCAGGAGTCCTGGCTCAGGCAGTTTCCCCCCTCCCCGGGACAGACCCAGACTAGCCCAGACACCTAATTCCCCCCCAGACTACTGGTACCACTCCCTTCCCAGAGACGAGTCCGGGCTCCCAGCCCCCTGCCCGGCATAGAACCCAGGAGTCCGGGCTCCCTAACCCCCCCCCCACAGAACCCAGGAGTCCGGGCTCCCTAACCCCCCCCCCCCCCCACAGAACCCAGGAGTCCGGGCTCCCTAACCCCCCCCCCCCCCCCGAACCCAGGAGTCCGGGCTCCCTAACCCCCCCCCCCCCCCCGAACCCAGGAGTCCGGGCTCCCTAACCCCCCCCCCCCCCAGAACCCAGGAGTCCGGGCTCCCTAACCCCCCCCCCCCCCCCAGAACCCAGGAGTCCGGGCTCCCTAACCCCCCCCCCCCCCAGAACCCAGGAGTCCGGGCTCCCTAACCCCCCCCCCCCCCCAGAACCCAGGAGTCCGGGCTCCCTAACCCCCCCCCCCCCCCCCCCCCCCCCAGAACCAGGAGTCCGGGCTCCCTAACCCCCCCCCCCCCAGAACCAGGAGTCCGGGCTCCCTAACCCCCCCCCCGCCAGAACCCAGGAGTCCGGGCTCCCTAACCCCCCCCCCCCCGCCAGAACCCAGGAGTCCGGGCTCCCTAACCCCCCCATAGAACCCAGGAGTCCGGGGTGCCGGTTTAGCCCCGCCCCCAAGGCGGCTGGCCAATGGGCTGGTGATAAGGCCCCGGGGGCTCGGCCCCCTCCCCCACCTTCCTGCGCGGCCCCTGCTCCCGCTGGCCCCGACTCCCGCGCTGCCTCCGGCTCATCCTCGCCCGCATCTTCTCCCTGCTGCTGCCGGTCTGGAACCGCCGCCTCCGCCGCCGCGCGCCCTTTAAGGAGCCCGCATGACGCAACCCTTGCACCAGCTCTGACCAATCGGCGGTGCCCCCTTCATGACGTGAACCTCGCCGCCGGCCAATCGGCCTGGCGGGCCCCGCCCCCTGGCGGGGACGCCGCGAGCGCCCGCCGCGTCGGACCCGGAAGTGGCTCCCGCTGGGTCACGAGTCTTAAAGGGTGAGTCACGCGGCGGGTGATGCAACGTCTGGCAACGGGGGCCCGGGCGCGCGGCGAGCCGCTCTGAGAGCCGGCGTGACGTCACGCTACGCCACACCCGCTAGCCCCTTAAAGGGCCAGACCCAGGGGAGGAGGCGGGGGCCCAGCCCCTCCCCCAAAGAGCCCCCCCATCCCAGGGACCCCCTAGGGTAACACCCCCCTCCCGGGGACAGCCCCCCCCCATCCCAGGGCCTCCCCTGGGGGTAACACCCCCCCCAACCACCCAGGGCTAGGACCCCCAAACCCACGGGACCTCAAGGGAGCCCTGGGGCAAGGACTCCTGCAGGAACATCCCAGGGGGTTCAAGGACCTCCCCGGCCAATGTCAGGGAACCCTCCAGGGCTAAGGCCTCCCAGGGACCCCCCTCCCCCACCAGGGGAGCCCCAGGGGGAGGTGCTGGGGGTAAGCTGAGCTCATCCCAGGGGAGCTAGGCTGAGCCCCCAAACACCCCCTCCCCCCCCCAGGAAGGAGAGGCTCCAGATTAACCCCAAGGGCATTAGGGAGGCAGCCTGGCCATGGGGGCACATGCCCTGTCTCTTGGGTCTCTAGTGGCCACCTGTGGGCAGGGCCTTGGCTTCCCCCTTCGCTCCCATGATCGTGGGGCTCAGCTCCCTCTGAGGGGAGCACCCCACTCTGCCCCAGCACCCCTCCCCGAATGCCAGGGTCCCCCGGCCTGCATCCCAGCACTGGGGGCAGGAGGTTGGTGGGATGGGGTCAGACCTTGGACGGTGGGATACCGGGGAGGTGGGGCTGCTGGGCTCCCACGTTCCCTCCGCCAGCCCCCCAGACACGGGGGGTGGGGGGGCAGCGCTGGGACAGCTCCCCAGAGTCACCCACCCCAGTGCTTGGCTCGGCCGCCCCCTGCCGCACCGGGCAGGTGGCCCTGGGCCACCTGTTACACCAGTGGCCGTGCCAGGGCCCAGCCTGCCATGGAGGAAGTTCCCCCTGAACCCCCCTGAGTTAGAGCTGGGAGGGTTCGTCCCCCCCCGACAAACCTAACCCGTGTGCCAGGCGCTCCCTGGGCCACACCTCAGGAGCCAGGGCCCTGCCCCAGGTGCCATGGCTTTCAGAGCCCCATTGGTGACCCCCCCCCAATCTGGGAAGGGGCCTGCCCCAGCAGTGCCCCCGCCCCCCGGGTGCCTCATCCCCAGTGTCTGGGGGAGGCTGTCCCAGCGGTGCCCCCACTCCAGTGTCTGGGGGGGGGCTGCCCCAGCGGTGCCCCCACTCCAGTGTCTGGGGGGGGGGCTGCCCCAGCGGTGCCCCCACGCCAGTGTCTGGGGGGGGGGGGGGGGCTGCCTCAGCAGTGCCCCCACGCCAGTGTCTGGCAGGGGCTGCCTCAGCAGTGCCCCCACTCCAGTGTCTGGGGGGGCCTGCCCCAGCGGTGCCCCCCACGTCTGGGGGGGGGGCTGCCTCAGCAGTGCCCCCACGCCAGTGTCTGGCAGGGGCTGCCTCAGCAGTGCCCCCACTCCAGTGTCTGGGGGAGGCTGTCCCAGCGGTGCCCCCACTCCAGTGTCTGGGGGGAGCTGCCCCAGCAGTGCCCCCACTCCAGTGTCTGGGGGAGGCTGTCCCAGCAGTGCCCCCACGCCAGTGTCTGGGGGGGGCTGCCCCAGTGGTGCCCCCACTCCAGTGTCTGGGGGGGGCTGCCCCAGCGGTGCCCCCCACGTCTGGGGGGGGGCTGCCCCAGTGGTGCCCCCACTCCAGTGTCTGGCGGGGGCTGTCCCAGCGGTGCCCCCACTCCAGTGTCTGGGGGGGGCTGTCCCAGTGGTGCCCCCACGCCAGTGTCTGGGGGGGGCTGCCCCAGTGGTGCCCCCACTCCAGTGTCTGGCGGGGGCTGTCCCAGCGGTGCCCCCACGCCAGTGTCTGGGGGGGGCTGCCCCAGCGGTGCCCCCACTCCAGTGTCTGGGGGGGGCTGCCCCAGCGGTGCCCCCCACGTCTGGGGGGGGGCTGCCCCAGTGGTGCCCCCACTCCAGTGTCTGGCGGGGGCTGTCCCAGCGGTGCCCCCACTCCAGTGTCTGGGGGGGGCTGTCCCAGCGGTGCCCCCACGCCAGTGTCTGGGGGGGGCTGCCCCAGCGGTGCCCCCACTCCAGTGTCTGGGGGGGGCTGTCCCAGCGGTGCCCCCACTCCAGTGTCTGGGGGGGGCTGCCCCAGCGGTGCCCCCCACGTCTGGGGGGGGGCTGCCCCAGCGGTGCCCCCACTCCAGTGTCTGGGGGGGGCTGTCCCAGTGGTGCCCCTACTCCAGTGTCTGGCGGGGGCTGTCCCAGCGGTGCCCCCACGCCAGTGTCTGGGGGGGGCTGTCCCAGTGGTGCCCCCACGCCAGTGTCTGGGGGGGGCTGCCCCAGTGGTGCCCCCACTCCAGTGTCTGGCGGGGGCTGTCCCAGCGGTGCCCCCACGCCAGTGTCTGGGGGGGGCTGCCCCAGCGGTGCCCCCACTCCAGTGTCTGGCGGGGGCTGTCCCAGCGGTGCCCCCACTCCAGTGTCTGGGGGGGGCTGTCCCAGCGGTGCCCCCACGCCAGTGTCTGGGGGGGGCTGCCCCAGCGGTGCCCCCACTCCAGTGTCTGGGGGGGGCTGTCCCAGCGGTGCCCCCACTCCAGTGTCTGGGGGGGGCTGCCCCAGCGGTGCCCCCCACGTCTGGGGGGGGGCTGCCCCAGCGGTGCCCCCACTCCAGTGTCTGGGGGGGGCTGTCCCAGTGGTGCCCCTACTCCAGTGTCTGGCGGGGGCTGTCCCAGCGGTGCCCCCACGCCAGTGTCTGGGGGGGGCTGCCCCAGCGGTGCCCCCACTCCAGTGTCTGGGGGGGGCTGCCCCAGCGGTGCCCCCAGGCTCCCCAGCCCAGTGTCTGGGGGGTGCCCCAGCGATGTCCCCCCCAATCCCTGCCCGGAGCCTTGGAACAGCCGGGGGGGGGGGGACCCGGCCCGAGGAGCCCACCCCGGGTTTTCCCGGGAGCCCGGTGCATGCTGGGATAGCAACCCCTCCGCCCTGGGGCGCGGGGCATGCTGGGAACGGAATCCCCAGGGCTGCCCCTGGCCCCCACTGCGCATGCCAGGGAGGAAGCTCCCTGCTCTGCCCCCTCCTCTTCTGCCCCCTCCTCTTCCTGGCACTGGCTCCGCTCCGGAGGGGGGAGGGCGCGAGGGGCCGCCGCGAGACCCCCCCCCCCCCGCCCCGCCATGAGCCGAGGTAGGGCCCGGGCTCCCCCCGCTGCTCCCCTGGGGGCGGGGCCTCGGCCCCCTCCCCCGGGGGCCTGGGCGGGGGGGGGCCGCTCCCCGGGGCGGAGCCCGTGACCCCCGGGGGCCGCCCCCCTGCAGGGCCCCGGGCCGTGTGGGGGGGGGGGGGGTCCTGCCCCTCCCTGCGGGCGCTGGGCTGGGGGCGGGCGCAGGGGGCCGCGAGCCCAGCCTGGGGGCGGCCCCGGGTCCCCGCAGCGGGGAGGGGGCGGGGCCCGGACTGGCCCCCTGGGTGCTCGGCGCTGCAGGGACACGGAGCGGGGCCAGCCCGGCCCCCGCCCCGCCCCGCCGGGCCGCACGTGTCCCCCCGAGCGGCGTGTCGAGGGGCGGGAAGGAGGGTCCCGGCTTTGTCCCGCCCCCGGTGCCGGTGGGATGGGCTGGGGGCCCCCACCCCGTAGCCGGGTCCCCGGCAGCCCCATGGAGGAATGGAGCCCAGCGGGCCCTGGGCTCTAGTCCCCGCGGGGCCGGGGCCGGGGCCCGCCTCTGGTCGCCTCTCTCCTGCCACCCACGTAACTCCCTGGGGACTGGGTCTCGCCTGGGGGCGTACAGCGCCTGGCGCGGGGGATCGATGCCATCCCGGCCCGCTCCCCAGCTTCTGCCTCCCCGGGGCTGCGGGCCGGGGGCGTCTCTGGGCCCCGTACTGTAGTCGCAGCTGCCAGCACCCTCTGGTGCCCCCCCCGGCAGCGGGGTTGGCGCTGCCGGCCATTGGTTTGAGCTGGGCCCCAGGGTGTGCTGGGCCCCCGTCACGCCGGGCCTGCGGGTTCAGGGAGGGAACAGCAGCCTGGGACCTTTGGGGCTCAGCTTATTTAGCGGCCTGAACCCCGTTTCCTCCCACACCGCTGGCGTATAGTGCCCCTCGTTGGGCGCTAATAGCCCCTGTCCCTGCAGGACTGCTGGGACCCCCGCTGCCCGCGGCTTCCCTGAACCCTCCTCCCCAGCCCCTGCTGTCCCCCATAGGAGTGGCTGGGCCTGACGCTGAAATGCAGCCATCTCTGGGGTGGGAGGGGGCAGCTGTTTTAGGCCCCCAAAGACCCCCGCGGGGTGGGGCCGGAATGAAATACCGTTCAGCGAGTCTCTCTGTGTTGTTATCCTGTGGGTCAGCGTCAGAAATGTGGGCTTCCAGGGCCCCGACGCTTGGCGTGAGGGGCAGCATCTCGAGTGACACCCTCCCATTGCGGGAGAAGACAGCCCCTGTGTTGACCTGGGTGCCTCTTTAGCTCGCCCAGGGGTTGTCAGGCTGGAGGAGAGGGACTGGAGCCAGGATCCTAGCTCTAGCTCCGGGATCAGGGGTCTAGAGGTTAGAGCAGGGGGCTGGAGCCAGGACTCCTGGGTTCTCTCCGCAGCTCTGACTCACTGTGTGCCTTGCGACTGACCCCTTCTCCCTTCTGTGTGTGTGTGTAGCCGGGGGTAGCAGTGAGGGTCCCTGTGCCCAGGAGCCGAACCCGCCCGGCATGGCCCTGAGCTCAGACCCCGGCAGGGAGGAGCCAAGTCTCTGTGCTGGGCGCCCTAGGCCCTGCCATGGGGGCTGTTCACCCCGCTGAAGCCGGCACTGACGCGAGACCGTCCCTCCCCCCTTCCAGGCGTGGGCTAGCATCGGCCGCGGCGAGCTCGCAGCTGCGGAGGACGGAGCTGCCGGCGCTTCCCGGGCGAGGGTGCCCGGCCATGAGCGCAGGAGAGCAGCGAGCGCACACTTAACGCCAGCATGTTCGCAGCCATGAGCAGGTAGGAGCCGGGCCCGGCAGGGATTAAAGGCACCGGCAGCTGTTTGCCTTCTCACTGCAGGGCCCGGGCAGCGGTTAGTGGGTCAGGCACGGCCGGGGATTAACGGGCGGGAGAGGATTACAGGGGTCTGGGGGAGCGTGGGGCTGAGAACATGCAGGTTTCTGATGCCCCTCACTCCCAACCCGCAGCCCCCTGCTAGCCTAGCCCTGGGCTCCCCCCCAGCTCTGCCGGTGCCCCTCACTCCCGACCCGCAGACCCTGCTAGCCCAGCCCTGGACTCCCCACAGCTCCCCCGGTGCCCCTCACTCCCGACCCGCAGCCCCAACTAGCCTAGCCCTGGGCTCCCCCCAGCTCTGCCGGTGCCCCTCACTCCTGACCCGCAGCCCCAGCTAGCCTAGCCCTGGGCTCCCCCCCAGCTCTGCCAGTGCCCCTCACTCCCGACCCGCAGACCCTGCTAGCCCAGCCCTGGACTCCCCACAGCTCCCCCGGTGCCCCTCACTTCCGACCCGCAACCCCTGCTAGCCCAGCCCTGGGCTCCCCCCAGCTCTGCCCGTGCCCCTCACTCCCGACCCGCAGCCCCAGCTAGCCCAGCCCTGGGATCCCCCTCAGCTCTGCCGGTGCCCCTCACTTCCGACCCGTAGCCCCAGCTAGCCCAGCCCTGGGCTCCCCCCCAGCTCTGCCGGTGCTCCTCACTCCCGACCCGCAGCCCCTGCTAGCCTAGCCCTGGGCTCACCCCCAGCTCTGCCGGTGCCCCTCACTCCCGACCCGCAGCCCCCTAGGCGACTCCCTGGCTGGTTCCTGAGGGGAACAGAGCGGCCCCTTTGCTTGCTCTAGACTGTCTGGTTCCTGCTCCCAGGAGTCTTTGGGCAGCTGGATCCAGCCCCGCCTCACCCCATAACTCCTCCCACTTAGCCCCGCCCCACCCCATAGCCCCTCCCACTAGGCCCCATAAGCCCTCCCACTTAGCTCCTCCCACTAGGCCCCATAACTCCTCCCACTTAGCCCCCCATCCATCCCATGACACCCCTCCCTGTGCTGCTTGGCGGGTGCCGTCTGTCTCTGCCCGCCCCCCGCTAACCCAGCGCCTCGGCAGGTATCCGAGCGAGGCCGGGGCACAATGAATGGTGGTGATGAGCCCGCTGGCGGAGATCCAGGTGGGTGCCCGGTGGCCGTGCCCGTGGGCTGGCAGCGGAAGGTGGAGGAGGGCGCCGTGCGCTATATCAGGTAGGGCTTCCCCGCTGCAGGCCCCCCCCCCCCCCCCACCTCCTGGCCTGGGCAGGGCCTCCCAGGCGGCCCTGACCCACCCCGTCCTCTCTCAGTCCTAGTGGCACGAACCTCACCTCGCTGGAGCAGACCCGCGCCTACCTCCTGACAGACGGCACCTGCAAGTGCGGCCTGGAGTGTCCGCTCAACTTGCACAAGGTACTGGGGGGCCAGGGGCCGAGGGGGCCTGGGGCTAGGTGGGTTGGGGTCGGGGGACCAGGGCGGGCTGGGGGCATGATGCCCCTTGGGGGTCTCATCCCACGGGCTGATGGCTGCAGCCTGGAGGGACCCAACTCCAGTCCTGGGGGATTCGCCCGGGGGGGGGGCACTGCCAGGACCCTGCCCTGTGCTCGGCTTCCTTGACCTCCTTGGCAGCTGCTGCTGCCGGTGCCCCTCACTCCCGACCCGCAGCCCCCCGCTAGCCCGGCCCGGGGCTCCCCCTCCCCCACAGCTCTGCAGGCGCCCCTCTGCCCCCTGGGATGCGGCTGTGACGTGCTCTTCTTCCCCCGGCAGGTTTTCAACTTCAACCTGGGGGCCGTGGTGGTGCCGCGCGGGGGGGCCGAGGCCGGGGGCGACCAGGACATGACCAAGCTGTGCAACCACCGCCGGAAAACCGTCGCCATGGCCACCCTGTACCGCAGCATGGAGAGCGCCGCGCCCCTGGGCCTGCCGCGCCTGGGCCCAGGTAACAGCCCCGGGGCCCGTCCTCCGCCGTCTGTGCCCCCCCCCCCCCCCCCCCCCCCGGGCCCGTCCTCCGCCGTCTGTGCCCACCCCAGTCCATTCCCCCCGCTCCCCGGGCCCATCCTCCGCCGTCTGTGCCCCCCCCCCAGTCCATTTCCCCCCCCCCCCCGGGCCCGTCCTCCGCCGTCTGTGCCCCCCCAGTCCATCCCCCCCGGCCCATCCTCGGCTGTCTGTGCGCCCCCCCCGGCCCGTCCTCGGCCATCTGTCCCCCCCCAGCCCATTTCCCCCCCCCCCCCCCCCCCCATCCTTGGCTGTCTGTGCCCCCTCCCCAGCCCATCCCCCCCCCCCCCGCAACCCAACCTCGGCAGTCTGTGTCCCAGCCCCTCCCAGAACCTGAGCCTCAGGCTCCCCACCTCCAAATCCTGCAGACCCTGCCCCCACCCCCGCGTCGGCTGGGGCGGGGGGCGGCCCCGGCCTCAGTCCTGTCCCGCGAGCTCCTGGGGCAGCTGTGGGGCGAGGGGTGGGGCGGCCCAGCCTGGCCTGTCCCGGCGCTGAGCCCCCCTGCGGTTTGTTGCAGGGGCCGGGCTGAACCAGCCGTACCACTCGGACGCCGCCTGCCGCCCGCCGCCAGCGCCCTTCGGCAGAGCGCCCGGCCCGCAGGGCGAGGGGCCCAGCAAGCCCCAGCCCGTGGAGAAGGCCCCAGAGGGGCGAGCGGAGCCCTGCCTGGCATGCCCCGGAGACCGGCCCAGCGGCACCCGGCCCAGCCAGGCCTCGTCCTTCCCACGTCACCACAGCGCCCTCTTCGGGGACGTCTTCCCGGGCAGGCCGCCCTGCGTCAGCTCCAACGGCACCTACCCGGGGCGCCCGGCCTTCCCCCTGCCGAGCTTCGGCCTGGAGCCCCTGGACACGGCCCCCCGGCCCTTCCCCCCAGCCGAGGAGATGGTGCCACCTGCCACCCCCAGCCCACTGGGGAAGCCGCCGGTCCCCGCCACGCCGCCCCCCGAGGGGGCCCCCGCCTGGAGCAGCCGCGCCTGCCCCCTGCCCGCAGGCGCCTCCCTCGGCCGGCTGGCGGCCTCCGCTGCGCTCTCCTGCGTCTCGTCGCCAGGGGGCAGCGCCGAGCTGTCCCCCCAGTGCTCCCGCCCCTCCTCCGCCTCCTCGGAGCCCCCCGCAGGGGTCCCCCACAGCCCTGCAAGGACGAGGCCCCCCCCAGCAATGCCTTAGCCAACCAAAGCAGCAATAACCCGCCAGTGCCCGAGGGCAAGGGGCCGCCCGGCTTCCTGGGCCTGCCCCTGAGCCAGCTCCTCCAGCAGCCGGGCGCCCCCTCCTTCCCCGCCAGCAGCCTGCTGAGCGCGGCCGCCAAGGCCCAGCTGGCTAGCCAGCGGCACGCCGACGAGCCCCCCTCTAGCACTTTACCCGGGCACCTGCTGGGCTCCAACGTGCTGCTCTCCGTGGTGGGTGGGCGGGCACTGCCCAAGCCCCGGCGCCAGCGCCGGGCGCCCACCGTGCTCCACCTGCTGAAGGACTCGCAGCAGGGCCAGGCCGGGCCAGAGGAGGCCCACGCCCACCGGGCCCGGCCCAGAGAGCAGCCCCCCCGGCCGCCCCCGGGGGGCGCCCCACCGCCCGGGGAGGCCAAGGGCAGCCCCCTGGCCCCCAGCCAGCCGCTGTCGTCCCTGCTGAGCCTGCTGGGCGCCCAGCCCCCCGGCCTGCCCCCGCAGCCCCTGGGCGACAGCCCCCCCGGCCTGCTGCCCTCCTTCCAGGACATCAACAGCCAACTCCTCAGCCTCTTCAGCCAGCTGGCCTCCGCCTCTTCCGACCTGGCCTCAGGGAGCCCCCCCCCGCCGAAAGCACCCGCCCCCAGCAACGCCGCAGGTACGGGCCAGGGGCTGGGGGGTGAGAGCCAGGCAAGGGATGGGGCTGGATGGTGGGGACTCACGTAAGAGCTGCGGGGGCGGGGGGCTGCAGCACATGTCTGACCCAGCCCTTCTCCCTTGCAGGTGCCACCGTCTCACCAGCCGCCACCAAAGCAGCCCCGGGCTCCGGCCCCAGCAGCGGCACCGGGGAGGGCAGCCTGGGGGGCCCGCGGGGCCCACTGCCCCCGGGCCCCGAGCCCTTCCCCTTCCTGGGCCAGGAGCCGGTGCTGCCCTTCGGCGGCTCCCTGCCCCCCGGCCTCCTCCAGGGCGGCTTCCTTGGCTCCTGGCCCTTTTCCCTGGCCCTGAGCCAGCCGCAGCCGCTGGGCTGCCCGGGGCAGGGGGAGGCGCTGCCCGCCCTGGGCCTGCCGGGCGAGCCGGAGGGGCAGGTGCTGCAGACCCTGCTCATGGCCTCGCTGCTGCAGAGCCAGCCTCAGTCGCCCCTGCTGCCCCTGGGGGGCCTCGGCCTGCCCGGCCTGGACCTCCTCCCGGCCCTGCTGCCGCTGCCCGACCCGCCCTGCCAGGGGGACCTCCCGGACGGGCCCCTGCAGCCCCTGCTCTTCCCGGCGCTGCCCGCCTCGCCCGCCCTCATAGCTTTAAACTCGGCTGTGCTGGCAGCCGGCCTCGCCGCCCCCGACACCCAGGTAAGGCCGGGCCCCGGGGGGATGTTTTGGGGCTGCCGGCTCCCCCCACAACCGGGCGGGTGGCGTGTCTCAGGGGCAGAGTGGGGGAGAGCGCTCAGCCCCTCCGTGGCCATCCAGCAGGGGGCACTTCTGGGGGTGGGGGGCATCATAGCTCTGTGTATGGGGCTGGGGGGCGTCACCCCAGCTCTGCTCTGTCTATGGGGCTGGGGGGGGGGGGCGCGCCCCAGGTGGGCTGGCTCTGACGTCACCCCAGCACTGCTCTGTCTATGGGGCTGGGGGGGGGGGGGGGGCGCCCCAGGTGGGCGGCGCCCCAGGTGGGCTGGCTCTGGCGTCACCCCAGCCCTGCTCTGTCTATGGGGCTGGGGGGGGAGCGCGCCCCAGGTGGGCTGGCTCTGACGTCACCCCAGCACTGCTCTGTCTATGGGGCTGGGGGGGGGGGGGCGCCCCAGGTGGGCGGCGCCCCAGGTGGGCTGGCTCTGACGTCACCCCAGCCCTGCTCTGTCTATGGGGCTGGGGGGGGGGGCGCCCCAGGTGGGCTGGCTCTGGCGTCACCCCAGCTCTGCTCTGTCTATGGGGCTGGGGGGGGGGGGGCGCCCCAGGTGGGCTGGCTCTGACGTCACCCCAGCTCTGCTCTCTCCGACCTGATGCTCCGTTCTGCGCCCCCAGCCTGGCGTCGCCAGCTCCCCCATGGCACCTACCTCGACCGGCACGACGCCCACGACTACTGAGGCCCCCGACCCCCCCGGCGCCTTCGGCAGCGCCCCGGTGCCCCCCAGCTCCTCCGGGCGGCTCCACCCGCTGCTGCCCCCACTGGTCAGCCCGCTGCTGAGCGCTGCGCTGCTGGGTGAGTGGCGCCGCGTTCGCTGGGGGGGCCCGGGAGTAATCGGCCCATCCCCAAGGTGCAGCCCAGCCCACGGGACCAGGGCCCTGCCCATGACTCCGCCCCCTCCCCATGACTCCACCCCCCACTGACTCTCTCTTCCCACCCCCCCAGGTGACCTGTCGGCGCTGAGCCCCCTGGGGGCTGCCGGGAGCCCCCTGCTCCAGAGCCAGCCGCAGCTGCTGCCTCCGGCCCTGCCAGCACCCCTGGGCTTCCAGCTCTTCCAGGGCCAGCCCCCCGTCCTCAGCCAGCTGGGCAGCTCCAGCCCCCTGGCCTACCTCCTGCAGGTGAGCGTGGGGGCTGCGTGGGGGAGGGGGCGGCTATGGTTTGAGGAAGGCAGTGGGGGGCTGTTGGGGGGTGACTTGGGGGAAGCAGTGGGGCTGGAGGGGAGCTATGTTTTGGGGAAGGCAGTGGGGGGGCTGCGGGGGGGCTTGGGGAAGGCAGTGGGCAGCTGTGTGGGGAGGGGGTGCTGTGGCTTGGGGAAGGGGGGGCTATGGTTTGGGAAAGGCTGTGGGGGGCTGTGCAGGGAGGGGGGCTATGTTTCGGTGAAGGCGGGGGGGGGGGGGGGGCTGATGGATGAGACACGTGATGCAAATGATTTCACATGTAATTTGCATCTGCAGCCAGCCAGGTCAGTAGCTGCAGCCCCTCCCAGCAGTGGGGGTGCGGGGGGGGATCCCCGTCACTCCGCCAGCTGCCTCCTCCCTGCGGGGGTCCTGCCCCAGGAGATGCCGGGCAGGGCCAGGGCAGCAGCCTGGCCCGTGCATGGGGCTCCCGGAGGGGGGAGCACCGGGCCTGCCCCCCCCCCTCACAGCTCTTCCCTCTCCTCCCCTGGCAGCTCAGCCCCGGGTTCGGCGCCCCCGAGAAGCCGGCGACGGCACCGAGCGAAGGCCCCTCCCCGAACCCAGCCAGCGTCCTGGAGCCGGAGCCGCCGGCCCCCTTCGCCCCCTTCTGCACGGACGCTGCCCCCGCCGCCCTGCCAAGTGCCTTAGACTCCCCTGCGGGGCCCAGAGCCACGGACTGCCCAGCCCCAGGCAGCCTGGAGCCGGGCCAGCAGGGAGCGCTGGGCTTTGCCACCCCTGGGGGCCAGCTGGACACGGGCGCCGCAGGAGCCCCCTGCTCCAGGACCCCCCTGAAACGGGCCCGGCGCAGCGGGGAGGGGCTGAACGGCAACATCCCCCCCCGGGCGGCCCCCCGCCGAACCAAGAGCGCCCGCCGTGGGGCTGGGCGGGGCCGCGGGGCCTGGGGCAGCAGGCGGCACTTCAACGGGCAGGCGGGCGAGCAGGCAGCACCCTCGGGGCACCCGGCCTGGCGGTGCAACGGTGAGATCCCGGGGCCGGGCGCGGCCAGCCCGCTGCCCCCGAACAAAGCTGAGGAGATAAAGGTACGGAACGGGGGCCCGAGCCCTGGCCTGGGGGGCCCTGCGAAGTGAGTCACCAGAGCCCGGGCGGGGGCCCAGACGCTTTGAATCTCAGGCTGGGAGCCGGGGCGGGCTCAGCATCCCTGTGGGAGGGGGGAGGTGCCAGCCAGACTCGCCGGGGGGCAGGTGGCGCCCGACCCAGCCTCGGCCTTTGTCTTTGCAGGGGAACCCCGGGCGGCTGCGCCCGTCCCGCCGGGGCCGGAGGAGGAAGGGCAGGTGAGTGGTGAGGGAGGGAGTGGGGTGCGAGCGGGGATCCTGGGGCCCTGCCCCATTCCCTCCCCCATGACGTGCTCTGTCTTTGCAGCGCCCCCCGGCCTAGCACCCGCCTGGAGACGCCACGAGCGAGGGGCCCAACCACCGAGCCAGGCTCCGTCCCCACCGTAAGTACCACCTGCTGGGCGGGGGGGTTAAGGTGGGGGGCAGGGCAGCAATCGGTTTTTAACCCAGTTCCTGGTGCCCCCCTGGGGCGTCTGGGCCCCTCCGTCTGTCTCATTCTGGGGCCGAGCAGAGGACCCCGGGGTCCTGACCCCTCACCCCAGGGGGAAGTTTGCCCTGGCTCGGGCCAGCGATCCAGCAGCACCCTCCCTTCTCGCCCTCACAGGAGGACGGTGCCCCGGGGCGGCGCCCCCGGCCTGGCCGCCCCGCCAAGAACCGCCGCAGGAAGCTGGTGACGTAGCGTCGGCCCCGAGGTACCCAGGGGAGGTGGAGCTGAGCGCGCCCCAGCCAACGGAGCTGGGGGGGGCGCAGCGGAGGCCTGGCCCACCACAGCCAGGAAGGAGCCCCCGCCGGGGGCACCCTGTGGACAGTGGGGGGCCCAGGGCAGGTGCCGTTGCTGGCAACGGGCACTTCCAGCCTGGTTCCCAGGCCCCGCTCCAAGCACAAGCCGGGTCTCCGGCGTGCCGGGCCGGGGCCTGCCAAAGCACTTCTGAAGCCATTCTGCAATGCAGTGAAATCCCAGGGAGCCGTAGCGGCGCCCCCCTGCAGGCCGGGGCTCCCAGCCACTGCCGTTCTGCCCCCCCCCTCGGTATCGAGGCTGTCGGGGGAGGGCTCCTCCCCTACCTCAGCCCTGCGGGTGTCTCAGCAGGGCAAGGAACGCCTCAGGGGTTGGCTTAACCGCTCACCAAAACTCCCTGTGCCCGCGCCGGGGGGCAGCGGCAATGGTACAAAGCAATAAGCGCGGCCAGCTGGCGGCAGCGAGCCCCCGTCCCGGGCACGGGGGGGCCCGGCCCCAGCCTCGGCTGTTCTTGTTTTTAACTCCTCCCAGAACACTCAGGTCCGGCGGCTGGCGGGGCCCAGCCGCGCCACCCACCCACACTACGCGCTCGCGCCCCCAGGCTGCTGGTGGGAATTATGCAAAGCGGGAGAGGGGCAGCGCCCGGCAGGGCGGGGGCTGGGCCCTGCCCCCCCTCACCGACAGGGGCCTTGCTTTTGTAGACGCTTCCTGCGGGGGTTGTGTAAAATCGGGAGCCCTCCCCTGGGGACGCGTAGCTTTTCTATGGGAGCCACTTAATTTAACAGCTGGGGGGCCGAGCGCCGCTGGCTCTTCCGCGGGGATTTTGGGGTGTTTTGTATCAATTATTAAAATGTGTATTTAAAAGCCTGCCGTGTGTGGCGAGTGCCCGGCGCCCCGAGCTCCCCCCTCTGCCCAGCGTGGTGGGGAGGGGGCTGCCCTTGCCCCCCCACCCAGAGAAGCAGCAGGGCGCAGTGCCAGGCTTACGAGCAGTGTTTAATAGTAAATAATTGTACAGGTTGATGAGTGCGAGCCCCACCCCTGGGGAGTCGCCTGGCTGGGGGGCTGTTCCTCCCTCCCTTCATGCCCCAGCCGGCAAACAGGCCCTGGGCTCTGAGTGCTGGGGGGGCCGCCCTGGGTCATTAGGGCAGGGAGCAGGGGGGCACAGTACAAGTAGTGCAGAGGGAGTAGTGAGCCAGGCCCCCTCCCCGCAGCAGCGGGTACGTGGGCGGGGCGGGGCTCACTGGGAGAGCTGCTTCACCCGCGCGTCCATGCCGGCGAAGTTCTCCTCCACGGCCACCAGGTTCTCCTTCATGGTCTGCTGGACCTGCGGGACAGAGAGCGGGTAGCGCTGGCCAGGGCAGCATCGGGACTCCCAGGACCTGGTCTGTGGGTGGGAGCCGCCCGCGTTCACTCACCCCCCCCAGAGCCCCCCGCCCGGGCCCACCTGTGTCAGCAGCGTGGCGTTGTCCTTCAAGGAGTTGGTGATCATCTGCTGGGTGGTGTCCAGGTGGGTCAGGAGCTGCCCAAACTGCATGGCTGGAAGGGACAAGAGCCAATTCGCAGCAGCTCAAAGCCTCCCTGGGGCAGACGGGCACCTGGGCACCCGCCTCCCTGCGCCAGCTGGGCACAGAGCCCGTTGCCCCCCCGCCCCTCACCTTGCTCATGCAGCTGCTTGACGGTGGCCAGTCTCTGCACCAGCGCGGGCAGGGTGGTGGCCAGGGGGCTCCAGCGCTGCACGACCTCGTAGAGCTGATGCACCTGGTGGCAGCCGAGCAGGGGGGTGGTTTAGGGCCAGGCAGAGGAGGGGGGTGGCTCCAAGGCCGGGGCTGACACCCACCCCCCAAGCTCGCGGGCAGCCCAACGTACCATCGCTCAAGGTGTATCCAATGGAGGGGCTGGTCTGCTGGGAAGCAGGGTGGCTCGAGAAGCCAGCCATGCCCTGTGGCACTCTCCCATAGATGGGTTCAGGGGCCCCGGGTGGGGTGGGGGTGCAGCGTGTCCGCTCGCCAGGCCGCAGGGCGGGGCTGTCTGCCAGGGGAATGGCCGGAGGGGCGTGGGGGCAGCGTGCCCGCTCGCCAGGCCGCAGGGCGGGGCTGTCTGCCAGGGGAATGGCCGGAGGGGTGTGGGGGCAGCGTGCCCGCTCGCCAGGCCGCAGGGCGGGGCTGTCTGCCAGGGGATGGGCCGGGGGGGGGGGGGGGGGGCAGCGTGCCCGCTTGCCAGGCCGCAGGGCGGGGCTGTCTGCCAGGGGAATGGCCGGGGGGGCGTGGGGGCAGCGTGCCCGCTCGCCAGGCCGCAGGGCAGGGCTGTCTGCCAGGGGAATGGCCGGGGGGGCGTGGGGGCAGCGTGCCCGCTCGCCAGGCCGCAGGGCGGGGCTGTCTGCCAGGGGAATGGCCGGGGGGGAGGGGGGGGGGCAGCGTGCCCGCTCGCTAGGCCGCAGGGCGGGGCTGTCTGCCAGGGGAATGGCCGGGGGGGTGTGGGGGCAGCGTGCCCGCTCGCCAGGCCGCAGGGCGGGGCTGTCTGCCAGGGGAATGGCCGGGGGGGTGTGGGGGCAGCGTGCCCGCTCGCCAGGCCGCAGGGCGGGGCTGTCTGCCAGGGGAATGGCCGGGGGGGGGCAGCGTGCCCGCTCGCCAGGCCGCAGGGCGGGGCTGTCTGCCAGGGGAATGGCCGGGGGGGTGTGGGGGCAGCGTGCCCGCTCGCCAGGCTGCAGGGCGGGGCTGTCTGCCAGGGGAATGGCCGGGGGGGTGTGGGGGCAGCGTGCCCGCTCGCCAGGCCGCAGGGCGGGGCTGTCTGCCAGGGGAATGGCCGGGGGGGGGGGCAGCGTGCCCGCTCGCCAGGCCGCAGCGCAGGGAGGCAGGGACCTGACCTTGCTCTGGGTGTCTGCGTCCTCCACGGCCACCTTGTGCTTGGCGATTTCATTCACCTTCCCCAGGACGCTCTGGGGGCGGAGAGGAGACCGTGAGGACCCCGGGGCAGCCGCTGTCCCCCGCCCACTAGCTGGCAGCACAGCGCCCCCGCGCAGGAGGGGGCAGCCATGCCCGTGGCTGGGCCAGGAGCCAGGATGGTCCCAATTCACAAGGTGGGTCCCTCGGCACCTGTGGGCCATGCACTGCCCATTGCGCCACCTCCTGCTGGGGCCGGGCTCGCACCGGTGGCTGATCGGCCCCGTTCCTGGACCCTGGAACCGGAGCAGCAGAGGTGAAGCATTTGCCAGGTGCTCCCTGTGCCAACCCCCAGGAGACAGCCGGGTCCTTCCCCGCCCCAGGGTGCTGCGTCCCCCAGGCTGGCAGCGCCAGGCTCGTTCCGGTTTCAGTGCACCCCAGCTGGGAGAGTGGGCTCCCCACGCAGGGGGCTGGCCCGGGGACAGAAGCAGGCTCTCACTGGGAGAGGGGGGCCTGCAGTGGGGGGATTTCAGCTTGTCCCACCCCCCAGCTGCTCACCTGCAGCCTCGCCTCCACCTGGTCCAGCACAGCCACGTCTAAGGTGCTGACTTTGGCCTGCAGGATCTCCACGGTTTCCTGCCGGAGGGAGGAACAGGGTGAAAGAAGCGAAGGCCGAGATCCCTCCAGAGCTCCGCCCCGGGGCTCCCCGGCAGGAGTTCACCGCGCGCCTGGGCCCTGCGAGAGCCTTCCTAGGTCAGACCCTGGCGTGGACAGCAGGGGGCGCCGCTGTGCCCAGCAGACCCACCAGGGCCCCAGCCCCAGAATAGCCAGCGGCAGCTGAGCCCCACCGAACAGGGGAAGCCAGGAAGTCAGGAAGCTGGCAGGCTGCAGCATCCCCCCCCACCCCCCCCCACACACACCAGAAACGCTGCCTCCAGCCCAGGAAGGGAGCTCGGCCCCCCAAAGCCCCCCCCCCCCCCCAGTCTCTGCTCCGCAGAACACCAGCTAGGCCGTTCCAAATCCTCTTCCCCGCGGCGCGCCCCAGCACTCGGGCTTACCATGAGGCTGGCTCCCTGCAGCCCAACCGCCAGGGGATTCTAGGGAGAAAGAGAACAAAGTGTGTGGAGCCGGGAGCCTGGATTTCAGGGCAGCCCGGGCCTGGGCACTATGCCCACGCCAGGCCCATGGGGGGCTGGACAGGCGGCAGGGCCGGCCGCATCCCCTGCAGGGTGCTCACCTGGCTGTCCTGCTCACAGCACACCGTGGCTTCCAGCTCGCTCAGCCGCTTCTCCAGCTCCGCTATCTAGAGCGGCGGGAGAGGGGAGGAGAGGTGAGCGATTCCCCCAGCAGGCCCTGCTTCCCCGACCCGCGAGGCCGGCACCGTGGGCCCTGCGGGTGCCCAGCTCCTAGCCAGGACATGGGGGGCTGGGCCAGCGCCTCACTGCAGGGCTCCGGCGCTGCCTGGCAGGCGGCCAGGTGGGCACCCGAGCGCCGGGACGCCAGGGCTGCCCGTGCCCAGCTGCCGCCTGTTTACCTGCGGCTCCAGCCACCAGGGCAGTTCAGCCGAGTCGGCGGCTGCGGCTCGCTCCTGTGCTAAGCAGCGGCACCCCCGAGCGAGAAGCCGGCCCCCCGCTTCCTTCTCCCCGGCTGTCACCCCCCGGCTGCCCCCAGACCCTTCGTCACAGACTCTGAATTTCCTGGCCCGCCCGAGCCCTGCCAGTGCAGGGGGACGGCAGAGTCTGACCCGGCAGGCCCCTACGGGAAGCCGGGCAAGGGAGCCAGCTGGTTTCCAGCCCCAAAGACCAGGCAAGAAATAATGCGCCATCTGCGCATGGCCCCCCTCTGCTCTGCCCCAGAACAGAGGGGCCCTGCCCCACAGATCTTCCGGGCGATGTTACTATGGGCTCAGGAGCAGATTTTCAAATAATAACTTGGCTCATATGTTCGACTATTAACACCCCCTCCCCCAGGGGGCAGGTAAATACACATTCGATGGGGAAACTGAGGCACGCTAGCTAAGCGACGTAAGAGCTGAAGCGTCCAGGCCAGAGTCAAGGGTAGATCCCAGGAGTTCCCGGCGCCTGGCCACGGCTGCCTGGCAGACAGCTCCACACCCAGACTCACCTTCGCAGCCTGAGAGAATTTGTCTTGTTCAGGTCTCGAGTGCAGCTCGTAGGTCACCATGTTCCCCGCGGGCGCAGGGGCCTTTGACGGGCTCTTCCCTGCCCCGGGGGTGCCCCTGGCGCTCTTAGCCGCTTCCAGCTGAATGAGCAGGCGCCTGGCAAACAGAAGAGACCCCCGCTGGTTTCCAGGGCACGCGAGTGGCGCTCGCTAGCTAGTTCCCCGGCGCGGTTAATGGGGAACGCGGCTTTGGGAACCGGGAGACGCCAGCGGCGAACCGGCCAGGCTGCAGTGATGCCGCTAACGCCCCGGGGCTCTCCGGGGCAGCTCCAGGCGGGACAGCCCGGTGGATTTAACGTCTCATCCATCGGCCTCGGTTTTATTCCTTCCCCGTCCCCACCGTGGTGAACCGCCAAGAGGTCATGGACCAGCCGCGGGCAGCTCCTGCCCAGGAATAAATGCACCCCAGCCCCATGAGCGAGGGGCGGCTGGCTACGGCACCGCGGGGCTGGGGGCCAGCCGGTCTCTGAATTCCGATGAGCGTCGCCGACGCCCCTTCTCTGCCCCAGCCCCACACGCCTGCCCAGGGCTCGCTGGGCCCTTTCCAGGAGGTGCTGGGGCTGAATTCTCCTGCCCGCCACCCCCACGTTGCAGGCACAATACGGCCTCGGGCGCTCGCCAGAACGGGGCAGACCAGGGATTTGGTCCCAAGACGTCGCCACAAGGGGGGGTTGAGCCCCAGGGAAGCAGCAGACCCCTGAGCCGCAGCTGCCCCCCCAGCTCACTTGGCGAGGGCTCCGTCGGGGTCAGTCAGGTTGATGGCCGCGTCCGGCCCCAGCAGCTTCTCCAGGTGGGTGGAGACCAGCTGCTGCTTCAGGGCCACGACCTGCTTGGCGAGTGCCACCGGGCTCAGCTTCTCCTCGGCCGCCGACTCCTTCGCGGTGCTCTGCAGAGGGAGACGCTGGCGTGTTACAGCCGGGGCGCGGGGCGCTGCGGTCACGGGGACCCGCCACCTCCCAGCTCAGGGCTTGGACAATTCAGCCCCCGACGCGTCTCCTCCCAGCCAGCGGCATGGGCGGGGAGCCGTCGTATCTGGCCGCAGATCTCCATGTTTGACATGGGGAAACTGAGGCACGGGGGTGACATGACTTGGCCAAGGTCAGTGGCACAGCTGGGCAGGGAACCCAGGTTTTCTGAGTCCCAGTCCAGTGCTCTGCCCACTAGACACCACTGCCTCCCCCCAGACCGGAGGGCGACGGCGCACGAGAGGGAAAGCCGACAGCCCGGACGTCTCACCCGATGGGGGCTCCTACCTGTATCTTCTCCACCTCTGTGCTCAGCTCCTGAACCTCATGGAGCAGCCGCTGGTACTTCTGCCGGGGCGTCTCTTTCGCACCAAGGCCGTCCCCTAGCTAACAACACAAAGGGGTGCGGGTTGCCTGGGCCCCCCGCTCGGGGCCCTGCTTCAATGATTTCTAACCCTGCAACGGGGCCTCAGCTTCTGCACCGGGCTCCCTCTGCGGGCCGGGTTTGGGGGGCCTCTCTCCCGGGAAACCCAGCCTCAGAGCCGAGGAGGAGCTGAAACGGGCCAGCCGAAGCTGAGCGAGCCCGGCAAAGCCATGAGGCTGGGGCGCTCGGCCTTCCTCGGGGGGCTGCCGCCCGTCAGCATGTGGCTGGCGGGGGAGCCGGCTCAGACCTCCGTGGAAATTGCATCATCTCTAGTCTGGAATCCCGCTGGTATCGCTGGGGCTCTGTCCCTTCCCCTTGTCCTCGGGGGAGGCCAGCTGGTCTCCGGCCAGTGCTTTGGTTTTATTCTGTGAGCAGGGACCTTTCCACCTTCCCTCTTGGTGCTTGACAGAGGGAGGTGCAGCATAGTCCCCCGAGTCTGCCCTCTGCTTCGGGTCTGCGTCTGGTGCCGGGGATGCTGCGGGCCCCAGGCCTGCCCTCGCGGGCACCATCCCTTGCAGAAATGCCAAATTCACACGAAGGCTCCAACCCGCTACCCACCAGCAGCTCCTCTAATGCCGCGAGGGGTCCTGACGCGCTGCCCAGCACTGGAGCGGCTTGGCATCAGGGTAGCCATGCCACCTCAGCCTGCCAGGAGGGGCTGTGACGAGCAGTGAGTGGGCTCCCCAGTGGGCGACACGGGCTCACCACGGCGGGGTTTTATTCCGGGGAGGGGCATTTCCTTCCACCCTAGCCAAAGCCGTGGAGAAACCAGCTACATGCGGGCAGGGGCATTAGCCCGCCACAGCCGCTTTGGGCCCGAAGGTGCTGGATTCCGATCTCTGCCCAGGCTGCCAGGAAGGGGGAGTGGCGAGACCCCCTCTCTGGGGGGGATGATGGAGCCCAGCCCCCCTTGGCCTCGGGGGACGGTTTAACTGCCCTTCGAGGGCGGACGAACGTGCCGATTTAAGCTCGTCTAGCTGTACTGAGCGTGCCCAGTGCCCTCCTCCCGATCCGCCCCGCAAGGCAGGCCGGTTACTCACAATCTCGAACTCCCCCGACTCATAGCCCGTCCGCTTGGCCTTGCTGATCCGATCGGAGAAGTCTGCCCAGCGAGAGGAGAGAGGCGTTTGCTCAGGGGGGGGTCAAACCGAGCCACGCAGGCACGTGCCCCACTGCGAGGCTGCCCCGTTGCACCTGCTCCCGGCTCTCCGGAAGGACCAGAGGCAGCTGGGTCAGAACCGGACGCAGCACCTTCCCCCGCAATAAACCAATCAAAGGACACAACAGGGACGTCCCTGGCTCACTGCTGCCGCCAGCCAGTCGCTCGGCCTGGTGCCTCCCCTCCCAAGCGACGTAGGATCCGGGCCAAGCCCCAGCCCGCCCCCGGGCCAGCCTTACCGAGCCCCTTGGTGCCCACTCTCTTGTCCTTAAACTTGTCATAGGCAGCGTTGGGGTTGACGATGATGTGCTCCACGCTGGTGCTCGTCAGCTCCTCCTGCGCGAGACAGGCCAGCGTTAGAGACCCCGGGGCCACCCGGCCCCACCCCAACACCCCTCCCCCCAAACCGCTGAGCGCACTTCCCGAAGGACCCCCCCCTCCGACGGTCCCTTAGCACTGCCGGAGGCGCACGGCTGCCCTGGCCTCACCCCAGGGGAAGTTGCCGAGTAGCAGAGTCCCGCAGATGTTAATAACTTGGCCAATGCCCCGCTGGGCTCCCTTTAAATTGCCCCTGGTGACAGGCGGGCAAAGCAGCCAGGCCTGGACTCTGGGCCAAGCTTCCGGGGGCTAGTCCGTAGTCCCTGCGGATACAGGGGTGCTCGGAAATCACTGGGGAGGGGGGTTAGCTACAGTATAACATTAACATGCTCCTTGGGTCTCATTAGCACCAGCCTATGAAGCCTCGCCGGGAGCCCTGGGATGCAGGGGGGCGGCCCCACGGGGCGTGGGCTCGCAGGGCCGGCTCTTTTGTAAATGCAGGCATGGAAATCAATACCGGTTTCCGCAGCCTGGCCATCGTGAGCGACAGGAGACTCAGGGAGGGTTTTATCCGCAGGGACGCTGCGCTGGGGTCCGGGGGCTCCCACCGAACCGCAGCTTCTCCCGGCAGGTAGGGAGCACAGCTGCCAGGCCGCGAATGCTCACTCAACACCACCCCCACCACCACCACCTGCATCCCCTCCCGCCAGCAAACTGTGGTGCACTGAAGAGGAGACGCAGCCGGTCAATGCAGCGGCGGACGCCCCGCTGGATTTCCAAGCAGCGGGACGTGGCCCTGGCTCTCGGCATCAAAGCCCTGCAGAACTGTTCCTTACGAGACGTGGCCTCTGCCCCCCAAGGTCTAGCGGCCCCCGTGCTGCATCCCCCCATGTGACCAGCACTTGGGCCTGCTCCCGGCAGCACTCTGCCAGCAGGGGTCACTCACCCCAGCCCAGCTTGCCCTCTCTCTCGCTAGGGGTCCCAGCGCAATTCTCCTCCCGGGCCGGCACTGCTCACAGCTCACTGGAGAGTCGCTTCACATTGCTGCACCCAGCCAGCGGGACCAGGCCCTATGTGGAGACCTGCGGCCGCAGCGGGAGCGGACCCGGTTGGAAGGAACGTTCGGGTGGGATCAGACAGATCCTCACAGGACAGCTCGCAGATCGGCCCTCTGGGGCAAGGCAGGCCCGCCACAAAGCCGTGGGGAGTCTCAGGCCATGCTGAGTTGGGCAGGGTGAAGGAAACGGCTTGGAGCACTGCACAGAGAGGGCTGCCCCTGCGGCAGATCAGGAGGGAATCCGCAGCTAACTCTCAGGCTGGCAACACCCCTCCGGCAGCTCCTCCTTCCTCCCAGCGCAGGAGTCGACCTTGGCACACGGAGCCCAGCGCTTGGCTCGCACCCGCCGGCCTGGGACGATGAGAGTCTGACTCCCGCACTGGGAACGATCGGCCTGGCTCACCTGGCTAGCGGAAAGGGGCAGCCCCTGGGCATGGAGCTCTCCAGGGGTTAGGAGACGGGGCAGGCCCCAGGGAGGGGACGCCAGATGTGGGAACAGGAACCTACCCCTCCTGCGCCGGCCCAGGCCTCCCGCGCGTCGGCGGAGGGAGGTGGGCGGAGGCTGGGGGGCTGCCGAACTGGATTCGCTCAGAGGGCGAGTTAGTCACTAGGCTGCTTCAGAGGATCATGCCCAGAGCGGAGCCTCTCCCGCGCACAGAGAGTGTTAGTGCCAGGCAGAAGCCCACCTGCGCCAGGGGTTAGTGCTAGGACAACACCAAAGGCAGGTTAATCACAGTTAAAGAGAAACCTTTTGTCTTTATCTCTCGCCCGGGGCTGCCTGGTCAGGGGCCTGGTCCCGGGATCCTGCCGCGGCGGCTGCCCATCCTGCCCTGCTCTGCACTCCACGGTAACTAACCGGCTTTTAAAAACCCCTAACAAGGGTTTCACGAGGCAGCTGGGACCAGCGAGGTTAAAAACCCGAATGGTCCCTCCACGCTCACCCGCTGACGTTCAGAATCTGCCAGGGCGCCTGCCGGTTTTAGGGCATGTCTAACTCAGCCATGGCAAATCTCGCTGGGCTGAATCTCGCCATTCAAGGGAAACACGGGGGGGGGTTTTCACGTGAGGCGGGAGCGTTCCAGTTTGAGACGCTGGCTGGCATTCGCTTATGGCGTATGGGCTGAAGGCTTCAACGCTGGCACCTTTTTAAACAGCCAAGTTATTAATACTGGAAAAATCTGCTACTGAGCACCATGAACCTCTCTGGGGCAGGGGCCACCTCTCTGTACTAGCACAACAGGGGCCCGGGCCCTGCCTGGGGAGTCACGGGGCAGCTATAATGTTCAGCCCCCCAAGATGGATTCACCCACTGGACCCGATTGGCACTAAGCAGCCATTAAAACGAAAGGGTTGGCCGCGTGCTGCTTTCTGCAGCTCCACCAGCCCCTGTCCTGGAAGGCGGGATGTAGAAGCCGGGGTTGCTCTATTGGAAATGCCGTTACAAAATTCAGCCACCAGATCAGCTGCGCCGAACGCCTGGGGCACGTTTGGAAGGCCGGGAAAAGGAGGCCTCGTGATTACCCGTTGGGCAGGCGCCAGTAACGACTTTACTGACCCGAGGAGGGGGCCGGGGTCATTTTGCTCCTGCCGGCAAAACGGCCCCAGGCTTCAGCCATTTGATATTAGTAACGGTGACTCGGGGCTTTTGTGCCGTCCAGGACAGGGGCTCCCAAACTGCAGGTGAGCTTGACGGGCCGTCGATTTACTTCAGGGCGATTTTTGAAGGTAGACCATGGACTATGAGCGTTTGGGAGCCGCTGGTCTAGGGCTGGGGAATAATAATGCCCAGTGGTCAGAACAGACTGGCTACGTGACACCCTCTCTGCTTTCAGTGAGTGAGTTTGGCTCTGGTGCCCGAGGGATGCCTCTTCCGAGGGTCGGTAAAGACAAAAGGTTACAGCGGCCGCTAGCTCAGCAGAACATTAAAGCAGACGAGAGGTCAGGCTCCTTACCAGCTCCTTGCGTTTTCCCAGAGGTGAGAAAGTCAAAGAAAAGTTAGGAGGGCAGGGAATGGGGGGAGAGAAAAAGACAAAAATCGTATTAGAAGGTTGTCACATGCACTACACAGCAGTTTACACAGTCACCGCGCACGGACCCCCCCATCTCGCCAAGCTAGCAGCCGTCCTAGGGCAGGGGAGTTCATTAACCCCACTTACGCCTTCCTAGGAGATACAGGGAATTGGCAGCACAAGGTTATGGAGCAGCAGGATTCAGCCAGCGGCACCCGTGGGTTAGTCACTCCAGCTAGACCCGTTTGGCAGAGCCAACCCGAGCGCGCCCAGGGGCTCCGTCGTCTCCCGCCGTGGGGCCCCAGCGAACGTAGCTGCTCTTTCGGCTTCTGAACTGCTGCCCGTTCCCAGGCTGGCGTGCGCGCAGCCGGGGGCTTGGATCACGGCGCTGCCATGGCAGGTGGTGCCCGCCGGTAGCAGCGGGACGGGAAGGAGCGTTTAAGGGGGAGCTGGGGAAAAGTCACAAAGAGGCAGCTCTCTCCCCTCCCAGCTCTGGGAATAAGAGACAAATCAGCTGCGTTAGCTGAAGGGCGACACCCAGGGGCAAGGACACGGCAGAGGGGTGCTTTCCACAGCAGCCCCTCCGCCTAGGCGGGCAGCTGGGCTGACATGTTCAAAGCCAATAGCAAAGGGAATTGGACAACAGGGAAATTCTCCGCCTCGCCACCCCGAGGCTGTGGTCTGGAGAACACTCTCCCGCCAGCCCCAGGAAAGCCAGGCAGGGAGCTGCTGGGTGATGGTGTCCGGGGCCCGGCATCTCTGCACCCTTAGTTAGGAGGCTCCACACCGCAGACGGCCAGGCTCTGTCTCTGCTTTAAGGCCATTTCTGCTGCTCTCCAGACGGAGGCTCCCCCAGGGCAGCAGGAGGCTGGGTGTGGTCTAGAGGTCACAACAGACCCGGGTTCAAGCCCTGCCCAATCCTTCACCGAGTGATCGTGAGCCAAACCGCTGGCCTCCTTCCACCAGGCAGCTGGGTGAAAACCAAGATGGGGCCTCGGTGAACGCCAAGCGTTGCACCTGAATCAAGCCGGCCTGGGGGGAAGAGCCCAAGGGGGGATGCATTTGCCTGGCCCCTAAAGAGATGGCATCTTCTGGCTACTTGTTCTGCTAGCCGGCTTGTGTGCGGATGGTCAAGGGGGTTAGGCATTACCTGCGCTACAAGCCACTGGGATTGGAGCATAGCACGAGACCGGACCTCGCACCTGGACTGCCAAGAGGTACTTCTTCACCCTGGGGAGGCTGGGAGGGGTTTCGTGACAGGGTTCCAGTGCCCTCACCACGCTGCCGTCCCCCAGCCCGGCATATCCGGTGCCCACTGCCTGGGGAGGAGCCGGACTGCTCACAAGAGCAGGTCTACAGAAGAGATGAAGAGGACACCTGGGGGGGACTGGATCTGCAGAGGCTTCCGACCCCTCTCCTGCGCCAGCTTCACCCCAGCTCGTGAGAACATCCTGGACACACGACATCAGAGAACTGGAGAGACTCAAAGCCCGGAATGGAGCCAGCGGCCGTCTGCGGAAGATGAACCCGCTGTGGCGTGGGGCCAGGTGTCCCCCAGCCCTCGGCTAAGAGCCTCCAAAGGTTCGGGCTTAAAGACTCGTCCTTTGGACTTTGAGCCAGATGCTAAAGTCCCGACGGGCTCAGCGAATGGAGCTGCTGATGCCCCCAGCAGAGGCGCCAGCCTCCGGAGCCCCAGGTTACTGCTGGGTGCGCAATGATACAGGTGGACGGCAGCATGCACAGGGGAGGAGGGGAAAGGGCTCAGACCAGCCGGTATCCCAAGGAATCCTTGGGGGAACAGGAAAGCACCCCACCTGCAATGGGATTGGGCAGGGGAAGCTGGGGCCCCCTCCTGAGACACTGGGGTGGGGGCTGAGGGGGAAACGTCCGAACTGACCCCTGGAAGGAGAAAGCAACAGCAGCTCCCTGCCCAGATCCCTGCTGCTGCTGCGGGGGGCCCCTGGCTGGGTCCACACACTGCAGTCAGCCATGCTGGGGGAGCTTCTTCACTCAGACACGGGTGCCCAAGGGAGTCGAGCAAGGAGCCCGGGGCCACCCTGGATCCGCACCCTGAGCGCCCAGGAGGGCAGCGGCTGCTCGGCCAAAGCAAAGGCAGGGGGGAGTCAGAGGGACCGTTTGATGCCCTCGGAGATCATCAGCACTTAGCCAGGGCTTAAAATAGGGTCATTCCGCCTGGCGTCTGGGGCCCACGCTGAGACCCCGTCCACTGAGGAACTGGGAACAAAGGCTCCAGCCTTTGTTCCCAGCTAATGGGAGGTGCCCCCGAGGCACCTTTTGCAGGGGGCTTTGGCCCATCCCCGACCTGCGCACCTTCCCCTTGGGCCGTCACCCCCACGCCCTTCCCAGAGGTCACACGACAGCAACTGCCGAGCTCAGGCATGACAAAACATGAGACCCGACCCCCCCCACAAGCCCTTGCCAGCGGAGGCTCTTGGGCCAGAGGAATGCCCCACGGGGATAATGGAGGGGGGTATGAAGAGGGACACTGACTTGCCTACAGTCACACACTCTGAGAGCTGTGAACACCCGGCTCCTGGGCCCCAGCTGTTCTGACCAGTAGACCAGACTGTCTCCCAGAATCAGTGGCTACCGTCTGGAGGTTTTGTGGGGCTGAGGGGTTTTAGTTGTAAAGATCCATTGGAACAACAAAATCCGTGCATGGGCCTCAGGAGCGGAGACGCCCTGCCGGCGAGTGTGCGGGGCACCGCCTTGTAGCTACACACCGATATGTACACACATCCACAGCCAGTAATTCCAGGTACTGCCCTGGCTCGGTGGCGCCTACAGCCCAACGCTGGGTTCAGCTGCACGCTCGCTGGGTGCCTGTGGTCTGCCTAACGCTTCAGCGCCTCCTGCCTGAGGCCAGAGCAACACGGGAGCGTCCCCAGCGGAGATGACATGCGGAGAAACACCCGCCACCTAGACAAAGGCCGGGAGCCACCCACAGTGGCGGTGCGGGAAAGGCCGCAGGGAGAGCAGTTTCCGTGGCACATGAAACGCCCAACCGGTGCCGAAAAAAGCGGAGGAGCGCAAGTCGTTTCTCGGGGGAGGAAGGGATTCAGAGCACCATTTCTCCTCCTCGGGGCGAGATTGCTCCCGGGGCTGCCGTGAAACCAGGGGGAAATCAAAGCGAAAGCGAGTCCAAAAGGATACGGGGCACCTGTCACCTCCAGAGCGCCCCTGCCGCTGGGCTGGAGCTCACTTGCCCAGAGAGACAATCGCCATCAAAACAACAGAGCAATCACCGCATTGGAAAGCGCGGCCCGTGAAAGCGGGCCCCGTACGGCGTCTCAATCGCTCTGACGATTCCCCCATAGATTCGGGTGTCCAGACGGGGCGTGCCGGGATACACAGGAGCTAGTGCTGCTCGGGTCACAGGCTAGAAATTACACTAATCCCTTCGCTGGATGTCAGTAAACCGCCTGATTGACTGTTCATTCTGATGGTAACGCAGGCCCCTCAGAAAGAAACACGGGGTGGGTCCTTTTCGCTCAGCAAGAACCACCCCCAACGCAGGGCTGTCACAGACCCCAACGGGCCAACTTTCAGGGACTCCAAATTGAGGACAGATTCTTTTTTTTTTTTTTTTTTAAAAAGACCCTGTGTCCTGCCCCAGCGGTCACCCTGGGCTCCCCATCACTGCGCACTGGAGAGCAGAATTGTTAAGGAGGCCTCGGGCTGATTTGTTTCACCAGAAGACGGGATTTCTAGGGTTTTTTTTCGTTCTCTATCACCGTGTTGCCAGACAACAGCCTTCGCCTTTAACAGTAAAGCAGCCGCGGGCTCCAGGTCCCAGCATGCCCCGTTAGTTCGACCCAAGCAGTCTGGTTGTGTCGTCATGACGATGTCCGGCTGCCTCCCAACACAGAGAGCTGTCCCCCAACGCGTTTCAGGCATGACACCCGAGGGGTAGGATGAGGAAAGCCAGGAACAGCAGCCATTGGCTGACCGGCGAGGGCTAGCACCCAGCCAGGGACAGCAGCGGTTGGCTGACGGGATCACGGGGCGAGGGCGAGCACCCGGCCGACGGGGCGAGGGCGAACACCCGGCCGACGGGGCGAGGGCGAGCACCCGGCCGACGGGGCGAGGGCGAGCACCCGGCCGACGGGGCGAGGGCGAGCACCCGGCCGACGGGGCGAGGGCGAGCACCCGGCCGAGCACCCGGCCAGCGTGCATTCGTGGAGGCAGCACGGCAGCAGAGGGATTTAAATGAGGAGAGGGCAGTTTGGCGGGGTAGCCGGGAGGGAAGCAGGAGACCAGACCAGACCAGTGAGGGTGGGGAGACAATCCAGGACGTTTAAGTGCCGAGAAGCTTGAAAAGGATGAATTGCAGAAGGGGGGGGGGGGGGGGGGGCAGTGGGAAATCTCGGGGGAGGGGGGCACATGGCCCAATCCCCAGACAAGGAAGATGGTTAGTTTGCATGGCCGGGAGGAGAAACGTTCTGGGAGGGTGCAGGTGTCAAGAGAGAGAAGGCTGCAGTAGCCATGGCAGGAGGTGGAGCAGGACCTGGGCGCCATCTTTGAAAGGCCGCATTGCATTCTGGGACCTGCACACCCCTTTGTATTAGAGCAGGACAGCGAGTCTGCTCCGTTTTATGCCAGTCACCCTGGGGCACCTGCCAAGCAGACAGCAGGGACCCGTTTGGGTGCACTAGCCTGGATTTAGGCTCCTCTTTTGTTCTTCCCACTCCCGGCGAGGAATCCCCGCTAACCAAACCTTCCTCCTACGAAAACCAACGTCCAATTCCTTGTTTTCCTCTGCTCCGGCGACATGCCTTAGCGCGGGGAGAGAGAACGCTGCCCTGGGCCACACGCCAATTTCAAATCCATACCTTGATAATCCAACAATCACCTTGAAATCAGACCCCAGTGGGTTCAAGAAATTGGGGGGGGGGGGGGTGGGTTAATTATTGGGATTTACAACTCTTCGCTACATTCACAACAAAGCACGGTGCAGATTTATCCGCAATGCAAAATCAAATTCCAAAGCATGCAAAAGAGAAGCGTTGTAATGGTCTTACTTGTGCAAACTAGAATCCAGGCAAGGTAGTGAAAAGGCAGGGGGGGGAAGAGCATTAGGAAAACTCAGGTAAGTTCAACTGCGCAACAGTCAATCAACACAACAAAGCAGTATTAGCTGGTGCCCCAAACCGGGAGGGATGGTCTGAGGAGCTGCAGGGACCACGCAGGCGTGGCGGCCCCGCCCTACAGTCTGCGCTCCAAAGCACTCACTGCAATACCCGACGTGCACTAGCTAGGGAGGCAGCTGAAATCCTTCAGCATAATTAATTCAGGTCGCCATTAGAAGACGCCAGTCGCGGAAGCACAGCACATGCCCGGGGAAGCAAGGCTGCTGCTGGTTTCTCTGAAGCAAGTCCGGGCATACAGACCTCACAGCAGCTGCTACCAACTTACTTGGGCAGAGGTGGCTGTTTGCATTAATTTGTTGCTGGCACGGGAGCAAAAAAACCTAAGCCAGGTGAAAGGCCCCAATTCAGACACCCTTTGTGGAACTTTAACCTGGGGCAACTGATTTTAAATTGAGTTAAACACTGATTATTTTTTTTTAAATCTAGTCTCTCTTTTAAGCCCTTCGAGCAGAAAATAATCAAAACACCATAGAGCAGGCCAGCATGTGTTACTGCATTAGATACTGCCAAATTAATCCGGTCGATCCTGGATTAATACGGAGAAACAGGAGTCTCGCGTCTGCACATGCTGCTCAAGCTCCCGGGTTTGGAAGATCATTTAGAGCATCGGGCTGAAATCGGGTTAAAGGGATGGTAGAACTACAATCCCAGTGAACCCAGACCTAGATCTTGCTCTCCTCAGCAATAACACTGCAGCTTTCAGGTCCAGAGGTAGCGAGAGCCGTCCCGGGAAGATCCGTTTACCAAGAGACCAGCTCTGGAGCACTCTGGGTAACGTGCATGCGGGGCTCAAAAGGGGTAAGAAACGGAAGAACGTGAACAAAGCATCAGTGCTCTAAAACCTCTGGGCTTTAATCGCAAGTCTAGAGCTCAGAAGAACATGCACCTGCTCCTAAGGATAAAAGCAGCCCGAAGGTGTCAGAGTCAAGCATGTCTTGCCTATGGGGATTGGGGACTTAACTCCTGCAGCCAGGAAGAGCCCGGAGCACCAGTGCAAAGTAGCCCCACGCTTCAAGCGGCCTCTCAGCACTGGTGCAATGGCAGGATCTGATTCCAATTCTGCCCCCCGTTACATCTGGGGAACCCCACTGTGAGACTGAACCCGGGTCTTTAACCCAGGGCGGAATTTGCTCCTCTGGTCAGCGGAGCTCGGTTTGGATTAGGTGCCGTGTTTAGGTTTGTTCAGGACGAATGCGCTGTTCGTGGGGAATCCTTTCTGCCTGCGGTATAACTGGAGACATCTGTGAACAGTGGCACGTCGAAATCTGCCCTAGAGAGCTGTTAAAAGGCGAGCCAGCCCCAGGGCCAAGCGTCCCAAGATTGTTCGATTCCCACGGCAAACCACCAAACCTTGCCGGCGGTGAAGCCAGCAAAAGGCCCGTGGCTTGTTCTGGGAAGGATCGTCTTTGAGAAAAGTACGTTAGACGTAGCAATTAAAAATCAAATGATCCCCACTGCAGCAGGGGTAACACGTGGAGGCTGGATCAGAATATGCTGCCAGGAAAATGAATGTCATAAGCCAATTAAAAGCTACATAGAAACGAATATAAAAATGGTCATATTAGGAGGGCAGGTGTCCTCTTCAGGATAAAAACGAGCCGCTAGCCCTGGGTTTGGGCAGAACCGTCTGAGCTGGTGTGGTTTTAACACAGGTGTGTAATTTACAAGTCAGGTCTCTATTCTACAATGCAGGGGTTGGGTCCATAGTCAGATCATTCCTATGTTATTGGCACAACCAGTCCCTGTGCGCAGCTCCCTCTAGGCCAGTGAGGCTCAGCATGACAATGACCCAGCTTCCGGGGCAGACTAGCATCTCCCCGCTGCTTAGCCGGAAAGGGACGTGGGGGCTGGGCGCAGGATCAGCTTTAGCCCCCTTAGGGCAGGCTGTGGGAGACCTCGTTAGTATGGAGGCAAATTGGCTACAGGCAGGAGGCCATTAAAGAGCGCCGGGACACCCAACGGGGCATGGTCTCAGCCCCAGCTTCTGAAGGCCTCGACCCAGGCAGGGCGAGAACAGCCACAAAACCGCTGTGCTTTTCCGTGGGAGTAACTGGCAGAGCTCTGTGGAAGGCATCACCCATGGGCCAGCCTCCAACCCGTGCCCTTCGGCGCCAGCTTCGCGCCCAGCACGGCAGAGGGAACCTGGCTGTTGGTTTTGGTGAAACCCTGCTCTCGAGTAGGATCGTGAACAGGTCCGGGGTGGCTGGACAGCCGTGGATTGCAAAGGAATCGCCTGCCCTACACATCAGGCACCTGCTCGGTTTTTCACTTGCCTGGTTTCTGACCAGCCTCCAGCAGCGTGGGGAGTTTACACCATCATTTCCCCGGTCTAGTGAATGCGCCAACTCAAACGGCTAACATGCTAGCTGCAATCCAGAGCTTCGCGCACAAACACAGACACTGTTACCACACCGCTGAACACCACGCCACGCAGGTCGGCCAGTGGTAACCGAGTGTGCCAAGCCAAGCCAGCTCCCAGCCGCCCTGCAACGGCGTTTCCATGTGGGGCCTCACGGCAGAACACGTTGGCCAGAGAACGCCCGAGTGACTCAAACCCTCTTGCCAAAGGCAAGCAACACAATCAACGAGGGGGCCCCTTGCTGTGCCCCCACAGCTCCCATTCACCTATCTGACTGCCACGCACGGATAGGGCTTTTTTAGTGCTGCCCCCCTACGCCACTCGGACCCCAGGGCTCAGGAAATTCCAGCACAACAGAGTAGCAGAGCCGGGCTAAGCAAGAGGGGCAGCTGATTGAGAGTCTAAAGCTCAGCTGTGGAGGCCGACAGCGCTTGCGTGCAGTGTACGCGATGGAAGGGGAACAAGTCGCAGCCTGAGAAGATGGCAGGACAGCCATGAAGCTAAGGAAGGGGGAAGCCTCAATGCAAAGAGGCAATCGACCAAACTCCTAAGCGAGGTCCCTTCACTGCAGAGATCCCAGAACGAGCCGGAGGAAGTGGGAAGGGCACCGGGGGGAACACGATGCGCTGCCAAAGCAAAAGCTCTGACTGGATGAGGGAAGCGGTTCGTTACGCGGGAGGCTGATGGATCTAAGTGCTAAGATGCGCACACTCCTTTGTTTCCCACCGGTACCGTGTATCTGTAAGCCAGCCTTGTCCTCACAGCTCCACTTCCCTGCTTACGTTAGACCGTCAAGTAGGCGGCGAGAGCTCAGAGAAGGAAACTGCCCAGGGAACCCCCTAGCTTCCTTGTGGGTGCTACAGAACATGGCCGCTCAGGGTGTTCACGTTACCGCCCCCACGTTGGAGAACATTCTTTTAACGCCCCTCCTGCCTGCTCCTGTGAATCAGCCAAACCCTTGACGCTGATCCGAGCAGAACGACCCACGTCTCCAAGTGCTGACCTACTTTCCAGATCTGTTGCCGAAGTGACTCCAACTTGGGTTGCTGCTTTTAAGTTCGTTTTCAATCAGAACCAGGCGATTTTCTCCCCGCTCCCGGTCTAGTCACTCGCACCGGAAACGCCAGCACGATTCCAAACACTAGAGACCGAAATCCTTCTCACGCTCGTCCGTGCGCCAGAGCCAGCCCGTCACAGCTCCGGGCAGCAACAAGATGCCGCAACCCTTAGGCCACGCCATGGCAGCTACTCCTTGACTAAACTGTGCCCGGCTAAAGGCTTCCCACCCAGAGGCCTGAGACTGGGGAGGAAAAGGACTTCGAAAGCAGGATGGAGCACTAAAAGGAACACTGAACTTCCAGCTGGCCATATGCCCCGATAAATCACCCACACGATATTAGTCTTTGCTCAGCAAGGGAAATTCACCCGTTCTCTCTCCAGCTAGCAAGTGCACTTTGGAGGGCACCCCTCGCCAGCGGACTGCAACGCATTTTGTAAACGTGACCCTGGGCGGTGGGAAAGGATCGTTTCCATTTAACAGCTGGGAAAAGCGAGGCCCAGAAAGGGCCAGCGATCTGCCCCCAACCTCTCATTCCCATCAGGGTGGAGCTGCCCCACCCCTGAGCGTTGATCTGAGCACTTGTTACCGCAGCAGGGATAACAAAGCCCTCCTCACCTTCAGCACCCAGCCGGGCTTTAAGCGGTTCCTGGCACGCAGCCAGCATGACGGGAGTCGAGTTGCAAAGTGATGCACAGCCGCTCAGCCTGCAACCCCCAGCACTCCCATTCCTGCTGCTATTTTAAGATGCTTCACATCCCGCAGGACGAAACCCTGAGCCTCGATTGTTCCCTCAGTGCCTGCAGCGTTTTAGTCAGCTCCTCCCCACCCCCAAACACTCCCTTTTATAAAGCAGGACGCCATGAGGCTAATGTACCTTCTGCCATTCCCCTGCTGAGCACGACTCCTGCAGAAGGCTGCATTAGGCATCACTGAAGAATGGCCGGCGGCGTCAGAGCGGCTCTCGTATCAGAAAGAGAACTCATTCTCTCCGGGACAGGGTTTGGCCAGTTGCCATTTCTAGTCCTCAAAGCCTCATCTACACCAGGGCTTTTGGCAAACATTTTCCATTAGCGGAAGCAACGCTAGGAGCGCCGACAGAGCCTGCCTCCTTGTTCGATACCATGTTGCTTAGCCCTGGCGCTGCGCAGTTAGACAATAAGGCGTTTAAAGCGTCAGCAGTCCCAGAAGCCTGGCCTACACCGAGGCTTCCCCCGTGTTAGCAACAGTGGGGTTTTGGTTTGGTTTTTTGCCCAACCCCAAGGGCATACAGCCACAGGCCGACTGCTGAATGTACAGGAGCCGAATTTGCTTCACTAGCTACAAGAAAAGCGATCTGTCTCAGGTGTTATGCCTGGCAAGGAATGCCCAATGGCATATTTCCTAGACCAGAGTTCCAGGATGCCCCAAATATATATATTTGTAGTTTGTAACCCACTCCCACCCCACTACGTTGCATTTAACCAAACAAGCGTGGTGAGCCCCTCCCGTCAAAGGGAGAACAGTCCCTTTCTGACAACCAAGCTCAACTGTATTTAAAGCAGATCATCTCTCCAGTTGCCACTAGACCCAATTCCAGTTCGGAAGAAAGTGATGAAGAAAAGCAAAGGGCCTCTTGGGAGATTTCCTTCCCCAAAGCCTTACGCAGGTTCTCCTTTGGGATGATGAAAAGGCCAGGAATAAGATTGAACAGATGTTTTAGGGGCAGCACTTCTAGAAGAGGGCAGTCGCACCTTCCTTGCTAGAAACTATGCTGAAAACAGTACCATTTTATGAAGCTTTCTGCTACCCCATGCCTGCTCTGCTACCCAGATCTGCTGGAGTTTACACCCAATACGGTACAGTTACGTGAGTCACTTGGGCAAAAGCAGCTTTGGAAATGATTTGGGATTGGCACACCCACTTATCACTGCCCTGTAACCACGACGCTAGTCAGAGAGCTGCTGCGTTCCACACGCCCTTACCGCATCAAACTCCGCCTGGTCGTCTTCCGGGAGATCGCTAGTCTCGTAAACATCTGGCTCGTTCCTGGCCTAGAAGCACAAATGCGTTATAGTGAGGACAGCTGGCAGTTCTGCATCTCTTATTGCAAAGAACAGCATCCAACGTGAGTGCCCGCCTCACACCGCCAGGTGCATAGAGAACATGTCTGCTTCCAGGAAGTATATTAGAGAGACAAGGCGGGTGAGGTCATCTCTTTTATTGGACCAACTTCCAGGCTTTCGAGCTTACACAGAGCTCTTCTTCAGGTCTGGGAAATGTACTCAGAGCATCACAGCTAAATACAGGGTGGAACAGATTGCTTAGCATGAGTAGTTAGCACATATTTCAAGGGACCATTCAAGGTGATGTGGCCAATTAAGACCCCTGCTGTCACAGAAAGAGAAAAATCGGGAGGGGGGGGGGGGCAGGACAAGTAGGTTATAGATTGTTGTAATAAGCCACAGATCCAGTGTCTCTATTTAAGTTCGTGATTTTTAGTGTCTAGCAAAGTTACGAATTTAAGCTCCCAGGCTCCTCATTTGTAGATGCTGTGCAGGTTTCCTTCAAGGACGAGGCCGGAGAGGTCAGATATGGAGTGATCGCTTTGGGAAAAAGCGTTCACCCACAGGCGATATGGTGAGTCTTTTATCATTTTTCAGGGCGAGTTCATTCGAGAGCATAGCGATTGTGTCGTTTCACCCACCTAGTTGCTACTGGGGCATTTGGTGCACCACACATGTAGGACCCAGGGATCTTAAAAGGTGGGTTGTGGGGGTACTGAACATCCAGGAAGTACGCTGCTTACTTCACAAAGGGAAGCAGTTCCTAACATTTTGGGGAAAGGCCTCAACTGTGCCAGCTGGTGCCTGGCACTGCCAATCATTAATCTGTGCCCGTTCTGAAGTTTGGGCTAAGCCAAATGACATCCCCATCAAGCCTTAGTTAGAGGGCATGGAACCTTATAACGAGGACATGCAGATTTGCAGGACAAACACATCTTAGCAACAGCATCCTATTTTTCCCACCCATGACAACATCACCCCAGAGCTAGACGAAGCAACGCCAGCAGTTCAGTACATGTCTCTGCAGACAGCAGCCCCTAGGGATTATCCAGCGCTTTTCATCCAGAAACCTCAAAGCACTTTGCAAAGGAGGGCACGGTCACTATCCCCATTATACAAATGGGGACACTGAGGCACAGAGGGGGAAGCGATTTGCCCAAGGACTCTCAGCAGGCCAGTGGCAGAGCCAGGGACAGAGCCCAAGTCTCCTGGGTCCCAGTCCGGTGCTCTAGCCCCGTGGCCACCCCGCCTAGACGTGGAACCCGCTACAGGTGCTCAGGGTCCATTTACCTCATACAAAGGTCTCTCCGAAATGCCAGAGCAGGAACCGCGAGCCGGAGCGCCGGCGTTTGGGGGGTGGGAAGGGAGACCCAGGAAATCAGCTCCCAGGAGAACGGTGGGAAGCCCCAGAGCAGGTGGGGCCGGGTGGGGCCAGGGGAAGTGCGAGGATCTCCAGGGCTGGGCCCCGTGAGGAGACAGAGCAGCGCTCGGGCCAGCGCCGCCCTGGGGGTATCTGGGCAGGGATTTCACCCCCTCACTCGCATCAAACCGCAGCGCCCCATTCAGGAATCCCCCCCACCCCGGGGGTCGGCGAGAGCACCCAACAACACAGGGGGCTCCAGGGACAGAAGTGACCCCTCCCCCCACAGCCCCCCTGAGTTACCCCACCATCACCCCTCCCCCCACAGCCCCCCAACCACCCTCCGCCATTACCCCACCCAGCCCCCCAACCACCCAACCCCAGTGACCCCTCCCCCCACAGTCCCCCAAACACCATCCGCCATTCACTCCTCCCCCCACAACCCCTCCCTTCACAGCCCCTCCAGTTACCCCACCATCACCCCTCCCCCCACAGCCCCCCAACCAACCACCCCCAGTGACCCCTCCCTCCACAGCCCCCCAACCACCCACCCCCAGTGACCCCTCCCCCCACAGCCCCCCAACCACCCTCCGCCATTACCCCACCCCACCTAGCCCCCCAACCACCCACCCACCCCGTGACCCCTCCCCCCACAGCCACCCTCCCCCAGTCATTCCTCCCCCCACAACCCCTCCCCCCACAGCCCCCCTTAGTTACCCCACCATCACCCCTCTCCACCCAGCCCCCCAACCATCCTCCGCCATTACCCCACCCCCCACAACCCCTCCCCCCACAGCCCCCCAACCAACCACCCCCAGTGACCCCTCCCCCCACAGCCCCCCAACCACCCTCCCCCCTGAGTTACCCCACCATCACCCCTCCCCCCCCAGCCCCCCAACCACCCCCCCCAGTGACCCCTCCCCCCCCAGCCCCCCAACCACCCTCCCCCGAGTTACCCCACCATCACCCCTCCCCCCACAGCCCCCCAACCACCCTCCCCCCCCAGTGACCCCTCCCCCCACAGCCCCCCAACCACCCACCCCCCCCAGTGACCCCTCCCCCCACAGCCCCCCAACCACCACCCCCAGTGACCCCTCCCCCCACAGCCCCCCAACCACCCTCCCCCCACAGCCCCCCAACCACCCCCCCAGTGACCCCTCCCCCCACAGCCCCCCAACCACCCTCCCCCCCCAGTGACCCCTCCCCCCACAGCCCCCCAACCACCCTCCCCCCCCAGTGACCCCTCCCCCCACAGCCCCCCAACCACCCCCCCAGTGACCCCTCCCCCCACAGCCCCCCAACCACCCTCCCCCCCAGTGACCCCTCCCCCCACAGCCCCCCCCAGTGACCCCTCCCCCCACAGCCCCCCCGCACTCACGATGCCGGGCAGCTCCGCGTACTTGGGCTCGGCCATGGCGGCGGGGCCGGGTCGGGGCCTGAGCTGGAGTCGCCGGGGCCGGGGCTCAGGGAGGAGCCGCTAATCTCGCGAGAGCGTCACCGGAGGGCGGGGGCCGACGAGATCCCGGCCGCGCGGGGCAGCCTGGGAGTTGTAGTCTGGGGGCGGATGTGGGGCTGGAGAGGGGAGATGTGGGGCTGTGGAGTGAGGCTGGAGCTGGGGAGATGTGGGGCTAGGATGCAGGGTGTGGAGGGGGAGATGTGGGGCTGTGGTGTGGGGATGGAGGGGGGTGTAGGGCTGGAGATGGGGAGATTTGGGGCTAGGGTGTACGTTGGGGAGGGGGGTAAATGGGCTGGCTGTGGGGCTGCAGATGGGGAGATGTGGGGCTGTGGTGTGGGGATGGAGGGGGTATGTAGGGCTGGAGGGGGGTCCATGGGGCTGGTGTAGGGCTGGAGGGGGATATGTGGGGCTGGGCTATGGGGCTGGAGGGGCGTCCATGGGGCTGGAGAGGGGGTGTGGCCCATGTGGGTTGGGGATGCAGGTATGTTTGGGTGAGGGGTGGGGCTATATAGTGTAGGGTGGATTTGGGGAGGGGGTCAGTATTTGGGATTGGCGTGTTGGGGTGGGGAGGAGGTTTAGGGGCATCAGATGGGGCTAGGAAATAAAGTTTGACTGTGTGGGGAGGGTGGCCATGAGGAGCAGAGACAGGGAAGTTGGTGTGGGGCTGGGGAGTGTAGGGGGCTGGGGGCTGGGAAAGGATTGTGAGCTGGGATGTATGAGGGGTGGGCAGGAGGGGTCTGTGATTGGCACGGGCTGGGGTTGAGCCGGGCTGGCTGGAGAAGGGCCACGGGGTGGATCTGAGGAGGGGGCGGCAGTGAGGGGGTGGAGATGGTGACTGGGGAGGCTGTCAGGACCTGGGGGAAATGCTGCTGCATTCGCACCCAGGGAACCACAGCGTAAGTGGGGCTCAGCACCATCCCCATTGGAGCCTTATTGGGATGCCCGCCGTGCACTAGCAGCTGTGGCACCGGGCGCCTGCAAAGGCCCCGTTCTCTCCTTCCTCCCCCAGAAAAACACCCCAAACCCTGTTACACCAAACTGAGCCTGGAGCCAGTGTCACCATCTCCCGGCCTGGCCCCTACAGAGACGGTCACTGTGCCAAGCTACCAGCTGCTGCTGTGCTGGGCCTGGACGGAGGAGAGGGGGCTGAGCCTGCCTTGGGCTGGGTCTAGCAGCCACCCGCCCTGGGTCTCAGCACCCCATTCTCAGCTGGACTCTGCATCCGCGGCTCCCGCGGATTGCAGCCGGGGTTCTCGGGGCTCTGCTTCTTTGGACATCACGCCCTTGCTGCCAGTCCCGGGGCAAAGTCTATCTAATCTCTCCACCCCAAATCCGTCTATCCCATATCTCCCCCATCCCATCGATCTAACCCGGGACCCATCAATCACTGTGGTATCTGCGCTCCCATTTGCTCAGGACCCTTCCCTCTTCCACCAGGCGGTGGGGGTTATTTCATTGGTTGCTTTTGTAGCCGAAGGGAAGGCTTTTCCAGCGGGTGCCTTCTGCTCCCAAATCTAATCTCCCTGCCTCTTTCACTCCAGGTTTTTTGCACTGTACCCCCAGAGGCGCCCCCCGCAGCAGTGATGCCGGGGTGCCTGGCAATATTAGAAAGCAAACAAAGAACAACCTGGTCCCCTCTCTCCCCACCAGTCAGCGGGGCCTGGGATGGAGGCAGCGGGAGCTGGACTGTACCAAGACAAAGCATTGAGGTGAAGTGCAGAAGCTGCTAGAACACGTAGGCCCTGGAAGCCCCACTTCCTTGCAGGTTCTGCGGCTCTGACTCAGGGCCTGCCCCGTATTCTAGCTGCTGCTTCCTCAGGTTTCAGCGTGACTCGGATTCCTGCAGCTTCCCCACCCGGCTTCCAGTAAGGATGCAGCCCCAATGCCAGGGTGCAGTGTAGCTCGCCGGGTCCCCATATCCCGCAGGCCGGCGACACCCTTCGCTGACTGGCTCGGAGGCGTTTCCTTTCGGAGACAAAGAGCTATCAGAAGCGACAAAGGGTCCTGTGGCACCTTATAGACTAACAGAGGTAGTCTATAAGGTGCCACAGGACCCTTTGTCGCTTCTACAGATCCAGACTAACACGGCTACCCCTCTGATACTAAAGAGCTATCAGTTCTCCTAATGCCTTCCATTAGCACTCCCTCAAGGGGAATGCTAGATGGGAGGCAGCGTGGGCTAGTGGATAGAGCACTGGACTGGGGCTCAGGGCACCTGGATTCAATTCCCTGCTTCATCACAGACTTCCTGTGCAAGTCACTTCCCCACTCTGTGCCTCAGTTTCCCCTCCTGCCTCTTGCCTGGTTAGATTATACACTCGGCAAGGCAAGGACTGTGTCTGTCCAGAACCCAGCCCGGCGGACTCCTGCATTTTAGTTGTGGCCCGGTAGGTGCTACCGCAATTATAAATAAATAAACGGCCTAAGCTAACGATGGGGCTTCCGCCTGCCCCCCACCCTTGCAGGACTGTTCTGCAGCCTAATAGGTCTGCCAGGGGGCAAAGGTTCCCTATCTTCAATCCGCCCCTTTATTCTTGATGATAATCTCTTGTGCCCCCTCCCTGCTTCGTTGGCCCCCTGGGGGATTGCCCCGTGCATGGTATAGGGAAGGTACATTGCCCCCCTTCCCATGGTATCTGAGCTTAATCCACATGCCGCTGAGAGGCAGGGCAGGACTATTATCCCCATTGTACAGATGGGGAAACTGAGGCACGGAATGGCCACGCAACTTGCTCAGGGAGTCTGTGATGAAGCAGGGAATTGAACCCAGGTCTCCTGACCCACCGGACCATCCCTCCTCCCTAATGTGCCCCTTTAGCTGTCATCTGGCCAAGCTGCACGCATTCCTCTCCTGACCCCTGCCCATAAACGAACCCCTCCAGCCCCCGATCAGCCTTATTGCTCGTCTTTGAACTCCCCTGAAGAACTGTAGCTCATCTGTGCACACAGAGACACACATGCCAACACGGACATGCATGCACACATGGAAACGTGTACACAGAGACACGCATGCACACACAGATGCAAGAATGCACACAAACACACATGTGTACATAGAAACGGGTATGCACACATACGTGTGAATGCACACGGACACGTGAAAGCACACACAGACATATGCACACAGAGACACACCTGTACACACGGACACGTGAATGCACACACAGACACAGGCACACAGACGCATGCACACACGGACATGTGAATGCACACAGAGACACATGCACACACACAAATGCACACAGAGACACACGGACACGTGAAAGCACACACAGACATATGCACACAGAGACACACCTGTACACACGGACACGTGAATGCACACACAGACACATGCACACACACAAATGCACACAGAGACACATGGACACGTGAAAGCACACACAGACATATGCACACAGAGACACACCTGTACACACGGACACGTGAATGCACACACAGACACAGGCACACAGACGCATGCACACACGGACATGTGAATGCACACACAGACACATGCACACACACAAATGCACACAGAGACACACGGACACGTGAAAGCACACACAGACATATGCACACAGAGACACACCTGTACACACGGACACGTGAATGCACACACAGACACAGGCACACAGACGCATGCACACACGGACATGTGAATGCACACACAGACACATGCACACACACAAATGCACACAGAGACACATGGACACGTGAAAGCACACACAGACATATGCACACAGAGACACACCTGTACACACGGACACGTGAATGCACACACAGACACATGCACACACACAAATGCACACAGAGACACACGGACACGTGAAAGCACACACAGACATATGCACACAGAGACACACCTGTACACACGGACATGTGAATGCACACACAGACACATGCACACACACAAATGCACACAGAGACACACGGACACGTGAATGCACACACAGACACATGCACACAAAGACACACGTGCACACAGGGACACACGCGTGCACTCACAAGTACACATGTGCGTGCACATGCTTGCTCACGCGCGTACACGCATGCCCACACACATGTATACACGAGGCCCCACGTTTTCCCAAGGCCCTCAGCCCCTTTTCTGCCAGGTGCAAAGTCAACCGCTGCCCAGCAGCATCAGCGGGCACAGAGGGGGATTCTCGGGGCTCATCGAGCGTTTAAGGCCGGAAGGGACCATTCGATCATCTGAGCTCCTGGGCAGCACCGTCTGGAGAACGTCTCCCGGTGACCCCTGCCCTGAGCCGAGGAACCGGATGGCGGGTCCCGCTGGGCACTGATGGCCAGCTTTGGCACTCGCCGGGTTGCCCTGGCGCCCGAGGCCGGGAGCAGAGAGGAAGGGCTGGCTGTGGCCCGTGGGTGCCCAGGGACCCCGCCAGGGCTGCGTGGCTCCCTTGTGCCCCGGCCCCGTCTGACAGGGGGCATCTCGCTCCCAGGCTCCCCCTCCTGAGCTCAGCCCATCCCCCGCCACCCCAGCGCTGGGACACCATGGGATCAAGGGAGGGTGGGTCTGCTGGTTAGAGCCTGGGTAGGGTCAGGACTCCTGGGTTCTATCTCCGGCTCTGGGAGGGGAGTGAGTGTCACGGAGTGTGGGGGAGTCCGGCCCTGCACCCCTCTTCCCCGGATTCACTGGGAGTCTCAGCCAGCCAGTAGAACAGAAGGTTTATTAGAGATGCCAGGAACACAGTCCAACCAGAGCTTGTCAGTACATCCAGGACCCCTCAGTCGGGTCCTTCCGGGGGGCAGGGAGCTTAGACCCCAGCCCGGGGGCTCCCTGCATTTCACCCCACAGCTCCAAACGGGGCAGGGAGGCCAGACCCTGTCTGCCTCTCTCCCCTCTTCTCCGGCCAGCTCCAAACTGCAACTGTCCAGCCCCTCCTCCCCCTTTGTCTCCTTCCCGGGCCAGGAGGTCACCTGATCCCTTTGTTCCAACACCTTCAGCTCGCACCTTTGCAGGGGAGGGGCCGGGGCCATCTGTTGCTAGGAGACCGAGTGTCGGCCCTTCTCTGTGTCCAGGCCCCTCTGTAACACTCATGCACACTTGCCCCACCACCTAGCTACTCAAGCACTGCATAGGGGAAACCGAGGCACCCACACAGCACTCAGGGAAACCTTAACAACAGTCCTAGTTCGTCACAGTGAGGACTAGTAGTTGGAGCAAGGGGCTGGGAGCCAGGACTCCTGGGTTCTCTCCCCAGCTCTGGGAGGGTTGTGGTGCCCAGTGGTCAGAGCAGGGGGCTGGGAGCCAGGACTCCTGGGTTCTCTCCCCAGCTCTGGGAGGGTTGTGGTGCCCAGTGGTCAGAGCAGGGGGCTGGGAGCCAGGACTCCTGGGTTCTCTCCCCAGCTCTGGGAGGGTTGTGGTGCCCAGTGGTCAGAGCAGGGGGCTGGGAGCCAGGACTCCTGGGTTCACTGGGTGCTAGTGGGTGATTCACTCGCCCTCTCTCTGTTTTCTCCGGCTCCACCCTGGGTCCGGCGCTGGTTCCCCCAGCAGGTTGCCAGTCTCCGCTGATGATGCCCAGCGCCCAAGACCCCCCGTAAAGCGGGCACCAGGCTGGGGGCCCGGCCGCATTTCCTCAGCCAGGCCTTCAGGACCCTGCGGGTTGGGGTCGGGAGCGGGGACAAAGGGAGGGAGGCGGGCGGGAGCCTGGGGCCAAGGCAGGGGGCGCGGGCCTGGCTCCAGGGCCCCCTCCCCCGGCCTGCTGGCTCCCAGCCGGGCCCTGCCACCTTAAGCGATCCGGGCCGCTCCACCTTAAGGGCTGGCGCCGTGGCTAAGCCCAGCCCGGTGCTTGCGGCGGGCGCCGGGGCCGGGGGCTGGCGCAGGAGCGGGACCCGGCGCGGCTCACACGGGCGAGGCGAGGCCGGACCAGCGGGAGCGTCTCCAGCAGCTGCGTCCCCAGCACCCGCCCCGCGCAGCCCGGGCTGCAGGCAGAGACCGAGCAGGGTCCCCAGCGCGCCCCCAGCACCCCACGGCCCTGCGCCCCCCGATCCAGCGCCAGCCTAGCGCCCCCCGATCCAGCGCCCCACAGCCCAACGCCAGCCTAGCGCCCCCCGATCCAGCGCCCCACAGCCCTGCGCCCCCCGATCCAGCGCTCCCCCGGCCCAACGCCAGCCTAGCGCCCCCCGATCCAGCACCCCACAGCCCTGCGCCCCCCGATCCAGCGCTCCCCCAGCCCTGCGCCCCCCGATCCAGCGCCAGTCCAGCACCCCACGGCCCTGCGCCCCCCCAGTTCCAGCCCAGCGCCCCCATGGCCGAGCCCAGCACCGAATGCAGCATCAAGGTGCTCTGCCGATTCCGGCCCCTGAACCAGGCGGAGATCCTGCGGGGGGACAAATTCATCCCCCTCTTCCAAGGGGACGACAGCGTCATCCTCGGGGTAAGTGCCTCCCCCCCGCCGGTATGCATCCCCCCCTCCCCTCCGCTGCGGTATCGGCCCCGGGGCTGCCCGGCCGGGGGAAGGGGCCCCCCGTGCGCAGCGCACAAAGAGCTGGGGAGTGGGGGGGGGTGTCCCCCAGCCCCCCCCACAAGCTCTGTCAGCCCGAAGTCTGCGGCTGCCTGGAGATGGGCTCCCAATAGCGGGGGGGGGGAGGGGGGTGACAGGTGGCGGGGGGAGTGGGGGGAGGAGGTGTATTGCAGCTCCTCCATCCCAGCGGAGGCAACTGGGTGTGGCCAGCAGGGCTGGGGATTTGGCTACTGGTGCGTGACCCATAGAAAATAGGAATCGCTGGCTTCCATCCCCCCCTCCGGGATGGGGACCCCCCCCCTTGGGATGGGGACCCCCCCCTTGCATCCAGCCCCTCCAGCTGACTCATTCCCCCCTCTCCTGCATCTGTCCGTCTGTCCTTAGTTCGCAAAGCGGCCGCCTCCCCGCCCCCCTCGACCTTGCGAGGGTGAAGGGTGAAAGCCCCGCCCTGCTCGTGGACAGGCCTGGCCCGGGTTCCCCTGTGGGGCTGGCAGAGCCGGGGGGTGGGGGGGGGGGAAAGGGTGCAGGTGGCGCCGTGGCTGCCGGTTGTTTACTACACGGTGCCCACGCCCCTGACGCGCGCTGTCCGCAGCTGCCCGCCTGGCTGGGTGGTCGCGGGGCCTGGGATCCCGGCCGCTGTAGCCCAGGCCAGGGCAGAGCAGGGCGCTGGGCCCCCGGGGGTGGGGTTGTCAAAATCAGCCCCTTGGTTTAGCCAAAAGTGAGGGTCGTGCGTTTATACCATTCAGCAGGGTCTGGTAGATCGGGCCTCCCCCTGCCCCCCCATCCCCATCACACCAGGGCAGACCCTGACCAAGATCAGGGCCCCCCCCCGTCGCTGCAGGGACAGAGTGAGAGACAGTCCCTGCCTCCCAGAGCTGAGTAGACAAGAGGTTGAAAGGGAAACTGAGTCTCCGAGCGGGGGAGGGGAGCCCAAGGGCAGGGGCAGAGCCCAGCTGTCCCGTGTCCCAGGTGAGTGCTCTAGCCACTAGACCACGCTGCCTCCCGTAGCCTGCGTCCCCCCAGCCTGGCTCTTTCACTCCCCCCCCCTTTGCCGTCTGACCGGAGCTGGGTGGGGGGGTCTGTGCAGAGTGAAGGCAGACGCCTGCACTTTTCCCCTCCTGGGATAAAGGCCCGTTCCTGCCCGTCCACGCGCCCACCAGCGATGCCACCCGCCGGCCGCGTGGCTCTGTCCGGCCTGCAGCCCCTCCCCTCCCTTGTGCCCAGCGCCCGGCTCCAGACAACAACAGGCCGGTCATTCCCCGCCCCCCATCTCCTGCTCTCCTTCCCGTCTGAGGCTGGGGAATGGCGGGCGGGGGGCATGGAGAACCCGCCGGAGCCCGCGGAGTCCCCTGGGCGGGGGCCGCGCTGGTAGCCGGGGAGGGGAATCTCTCTCTGGGCAGGGATTAGGCCGCGGCTCCCAGATTAATGATTTTGGCTAGTGACTGCCCTGCAGCAACTGGTCCTGAATCCTGCGGGGGGGAGATGGGGGGGAAGCAAGCGGGATTCCCCCCTCCCCCTGCTCACTGCCGGGTCGCACTTAGGGCCCCCGGGGGTTTGCATGGGGCCTGAGGCCGGGGTGGGGGGTTGAGGCAAGGCAAGGGTGGGGCAGAGCGGTTCAGGGAGGCTGCCTGTGGGGCAGGAGGCTCTAACGCCTGCAGGGACAAGATGGTGGGGCAGAGGGACGAGGGGTTTGAGGCTGAGATTGGCACAAGAGCCCAAGGGGGTTGGGCACCCTGCTGCGTGGCCGTCACACAGCCCCCGTTGCCCGAGTGTCTGAGCCTGGCCGTCTGTGGTGGCTTGGCTTTGTCCTCAGCAGCTCACGCTGTCAAAGCAGCCCTGGCAGGAGACCCTACAATAACAAGCCAGTGCAGGGGGGCTGAATGGATTATTATTGAGCCCTGGCCAGGTGCATGATGGGAGTCAGTGCGGGGGGGGCCCCACCCCCCATGTCCTGGCTGGTGTCTGAGCGGGTCTGGGTGCCCCCTAGAGGAAGTAGAAGGCACTAGCAGCTCCGGTGCTTTGGAGCTCGGCGGGGCGGGTTGGTGCTGAAGGTGGCAGGTTCTAGTCCCGGTTCCCCAGGCGGGCGGGGTGGGTCTGTGGCTTGCAGCCCAGGTTCTGGGCAGTTTGCAGAGCCCTGGCAGGGACGGGGCGAGCTGGGAGCTGCCAGCACGGGCCTGGGTTGAACCTTTCCCTGGCTTGTTGCGGTTCCCGAGCCGCTGGCTTTGGAGAGCCCTGGGCGCCCGGAGCCCCAGCCAGAGGCGACAGGAGCTGGGCATGGGCTGCGTCTCCCCGTGGGCCCCAGCTCTGGCATCGGGGCTGCAGGCAGACCAGGGAGTGGCACAAATACTCTGCTCCCCCCGCTCCTCCCGCCCGGTGGCGTAAGGGGTTTCTTAGCCATGGCGGGGGGGATAAGGAGGAGCCTGTGTGGGCTCCAGGAGGCATGAATGACTGGGGAGCAGGGGCCGCGGGCTGGGCTGGGTGTTTGTCCTCGGCGGGGGCGGGTACGGCACTGCTCTGTCTGTGCTGCATTCCAAGGGCACAAGTGGGATGAGTTTGCTGGGCCTTGGCCAAGTTCCCCATTTAGGCGCGTCGCCGCTTCCCCTCTGGGCTTGGCTTTGTTGGCATCTCCGCCCCGGAGTGAGCCAGGCTGCGGGAGAAAGGAGAGCCCACGGCTGGGCTAACAGGGGCCCGTGGGTCGGGAGTGAGGGGCCCCGGCAGAGCTGGGGGGAGCCCAGGGCTGGGCTAACAGGGTGTCACAGAGTGTGGGGGAGTCAGGGCCCTGCACCCCCCACTTCCTGCGATTGGCTGGCTGAGAGTCACAGCGAGTAAAACAGGAGGTTTATTAGACAGCAGGAACACAGTCCAAAACAGAGCTTGTAGGTACAGGAAACAGGACCCCTCAGTCAGCTCCATCTTGGGGACAGGGAGGCCAGACCCCGTTTCTGGGCCTCCCTCGGTTTCCCCAGCCAGCTCCCAACTGAAACCCCCTCCAGCCCCTCCTCGGCCTTTGTCTCCTTCCCGGGCCAGGAGGCCACCTGATCCCTTTGTTCTCCAACACCTTCAGTTGGCATCTTGCAGGGGAGGGGCCCTGGCCACTAGTTGCCAGGAGACAGAGTGTCGGCCATTCTCTGTGCAGACCCCTGCACACCCCGGCTCTGCACCAATCACACCCTCTTTTCCCCGCACCTAGCTACTTAAGAAATGGATAGGGGAAACTGAGGCACCCACACAGTATTGAGAGAGAACATTAAGAACATTCCCACTTCGTCACACAGGGACCTGTGGGTCGGGAGTGAGGGACACCGGCAGAGCTGGGGGGCAGCTGGCATGGCACCTACCCAGCTCTGTGCCTGGCTCCTGTATCAATGATGTCCCGTTTCTCTCTTGAACTGGAGGTGGGATCTGGCCCTTCCAAGAGGTCGATCAGTTTCCCTGCCTCTTCGGTCCCCAAACCCGCCTCCCGGGGGTCCCAGTCCTGCCCCCCCACGCCGTACGGGAAACTGCCGTGCTGTCTTGGCAGAGCTGGGCCTGGGCCGGCGTCTCCAGCACCTGGACAGCTCCCGGCGCGGGCCTGGCCTCCTGCCTGCGCCTGGGGAGGGGTGGGGGGAAGAGGTGGATCAAAGCCCGGCTGAGGCCTGTGTCCCATTCGGGAGCGGGAGGAAACAGGCCTCAGCTCAGGAGGCCAAGACCCCCCTCACGCTTTCTCGTCCCCCCTCCCCACATGGTACTTGTGGGGAGGGGATCCCTCCTGCCTGGGGGGGGGGGCGAATTCCTATTGAATGTTGCCAACCCCCCCAGCTGGCACCCTGCCAGCCCGCCCCCCACCCCCACCCCAGGGTTAACAATGCTGCAGGGAGGGGCCGTCTCGGTGCTGGGGGGGTTGGATGGGGGGGCAGATGCTCTCTCCCCGGGTGGTGTCTAGCTGCTGTACCACGCCCCATTCCTGCTGCTCGGTCTGAAGCATCTTTATTCTCCCACCAGCACCCAGGAGGCTGGAGGGGATGGGGGGGGTGGGGGTGTCGCCCTGTTCTACTGGGTGGGGGGGGGCATCCCTGAGCTCCTGGCTGTGACCCCTCCCCCCATGTTCTGCTCCGGCAGGACACCCTGACTCTGGTGCCCCCCAGCCCTGGGGGAGCCCACAGCCCACAGGGGGGGCACAGTCTGGGGGCAGCGAGTGAGGAAACAAGCCTCCCTGCTGGGCTAAGCAGTGGGAGAAGCAGCTGCTGGCGGGGGGGAGGGGGGATGTTGCTCTATCTCTGTGTGTTGGCACCAGTCGACTCAGCCTCACCCCCTCAGTGCCAGGGAGGGACTGTGTGTGTGTGGGGGGGTGAGGATTGGAGACACGTCTCCTGTGCCCACCCACTGGGGCCCAAGGGGATCCTCTGTGGTGGCTTCTCTATGGTAGAGCCCAGGGCTGGGCTAGCAGGGGGCTGTGGGTCGGGAGTGAGGGGCACCAGCAGAGCTGGGGAGGGGGGCCAGGGTTGGGAGAGCAGGGGGCTGCGGGTCGGGAGTGAGGGGCACTGGCAGAGCTTGGGGACAAGCAGGTACTGTGCTATTATGGGGCCCGCGGGGTGAACCCTCTGTATTGTGGGGCTGGGGTGGCACCCGCCCGGCGGGGGGTGGGGGTCTCTCCCTGGGGACTGACCCACCCCATTTGCTTCCCCCCAGGGCAAGCCCTACGTCTTCGACCGCGTCTTCCCCCCCAACACCACCCAGGAGCAGGTGTACCATGCCTGCGCCATGCAGATCGTCAAGGGTGAGTGGGGGAGAGACTGGGGGGAGGACGGGGGCAGCACAACATGGAGTTTAGCAGTGGGGGCAGGACGGGGGGGCAGATCCAGGCTGCAGGGGGCGGTGCAGGGTGGGGAGGGGCTGGGGGGCAGTGGGAGTGATGATGGGGTGGGTGCAGGGGGAAGGGGAGGGGACTGGGGGTAGGGGGTGGGGGAGCAGGAGGGGGCAGGGGAGGTTGGGGGGAGGGGGCTCTCACTTACCCCTGTCTCTTGCAGATGTGCTGGCCGGGTACAACGGCACCATCTTCGCCTACGGGCAGACGTCGTCGGGGAAGACCCACACCATGGAGGTGAGACGGGCAGGGCTGGGCGGGGGGCAGGGTGATCTGGTGCTGGGCGGGGTGGGGGGGCTCAGTTAGCCCCTTGGCCTCCCCTAAAAGCTGCTGGGAGGGAGGGAGAGGGCTGGAGCTGGGCTCCCTCCCCAGGGAGACTGGGCCCCACGGCTGACCACCTTCACCCCCCAGGGGAAGCTGCACGACCCCCAGCTGATGGGCATCATCCCGCGCATCGCCCGCGACATCTTCAACCACATCTACGCCATGGACGAGAACCTGGAGTTCCACATCAAGGTGAGCGGGGGCTGCTGCAGTGGGGGGGCTCTGGGGTCAGAGCGGGGGGGGGGAGGGGATCCACGGGGGGCTCTGGGGTGGGAGTCATGGGGGATTGGAGCCATGGGGGGACAGTGGGGGGGGGAGGCTCTGGGATTGGTGCTGATGGAGGGGCTCTGGGGGATTTGAAGAGGGCCTCAGATCGGGGTGGGGGGCAGAACTGGGGATCTCTGGGGTGGAAGAGGATGGGGAGGTTTATGGGGGCCTGAGAGACCTGCAGGGGGTGATCCGGGGGGGGCCCTATGCGCTCATTCCACACACACACACACACCCGCTCTGTGCTTATGCGGCTCCGTCTCGCTCTTTCCCAGGTTTCTTACTTTGAAATTTACCTGGACAAAATCCGGGACCTGCTGGATGGTGAGTGATGCCCCCCAGGAGAGCGGGGGCGGGGCACAGATGGGGCTGCCGGGGGCGGGGGGTTAAGGGCGGGGTGCAGAGAGGGTTGCTATTGCTGCTTCCTGAGTGGCTGAGCTGGGGGAGTGGGCAGGGGGGTGCTGCTGGGGGCCCCATGTGGTCCCCAACCCCCGCTGCCCCCCATCCCCGGGCCCTCCCCACCCCATTCCAGCTCGGCCCTTTCTTTCCCCAGTGACCAAGACCAACCTGTCGGTGCATGAGGACAAGAACCGGGTGCCCTACGTCAAGGTGAGTGGGGGAGCAGGTGGGGGGCTGTGGAGGGGTGGGGAAGGGGCCCTAGGGAGCAGCCAGAGGGTTGGAAAAGAATCCCCTGCTGCATGGGGGGAAGCGGGGGAGGGGGCGCTGTGGGGAGCAGAGTGGGGGACCCCTGTGGGGGCTGTGGGGTAAGGTGAGGAGCCCCCAGTGTGAGGTGGGGAGATGGGGGCCTGAGGAGGCGCTGTGGGGGAGGGCCGCCCTGAGGGAGGCTGTGGGGATGGGGGGTGAGGAGCCCCCCGTGTGAAGCTGTGGGGGGGGAACTGTGGGGGGTGAGGGCCCCCCATGTGAGGCTTGGGGGAGGGCCGCCCTGAGGGAGGCTGTGGGGGTGGGGGGTGAGGAGCCCCCGGTGTGAAGCTGTGGGGCATTGTGGGGGGTGAGGGCCCCCCATGTGAGGCTTGGGGGAAGGTTGCCCTGAGGGAGGCTGTAGGGCTGGGGGATTGTGGGGGGTGAGGGCCCCCCATGTGAGGCTTGGGGGAGGGCCGCCCTGAGGGAGGCTGTGGGGGTGGGGGGGTGAGGACTCCCCCACCTGAGGCTGACCCCCCCACCCTCCCGCAGGGCTGCACTGAGCGCTTTGTCTCCAGCCCAGAGGAGATCCTGGATGTGATCGACGAGGGCAAATCCAACCGGCACGTGGCTGTCACCAGTGAGCAGCTGGGGCACCGGCTGGGGCGGGGCGGGGGCAGGTGCCCTGGGGCCGGGCCCTGGCCTGGGAGGTGTCCAGTCCCGGTGTCCCCGTCAGTGCGGGGCGCTGGGCGAGCGCATGGGGGCTGGGGCCCGGCTGACTCGGGGCTGAACAATGGTGCACTATGCCCGGGGCGGGCACGGTGGGCCCTGGGGCGGGGGGGCTCTGTGCCCGGGGGGGCCCCCGTGGGCCGGTGCTGGCGGGCCTCCCACCCCTGCGTCTCCCCCCCAGACATGAACGAGCACAGCTCTCGCAGCCACAGCATCTTCCTCATCAACATCAAGCAGGAGAACATGGAGACGGAGCAGAAACTCAGCGGGAAGCTCTACCTGGTGGACCTGGCTGGCAGCGAGAAGGTGCCAGGGCCGGGGGGTGGGGCAGAGTGTCTGGGATGGGCGGGGCTGGGACACCCCCCCGCGGGTCCTCCGGAGCCACGGCCCGACCCTGCTTTGAGATCTCTGCCCAGACGCCTGGGTCCCGGGGGGAGAAGGCCCTGCCCCCCACGGGGCTCCTGGCTCATCCCTGCAGCCGAGACCCCGCCTCTGGGAGGGCGACGCCCTGCGGCAGGATGGGAGCCCCCCCACCGCTCCCCCAGAACTGACACCCACTCTGCCGGCAGGTCAGCAAGACGGGGGCTGAAGGGGCCGTGCTGGACGAGGCCAAGAACATCAACAAGTCGCTATCGGCCCTGGGCAACGTCATCTCGGCCCTGGCCGAGGGGACGGTGAGAGACACCACCCCCCCGGGCCCCTCGTGGGGGTGGGATCCCCCTGCCCCCCACCCCACAGCTCTCGCTGCAACCCCGACAGACTCCCCCCCACTTTCTCCCCACCTCCTCTGGGGGACCTGAGCCTGGCTACTTCCTCTGCCCTGGGCATCCCTCCCCCCTAGGGCACCTGTCCCTGCCCTCCCCCCCAGCCCCTCTGTGCCCCAGGGTGCCCCTCCCATCCAAGGACACCCCTCCCATAACCCCCCCCCGTGCCCCTCCCTCCCCCCACCTGCCCCGAGGTGCCCCCATGATGCTTCTGGGGTGACCCAAGGTGTCAGGGGCCAATGACTCCCACCTGCTCACAGCCTGAGAGCGCCCTGGCTGTGCCCGCCGGGGGAGACCCGCCCAGGCCTTGCCGGCTGCTGGTGGCACGCTCGGCTGTGGGCTCCGTGAGCCCCCCCCTTGCCCTCTGCAGGCTGGCGAGTCCCATGGCACCCGGGAGCGCCCGGGTCTGCTGGGCACCCCCAGTGTCCCCCGCTCCCCCCCCCCCCCCCCCCGGACAGCCATGCCATGGAAGGGAAACAGGCTCACGTCGGGGTCAAAAAGCTGTTACAGACCCATCCCGCTTCCCCCCAGCGCGCCACCCCAATAACCCCCCTCCCGCCTCCCCCATAACTCTCCTCCCGCCCCCCCCCATAACCCCCCTCCCACACACACCCCCTATAACCCTCCTCCCACGCCCCTTGCAGAAGAGCTACGTTCCCTACCGGGACAGCAAGATGACGCGGATCCTGCAGGACTCGCTGGGCGGGAACTGCCGCACGACCATGTTCATCTGCTGCTCGCCCTCCAGCTACAACGACGCCGAGACCAAGTCCACCCTCATGTTCGGCCAACGGTACCGGAACGACGCCCGCGGCGCTGGCCGCCGGCTACCCCGGGGGTCTCCCGCTCACTGGGCCTGCAGGCCCCCTCCCTGTGCTGCCCCCCACTATCCCTGGGGGTCTCCCCGCTCGCTGGGCCTGCAGGCCCCCTCCCTGTGCTGCCCCCCACTATCCCTGGGGGTCTCCCCGCTCGCTGGGCCTGCAGGCCCCTCCCTGTGCTGCCCCCCACTATCCCTGGGGGTCTCCCCGTTCACTGGGCCCGCAAGCCCCTCCCTGTGGTGCCCCCCACTGCCCCCCGGGGGTCTCCCCGCTTGCTGGGCCCACAGGCCCCTCCCTGTGGTGCCCCCTACTGTCCCCGGGGGTCTCCCTGCTTGCTGGGCCCACAGGCCCCTCCCTGTGCTGTCCCCCACTGTCCCCTGGGATCTCCCTGCTCGCTGGGCCCGCAGGCCCCTCCCTGTGCTGCCCCCCACTGTCCCCGGGGGTCTCCCCGCTCGCTGGGCCCGCAGGCCCCCCTCCCTGTGCTGCCACCCACTGGCCACCTGCTACCCCTGGTGCAACTCCCCCACCCACCGGTGTGTGCTGGGCTCTGGCACTGTGAACCCCCCTGGGGATGGGCCGGGAGCAGCAGGCTGGAGCCGCCCCCCCGCAGCTGGTCACAGTCACCCCCGACCCGGAAGGGAGCCTGGAGTGGCCCTAAGTCCGCTCAGGAGCTGCCGGGGCAGGTGCTGGGCGAGGCTGAGGGCTGGGCTGGGGTCGCTTGGTTCCCCACGTCGGGGTGTCCCGGATCCAGGCAGCAGGCAGAGCCGGGGGGGAAGGGGGCGCTAGGAGGAGTTCGGGGACACCCCAGCTGGAGAGATCATTGTGGGGGCTCTGGCCCAGGGAGGCAGCGCTGGAGAATGGAGAGCTGAGGGCAGGGCTGGGGGAGGTGGGGTGGGTTCATGGGCCCCCATGTGAAAGCCACCACCCCCCGCCTCCCCTCCAGGGCCAAGACCATCAAGAACACGGCGTCGGTGAACCTGGAGCTGACGGCCGAGCAGTGGAAGAAGAAGTACGAGAAGGAGAAGGAGAAGAACAAGACGCTGAAGGAGACGATCGGGAAGCTGGAAGCTGAGCTGAGCCGCTGGAGGAACGGTGAGGCTGGGCCGGGGGACCCAGGCGTCCGGCTGGGGAGGGGGGAGCTCACCCAGCCGCTGGAGGAATGGTGATGCCAGGCTGGGGCACCCAGGCATCCGGGTAGGGATGGGGAACTGACCCTGCTGCTGGAGGAATGGTGAGGCCTAGTCAGGGGACCCAGGCGTCCAGGTGAGATGGGGGGACCTCACCCAGCCGCTGGAGGAACGGTGAGGCTGGGCTGAGGAACCCAGGCGTCTGGGTGGGAAGTGGGGAGCTCACCCAGCCGCTGGAGGAATGGTGAGGCTGGGCCGGGGAACCCAGGTGTCCGGGTGGGGAGGGGGTGCTCACCCAGCCACTGGAGGAACGGTGACGCCAGCCTTGGGGACCCAGGTGTCCCGGTAGGGAGGGGGAACTGACCCTGGTGCTGGAGGAACGGTGAGGCCTGGTTGTGGGACCCAGGTGTCCGGGTGGAAGAGGGGAGCTCACCCAGCCACTGGAGGAACGGTGAGGCCTGGTCAGGGGACCCAGGTGTCCGGGTGGGGAAGGGAGAGCTCATCCTATCCTGTGAGGGGAGAGCTTCGTTCTCCAGGGCTGAGTTTCTGGCCGACCCTGGGGGCTGGTGGGGGCGGGAGTCTCTGTTTCGGCTCCAGGGGGTTACCCTGTCGTCCCCCCCCGTCCCACCCAGGGGAGAACGTGCCGGAGACAGAGCAGCTGAACGAGGAGGAGAAGCCGGCGCCCGACACCTGTGACGAGACGCCCGTCAACGACAACGCCTCGTCCATTGTCATCCGCATCTCCGAGGAGGAGCGGCACAAGTACGAGGAGGAGATCCGCAAACTCTACAAGCAGCTGGACGACAAGGTAAGCCGGCTGCGGCCCCCCCCCCACCCCAGTGCCCGCTGCCCCCCCCCCCCCCGTGCCCACTGCCCCTCCCATGCCTCTCCCATTCCTGCAGCCCCATGCCGTGCAGGGAGATGCCAGGGCACACACAGACCCCTGGGTGCAGTGCGCCCCCCCCACAGTGCCCGCTGCCCCCACAGTGCTCGCTGCCCCTCCCATGGCCCCCCCATTCCTGTGGCCAGCCCCACCCACATTCCTGCAGCCCTATGCCATGCAGGGAGTTGCCGGGGCCCACACAGACCCCTGGGTGCACTGCGCCCCTCCCCAGTGCCTGCTGCCCCTCCCCAGTGCCTGCTGCACCCCCCAGTGCCCCTCCCATTCCTGTGGCCAGCCCCCCCCTCCATTCCTGCAGCCCCATGCCATGCAGGGAGATGCCAGGGCACACACAGACCCCTGGCTGCACTGCGCCCCCCAGTCTTACCAAGACCCAGACCTCTCTGGGTTCAGCGCCCCCCCACCGCGAACCTGCCAGCCAGCACAGGCCAGAGAGCCCCCCCACCCCTGCCCAACACCTCATGTTTCCAGCCCCTTCTCTGGGTGCTGCGCAGCAGATTGGGGGGGGTGCCCGTGGGGGGCGGGTGGCTCTGTCCCTCCTCCCGTCTCCTTTCCCGTCCCCCCAGGACGACGAGATCAACCAGCAGAGCCAGCTGATGGAGAAGCTCTCGCAGCAGATGCTGGAGCAGGAGGAGGTGAGCGGCCGGGCGGTGGGCGGAGGGAGGGGACCCCCCGGGGGAGCCCCCCTCGTCTCCCGGCGTGGGGGGCTCCCTGGCTGACCGGCCGTGCCCCCCCCAGCTGCTGGTGTCCACGCGGGGGGACAACGAGAAGGTGCAGCGGGAGCTGGGCCGGCTGCAGGTGGAGAGCGACTCGGCCAAGGAGGAGGTGCGGGAGGTGCTGCAGGCCCTGGAGGAGCTGGCCCTCAACTACGACCAGAAGGCCCAGGAGGCCGAGGAGAAGGGGCAGCAGAACAGCTGCTGGTGGACGAGCTGGCCCAGAAAGTGGTGAGCCGGGGCGGAGGCGGGCGGGGGGGTGGGGGGGTCTCTGAGGCCTGAGCCGGGGCTCTGAGCCGCTCCCCCCCCCTGCTCCCCGCAGAGCACCCTCCTGGCCCTGGAGACGGAGCTGCAGCGGCTGCAGGAGTTTGGCGCCCGCCAGCGCAAGCGCGTGGCCGAGGTGCTGAACGGGCTCATGAAGGACCTGAGCGAGTTCAGCGTCATCGTGGGCAACGGGGAGATCAAGCTGGTGAGAGGGGGCCGGGGGGGTGGGGGAGGGGGGCAGGGGGGGGCAGGACGGGCAAAGGGCGGCTCCCAGCTCCCCGCCCCCCCAGCCGGTGGAGGTCAGTGGGAAGTGGGGATGGGGTGGAAGGGAGGCAAATGGAGGAAGGGGGATAGGGTGGGAGAAGGGAGGGGCAGAGAGCGGCTCTCAGCGGGGTGGGGGAAGGGGGACGGAGTGAGGGCAAGGGGAGGGGGCAGGGGGCGGCTCTCAGCTCCCTGCCCCCCAGCCGGTGGAGATCAGCGGGAAGGGGGGATGGGGTGGAAGGGAGGCAAATGGAGGAAGGGGGATGGGGTGGGGGGGAGGGAGGGGGCAGAGGGCGGTTCTCCAGGGTGGGGAAGGGGGACAGGGTGGGAAAAGGGAGGGGGCAGGGGGCGGCTCTCAGCGGGGTAGGGGGTAGGGTCAAGGGGAGGGGGCAGGGGGCGGCTCTCAGCTCCCTGCCCCCCCAGCCGGTGGAGATCAGCAGGAAGGGGGATGGGATGGGGTGGGGTGGGGTGGGGGGGGAAGGGAGGCAAATGGAGGAAGGGGGACAGAGTGGGGGGAAGGGAGGGGGCAGGGGGCAGCTCTCCGCAGGGTGGGGGCAAGGGGATGGGGGCGGCTCTCAGCTCCCTGCCCCCCCAGCCGGTGGAGATCAGCGGGAAGGGGGGATGGGGTGGAAGGGAGGCAAATGGAGGAAGGGGGATGGGGTGGGGGGGGAGGGAGGGGGCAGAGGGCGGTTCTCCAGGGTGGGGGAAGGGGGACAGGGTGGGAAAAGGGAGGGGGCAGGGGGCGGCTCTCAGCGGGGTAGGGGGTAGGGGCAAGGGGAGGGGGCAGGGGGCGGCTCTCAGCTCCCTGCCCCCCCAGCCGGTGGAGATCAGCAGGAAGGGGATGGGGTGGGGTGGGGTGGGGGGGAAGGGAGGCAAATGGAGGAAGGGGGACAGAGTGGGGGAAGGGAGGGGGCAGGGGGCAGCTCTCCGCAGGGTGGGGCAAAGGGGAGGGGGCGGCTCTCAGCTCCCTGCCCCCCAGCCGGTGGAGATCAGCGGGGCCATCGAGGAGGAGTTCACGGTCGCCCGGCTCTACATCAGCAAGATCAAGGAGTGAAGGGGGTGGTGAAGCGCTGCCGCCAGCTGGAGGCGCTGCAGGTCGAGTGCCAGCGCAAGATGGCCGTGACGGGCCGGGAGCTGGCCGCCTGCCAGCTGCTCATCTCCCAGGTGAGGGGCGGAGCCGCGGGAATGGGGGGGGGGGGGGAGCCGCGGGGGAGGTGGGGCGGGAGCTGAGGCTCGCGGGACAGCGGAATGGGGGTGGTGCCTTGCTGGGGGTCGTGGGTAGGGGCTGTGGGCTGGCTCCTGGGGCAGGGTCTGGGTGTGGTGGGGCTGGGGCCGTGGGGCTGAGGGGCGGGAGTGATGGAGCTGGGGCCGTGGGACTGGGTGTGATGGGGCTGGGGATGGAGTCGGGTGTGATGGGGCCGGGGCCATGGGGCTGAGGGCAGATGTGATGGGGCTGGGGCCACGGGGCTGAGGGCAGATGTGATGGGGCTGGGGCCAGGTGTGATGGGGCCGTGGCATGGGGGCTGGGGGTGATGGGGCTGTGGATGGGTGTGATGGGGTTGGGGGTGGGTGTGATGGGGCACTGGGGCTGAGGCCATGGAGTCAGGTGTGATGGGGCTGGGGCCATGGGGCTGAGGGCAGATGTGATGGGGCTGGGGCCAGGGTGTGATGGGGCCATGGCCATGGGGCTGGGGCTGTGGATGGGTGTGATGGGGTTGGGGGTGGGTGTGATGGGGCGCTGAGGCCATGAAGTCAGGTGTGATGGGGCCGGGGCTATGGGGCTGAGGGCGGATGTGATGGGGCTGGGGCCATGGGGCTGAGGGTGATGGGACTAGGGCTCTGGATGGGGGTGATGGGGCCGTGGGGCTTAGGGTGGATGTGATGGGCCGTGGCCGTGGGGCCCGTGTGATGGGGCTGGGGCCGTGGCCATGGGGCCAAGGGTGATGGGGCTGGGGCCAGGTGTGATGGGGCTGTGGGGCTGGGGCCGGGCCGTGGGCTGAGGGTGGATGTGATGGGGCCGGGGCCATGGGCTGGGGCGGCTGTGATGGGGCTGTGGGGCCGGGTGTCATGGGGCCGGGCCGTGGGGCTGTGGGTGATGGGGCTGGGGCTGTGGGTGGATGTGATGGGGCCGTGGGGCTTAGGGCGGATGTGTTAGGGCCGGGGCCGTGGGCCTGAGGGTGGGTGTCATGGGGCCGGGTGTCATGGGGCCGTGGCCGTGGGGCTGCCCGCAGGCTCAGGGCTCCCCCGCTCTCCCCACAGCACGAGGCCAAGATCCGGTCGCTGAGTGAGTACATGCACAGCGTGGAGCTGAAGAAGCGGCACCTGGAGGAGTCGTACGACTCGCTGAGCGAGGAGCTGGCCAAGCTGCAGGCCCAAGGTGCGCGTGGGGGGCCGGCCCCTCCTGGGTAGGGGGCTGGGGGCCGGGGGGGCCGGGGTCCCCCTAACCCTCTGCTCCTGGCCCCGCAGAGACCGTGCACGAGGCGGGCCGGAAGGACCAGGAGCAGGACCTGATCCAGGACGCCGACGAGGTCAAGGTGTGTGGGGCGGGCAGAGGGAGAGGGGGTCTCTCCCTCCTGCCTGCCTTCGCCCCTCATCCTTCCCCACTCGCTAGAGGAGCAGAATATCGGGTGGGGGGCGGGCAGGGCGGTGAGGAATCTGGGGCCCCAGGATGGGGGGGGAAAGGGGAGCCCAGTGGGGGGGGAATCTAGGCCGTTCGGTGGGTGGGGGGGGCAGCAAACCTGGCTAGGCAGTCTAGGACCCCCAGGCAGGGTGGGGGGCCCAGTGGAGGGGGATGTGGGGCCCCCAGAGCGGGATGGGGAGCCTGGTGGGGAGGTCAGGGGCTCCTGGGGTGGGGGGCCCAGCGGAGGGGGATGTGGGGCCCCCAGAGCGGGATGGGGAGCCCGGTGGGGAGGTCGGGGGCTCCTGGGGTGGGGGGGCCCCAGCGGAGGGGGACGTAGGGCCCCCACAGCAGGGTAGGGAGCCCGGTGGGGCCCCCAGGGCAGGGGGGCCCAGTGGGGGTGTCTGGGGCCCCTGGGAGGGTTGGGGGGACTCGGGGGCTCTAACCGTGGCCCTGTGGCGCAGAGGGCCCTGGAGCTGCAGCTGGAGGGGCACCGCGAGGCCCACCACAAGCAGCTGGCCCGGCTGCGTGACGAGATCAACGAGAAGCAGAAGGTCATCGACGAGCTGAAGGAGTGAGGTGACCCGGTGGGGGGGGTCCCGGGCGGGGGCGGGGCACAGGATCGAGGATTGGGGGGCCCCCCGGCACTGACAGCGTCTGTCTCTGTCCCGCCGCAGCCTGAATCAGAAGCTGCAGCTGGAGCTGGAGCAGCTCCGGGTCGACTACGAGAAACTCAAGAACGAGGAGCAGGAGAAAACCATCAAACTGCAGGAGCTGACGTGAGCCCCCCCACGCCCCTTGCTGCGGCCCCCTCCCCCAGTCCCGGAGCTGAGGACCCCCCCTTCCCCTGGGCCAGGGCTGGGTCCTGCTCTCCCCAGGACCAGGGCTGAGATTCCAGCCCATGTGGGGCCAATTCAGCCCCCCAGGACTGGCTCCACCCCCTAAGGTCACCCCCAGCCCTCGGGTGGAATGTGGGGCCTGACCCCCGTCTCCTCTCCCTCCCCCCCAGATTTCTGTACGAGCGCCACGAGCAGTCGAAGCAGGATCTCAAGGGGCTGGAGGAGACTGTCGTAAGTATCGGGGAGCTCCCTGGAGCCGGGGGGGCGGGATGGGGGGGGACACACCTGTCCTGACCTCAGCTCTGTCCGTCTGTCTCTGCCCCAGGCCCGGGAACTCAGACCCTCCACAACCTGCGCAAGCTTTTTGTTCAAGACGTCACGACTCGAGTCAAGAAAGTGAGTGGAGTCCTGCCCGGCTGAGCCCTGCCCCCGGGTCCCCAGCCCCAGCCGGTGCCAGGCTTCCCGGCCACAGCCCTGCCCCAACTCCCCGAGCCGGTGCCAGGCCCCTGGCCCCAATCCTGCCCCAACCCCCCGAGGCGGTGCCAGGCCCCCCAGCCCCTGGCCCCAGTCCTGCCCTGCCTCTGTCCCCCAAGCCAGTGCAAGGACCCCCACACACACATAGAGCACCCCCGTGACAGCTGGGTGGCTATGTCCATGCTTCATCCCGGTCCCCCCCCCCCTGCCCCTGTGCCCCCCAGAGCGCAGAGATGGAACCCGAGGACAGTGGGGGGGCCCATTCTCAGAAGCAGAAGATTTCCTTTCTTGAGAACAACCTGGAGCAGCTTACAAAGGTTCACAAACAGGTAGGGGGGCGGGGGCCGAGCGCGTGGGGTGGGGGGCAGCCGGAGCAGGAGTGGGGGACTGGAACGAAGCCAGCATGGAGGGGTGGGGAGGGCTCAGCTGGAACTGGCTGGGGTGGGGGGCACTCGCTGTGAGCGGGGTGCCCGGGGGCACCGAGTGGGCTGTGCAGACCGGCAGGGGATGTGCCCCCCCGCCCTGGGGGTACACTCTGTGCCACTGCCGGGCACTGGGCGGGCCCGTTGGGGGGCTGGAGGGAGGTCACAGGACCCCACCCCTCCTTTGGCATCGTCTGTTTTTATTTTCTGATCCGTGTGTGTTGTGCACTGCTCACGAACCTCCATGCCCGTCCTGAGCCCGGAGCCCCCCTCCCCTGCCGCCCCCCCAGTCCATGCCCCCCCGAACAGTGCTGCCAGTGCCCTGACCCCAGCTAGTGCCGTCTGCAGCGGCCTCCTCTCAGGCACCACCCACCCTGGGGCCTTAGAGCGACCATCACCACGGCGCCTGGGCTGAGAATGCCAGACTCACCGCGCCTGTCATGCATTCGGCACCGGGCGCTGAGTCTGCTCCTCCCGCCCCCCTGCTCTGGGGGGGGAGGAGTCGCTCCCGGCGGGGGTGCCAGGCAACACTCCCCACCTTGTTCCCCCTGGGGGCAGGGAACGGGGAGGCTGTCTGTCAAATGCTGCGTGGTGGGGCAGAGCCAGGGCCGGCTGGCACTGGGGTGCGCGGGGGGTGGATCCTGGGGAGTGCATGCCCAGAGCAGGGAGCGCGAATGTGGGCTTTGGCCGTGCTCATTCCCCCCACCCCCCTCCAGCTCTGCCTTGACCCCCACCCCCGCCAGCCCCTGCCTAGGCCTCTCCCTCCCCCTGTCAAGCCTGCCCCCTCCCTCCCCCACACCCTGTCTGGCCCTGCCTAGCCCCCTCCTTTGCCTCCCACCCCTGACTTGTGCCCGTCTCCATCCATTCTCGGTGTCTCTCCAGCTCCCCATCCCGTTGCGCCTTGGCGTCCCGCCCCCCGCCACATCCCTGCCCGGAGGGGGCGTGGGGGGGTGTCTCCCCATCATGGCGGAGAGGTTGTCAGGCTGCTGCCGCATAGCAGGGGGCTCCTTCCTGGTCCCCTGTGTCCCCGAGGGGCTGAGTCCCTGGGGGGGGGTAGCCCAGCGCCATGGGGGAGGGGGCGCAGCCACTTGTCCAGGCCGGACATAACCTGGCTGCTTCCCCTGCCCCAACCTGTGGCCCTGCCCACGGTGCCCTCCCCAGTCTCCTGTCCGCTGCCGCTGGGCACCCGGGCCGATGCCCTGGGGCCTGTGGGAGGCAGATGGGGTGTGGGGGCTGCCCCCAGGTGCCGCGCTGTGTTGAGTCACTGCTCTGTGTCCCCTTTCGCTGCCTCTCCCTAGCTGGATCTCTGGGTCTCCAAGGTACCGTACCCCCCTCACACCCCCAGCCTGCTCCTTCGCCGGGCAGGCGGGTCCGGGCCGGCCAGGAAATGTTTGCAGCGCTCACTCGAGGGTTCAGACGCGGCTCCTCCCTGGTGGGGCCGTGGCAGCACCCGCCTCCCTCCCGAAAACCTCCCCTCTCCCAGCTGCAGGGACAGGGACAGTCTCTCTGTGCCAGGCACAGTGCCCAACAGGAGCCTGGGCACTTTCTCTCCCCTGGCAACATCCCTGAGTGCCCCTTTCTCCCTGTTCCCTGGGAGGCAGGGGGCTTGGGCAGCACCCGGGATGGGCCATGCCTGATAGGGAGGGTCTGTGCCCCCCTCCCCATGGATGCCCCTCAGGCAGGCCGGGCCGGGCCCTCCGAACGGAGAGAGGTAAATGGTGATGTCCCCCAGGGGTCTGTGCTGGGCCCAGTCCTATTCAACATGTTCATTAGTGATCTGGAAAAAGGGGTAAACAGGGAGGTCACAAAATTTGCAGATGATACAAAACTACTCAAGATAGTTAAAGTCCCAGACAGACTGTGAAGAGCTACAAGAGGATCTCTCAAAACTGCGTGACTGGGCAACACAATGGCAGATGAAATTCAATGCTGATAAATGCAAAGTAATGCACGTTGGAAAACATAATCCCAACTATATATATGAAATGATGGGGTCTAAATTAGCTCTTACCACTCAAGAAAGATCTTGGAGTGATTGTGGATAGTTCTCTGAAAACATCCACTCAATGGGCAGCGGCAGTCAAAAAAGCGAACAGAATGTTGGGAATCATTAAGAAAGGGACAGATAATGAGACAGAAAATATCATATTGCCTCTATATAAATCCATGGTATGCCCACACCTTGAATACTGCGTGCAGATGTGGTCACCCCATCTCGAAACAGATATACTGAAATTAGAAAAGATTCAGAAAAGGGCAACAAAAATGATTAGGGGTATGGAACGACTTCCGTATGAGGAGAGATTAATAAGACTGGGATTTTTCAGCTTGGAAAAGAGACGACTAAGGGGGGATATATAGAGGTCTATAAAATTATGACTGGTGTGGAGAAAGTAAATAAGGAAGTGTTATTTACTCCTTCCCATAAACACAAGAACTAGGGGTCAGCAAATGAAATTAATAGGCAGAAGGTTTAAATCAAACAAAAGGAAGTATTTCTTCACACAACGCACAGTCAACCTGTGGAACTCCTTGCCAGAGGATGTTGTGAAGGCCAAGACTATAACAGGGTTCAAAAAAGACCCAGATAAGTTCATGGAGGATAGGTCCATCGATGGCTATGAGCCAGGATGGGCAGGGATGGTGTCCCTAGCCTCTGCCAGAAGCTGGGAATGGGCGACGGGATGGATCACTTGATGATTCCCGGTTCTGTTCATTCCCTCCGGGGCACCTTGTGTTGGCCACTGTCAGCAGACAGGATACTGGGCTAGATGGACCTTGGGTCTGATCCCGTACGGCCGTTCTTATGTTCTCTGCTGCGTGATCTCAAACATTTTCTTGCCCGCCCCTCGCCCGCGGCAGCTGAGCCAGGCAGCGCCCGTCCCTCTCCATCCCGCCGCGGCTTGCCTCCCGCTTCCACGCTCCCCTCTGCTTCTGCTCCCACCGCTGCCGCCCGCATGCCACACGCCTGGCGGCACGGCCTGCCCGGGGCTGGGGGCTGCTGCCTGGCACAGCTGGGAGGGGTGGGGTCAGCCTGGAGACGGAAGGTACCTGCCCCCCACCTCCCCGTGGGCCCCCCAGCTGCCCCGCAGCTCTCCAGGCTTTCAGCCCACATGTGCCATGCAGCCTTGAGCCTGGCTCCACAGAGGGGGGCAGGAGAGGGGGGCAAGGAAAGGGGCCCGAATTTGGCCACGTCTCCATGGGCACAGGAGAGAGAGCGCCAATGGGGAGGCGCCCCATGCCCCTAGACAGGGGGCATGACCCCCATGCCCTGCCCCATGCTTGCCCCCCTTGCCCCAGGGGTCCCAACCTCAACATGCTAGCAGAACCGAGAGAAGGATGGCAGGTCCCCGGCCATCAACAAGGTCCCCTGGCCACCGGTCGCGGCTCCCACCCTCGCCCTATCAGCTGCCCTCTGCGTGGGAATCCCTGTTCCCCATCACCCACCCGTGCACGTGATGTAGCACGGGATGAACTGATCTGTGGAACTGCCTGCCACAGGAGGGCGCTGAGGCTGAGAGCTTAGGGGGCTTCAGACCTGGGAGCAGGGGCAGTATGAGCACATCCCAGAGATGGAGCGAGAGGGGCTGCAAACCCCCCAGCCCCAAACCGATGGGGTGGGGGGTCTCCCCGCCAGGGCAGGTGACCATGGCTGGGGGTCGGGTGCTGGCTCCTTTCCCTGAAGCAGGCCGCTGGCCCTGGGGGAGGCGGGGTGGGAGCCGGCTGCTTCCCGGGGGGGTCTCGTCTCGCCTCTGCCAACACCCCCTTGTCTCTCCGGCGCCCCCAGCTGGTTCGTGACAATGCAGATCTGCGCTGTGAGCTTCCTAAGCTGGAGAAGCGGCTTCGGGCTACGGCTGAGAGAGTTAAGGCCCTGGAGGGTGCACTGAGGGAGGCCAAGGAGGGGGCCATGAAGGACAAGCGGCGCTACCAGCAGGAGGTGGACCGCATCAAGGAGGCCGTGCGCTACAAGAACTCCACCAAGCGCGCCCACTCGGCGCAGATCGGTGAGCGCCCGCCCTGGTCCCCACCCCCTTTCCTAGGGGAGCGGGCGCTGCCAGTGGCAGGGTCATGGACCCCCCCGACACACACACACATGGAGGGCAGGGCTTGGTGACTCCTGGGGCATTGGCCTCCACGGGGAGTGGTCCTGTGGGCAGGGGAGGGATGGGCACCACCGGACCCTCGAGCCAACATGGCCTGAGCCGAGGGCGTAACCCCTCACCTCCCCTGTCCTCTGGGGGCCATGCGCTCCCCCCAGCCTGCCCCCGGGGGGTCCCCAGGGGCCGTGATTCAGTGGTTGTTTCTCCCTTTCAGCCAAGCCGGTGCGGCCGGGGCACTACCCGGCCTCGCCCACCAACCCCTACGGCGGCCGCAACTCCGACTGCGTCAGCTACACCAACAGCCTCTTCCAGAACTACCAGGCGGCCTACGGGCAGGGCTCCACCCCAGATGCCTAGTGAGTGCCGGGGATGGGGGTGATGGGGAACCCTGGACGGGGGTGGCTGCCATGCATGCCCCTGCCCCCCCTTCTCCGCAGGCGTACCCTGCGCTCTGGGGCCCAGCGGCCTGGCCTTTGTGTCTCAGCCCGGCCGGCTGCCCTGTCGGGTGCCAGTTAGTTACAGAGGATCCAAGCTGTGAGCCTGGGGCATGGATCCCAGCCCGCAGCGGGGGTGGGCACTACCCACTCTTGGGGCATGGATCCCTGGCCCCTGGGGCCCAGGCCCTGGCCGCCCCCCGCACGTGCGGCTGTCCCTGCTGCGGTTCTGACGGCTCCGTCTGTCTGGGTCTCCCTTTGCTCAGTTTTGCCAACAGCTCATCCAGCAGCGGCACAGGCTCCTCCGGTGGCCCCCTGGCCCCCTACCAGAAGCTGAGCGTGGATAACGGTGAGAGGGGCCCGGCGGGGGGGGAGGGAGAAGGGCAATCCTGACAGGGCAGCCAGGAGCTCGGGGCCTTCGGCCGCGTCAGCTTCAGCTGAGCCGAGCGGCGGGGTGGAGGCTGCTGCCGGGGAGGGGGCGGCTGAGGCTGGGGAGGGACGGGGCTGGAGGTGGCCCTCGGCTGGGGTGGCCAGGGCCCTGCTGGGGACCAGAACTTGCAGCCCATCAGAGATCCCCTGGTAGCCAGGGCCCGTCCTGGGAGAGCACCCCAGGGACCCCTCTACGGAGCTGGCTACCAGGACGATGTGGGGGGCCGGGCCTTCCCCTGACACTGCACTTTCCTTTCCATGTCTGCAGGGAACGCCACAGACATCAACGATAACAGGTGAGGCCGGGGGGCCCCTGCGGGGGGGCTGGGGTGTGGCACAGGGAGAGGCCAGCAACCCACAGGCTGGGGTTGGAACCGAGCATTCCCCAGCCAAGGGGTGTCACGGGGAGGGCGTCGTCCACGCCCCTGACAGCCCTGGGTTCAGGCCGTCTGCCCCGGGGTTGGAGCAGCCAGGCCCTGGCCTGGGGAGGGGGTTGGCCCTGGGGGGAGGGAGGGAAGGGGCCTCCCAGGGCACAGCTGGGGGCAGAGCTGAGCCCTCTCTCTGCCCGCAGAAGTGAGCTGCCCTGCAGCTGCCAGGCTGACGAACAAGCTAAGCTGTTCCCCCTCCACCAGGAGACGGCAGCCAGCTAATAGCACAGCTGGTGAGTGCCCTCTGCTGCCAGGTACCGCCCTGCCCTGCGGGCCTCTTCCCTGAACCCCCTGCCCTGCTGGGTACTGCCCTGCCCCATGGGCCTCTGCCCCTGCACTCCCTGTCCTGCTCTTCCGGGTACTGCTCTGCCTCATGGGCTTCTGCCCCTCCACTCCCTGCCCTGCCAGGTACCACCCTGCCCCATGCATCTCTGCCCTTACACCCCCAACCCTGCCGGGTACCACCCTGCCCCATGGATCTCTGCCCTTATACCCCCCACCCTGCTGGGTACCGCCCTGCCCCATGGGCCTCTGCCCCTGCACCCCCCACCCTGCTGGGTACTGCCCCATGGGCCTCTGCCCCTGCACCCCCCACCCTACTGGGTACTGCCCCATAGGCCTCTGCCCCTGCACCCCCTGCCCTTCCAGGTACCGCCCTGCCCCACGGGCCTCTGCCCCTGCACCCCACACCCTGCTGGGTACTGCCCCATGGGCCTCTGCGCCTGCACCCCCTGCCCTTCCAGGTACCGCCCTGCCCCACGGGCCTCTGCCCCTGCACCTCTTTCCCCACCTTAGGGACTCCCTGCTATCTGCACCCTCCCGGAGGACACCCCCCATTGCGCCTGCCCCCCACCCCCGGCAGTAGCACACTGTCGCTGCCCCCCAAAGCCTTTCAGAATCACGTGCCCCACCTTTCCACAGCCCCCCCAGTGTCATACTGGCACTGCCCTGCCAGCCCCCCGGTATCATGCCTGCACCCCCGGGTGCCTTCTCCTCCTGTCTCCTGCACTAACCATTCCCCATTGTGTGTCGCCTCTCCCCCTCCCGCCCCCAGGTCACGCCGGCCTTCCCCAGCACCCCCTTAGCTGGTGGGGCGGGTGAGCAAGGCTCGCCCTGGGGCAGGTCCCTGCTGTCCGGGGCATCCTGAGATCTCACCCCCCCCCCCCTCTTCTCTTGTAGTTTCTAACTGGGCTGGAGGCCTCTGCTCAGCATGCTGCTCTCTGGCTTCCCGGGGCCTCTCTACTAACCCCCGTCTGTCCGTCCGCGCGTCCGACTGTCCTGCTCTCTCGTCTCCTGTGTCGTTCCCCAGCTGCTGCGCTCGCTCTCTCGCGCTCGCTCTGTCCTTGCAAGCCTGTTGATAGGGTAGCTCGCCTGTCGGGCCCGGGCCCAGCCTGCCTGGGGCTGGCGCGGTGGTGCCTCCGGCCCGGCGCAACCCACCTTGATTTTAAAATGCCTTAAGCAGACGCCACGAGGAATGTCCGGCATCGAACCCAGGCCCAGGACGAGCCCCCCCCCACCCCCCCCACCCCAGCCCTCTGCACCCCGCGGAGAGGGGGGGTATTAGCCATTTCACCCCACACCCCCTCATCTGCCTCCCAGCTTTGGGGTGCTAGAGCCCTGAGGACCACTTCCCCTGAGGTGTCCCCAGCAGGGCCCTGGGAGCCTGTTTTCTCATCTCAAGGGGTGAGCACCCCCTGGTTCCCAGCCTGCCGTCCCACTGGGGTAGAAGGGGCCCCGCAGTGCGGGCAGGTCCGGGCCTCGGGCTCTTCCCTCTGTCGTCTCCCCCCCGCCCCCCCCCCCCCCACTGCACCCCAAGCTCGCCCAGCTGCCAGCACTGCCCCAGCCCAGCCTGGCATCTGGACTTGGCGCTGCAGCGGCTGCCGAGCGGCCATCTGTCCCTTCCACCCACAGCCGTGCTGGGGCGATGGCTGCTCGCCCCTAGGCTGGGTCCCCGGCCTCGCCCAGCGTCAGACTAACCCCCGGAGAGCCCCTGTCCCCCGCACAACCACTGGGCAACAGGCTCAGCAGAGATGCTGGGGACCCCCAGCTCTGGTGCCCAGAGGGGGGTCGCTCCTGGGCAGGGCAGAGGTACCTGTGCTAGCGCTCGGGGCTCTGTACATGGGCTGCCTTCTGCATCCTGCCCCCAGGAGGAGTCCCACCCCCCTGGCGCTGTCTGAGCTGGGCCCCTGCCTGCTCCGGGAACCTGCATATTCCTTAGCCTCGCTCCCCAGGCTACTGATCCCGGGGTCTGGACGCCTTCCAGGTTGAAGTGGGCTCCCCCCAGAGCTAGCAGGTGTGGGGTTTGGGGGGCAGAGGTGCTGGGCTAAAAAATGGGGGGACACTGCCATGGTCGTGAAATCTGCCTGGGGGCTTTGCCCCCCCCCCATGCCCATTATACAGCTTAGCCTACGGGGCCCGGGCACCCCACACAGCGCTGTTCTGGACAAACCGAAGCTGCTAAACCCACGTTCCGTCGGTGTCTTTTTTCTGTGTCTCGGGTAGCTGGGCCGGTGGGCGGCCACCTCTAGCTTGCGTGCGTGTGTCCCCAAAGGGAAGAACACAGACCACCTCCCCTGCTCCCCTCTTCTCCCATCACCACGGCCGCTACGCCCAGAGCAGAGCGGGCCGGGGAGACCCTCGGCCCACCGTCGGGGTCGCTCTGCCCCGCTCCCGAGAGGCGGGAACACACAGGCCCTGCCCACCCACCTCCCTGTCTGCTCACATCACACCGAAATGTTGCATGTTGGAGTAAAAAGTGTTTATTTAAAAAAATCAATCAATAAAGAGATGAGAATGAGCAAGCGCCCTGGTGTCTGGTGGCTGGGGGCAGCGGGCACGAGACAGGAGCAAGAAACTCTTGTGGGCAGGCAACGTCCTTCGGTCTCGTGTTTGTGCAGCACCTTGCACAGTGGCTTGGTCCACAACAGGAGCTCCTACATCGGGCGGGGATGGGAATAACTTTCACTAGCCCATGGGCCTGTTATCCTGCCTTGGCTTTGGAGGTGGGAGCCAGCTGGGCAGGGGACTTTTGAGGATTGAAGAATAGGGAAATATAACATTTCTTCCCCCACCCCCTGTAGTGTTGGGCATGCAAGCTTTCTCCTGAAGGTGGTATGGTGGGCGCGGGGGGAGGAAAAACCTGCTGTCCAGAAAGGCCAACCCTCGGCAGGCCAAAGCTAGGACAGAACTGATCTCCCCCTTGATTGGCCCAGCCCCCCGTTTTCAGCTATTTCACTTTAGATGTCAAAGAACCCCAGAGCCAGCCGCAGCCTCCCAGGGCAGGAGCAACCCTCGCGCGTTAGCCTGGCTCTGAGCACGACCCCTCCTGCCAGTTTGGTGCCACTTGCCCTGGGAGTGATGCCAACCCAGAGCCCACATGCCTGTCCATGACCAGCCCACGGAACCATCCCTGAGCTCTGGTTTCTGATCCCCACGCAGGGTCGTGGCTGTGCCCAAGAGAACCCCCAAGGCCAATTTGCAGCAGAGGAAGGATGAAGGGGAAGCTGAGGGCAGGGATGAAGTGAACATGGGTGGCCGGGGGGCTGCCCCTTGAGGTGTGATGCTGCGCCAGGCGTCAGGGGGACGTCCGGGAGTGGGAATGAGATCAGGAACCTCTTGGCTCTGATCCAGCCCAGCTGGGGGTATGTGACCTGCCTCAGCTCCCATCTGATACGTGGGAGCTCTCGGGCCGGGTCGCAGTAGGGGTTGTGCCCTTGTGACACTCACACACACATCCTGGTGGCTCGTGGGCCCAAGAGCAGCTAGCCCTGGAGGCTGAACCCTCTCCCCCTCTTGGGGCACAAGAGGAGAATGAGGTTGTGACCTTTACTCCTTGTTTTGCAGCAGGTGGCCCCCTAAGATCATGGCCTTTACCTACTACTCCACCTGAGTGGGGTCGCAGATCAAAGCTTAGGGACCATTTGACCCCTCCCGTGTAACACAAGTCATTTAACTTCATCCAATTACCCCTGCATTGAGCCCAAGAACTTGTGTTTGACTAAAACATCTTCCGGACAAGCCTCCAGCCTGGATCTGGGGACACCAACAGATGGAGAATCCACCACTTGGGAGGTGGTCCCAATGGTTAAACACCCATCCAGTTAATTGTGTGTCATTTTTAATGTGATTTTCTCTGGCTTCAGTTTCCAACCATCAGTTCTCGTCCTGCCTTTCTCTGCTAGGGCAAAGAGCCCTACAGGAACCGGGGTTTTCTCCCCATGAAGATACTTAGATGCTCTAATCCGGCCACCTCTCAATCTCCTTTCTGATAAGTGAAACGGACTGAGCTCTTGGCGAGCCTCACTGTCCGGCATTTTCTCCAGCCTGCAAATCGGTTTTGTGGCTCTTTTCTGCACCCTCGCCAACTATCCGACATCTTTTTTCAAATGACAAAGGGTCCTGTGGCACCTTATAGACTAACAGAGGTGTTGAAGCATAAGCTTTCGTGGGTGAATACCCACTTCTTCGGATGCTTATGCTTATTCACCCACGAAAGCTTATGCTCCAATACCTCTGTTAGTCTATAAGGTGCCACAGGACCCTTTGTCGCTTCTGCAGATCCAGACTAACACGGCGACCCCTCTGACACTTTTTTCAAATGGGGACCCCAGATCTGGCCGCAGCCGTCGCTCTCCCCGATGCCGCAGACAGAGATAAAATCCCCACCCTGCCGACTTGCTCTTTCTGCCGCCACGTCGCCCCGGGAGCCGTGTGTCCAGTGTGACCCCGCGATCCTTTGCGGGCGACGCTGCAGGATCGTGTCCCTCCCCCCCATTCTGTAAAATGGGTTTGCATGGGCCCAGCTCCCGCTCCCCCAGCCCGGCTCATTCTGTGCGCCCCAGGCCCGGCTCCCCTGGCCCCCCGTGCCCTGCCCAGCCTGGCTCCCCCTGCCTGCCCTGGCCCCTGCCCCCTGCCCAGTCCAGCTCCCCAGGCCTGAGTCATTCTGTGCACCCCTGGCCCAGCCTAGCCTGCCTCCCCTGGGTCGGCTTCACATGTGTTCCAGCGTGACCTTTGCCCTCTGCCCCCCAGATGGGGTCACGACCCCTAGAACCTGGTCTGCGCATGCTTTGTGACCTTTGCCGCCCTTCTGACACCCTCGCGCTGTAGGGACGGGGGCGGCGGGGCGCATGCGCAAGGTGGCTGGCATTCCCCCCCCCCATCACGTGACGGGGGAGTCAGCTGGGCCCCGCTTCCGGCGCCGGGGGCAGAAGGCGGAAGCGCGGCCGCGCGGGCCGAGCAGGGACATGGCCGCCTCCGCCGGGCCCGCCGCGCCGCGCACCAAGACCAAGCGGAAGCGCTTCGTGCCCCAGCGCGTCAAGGTGCCGCGGGCGGCGGACCCGCTGCTGGGCGTGTTGGGCTGGGGCGTCCAGCACCAGGTGAGGGCGGGGCCGGCCCCCCACTGCCCCCCCCGGGAGCCCCCAATCCCCCCACTGCCCCCCCCGGGAGCCCCCCCCGGGAGCCCCCGATCCCCCCACTGCCCCCCCCGGGAGCCCCCGATCCCCCCACTGCCCCCCCCGGGAGCCCCCGATCCCCCCCTCGGGAGCCCCCGATCCCCCCACTGCTCCTCCCTCGGGAGCCCCCCTCGGGAGCCCCCACTCCCCCGCCCCCCTCGGGAGCCCCCACTCCCCCGCCCCCGATCTCCTCCCCCCTCGGGAGCCCCCGATCCCGGCCCCCACTGCCCCCCCCACCCGGAACCCCTGATCCCGCCCCCCCACTGCCCCCCTGATCACGGGGGTCCCCGTTCCTCCCACTCCCTCTGCCCCCGTAACCCTGATCCCGGCCCTCCCGGGAAACCCCCACTGCTCCATGGGAGCCCCCGGCCTGGCCCCCCACTGTCCCCAGGCACCCCTGATCCCGGGGCCCCAGTCCCCCACTGCCCCCCAGGACGACCACACCCCTCCCTGATCCTAGGACCCCTGATCCTGCCCTGAGGCCCCTTGAGACCTCACTGCTCTACTGGTTTGGGACGTCCAGCAGCAGGTGCCCCCCAGGGCCCCCCCGATCCTGGTTCCTCATTATTCTCTGAGGCCCTCAGACCCTGAGCCCCTTAGGTGTCACTGCCACCTCTGGGCTGGATGGGAGCAGGGCCCCCAGGACACCTCCCTCCCACTGTTCCCCAGGCACACCCCACCCCCTCCAGCCTGGGAACCTGTGTTTCTCCCCCATCCCTGACCGCACTGCCTCCTGGGAGTGAGTTGTGGCAGTTCAGTACCAGGTGAGACCAGGACACCCCCTCGCACTGTCCCTCCGTGCAGTCACCAGGTGAGACACCCCACACTATTCCCACTCGTCCCTGGGCATCTCATCTCCCTCTGCTTCCCCCCACCCCAGCGTGAGTCACAATGTGAGTTCTGCAGAAGTTGCCCCCTTCCCCAGCCTTCACCTGAGGCAGTGGGTCTGACTGGGGCGGTGGGGGGGGAGTCCTAGTTATGCAGGCGTTACGCAGATGTGACCCCTTAGGCGGGGGTGTGAACTTTGGGGGGTTTACTGCTGAATGTCAGTTTGTGCCCCCACAGTTCCCGGCGGCTGTGCTTCTTAAATAGTCCTGCTCTCTAGGGCCGCAGCCGTGGAGCTCCGTAACCAGGTCACAGCGCAAAGATTTTAATCAGGGCAACTCCCTGGGAATGGGGGCAGAATTATTCCAGCCTCATAGAATCTCAGAGTTGGAAGGGACCTTAGGAGGTCATCTAGTCCAACCCCCTGCTCAAAGTAGGACCAATCCCCAATTTGTGCCCCAGATCCCTAAATGGCCCCCTCAAGGATTGAACTCTCAACCCTGGGTTTAGCAGGCCAGTGCTCAAACCACTGAGCTATCCCTCCCCCCTCCAACCATACCACCTTCTGGAGAATGCAGGCAGGGAAAGTGAGGCTCCCAGTCCCCTGCTCAGACCCCATCCGAGGGAGCCCTGTGGGGTTTAGAAGGGGTGGCCCACACCTTTTTAGGCATGTGTATGGCATTCCTGAGTGCCTACGCCCCGCTGCCTGACAGCGACTGAGGGACCCTGGCAGGCAAGAGCTAGTGAGATCCCGAACCCCCCTCGTGACCCATGTCCGAGGTGGGGCGCAGCATCCTCACGCAGCGGCAAGCTGGAAAGGGGAGAACGTCCCAGCCCCACGGTGCCAAGTGGGACGTGGAGCAGGCGTCTGCACTGTGGGATCAGTGTCTCAACCCACACTCCTACCGGGTGCGCCGTACCAGGGCCACCCCCTAGCCGCCGGCTGAGACCAGAAGCCAAGGGACCCGCCTTCTGGTTCCAGGGGCTGTAAGTGACCCTCCAGTCCAGCCCCCTAGAATGCCAGAGCTCTGCGTCCTGCTTATGAGCCCCAGAACAACCTGGACTTCACAGTGTAGCAGGCTGCTGGTATGTGGGCCTTGGAGCGTGGAGTGTGGTGGTCCCTTAACCCTGGCCAGCGGCTTCCTTCCTGGCTGGTTGTCCCGGGTGGTGCCTTGGCTTCGTCCGGCTCCCTGTTTGGTGTGTTGTGTTTGTGCCATGGCTTTAAAAAAATCACATGGCTGGTAAGAATCCGAGCAAGTCTTCGAACCGGTGGAGCTAAGATGGCTCGAGCGTCTGGCTGCTCATGGAGTTCAGACGTTCTCTGGCGTGGTCTCCCGCACACGTGTCCTTGCAGTGTTGCGTTCAGCTGCCAGGACCCCGCCGCGGGCCATCGCTTTGTGCCTGTTAACGCTGGGGCTTTTCGCTTGGCCCTCGCAACGGACGGTTCCCCTCTTCGGAGCGGGTCCGTGAGCGGTACGGAGCGTTGGCTGAACCTCTCCATTTTCACTGTCTGCTAGGCTCTTAATGGGGCTCAGCTGGCCGTTAATAACTCTTGTACAGTGTCCTTCACCCCTGGCTTGCAAGCACTTCCCAGAGAGGGACGTACCATTTAGGGGGAACCGAGGCACGGGGCAGGGATGGGACCTTGCCCAAGGTGGTAGAGCTGGGATACGAATGGGGGTCTCTGAGGCCTGGGGCGCTACCCACCAGGCCACAGGGCCTCCCAGTGACTCTGCTGGAGCTCGGTTGCCTTCTAGCAGCTGATGGTAGAGCCCCAAAACCTAGCTTTGGGGGCTGTCCGCACGGCGTCTGTCATGTGGCCCCGGCGTCTCCTGCTGCAGTCTCCCCCTGTGCTGCGCTCGCTGCAGCCAGCTAAAACAGGAGCTCCTACCACACGCCCGCCCTCCCAGCCGGCTCGCTCCTCCCACAGGCTCCATCGGTCTCTGCCGGCTGCTTTCCTCTGACGTGCTTGGCACCGCCATGGGCGAGCTCCTCCATGTTAATCCGCAGGTCGTTCCCAGAGCTCCCTCGAACGCCAACGCACGGGGTGCTTGCTGCCTGAATTAGCTCTTTCTAGCTGCTTATGCTGGTCCCCTGGGCTCCTGTCACCCCGTTCCAATGGCCGTGGCTGTATATTACCCCATCCAGTAGGGGGCGGTCACAGGTTGCCTGGCACTTGCTGTCCAGTTCATTTGGAATAGCTCAGGGAGTTCTTCCCCGGCACCTCTCTACTGACGTGCTCCGGACTCTGCCAAGCAGCCTCCGGATCAGGCCCTGAGCCGTATTTTTGGGCCATCCTAGCTGGCTCTGGGCGGCTGTGTCGTCTCAACGCTGTCCTAGCCCCCCGACCCCGCCGTGTTGATAGCAGGAACGGAAGCTGTCCTGTGTGGCATTGGCTCTGCCCGTTTCTGTGCGCCTGGATGAGGTTGGCAGGACACCCAGCAGCAGGTCTGAGCTCGCCTGGGGTTTGAGTGCCGCCTTCTGAAGCCCCGAACCTGCGCGCTGGGTGGGGAGTAACCCGCCTGCCCTGTCTTCTGTTGCCAGATCAATGAACTCAGCCAGGTTCCCCTGCCGGTGATGCTGCTGCCTGACGACTTTAAAGCCAACTCTAAAATCAAAGTGAACAATCATCTCTTCAACAGGTGAGTCGCTGCCCCCATGGAGTCTGTGCTTGGGGGGGGTCGAGCGGGGGGGTGCGTATGCACAGCTTGCTGGCTGGTATCGAAATGGCTGAGGTTGGACGTGGTAAATTACACCCCAGTGCACCGGAGATCAGACTGACTGGCTCAGGAGAAAGCAGGGCAGGTGTCCTCCTTGGTGATAGAGTCCTGCCTCGGTGCGGGGGACTGGGCTAGACGACCTTTCCGAGTCCTGCATTTCTCTGATTGCTTCTGTGCTGCGCCCAGTGCCCCGGTTTGTTGCTGCAATCCCTGCGCCGTCCGCAGGGCTGAGTCCGCCCCCTCCCTGCTAGAGGTTACTGAAGCTCTCCGGGCTCTTCTCGCAGTGATGTGTCCTCCAGTTTGGGCAGCTTGGTTTGGGTTCCCCAAATTTCCACCCCATCTCAGCCGGCTGCAGGAGTGCCTGGGGGCCGCAGGATCCATGCTATGCCACAGCTTTTAAACAGTCCCTTGGAGGAACCCCTCGGCAAGCCAGGCCCCCGCCCTGCTCCCTGGCGGTCTCACTCTCCGTCAGTCCCGGGTCGGAGCTCGGTGTCCCGGAAAGGCCAGTTCTGATCCTACCCTGTTGTGTCCTGTTTGGTGTCATAGTTCAGTCCCTGAGGCATCAATTTTTCCAAATCCTCCATTGATGCAGGCTAGTTCCAGCCAGCCCCCGCCGAGCCCCCCCGCCCATCCCTACGCCCCTCGTGTCTTCTGCTCTGCCCAGGAGCAGCATTTTCACCTCCCGCGCCCGCTGCGTGGCGATCCCAAGCCAGGTCAGCCGCTGCCACGCCAATCGCGGGTCAAAATATTACCGGAAATTCCCACTTCCGTCCCAAGATGCTGCCAGCTCTTCCAGCCGTGTGCCGTTAACTGGCTGCAGGGCTCCGTGCTTTCCGACCACACCCCGCTTGGAAATCCCTCGGTCCGGTTTGCCCTGTGTTCAGGGGGCCCCTGAGCGCTCCTTCTCGGCTGGCGCGCTCCATTGTCTGGCCGGGCAGTCGCTTGGGAAAGTAGCCGCGATCTCCCCTCCTCCCCAGAGAACGCGCCTCAAAATGGGACTGGGTTCCCTTGGATCTGTGTGGGTGGAACCCCACTACTCCTTACGGCCAGCGCCCATGTGCGGGGTGGGGCTGGAATATGTGCCACAAGGTGGGACTGGACGACGGGATGGATCACTCGATAAATTGCCCTGTTCTGTTCAGTCCCTCTGAAGTATCTGGCGCTGGCTGCTGTCAGAAGACAGGCTACTGGGCTAGGTGGACCTTTCGTCTGACCCGGTCTGGCCGTTCTTACATTAACCTCGTCACTTAACCTTTGCTTTGTTAATCTAAGGAGCTCAGTCTGTCCTTATAAGGCAGGTTTCTGATCCTGTTACCGTTCTCGGGGCTCTTCTCTGAACCCTTTCCAATTTATGTAGCAACATCCAGAACTGGACGCGGTCAGCCCAGGGCCAAACATAGAGGTAAAATAACCTCTCCACTGTCCGCTCCCACTCGAGATTCGCCCGTGTCCTGGGATGGCATTAGATTGGCCACAGCGTGGCACTGGGAGCTTGTGCTCAGCTGATTATCTGCCACGCCCCCCAAATCTTCTTCGGAGTCCCAGGAGAGCGCCCCCCCCCCCCCCCCCCGACCTGCTTGCTGACCCCTGGCCAGCGTCCCCACCTGTGGGGTGATCCCTGGCTCTGTCTAGTGTCCTCCAACCTCTGCCTTCTGCTTCGACTGCCAGCAAGGAGGGTCCCCGATGCCGGTGGCGGGTTAAGGTGCCCACAGGCAATGCGGTATTGGACTGAATCACATGCAACTCTGCTGTGCCAGGCTCCTGGTCCCTTCCCGGAGCCAGCTGGTCCCTCCGGTTCTAAACACTGCCCCTGCCCCCTCTCCCTTTGCCCCGCCAGGGAGAACCTGCCCAGCCACTTCAAGTTCAAGGAGTACTGCCCGCAGGTCTTCCGCAACCTCCGCGAGCGCTTCGGGATCGATGACCAGGACTACCAGGTGGGTAGCACGCTCCCTGGGGACCTGATGGTGTGTGGGGCGGAAGGGGGAATGTGTGTCCTGGGCCTCCCATTCCAGGGCCCAGTGTGCGTAGAGGGGGACGTACGCAGACCCAGGCAGCTACCCTGCCCCACGGGCGGGTTGGGACTGGCTGAGCTGGGGGCTGGTCACAGCAGCCTTCTTACAGCCCTGGCCGATTCTCTGATATCGCTGGGGTGGTGCCCCTCACGTGGGCGCCTTGGCAAGGCAGGTCTCCCATAGCAGATGGCCCTGAAACTCACCGTGTGCCCCACTGGAGGATGGAATGTCCCGGGGTGGGGCACAGTTCTCACGCCTGCTCTCTCCCACCCCACCCCCCAGGTCTCCCTGACGCGCAGCCCACCCCACTACGAAGGGGAGGGGAGCGACCGGCATTTCCTCACCTCCTACGACCGGACGCTGGTGATCAAGGAGATCTCCAGCGAAGACGTGGCGGACGTGCACAGCCTCCTTTCGCATTACCACCAGGTACGGCCGGCCGGGGGCGGCGGGGCTCTGAGGTGTCCCTGCCTCGCCACCTGGGGGCGCCAGAGCGAACCTGCCTGCCGCTGGCAGGAAATGAGCCGAGTTCGAATCCCAGCGCTACCACCAGCCGGCGGCCACAAGGGCACATCGCTGCCCCCTCTTCTGGCCGGGGTCTCTAGAGGCCTGACCGTCTGGTGCCTCGCTCTCTGCCCTGGCCCCTGCCAGTCTGACACGGCCCCGTCTCCTTGCAGTACGTGGTGAAGTGTCACGGGATCACCCTGCTGCCCCAGTTCCTGGGGATGTACCGGCTCGGCGTGGACAGCGAGGAGACCTACATGCTGGTCATGAGGAACGTATTCAGCCACCGGCTCGCCGTGCACAGGAAGTACGACCTGAAGGTAACGGGGGCAGGGCCAGGGGCGTTCACCGGCGCCAGGCTCCCGGGGGCACCCGCCATCCCTGCAGACACAGGGGCTGCTGATCATACTGCCGGCCCGTCCAGTCTGTCGGGGGGACCCCGCTCTCTGTTCCCTCCTGAGCCCCCCCCGTGAGGCTGTGTCACCCGGGGTCGGCCCAGAGCATGGCGCCCCGAGGAATCGATCACCCCGGCTTCACCCGATTGGGGTCTCTGCCCTGAACCCCGCTTTCAGCAGCAGTTCGATAGAGACCCTCCTCCAGATCCCCCCTGCTGGAGCGCCGCTTTCCAGGCAAAGCCCTGGGGCTTCCCCGCCCGAGGAGTTTCTCACACCTCTGAACCCCAGAGGGCTCCCACAGGCTGGTGGGGGTCGGAGTCAGGCCGGCCAGGGCAGTGCGGCATCCGGCTGAAACCCCCCAGGACAGGCCCCCATCGGAGCTGTGGCTCTCGTCGCTTTCCGTACCCGGACACCACATGGCGACCTAGTTTAGGGGCCCCATTTCCCCGCAAAGGGCAGGTGGCTGCGACCCGCCCTGGATCTGTTCACGCCCTCCTCACCCCCACCCCAGCATGGTCCCGGGTGCTGGGGGTTGCTGGTTCGAGAGGCCAGCAGCAGCTGTGTGGCTAGTGCCAAACGAGCTGGGGCCAGTCGCCTGGACGGATCCCATAGTCAAGCTGCTCGGAGGTCCTGGGACTACTCCAGGGGCTCAGGGCAGTGGTGGGGGGTGTCTAGCCGCTTGGCTCCCATCCGTAATAATCAGGCGACAGTCCCCTAAATCTCAGCCATCTTCTCCCTCTTGCTGTGGCTTCTTGTGGCCACCTGCTCTGTGCCCCTCCCCGTGGACTCCTGCATGTATCCGACCCTTCCTGCGGCCGGGGGGCTCGTGATTAATCGGCGGGTACCTCTCTTGCAGGGCTCTCTGGTGTCCCGAGAAGCCAGCGACAAGGAGAAGGTAGCTGGGGATGGCTGAGGTTGTGGGGGGAGGGGGGGGTCTCTGACCCATAGATCTCTCGTCTCTGAAGCTCGCTTCCCTGCTCCTCGGTACCTAGCAAGCAGGGGGGCCTGGCTGGCGGCTCCCGTGGCAGTTGGGTGTCCTGAGGCTGCAGCCGTGGTAGGGGAGCCTCGCTTCCCTTTCTGCAGCTGCTCCTCAAAGCACCTGAGAACTCCGCCCCTCCTCGAGGGCCCTGCCGCACCTGCCCGCCGGGTTTCCATGCCCGGAGGTTGGGTCCGTGGGCCAACTACCCTGGGACTCCAGCCTTCTGGGATCCACCTCGCCGCTCGGCCCTGCTGGGCACACAGCCGCCTCCTGACCGGGGCACCGAGTGGGAGCCGGGCGAGCCGTGCCGTGCAGGGGGTGGCAGCTGTCGGGGGTGCAGCCCTGGGCTTCCGGCTCGGGAAGGGGCTCGGGTTCGCCCTCGGGGTCCCTGGGGCCGGGCAGCAGGCTGAGGGCAGTGGGAAGCTATGGGGTGTCCTGTGCCCAGCTGAGGGGGATCGTGCTGCCGAATGGAGGTTAACGGGGACCTGCTGACTCCATGGGAAGAGGCGGGCTCTGTCCCCTCGGGGTGGGGGGAGGGGAGCCGCTGTCTAATTCCCCCCACCCCAGGGAGGTGGAGCGTAGGATGGGTCTCTGCCTGTGATCTCTGACATGGTGCCACTGCTGGGACGGGGGAGCGGGTGGGTTTGACGGGGCGCCCTTGGCGGTGGGGGGAGCTGGCATCCCCTGGCCGGACAGAGCGTGCTGCCGGGGAGCGGCCCAGCCCCCTTCGAAAGGCAGCTGGAGCTGGCGAGGAATCGGCCGCTGTTAAATCCTTGAGCGACGCACCGGGCAGGGGGAACAGCTCTCAGCCCTGCACGGCTGCCCCTCTGTGCGCCGCCCGCCGGGGAGTAGGGGGCCAAGGCAGCAGCCCTCTCCCCCAGCACAGGCCTCGCGGGCTCCGTGCGGAGTGCTGCGGGCCCCAGGGTTGCCTCGCCAGCCAGCAAGGCCGAGGCGCGGGCAGGAGTGGGGCCGAGCTGATGCAAGCCCTGCCCAGAGGCTCGCTCTGTCTGGCTGGGGCCTGTGATGACCTAAACGAGCCAGGGCGAGATGCCGCTGGGGTTCTCCCGCCCGCCTCGCCCCATTCGGGGGGAGCGACCTGAGTTAGCCGGATAATCCTGATCTCGTTAGTGGCCTCCGCTGCCCTAAAGCCCAGGGGCGTGTCAGCACCTGGTTAACGAGATTTGAGGGCCGCGAGGGAGGCTTGATTGGATCTGAGCCCGTGAGCCGGGCGAATCCTGCCAGGGTGAGGGGCTCTGGTGCTGCGTTGGGAGCCAGCCGCCGGCTCCTGTTGAGTCTTGCCTCTGGGGGGGGAGCGGCTCCCTGGCGGCCGGGCTGCTGTCGCCCGCTCCTCCTGCCTTTGGGCACGGGCACCGTGTCCCTGGCCCCGCGCCCGCTCGCTGGCCTGGCTGCGGGTGGGGAACAAACTGGGATTCCCAGGCAGGGCCCTATGGGGCAGGCGCCCAGGGCTACCCAGCGGGGTGGGGGATGCGCTGCATGGTGCTTCCAGGCGGGGGCTGGGGGTTAAAGGGGGCGTTTCCCCCGGGTTTCGCCAGGCAGTGCGGGTGGAGGCTCAGTTTTGCCCCAGGGACCCTTGCAGAGGCGGTGGGGTGGGGCACTGCATTACCTGCGGCCTTGTCGCCCCGTGGGCATCTGCCCCAGGTCTGACGGGGCAGCGAGGGGGTTTCACGGGGTCCGAGGCGACTCCGTGAGCTGGGCTGCTCTGCAGGTCGTCCCTCGGCGCGTGAGGCTGCCCCCCCCCCAGGACCGCTAACTGTCTGGTTCCTTCCAGGTCAAGGAGCTGCCCACGCTGAAGGACATGGACTTCCTGCACATGGGCCAGAAGGTGTATGTGGACGAGGGGCAGAAGGGCGACTTCATGGAGAAGCTGAAGAGGGATGTGGAGGTAGGGCAGGCACCTCTGCCCCCCGGCGGAGCGGGGCGCTGGCATGTCTGACCGCCCCGCCGAGGTGGCAGCTGGCCCGTCTCACCTCGGAAAGGCGGCTGGGATCGGGTGCGGGCACCGCCTGCGGGAGGGTGCTAGGGGGCGTCTCACCTTCCCGAAACCGCTCGTCCTCCCGGAGCCGATCGGCCCAGACCCGCAGGGGGCAGCCTGTCCAGCACGGCTTGTCTAGCGACCAGAACCGGCTACCGGGCTCTGCCGGACCCCTCGGGGCGCGCTGCCGCTGCTGGTAGGGACCAAAACAGTCTCAGCTGTGGGAGAGAAGGGCACTGCCGTGGGAAGCTCGGTGCCCGGCTGGCTCAGCAGCCCTGCCTTTGCCAGGCGATACATTAGTGAGTGCTTAGGGTTAGGCGCTGGCTGGCACCGAGGGCCTGGCACTGCTGGGTCTCCCACGCCCACAGTAGCAGGCCCCTCGCGGCTCCGCTGAACTTCTCAGCTGTGGAGGTGGGGGGCGGGGGTCCCCAAACGTCCCTGCAGCCCAACGGCTCCGGAGAACTGCGTCGGGGGCCCTGTCTAGCACCTCTCGGTGCAGCCCCGTGCGGTCGGGGGTCTCCCTGCCCTGCAGATCGGGGTAGGGGAACAGCCCCTTACAGCCAGGCCAGCCGCGGAACAAAGCCGGGCCCTGCTCTAACTGCTAGGTAGCATGGCCTGAGTGGGAGCAGCGAAGGAGCCCCCTGGGTGGGAATGGATCCTTTCCCTGCCGCCCTGGTTCACCCCCTGCCCGCCGCGCCCCTAGTTCCTGGTCCAGCTGAAGATCATGGACTACAGCCTGCTGCTGGGTATCCACGGCGTGCTCCGGGCCGAGCAGGAGGAGGACGAGGATCTGAAGGAGGAGGAAGAGGAGGGGGAAGACGTCATGGCCGTGGGCTCCTACGGGACGTCCCCCGAGGGGATCGGTGGCTACCTGAACTCCTACAAGCCGCTGGGCCCCGGGGAGTTTGACCCCTACATCGACGTCTACGCCATCAAGAGCGCGGAAGGTGAGCGGGGCTGGCAGCGCCGGGCGGGGCAAGTTCTGGGGGGTGGGTAGCTTTGTTCCTTCCGCACTGGGTGGCCCATCAGGGAGACGGGGACGGCCGTGGAGCTCGCGGAGAGTGGCAGGGCGCGGATCCCCTGCGCCCACGGCTGGACCCCTGGTCAGGGAGCTAGCAGGCCCCTGCCAGTGGGTGGCGAGGGGCCCGTTGAAGGTCTGGCTGCCGGGGTAAAACGGGGTGTGGCCTTTTCCCCCCAGGCGGGCCCCAGCCGGAGGTGTACTTCATGGGCCTCATCGACATTCTCACGCAGTACGACGCCAAAAAGAAGGCCGCGCACGCCGCCAAGACCGTCAAGCATGGGGTGAGTCCCGCGCGTGCTGCGTCCGGGGCGGGGGGGGAGGGAGGACGGCAGCAGGAGCTGCGCGCCCCCCACTTGAAATAAGCCGCGTTCAACGCAGCCAGGCTGCGTGGCCTCTGGCCGGGCGAGGGAGGGGGTGTCAGAGCTGTGGGGCACAAACCCCCCCAACCCAGGCGTCCAGTGCTTGGCGCCCGGCATGCTGGCTCTGGGCTCTGCCCTCCTTTGGCCCTGGGGGTGGAATTCTTCCTCCTCCCTGGGAAGCACCCAGGGCCTGGGAGCCCATCTGGCTGCTGGCAAGCGTTGGAAGGTCTCCCTCGGGGGCGGGGGTTGGTGTCTGATCGGTGCTGCTCCCGGGGGCACCCGGCTGGCAGGGCTCCTCACTGGTCCCCGGCCCTGCCCCCGGGGCGGTTGGCGGTGACGCGGTTGTGACCCCCTGCAGGCTGGCGCCGAGATCTCGACCGTCCACCCCGAGCAGTACGCCAAGCGCTTCCTGGACTTTGTCACCAACATCTTCGCTTAGCCGTGACCTGCCCGGAGAGGCCCCCTTCTTCCCCCCCACCCCATCTCGTCTTGTCGGAGCTGAAGATCAAAGGTGTCCCCTGCCCCCCACCCCTTGGTCTTAGTGCCCCCTGCTGTTTGCTGGCCCAGAGAAGCCGGGTGGCAGAGTTGGCCAGGCGGGCTCGGTTGCAAACCAAGTGCCTTATCTTTATCCGCCCTCGCTTGCCCAGCCGGAGGGGTCTCGGGCGGGAGAGTGGGGAATGGATCCTCTGACTGGGGGGGGGGCTGCTGGCTATGGGGCCCTGTCAGCTCAGCCCATCTCTAGGGATGGGGTCTGCAACCAGCCCTGTCTAAAGGGCGGGGTGGGGAGGCAGCCTTGCTATACGCAATAAGAGATTCAACCATTTGGTGCCTTAGAGGGGGCAGAAGGTTCCTCCCTAGCAACGGTGACACCACCCCCCCACCCCACCCCGCTTTCCCGAGCCTGGGGATGGCAGCGGATCCCCTCTCCTGCCCACCCCCCATGTGCACTCTGCACTGCTCCCCCACTCCCCAGAAGGGAGAAGGTTCTCTTGGCCTGTCCCACGGTGTAATTTATTCCTAGGTGAAATCTCCCGGCTGGGGTCACGGGGGGAGTTAACACTAGTTTGCATTGGGGTCCCAGCCCCTCCTTACACACTACGTCTCCGGGGCCATGGCTGCTGCTGGCTCCCCCCGGCGCCTGCCCCCAGCCTCCCCCGCACAAGGCCGTGAGCCGCGTTAGGTGCCGGAGCCTGGGCCGGGCTTTGGGCCACCGGTGCTCGTGTCTCTGGGCCGCTGCTCCTCGGCCCCGCGTGCCGGAGGGGAGCGACTGGGCGCGGAGCTCCCTCCCCTGCCTGTGGGTACTCTGAGCCCCTATGCTGGGCTCCCGAGGCCAGCGGGCAAACCACCCCCTCTAATTCATTTCAGCGGCAGCAGCCTCTGCCCGGCCACAGCGCCTTCCTCCTGGCATGGGGCAGCTGGCGAGTGCAGTTCCACCCTTCCTCCAGCAGGAGGTGCTGCCCATGGGTTGCCCGTGACCAGCGTGCCCGCGGCAGGGCCAGGCTCACGCTGGGTTTCAGCTTTGCCTGCCCAGGGTCCCAGCGGCCCCACGGTGGGGGTGTCGCGTCGCCGCTGCTGGGATTCCTCCCGGGCACCTGCCGTCCAGGGGTTGGGCTTTCCCCTGGATGTGGGGCTGCTTCTGCCCTTGGCCTGAGCCCTGGCTTGGCTCGCGCGGCGAGCTGGCAGCTAGCCCGGCGAGGGCGGTGCTGGGGGGAGGCCCAGGCTGAGGCAGGGCGTGGATGGGAAGTAGCAAAGCCTTCCTGACCGGCTTTGCCCCCGGGCCTGGTCTGCGATCCGTTACCCCCACGGCTGCTTAGGGGGGCATAGTAGAACAGGTCAAAGAGGTGCTCTGAACTCGCCCATCAGCAGCGCTGGCCAGGCTGGACGAAGTGGCTGCTCCCCTATCCATAGGGGGCTGGAGGGGCTCCCAAGCGGGAGGCTGGTGACCGTGGCCCCAGTTGTGGTTCCTTCCCCTCCAGCCATCCTGCTGCATGCCAGGACGCTCCGTGCGCCAGCCTGGGCAGGGCCCCGATCCTGCCCTGGGGCCGCGTGGGGAGAGGGACCCTGCCGGCCGGGCCGCAGGTTAGTCTGCTGCACCTTCTATTTTTGTAAACTCTGGTGTATTTCCGTTCCCGGTATCTGGATAGAAATAAATTATTGTCTGACAGCAGCCTGGCTCTGGGTTCTTGGCCCCTGGCAAGCAGCTGGCGAAGGGAAGGAGGTATGGGGTGGGGCGGTGCCGGCCCTGCCCCTACTGGCTGTCTGGGTAGGGACTAAGGCGTGTGAACTTCGCCATCCGTGCTTGGGGCAAATGCCGGAGCAAGGGGTGAGGCTGCGGTGCCCCCAACCTGGCGCTGGGAGGGTAAGAACAGGGAGGGGTAGCTCCTTCCTGACCCCTGCGGCCCCTGGAGCCTGGGCATGAGCTGTGTGGCTACAGATGATCCTTGTTCCTTTGGGCTGCTGCCCCCTGCCCTGGGGGGGCCCTCAGCCTTGAGCCCTCATCGATGGTAGGGGAGAAAAAAGTTCTGGTGTGTTGTAGCCTCCCCAGCACCTAACTTGGCCCCTCCAGCTGCTTCTGCCTATGGGGCCGGGGGAGGGGGGGGGGAGAGATAACTGGTGGTACCACTCAATGTGGAGAGTGAGCCTCCTCTGCCCCCCCCCCCCCATGGCTCCTGGCATCAGGGCCACCCCCTAGGGAAGCTCCTCACCATCCACCCCCGTCCCCTTACACCCATCACCCCCAACCCTGGGCTGCTGCCTTTTGCAAATCTCCCCCCACACACCTGCAAGGGGCTGAGCTGGAACTGCCTGCCCTGAGGGCGGGGGGGGGTGGTTCACCATAGTATTATCTGCCCTTCTCCTAGGGTGACCAGATGTCCTGATTTTATAGGGCCAGTCCTGATATTTGGGGCTTTATCTTATATAGGCTCCTATTACCCCCACCCCCTGTTCCGATTTCTCACACTTGCGATCTGGTCAGCCTACCTCCCCGGTATGCCGCGGTTGTATGAAACCAGCCGCTCGCTGAGAACCGGCATGATCCCATTTCGCACTTTTACAATCCTGGCTTGTGCCCCTCGGGTGGGCTCATCTCCCCTCCTGGGCCCAGGGACCCACCAGGGCAGTTCCTCTTTCTTCTCTAGCCCCTTTGACGGGCCTGGATACAAGGGGGATGCGCAGTGGGTGTTGCTGGGCTTGTGAGAGAGAGGCAGGGAGGCCTAATGGGTATGGGGCTGGGCCTCAGGACACCTGGGTTCTGTGCCCACCTCTCCCCTGACCTGCTTCCTGCCTCAGTTTCCCTCCCTCCTCGGGCAGGGGAGCCTGTGAGCGCTTTGGGTCTGGGCCTGGCTCCAGCGCTGCCTGGGCCGTGGGCCCCACAACCTGGGTGGGGGGGACCCCTGGATGCTCCCCAACCCCAGGTAATGGTGATGAGAGCTCTGGGGTGGCCCTGTCCCACCTGGGGTCCCGGCCCTGCTGCTTGCAAAACATCCTGCCCCTGCCCTGTGGGGCGGGATCGTAACCAGCCCGGGGCACCCGCGTGTTCCTGTTTGACTCCCCTTGGTGGTGCCCTCGCCCCCCCCCCCCCCCCGGCTTCCAGGGGAACCTGTTGGGTGGGGTGAATCCCCCGAACCCCCCCCCTTCCCAGCCAGGCCCAAATGGAGTCTCTACACCGCCCCCCCTCGATTCTGCGGGGGGACTCTGCCCTCCTGGGCTGGCTCTCCGCCCCCCCCCCCCCCCCCCAGCCTGGTGTCCCCCCAGATCCCAAGTGCAGTTGGGCTTTGGGCACCACGTGGGCGGGGGGGGGGCTTTAGGCACAAAGCTAGGGACCCCCCCCCACTTCCACAATCCCAGCTCCAGTGTCTCTTCCCGCCCCCCCCCCCCCCAACGAGCCCCCTTCCACCTCCTCCCCCCGCCACTCACATCCCGAACCCCCCCCCCCCCGCCCCGGTTTCCATAGCGCCGCCGCAGCCCCCATCGAGCGACGTGTCTCCCCCCCCCCCCAACACACCTCCGCGCCCCGCCGCCGAAGAGGAGCCGGGGAAGGGCCGGGCCCGCCATGGCCGCGACCACCGCTCCCGCCCCGCGGCGCCTCGGGGCAGCGGCGCCACCAGGTACGGAGCGGCCGGGATCCGTCCCCCCCCCGCGCTGCTGCGAGGCTTTTTCTCGGGCTGGGGGGGGCTGCAGAGATGCGGGGGGGGGGGGGCTGCAGAGATGAAGCGGGGGAAGGGTGGCTGGGGGGGGCTGCAGAGATGGGGTGGAGAAGCGGCGGGGGGGGGGCTGCGTGGCCCCGGCCCTGCCTGGCTGCTCCAGGGGGCCCGTGGCAGGGATCGGGGCCCGGCTGCACAATAGCAGCTTTCCCAGCGCTGCGGGCCATTGTGGGGGTGGGGTGGGGGGGGGCATGAAATAGACCTGGGCCAATGGGGGGTGGGGGCGCTTGGCTTCCTACCTTTGGCTGCAGATCGAAGAGGGTCGAGCCCATCACCTGTCCCGGCGGTGGGGGAGGGGGCCGCTGTCCCCCCCCCCCGCCATAGTGTGAGCTGGGGGGTGAGTCCTGCTGAGAATGCAGAGCTGGGGGCGAGGGCGATGAATGGGTCTGATCTGAAGGATGGGGACGGGGTGATGGGGCAGGGGGGAAGAGTGCGGGCACATGGGGGGGGGGTCTGAGCTGAAGGGGTGAAGGGTGGGGGTAGATGGGGGGGTCTGAGCTGAAGGGGTGAAGGGTGGGGGTAGATGGGGGGTCTGAGCTGAAGGGTGGAGAAGGGGTGATGGGAGGGGGTGAAGGGTGGGGGCAGATGGGGGGTCTGAGCTGAAGGATGGGGAAGGGGTGATGGAGGAGTGGGGGTAGATGGGGGGATCTGAGCTGAAGGGGTGATGGGGGAGGGGTGAAGGTGGGGGAGGTGGGGGGTCTGAAGTGATGGGGAGGGGGGAAGGGTGGGGGAAATGGGGGGGTCTGAGCTGAAGGATGGGGAAGGGGTGATGGAAGGGGGTGAAGGGTGGGGGCAGATGGGGGGGTCTGAGCTGAAGGATGGGGAAGGGATGATGGGAGGGGGTGAAGGGTGGGGGCAGACGGGGGTCTGAGCTGAAGGGGTGATGGGGGAGGGGTGATGGGTGGGGGCAGATGGGGGGGTCTGAGCTGAAGGGGTGATGGGGGAGGGGTGAAGGGTGGGGAACATGGGGGGTCTGAGCTGAAGGGTGCAGGGGGTGGCGTTCTGGAGGATCCCTGCGCTCTGTCAGTTTTTGGCCCGTGTTGAATGCTCAGAACAGCCCGTGCCCACCCCTCCGCGTTCTTTGTCCTGTGGCAGAGATGCCCTGACTAGGCTCAATTCCCACCCCCCCTCCGGCCCCGGGCCTGGCACCCAGATAGGCCTTACCCCCACCGTGCCAGGCCTGGGGCCCTGCCGGAGCCCGATCTCCATTCCTGCCCCCTCTGTGCCAGGCCTGGAGCCCTGATGGGGCCCGATCTCCATTCCTGCCCCCTCTGTGCCAGGCCTGGGGCCCTGCCGGAGCCCGATCTCCATTCCTGCCCCCTCTGTGCCAGGCCGGGGGCCCTGCCGGAGCCTGATCTCCATTCCTGCCCCCTCTGTGCCAGGCCTGGGGCCCTGCCGGAGCCCGATCTCCATTCCTGCCCCCTCTGTGCCAGGCCTGGAGCCCTGATGGGGCCCGATCTCCATTCCTGCCCCCTCTGTGCCAGGCCTGGTGCCCGATCCACCTATAAACTCGGCTGCAGCGCTGACCTAGCAGGATCTCAGCGCTGGGCGCTGTCCAGTCTGGGGCCCCTGGTGAGATATGGAGCCAGCTCCCCCAGAGCCCTGCGCCCCTGCCCCTCCCGGCAAGGGTGACATGGCCTGGGAGCCTGCCGTGAAGGGACATTGTGCACGGGGGTCCGGGGGTGGGGGAGCAGCCCTGACACCCCTTTTTGGACCGGGATCTTGGGGGAGGGGGGGATACGTCCTCTCCGGAGGAATCAGCCTCGGGATGAGCCCCCCCATGGGGCATCATGGAGCTACCAACGATCTACATGGCCAGGCTGGCTGTAGTGGCTAGTTCCCTCCACCCCGATCCCCCCCACCCCCTGGGACCAGGTCTTTGCCAGCAAATCCCCCCTACCCATGGGGGAGGGGAGGCCTGTCTCTTGCCCGTTTGCCCCCCCGCCCCAACACACACACACACACTGCGAGGGATCAGGCCACCGAATCTGGGAACGCCCCTCCCCCCAACTCATGCAGCTGGCTGGGCCTGGTTTGCTCTCAGAGGGTCCCATGGGAGCAGATGCGGGGGTCCCTTCCTGCAGCAGCTGCGGGGGCTGGGTTGTTACTGGAAGGTTGCTCAGGCTGGCTGGTTATTGTAGGGTCTCCTGGGGGCTGTGCCCCGTGTGTATTGCAATGCAGCCGCAGAGACGGGGATGGTCAATCCTGGCTGGGCTGTGATCGCCAAGGGCAGCCGGGGGGCGCTGCTGTGTGGGGGCGGGAACTACAGGGTCACACTGAGCCTGCTCCCCGCTCAGCCATGCTGAAGTCAAGTCATACTGGGAGGGGGTCTGCCCTGGGGACGGGGACTGGGAGAAACTCCTCCCCTGGGGACACTGGCAAAGGGATCGTCCCTGTGGTGGGCACCATCAGGTGCCCCCCTGGCACCAGGGCCCCACAGGTACCAGCCCTTGCCAGTGAGCAGCGCTGACCCATGGCCCGGAGCAGAGGCAGATACCAGCTCCAGCGCCCACCTCGCTCCCTGCAGCGTGACACCCCCTAGCCTCGCCCTGAAGCCAGCCCTGACTCTGTGGGGAGAGCGCCCCCGTCTGAGCCCCCACACCCACTTCCTGCAGCGCCCGGGTGGTCCCTGAGGGTCTCCCAGCCAAGCACTGACCCGACCCCACCGTGCAGAGATCCAACTGCAAGATGCGCTCGATCTAGCCGTTTCCATCATTATCGGGCGCTCGGTGACGGCAGGAAAAACGGGGGGCCCCGGTTCCCCTCAGAGCCAAGAGTTACCTGGCATCGAACGGCCGGGCTGGGGGGATCTGCGGTGCGGGAGTGGAGAGGAGATCTGGGGTGTAGCTGGCATTGCCGGGGGCCCGTAGGGGGATTGGGGCCCTGCAGTCGGCGTTGGGAGCCGTGGGGCGAACGTTGCATTGTGGTGGTGGTGGTGGGAGGGCATAAGCCTTGGTGTAGGGCAAGGCTGGGCCCCGGGCACTGAGGTGGGCATTCCAGGCAGGGAGCTCAGAAGCAGGTGGGGGGTCCCTGGCGGGGTCCCCCAGAGCAGGCTGCGAGGCTGGAGCTGGGTCAGGCCGTCCGGGCCTGGTCCCATCAGAGGATGCGCAAACCTCAGTAGGTCTCTCTGCAGCTTGGAGGCCTCTGCCCAGCCCTGGCAGCCCCGGCCCAGATGTGACGCCGGCCGCCGCGGGCTCTGGGAGTGAACAGCCACGGACACCCCCACAGCCCCTGCTGGGACACTGCCAGGCAGGGCAGCGCCCACGACACCTGGAGCTCCTGGGCGCTAGAAACTCCGGGGCTCGGCTGATGCTTACGGACCAGGGGGAGGAGCCTATGCACCATGGCTGCTGGGCACCGGGTTGTTTGGATCCTGATGGATCCGGACAGGCTGTTTGTTGGCAGCCCCCGGTGGGACACGGCGCCTCCCCCAGATGCTGGTCACTCCCTGCAGGCCAAACCACCGCCCCCTCCATCCTCTGTACAAATTGAGCAGGGCCCAGAGAGCCATACCCATCTCAGTTCCTTATGCCAGCTGCCTCCCCAAGTGCCCCCTCGCATCCTCTTGCCTGGCAGAGCAGGCTCTTAGAGGTTTGTTAGCACACAGGCCTGCGGAACTCACTGCCACAGGATATGGCATCACCAAACAAGGGTGATGTCATGCTAGGAGTCTACTACAGGCCACCTAACCAGGTGGAAGAGGTGGATGAGGCTTTTTTTAAACAACTAACAAAATCATCCAAAGCCCAAGATTTGGTGGTGATGGGGGACTTCAACTATCCAGATATATGTTGGGAAAATAACACGGCGGGGCACAGACTATCCAATAAGTTCTTGGACTGCATTGCAGACAACTTTTTATTTCAGAAGGTTGAGAAAGCTACTGGGGGGAAGCTGTTCTAGATTTGATTTTAACAAATAGGGAGGAACTCGTTGAGAACTTGAAAGTAGAAGGCAGCTTGGGTGAAAGTGATCATGCAATCCTAGAGTTCACAATTCTAAGGAAGGGTAGAAGGGAGTACAGCAAAATAGAGACAATGGATTTCAGGAAAGCGGATTTTGGTAAGCTCAGAGAGCTGATAGGTAAGGTCCCATGGGAATCAAGACTGAGGGGAAAAACAACTGAGGAGAGCTGGCAGTTTTTCAAAGGGACACTATTAAGGGCCCAAAAGCAAACTATTCCGCTGGGTAGGAAAGATAGAAAATGTGGCAAAAGACCACCTTGGCTTAACCACGAGATCTCGCAAGATCTAAAAAATAAAAAGGAGTCGTATAAAAAATGGAAACTAGGACAAATTACAAAGGATGACTATAGGCAAACAACATGGGAATGCAGGGGCAAGATTAGAAAGGCAAAGGCACAAAATGAGCTCAAACTAGCTGCAGGAATAAAGGGAAACAAGAAAACTTTTTATCGATACATTAGAAGCAAGAGGAAGACCAAGGACAGGGTAGGCCCACTACTCAGTGAGGAGGGAGAAACAGTAACAGGAAACTTGGAAATGGCAGAGATGCTTAATGACTTCTTTGTTTCGGTCTTCACCGAGAAGTCTGAAGGAATGCCTAACATAGTGAATGCAAATGGGAAGGGGGAAGGTTTAGAAGATAAAATAAAAAAAGAACAAGTTAAAAATCACTTAGATAAGTGAGATGCCTGCAAGTCACCAGGACCTGATGAAATGCATCCTAGAATACTCAAGGAGCTAATAGAGGAGGTATCTGAGCCTCTAGCTATTATCTTTGGTAAATCATGGGAGACAGGAGAGATTCCAGAAGACTGGAAAAGGGCAAATATAGTGCCCATCTATAAAAAGGGAAATAAAAACAACCCAGGAAACTACAGACCAATTAGTTTAACTTCTGTGCCAGGGAAAATAATGGAGCAAGTAATTAAGGAAATCATCTGCAAACACTTGGAAGGTGGTAAGGTGATAGGGAATAACCAGCATGGATTTGTAAAGAACAAATCATGTCAAACCAATCTGATAGCTTTCTTTGATAGGATAACGAGTCTTGTGGATAAGGGAGAAGCGGTGGATGTGGTATACCTAGACTTTAGTAAGGCATTTGATACGGTCTTGCATGATATTCTTATCAATAAACTAGGGAAATACAACTTAGATGGGGCTACTATAAGGTGGGTGCGCAACTGGCTGGATAACCGTACTCAGAGAGTAGTTATTAATGGTTCCCAATCCTGCTGGAAAGGTATAACGAGTGGGGTTCCGCAAGGGTCTGTTTTGGGACCGGCTCTGTTCAATATCTTCATCAATGACTTGGATATTGGCATAGAAAGTACGCTTATTAAGTTTGCAGATGATACCAAACTGGGAGGGATTGCAACTGCTTTGGAGGATAGGGTCATAATTCCAAATGATCTGGACAAATTGGAGAAATGGTCAGAGGTAAACAGGATGAAGTTTAATAAGGACAAATGCAAAGTGCTCCACTTAGGTAGGAACAATCAGTTTCACACATACAGAATGGGAGGAGACTGTCTAGGAAGTAGTACGGCAGAAAGGGATCTAGGGGTTATAGTGGACCACAAGCTAAATATGAGTCAACAGTGTGATGCTGTTGCAAAAAAAGCAAACATGATTCTGGGCTGCATTAACAGGTGTGTTGTGAGCAAGACACGAGAAGTCATTCTTCCGCTCTACTCTGCGCTGGTTAGGCCTCAACTGGAGTATTGTGTCCAGTTCTGGGCACCGCATTTCAAAAAAGATGTGGAGAAATTGGAGAGGGTCCAGAGAAGAGCAACAAGAATGATTAAGGGTCTAGAGAACATGACCTATGAAGGAAGGCTGAAGGAATTGGGTTTGTTTAGTTTGGAAAAGAGAAGACTGAGAGGGGACATGATAGCGGTCTTCAGGTATCTAAAAGGGTGTCATAAGGGGGAGGGAGAAAACTTGTTCATCTTAGCATCTGAGGATAGAACAAGAAGCAATGGGCTTAAACTGCAGCAAGGGAGGTTTAGGTTGGACATTAGGAAAAAGTTCCTAACTGTCTGGGTGGTTAAACACTGGAATAAACTGCCCAGGGCAGTTGTGGAATCTCCATCTCTGGAGATATTTAAGAGTAGGTTAGATAAATGTCTATCAGGGATGGTCTAGACAGTAATTGGTCCTGCCATGAGGGCAGGGGGCTGGACTCGATGACCTCTCGAGGTCCCTTCCAGCCCTAGAATCTATGAATCTATGAATTATGGTGGCCGAGAACGGGCATGGAGGAGAAAAACTGGCTGGGGGTTCCTGAGACCAGTGAGGATGTGCACAGCTGGACAGGCAGGAGACCCAACGCAACAGGGGCATGAACCGCCAGAGCAGTCTGCGGGGCAGGGCTGCCCCCCAGGGCCAGGGCCTCTGGCTGCCGCTGACTGAAACAGCCAGGATTCGTGTCCGTTTCAGGGTTGCCCAGCACCGCACAGCAGCTATATAACTCTCGGTTTCAGTCAGTCGGTGCCAGGCCCCAGAAGCGAATCTGGGGAGCACCCTGGGGTGGGGGGCGGCGGTTCCTAAAAGGAAAATTGAGTGGAGTTTCCATCTGTATCGGAACCGAACCCAATGTTAACGTTTCCCCCGACCCAGAAACCCTGAGATCCGGTCGGCCCGGCCCCCCACCTGCAGCGAGTCCGGCCCAGGAATTTGGCTCCTTCCCTGCCCTGGCTGCGGGGGTCTGAACATAGTGAGGGATCCAACATAATCGGGGAGCAGCCGTTTTGGTAAGATGGGCCGCAAGGTGCCCCCCACAGGGTACGTCTGTGACCCCTTGTGACCCCCCCCTCCATGCACTTTAAACGCTGCCTGCCCTGCAGCCCAGCCCGCTGGGGATGGGGAAGTGGGGCCTGCCCGGGGTGCTGGGGATTGGGGCCTGAGCAGTGGGGAGATCAGTGGGGCAGGTGGGGCGGCAGGGGATGGGCTGACAGACCCATGTCTTGTGAGCCAAACCTGCCACGGCCAAACCCCCACACCGCGGGCAGAGCCGGGGCCCCACGTCCTCTGCACAAAGGGGGCTGTGCTGGGAGCCCACGGGGCCTGGGGGGCGGCTGGCCGTGGGGCATGGAGCGTGGCAGGTGGTTTGGGGTCGTGGGGGGGGTGACACAGACCGGACCCACCCTGGCTATTGGCCCACACGCCGGTGAGGAGCCCTGGCCGAGGGGGAGCCGTGAATCACGGAGGGGGTGGGAGGGGGAGCTGGAGATCACACAAGGATGGTGGGGGGGAATGGAGCTGGGGGGAGGGGGGGGAGGAGGAGATGGAGGCGGGGGGGATGGGCCCCCCTGAGCTGGGGGGAGCTCTGAACCTTGGAGGGTGTGTGTGTGTGGGGGGGGGTTACAGCTGGGGGGGGGGGGGCGCTGACGCCAGCCGGGCCGATCAGCTGCCGCGAATGGGGGGGGAGGGGGCTGGATAGACGGGGGAGGGGGCGGGGCAGCCCCTGCAGCGTCGTAACCCGCAACCCCCCCTTGTCTCCCCCCCCGCCCCGGTCTTTGTAGTTCCTGGTTCGCGGCTCCGCTGAACTCCGCGCTCCGGGCGCTTCCTGCTTCCCTCGCCCATGGGCTCCCCAGGTAGGTGCCGCCCGGCCCGGCCCCCTGCTTCCTCCCTCCCATGGGGGGCAGCCCCCCCAGGTGCAGGAGGCCTCCCCCCCACTCCGATCGGGTCCATCCCCCCCCCCGGGATAATTCTCCCCCCTCCCCCGAGGCTCCATTGCGGGGGGGGGGCTCTTAGTGAGCCCCCCCCCCTCGCGGTCTCCTCCCCTCCCCCCGTCCAGGTGTGGGGCTCTCCTGCGGGGGGGGGGGGGGCTGTTCTCTCCCTGCGGTGGGTCCTGCTGATGCTGGCCCCCGGGGGGGTGGGGTGCTGGGTCCTGGGGGGTGGGACGTGTCTGGGAGCCCGGACTCCTGGGTTCTTCCAGCCCTGGCCCCAGGGGAGGGAAGGGGGATCCAGTGGGTTAGGGCAGGGGGCGCTGGGAGCCAGCACTGGGGGTCTGGGCCTGTTCTGTGGAGCTCCCCCCCTCCCCCCCAGCTCAGCCCCACTTTAGGGCCACCCCAGCCCTGCTCCCCTCCCCCCCCACACATCTGGTCAGGCCCCAGAGGGGCTCCCCCCAGACAACAGGCCACAATTCAGCCCCCCCCTCCCCCCGTCTGAGACATCCCAACCCAGGGGCCGACTAGGGCAAAATCTCCTTCCGGCCTCCCCACTCCCCCGCCCCCGCCATGCCACCCCAGGGTGAGGCGTGATCTGAATCCTGCTGAGGTTGCCGGGGGAGGGGCCTTGCCTGAGGTGTCAATTACAGCAGCCTGAGGGCTGCTCTAACTAGCTCTACTCCCCCTGGCCCCTGGCTACGCAAAGTGCAGTGCCCTTTGGCCACACCCCTGATCTGCCCCATGTAGGGGGGCCAGGTCTGACCCCACTTCACCGGCTGGGACCCCTGTAGGGGTAATTCTTGGGGTGGGGAATGCACCCCCATTCTGGCCCATTCGCGCGGCTGGAGGGCGAGTTTAACAGCTGTACCTTAGGGTCCAGCTAGGCCCCCCCCTCCCTCTCCCGTGAACAACCCCACCCCTAGCTTCCTTATCCCTCCCCCAGGAACCGGGATTTTCCATCCATTACTCTGCTTTTTCATAACCCGAGGGGGGAGGGTGACCAGACAGCAAGTGTGAAAAATCGGGACAGGGGTGGGGGGTAATAGGAGCCTATATAAGGAAAAGACCCAAAAATCGGGACTGTCCCTATAAAATCGGGACATCTGGTCACCCTAGGAGGGGGGAACCCAGCCTTGGGCCTTAGGAAACGGGGTTTTTGCAGCTATCGCGCCCCCCTGTTTGTTAACCCCCCCCCATTTGTTAACCCCCCCAACCAAGCATTTCTCCCCCACCCCCTGCCTCTGTTTTATTTTAATTGCAGTGATGTTTATTAAACGATTGTCTTATGACTGTCATGTTTGTGCCGGGCGACTGATCAGCCGTGGGCGGGGTGGGGGGGGGGGTGAGTTTCATTTGAACTTGGGAGGGGTTGTTCGCCGTGGGGCAGGCCGTGGGGTACAACCCGCCTGCCACCCCTGAGATGGATGGGCGCTAACTCACCCAGCGATAGGGGAAGAGACCCCAGGAGAGACACCCCTGCCCACCCCCAGGAGCGTGGGACCCGAGGGTAGCGATTTGAAGGCCAGAGGGGACAATGATGGGCGCCCAGAACACCGGGGCCGAGGGGACGGCCGGGTCCCGGAGGGGATCCGCCCCTCCCCATGCTTCCCGGAGCCGAAGGTTCAGATCCCGGCTGGGACCGTTGGCTGGCTGTGGAAGGGGCTGGGGCGGTGTCCGTGTCTGTCTGTCTGTCTGTCTCTAGCCCACCCGGGAGGCGATGCTGGCGGCTTTGATGACTCTTCTTTTCTCTTCAGTGTCATTTGTTTTATCCAGGATGGCGGCATGCGGGGGCGCCACCAAAAATAAGCTCACGGTCTCGAAGCCCGTCTGGGACTTCCTGACCAAAGAGGCCCCCTCCAAGCTGGTCAGGCTGAAGGAGGAGACCCAGCTGAGCATCCTGATCGACGGGGAGACCTCGGAGATCTACGTGCTGCAGCTCGCCACGCCGGCCCCCGGGGCCGGCAACGGCCTCTACCTGGCCCGCAAAGCCCTCAAGGCCCTGCTCAAGGAGACGGAGAAGGAGCTGAAGAAGGCCCAGCGGCAGAGCGAGCTGGTGGGGTGCATGGCCCTGCTGGACAAGCCCGGGGGCGAGCTGCGCCCGCACGGGGCCGGCCTGGTCTCCCGGGGTCAGCAGACCGCCGGGGCCAGGGCAGGGGGCCCAGGCGGAGGCGGGGGGCTGGGGGGGGCAGCGGGCGGCTCACGGGAGGAGGAGCAGGAGAGCCAGTGCCCGATCTGCCTGGGCGAGATCCAGAACGTAAAGACGCTGGAGAAATGCAAGCACTCCTTCTGCGAGGACTGCATCACCCGGGCGCTGCAGGTCAAGACGGCCTGCCCCATGTGCGGGCGCTTCTACGGGCAGCTGGTGGGCAACCAGCCCGAGAACGGGCGCATGCTGGTGTCCAAGGACTCGAGCCTGCTGCTCCCCGGCTACGAGAAATACGGCACCATCATCATCCAGTACGTCTTCCCGCCCGGCATCCAAGGGGTGAGTTCTCCCCCGCCTCCGCCCCCAGCTCTGCAGCCCTCCCCCCGCCCCGCCTGGCTGCAGGGGGGCGGGCAGGAGGCTTGTTGGGGCAGTCAGCTGTAACGGGGGGGGGCGGGGGGGGGCGGGGGTGTGGTTCTGGGTCAGCTTCCCTGCCTCCCCAGCTCTGCCGGTGCCCCTCAACCCTGATCCACAGTCCCCGCTAGCCCAGCCCTGGGCTCCCCACCCCGCAACCCTGCCAGTGCCCCTCACTCCCGACCCGCAACCCCTCCTAGCCCAGCCCTGGGCTCCGCACCCCCCCCCAACCCTGCCGGTGCCCCTCACTCCCAACCCACAGCCCCCTGCTAGCCCAGCCCTGGGATCCCCACCCCCCCCCCAACCCTGCCGGTGCCCCTCACTCCTGACCCACAGCCCCCTGCTAGCCCATCCCTGGGCTCCGCACCCCCCCCCCCCCCCCGCAACCCTGCCGGTGCCCCTTACTCCCAACCCACAGCCCCCTGCTAGCCCAGCCCTGGGGTCCCCACCTACCAGCCCTGCCGATGCTCTTCAGTCCCAGCCCTCTGCTCTCCCAGTCCCATGTGCAGTGCCCCCGCCCAGCTGCGTTGGCCCTTGGATGCCCCCCCTCTTTCCTGTCACCCCCTCTCCCAATCTGCTCATTTTCCCTCCGCTCTGGGGTCATCTGGTAAATCTGGGTAGATCTAACTCCTTCCACATCCAGCCGATCCCTGCCTTTGCCCCGGGGGCATGGCAGACCCTTGGGCACGGCCCTGGCCAGGGCGACGCTGGGGGACATCAGCCATACCTTGTCCTGGCCCCTCTGGACTGGCGTCGCCCTGGGGCTCAGGGAGGCTGGGCACCATGGAGGCTGGAAGCAGGTTGGCATTTGGGGGGAAGTGAGCAGGGGTCATTCCCCCCTTCCTCATCCCAAGCGGGATGCCCCCTGAGCCGGGTGCAGGGTTGTCAGCCCCCGGAGCGGCCCGGGGGGCTGCCTGATGCCCGCAGCGAGCACCGGAGGAGACTCCGGCCCATGGGCAGCGTCACCCCTGCCTGGCAGCCGCGTCTGTGCCGGGCTTCACAGCATCCCTGGCGTCTGATGGTCTCGCCCCCTCCATTGCAGGTGGAGCATCCCAACCCGGGCGTGCGGTACCCGGGCACCACGCGGGTGGCCTACCTGCCCGACTGCCCGGAGGGGAACAAGGTGCTGGCGCTGTTCCGCAAGGCCTTCGACCAGCGCCTGACCTTCACCATCGGCACCTCCATGACCACGGGCAGGGCCAACGTCATCACGTGGAACGACATCCACCACAAAACCAACTGCACCGGGGGGCCCCAGCTGTAGGCAGCCGCCGCCCGCAGGGGGCCAGGGGGGGTGTGGGGGGGGGTGTGACCCAGCTGTGCTCCTGAGTGGGGCCCGACTGGCACTGGAAACCCAGCGGGGGGGGGGGGGGGGGGGGGCTCAGTAGGGGGCGCTCTCCCCTCACTGTCAGTGCTGACCCTAATTCCTCAGGGTGGTGCTAGGGGGCGCTGTGCTGCATGGTGGGGGCTCAGCGGGGGGGCTCTGCCCTTGTCAGCGCTGACCCCAATGCCCAGCGCCAGGGGGCTCAGCGGGGGGGGCTCTGCCCTGGCTGTCAGCGCTGACCCCAATGCCCAGTGCCAGGGGGCTCGGGGGGGGGGGAGGGGTGGTGTGTGTGTGTCTGCCCTTGTCAGCGCTGACCCCAATGCCCGGCGCCAGGGGGCTCAGCGGGGGGGGGGCTCTGCCCTGGCTGTCAGCGCTGACCCCAATCCCCAGCTCCCGGGGCCCTTTCTTCAGGAGCTGGGACGCAAAGCGCCCCGTGCCCTGGCCGAACGCCCCCCAGGCCCTGGGGGTGCCGGGGTCCCCCTGGCCATGGCAGTGCACAGCTGAGCGGGCCAGGCGGGGGTGGGGCTGCGCGTGGCTGACGTCTCCCCTGTGTCTCTCCTAGATTCGGGTACCCCGACCCCACGTACCTCGCCAGGGTGCAGGAGGAGCTCCGAGCCAAAGGCCTCACGGAGGATTAACCCTTTCTCTGCTGCGGCTCCTGCTGTGGTACCGGGGGGCGACCTGGGGGGGGCGGCCCCACCGCGTCTCCTGTCCAGCTGGGCCCGGGGCGGCCACGCGTCCGTCAAGGCAAGGTGCTTCGCTGGCTCCGCCCTGGATTAGCAGCTGAGGGTCCCGCGCTGTCAGTGCCGAGCTCCCCACTGAGAGAGCTACTTCGGGCGGGGGGGTGTATGGAGAGGGTAGAGTGAGATCAAGTGTGTGTGTGAGAGTGAGAGATCGGGGGTTGTGTGTGCAGGGGGTGAGGGTGGTGTGACTGTACCGAGTGCATGGGATCGGGGGTTGTATGTGCCAGTGGTGAGGGTGGTGTGGCTGTACCAGGCGGGTGGGATCGGGGGTTGTGTGTGCACGGGGTGAAGGTGATGTGGCTGTACCAACTGTGTGGGATCAGGGTTGTGTGTGCAGGGAGTGAGGGTGGTGTGACTGTACCCAGTGCATGGGGTCGGGGGTTGTATGTGCAGGGGGTGAAGGTGATGTGGCTGTACTGGGTGCATGGGATCGGGGGTTGTGTGTGCAGGGGGTGAAGGTGGTGTGGCTGTACCGGGTGGGTGGGATCAGGGGTTGTGTGTGCAGGGGGTGAAGGTGATGTGGCTGAACCAACTGTGTGGGATCAGGGTTGTGTGTGCAGGGGTGAGGGTGGTGTGACTGTACCCAGTGCATGGGGTCGGGGGTTGTATGTGCAGGGGGTGAAGGTGATGTGACTGTACCGAGTGCATGGGATCGGGGGTTGTGCATGCAGGGGGTGAAGGTGATGTGGCTGTACTGGGTGCATGGGATCGGGGTTGTATGTGCCGGTGGTGAGGGTGGTGTGGCTGTACCAGGCGGGTGGGATCGGGGGTTGTATGTGCAGGGGTGAGGGTGGTGTGGCTGTACCGGGTGGGTGGGATCGGGGGTTGTGTGTACAGCCGGCTAAGGGTGGTGTGACTGTACCGGGCGGGTGGGGTCGGGGGTTGTATGTGCAAGGGGTGATGGTGGTGTGACTGTACTGGGTGCATGGGATCGGGGGTTGTGTGTGCAGGGGGTGAAGGTGGTGTGGCTGTACCAGGTGGGTGGGATCGGGGGTTGTGTGTGCAGGGGGTGAAGGTGGTGTGGCTGTACCAGGTGGGTGGGATCGGGGGTTGTGTGTGCAGGGGGTGAAGGTGATGTGGCTGTACCGGCTGTGTGGGATCAGGGGTTGTGTGTGCAGAGGGTGATGGTGGTGTCGCTGGTTGTGTGTGCAGCCGCCTGAGGGTGGTGTGGCTGTACCGGGTGGGTGGGATCGGGGGTTGTGTGTGCAGGGGGTGAAGGTGATGTGGCTGTACCGGCTGTGTGGGATCAGGGGTTGTGTGTGCAGGGGGTGATGGTGGTGTCGCTGGTTGTGTGTGCAGCCGGCTGAGGGTGGTGTGGCTGTACCAGGTGGGTGGGATCAGGGGTTGTGTGTGTAGGGGGTGAGGGTGGTGTGACTGTACGCGTGGGTTGGATTGGGGGTTGTGTGTGTAGGGGGTGATGGTGGTGTGACTGTACCGGGTGGGTGGGATCGGGGCTTGTGTGTGCAGCCGGCTGAGGGTGGTGTGGCTGTACCAGGTGGGTGGGATCAGGGGTTGTGTGTGTAGGGGGTGAGGGTGGTGTGACTGTACCGGGTGGGTGGGATCGGGGCTTGTGTGTGCAGCCGGCTGAGGGTGATGTGGCTGTACTGGCTGTGTGGGATCAGGGGTGTGAGTGCAGCCGGCTGAGGGTTGTGTGGCCGTTCCGAGCGGCTGGGTCAGGGAGCGAGTGCCCTGTGCGGGTGAGATCAGGGTGTGCAGTTGCGGTGGCTGTACGAGACGTGTGTACGTGTCAGAGGGGTCCTGGCTCGCACACGACACCCCCCTGCACTGCCCCCGGCCGCCCTCCTGTCCGGTTCCTGCCGGGCCCCAGAGCACCGGAGCCGCTGCCTTCCGAGCTCTTCGCTCTGCACTGATTTCCGGACCTATGCGACGGCGCGGCCCTGCCGGGACGCCTGCCCCGTCACCCCCCCGGCGATGCCCCCGCCCTCTGCGGACACCTGCCTCAGCACCGCGGGCACCCCCTGCCTGGCTGTGGGCAAAGGCTCCCGCTGGGACCCCGCCTCTCCTGTATATACCCCTCCGATCCCGATCCGGACTCTCCGCCGGAGCCCGGCGCCGTCGTCTGGATCTGAACTCTGCCAACCGGCCGGCGCCGCCGGCTCCACCTGCCCGGGCACCGCCAGCGGGCGGCGCGGGGCCCTGCTCTTTCTTCCGCCTATTCTCAGCATGTGGCTGCGGCCGCGCAGCGTGTACCGTGTGTGGTGGAGACGATGCGTTGCGTTCTATGAGCAGACTCCGCTCTCTGTCCTGTGTTAACCCCCCCCCCGCCCCACCGCCGCGCCCCGGGTCCGCTGCCGCCCCAGGGAGGACGGGGCCCGTGTCTCTCCACGGGACGGGGAGGGCAGGGTTTGCCCGTTAAAAAGGAGAAACCGAGTCGCTCGGCCCCCGGCCTGTCTGTCCTGGATTCTGTAGCTTTGGTTGAATAAAAGTATGCAACTCGCCTGTAGCCCCCTTTCTGAGCCCGGCGCTGGGGTGGCGGGGGGGCTCTGCTGGAATTATGGGGGATGGGGTTGCCCGAGGCTGTCTGGTGCTGGCCTTCTGGGAGTTGCAGGGCTGCTATTATCTAGGTGTATTACGGTAGCACTTAGCCCCCGGCATGGCCCCGCACCCGTTGCGCTAGGCGCTGTGCGTTGTTTATTAGGTGTATTACGGTAGCACCGGGAGCCCCCGGCATGGCCCCGCACCCGTTGTGCTAGGCGCTGTGCGTTATTTATTAGGTGTATTACGGTAGCACTGGGAGCCCCCGGTGTGGCCCCGCACCCATTGTGCTAGGCGCTGTGCGTTATTTATTAGGTGTATTACGGTAGCACCGGGAGCCCCCAGCATGGCCCCGCACCTGTTGCGCTAGGCGCTGTACATTATTTATTAGGTGTATTATGGTAGCACCGGGAGCCCCCAGCATGGCCCCGCACCCATTGCGCTAGGCACTGTACAAATGCAGGCCCTGCCCCACGAGCCTCCAGTCTCAGTACCAGACAAGAGACCCTAGCTGGGCACAGGAAACGCAGCCAGCGCCGGGCCGTGTGATGGGCTCTGGGCACCAGCAGCCTCAGCTAGCCGCACTCCTGGCCCCCTCCGCTCTGAGGGCCCCGTCTCACTCCCGCCTGCCCTGGGCAGGATTTCCTCATTGTCCTGGGCCGATCCGGGGCCCTGGGCCCCAACCCCACCCCCCAGGGGCCCTCTGCGCCCTCCCTTCAGGACTCTGCCCCGTGTCGACACCAGCCAGCCCCAGAGAGGATTTGAGAGCCAGGGACTCTCAGAAAGGCTGGATGGGCCAAAATATCCAGTCCCAGGTTGATCGGCCTCCCTTTGTTTACCAAGGAGCTGCCCAGACGCGCTGGCCCTGCCTCCGACAGCTCACAGGCTGAATACATGAGGGCTGGGAGGGGAAACTGAGGCTGGCGTGGGCTGCAGCTGCCCCGGCACCACTGGGGCTGTGCCACTGTGGTGCGGACACGTTGCTGTAGATAGCCCCTGGGTAAGGCCGGGACATCCAGCTCCTGGCTCTAAAGGCCGGGGTGGGGGTGGGGGGTCAAGAAGAAAAAGTGGAGCCGCCCCTGGGGTTGTATCACGTTAGGCTGGGAGAAAAGGGAGCAGCAGGAGGGGATGCGCCTAGGACACAGCCGCTGGTGGAACCCAGGAGTCCTGGCTCTGAGCCACGCCCCCGCCCCCATGCTCTAACCACTGGACCCCACTCGCCTCCCAGAGCTGGGAACAGAACCCAGGAGTCCTAGCTCTGACCCCCCCCCCCGCCCCACTTCTAACCCACTGGACCCCAGTCCCCTCCCAGAGCTGGGAACAGAACCCAGGAGTCCTGGCTCCGAGCGCCCCCCCCCCCCTTCTAACCCACTGGACCCCACTCCCCTCCCAGAGCTGGGAACAGAACCCAGGAGTCCTGGCTCCGAGCGCCCCCCCCCCTTCTAACCCACTGGACCCCACTCCCCTCCCAGAGCTGGGAACGGAGCCCAGGAGTCCTGGATCTGAGCCCCCTGCCTCCTAACCCACTGGACCCCACTCCCCTCCCAGAGCTGGGAACAGAACCCAGGAGTCCTAGCTCTGACCCCCCCCCCCCGCCCCACTTCTAACCCACTGGACCCCAGTCCCCTCCCAGAGCTGGGAACAGAACCCAGGAGTCCTGGCTCCGAGCGCCCCCCCCCTTCTAACCCACTGGACCCCAGTCCCCTCCCAGAGCTGGGAACAGAACCCAGGAGTCCTGGCTCCGAGCGCCCCCCCCCTTCTAACCCACTGGACCCCACTCCCCTCCCAGAGCTGGGAACGGAGCCCAGGAGTCCTGGATCTGAGCCCCCTGCCTCCTAACCCACTGGACCCCACTCCCCTCCCAGAGCTGGGAACAGAACCCAGGAGTCTGGCGAGCCCATCCGTGGCTCTAACTAGTCCACCCCACTTCCTCACCACAAACAGCATGTCCCAGCTGGCCGCGGGCTGGGCACCCCCCCACACCTTTGGTCAGGGGTTGGAAACACACACACCCCAACCCCCATGATGGCCAGATGTGGTGATGGAGCATCCGTCTCCCCCACGCTGCCCGCAATGAATCCCCCCGCGCCCATCCCAGCTGCGGGCTGGACTCTGGAGCCAGCCGGCCGGGGAGGAGGAAGCCCCATCTGTCTCCAATGACGGGGAAATGGCCAAGTATGGGAAGGTGGCGGAGGAGACCCTGGGAGAGGAAGGGGCTAAATATAGCCTGCTCCTGCTGCAGGCCCGGGGGGCTCGGAGCGTTTCCTCCCCGTCCTGCCCCAAGGACGGGCTCCACTCCAGCGCCGGCTGAGCCCATGGGAACCGCCGAGCAAACTTCTTCAGCTGCGGCTAATGGTTAGAGCAGGGAGCTGGGAGCAGGGACACCTGGGTTCTCTCCTCAGCTCTGGCCCTGAGCTGCTGCGCGCCTTTTGGCATGTCACACCCCAGCTCTGTGCCTCAGTTTCCCCCCTGGGATAGCCGTACGTTCCTCACAATGGTGCTGGGGCGTAGATTCCCCACCCCTGGGGTGTCTGTGTGCTGATCTATGCCCCATGCCCTGACATGGGGGGGGGGGCACTGGCTGCTACCCCTCCCTCTGTAAGCTCTGGGACGTCGGCCCCCCAATTCCTGCCCCAGGATGGGTGCAGCCGCAGGCCCCTTCGTCTCAGCCCTGGCCCGGGCAGAAGCGGGGAGACCCAGACACTGCCGAGGAGCAGGGCCCGGGCTGGCACCACCCCCAGAGATCCGCGCGTCAGCATCCCCTGCCCCAAACCAGACCCCAGGAGGCAAAAACCTCAGGAAAGAGAACAAAATGCTGCTGGGAAACCAGAGGTCAGGGGGTCTGTCAGTCCGTCCATCCACCCCCACACACCTGTGTCCGTCCATCCACCCCCACACACCCCTGGGTCCGTCCACCCCCACGCACCCCTGTGTCTGTCCTTCCACCGCCACACAACCCTGGGTCCGTCCATCCCCCCCCACACACCCCTGTGTCTGTCCTTCCACCCCCACGCACCCCTGTGTCCGTCCGTCCATCCATCCCCACACACCCGTGGCCGTCCTTCCACCCCCACACATCCCTGTGCCCGTCCTTCCACCCCCACACACCCCTGGGTCCGTCCTTCCACCCCCACACACCCCTGTGTCTGTCCTTCCACCCCCACACACCCCGTGTCCATCCTTCCACCCCCACACATCCCTGTGTCCGTCCGTCCACCCCCACACACCCCTGGGTCCGTCCGTCCATCCACCCCCACACACCCCTGTGTCCATCCATCCATCCATCCCCACACACCGCTGGGTCCGTCCACCCCCACACACCCCTGTGTCCATCCATCCACCCCCACACACCCCTGTGTCCATCCTTCCACCCCCACACATCCCTGTGTCCGTCTGTCCACCCCCACACACCCCTGGGTCCGTCCGTCCGTCCGTTCACCCCAACACACCCCTGTGTCCGTCCATCCACCCCCACACACCCCTGTGTCCATCCATCCACCCCCACACATCCCTGTGCCCATCCTTCCACCCCCACACACCCCTGGGTCCGTCCTTCCACCCCCACACATCCCTGTGTCCGTCCGTCCACCCCCACACACCCCTGGGTCCGTCCGTCCATCCGTTCACCCCAACACACCCCTGTGTCCGTCCATCCACCCCCACACACCCCTGTGTCCATCCATCCACCCCCACACATCCCTGTGCCCATCCTTCCACCCCCACACACCCCTGGGTCCGTCCTTCCACCCCCACACACCCCTGTGTCTGTCCTTCCACCCCCACACATCCGTGGCCGTCCTTCCACCCCCACACACCCCTGGGTCCGTCTGTCCATCCACCCCCACACACCCCTGTGTCCGTCCATCCATCCATCCCCACACACCGCTGGGTCCGTCCACCCCCACACCCCTGTGTCCATCCATCCACCCCCACACACCCCGTGTCCATCCTTCCACCCCCACACATCCCTGTGTCCGTCCGTCCACCCCCACACACCCCTGGGTCCGTCCGTCCGTTCACCCCAACACACCCCTGTGTCCGTCCATCCACCCCCACACACCCGTGTCCATCCTTCCTTCCACCCCCACGTGTCCGTCCATCCATCCATCCCCACACACCCATGTCCGTCCATCCATCCACACCAACCCCTCCCTCCCTCCCTCTAGCCATCCCCTCACACACCCACTGCCCATCCAGCCATCCCCACTCCCCATCCACCTGCCCACACACCTCTCTATCCATCTCTCCTCCCCCACACCGCATCTCTCCTTAGCCAGACCCCCTCAATCCCCCGCAGACTCGCTAGCCCTCCCACCCGATACGGACGTACCCCGGCGCCTCTCCCCATCTTCCAGCCATTTATACCCCCTCAAAGTGGTTCTAATTCCCCTTTGTACTTGTTGGGCCCTGGAGCCACCTGGGCACCGAACGGGGGGGGGGGCATCTAAATGCCCCAGTGGCCTCTTGCCCCGGCCCAGCCTGCCCTGACTTCGCACCGCCCGGCTCCCTTGCTCTGCCCGATTGCTTGGCAGGAGCCGGCCTGGGGCAAACGGGGTTCAGGGGGGTCGATTTTAGCGACCGGGAGGGGAGGGCGATGGCGGAATTAATCCTTGGTTCGGTGGGGCGGGCGGGCGGAGGTGGGGTGGGCGCTGCCAGGGAGGGATGCGGGGGTGAGGTAGGCAGGGCTCCGTGGCAGACAAGCGGGCGCTATTAATGCCTCGGCGGTGGTTATAAAAAGCTTTCTGCGTGCGGGTCGCTGACCGGGAGCTGGCTGCCGATTGGCCAGGAGGGTCCAGAGGGGTCTGGTGCCCGGCGGGCACGGTGCCACGGCCCGGAACCCTGGCTGGGCTCATCCACGGAGCAAGGCCAGGCCCGGTTACTCCTGGGCTGGGGGGCTGCAAAGGAGCACACGGGGCACAGGGGCTCCCCTGGGAGCCAGGCCTGGCCTTGGCACTGGGGGCGCTGTGCAGGGGGGGGCTCACCTCTGTCTCATTCTGACCCCAGCTGCTCAAGGGCACCAGCTGCACCCAGCACGACCCCCCGTCTCCTTCCTGACGGCCCCAGGGGCTGGGCCGAAGCCTCCTGGCTAAATCCCAGCTCAGGCTGCTCGCGGGGCCTGGACACTCCAGGTCTCCTGCCCTAGCCTGTTACCCTGGGGCTGTTCCGCCCCAGAGGCAGCTGCATTTTCAGCACTTGTCTCCCCCTCTGGGCGTGGCTGAGCCAGGGGCGGGCGCTGACCTGGGGCTGAGACCGGCTCGCTCGCCCACACCTGGCTTGGCAGGAGGGTGTGAGCGTGGGCAGGGTCAGCCCCCCACCTCCCAGCTAGCTGGAGCGCCGCGAATTATTCATGCCGAGCTGCCGTTCCGGGCGGGCAAGCTGCCGGCTCTCAGGCCTCCCGCGGCCCAGGAAGGATCCGGCCAAGGGGGCTTCGCTGCGGCGAGCCAGGAGACGCAGCCCAGGTGGGTTTGACGGCCTGGGTCCCTGGGCATGGGCCCCATGCAGGGGATGGGGGCCGCCGTGGAGGGAGCAGCTTGTCAGCTCTAGCAAGGGGAGGAATCCAGCCCAAGCAACCCTACAATAACACCCCAGCCTGCTCAGCCCCGGGAGACCCTACAATAACACCCCAGCCTGCTCAGCCCCGGGAGACCCTACAATAACACCCCAGCCTGCTCAGCCCCGGGAGACCCTACAATAACACCCCAGCCTGCTCAGCCCCGGGAGACCCTACAATAACACCCCAGCCTGCTCAGCCCCGGGAGACCCTACAATAACACCCCAGCCTGCTCAGCCCCGGGAGACCCTACAATAACACCCCAGCCTCCTCAGCCCCGGGAGACCCTACAATAACACCCCAGCCTGCTCAGCCCCGGGAGACCCTACAATAACACCCCAGCCTGCTCAGCCCCGGGAGACCCTACAATAACACCCCAGCCTGCTCAGCCCCGGGAGACCCTACAATAACACCCCAGCCTGCTCAGCCCCGGGAGACCCTACAATAACAAATCAGCATGCGGCGGGGGAGAGGGGGTGAGTTCAGGAGCTGGGTGAATTTGGGACTGGGGGGGGCATGAGGGGGACAGCAGCAAACTGCCATGGGGGGGGGTTGTGCAGGGGATGGGGCAGCAGCAGGGGGCTTGAGGCCAGGGGGGGCGGGGAGGGAGGAAGGCGGCTGGCATGAATGAGAGGGTGGGGCGGGAGCCGGGATGTGGGGCCTGCATGGCGGGAGGGGGGGAGAGGTGAGGTTGCGATGGGGCCTGTGGGGGGCGGGGGACGGAGGGATGGAGCATAGTCCTGCGTGCCAGGTGCGGGAGGGTAGAAAGGGGCAGGAGGATGGGGCGGGAGGCTCTTGCGTGGCGGGGGCTGGGAGGGGCGGGGCAGGGCAGAGGGACGGGGGAGGGGAGGGTCCCGCGTGGCGTGGGCGGGGGCATGGAGGGGTGGGGGAGGGGCTCTGGCTGCTCCGAGCTCGGGCTCCAAAAATGTGTTTTGACTTTGGAAAGTGGGAGAGAAATGGCAGGAAACGAAAGTCCGAAGGTCCCGGGGGGGGGGGAGTCCCCGACCGTAATTCCTGGTCTATAGGGGGCAGCGGGACGGCCCTGACTCGTGGGGGGGAAGCCCCCGACCGTAATTCCTTGTCTATAGGGGGCAGCGGGACGGCCCTGACTTGGTGGGGAGCCGCCAACCGTAATTACTGGGCTATGGGAGAAAGGGGAGCCAACTGGGGCTATCTGCCCTGCAGCTCTGCCAGGAAATTTCTAGGGCCCTGTCAATGGCCTGAGCCCCCCATTGCCCCTCCCCACACACCGCAGCGCTGGGCCCGGTGGTTTCTAGACCCCAGCACCATTGGGCCGGGTGGTTTCTAGACCCCGGCACTGCTGGGCCTGGTGGTTCGTAGCCCCCGGCACCTCTGGGCCCGGTGGTTCGTAGCCCCCGGCACCGCTGAGCCCGGTGGTTTCTAGACCCCAGCACCATTGGGCCCAGTGGTTTCTAGACCCCGGCACTGCTGGGCCCGGTGGTTTCTAGACCCCGGCACCATTGGGCCCGGTGGTTTCTAGACCCCGGCACCGCTGGGCCCGGTGGTTTCTAGACCCCGGCACCATTGGGCCGGGTGGTTTCTAGACCCCGGCACCACTGGGCCGGGCGGTTCGTTGCCCCCGGCACTGCTGGGCCTGGTGGTTCGTAGCCCCCGGCACCTCTGGGCCCGGTGGTTCGTAGCCCCCGGCACCGCTGAGCCCGGTGGTTTCTAGACCCCAGCACCGTTGGGCCGGGTGGTTTCTAGATCACTGGCCCCTCTTTCATTCCAAAGGCAGCCCTGCCCCTGAGCTCCCCCTGACTCTGAGTGCTGCCCTGGGGGGTCTCAGCCCTCCCCCTGCGCTCTCCCAAGGCCGGGGAGCAGATAGGGAGGAGGCGGGAGATATGGGGCGGTGGCGGGCCGGGGGAGGGTAGCAGCTTGTAGCAGAGAAGTTATGGTAGCTGCGGTGGAGCGGGGGGCCGGGGCGGGGGCCTCGGCTTGGAGCCACGCAGGATCCGCGTCTGTTTAGCAATCCTGGCCGCGCTTGGCTGCCACACGGGCAGGGCGCCCGCGGCTCCGCCCGGCGCCCATGCTGCCCCCAGACGCCTCCAGCCTCGCGCTGGAGCAGGGAAGCCGTCGGGGGCAGCGAGGTGGGAGTGGGACCCCAGGCCATGAAGGCCCCCCAGCAGGCAGCAGGGAGCACGGACCAGATACTGGGGGCCATGGCCGATATCCTGACCTCCATGGCCCTCCCCAGCCAGCAGTGGGTAAGGGCCTGGGATGGGGGCGGCTCCTGGGGGGCGTCCGAGCCGCATGGCATCTCTGGGGAGCATGTGGGGCCGGTGCAGGGGATCTGGGGCCCTCTGGGTCCCCTGTGAGCGCTGGGCCAGCCGGACAGGGGATATCCCCGGGGCAGTCGGGGGCTCTGTGCTGGTGTGACGGGGGGTCGGTCTAGGGGCAATTGGGGGGAGGGGTCTCTGCAGAGGGGGTTGGAGGGTTCTGTGCAGGGCGGCAGGGGGGTCACGTACGAGCAATCAGGGGTCTGTGCAGGCAGTCGAGGGGTCTGTGCAGGGTGGCTGGGGGGCCCATGTGGGGGTAATCGGGGTGTCTCTGCAGGGGCAGTCGGGGTGTTTGTGCAGAGGCGGCCGTGCAGAAGGAATTGCACAGGCCGTGTGGGGCTGGCTGTGGGGTCTGCGATGGGGGTCACTAAGGGGGCCCGGACCCCAGTCCTGGCATATGGGGCTGAGGGTTTTTGGAGATGCCGCCCCTCTCGGGCTCACGGGGTGTTTCCCGGCTGTTGGGCAGAGGGATCCCGCCAGACTCCCCCTCCCCCTCCCCCTCCCCCCTGGGTGGGTGCTGGGAGTCTCCATTCCTGGGGGGCGGGGGTGAGATTGGTTAGAGCAGAGCTTCAATGGAGAGGCTGGGACGGCCCCAGCCCCAGCAAACCGGCTGCTAGGGGCTGGGCTTCCTGGTGTGGGGCAGATACAGTCCCAGGAATGTGTGGGGGAGGTGGGGTATAAATTCCTGCATATCATATAAATACCTGCATATCCTTCCGCTGAGGCACTGCAGGCAGCCTGGTTTGTTAGTGTAGGGTCTCTTGACTGTGCATGCTCATTTGTTATTGTAGGGTCACTTGGGGCTGTGTGTGCTGGTTTGTTATTATGGGTCTCTCAGGGGGATAGGGTGGTGCTTGTGGGTTTATTATTGCAGGGTCTCTCGGGGCACTGTGGCTGTGTGCATGCTGATTTGTTATTGTAGGGTCTCTCAGGACAGGGAGCCGGTGGGGGCAGCGAGGTGGGAGTGGGACCCCTGGCCCCAGGCCATGAAGGCCCCCCAGCAGGCAGCAGGGCGCATGGACCAGATGCTGGGAGCCATGGCCGATATCCTGACCTCCATGGCCCTCCCCAGCCAGCAGTGGGTAAGGGCCTGGGATGGGGATGGGGTGGGGGTGGCTCCTGGGGGCCTCAGAGCCACATGGCATCTCTGGGGAGCATGTGCATGCGGGTTTGTTATTGTAGGGTCTCTTGGAGCACTGGGGCTGTGTGCATGCTGGTTTGTTATTGTAGGGTCTCTCGGGGCACTGGGGCTGTGTATGCTGGTTTGTTATTGTAGGGTCTCTTGGAGCACTGGGGCTGTGTGCATGCTGGTTTGTTATTGTAGGGTCTCTTGGAGCACTGGGGCTGTGTGCATGCTGCTTTGTTATTGTAGGGTCTCTTGGAGCACTGGGGCTGTGTGCATGCTGGTTTGTTATTGTAGGGTATCTCGGGCACTGGGGCTGTGTATGCTGGTTTGTTATTGTAGGGTCTCTTGGAGCACTGGGGCTGTGTGCATGCTGGTTTGTTATTGTAGGGTCTCTCGGGGCACTGGGGCTGTGTATGCTGGTTTGTTATTGTAGGGTCTCTTGGAGCACTGGGGCTGTGTGCATGCTGGTTTGTTATTGTAGGGTCTCTCGGGGCACTGGGGCTGTGTGCATGCGGGTTTGTTATTGTAGGGTCTCTCGGGGCACTGGGGCTGTGTGCATGCGGGTTTGTTATTGTAGGGTCTCTTGGAGCACTGGGGCTGTGTGCATGCTGGTTTGTTATTGTAGGGTCTCTCGGGGCACTGGGGCTGTGTGCATGCGGGTTTGTTATTGTAGGGTTGCTCATGCAACATGGCAGGAGCTCCAGTGGCTGCTGTATTAGCAGCGTTTTTAAACATGTCATGAGGAGGAATCTCAAGCCAGGGACACACACACCCCCGCCCTGCATGTCTGGCCCTCCCTGGGCATTCGGGGCCATGTCTGAATTAGGGAGGAGCAGCTGCCGAAGGTGGGGGCTGCAGTGCAGGGAGTCTCCTTAGACAGGAGGGCTCTGCCCCAGGGGAGGTCACTGCCCCATCCCCTCCCCTCCCCTCATCCGAGCAGCTCACGGTCCCCTGCCCTTCTCAGCGGGGAGGGGCTGGGGTTCTGGACCATGCTTCCAAACACATTTTTCTGTTAAGAATATCAGGAGTCTCAATGCAAAGGGAAAACCCTACAATAACAAACCAAAGCGACCCTACAATAACAAACTAGAGCATGACACCCAGTGCTATAGAGACCCTACAATAAGAGACCGGACCATGACACCCAGTGCTATAGAGACCCTACAATAGCAAACCTGAGCGACCCTACAATAACAAACCAAAGCAACCCTACAATAACAAACTAGAGCATGACACCCAGTGCTATAGAGACCCTACAATAACAAATCAGAGCATGACACCCAGTGCTATAGAGACCCCTACAATAGCAAACCGGAACGACCCTACAACAACAAACCAGAGCATGACACCCAGTGCTATAGAGACCCTACAATAAGAGACCGGACCATGACACCCAGTGCTATAGAGACCCTACAATAGCAAACCTGAGCGACCCTACAATAACAAACCAAAGCAACCCTACAATAACAAACTAGAGCATGACACCCTGTGCTCATAGAGACCCAGTGCTATAGAAGCTCCTCTTTCTGCGTCCGGGGGGGATCCGAGCGGGGACCCCTCCCTGGGCTGGCCCCCGCCCAGGGAGTCTCTGAGCAGGAAGCGGTGGCGGAGGTGAGGAGTGATCAGTGACAGCGGCTGACACCCCACTGGCGAGGGGGCGGGAGGGGCTGGGGATAGCCATGGCCAGCGCCAACGCCCTGGCTTGCCAGGAAACCAGTCAGCAAAGCCAGTGCCCTCCAGCTGGAACAGGCGGGAGTGAGGGGCACCGACAGGGCTGGGCTCGGGGGCGGGGGGGGAGCCTCTGCCTGTCCCTCCCGCCCCCCCAACCTGTCTGTCCTCCCTTCCAGCTGCCGGATCTGTGCCCGGAGGGGCCGGGGGACGAGATGCGGCCGGAGCACGGCAGCGCCGAGGCCCCTGCAGGGAATGACGAGCCGCTTGATGGGGACCCCCGGAGCGGGCCAGCAGCACCGGGGCCCCCCAAGTCCCAAGGGGTGGCCCAGGCCCCAGACACCTGCCCCTCAGAAGAAGGTGAGTCCAGCTCCGGTCCCCCCATGCCTGTCTGCCTGCCCCCCCGGGCTCTGGGGCCTGGGCCGGGGGTCGTACCTGATGCTCAGAACCCCCCACGGATTAGCACCCCCTGAACCAGTCCCTGGGCTCCGCGCTGGCATGGGAAGAGATCAGGGCCGGGCTCTGGGGCGAGTGAGGGAGGGATTGGCCTGGGGGGGCCCAGACAGCAGCTGAGCCATGGGGGGGGCGCAGGAGCGGGGACTAGAGCCCCCCCCCCGGTTCCTCTCCAGACACATCAGCCCCCCCACAGCCAGACGTCCTGGAGTCAGTGGCCCCCCTCAGGGCCTTTTCGGGGGGGGGGGGTTCGGGGGGGGGGGGCTGAGGACTCTGTCCGGACACACGGCTGGAGAAATCCTGCGTTTGTCCCGAGTGGGGAACAGCCCCCACCCCATACCCCGGCCTGACCCACACATGAGGGGCGCTCTGGCCCCTTGGTCAGTTCAGCCCCGGCCTCCCCACTGAGGGGAGGGGGCCAGCTGGTGCCAGTGGTTTCCATGCTGTGGCTGCCCCTCCCCCACCGGTTGAGCTGAGACACCCCCCCCCCCCCCCCCCTGCAATTCTTTCACCTGGGGTCACTGAATTTGTCAATCCTGCCCCAGGGCCGGATGGGAGCCAGTGCCCCCTAGCGGGGAAAGGCCCCTTGCTCCAATCCCTGCCCCCCGCCCTGTGCCAGCCGGTCTCATTCAGCTGGTACATCCCAGCCCAGTGTGGGGCTGGCCCCATGGCCGCCTCACAGGCCCGGATGCCCTGGGAACGGCCCCGCAGCCCCTGCCCGCCCAGGGACTGTCCCTTGCTGGTGCTGAGCTGTGAGTGGGGTGGTGCCCTCGGGCCGGTTGGCACAGACACCCGGGGGGCAGGGGGACGTGGTTCGCGTGGGGCGGGGGGGGGGGCCGCTGTGGTTTGTCCGGAAGGTTCTGTGGGGCGGGGCCTGCGCCAGGGGGTGAGGCGAACCCGGGGTCGTGCCCCACTTCCCTGCCCTCCTCTCCCCCTGCCGTGTCCCCAGCGCTGGCTTCCTCACCCCCAGCGGTGGCAGGGCCGGTGCCAGGCTCCGGGCAGTGACTCAGGCGCTGGCCCCGGCCCCAGGCTGGGGGGCGACGGGCAGCAGATGGCACTGCCGTGCGGGCAGATGGATGGCTCCCCCGCAGTGCACCTGGGGGGGGCAGTGATTAATATTAGGGGGGAGGGCGATCCGGAAACCACAGGCCTCTTGGTCTGTTTTGCCCCCGAGGAGGGGGGTCTGATGGCACCTTTCAGCCCCCTGCCTTGGGGTTCAGCCCCCCCACTCCCTGCCAGGCCTTGGCGGGGGGGGGGGGGGAATAGCTGGCACCCGCCTGGGACCCCCGGCTGCCCAGCGCCAGGGCAGGCCCGCTCCCTGCCGCAGGCCTGAGCCTCTGCAGTCTGGCTGCAGCCTGGGCCGGGAAAGCCCAAGGGAGCGAGGGATGGAGGCAGGGAGAGGGGGAGGGATGGAGGGATGGAGGGGGAGGGATGGAGGGATGGAGGTGGGGGGGAGGGAGGAATGGAGGGGGGGGGGAGGGAAAGCCCAGGCTCCTCCTCGCTGGCAGCTCAGCTCAGCCCCAGCCCCAGCCCTGTTATTCCAGCGCTGAGCGCGCAGCGGGCAGGAGCCCTGGGCCCCACGGCATCCCCCCCCCCGCCCCCCGGCCCCGATTCCCGCCCCCCCCCGCTGCCCGGTCTATGGCTGGCGCCTCTCGGGCAGCGGGCGCCGGTGCCCAGCGCGGCCGGGCGGCACCATGAAAGGGGAGCACCAGCAAGGCTGCTCCTGCCAACACTTGTTCCGCAAAGTGCTCGCCAAGAGCAGCTGCTGTGACTCCCGGGCGCGAGGTCAGTGACTCCCCTTCCCCCCCCCCCCCACGGCGCGGGCTCTGCCCCCCCCCCCCCCCCCGGGCACCTCTCCGGGGCACGGCGCAGCGGGCGGCCGCTGCCCAGGGTGCCGCCAGCTCCCGCCTGCGGATGCCCCGCGGCCTCGCCCCGTTGGCACGGCTGAGCCGGGCAGCGGGCGCACGGTGGGGGGGGGGGCAGGAGAAGTTTGGAACAAGAGGGACGGGCGAATTTAGAGCTGGGGGGGGCGCCGGGGGTGTGTGTGTTGGGGCTGCCGGGGTGGGGGGGGGCATTGGTCCCCCCCAGGGTGGGGGCAGGGAGGGGGCCCTCCGTCTGTCTGTGCACCCCAGGCTCTTCCCCCTTTGCCCCCAGCGCCCCCTCGCCCTGCACCAGAGCAGGATTTTGGCTCCTGGACCAGGGATCTGCCCAGGGCTCGGGGTGGGGCCCTGGCTGGGGGCCTGTGTACCCCTGAGCCCCACCTTGGTCTGCAGTTCCAGGAAGGGCCAGTAGGAGGCGCCCTGCCCCCAGCCGCTCCGTTGCACTGTGCTGCCCATGCTGGGCCGAGGCTGGGGGTGAGGGTCCTGCAGCATCCCCGCGCCCCCCCTCTTCTCCGGGGGGTGCTCTGTACTCGGGGGCAGCTCCGCTTCCCTGGGTCGAGGGGCATCAGTAGAGCTGGGGGCGGGGGGAGCCCAGGGCTGGGCTAGATGGAGGCTGCGGGTCGGGATCGAGGGGCACTGGGAGAGCTGGGGGGGGCGTGTGTCCCGGGTGGCCGCATGGCCGGGGGGGCGGGGGGAGGCGTCCCCAGTGGCCCTGTGGCTGGGGCATGAGGGTCCTTTTCTGTTCCATGATCCAACCTCTGGCACTTCCCTTCCAGGCCCCAGAGACGTGTCTGATGGGGGAGACTATGGGACCCCTCAATCCCCAGCCCCCCCCCCCCACTGCAGGTTTGGGAGCAAGGGGCACATTAATAAAACTCCTGGGTCCCATCCCCAGCTCTGGAGGGGAGTGGGGGCTAGCGGGTTAGAGCAGTGGGGGCTGAGAGTCCAGGACTCCTGGGTTCTATCCCCAGCTCTGGAGGGGAGTGGGGGCTAGCGGGTTAGAGCAGTGGGGGCTGAGAGCCCAGGACTCCTGGGTTCTATCCCCAGCTCTGGAGGGGAGTGGGGGCTAGCGGGTTAGAGCAGTGGGGGCTGGGAGCCCAGGACTCCTGGGTTCTATCTCCAGCTCTGGGGGGCAATGGGGCCTGATCACTCACCTGGGGGCACAGTGGTGGTGTTCATGGCCCCCAGCCCAGGGGATCCTCGCTGGGAGCTGCAGCCCATTGCTGTGTCTCTGGACAGCGCCCCCGCCTGGCCAGCCTGAGGGCAGAGCGGGCTGGTGGGGCGCGGTACAGACCAGCGGCCCCCAGTGCCAGGACCTCTGCCCCTTCCCTGCAGACCTGGGTCACTAGTGGGGGGGGATGTCCCCAGTGCTAGGCGTCGTGGGGAGGGTCTCGGTGCCAGGGGGTGTCCCGGGTCAGTGGTGGGAGCCGGACAGGCTGTGGGGGTGCTGGGGACCCAGTGTGGGGGGAGGGGGCACCAGCCAAGCTGCCGGGAAAGAGCTGCTCTCTGGTCACCAGGCCCCGCACTGCCCGGCCCAGCAGAGAGGGGGCAGCTCTGAGCCCAGGACTCCTGGGTTCTATCCCTGGCTCTGGAAGGGGAGTGGGGCTCTGCTCAGTGTATAGCTACCCTTTCCCCTGCCAGAGCAGCAGACCCCTCCCTCCTTCAGGCTCGAGGGTCCCCTCAGAAACCTGGCACTGAAATTCTCTTTCCTTACTGAGAATTCTTCCCCTATCCCCCGTCACACCTGGTGTGTTATTGTAGGGTCTTCCTGGAGTTACATAGCTGTACCCAGACTGGTGTGTTATTGTAGGGTCTGCTTGGAGTTATGTGACTGTACCCAGACTGGTGTGTTATTGTAGGGTCTTCCTGGAGTTACATAGCTGTACCCAGACTGGTGTGTTATTGTAGGATCTGCTTGGAGTTACATAGCTGTACCCAGACTGGTGTGTTATTGTAGGGTCTGCTTGGAATTATGTGACTGTACCCAGACTGGTGTGTTATTGTAGGGTCTTTCTGGAGTTATGTGACTGTACCTAGACTGGTGTGTTATTGTAGGGTCTTCCTGAAGTTAACCGAGATGGGTGTGTTATTGTAGGGTCTCCCTGGAGTTATGTGACTGTACCCAGACTGGTGTTTTTATTGTAGGGTCTTTCTGGAATTATGTGACTGTACCCAGACTGGTGTGTTATTGTAGGGTCTTCCTGGAGTTAACCAAGATGGGTGTGTTATTGTAGGGTCTTCCTGGAGTTAACCGAGATGGGTGTGTTATTGTAGGATCTGCTTGGAGTTATGTGACTGTACCCAGACGGGTGTGTTATTGTAGGGTCTCCCTGGAGTTACGTGAATGTACCCAGACTGGTGTGTTATTGTAGGGTCTCCCTGGAGTTACGTGAATGTACCCAGACGGGTGTGTTATTGTAGGGTCTCCCTGGAGTTACGTGACTGTACCCAGACTGGTGTGTTATTGTAGGGTCTCCCAGGAGCTCTGGACTGGGCAGACTGGGATCCTTTGTCGGCAGCTTGCCGGAGGGCTCAGGGCTGCGGGCTCTGCTCTGTTTTCGTAGGGTCTCTCGCCAGACCGGGTTCTTATTGGCGGGTTGCTTGCTCCTGCTGGCATTGTTTGGCAGGAGTCGAGCCTGTCCGTGGGGTGATGGGGGCTTGGCCAGCCAAACGGCCCGGGAGGACGTGGGGGACGGCCAGGGAGGGGGGAAGCCCGGGGGCAGGACCTAGTGTGGAGCCAGCCAGCTGCAGCCAGAGGCGACACAGCCCCCCTGTCCGGCTGGCCCCTTTGGCCCGGAATCTGGGGACCCCCCCATGTTGGTCCAAAGATCCCGGCTCCCCTGAACGCCGGAGGGGCCGGTCGCACCAGCGCTTCCCCCAGGGGGCCCCAGCAGGGCAGGGAACACCCCAGGCCACAGGGACCCCGCCTGATCGCCCCACAGGACCTGTCCCGGGGCTCAAGGCCCCGACACCCCCCTGGTCTCTCCGGCATGACCCCCCCACCCTGAAAATGGAGCTGTTGTGACCAGGGACAATGCGAGCCCTGGCCAGGCCCCAACTCCCCCCGCCTGGCTGGACAGCCCCCATCTGCCGCCGCCCCCCCACCCCCAGCCCCGGGTTTCCCTCCACTCGCAGGGCTCGGCTCCCAATGCCCAGGGAGGGCTCTGTGTGGGAGAGATGAGCTCACAGGCGGGGGGGGGGGGGGGGGGGGGCAGCGCAGACAGCTCCCCCCCCCACCCCCGCGGGCCTGGCAAACCCGCCGAGTCAGCAGTAGTGTCCCATTGCTCCCGAGCGCTGCGGCTGCCCGTTGCAGCAGGGCCTGGCGCCGTGGGGTGGGGGTGGGGGGGTCCTAGCTGCCCAGTGAGCCCGGGTAGCGGCGGGGGCTGGGGGCGGGGGCGTGCTGTGAGGGTGCGGAGCTAACACGATAGACAGCAAACTGCCCAGCTCTGCCGGTGCCCCTCACTCCCGACGCGCAGGCCCTGGCGAGCCCAGGGCTGGGCTCCCCCCACCCCCGCAGCATTGCCGGTGCCCCTCACTCCCGACCCGCAGCCCTCCCTTGTTTCAGGCCTGGGTTCCCCCCGTGGCTAGGTGAGTGGGGGTCCCAGGGGAACCACACGGAGCTCTGAGGGTGGGTCCCTGGCTTCCCAGGGCTGGGGGAGGCCATCAGGGTCTGTCCTGCTTCTGCAGCTGCTGCTGGGGAATGTTGGCACAAACTCCCGCTGCGGGATCCCCCCCCAGCTCCCCGCACCCAGGGCAGCTGTGTGCCTGTGCCTCCCCCCCCCCCCCCGCCCACCCCGCTCACCAGCTCCTCCCCCAGCTGATCTCCCTGTGTCCCCACAGCTGACACCCCAGGCTCCTCCCCCAGCTCACTGGCTCCTCCCCCAGCTGACCCCCCCAACTCCTCCCTCAGCTGACGCCCCCCCAGCTCCCCCTGGCTCCTCCCCCAGCTGATCTCCCAGGCCCCCCCCCCCCCAGCACAGGGCCTGCCCCCCCCCCCAGCACAGCCTGTTTATACAATAATAACATCAACATTTTTTTGTCAGCCTCATTAAAATAAACAGAACGTAATGGGAAAAAATGTTGGCAGGATCCCGGGATGGGCGGGGGGAGCCCTGCACTTAACCCCCTGGCTGCTGCCTGGGAGTCCCACCCCCAGGGACCGGCCCCAGTGTGCCCCAGCGCTACCCCTCCCCACCCTGCCTGCTTCCTGGAGTCCCCCCTTCGCTCCAGCAGCTCCCCCCCAAACACACACACACTGGAAGGGCAGCAGGGACCGGACTCCCCCTCCAGGATTTTCCTGTGGGAGGGTGTCTTCCCAGATTGCCCCCTCCCCAAAGGTCCCACATGGCCCCTCACCACCCAGGGGTGCTGCAGACGGGTGCCCCTCAGCACCCTCTGTTCTGAGCTCAGCCGTGTGCCCTGCTCATCCCTCTTTGGTTGTAGAGAAGGGGATGGGGGGCTGGGAGCCAGGACTCCTGGGTTCTCCGGGCTCCAGGAGCAGGGATTGCTCAGCCCACAGGGCTCAGTAAATCCAGCCACGCCGGGTGCTGCCCACCCTGGGGCGTGGCTGGCGTCTGCTGCCAGGCCCGTGGCACATGGAGCCCGGTGCCCAGTGCCAGCCTGGGCGCGGGAGGGCTGGCGAGACAGGGAGCACAAGCTGCCTTTGCTGGGCTCGGGTGCCTGGCCGCCAGCCCAGCCACGCTCCGCCCAAGCCTCAGCCCCTCTCCTCTGCGGCCACCCAGCTCCCCCACCTCAGCCCTGGCACCACCCTGGGGGGCTTCCTAGGAAAAGCTGGTCAGCGCAGGGATCCCGCACGTTACTGGGAGTATCACGTGGCTCTGATCCGGGGCGAGGCACCGGCTGGCACAGGGAACGGGGCATGGGGCCTTTCCCCTCTAGGGGGCGCCGGCTCTGATCCGGGGCAGGGCACCGGCTGGCACAGGGAACGGGGCACGGGGCCTTTCCCCTCTAGGGGGCGCCGGCTCTGATCTGGGGTGAGGCACCGGCTGGCACAGGGAACGGGGCACGGGGCCTTTTCCCTCTAGGGGGCGCCGGCTCTGATCCGGGGCAGGGCACCGGCTGGCACAGGGAACGGGGTACAGGGCCTTTCCCCATTGCGGGGGCACCGGTTCCAGCCCCCTCCAGTTTGCTGCAGGGTCCCAAAGCCCCGTCTCTGGGACCCGGCCCCCCCTCCCCCTCCCGGTCCTTAGGAGCCTTTAAAAGAAAACAAATAAAGAACCCAACTCAAGTCACACAATCCCCCGCCCGGCCCGGCCCCGGGACCCCCCGCCCCGGGTACAGCGGGTGGAACAGGGCGGCCGCTCGCTGGCACTGCCAAGAATCTCTCCGGGCACGGCCCCCCGCGGGCGCACGGCCCCTCCCCTCGCATGTGGCGGGGGGGGAGGGGGCTCCCGGGAGCTGGGCAGTGGGGGCAGGATGCTGGGGCCAGAGGGCGTGTGGGGACAAACTCGGGGGGGCACCTCCTGATCCACAGGGGGAGAGTAGGGGCTGACAGGGGGGCACTGGGGATCAGCCCCCTCCCCTGGGGCCTGGGATTCCAGGACTGGCAGGCGGTTTGGGGCACCCCGGAGCCAGCCCAGGGCCATCCCCCAGCTGAGGGTGGAGGTGCCGGCTCGGGCCGGCGTCCGAGGGAGCCCCTCTCCCGTGGGGGGCGGCACATCCCCCTGGCTCTGTGCCCAGGCCCCTCCGCCTCACCCCTGCTGGCGTGGCCGCGTGGGTGGGGCCGGGCGCCCCTGACGGTGGCTTGACACGTCCCGGGCTCCTGACGCAGGCGAGGTTATTTTGGGAGCAGGTGCCACCTCGCTGCATGGGATTATCACCTCCCGCCAGGCGCTGGTCCTGCCCCCGCCGCTGACTGATAGCAGTGTTGAGAGCGGGCACCCTAAGGGTCAGCCATGTCCCAGTTTCCCCAAAGCAGCTGGCAGGGGCCTCGGACTCCTGGGTTCCCTCCCCAGCTCTGTTGCTTTGGGGAGGCGCCTCCCTTGCCGCCCCTCCCAAGAGATGGGGCTGGGACGAGGCTCCCCCGCTGGGTAAAGTGTGGGTTCGAAATGGGCTGGAGGTGGGTGCCGATGGCGGGGCGCGTGTGCGAGGGGGGCCGGGATTATGGGGAGGGGAGTTGTTTCTAGTCGGGGGAGGAATCGCAGCTGGAACCGGGATCTTTGGTGCAATCCTGCGTATGGACAAAGTCCTGCGTCCCCGGAGGCAGCAGGAATCAAACAGCGGGAGGCTGGTACTTTGCTCCCATCCCAAGCCCCTTCCCAGCCAGCGCTGTGCTCAAAAGCTCTCACGCTCCCTAGGCCACGTTCCTGGGCTTTTTCTGCTGCTTCTCTTCAGGTAGCCACAGCTCCACCCAAAGGATCCCCAGCTCTCTGGGTTTGCATCCAGGCCCCCCTTGGAAGCCCCCCGCCCCCATAGCTCAGATTCCTCACGAGCTGGTGCTTTGGGTGGGGGCTCTTGTGGTTTTGCCTCTCTCGTGCCATAAAGGAGCTTAATTGCTTCTCACGTTTCTCCCTAACCCCCGGCCTAGCGCGCGCGGCTGCGAAAGCGCACACACGCACGTACGCGTGCCCACATTCACGCGGACACCTCTGTGCTCACACGTGCGTCCTTGTGCACACCCATACTCGCACGCCCCCCCCCGGACCCGATTATCCAGAGCTCCCTCTGCTCCCCTTTAGGCCCCGATCCCCGGGGCCTGATTTACCCGCGGGCCCTGAGTGCTGGGAGGGGAGCTCTTTGGAAGCCCTGCCCCTGCCCGGGCTTGCGGGGAGGGCAGGGGGCTTTGCAGGGGGTCTGCAGGACAGAGAGGACAAGGCTGCAGCCGACGTGCCAGGGCCGTCCGGCGCCGGCTCCGTTCCGCAGCAGGAATTGTTTGGAGAGAAGGGATTAGATTTCTGCGCTGGGCTAAGTCCCAGCAGCCCCCCGCCCCCTGCTGCCAGCGCTCCCCGCTGTGGGGCTGAGGGATGGGGGCCCTTCCCAAGTTTTTTATCCCACGCTATCAACCAGGGCCTGGAGAGACTTGACTTCTCTCCTGGGCCTGGAGAGAAGCTGCCAGCCCTGCCCACCCTCAGCAGCACCCCTCTATGCCCGGCTGGTACCCCCCCAAGCCACCCCCAAACGCTCTCTCTGCTCAGTGTGTGTGTCCATCCCGCCCTGCCCCACCGGAGGATCCCCTCTGGACCCATGTGAGAGTCCCCAGCATGTCTGTGTTCCCATCTCCTCCATGCCCGCTCAGGGTGCCCCTTGGCTCTCCACCACCCTCATGCCACCCGCCATGGAGTATCCCTGCGGCCTACCTGGAGAGTCAGTCCTCACGCCTCCAGAGCTTCTCCCCGGTCCTGGCCCCGGCCCACCCTGTGCCAGGCCCCTGCCCACCCTGTGCCAACCCCTTGCCCCCCCTGTGCCCATCCCTTCCTTCCCCCTGCCCACCCTGTGCCCACCCCTTCCTGCCCCCTGCCCACCCCATGCCTGTCCCCTACCTGCCCTGTGCCCACCCCCTTCCTGCCCCCTGCCTGCCCCGTGCCTGCCCCTCTCTCTGACCCCTCGGCCTCTCCTCTCCCGCAGAGTCCTACTCCGTGGCACGCAGTGATGGCAGCATCTCGGCCTCGGCGGCCTCCCTCCCGCCCCAGCCCTCACCCGGCTCGGCGCCCGGCTCGCCCGGCTCCCGGCGCTCCGTCAGCACCCTCAAGAAGTGGCTGACCACCCCAGTGCGCAAGCTCAGCGTCGGCAGCCTGGCCAAGGGCGAGCGGAAGCCGGAGGGTCGGCCCCGGCGCGGGATCGAGGGCAGGCGGCATGGCCGGCAGGAGGAGAGGAAGAGCATCGACCTGGGGCTGCTGGGCAAAGCCGACGAGCCCCTCGCTGCCCTCCGGGAGCCCAAGAGCACGGTGAGAGCCCCGGGGGCGGGGCTGGGCATTGCCGTGGGGGGCTGGGTTCCTGGGGGCTGGGCACTGCCATGGGGGCTGGGCACTGCCATGGGGGGCTGGGCAATACCATGGGGGCTGGGTTCCTGGGGGCTGGGCACTGCCAAGGAGGGTTGGGCACTGCCATGCGGGCTGGGTTCCCAGGGGCTGGGCACTGCTATGGGGGGCTGGGCATTGCCATGGGGGCTGGGCACTGCCATGGGGGTTGGGCACTGCCATGGGGGCTGGGTTCCTGGGGGCTGGGCACTGCCATGGGGGGCTGGGCAATACCATGGGGGCTGGGTTCCCAGGGGCTGGGCACTACCATGGGGGGTTGGGCACTTCCATGGGGGCTGGGCACTGATGGGGGGGCTGGGTTCCTGGGGGCTGGGCACTGCCAAGGGGGGTTGGGCACTGCCATGGGGGCTGGTTTCACAGGGGCTGGGCACTGCTATGGGGGGGCTGGGCATTGCCATGGGGGGCTGGATTCCCAGGGGCTGGGCACTGCTATGGGGGGCTGGGCATTGCCATGGGGGGCTGGATTCCCAGGGACTGGGCACTGCTATGGGGCACTGCCATGGGGACTGGTTTCACAGGGGCCGGGCACTGCCATGGGGGCTGGGTTCCCAGGGGCTGGGCACTGCTATGGGGCACTGCCATGGGGACTGGTTTCACAGGGGCCGGGCACTGCCATGGGGGCTGGGTCCCCGGGTGCTGGGCACTGCCATGGGGGCTGGGTTCCCGGGGGCTGGGCACTGCCATGGGGGCTGGGTTCCCAGGGGCTGGGCACTGCCATGGGGGGGGCTGGGTTCCCAGGGGCTGGGCACTGCCATGGGGGCTGGGTTCCCGGGGGCTGGGCACTGCTATGGGGGGCTGGGCACTGCCATGGGGGGCTGGGTTGGGTCCTGGGTGGGGACTGGAGGTGCCAGGGGACTGGTACCGCAGGGCTGGGGTGCCAGACGATGGGCTCACATGGCCAGGGAGGTGGGGGGCTGGCTCGCCCAGGGTGTAGGGGTGCTCTGGGCTCTCCGTTCCAGGGGTCAGGACACACCCAGCGCTCGCAATCTGCCCCCCCCCCCCCGTTGGGGCCGCCCCTGCCCCTTTCCCGGTGGGCGTTGAGGCTCCGGCTGGGGAAACCGCCTCATGAATTCAGTTTCCCCTGGAAAACGGGATCCGCCATGGGGGGCACCTGACACCCCCCCCAGAGGGAAGTGAGGGCTGCGGTGGCTGGAGATCAGGGGCAGGGGGTATAGTCCCCCCCCATCCTGCTCCAGGGCAAATGGAGCCTCTGGAGCCCCCCCCCCCGGCAGAGCTACAGCCCTAGCCCCCGTCTGACACCCCCCCCCCCCGGCGTGTTGCAGGAATCGGGCCCCTCGGGGGGCGAGCGGCTGCCGGACCTGGCTCTGCTCTGCAGCCTGCTGGAGGGGGGCGCCGCGGAGGCAAACACACAGGTGAGGAGGGGGCATCGGGGGCTGGTGCCACGGGAGACCCCTCCCTTTCCCCCTGGGCCCCCCACCCTGCCCCACGCTCATGGTCTCCATCAGCGCCTGGGGCAGAGCTGAATTTCTGGAGCTGGTGCCAAGACCCCAGGTGGGTCCCAGGCTGGGGGGGGGGGGCAGGAGTGCCCCTCGCCCAGCAGGGGCCAGTTCCCACCCCCCCGCGACCTATGGGGCAGGGGTGCCAGGCTGTCCTGTCCCAGGGCTAGATGCCCCCCCTCCACGCCCCAGATCCTGCCCCACTGGTACCAAGCGCGGCTGGGAGTGGGGGCCCAGAGAAGCAGAGCCCGGCCCAGCCTCTGCAGGGGGCAGGAGCAGGGACCGGGGGCTCTGGGATGCTCCTGGGGGCACGATGCCCGAGGCGGGTCTGCTGACACCCCTCCCCCCTGTGACTGTGCCCCGGCCCCCAAGCTCTGGGGTCTCGGTTCCCAGGGCATCCCATGCGGGGCCTGCGGTTACTATGGAAACTGCGTCTCTGGCCATTTGGGTTCCCCGAGATGCCAACCCCATGTCCCCCCACAGCAGAGGAGTCCCCTCGGCAACACCCCCCCCCATGCACACCCACCCTGCTGTCACGGTGTATAGGGGAGTCCGGCCCTGCACCCCTCTTCCCCGGATTCACTGGGAGTCTCAGCCAGCCAGTAGAACAGAAGGTTTATTAGAGATGCCAGGAACACAATCCAACCGGAGCTTGTCAGTACATCCAGGACCCCTCAGCCGGGCCCTTCCGGGGGGCAGGGAGCTTAGACCCCAGCCTGGGGGCTCCCTGCATTTTGCCCCACAGCTCCAAATGGGGCAGGGAGGCCAGACCCTGTCTGCCCCCCTCCCCTCCTCTTCCCAAGCCAGCTCCAAACTGAAAACACACAGACAAAAACTCCAGGAGGCTCTTTCCCTCCCCCCGGGGCCCCTCCTCTCGCCTTTTGTCCGTTCTCCCAGCCAAAGGTGTCACCTCCCAACCCCCGTCCTGGCTCATGTTACAGCCCCAGGTAAAGTCTCCCTTTCCTAATGCAATGCCGCAGGTCCCAGGGAACCTCCCCCACAAACCTCCCAGGTTGAATCCACCTCACTCTCTACTCCGTCACATCGCTCCCCCCTTCGAGACTGAACTGAGCGGGGTCACTCTGACCAGTGGCCTGGGGAAGTTCAGGGCCCCCTCTCCGGGACAACGCATCCGCTATCAGGTTGGCACTTCCCTTCACATGGACCACGTCCATGTCGTAATCCTGCAGGAGCAGGCTCCACCTCAGGAGCTTGGCGTTGGCCCCTTTCATCTGGTGTAGCCAGGTCAGGGGCGAGTGGTCGGTGTACATGGTGAAGTGTCGCCCGAATAGATACGGCTCTAGTTTCTTGAGGGCCCACACCATGGCCAGACATTCCTTCTCGATGGCCGCATAATTCTGCTCTCGGGGTAGCAGCTTCTTGCTTAAATACACGATGGGGTGTCTCTGCCCCCTTTCATCCTCCTGCATTAACACCGCCCCCAGTCCCATGTCGGAGGCGTCGGTGAACACCAGAAAGGGCTTGTCAAAGTCAGGGTTTGCCAGAACCGGGCCCCTGATCAAAGCCTCCTTCAGTGCACAGAGAGCCCTCTGGCACTCCTCGGTCCAGACCACCTTGTCTGGCTTCCCCTTCTTGCATAGCTCAGTGATGGGGGTGGCTATGGCGCTAAAGTGGGGCACAAATCTTCGATAGTACCCCGCCATCCCAATAAAGGCCTGGACCTGCTTTTTAGTTTGTGGAGCGGGCCAGTCCCGGATCACCTCCACCGTGGCTGGTTCTGGTTTTAGGTGGCCGCTCCCCACCCGGTGTCCCAGGTAGGACACTTCAGCCATTCCCACCTTGCACTTCTCCGCTTTTACGGTCAGTCCAGCCTCCCGGAGTCGGTCCAGCACTTGTTTAACTTGGGACACATGGTCCTCCCAGGTCTGGCTAAAGACACAGATGTCATCGATATACGCCACAGCGAAGCTCTCCATCCCCTTCAGTAGCTGATCCACCAGGCGCTGGAAGGTGGCTGGCGCTCCCTTGAGGCCGAAAGGCAGGGTCAGGAACTCGTAGAGCCCCAGAGGGGTAATGAAGGCAGATTTCAGCCGGGCATCTGCATCCAGTGGCACTTGCCAGTAGCCCTTTGTAAGATCCATGGTGGTAAGGTACCGAGCCCCTCCCAGCTTGTCTAGGAGCTCGTCCGGCCGGGGCATGGGGTAGGCATCGGATACAGTGATGGCATTGAGCTTCCGATAGTCCACACAGAACCGGATCGACCCATCCTTTTTGGGGACCAGCACCACCGGCGAGGCCCAAGGGCTGGACGACGGTTGGATCACCCCCAAAGCCAGCATGTCCTTGACCTCTCTTTCCAGGTCCCGAGCTGTCTTCCCTGTGACTCGGAAGGGGGAGCATCTTATAGGTTGGTGCGCTCCTGTCTGCACCCGGTGGACAGTCAGATTAGTGCGACCAGGCTGGTTGGAAAACAGCTGTCGGTACAGATGCAGCACCCCTCTGATCTCAGCTTGCTGGGCAGGGGTTAGCTGATCAGAGAGGGGGATCGTTTCTTGGGAGGAGCCAGCTCCTGTCTCAGGGAATAGATCTACTAGAGGGTCACTCCCCTGCTCCTCCCAATGTCCACACACGGCCAGCACCACACTCCCCCTGTCATAATATGGCTTCATCATATTGCCATGGTACACCCGGCAGTGGTGTGCCCGGTTAGACAGCTCCACCACATAATTTACCTCATTTAGCTGCTTGACAACCTTGAAAGGGCCTTCCCAAGCGGCCTGCAGCTTGTTTTTCCTCACGGGGATGAGAACCATCACCTGATCCCCCGTGGCGTAGGCGCGGGCCCGCGCCGTGCGGTCATACCAGACCTTTTGCTTCCTCTGGGCTCTGGCCAGATTTCCCTTGGCCAGGCCCATGAGCTCAGTAAGTCTCTCTCGGAAGGTCAGGACGTACTCCACCACTGACTCTCCCTCGGGGGCCGCCTCCCCCTCCCATTCGTCTCTCATCCGGTCCAGGGGCCCCCGTACCCTCCTGCCGTATAACAGTTCGAAGGGCGAGAATCCGGTAGACTCCTGGGGCACTTCCCTGTAGGCGAACAGTAGGTGCGGTAGGTACTTGTCCCAGTCCTGCGGGTGCCGGTTCATAAAAGTTTTCAGCATCATCTTTAGCGTCCCATGGAACCTCTCCACCAGCCCATTGGACTGGGGATGATATGCTGAGGCCCAGCTGTGCCGGACCCCACATTTCTCCCACAAGCACCGGAGCAGGGCCGACATGAAGTTGGACCCTTGGTCTATCAGGACTTCCTTGGGGAACCCCACTCGGCTGAAAATGGTCAGCAGCGCATTCGCCACGGTGTCTCCTTCAATGGAGAATAAGGGCACCGCCTCGGGGTAGCGGGTGGCGAAATCTATCACCACCAGAATGTACTTCTTCCCCGACCGGGTTGCCCTGCTGAGGGGGCCCACCCTATTCATAGCCACCTTCTGGAAAGGTTCCTCTCTGATGGGCAGGGACCTCCAGGGATCTTCTTCCTTACCCTGGGCCAGGTGTAATAGCCGGTGATGATACTTCTGGGGCCTCACCGGCTGCCTCCTGATTCCCCACAGTTCTACTTCCCCTTGGGCAGCCCATTCCCGGCACAGGAATCCCTTCTCCCACAGGGATCTGTCTCTGCAGTCTTCCCCAAGGGGGTTTGCAGCACTGTGGCCAGCAAGTTCCCTTAGCTTCTCCAAGGCGGGATCCCTCTGCAGCTCACTGGCCAGGCCTGGGGTCACCGCCCCACTGAGCCCTGTCCCTGGTGGCTCCCTCCCTGCCGTGGAATCACTTCCCGGCAGCACCTCTGGACCAGGCAAGCCTGGCTGGCAGCTGTCCTGCCCTGCCTGTGTGTTCCCCCACTCAGCTGGGGTCTCTGCTCCCCCGGTGCTCAGCGCTGCCCTGGCTGTCCCTGTGGGGCCAGGCAGCGAGCTCGCTGCTTTGCTCTCTGCATCAGAGACTACCTGAGCCACCTCTCCATTGTGCAGGGGGGTGGGGAGCATCTCTCTGTCCCACCCCGCCCTAGGGGTCTGGTTACAGGCAGGCAGGTAACCGGGGCCTGGCAGCTCCTCCCCCCTGCCAGCCAGGTCATTTGCATTTTCACTGACCATTTCCCTCTTCGCCAATTGGTTCCCTGAGTTCAAATTCAAATCCTCGGCCGTTACAGGGCCAGGGCCTGGATCCTGTCCCAAAGATACACAGTCACCCCCCAACAGCACCTCACCGCTGATATCCTGGAGAACCCCAACCACCAGCCAGCCCGACCCCTCCTGGGTCTGCACAGGGATCTGGGCCATAGGCAGGGCGAATGGGTCCGTCCCTGGGACCCTCACCCAGGTCACACAGCCCCTCAGCATCTGGTGGGGGTGCACCACCCGGGGCCTGACCACAGTTCTCTCTGTCCCGGGGTCTTGCCACCCCCCGAATGTCTCTCCATTGACCATCACCTTCCGCTCCCACTGGGGGTCCATAGGGTTTGAGTCCAGGGCCAGGAGTGGAAATCTGTCCACCATCCCACCCATCTGGCTTGCGGAGTTTATGGCCTTGGGACCCAGCAAGGGGGTTAGATCCCGGGGCTTTTCCGCAGGGTCTCCCTGGTTCCAATCACCAGCCTGCTCCAAGGCAGTGAGGTGGGCCTCCACATCCCCACCCTCCTTAACCAGGGGCAGCAATTTAGGATCGAGGTTCCCTGCGGAGCTGGCACCCCGGGATCTGTCCCCACTTACCCCTGGCCAGTCCCCTATGCCTCTCCGTTCCACCACCGCAAGTTCACGCTGCTGCTGCTGTTTCTTCTGTAGGTCTTTCTCGGGCTCTTGCTGTCTCTCACCGTCCTCTTGCTCTCTCGGACTCAGCTCCAGTCCCATCCGTCTCCGATCCCCTGCTGGGGAACCCGATCGTGAAGACCCCCGTCTGGTTGGGGACCAGACTCTTGGGGATGCCAGGCTATCACTCCAGCTGCTCCCAGATCCTGCTGTAGCCCCATTGGGGTCAGGAATCTGCTCCCTGGAATGGTCATCCTCCTCCAGCCGCGTGATTAACTGGGCTTTAGTGAGCTTTCCAATGTGTATCCCTCTCTTTTTGCACAGGGTTACAATGCTCTTCTTAAGGAGAAAGCGATAGGCCATCACGTCACTGCTCCCAAGTTTGCTGTGGATCCGCAGGCCTGTGTGCTCTTAGCTCCCCACGGTTTCCAGGAAGAACCCCAAGTGTGCCAGCCCTTCTCCAGGTCACCGCCTCTTTGCCAGGGTCGAGCTGCAGCTCCTCTGCCCCTGGGTCCACTCACGGCACCCCCAGGGGAACCCTGTCACCGCAAAAATCCTTCTCTCTCCCAGGGCCAAGCCGCAGGCTCCTCCGCCCCTGGGACTGCTCACTGCAGCCCCCAGGGGGACCCCATCATTGCACAGTCCTTCTCGCTGGTCACACACTCCCAGGGGTTAAGCGTAGCTCCTCCGCTCCCCGAAACCGCTCCTCTGTGAGCCTTCAGCACGCCTGGTCCTCGTTAGCCCCCCTTCGTTCTACTGCTCCCCAGTCACTTACTGCAGGAAGCACCGTTCACGGGGTGCAGAACATCCCACCGCTGCCACCAGTTGTCACGGTGTATAGGGGAGTCCGGCCCTGCACCCCTCTTCCCCGGATTCACTGGGAGTCTCAGCCAGCCAGTAGAACAGAAGGTTTATTAGAGATGCCAGGAACACAATCCAACCGGAGCTTGTCAGTACATCCAGGACCCCTCAGCCGGGCCCTTCCGGGGGGCAGGGAGCTTAGACCCCAGCCTGGGGGCTCCCTGCATTTTGCCCCACAGCTCCAAATGGGGCAGGGAGGCCAGACCCTGTCTGCCCCCCTCCCCTCCTCTTCCCAAGCCAGCTCCAAACTGAAAACACACAGACAAAAACTCCAGGAGGCTCTTTCCCTCCCCCCGGGGCCCCTCCTCTCGCCTTTTGTCCGTTCTCCCAGCCAAAGGTGTCACCTCCCAACCCCCGTCCTGGCTCATGTTACAGCCCCAGGTAAAGTCTCCCTTTCCTAATGCAATGCCGCAGGTCCCAGGGAACCTCCCCCACAAACCTCCCAGGTTGAATCCACCTCACTCTCTACTCCGTCACACCTGCGCACACCCCGTGCACATGCAGACACACCCCGCACGCACAGACACACCCCATGCACACCCCTTTGCACACGCAGACACACCCCACGCACACCCCTTTGCACACGCAGACACACCCCATGCACACCTGTGCACATGCAGACACATCCCCATGCACACCCCATGCACACGCAGACACACCCTGCACACACCCCATTGCACAGACCGACACGCCCCACACACATCCCGTGCACACGCAGACACGCTCCGTGCATGCATGCCATTGCACACACAGACACCCCCCCACACACCCCCTGTGCACACACAGACACACCCCAAACACACGTACCATTACACACAGACACACACCCCTGTGCACACAGACACACCAAGCACAGGTGCCGTTGCACACGCAGACACACACCACTGCACACGCAGCCAAGCCCACGTGATCACAGACAGGCCCCACCGCCACACCATTGCACACACCGATGTGCCCCTACGTGCGCACAGACACCCCTCGCACGCGGACACGCCCCTGTGCGCACGCATTAGAATGGGAGGGGCCCTCCGTCCTGGCTCTCAGGGGAAGTGACTTGGGGCGGGGGGCGAGGAGGTTGGTGCTTTCCGTGCCCCACTGAGGGCCCCTTCCAGGGCAGGCCCCTGCCCCAGCTCCCCACGGGCCCCCGCGCCCCCCACCTGGCGGGGTCTCCCAGGGCTCTTTGCCCAGCGGCCTCGAGGCCGGTTGCCAATGCCCGGCTGGGAGTGGGCAGGGCTGCTCCGTGCCCCCTAACTGTGTCTCCCCTCCCCACCAGCAGGGCCCCAGCCCCCTTCATGTCCCCAGTGACCCCCAAGCCCTGCCCCCCCGTGAAGAGCTCCCCCCGGAAGAGATAACGAGTGAGGAGGAGAGAAAGAGTGCCTTAGAAAAGAGTATGTAAGTGGAGCCGCTGCGCCCGCGGGACAGGGCTGGGGGTGCCAGGGGTCAGGGATGGGGTTCCTGGGTGGAGGTAGCAGGGGGTAGGGATGGGGGTTCCTCGGTGGAGATACCAGGGGTCAGGGATGGGGGTTCCTGGGTGAAGGTACCAGGGGGTAGGGATGGGGTTCCTGGGTGGAGGTACCAGGGGTAGGGATGGGGGTTCCTCGGTGGAGGTACCAGGGGTCAGGGATGGGGGTTCCTGGGTGGAGGTACCAGGTATCAGGGATGGGGTTCCTGGGTGGAGGTACCAGGGGTAGGGATGGAGGTTCCTGGGTGGAGGTGCCAGGGGTCAGGGATGGGGGTTCCTGGGTGGAGGTACCAGGGGTCAGGGATGGAGGTTCCTGGGTGGAGGTAGCAGGGGGTAAGGATGGGGTCCTGGGTGGAGGTACCAGGGGGTAGGGATGGGGGTTCCTGGGTGGAGGTACCAGCGGGTAGGGATGGGGGTTCCTGGGTGGAGGTACCAGGGGTCAGGGATGGAGGTTCCTGGGTGGAGGTACCAGGGGGTAGGGATGGGGTCCTGGGTGGAGGTACCAGGGGTCAGGGATGGGGGTTCCTGGGTGGAGGTACCAGGGGGTAGGGATGGGGGTTCCAGGATGGAGGTACCAGGTATCAGGGATGGGGGTTCCTGGGTGGAGGTACCAGGGGTCAGGGATGGGGTTCCTGGGTGGAGGTAGCAGGGGGTAGGGATGGGGGTTCCTCGGTGGAGATACCAGGGGTCAGGGATGGGGGTTCCTGGGTGAAGGTACCAGGGGGTAGGGATGGGGTTCCTGGGTGGAGGTACCAGGGGTAGGGATGGGGGTTCCTCGGTGGAGGTACCAGGGGTCAGGGATGGGGGTTCCTGGGTGGAGGTACCAGGTATCAGGGATGGGGTTCCTGGGTGGAGGTACCAGGGGTCAGGGATTGGGGTTCCTGGGTGGAGGTACCAGGGGTAGGGATGGAGGTTCCTGGGTGGAGGTGCCAGGGGTCAGGGATGGGGGTTCCTGGGTGGAGGTACCAGGGGTCAGGGATGGAGGTTCCTGGGTGGAGGTAGCAGGGGGTAGGGATGGGGTCCTGGGTGGAGGTACCAGGGGGTAGGGATGGGGGTTCCTGGGTGGAGGTACCAGCGGGTAGGGATGGGGGTTCCTGGGTGGAGGTACCAGGGGTCAGGGATGGAGGTTCCTGGGTGGAGGTACCAGGGGGTAGGGATGGGGTCCTGGGTGGAGGTACCAGGGGTCAGGGATGGGGGTTCCTGGGTGGAGGTACCAGGGGGTAGGGATGGGGGTTCCAGGATGGAGGTACCAGGTATCAGGGATGGGGGTTCCTGGGTGGAGGTACCAGGGGTCAGGGATGGAGGTTCCTGGATGGAGGTACCAGGGGGTAGGGATGGAGGTTCCTGGGTGGAGGTACCAGGGGGTAGGGATGAGGGTTCCTGGGTGGAGGTACCAGGGGGTAGGGATGGGGGTTCCAGGATGGAGGTACCAGGTATCAGGGATGGGGGTTCCTGGGTGGAGGTACCAGGGGTCAGGGATGGAGGTTCCTGGATGGAGGTACCAGGGGGTAGGGATGGAGGTTCCTGGGTGGAGGTACCAGGGGGTAGGGATGGAGGTTCCTGGGTGGAGGTACCAGGGGGTAGGGATGAGGGTTCCTGGGTGGAGGTACCAGGGGGTAGGGATGGGGTTCCTGGATGGAGGTACCAGGTATCAGGGATGGGGTTCCTGGCTAGGAGGTGACAGGGGGCATGGATGGGGTTTCCTGGGTGGGGGGTGCCAGCGGGCAGGGGCAGGTCTGTGGGTGCCAGGGGCAGGGCTGGGGTCCCTCCCCGGCATCTCTCTGGGATTGATCTGGGAGCGGGCCGGGGCGTCTCCCCCCTGGCAGCCGAGGGCAGGACGGGGAGGATGGAAGGGGGGGGTCTCACAAGGGGCCGCGTCCCCTCCCCGCTTTCAGACGTGGCCGTTCCCTCCCGTGGGCAGGTTCGTCCTCACCGAGCTCGTGGAGACAGAGAAGATGTACGTGGAGGACCTGGGCCAGATAGTGGAGGTGTGAACCCCCTCCCAGAACTCCCCTCTCCAGATAGCCCCCAGCACCCTGCTCCCCTCCCCAGACAGCCACCAGCCTAGGGCCCCCCCTTCCTGGGCAGCACCCCCACCCCAGGGCCCCCTCCCCGGACAGCCACCCGCCCTAGGGTCCCCCTCCCCGGACAGCCCTCCACAGCAAGCAGCAGGCCCAGTCCTAGAGGCCCCCCACCCGGGTAACCCCCCCGAGCCTAGTGCCTCCCCCCAGACCCCTCCTGCAGCCCCAGAGCTCTGCCCCAGGAACACGGCCCCTCCCTGGGGTGAGCAGACGCCTCTCCCTTGGCCCAGCCCCTCCCACCGGGGGCTTCCCCACCCCCCACCACTAACCCGCCCCTCCTGCCCCCAGGGCTACATGGCGACCATGCGTGCCCAGGGCGTGCCCGAGGACATGGAGGGCAAGGACAAGATCATCTTCGGGAACATCCACCAGATCTACGACTGGCACAAGGAGTGAGTCAGGGGATGGGACGCCCCCCACCATCCCCCTCCCCCCGCGTGGGTCACAGGGACACCCCCACCCTCCCCCGCACTGTGTCCCAGGGGCTGGGTCTCCCTGTACTGCCAGGGCCAGGCCGGCTGCCTCCCCCCACCTAGGTATAGGCTGGGGGGGGGCACACAGAGACACCCCCATGAGCTCTCTGCAGCGACACCCCCCCTTCCGCCCGCTGCAGGGGGGTGCCCGGGATCTGGCAGGATCCGGGCGACGTCTGCAGGTGCCAGGCGAGTCCCCGGCTTCCAGCCATCCAGTGCCCTGCTCTGTCCTCTCCCAGACGTGGCCCCTTGCGGTGCCCGCGTGCCAGGCCGTGTGCTGGGCCCCGGCACACCCGGATGCCTGAGGGGCTGGATGGGGGGGGGCAGAGGGTCGGTGTGGGTCTGCCCCATGGTTCTCAGCCCTCTCTGCCCCCTCCCCCCCCCCCCAGTTACTTCCTCCAAGAGCTGGAGAAATGTCTGCACAACCCGGACCTGCTGGCGCAGCTCTTTATAAAGCACGTGAGTCCCGGGCGTCGCGGCATGGGCCCTGCCTGGCCAGTGCCCCCGCGCTCTGCCCCCAGCGCTGCCCTGCCCCCCCAGTCCCACCCTGCCCGAGACTCTGCCCTCCGGCCCCGCCCTGCCCCCAGCCCTGCTTGGCCAGCCCCCCAGGCCCTGCCCCTGGAACTGCTCTGCCTCCGGCCCCGCCCTGCCCCCAGCCCCTGCCCCCAGCCCTGCCTCGCCGGCCCCACCCCACCCCCAGCCCTGCCTGGCCAGCCCCCCGGGCTCTGCCCCTGGCACTGCTCTGCCCCCTCAGCCCCACCCTGCCCCAGACTCTGCCCTCCGGCCCCACCCTGCCCCCAGCCCCTGCCTCACCAACCCTGCCTGGCCAGTCCCCTGGGGCTTGCCCCTGGCACTGCCCCCTGGCCCTGCCCCCAGGCTCCGCCCCACCCCTGCCCCCAGCCCTGCCCCACCACCAGACCCCCCGCCCCACCAGTAGCAGGCCCCCAGGCCTGCCCACACCACTAGCCCTGCCCCCAGCCCAGCCACCCCTCCTGGCTCCACCCCCACCCCGTCCCTCGGCCCCACCCCCACCCTGCCACCAGGTCCTGACCCCCAACCCCACCCTGGCATGCCCCCCCAGGTCCCACCCCATCATGCTACCAGGTCCCTGCCCCCAGGTCCCACCATGCCACGAGGACCCCACCTCATCACGCCCCCCAGGCCCTGCCCCACCCCTCTGCCTCGCCACGCCATGAGGCCCAGGTCCTGCCCTGTCACACCAAGAGGGCCCTGCCCCACAGGCCACATGGCCTCTGCCCCTCCCACAGGTCTTGCCCCATCACGCCACAAGGGCCCTGCCCCACCATGCTCCGCCCCTTCACACGGTGAGGGCCCCGCCCCTGATCTATGCTTGCCCCCACCCCTCCCCGCCTCCTGCCCCACATCGCGAGGGCCCCACGCCATGGGGCTGGCTGCCATATGGTGCTGCAGGAGCCCTGCCACCTCTCCTGTGGGGATAGACGCGGGAGCATGTTCCAGCGTGATGTAGCATGTGGTCGCGTGGGCTGGCACGTGTTGGGGGTGTGTGTGCATGTGTGGGGCATGTTCTAGCGTGTGCTGGCATGTGCAGGCGTGTGCCTGGGACCGTTGTCACCTGCCCCCCGTTCCCTTCCAGGAGCGCCGTTTGCACATGTACGTCGTTTACTGCCAGAACAAGCCCAAATCGGAGCACATAGTCTCTGAGTACATCGACTCCTATTTCGAGGTGAGGGGGCCCCGGCTTCCCCATCCGGCCCCTCTACGACCCCCCCACAGCTGGGACTCTGGTTACCCCCACTGGACCCCCCTCGCTCCCCCCCCCTTGCCCTCTGCAACCTGCCCCATCTGACCCCCCCACCCTCAGTACCCCAGTTCCCCCTGTCTGAACAATATCTTCATCAACGATCTGGAGGATGGTGTGGACTGCACCCTTAGCAAGTTTGCAGATGACACTAAACTGGGAGGAGTGGTTGATACGCTGGAGGGTAGGGACAGGATACAGAGGGACCTAGACAAATTAGAGGATTGGGCCAAAAGAAATCTGATGAGGTTCAACAAGGACAAGTGCAGAGTCCTGCACTTAGGACGGAAGAATCCCATGCACTGCTACAGACTAGGGACCGAATGGCTGGGCAGCAGTTCTGCAGAAAAGGACCTAGGGGTTACGGTGGACGAAAAGCTGAATATGAGTCAACAGTGTGCTCTTGTTGCCAAGAAGGCTAACGGCATTTTGGGCTGTATAAGTAGGGGCATTTCCAGCAGATGGAGGGACGTGATTATTCCCCTCTATTCGGCACTGGTGAGGCCTCATTTGGAGTACTGTGTCCAGTTTTGGGCCCCACGCTACAAGAAGGATGTGGATAAATTGGAAAGAGTCCAACGGAGGGCAACAAAAATGATTAGGGGGCTGGAGCACATGACTTATGAGGAGAGGCTGAGGGAACTGGGATTGTTTAGCCTGCAGAAGAGAAGAATGAGGGGGGATTTGATAGCTGCTTTCAACTACCTAAAAGGGGGTTCCAAAGAGGATGGATCTAGACTGTTCTCAGTGGTAGAAGATGACAGAACAAGGAGCAATGGTCTCAAGTTGCAGAGGGGGAGGTTTAGGTTGGATATTAGGAAAAACTTTTTCACTACTAGGGTGGTGAAGCCCTGGAATGGGTTACCTAGGGAGGTGGTGGAATCTCCTTCCTTAGAGGTTTTTAAGGTCAGGCTTGACAAAGCCCTGGCTGGGATGATCTAATTGGGTTTGGTCCTGCTTTGAGCAGGGGGTTGGACTAGATGACCTCCTGAGGTCCCTTCCAACCCTGAGATTCTATGATTCTATGAACCCCCTCTTGCTGTCCTGGCTCACCCCTTCCTACCCCCACCCCAGCCAGAATCCCACCTCGCTACATCCGACCCCCCCTCCTCGCTCCCCCAGCCGGGACCCTAGCTCACCCCATCTGCCCCCCACCCTGCTGCCCTGGCTGGCCCCTCCCGACCCTCCTGGAGGTGGGCAGGACCTGGCCAGTGGGGGGCCCCGGGGGCTGATGTGCTGCCTCTGTTTCCCCAGGAGATGAAGCAGGAGCTGGGCCACAGGCTCCAGCTCAACGACCTGCTGATCAAGCCGGTGCAGAGGATCATGAAATACCAGCTGCTGCTCAAGGTGAGGAAGGTCTGCCAGGGCCGGGGATGCTCCACCCCAGAGCCAGCCGCCCACGCCGGGCTGCCAAGGGCCGGGGATGCTCCACCCCAGAGCCAGCCGCCCACGCCGGGCTGCCCAGGGCCGGGGACGCTCCGCCCCAGAGCCGGCCCCCACACCCTGCTGCCCAGTGCTGGGGATGTTCCATAAACGCCCTGCTCTGGGTTATGCTGAAGACTTGGTGTAAAAAGCAGCGAACCCAGCGTCTTGGGGACCCAGCCCTGCGAGCCGAGTGGGACAGGGTGGCTCTGAACCCGGCTCCCAGCCCTGGCACACTGCCAGGGGGCACGAGCCATCTGCTTCTTCCTCCTGCCCTGCCCATGTTAGGGGGGACGCCCTCTGCTTGCGGGTTAACTGGGGCCATTGCCAGCCCCTTGGGAGGGTCCGGGCACCCCCTTTCCTATCGCATCCAGGATCTGGAGTCGAACCCCATCCCCCAGTCCCTTTTCTCTTGCGTCCCAGGATTTCCTGAAGTACTACAGCAAGGCCGGGATGGACACGGAGCAGCTGGAGGTAGGGACGGTGGGAGCAGGGTGGGCCCGGCCCACAAGCCTCTGCGCAGGGCAAGGCCCCACTGGGCTTAGGGGTCGCCCCCTGCAAATGCACCATCCCAACCCTGTAGCAGTGTCAGGGGGCATTGGGCAACATTTCCATGGGAACCGGGGGGCCATGGCGTAGCGTCTCCGTGGGGACCGGAGGGGGCAGCAGGAAGCATTTCCGTGGGAACTGGGGGACCACACGGCAGCATCTCCATGGGAACCAGGGGGGCAAGGGACAGCATCTCCGTGGGGACCAGAGGGGGCACGGGGCAGCGTCTCCGTGGGGACTGGAGGGTGCAAAGGGCAGCATCTCCGTGGGGACCAGGGGGCACGGGGAAGCGTCTCTATGGGGACCAGAGGGGGCCCGGGCAGCGTGTCCATGGGAACCAGGGGGGGCAAGGGACAGCATCTCCGTGGGGACCAGAGGGGGTACAGGGCAGCGTCTCCTTGGGGACCGGAGGGGGGTGTTTGGCAGGGGGTTCATCCTGGGGTTGGTTCAGTTCCCCTTGGGAAAATGAAAGCGACTGGGTCATTACATGGGCGGCGGGGGGGCACGGGAGGGGAGAGGCGCCCGAGTCTGGGGAGAACCCACCCAACTCTGCCAGTGCCCCTCACTCCCGACTCGCAGCCCCGAGTAGCTGCAGCTCCTGCCACCTGGGGCGCGCCGGGCCCAGGGCCTCTCCCCAGCTCTCACCCCCCCCCCCCAACACTTGCCCCACAGAAAGCCGTGGAGGTGATGTGCTTCGTGCCCAAGCGCTGCAATGACATGATGAACGTGGGGCGGCTGCAGGGCTTCGAGGTAGGAGTTGGGGGGGGGGGGGATGTCTCTCCTCTGAGCTCCGGGCATTGGGATCCCTCGGGGGCGGGGGGGGGATCAACCATCTCCCCCCCCCCCACGCATAGGCTCTGGGCTGGGGCAGCCTCTGCTCCCACCGCAGGGGGCTGGAGGTGTCTCTGCTGTCAGCCTGCCATGGCCCCCCCAGGGGCACTCCGGGGATGTGGGGGGGGTTAGGGGGTCTGTGCCCTCTGGAGGTGGAGGAGTTAAAGGGTCCTTGTCCCTGTGGGGGGTTGGGGGGGGGCCACGGTTCTTTGCCCATATTCCAGGGTGCCGAGCCGGTTCCTGGCTGCGTTCTGCCCTCTCGCCGAACGGCCACCAGGGGGCACCGATTTCCCCCAAGGATTCCCTGGGGCTGGGGTCCGCACCGGAGCACCCCAGGGGGTCCCGTGGGGCCGTGGCTGTTCCCTGATTGGCCAGATGGAGTGGGGTGCCGATGGGGGGCTGGGGCGTGGTCAGGTGGGGGCGCTGGCCGGCTGTGTCAGGTGTTGGTGGGGCGCAGGGGGGGTGACAGGACGCTTTTTGGGGGGCTTTTGGCCCCCCCATGACCCTCTCTCCCGCCCCCCTCCCAGGGGAAGCTGACGGCGCAGGGGAAGCTGCTGCAGCAGGACACCTTCTGGGTGACGGAGCAGGACGGCGGGTTCCTGCCGCGCTGCCGGGAGCGACGCGTCTTCCTCTTCGAGCAGCTCGTCATCCTCAGCGAGCCGCTGGAGCGGCGCAAGGCCTTCGCCACGCCCGCCTACCTCTTCAAGAGCAGCATCAAGGTAGGGCCGGGAGCCCCGCCCCCCCAGCCAGGGAGCTCCGCCCCCGGCAGGCCCCGCCCCCGGCCAGGGAGCCCCGCCCCCACCTGTGGAACCCCGCCCCTGGCAGGCCACTCCCTCGCCCATGGAGCCCCACCTCTAGCAGAGCACACCCCGGACCCAGGGGGCCCCACCTGTAGCAGGTCACACGCCACCCATGGAGCACCACCCCTGGCAGGCCCCGCCCCCACCCATGGAGCACCACCCCTGGCAGGCCCCGCCCCCACCCATGGAGCACCACCCCTGGCAGGCCCCGCCCCCACCCATGGAGCCCCACCTCTAGCAGAGCACACCCCGGACCCAGGGGGCCCCACCTGTAGCAGGTCACACCCCACCCATGGAGCCCCACCCCTGGCAGGCCCCGCCCCCACCCCTAGAAGGCCACACCCCAGCCATGGCGCCCCACCCTGGTAGGCCCCGCCCCCCACCCATGGAGCCTGAGGAGGAGGGGGCAGCCGGTGCGGGGGTGAGGGGCTGGGCCGGCTCCCCTCTCAGGCCGGGCTCCCTGCGGCAGGTCAGCTGCCTGGGGCTGGAGGAGGGCGTGGAGAACGACCCCTGCAAGTTCGCCCTGAGGTCCCGGGGGGCCGACCGCAGCAGCGTCCGCTACGTGCTCCAGGCCGCGGCCCCGGAGATCGCCCGCGCGTGGGCGGCCGACATCAGCCACATCCTGGAGACCCAGCGCGACTTCCTCAATGGTAGGTGTCCCCCTCCCCAGGGCTCCCCCTTCTCCCCAGGGCTGCCCTAGCTCCCACTCCCGTCCCCAGGCTGCCCTGCCCACAACCCCGCCCCCGACTCCCCAGGGTTGCTCTAGCCCCCACTTCTCCCCAGGGCTGCCCCTGGGCTGCCCCGCCCCCAGGCTGCCCCGCCCACAGCCCCACCCCCTGGGCTGCCCTAGCCCCTCCCCCTCCCCCTGGGCTGCCCTAGCCCCCCTTCTCCCCAGGGCTGCCTCAGCTCCCCTCCCCGCCCCCAGGCTGCCCTGCCCCAAGGCTGCCCCACCCCCTGGGCTGCCCTAGCCCCCCCCCCCCTCCCCCTGGGCTGCCCTAGCCCCCCTTCTCCCCAGGGCTGCCTCAGCTCCCCTCCCCCGCCCCCAGGCTGCCCTGCCCCAAGGCTGCCCCACCCCCTGGGCTGCCCTAGCCCCTCCCCCTCCCCCTGGGCTGCCCTAGCCCCCCTTCTCCCCAGGGCTGCCTCAGCTCCCCTCCCCCGCCCCCAGGCTGCCCTGCCCCAAGGCTGCCCCACCCCCTGGGCTGCCCTAGCCCCTCCCCATCCCCCTGGGCTGCCTCAGCTCCCAGGCTGCCCTGCCCCAAGGCTGCCCCACCCCCTGGGCTGCCCTAGCCCCTCCCCATCCCCCTGGGCTGCCTCAGCTCCCAGGCTGCCCTGCCCCAAGGCTGCCCCACCCCCTGGTCTGCCCTAGCCCCCCCCCCAGGGTTGATCTAGCCCCCACTTCTCCCCAGGGCTGCCCCGCCCCCAGCCCCGCCCCAGGCTGCCCCACCCCACCCCCTGGGCTGCCCTAGCCCCTCCCCCTTCCCCTGGGCTGCCCCGCCCCCATATGCCCCGCCCAGAGCCCCGCCCCCTGGGCTGCCCTAGCCCCACCCTCCGGGCTGCCCTAGCCCACTCCCACCTGGGTTGCATTTCCCCCCCGCTCATATCTGCCCTTCCCTAGGGCCCTGCCGGGTGAGAGGTTCCCAGAATGCTATGGGGAGGGGAGCTTCCCCCCCAGGGGGCGTAGGCACGTGGGACCCTCCCGTGCCCCAGGCGTGTGCAGCCCGTGTGAGCGTGCGTGTGGCTCTGTGCGGGTGTGACCCACGTGTCACGGACGTGACGCCCCGTGTGGTTCCCCCCCCCCAGCGCTGCAGTCGCCCATCGAGTACCAGCGGCGGGAGAGCAAATCCCACAGCCTGGGCTGGGCAGGGGCCCCGCGGGCATCGCCACCCAGCGGCCCCCTGCGGCCCCACTCCTCCGCCTCCATGGACAGGAGCATGGGGCCCGGCCTCCGCGCCTACAACTCCTCCCTGCCCTCGCTCCTCCTGCCCGGCAGCCACCTGCGCCCAGAGCGCCCGCCGCCCACCGAGGTACTGGGGGGGCTGGTGTGGGGGGGCAGGGACTGGGGGGCCCAGCTGAGGTAGGGGGTGGGGGGGCAGGTCTGAGGTCGGGGGGGGCCCAGCTGAGGTAGGGGATGGGGGGCAGGGGCTGAGGTTGGGGTCTGGGGGGGCCCCAGCTGAGGTAGGGGATGGGGGGCAGGGACTGAGGTCGGGGTCTGGGGGGGCCCAGCTGAGGTAGGGGATGGGGGGCAGGGACTGAGGTCGGGGTCTGGGGGGGCCCAGCTGAGGTAGGGGGTGGGGGGCAGGGACTGAAGTCAGGGTCAGGGGGGGCAGCTGAGGTAGGGGATGGGGGGCAGGTCTGAGGTTGGGGGGGGCCCAGCTGAGTTAGGGGATGGAGGGCAGGGACTGAGGTCCGGGGGGGGCCCAGCTGAGGTAGGTGATGGGGGACAGGTCTGAGGTCGGGGGGGGCCCAGCTGAGGTAGGTGATGGGGGGGGGCAGGGACTGAGGTTGGGGTCTGAGCGGCCCAGCCCTGGGGAAGCCCCTTCCCAAAGCCAGGACTCCTGGGTCCACCTCTCCTCGTCCTTCGCTTGCAGCCCGCCCGCAGCCAGAGCTCCCCCGTGCCCAGGACGGCCTCCCCAGCCCAGGTCTGCCTCGACTTCCCTGGGGGCCCCCAGCCAGGCGAGCCCCCCCCTGGGGTGAGTGATGAGAACAGCTCCCTTCCTGGGCTGGGGCTGGCCGGGGTTGGGGGGGCGGTGGGAGAGGGGAGGTGGCGGGGCTCGCCTGTCTCTTCTGCTCCCGCTTTGCAACATCGTCCCCTTGGGCCCTACCAGTGCCCCTCAATCCTACCTGCAGCCCCTTCCTATCCCAGCCCTGGGCTCCCCCCCCCAGCTCTACTGGTGCCCCTCAATCCTGACCTGCAGCCCCCTCCTATCCCAGCCCTGGGCTCCACCCCCCAGCTCTACCGGTGCCCCTCAATCCTGACCTGCAGCCCCCTCCTATCCCAGCCCTGGGCTCCACCCCCCAGCTCTACCGGTGCCCCTCAATCCTGACCCGCAGCCCCTTCCTATCCCAGCCCTGGGCTCCCCCCCCCAGCTCTACCAGTGCCCCCCAGTCCTGACCTGCAGCCCCTTCCTATCCCAGCCCTGGGCTCCCCCCCAGCTCTACCGGTGCCCCCCAGTCCTGACCTGCAGCCCCTTCCTATCCCAGTGCTGGGCTCCCCCCCCCGCAGCTCTACCGGTGCCCCTCAATCCTGACCTGCAGCCCCTTCCTATCCCAGCCCTGGGCTCCCCCCCCCCAGCTCTACTGGTGCCCCTCAATCCTGACCTGCAGCCCCCTCCTATCCCAGCCCTGGGCTCCACCCCCCAGCTCTACCGGTGCCCCTCAATCCTGACCCGCAGCCCCTTCCTATCCCAGCCCTGGGCTCCCCCCCCAGCTCTACCGGTGCCCCCCAATCCTGACCTGCAGCCCCTTCCTATCCCAGCCCTGGGCTCCCCCCCCAGCTCTACCGGTGCCCCCCAATCCTGACCTGCAGCCCCTTCCTATCCCAGTGCTGGGCTCCCCCCCCCCAGCTCTACCGGTGCCCCTCAATCCTGACCTGCAGCCCCTTCCTATCCCAGCCCTGGGCTCCCCCCCCCAGCTCTACCGGTGCCCCCCACTCCTGACCCGCAGCCCCCTGAGCCCCATATCTCCAAAGGTTCCCGTCCTCTGGGGGGTTGTGGTCAGCTCTTGTGAGTTCGGGGCTGAGGCCTGGGGGTGCTAGGGGGGGAACTGTGTGTCCTGGGGCGGGCAGAGGAGTGCTGGGGGCCGGGGCCAGTCTGGCTGGGGGCCGGGGCCAGTCTGGCTGGGGGTGGGGTGCTGACCCTGGCTGTGTTTGTTCTTGGCAGGCCCTGAGGGGGGCCGGCTGCCCACCCCCCGAGCCAGGCTCCGACCCCCCCAGCGCCCGGCTTGCCAAACTTGACGAGGACGAGCTGTGACCCACCCCCGCACTGGGGACTCTGGAGGATGCTGCCCCCTCCCCCAGCCCAGGGAGTGACCGGCTGGGCCCCCCCTCAGAGACTGGAGTGAAGCTGGGGAGGCGAGGAGGCACCCCCCGGGGAGGAGGGGCAGCCGGGAAGGGACCATGGACGTGACCTTGAGCATCTTCCTTTTGGCCAAGGACCCTCGTGCTGAGGGGGATACGGGGGTCTTCCCCTCCTGCACCCAGGACCCTTCAGTGCATGGAGCCGCCATGGGGCTGGGCAGTGGGGTGCTGGGGAGGGGGCAAATGGGGTTCTGGACAGATGGGGGAGGTGCCTCTGCCCCCGCCTGGGAGCTGGGTTGGACCCAGCCGGACCTCGACCCTGTCGCCCTGACCCCCAGCTGTGGCCCCCACTGCCCCCTGCTTTGTGGGGGGGGAGGGGTTCCCAGATGTCTCCTCTTGCTCCCTGGGGATGTTTAGCAGTCCCAGACTGTTGGGGCCAGCTCCCTCCCACCCGCCCATCTCTGGCCCCAGAGATTGCAACATGCCGGCCTGGCCCTGCTGCCCAGCCCAAAGGCGGCTTCTCCCCCAGGCTTCACCTCTCCCCATGGGAATCAGGCCCCCTTTGTGGCCCAGGGAATGCAATGCGGGGCCCCCCAGGAGCCTCGCCCGCCCCCCTCCTGGGCTCGCAGGCCCCTGTATATGCATGCGGCCGGGCCCCGGGCGGGGGATTTATTTTGTTTAATAATAAAGTTTTTGGTTTATCAAATGGGGAAAAATTGGCTGAGCTCGGAGGCCCCCCCCCAGCCTCTATGGGGTGACAGCACCACCTGTGCTCCTGGGGGGCAGCCCCCAGCCCCCCCCACCCCATCCGTAGGAGCAAGGTACCGTGCAGGGCTCACGCCTGTGTGGGGCAGGCCCCTCTCCGGGGCAGCGCCAGGCGCCATGGGCCCCCCCGGGGCTCAGGGCAGGGGGGCAGTGCCTCATGCCGCTGGCCCCCTGGCAGGGCTGCGTGGACCCCAGGAAGGGAAAACCCGGGCCCTGCTCTGGGGGAGCGGGGGCCCCCCAGTCAAGGCCTGCAGGTTGGGGGTACGGGGTGTTGGCTGTGGGGCGGGAGTGAGGGGCAGGAGCTGTGGGTTGAGAGGGGCATGGGCGGGGGGCGGGGGTGGTGTTAAGACAGATCAGATCTAAGGGCCAGCTCCCCCTCCTGCAGGGGATAGGGGGGTGTTTACCCACCTGCTGGCTCTGCCCCCCGGCCAGGGCTAATGTGGGGATTGGCCCAATCAGACTCTACAGCTCCCCCAGGAATGAGCCCCCCCTACGAGGGATTCCTGGATTCCCCCCTCCCCCAACCTTGCTCCCTGAAACAGCCCTCCCCTGCTATGGGCCCAAAATGTGTGTGGGTCCGCTCTGACATTCCCCCCCAGAGCCCCATGTGGCGCAGGTGGGGTGGGAATGGGGGGATAACGTGGCCTCAGCCCCCCCCCAGAGGTGGCTGCGTTCTGGGGGTGCCTCACAGCGCCCCAGGGCTGCCCCCGTTCTCTGGGTGGTGACCCCCATCTCAGCCAGGTTGGGGTCCCCCCCCACTCCGTCCCGCCGGGGCCCTAGAGACTGGACCAACCAGAGTGCCTGTGGGGGTGTCAGGCATTTAATGGGTGTCATGCGCTGTACACAGGGGCCTCCTGGAACCAGCCCCGCCCCCACGCTGGCCCCTCCCACACTGATGTCAGATGCGTGTGTGTGACCTCGCTCGCTGTGATGTCACAGTCACTGCGGCTGGGCCGGGGGTCACAGGACTGGCCGCTCCATCAGTTCTGGAGAAGGTCCAGGGGTGGGGGGGTCCCCACACACCCCCGGGTCACAAGGTCTGGCTTTTCCCGAGGGAGGTGCGCTGTGGAAATTTGAGAGACTCCTGAGGGTGTCTCTATGGGTGTGTCCGGGCTCTGGGGGGGGGGGGTGTGTCTCTGTGGGTGTCCAGGGTGCTCCGGGGGGGGCATCTCCGTGGGTGTCCGGGGTGCTTTGGGGGGTGCCTCCATGGGTGTCCGGGGTGCTCCGGGGGAGGTGTCTCTGTGTGTGGATGGGGTGTTCCGGGGGGGGCATCTCTGGGTGTCCGGGGTGCTCTGGGGGGTGCCTCCATGAGTGTCCGGGGTGTTCCAGGGGGCATCTCTGTGGGTGTCCGTGATGCTCTGGGGGGGGGCATCTCTGCGGGTGTCCAGGGTGCTGGGGGGTGGGGTCTCTCTTCGACCCCAAATTTTCTGTCGGGAAATGCCAAACTCCCAACGTCTCACGGCGACGGTCTCAAAGTTTCCCGTGGAGAGGGACGGGGACGGCCCCGGCTGCTTGTCCCTGGCTGCGCCGCGGGCATCCGGGCTGCCCAGGGGAAACCCGCCTGGCCCGGTGGAGACGCTGGGGTCCACCCTGGAGGAACCAGGCACTTTGGGCCGCGTGATCAGGGCGACCGGGGCTATTTCGGAACATTCCTGGGGGTGAAACGTGCCCTGAGCGGCCGGATTGGGGACCTTTCCCGCACGACGGAAAATCCCAGGCAGGATCCACTCTGCCTCGTGTGTCTCCAGGTGTGTGTGTGAATGTGTGCGCACAAGGGGGCGTGTTTGTGTGGCCAGGAGCTCGTGCCTCAGTTTCCTTCCCCCCCGCAGGTCTCAGGCCCCCGTAGCAGCTGCGCCCCACCGCCCCCTGTCCGCAGCCCCCTCACTCCTGCTTGATGGTGCCCAGCGGGGCCCCGCCGCCCTTGGGCCGCTTGCCCTGATGGGTCTTGACGTGCTTGGCCAGGTGGTCGCTGCGCATGAAGCGCTTCCCGCAGCCCTGGCACCCAAAGCGCTTCTCGCCCGTGTGAGTCCGCAGGTGCCGCTGCAGCTCGTCTGAGCGGGTGAAGCTTTTCCCGCAGTACAGCCAGGGGCAGGCGAAGGGGCGCTCGCCCGCATGCCAGCGCAGGTGGGCCTTCAGGTGGGAGGTCTTGCCGTAGACCTTCCCGCAGCCTGGCAGGTGGCAGACGTGCTGCTTCTTCTGGCCCGGCTCCTCGGCGCCCGCCTGGCAGTTGGGGCACTTGCAGCGCCGGCAGCGCCGGGCCGGGCCCAGTAGCCCCTTGGGGGAGCCGGGCAGCAGGGCCGGGGGCTGGGGCCCCAGCATCAGGGGGAAGGCAGGCAGGTTGCCCGGGGTGGGCTGCTGCAGGCTCCACCAGGGGGCAGCTTCGGCGGCAGCCGGGGCACTGGGGGTGCCCAGGGCCCGGGGGGCCATGCCGCCGGAGCTCGGCAGGAAGCCGGGGAAGTCCTGCGCCTCGGGGAAGTGGTAGGAGCCGGGCGGCCCCTGGGGAGCCAGGACCTTGGCGGGCGACAGCTCGAAGGAGTAGGGGTGCTCGGCCGGCGGGGTCAGGGGCAGCTCGTGGGGGCCCCCGTGCCCGGGGTACTGCGCCTTGGGCAGCCCGAAGGCCACGGCGTGGGTGCCCAGCCCGGAGCCGGCCGGCGCCTCGGGGCTCCAGAGTTGAAACATCCCGGCAGGGCCACCCGAGGCTGGGGCCAAGTCCGCAGAGGAGGGTCCCACCGCCGCTGCCAGGAACGCCGAGGAGGGGTGGTGGTGGGCAGCTGGTGCGAGGGAGGAGACGGGGGTCCTGTCCTGGGGCAGAGAGAGCCAGAGTCAGGCAGGGCCGATAGCAGGGAGAATAACCTCCCTCCCAGGACCAGTGTTGCAGGGTCATCCCCCCAGTCCCTGCATCACCTGCCCCCCCCCCCCCCCCAGCCTGGGCATCTTCCCACCCCTGCACCAGCGCGTCACCCCCCAGTCCCTGCATCACCTGCCCCCCCCCACCCCAGCCTGGGCATCTTCCCACCCCCTGCACCAGAGCGTCACCCCCCAGCCCCTGCATCACCTGCCCCCCCACACCCCAGCCTGGGCATCTTCCCACCCCTGCACCAGCGCGTCACCCCCCAGTCCCTGCATCACCTGCCCCCCCCACCCCAGCCTGGGCATCTTCCCACCCCTGCAGCAGAGTGACACCCCCCAGGCCCTGCATCACCTGCCCCCCCCCAGCCTGAGCATCTTCCCCCCCCGTCACCCCCCCCAGCCCCTGCATCACCTGCCCCCCCCCCCAGCCTGGGCATCTTCCCTCCCTGCACCAGAGTGACACCCCCCCCAGCCCCTGCATCACCTGCCCCCCCAGCCTGGGCATCTTCCCACCCCCTGCACCAGAGCGTCACCCCCCAGCCCCTCCATCACCTGCCCCCTCACCCCCAACACCCCTCTCCTCTGCCAGAGCATCACCCACCTGCCTTCCCATCACAGCATCCCACCCCCCAGCCACGGTGCCTCCAGCCCCCCAAGCTGCAGCATCACCCACCTGGGGCACCCCCTCCCCAGCTCCACAATCCTGCCTCTGGGGGATGCCCAGGGACCCACAGAACAGAACCCCACCGGCTGCTCCTTAGCCTCTGATGCGAATGGCCCCGGGGCACCAGCTCCCCCAGCAGGACTGACCCACCCCCCACCCCAGCAGGGTCCTGCCCTTCCCAGCTTCCTGCCAGGAGAGGCAGCAGGTGCAGGGGGCGGGGGGGGGGTGTGTCAGGCACGCTGGGCACAGCTCAGACCGGTCTGGGGAACCAGCACATTGGGAGCCCCATAGACGTGCCCGAGTGGAGCCGGGGGTCTGGAGCTGCAAACGCCTCTCCCTGCCCTGGCTGTGTGTGTGTGTGTGTGGGGGGGGGGGGTGAGCCTCAGGGTGGGAATAGATCCCCGTCAATTATACCCTCCCAGTGCCCAGCGTCCTGCTCATAGCTTGGCACAGAGCCCCCAACGCCTGCGCCCTAAGCGATGCCCAGTCTCGCCAGCAAAGCGGGGTCGCCGGCAGCCCCTGGGGTGACTAGAAAGTTGAGGCGCTGGCAAAGCTGGGGTATTAACCCAAGCCACCATGACTGCCCCCCTGCCCAGTCCATCTGCACGGGGGGGGGGGGTGTTATACGGAGCCTGGCATGGGCAGCCCGGCACAGCCCAGCCCGGGATACCCAGCAGGGTCCAGTCTCTGGGGCCCCGGAGACGTTTTACCTTGGAGATCCTGGAGTGCTTCTCTCTAGGGTTTGAGGACTTGGCTTTGCTGCCCTCGCACGTCCCCACTGAACCCCGTGTATCTGGGAGCAGGGGCCGGCCCAGAAGTCGGGGGCTCGGTGGCCCCGGCCCCATCACCGCAAGGGAGCCGCGGAGACCTCCCCGGGGATCACCAGTGGTTTGGGCGTGGGCACCGCTCGGGTACGCACCCTGTCCTGCGCCCGCTGAGCCAGCCTGCTCGGTTATAAATGGCACAAGGGGGCTCAGCTGAGGTTTCAGGGGAACCGGCCGGAGCCCTGGGGGCTGCTCTGGAGAAGGCTCTCGCAGGGGCGGGGAGCAGCTCCAGATGGCAGAGGCTGCAGTGACTCATGCCCTGTGATTGGGGAGGGGGGGGAGTCTAAAAATGTGACACCCCCACCAGCCATAACCAGAGAGGGAGCAGGACCCAGCGCTCAGCTCCCTCTGACTTTGGCACAGGCTGGAGGATCCTGGGTGCTTGAATTGGTCCTGCTTTGAGCAGCGGGGGTTGGACTAGATACCTCCCGAGGTCCCTTCCAGCCCTGATCTTCTATGACTCTAACCGGGAATCGCAGCCTGGGGCCCCGCTGCTGACCAGTCTGCCTGTCCCCGTGGCCTCTGGGCACGTGGAAGCAGCCTGTCCCCTGGCTGGCTCCATGGGTGTCTCCGGCTCTGAGTGCGGCCGACCCGCTGGGGACGAAGCCCAAGGGGCGTGGGTCTAACACAGAGGCAAAGCCCGAGGGTTAGCTGCCCCGGGCTGGGCTCAGTGGGAGGGACCCGGAGGGCGGGCCGGGGGCGAGAAGACGGTCCCTGTCCCGTGCCAGGCTAAGCAGCAAGGACGCAAAGCGCAAGGAGCGGATCTTCCACGGGAATCGCCTCTCTTTGCTCCCCCCCTCCAAAAAATATAACACCCCCCCCCTCGGCTCCGCACAGCGATCTGCCTCCCAGCAGGGCGTGCTCAGGATCGGGCCCCTCGGATCCCCCCCCAGCGCCGGGTTCGCCTCCCTGCGGCGCAGGGCGCAGGACTTGGGGACAAAAGGACGCAGCTCTCCGGGGCGCACGCCGCTTTCCAGCTGGGGACGGGGGGGTGGGTGCCCCTTGGCCCATCCCCGCCCCGCCGGGGCGCGGAGCCCGCAGATCGCCCGGGTTCCCGGCCGGAAGGGAAGCCCCTTACCTGCAGCAGGGCCGGGGGCCGGGAGCGGGGGGCCGTGCGCCCTGCGCCCACGGCCGGGGGCTCGGGGCTGCTCCACGGAGCGCGGCGCCCCGCGGCTCGCAGGCGTCTCTCTCCTGCTCCAGCCGCCGCCTCTCCCCCGGCCGCATCTTTTCGCTTCCCCCCCACCCGCGCGCAAACTTTTTTTTTGTTGGGGGGGGGGGGGCTGCCCCCTCAGCCAATCAGGAGTGCAGCCTTTGAAGTCCGGGAGCGAACCAATCATTCCGCGAGCCGGAGGGATTTCAAAGGGGTCTGGCTGGGTCTCCGCTAAGCGCCGGGCTCCCCCGCTGGGCCGCTGGTGATGGATGCAAAGGGGCCGATCGGGCCCGTGTGAAGAGCCCCGGCGGCGCGTTTTATCTCTTGAAAGGTACCGCGCGGGGTGGGGGTTTTAGGGAGTCGGGGGAGGGGAAGGCGCGCATGGGATGCAGCGAATGGTTCCTCTCGGGTCCAGCCCCGCAGCAGGGCCTGGCCCCGGGACTCACCCCAGAGCTGGCTGCATCTAGGACAGGGGAGGGAGTTTGTGGGGCCAGGACGCCCCCTGCCCTCTGCCCAGTGCCCTCTGCCCATTCAAGGGCCCAGGACGCCCCCCTGGCTCTAACCACTGGGCCATCCTGCCTCTCTCTGTCTTGTGGCCACCCCGACCGGCACCTTCCTGTTTCGTGGCCATGCAGAGGCGGGGAGGGGCCCACAGGAATCCCCTCAGCGTGGCACCCCGGGATCAGGTGCCCACGGCGGCGTGGCTCACTTCGGACCCAGCGCCTTCGGGCACGCCGGGTAACAGAGTCGGACACGCCCCGGGGAAGGGCGCCCAGAGGTCGCCCCACAGACCACCCCCTCCAGGGAAAGGGAGGGGGGGATGGAGCATCGACTCTCCCATGCCTGACTTTGGGGGGGGGGGGGGGGGGGGTCAGAGACCTGCTTGAAGCCATTGACGTTATTAGCATTTGCTCCCAGATACCCCAGTGACGGGCACCTGCTGGAAAGTGAGAGAGACTGACTGGGAGATGGACAGAATTACAGCAGGATGGATGGACAGACAGATGGCCAAGGCCCGCCCCCACACCTTCTCCGAGGCTCTGCTCTGCCAAGACTGGCCCCCTCCTTCCACGTGGGACTGGCTCCGGCCCCAAGACAGGGCCCGTGTCCATGTGTCCGGCCTGAGGGGCGGCACCCTGCTGTGTCCGTGTGTCCGGCCTGGGGGGTGGCACCCTGCTGAGTCCGTGTGTCCGGCCTGGGGGGCGGCACCCTGCTGTGTCCGTGTGTCCGGCCTGGGGGGGGGGCGGCACCCTGCTGTGTCCGTGTGTCCGGCCTGTGGGGGGCGGCACCCTGCTGAGTCCGTGTGTCCGGCCCGGGGGTGACACCCTGCTGTGTCCGTGTGTCCGGCCTGGGGGGCGGCACCCTGCTGTGTCCGTGTGTCCGGCCCGGGGGTGGCACCCTCCTGAGTCCGTGTGTCCGGCATGGGGGGGTGACACCCTGCTGTGTCCGTGTGTCCAGCCTGGGGGGGGCAGCACCCTGCTGAGTCCGTGTGTCCGGCCCGGGGGTGGCACCCTGCTGTGTCCAGCCCGGGGTGGCACCCTGCTGTGTCCGTGTGTCCGGCCCGGGGTGGCACCCTGCTGTGTCTGTGTGTCCGGCCTGGGGGGGGCGGCACCCTGCTGTGTCCGTGTGTCCGGCCTGGGGGGGCGGCACCCTGCTGTGTCCGTGTGTCCGGCCCGGGGGTGACACCCTGCTGTGTCCGTGTGTCCGGCCTTGGGGGGGCGGCACCCTGCTGAGTCCGTGTGTCCGGCCTGGGGGGGCGGCACCCTGCTGTGTCCATGTGTCCGGCCTGGGGGGCAGCACCCTGCTGAGTCCGTGTGTCCGGCCTGGGGGGCGGCACCCTGCTGAGTCCGTGTGTCCGGCCTGGGGGGCGGCACCCTGCTGTGTCCGTGTGTCCGGCCTTGGGGGGGCGGCACCCTGCTGTGTCCGTGTGTCCGGCCCGGGGGTGACACCCTGCTGTGTCCGTGTGTCCAGCCTGGGGGGGGCGGCACCCTCCTGAGTCCGTGTGTCCGGCCCGGGGGTGGCACCCCGCTGTGTCCGTGTGTCCGGCCCGGGGGTGGCACCCTGCTGAGTCCGTGTGTCCGGCCCGGGGGTGGCACCCTGCTGTGTCTGTGTGTCCGGCCTGGGGGGGGCGGCACCCTGCTGTGTCCGTGTGTCCGGCCTGGGGGGGGCAGCACCCTGCTGTGTCCGTGTGTCCGGCCCGGGGGTGACACCCTGCTGTGTCCGTGTGTCCGGCCTTGGGGGGGCGGCACCCTGCTGAGTCCGTGTGTCCGGCCTGGGGGGGCGGCACCCTGCTGTGTCCATGTGTCCGGCCTGGGGGGCAGCACCCTGCTGAGTCCGTGTGTCCGGCCTGGGGGGCGGCACCCTGCTGAGTCCGTGTGTCCGGCCTGGGGGGCGGCACCCTGCTGTGTCCGTGTGTCCGGCCTTGGGGGGGCGGCACCCTGCTGTGTCCGTGTGTCCGGCCCGGGGGTGACACCCTGCTGTGTCCGTGTGTCCAGCCTGGGGGGGGCGGCACCCTCCTGAGTCCGTGTGTCCGGCCCGGGGGTGGCACCCCGCTGTGTCCGTGTGTCCGGCCCGGGGGTGGCACCCTGCTGAGTCCGTGTGTCCGGCCCGGGGGTGGCGCCCTCCTGAGTCCGTGCCTGTCCGCTGCCTGGCAGGGGCCTCCCTGTGGCGGCTGGACCCAGACAGGGGCTGGCATCCGCCCGCGCTGCCCAGGTGGCGAGATACGGGGTGCGGGCAGCGAGGGCCCAGCAGGCGGGAGCTGGCAGGAGGCACGCGGGCCCCAGCCTGGCAGGGAGAAGGGGTGGGGGAGGGGACACGTGTGCCTGCAACGCTCCGAATCCTCCCCACTCTGCAGGTTTGCCCCTCCCCCAGCTCTCCTCCCCTCCCCCACCCCCAAGGCCTTGGGAATACCTGGGCCTGGGCCTGCCCTTCGTTGGGCCCCAGGGCTGGGTGCGGGGCATTGTATGCAAATAGCCCATTGTGCTGCCTTATCTCCTGGCTCTGGGCTGCCCCCCCAGGCTGGGATCAGAGGGCCCGGCCACCCTCCATTTGCACTTTCCATCCCTAGGGTGGGTTTAATTGAACGCCCTGGTGGGAGGGATTGTTTCTGTCTCCCCCTCCCCCACCCCCAGCCCTCTGGTATGTGCCAGGACCCCACCCCATCCCCCACAGCCCAAGGAGCTGGTATCCCCTGGCCACGTCTACAGGACAGCTGTCACTCAAACGTGTTCATACAATGCCAGTGTAGATGGGCTGGGTGTGTGTGGGGGGGGCGTGGGGGGGGCGCCAGAAGAGGGTGGTGAAGTCTCTCCCCCAGGAGGGCCATGCCAGGCAGCCCTGGTCTGGGTGTTGAATCAAGAGGCAGAAGTGGGTGGGTGTGGGTGTGAGTGCGTGTGTGTAGCAACCGGAGTTGTGTGTGTGCGAGTGTTGTATGAGTGTGGCAGCAGCACATGTGCGGTGTGCGTGCGGAGCATGTGTGTGTTTGTGCCATGGGTTCGTAGTGCGTGTGCGCATGCAGTGTGTGTGTGTGTGTGTGTGCGTGCAGGGCGTGTATGGGTGCGGTGTGTTTCTGCAGTGTGTGTTTGCACAGTATGTGTGTGTGCATGCAGTGTGTGTGTTTGTGCAGTGTGTGTGTGTGCATGCAGTGCACGTATGGGGTGATGTGTTTGTGCAGTGCGTGTTTGCACAGTATGTGTTTGTGCAGTGCGTGTGTGTGTTTGTGCAGTGCGTGTGTGTGCATGCAGTGCATGTATGGGGCGGTGTGTTTGTGCAGTGCATGTTTTGTGCAGTGAGTGTTTGCGCAGTGCATGTGTGCAGTATGTGTGTGTGTGCATGCAGTGTGTTTTTGCAGTGCGTGTGTTTCTGTGGTGTGTGGTGCAGTGAGCGCATGCAATGGGTTTGTGCTGTGTGCGTGTGCATGCAGTGCATTTGTGAAGTGTGTGTGCATGCAGTGTGTTTGCAGTGCATGTGTTTGTGCAGTGCATGTGTGCAGTGTGTGCATGCGCAGTGTATTTGTGCAATGCACGTGTTTGTATAGTGTGTGTGTGCAGTGTGTTTGTACAATGCATGTGTGTGCAGTGCGTGCACACAGTGTATATGTGTTTGTGCACTGCACGTGTGGCAGCAGCGGGAGTGTTCATGTGTGTATCAGTGGTGGCAGGTGTGTGTGTGTGTGTGTGTGTGTAGCAATGGTAGGTGCGTGTGAGTTGTGTATGTGTGTGGACTTGGCGCTGCCACAGCATGTGCATGTGTATGCGTGCAGTGTGTGTGTGTGCAGTGAATGTCTGGCAGCAGCTGTGTGTGTGTGTGTGTGTGTCAGTGGCAGGTGTTTGTGAGTAGGTTGTGTGGGCCAACGGTTGTGTGTGTGTGTGGAGGGTCCAATGCAGTCAGGGAAGAGGCATCATTTCCAAGACACGTCTCCCGCAACCCTGCATGTGTGTGTGAGTGTGTGCATGGTGACAGCTCTGTGTGTGTGGGTGTGGAGTTGCAGCGGCATCTGGGTGTGTGGAGTTGCAGCGGGGTGTGGGTGTGTGGAGTTGTAGCAGGGTGTGGGTGTGGAATTGCAGTGAGGTGTGGAGTTGCAGCAAGTGTGGGTGTGGGTGTGGGTGTGCGGAGTTGTAGCAGGGGTGTGTGTGGAGTTGCAGCAGGTGTGTGTGGAGTTGCAGCGGGGTGTGGGTGTGAGGAGTTGCAGCAGGTGTGTGTGGAGTTGTAGCAGGGTGTGTGTGTGGAAATGCAGTGAGGTGTGGAGCTGCAGCAGGTGTGTGCGTGTGGAGTTGCAGCAGGGTGTGGGTGTGCGGAGTTGTAGCAGGGTGTGTGTGTGGAATTGCAGTGAGGTGTGGAGTTGCAGCGGGGTGTGGGTGTGCGGAGTTGCAGCGGGGTGTGTGGAGTTGCAGCGGGGTGTGGGTGTGCGGAGTTGCAGCGGGGTGTGGGTGTGCGGAGTTGCAGCGGGGTGTGGCTGTGTGGAGTTGTAGCAGGGTGTGTGTGTGGAATTGCAGTGAGGTGTGGAGCTGCAGCAAGTGTGGCTGTGTGGAGTTGCAGCAGGTGTGGGTGTGGAATTGCAGTGAGGTGTGGAGCTGCAGCAGGGTGTGGGTGTGCGGAGTTGCAGCGGGGTGTGTGTGGAATTGCAGTGAGGTGTGGAGTTGCAGCAGGTGTGTGTGTGTGGAGTTGCAGCGGGGTGTGTGTGTGTGGAGTTGTAGCGGGGTGTGTGGAGTTGTAGCAGGTGTGTGTGTTGCATTCCTGCTTGTGTATCTGTGCGCGCGCGCACGTGCAGTTGCGGGGGGGGGTCGTGGTGCGCGCGGGCGGGCGGGGGGGGCTCTTTCAGGGGGTCCCTTGTAACCCAGCTGTTAATTACTCCGCGCGTCGTTTCCTGTGTCCCGCGCGGGCCCAGCTGCGCCCTTTGAAGTGCAAACAACCGGCGCATCGCTTTGAACTGATAAAACAAAGCTCCAGCCTGCTCCCCTCCCCCCTCCCCGGGCCCCCCGTCTGTGCCCTGGGCCCCACTAGCTCCGCGCTCCGGCCCCCCCCGCCCTGCACCCCGACCAGAGCTGGGGGTCTGGGGCCGGGACAACTGTTGCTGGGTGGGTGGGTTTTGCCGGGGTGCCCCCAGGACCGCAGTGTTATCCCATGGGAAGAGCTGGAGATAGAACCCAGGCATCCTGGCTCCCAGCCAGCCCCCACCCCTAGCCACTAGACCCCACTCCCCTCCCAGAGCTGGAGATAGAACCCAGGAGTCCTGGCTCCGAGCCAGCCCCCACCCCTAGCCACTAGACCCCACTCCCCTCCCAGAGCTGGAGATAGAACCCAGGAGTCCTGGCTCCGAGCCAGCCCCCACCCCTAGCCACTAGACCCCACTCCCCTCCCAGAGCTGGAGATAGAACCCAGGAGTCCTGGCTCCGAGCCAGCCCCCACCCCTAGCCACTAGACCCCACTCCCCTCCCAGAGCTGGAGATAGAACCCAGGAGTCCTGGCTCCGAGCCAGCCCCCACCCCTAGCCACTAGACCCCACTCCCCTCCCAGAGCTGGAGATAGAACCCAGGCATCCTGGCTCCCAGCCCCCCACTCTAATCATTAGACCCTCCCAACCCCCTTTGCCCCAGAGCTGGGGATAGGCCCTGACTTGGCCCCTGGGTTCTAGCTATGGGGGGCTGGCAGGGTGGGGGAAAGGTCCCGGCAACCAGGGGGCCGTGGGGTGGCAGAGGCTGCCCTGGCCCATGTGCCCCCAGCGGGAGGTGTCACACCCCAGAGGATCCCGGTCTCCTCTGCTCCAGCCCTGATGGGAAGCAGCAGGCGTCCGTCCCTAGGGCTCGCCAGCCCCTGCTCCAGTGCCAGGTAATAGCGAGTGTCCCCCGACCCCGGTGAAATCTGCCCCTCCCCAGCCCCCAGGATGTAGCTTATGGGAGATGGGGGGAAACTGAGGCCCGGAGCATGTGGTGACCGACCCAGCGGCGGCGCTGGGGGATGGAACCCAGGAGTTCAGTCTCCCTGGACTCCCCTGCTCTGACCACTCGCCTGGGTCGGCACCCTCCCCTCCCGGAGCTGGGAATGGATATTACTGAGGTGCCTGCATCCTAGGAGAGAACCCAGGAGTCCTGGCACCCCGGGGGCTGCTGCAGCCTGCCAAGTGGCCAGTGATTGGTGTCAACCAGGGCAGCTCCCAGTCTGGACCAGGCAGCCACTGGGACGGCTCTGGGGGCGGGTCCCCAGGCCACTGGGAAAGGAGCCGGAGAAGGGGGGTGTCTCCATTCAATCCTGGGGGGGGGCACAACTGTAAATCCCCCCTCCCCCAGCTATGTTCCCCCCCATTGCCAGCCAAGGGGATCGGTCGCCCCTGGAGGTGGGGGGGGTGTCTGTGTCCCTGCTCTGGGGGAGGTGGGGATATAGAGCAGCTCCCTCCTGCTTACCCCCCGCACCCTTTAAGGTTCATTCCCCCCCAACTGGTACCACCCGCCCTCAGCCTCCCGCCCCCCATCTCAAGCCTCCGCGCCCTGAGCCCTCCCCTGTTCGTCGTGCTTCCGGCCCCTTCGGGCAGGCCTGGCCCGGCAGAGCCACCCAATGGCCGAGCCAGCCGGTGCCCAGCTTCGGGGATTCGGGGTCCTCGGGGTGGGTACAGCAGCAGAGGGGCACCTCCCTCGCGGCTCCCTCCCCAGGGCTGAGCAGATGTGTCATGGGCTCGCGCCCGCCACAGGGGCTTTTGGAGAGAGGCTGCCCAGGCCGGTCAGGCAGCCGGGGGCCGGTGGATCCCCACGGTCCGTGCCGCGAGCGCGCCGGGCCTGGAAGCGGGGGTGCCGTGGGGGCCCAGCCAGGGCCATGGCTAGTGATGGTGTCAGAAGTTGGCGCGCCCGACACACGGACACATTACTGGGCTCGTGGGGCTGGGAGCGTGGCCCGGCCACTCCCCCCACTCAGCCAGGACAACCAAATCACCCCAAAGCCCTTCCCGGGTGTCCAGCTCTGATGCTGTCCCTTGGCGCTCCATGGGTGTCCGGTTGTCCCTTAGTGCTCCCCTGGGTGTCTGGCTGTCCCTCGGTGCCCAGCTGTCCCTCGGTGCCCCCTGGGTGTCCGGCCGTCCCTCGGTGCCCCCTGGGTGTCCGGCCGTCCCTCGGTGCCCCCTGGGTGTCCGGCCGTCCCTCAGTGCTACCCGGGTGTCCGGCCGTCCCTCAGTGCTACCCGGGTGTCCGGCCGTCCCTCGGTGCTACCCGGGTGTCCGACCGTCCCTCGGTGCTACCCGGGTGTCCGACCGTCCCTCGGTGCTACCCGGGTGTTCGGCCGTCCCTCGGTGCTACCCGGGTGTTCGGCCGTCCCTCGGTGCTACCCGGGTGTCCGACCGTCCCTCAGTGCTACCCGGGTGTCCGGCCGTCCCTCAGTGCTACCCGGGTGTCCGGCCGTCCCTCAGTGCTACCCGGGTGTTCGACCGTCCCTCAGTGCTACCCGGGTGTTCGACCGTCCCTCAGTGCTACCCGGGTGTCCGGCCGTCCCTCAGTGCTACCCGGGTGTTCGACCGTCCCTCAGTGCTACCCGGGTGTCCGGCCGTCCCTCAGTGCTACCCGGGTGTCCGACCGTCCCTCAGTGCTACCTGGGTGTTCATTTCTACATTGTTCTCCATGAGGCCGGCTGTCGCTTGCTTGGTATCTCTGTCCATCTGTCTGTCTGTGCCGATCTGCTTTGATTCCAGAACAGCCCTGCCCTAATCTTGGGGCATGGGGGGGAGGGGTTGTTGGCTTGGCCCCTTGTGACGAACTAGGACTGTTGTTAAGGTTTCCTTGAGTACTGTGTGGGTGCCTCAGTTTCCCCTATGCAGTGCTTAAGTATCTAGGTGGTGGAACAACGGTGCATAATTGTTACAAAGCCCTAGAAGGCAGGGGTGGGCAGAGGCCTGGACACAGAGAATGGCCCTGTCTCCTGGCAACAGATGGCCCGGCCCCTCCCCTGCAAAGGTAAAAAATAAAGGTGTTAAAACAAGGGGATCAGGTAACCTCCTGGCCCCAAAAAAAACCAAAGAAAAAAGAAGGGGCTAAAAAGTTTCAGTTTGAAACTGGCTAAAAAGGAGGGGAGAGAGGCAGACAGGGTCTGGCCTCCCGGCCTCCGTTTGAAGCTGTGGGGTAAAATGCAGGAAGCCCCAAGCTGGGGTCTAAGCTCCCTGCCCCCCCCCCCCCCCCCCGGAAGGGCCCGGCTGAGGGGTCCTGGTTGTACTAACAAGCTCTGTTTAAACTGTGTTCCTGGCATCTCTAATAAACCTTCTGTTCTACTGGCTGGCTAAAACTCCCAGTAAATCCAGAAAAAAGGGGTGCAGGGCCGAACTCCCCCACACTCCGTGACACCCCTCCATCCTAGATCCCCACAATTTGGGGCTTCTTAGCCAGGATGGGTTGGAGTTTTCCACTGGCCTCCTTGACGCTCCCTGCTTCATATTGTAGCTTGGGTCCCAGGGACATCAGCAGAACTGAGTGTGTGGGGAGCCCAGGGCTGGGCTAGCAGGGGGCTGCGGGTCAGGAGTGAGTGGCACCAGCAGGGCTGGGCTAGCAGGGGCTGCGGGTCGGGAGTGAGGGGCACCGGCAGAGCTGAGGGTGGGGAGCCCAGGGCTGGGCTAGCAGGGGGCTGCGGGTCAGGAATGAGGGACTCCGGCAGGACGGAGGGGCACTAAGGTCGCAATGGCAGGTCTATACCCCAGTCCCAGCGCCATCCGGGGCTCCCGGCCCCTCACGCTGCCAGGCCGGGAGCCCCCTCCCCCTGGCCCAGAAAGTTTCTGGGCAAAGTGAATCTTCGCAAAGTCCCACCCCAGCTGCCCGGGAAATCCAGGGATCGGCGGCAGCAGAGAACAAGTACCAGCAGCTCGGGGGGGCCCCCGGGGACAGGCCGTGCCCCCCCCCCCCCAACCCGTGTTTCATCTCGTCTCCTGCCACCCGGCTGACGGATATCGGAGGAAGCAGCCGAGTGGTTCTGATCCGGGGCTACAAAGGCCTGGGGGGCCCTGCGCGGAGCCGGCACGACGGGTCCAATTTGCTCGCGCCGCGTAGGCCCGGCTTTGAAGCCGCCTGTTTCGCATCCCCCCGGCGGCCGCCATCTGAGAAGCAGCTGCTGCCAGTCCCACGCCATTCAATTAGGGGGAAAACAAGGCAGCGGGGCGGGCGCCCCCCTCTCCTTGCATTAGGTTGATGCGGGGGGCAGTGGGGGGGGGGGGCACCGCGCTCTCCTCTGCGGCCCCTGCTCTGAGTTCGAGTCTCGAGAACTTCACTTGTGGGGCCGGGAGCCACAGGCGCTGGGCCCTCCCCAGGGCGCGCGGGGGGCTAGGATCCCCCCCCCACCGGGCCTCCCCTTGGAGTTTGGGGCGCGTCTGCAGGGGGCAGCGCCCGGGGGTGGACGGGCCCCCAGCCTCGAGGTCTCCTTCCTTCCCCGCAGTCCCCTGGGGAGCGGCTCATTAGCAGATTGCTCCAAAGGGAGCTGGGGGGGGGGAAGGGGGGCTGTATTGCCAGTCCCAGGAAAGTCCTTACCGGGGAGTGGGGGGGCATGAATAATACATCTGGGGTTTGCAGGGCGACGCCGCGGGGGGCAGCCGCCGGGCCGTGAATTCTGCTGCCTGGCGCGCGCGGCGGCTCATTAGCGGAGCCGGGGACGCGCCCGGACGGCAGCTCCCGGTGCCAGCGGCCTCTCGGCTCCCCCCAGGGCTGGCCCAGAGCAGCCCCGCCCTGGCCCATGCTCCCTGCCGCCAAGGGTGGGGGCTTTGGCCTGGCTAAGCCACAGGCCTGGGAGGGCCCTGTGCCAGCGCCCCCCCCCCCCCCCCCGCAGCGCCCCCCCCCGCAGCGCCCTCGGGCAGCTCAATGCAGTTCCCCTTAGAGCGGGGCCCGGGGCCCGGGCTGGGTGACAGGGCCCGGTGCTGGGCAAGGGACCCTGTGCTAGGTGGGGCAGCCGTGGGGCAGGGGTTGAGTGTAGGGGGTGGGGAGGTGTTGGGAGGTGCCGGTGGGGCAGGGAGGTGTGGGGGGGTTGAGGGGGTTGTAGGGAGGTGAGGGAAGTTGGGGTGTGGCAGGGAGGTGTGGGGTGCAGGTTTGGGGTAGGCAAGGAGGTGTGGGGCAGGGAGGGAGGTGTGGAGAGTTGAGGGTGTGGCAGGGAGATGTGGGGAAGGCAGGGAGGTGTGGGGTGCAGGTGTGGGGCAGGCAGGGAGGTGTGGGGAGTTAGGGGTGTGGCAGGGAGGGGTGGGGAGTTGAGGGTGTGGCAGGGAGGTGTGGGGCAGGCAGGGAGGTGTGGAGAGTTAGGGGTGTGGCAGGGAGGTGTGGGGCAGCCTGGGAGGTGTGGGGAGTTAGGGATGTGGCAGGGAGGTGTGGGGCAGGCAGGGAGGGGTGGGGAGTTAGGGATGTGGCAGGGAGGTGTGGGGCAGGCAGGGAGGGGTGGGGAGTTAGGGGTGTGGCAGGGAGGTGTGGGGCAGGCAGGGAGGTGTGGCTGGGGTGCAGGTGTGGGGCAGGCAGAGAACTGTGCTGTGTGTACAATACACAGGTGTGTCTGACCCGTGTGGGGCACGTGGAAGGGTCCGTGGTGTATGTGGGTCTGGGCGTGTGTTGGTGTGCGCTCTGCCAGCCTGTGCTCTGTGTTGAAGTGTGTTGTGTGACTGTGTAGTGTGTTGAGTGTGTGTCACGCAATGCATCAGTGTGTATTGTGTAGCTGTGTTGTGCATCAGGGTGTGCTGTGTTACACAGTGTGTACTGTGTTGTGTAGCTGTGCTGCACTGTGTTCCGTGCCCATGTTGTATGCAGGCATATGTGTTGTGTATCTGCATAGTACATCGGTGTGTATTGTGCAGCATGTAGGTGTGTACTTTGTTGTGTAGCTGTGCAGCGCGTGCAGAGTTGTAGCTACGTTGTGCAGTGTGTCAGTGTGCGCTGTGCTGTGTAGCTATATGGTGTGTTGATGTGTGGTGTGTTGTTTGTGTTGTGTTGTGTAGCTATGTGGTGTGTTGGTGAGAGCTGTGTTGTGCAGTGTGTCAGTTTGCGTGGTGTGTTGTGTAGCTGTGCGGTGTGTCAGTGTGCACTGTGTTGTGCAGTGTGTCAGTGTGAGCTGTGTTGTGTAGCTGTGCGGTGTGTTGTGAGCTGTGCTGTGCGGTGTGTCAGTGTGTGCTGTGTTGTGTAGCTGTGCAGTGTGTCAGTGTGCATTGTGTTGTGCAGTGTGTCAGTGTGAGCTGTGTTGTGTGTTTGTGTTGTGTAACTGTGTGGTGTGTCAGTGTGCGCTGTGTCGTGCAGTGTGTCGGTGTACTCTGTGTTGTGTAGCTGTGTGGTGTGAACTGTGCTGTGCGGTGTGTCAGAGTGCGCTGTGTTGTGTAGCTGTGTGATGTGTGGGTGTGAGCTGTGTTGTGTAGCTGTGCGGTGTGTTGGTGTTCGCTCTGTTGTGCAGCTGTGCGGTGTGTCAGTGTGCGCTGTGTTGTGTTGCTGTGCACAGTGTTGTGCAGTGTGTGCCGTGTTGTAGAACGGTGCGCTGTGTCCGGGTGTGCCCGCTGGGCATGCTGTGTGTCAGTGTGCGGTGTGTTGTGTAGCTATGCAGTGTATTGGTGTGAGCTGTGTTGTGTAGCTGTGCGGTGTGTCAGTGTGCGGTGTGTTGTGTAGCGGTGTGTGGGTGTTAGCTGTGTTGTGTAGCTGTGCGGTATGTCGGTGTTCGCTGTGTTGTGTAGCTGTGCGGTGTGTCAGTGTGCGCTGTGTTGTGTAGCTGTGCGGTATGTCGGTGTTCGCTGTGTTGTGTAGCTGTGCGGTGTGTCGGTGTTCGTTTTGTTGTGCAGCTGTGCGGTGTGTCAGTGTGCGCTGTGTTGTGTAGCTGTGCAGTATGTCGGTGTTCGCTGTGTTGTGTAGCTGTGCGGTGTGTGGGTGTTAGCTGTGTTGTGTAGCTGTGCGGTGTGTCGGTGTTCATTCTGTTGTGCAGCTGTGCGGTGTGTCAGCATGCGCTGTGTTGTGCACTGTGTCAGTGTGCGCTGTGTTGTGTAGCTGTGCGGTGTGTGGGTGTTAGCTGTGTTGTGTAGCTGTGCGGTGTGTCAGCGTGTGCTGTGTTGTTCAGTGTGTCAGTGTGCGCTGTGTTGTGTAGCTGTGCGGTGTGTCAGCGTGTGCTGTGTTGTTCAGTGTGTCAGTGTGCGCTGTGTTGTGTAGCTGTGCGGTGTGTGGGTGTTAGCTGTGTTGTGTAGCTGTGCAGTGTGTCAGCGTGCGCTGTGTTGTGCACTGTGTTGTGTAGCTGTGCGGTATGTCGGTGTTCACTGTGTTGTGTAGCTGTGCAGTGTGTCAGCGTGCGCTGTGTTGTGCACTGTGTCAGTGTGCGCTGTGTTGTGTAGCTGTGCACAGTGTTGTGCAGTGTGTGCCGTGTTGCGGAACGGTGCGCTGTGTCCGGGTGTGCCCGCTGGCCGTGCTGTGTGGGTCCTGCCCCGTCCCCGCACCCGGCTGCCCCGCGTGGCTGGAACTTTGCCCCGTGCCGCGGCTCCTGGCCCCGCGCCCGCGGCGAAGGAAATCAAAGCTGGAAACGGCGCCCGCGTCGTCGCAGATCAAAGGCCCGAGTTTACCTCGCGCGTCGCTTGATCTTCAAACCCCCCCGAATCAAAGCGCCCCGGAGCCCCCGACGGCGTCCTGCTGCCTTCAGACCAGGTGAGCTCCGGGTGGGGGGCTTGCGGCGCCCGTCCCTCTCCCGACGGGGGCGGCCGGGGAGCACCGGAGCCCGGCGTGGCTGGCACCCAGAAGCTGGTACTGGGGAGAGGTGCCAGTCTTGGAGGCTGGGGCCCCTGGCGAGCTGCTCGCCCCTGCTCCGGAGGGCAACCTCTAGTGTGGAGAGAGACGCAGCCTCCTGCCCCGTGACTGGTTTAAGGCACCTCCAGGGCCCTGGGTACACTATGAAAGTGGACTCCCCAGGGGTGTCCCCGCCCCGGCACACACAGAGTCCCCTGCTGGGGTGGGGCTGGCCGGGGCCCCCAAAGCGAGGACCTTGGCGGGTACAGATGAATGGGGCAGCTCCCCACTCCCCGAGCTCAGGCTCAGGCTCTCAGCAGACTCAGGCAGCGTGGTTGCGTTAGTTACGCTTGGGTCACAATTCTGAGCGCTTCTCCCCAGCTGCGAGGGCAAGAAATGGTCCTTTCCCAGTGAGAGCCGAGAGTCTGGTCTGATCCCCTGACTCCGGGACTGGGGACCGACAGCACCTACCGGTGCCTTCCTCCAGCCCTGCTGGGCCTGCCAGCGGGGGGGGGGGGGCAGAGAGCGCCTAGGGGGACGTGGCCAGTCAATTGCCCCCGATGGGGGGCGGGAGGGGGGATCCCCATGCTGCCACCACACGGCCCAGCGGAGGAGAGGGCTCCATCCCCAGGACGGGCACTGCCTCCCCACAGAGAGGTGCCAGGTTGGGTGAGGAGGGGAATCGGGGGGGCGGAGGGGGGGGGCGCCCGGGCCCATCCCAGCGGACATCTCTAGAGCTGGGGCAGGGGACTGTGAGCCAGGACTCCTGGGTTCTCTCCTCAGCTCCGAGAAGGACACGAGGTCTAGTGGTTAGAATGGGGAGAGGCAGGGGGGCTATGAGGGGGGAGACGTGTTGTCCCTTGAAATCTCAGTCCCACAGCGCCCCCCCCCCCCTGAGGGCCACAGCGAGGGAGGGGGCAGGGGCCCCACTCCAGCCTTCCTGTCCCAAAGGCAGCTCGCTGCTGCCCCCTAGTGGGGGTCCGAGGCTGGGGCGCAGGACCAGACATGCAGCACCCCCCCACCCCGCCCCGCCCGGCAAGGAGGGAGGGTTTGGAGTGGCACAAGTGTGGGGGGGGGCATCGTTGGGCACTGAGCTCCCCCAGGTGGGACACTGCCCCGGGCCCTGTCGCTGGGCAGAGCCTCGTCGGGGACCCCCGACCCCCCTCCCGCTGCCAGAGCCCAGCCTGGGCTCTGGCCCCGTTATGGGACCCACCGAAGGAGCGAGGATCAGCAGAGGCTCAAGGACGGGAGGCGCGCGGCTGGCTGGAGAGTCTGGCTCCGGGGCCAAGCTCCTGTCGGGGTGGGTGGGGCGGGCCCGGCTCTCCCTTCCTGCCCCCCCCCGGGGAGCCGGGTCAGGAGGGGCCAGGGCACAGGAAGGTTGCCCCCCCCCCCGGGGAGATAACCGAGGGATCCGTTGCCCGGCCTGCCGGGAAAGCTGGCCCGGGAGCGGGGGGGGGACAAGCGGTGGGCCCCGGCGGGTTCCCAGGGGACGGGCGCCCCAGGACAGTCGGCACCTGTGCTCAGAGCCTCAGGAGAGGGGCCAAGGAGTGAACGGGCCGCAGAGAGAATCTGCCCTGGGCTCCTCTCCCTGCACCCAGCCGGGACCGATTCATTTACCCCCTGAAGCCCCCAGGAAAGGGCCACCAGGCCTAGGCACAGAGCTGGGCCAGCAGCCCAGGGCTGGGAAGCTGCCGCCCTGGAGTTTGGCACCGATGCCCTGATGCCCTCCCCGCACGCCCCCTCCCCAGACGCGAGAAGATTTTTGCTCTTTGGAAATGGGCCATTTCCCCCTGGGGTTCCCGCTTCCCTGATCAGACAGGGCCAGAGCCGGGGACGCCTGGGTTCTCTTCCCGGCGCTGGCGGGAGCGGGGTCTGGTGGGCTGGAGCAGGGACCTGACTATTTCTGGGAGGCGAGAGGTGGGTAGTGGTTAGAGCATGGCAAATGGCAGTCAGGTTCTGGGAGGGAGAGGGGTCTAGTGGGGTTAGATTGGGGGGGCTGGGAGCCAGGACTCTTGGGTTCGGTCACTGACTTGCTGTGTGTTCTTGAGCTAGTCCTGCCCCTGCTCTGTGCCTCAGTTTCCCCATTTGTAAAAAGTAGCCGCGCCGCCTCCTCGCCCATGGGGCACGCTGGGATTCTCTCGAGCGCCTCGGCGCTCTCCGACCCCCAGAGGGTAGCAGCTGGCGAGAGCCTGTGAATGGTGGAGATCCCGCTCTCGCGCCAATGTCCCTGAGAGCCAGAGCCAGAGCCAGCCAAGGGCCAGAGCCCGGCCTGCTTGTCACCTGCGCCTACCGGGGCCCCAACTCTCCAGCTCCCCCCACTGTGCCCATCACCGTAGTGTCTGGCCGGGAGATTCGTCCTCAGCACCTTGGCCTTCCCCACCTGCGGGAGCTCCCCTCCACTCTCTGCCAACCTTATCCGCCGCCCTCCTCTGCCCACCAGGTACCATGCTGGGTAAAGCTACTTAACCCTTTGGGGATGCGGGTGGGCGACCCAGAGCTCGCCCAGGCCTGCAGTGCCTGTGTCCGCGCGTGCCCACCTGGTCTGGGCCCGGGGGAGAGAGGCCATTGGTCTTTTCGGCCCGGATTGGGCAGCGGCTGCTCTCTGGCTGTAGCTGGGACCCACTTGCCGGCCCTCCCGGCCGTGGCCAAGAGCTCTCGTGACGCACGGACCGCACACGAGAGGCAGGCGCTTCACGGGCTGGCGGGTCCCCGGCGGGGCAGCTCAGGACAGCAGCTGGCTCCCCGGAAAGAGTGAGTCCCCTTTGTGCAGCGCTGGGACCTGGCCCCGCGGCGCTCGCCCCCTTGTGCTGCAAAACTCCCCCCGCCCTGGGAAGGGGGCGGATTTGAACCGGGGACCTTTGGATCCTACAGCACTGGCCGCTGCCGTATGAGTTAGGGAGCTGGCTTCCTTCACCTGCAGGCCTCAGTGCACGGAATAGCCACTAGACAGGGACAGCGAGCGACTAAGCCAGGAAGAGCGCTGGGTTCCTGGCCCCCCATCCCAGTCACCCCACAGCAGAGTGGGCGGGTGCAGGCAGTGGACGGTCCCCAGCTATCTGGGGCCGCCAGAAACCTCCTGCCGAAGTGCCTGGCATCAGGCCGTGCCTCCTCTGCTGTTGGGAAGGAGCCGGGTGTGAGCAATTCCCACTGGGGCGTCTGTCTCCCCCCTGCCCCCCCTGGAGCTGTTCCCATTGGAGGCCTGCTCTCCGGGACCCCCAGCCTGGGGAAAGAGGAAGGAGTCGCTAAGGCAGGGAACTGAAGCCCCCTTCTCCTCGGAAAACTCGCCGATTTCCCTCTGAGAAGGGAAGGCACCGGCAGGCTCCGGTCTTGTCTATACTGGGGTTGATTCCAGCCCGTTATCCCCTAGTGCGGCGCACACTGAATGGTGATATGCACTAGCGTCGTGAACCCTGTAGGGGAAGAGCAGCCCCTGGAATCACCCGGTGCAGGGGGCAGTGTCGCCCAGTGGGTAGCGCGCTGGGCTGGGACGCTCGAGGGCGGGGTTCTAGTCTCGCCTCTACTGCTGAGTGACCTTGGGAAGTCCCTTGTCTCGCTCCGTGCCTCAGTTTCCCCTCCCACCCCTGGCCTGTTTCCATTGTAAGTGCTTTGGGAGCAGAGGCTGCCTGGGGCCTGTCTCTACAACAGCAATAATAGCTGAGTGCCGCGGTGGCCGGAGGTGGGTAGGGCTGGCACCACACAGGAAAGCCCCCCGCCACCCCGCACCGGTGCAGGGGGACCCAGAGTCTGTGTGTTCTCAGCGGCAGCGGTGGTGTTTTCTGAGCCCTCCTGGGGAGGGGGCCGTGCTCAGAGCTAACAACCAGACCTGCCAAGGAGAGACAGAGAGGATTGTGGTATCTGTGGGGCAAGCCTAGCTTGGGGACAGGGAGGGACCGGCATCTGGGGAAGGGGGATTCAGGGCAGGAGAAAGGGGGAGCTCAGAGTCAGCTGGACTGGGGAGGGTAAAGGGGTTCAGAGTAGGGGGGCTGGGAGCTGGGGTGGGGGAGCATAGTACAGATGGGTACAGAATGTCGGTAGCACCCCCAGGAGAGCTGTTACTGCAGAGATATGCCCCCCCCCTCAGGGGGCAGAGACCCCCCCAGGGTTACTGAGCCCCTGCGGGGAACAGGAAGGTCCCCAGCTCTTTGGGGAAAATGCCACAGACCCAGAACTCAGCACTGCAAGATGGGGAAAACTGAGGCACAGAGCAAGGCCGCACTCCATGTCACATCGTCAGTCAATGGCAGAGATGGGAGGCGAACCCAGGCGTCCTGGCAGCGTGCTGCTTTAATCACTAGACGCCCCTCCCCTCCCAGGGCCTGAATAGAACCCAGGAGTCCTGTCTCTCATCCCTTTCTGCTTTAAGCCCTGGATCCCACTCTCCTCCTAGGACAGGGAATAGAACCCAGGAGTCCTGAGGGCCAGGCCGTGCTCTGACCACTAGACCCCACTCCCCTCCCAGAGCTGGAGAATAGAACCCAGGAGTCCTGACTCCCCGAGTGCTGAGCTAACCTCCCCAGCTGTATGGGCCATGCACCCACCTAGGGGTGGGTCTCTCCCGGTGCCCTGGGGTGCCCGCTCACCCTGCCCTGCGCAGCAGCTCTGGGGTGCCCGCTCACCCTGCCCTGCGCAGCAGCTCCCCGGGGGTTCGCGTGTTCCCTGCTCCGAGCCGGGCCGGTTTCCTGCCGTCAGACAATAGCGTTGGGGGCGGGCGGGAGCGCGAAGACGACCCGTCCGCGGCCCCGGCCCATCACCCCCCGTTCCCCTCGGGCGGGCCGGGCCTGCCAAGTGGCAGGCGGCCAGGCGCATCCTCGGGAGGCTCATTGAAATACAGGAACCCGGCCTGGAGTTCTCCTCCCCGCGAACAATGCGGGGCTGAGGAGGAGCGGGCCGCGGCCTCCCCGAGGTGGGATTAACGCTGACAGGACGTGCTGAGCGAGCGGGCCAGGCAGGCCAGCCGGCGCGATAAGACGCCAGGGGAACAATGGAAGGAATTGGAAGGCCGCGGGCCCCGGCCTGCACCACCCAGACTTTGAAGAATGGGTCGGGGGAGAGGCAGCGGGGGAGCTCCCGACTGGCCGAGGCGGGTTCGGGCCGGAGCTGGGAGTGCCAGGGCAGCCCGTTGCCGGTGACAGGGGGCACTGCCCAGCCGGCCCGGTGCCAGGGGCGATCTGAGAAGGCCGCAAACCCTCATCCTTGGGTGGCGAACTGGTGGCCACCAGGGCAATTAGCCGGGGAGCCATTGTGCCTCCCCCGCCGGCTCCCAGCATGGCCCTGGGCGGCTCCCCGGGGCAAGGCGCTGCCGCCGGGTGGGTTTGCTAGAATGCCAGGGGGGGCCACAGGAGCCGGGCTCCCCACACCCAGGGGCTTTGGAGGTGGGGGAGGCTGGAAGCCCCCAAGGCCAGCGGGGAGCTGGCGGCTACTTGGGGCTGGGCCCCCCGCCTCATTCCCAGCTGCAAAATGGCAGCCCAAGGATGTTACGGGACAGGGAGGGGACATGGGGGCTGGGCAAGGGGTGATAAGGGGGGACGTAGGGGCTGGGTGATGGAAGGGCAGGTGAGGGCTGCCCAAGGGGTGATAAGGGGAGACGTAGGGTGATGGAAGGGGACGTGGGGCCTGGGCAATGGGCAGGGACGGCCTCTCTCTGCCCCCAAGGCCTTTAGCCCAGTGCCACACTGGGGTGCCTAACTCCCATTGGCTGCAGTGAGAGAAGAAGGTGATCCCCTTGGGAGAGCCTCTGCTGTGAACCGTCCAGAATCTAAAAGGTTCCATGCCTCCCCCGGGCTAAATGGGACCCCCCCACTTCCCCGATTCCTGTGCTCCTACTGGCTAGAAGTGCCTGGGAAAGGCATAATTGCAATGAATGTTCTAGCTGGCACCTGCCCTTGAATCTGCGGGGGGGGGGGGGCAGACATCCCACCTCCAGTGTGTGGTGCGGGGACGGGCGAGGGGCCTGCTTGCCAGAGCTCTAAGGATCCTGCCCCCCCCCCCGCGGCTTCCCTTCCATAATTGGGGCGGGGGGGGGGATTTCAGAGCCTGGGATCAACCGTTGGCTAGCACAGTCATGGGCGGGAGGTGGGGGGGAGCAGACAGACAAAAGGGGCCCTACGGATGGGGACAGGGGTGCGGCTGGGGACGGGTGGATAGAGGGAGATAGATGGAACTGGGGGAGTATGTAGGGGGATGGCTGGATAGAGGGGTGCATACGGGGGACGGATGGACTGATGGGGGTGCAGGGGAGGCCTGTAGCAGATCAGCTGCTTTCCTCCCCTCCCCAAAGGCCGAGGGCATTTCCCCCCCCCCCCCCCGGCCCGGCGCCTCGCGGGGGTGTGAGCGGGACGGCCCGGCTCACCCAGTGGCCTGTCTCCGACCGGGGCTGGTGCCAGGCCAGGGCGGGTATCGGGCGATCCTTCCCCTGGCCTCCCGTCCCGGCTTCCGGCCATCGGGGGCTTTAGGGAGACCGGGCGCAGGAGGCTCCTGGCTCCAGGCCACGGCTGGGCCGCCGCGCCGCGTGTGCTCGGCTCGGCCCTGGGCGCAGGATAGTTCCTGTGTTTAGCTTAGCGGGGCCAGGCATGAGTCCGGCACCCGCGGGCAGGGCCCAGGCCGGGCCGAGGGGGGCACGGGGCGGCTGGGGGAGCGGTTTCCTCCCTGCCGGGGGTTAGTTCAATGGGAAAATCCTGTTTATAGGGAAGGATTCACTCCTGAGTTCCCGGGTTACCTAGAGGCCAGGCTGGGGGGGGAGGGGGACATGGAGGGACGGGGAGTGGCCTGGGACTGTGGCTATGGGCGCAGCAATGTGGGGGGGGCCCTCCCAATGTGCCAGGCCAGGGCACACCCGGCAGGGCCCCCCTCCCCCAACAGGCCGAAGGGAGCTTGGCCTCAGTGGCCCGTTCAGCCCCCAGCCCTGTCTGGCTGCCTGGGGCAGGGGGAGGGATGACAGCTCCCAGGTGGGGGGGGGCACAGAGACCCCCCCATTGTGGGGCGGGGAGGGGGCTTGGAGATTGGGGTAGGAGGAGGCCCGGGCTGGAGGCAGAGGAGGGGGATGGGAGAAGTGCCCCCCCCACACCTCCTGAAGGCAGCAGGATCTCTGGGTGCAGCCCCCAGACTGGGCAGGGAGCAGTGGGCAGGATGGGGGCTGCTTTGGGGCTCTGTTCACACCCCCATTCTGCCTTGGGGCTGTGGAATTCAAAGGGATCAGCCCCCAGGGGCAGGACGCTCCGGCCCTCCCGGGCTCAGCCCCCTCTCCACCCAGTACCCTGCATTTACGGGTCTCTGGGGATGTGGGTCAGAGGGGGATAGATCGGAGCCCAGGAGGAGGCGGTGGGTCAGAGGGTGGAGGGTAGATGGGAGCGGGGGGGGGCGGGGCTGGGAGTCAGATGGGGGTTAGATTGGAGCCCGGGGGGGGGGGGGGGGGGGCTGTGGGTCAGAGGGTGGGGGGTAGATTGGAGCCTGGAGGGGGGGTGTTGTGGGTTGGAGGGGGGGATAGAAGGGAACTGGGAGGGGGCTGGGGGTCAGATGGGGGTTAGATTGGAGCCTGGGGGGGTGGTGGGTCAGAGGGTGGGGGGTAGAAGGGAGCCGGGGGGGCGGGCTGTGGGTCAGAGGGGGGTTAGATTGGAGCCCGGAGGAGGGGGCTGTGGGTCAGAGAGTGGGGGGTAGATGGGAGCTCGGGGAGTTGTGGGTCAGAGGGTGGGGGGATAGAAGGGAGCCCGGAGGGGGGGGGGCTGTGGGTCAGAGGGTGGGGGTTAGACTGGAGCCTGGGCGGCGGGGCTGTGGGTCAGAGGAGGGGGGATAGAAGGGAGCCAGGGGGTCAGATAGGGGTTAGATTGGAGCCCGGGGGGGCTGTGGGTCAGAGGGTGGGGGGTAGATTGGAGCCTGGGGGGGATAGAAGGGAGCCGGGAGGGGCGGTGGGTCAGAGAGGGGTTAGATTGGAGCCCAGAGGCGGGGGTTGTGGGTCAGAGGGTGAGGAGTAGATTGGAGCCCGGAGGGGGGGGGCTGTGGGTCAGAGGGTGGGGGGTAGATTGGAGCCCGTAGGGGGGGGGCTGTAGGTCAGAGGGAGGGGGGTAGATTGGAGCCCGTGGGGGGGGGCTGTAGGTCAGAGGAGGGGGGGTAGATTGGAGCCCGTGGGGGGGGGGCTGTGGGTCAGAGGAGGGGGGGTAGATTGGAGCCCGGAGGGGGGGGCTGTGGGTCAGAGGGAGGGGGGTAGATTGGAGTCCGGAGGGGGGGGCTGTGGGTCAGAGGGTGGGGGGTAGATTGGAGCCCGGAGGGGGGGCGGGCTGTAGGTCAGAGGAGGGGGGGTAGATTGGAGCCCAGAGGGTGGGGGGGGGGCTGTGGGTCAGAGGGAGGGGGGGTAGATTGGAGCCCGGAGGGGGGGGCTGTGGGTCAGAGCGGGCGGGGGTAGATTGGAGCCCGGGGGGGGGGCTGTGGGTCAGAGGGAGGGGGGGTAGATTGGAGCCCGGAGGGGGGGGCTGTGGGTCAGAGCGGGCGGGGGTAGATTGGAGCCCGGAGGGGGGGGCTGTGGGTCAGAGCGGGCGGGGGTAGATTGGAGCCCGGGGGGGGGGGCTGTGGGTCAGAGGGAGGGGGGGTAGATTGGAGCCCGGGGGGGGGGGGCTGTGGGTCAGAGGGAGGGGGGGTAGATTGGAGCCCGGAGGGGGGGGCTGTGGGTCAGAGCGGGCGGGGGTAGATTGGAGCCCGGGGGGGGGGGGGGGGGGGCTGTGGGTCAGAGGGAGGGGGGGTAGATTGGAGCCCGGGGGGGGGGGGGGGGGGGGGGCTGTGGGTCAGAGGGGGCGGGGCTCCCGCTGCCGGGGCGGGGCTTGGCGGGGTCCCGGCCCGGGGCCGGGCGATAAAAGGGGCCGCGCGCCCCGCCCGCCCGGGCCGCCAGCATGAGCCGCCTGGCGCCGGGCCGGGCTCTCACCGAGCGGCGCTTCCAGCAGCTCTTCGGGGCGCCCGAGCCCCGGGGCAGCCCGGCCGGGACGCTGCGCCGCCGGGTGGCCCGGGGCTGCCGCTGCTCCGGGGCGGCCGCCCTGCGGCTCCTGCGGCGCCGGCTGCCCATCGCCGCCTGGCTGCCGGGCTACCGGCCGGGGGCCTGGCTGCTGGGGGACGCGCTGGCCGGGCTCACCGTGGGGATCGTGCACATCCCCCAGGGTGAGCAGCTGCCCTGGCCTCTCCCCTGAGACCCCCCCCCCCAGCCCCTGCTCTCCCCTGAGATCCCCCCAGCCCCGGCTCCCCCCGTTTTCCCCTGACCCCCCCCATCCTCTCCCCCCCCCGCTTCCTCTCCGCTCTCCCCTGAGACCCCCCAGCCCTGGCTCCCCCCGATTTCCCCTCGCCCCCCCTGCTCAGGACCCCCCTGCTCTCCCCTGACACACACACCCCCAGCCCCCGCTCTCCCCTGAGACCCCCCAGCCCTGGCTCCCCCCGATTTCCCCTGACCCCCCCATCCTCGACCCCCCTGCTCTCCCCTGACACACACACCCCCTAGCCCCCGCTCTCCCCTGAGACCCCCCAGCCCTGGCTCCCCCCGATTTCCCCTGACCCCCCCATCCTCGACCCCCCTGCTCTCCCCTGACACACACACCCCCTAGCCCCCGCTCTCCCCTGAGACCCCCCAGCCCTGGCTCCCCCCGATTTCCCCTGACCCCCCCATCCTCGACCCCCCTGCTCTCCCCTGACACACACACACCCCAGCCCCCGCTCTCCCGAGACCCCCCCATCCCCGGCTCCCCCCGATTTCCCCTGACTCCCCCCCATCCTCGCCCCCCCCTGTTCAGGACCCCCCCCGCTCTCCCCTGACACACACACACCCCAGCCCCCGCTCTCCCCTGAGACCCCCCAGCCCTGGCTCCCCCCGTTTTCCCCTGACCCCCCCCACCCTCGTCCCCCTGCTCAGGACCCCCCCCCCCGCTCTCCCCTGACACCCACACCCCAGCCCCGGCCCCCCCGCTCTCCCCTGAGACCCCCCGGCTCCCCCCGTTTTCCCCTGACCCCCCCATCCTCGTCCCCCCCCCACTCAGGACCGCTGCTCTCCCCTGACCCCCCTCGCTTCCCCCTGACCCCCGTCGTTTCCCCCCTGCTCTCCCCTGACACACAGCCCCCAGCCTCGGGCTCCCCCCGTTCTCCCCTGGGCCCCCCCCGTTTTCCCCTGACACCCCCAGCCCCGCCCCTCACTCTCCCCTCCCAGACCCGCCCCCTCCCGACACCCTCCCAGACCCGCTGTCCCCTGACCCCCTTCGGCCCCCCCCTCCCCTGACCCCCTCCCAGTCATGGGGGGTCGATCTACCCCCCTCCCCGAGCTGTCCCACGGTCCCCTGCCCCGGCTGCCCGTGGGGGGAGAGAGATGGGGATTTCTCCGCGAGCTCGGGCGCCCCAAGGCGGGCAGCTGCCGGGTCTCCGGTGGAGAGACAGATCCCAGCCCTGGAGCGGCTCTGGCCGGGGCGCCCGGAGGCTGGAGGGCCGCCCAGCGCAGCTCTGCTGGGAGCTACTTGCAGGGGAGAGACAGCGAGCCGGGACTCCTGGGTTCACTCCTGGGGCAGGGTGGGGTCCAGTGGTTGGGAGCCAGGACTCCTGGGTTCTCGCCCCAGTTCTGGGAGGGCAGTGGGGTCTAGTGCTTAGAGCAGGGGGGCTGGGAGTCGGGACTCCTCGGTTCTCTCCCCAGTTCTGGGAGGGCAGTGGGGTCTAGTGCTTAGAGCAGGGGGGCTGGGAGTCGGGACTCCTCGGTTCTCTCCCCAGCTCTGGGAGGGCAGTGGGGTCTAGTGGTTAGAGCAGGGGGGCTGGGAGTCAGGACTCCTGGGTTCCATTCCCAGTTCTGGCTCTGACTTGCTGTCCTTCCACCCCAGCCCCGGGCCTCAGTTTCCCCCGTGTGTGGTGATGACAAAGCCATGGGGAAGGGTGAGGTTTAGCCAGGCTGGCCCCTGTGGTGCTGACAGGGTCTGGCCTCAGTGCCCCTCTCAGACAGGAGCCCTCTGTTTGGGGGGGGGGGGGGGGCTGCTCTGACACCCCCCCATCTCAGTCTGTCTCTCGCCCTCTTGCCGGGGTCTCTAGGCAGGGGTGTAGCTCTCAGCTGGATGATGCCCCATAGTCCTTAGGAGATCAGCAGGGCGGTTATGGTCCCGGCTCGCCCCCCCGGCTCACCCCCCTGCCCGTCTCGGGTCCCCACAGGCATGGCCTTCGCCCTCCTGGCCTCTGTGGCCCCCGTCTACGGACTCTACACCTCCTTCTTCCCGGTCATCCTTTACATGCTCTTCGGCACCGGCCGCCACGTCTCCACTGGTGAGTGGGGCCCCCGGTGCCCAGGGCTCGGCGGGGTTAAACGGGGGGGGGGCGGGGTCTGGTTCCTCGGGCATCCCTGTGCCAGCAGCCTGTTCCCAGGATAGTGCAGGCATGGGGGGCGGGGAAAGAGATCCCGATAACCAATCACCCCTGATGGTGCCCTCCCAAAGCTAGGAACATGTGGCTGCCAGCTGTGCCCTCCCCAGAGTGTGGGGCGGGGGGGGTGTGTGTCAGAAATCCATGGGAGATGGGGCTAGTGGCAGTGGGGGGAGGGATCTGTGCATGGGGCGGGCACTGGAGGGGCAGAGGTGGGGGGATGGAGGGCAGGCCGTGGGGTGGGCAGTGCTCAGGGGCCGTGTCTCCCTCCTCCCCCCCTGCCCAGGCACCTTTGCCGTGGTGAGCCTGATGACCGGCTCCGTGGTGGAGCAGCTGGTGCCCTGGCGCCTGGAGCCCAACGTGACCAGTGCGGAGCTGGCGCGGGTGGAGGAGCAGCGCATTGGCGTGGCGGCCGCCATGGCCTTCCTCGTGGGGCTCCTCATGGTGAGTCCCCGCGCCCGCTGGGCTGGAGGGGGGCTGCCAGAACCTAGGGCAGGGGGGATCCATTGGGAGGAGGAGAGTGGGGCAGGGATCCATTGCGGGGAGTGGAGCAGGGCTCCATTGGGGGGAGAGAGGGGGATACATCGGAGGAGGGGAGGGAGATGGGGATCCGTGGGGGTGGGATCAATGGGGGGGAGAGGAGGGATCCATTGGGGTGGGGAATCAAGGGAAGGGGAGCAGGGTGGGATCCATTAGGGTGAGGGATCCATTGGGGGGAGGGGAGTGGGGACGGGGATCCATGGGGGGAGAGAGGAGGGATCCATCGGGGGGGAGAAGAGGGACCCTGGGGGGAGGGGAGTGGGGTGGGGATCCATGGGGGAGAAGAGGGACCCCTGGGGGAGAGGAGTGGGGTGGGGATCCATGGGGGGAGAAGAGGGGACCCGGGGGGGAGGGGAGGGGAGTGTGGTGGGGATCCATGGGGGGGGAGAAGAGGGGACCCTGGGGGGACAGGGGTGGGGATCCATGGTGGGGGGGAGAAGAGGGGACCCTGGGGGGAGGGGAGTGTGGTGGGGATCCATGGGGGGGAGAAGAGGGACCCCCAGGGGAGGCCCCCGGCACTGACGCCCCCACCCCCGCTGTCCCCCAGCTGGTGATGTTCGCGGTGCAGCTGGGCTTCCTGGCCACCTACCTCTCGGAGCCCGTAGTCAAGGCCTTCACCAACGGGGCTGCCCTGCACGTCCTGGTGTCCCAGCTGCCCAGCCTACTGGGCCTGCCCCTGCCCCGCCGCACCGGCCCCTTCGCTGTCTTCAAGGTGCGTCCAGCCCGGGGGTGTGTGGGGGGGAGGCGGAATGGGCGGGGGAGGGGTGCCGGGAGCAGCCCCCCCTCCCTCCAGCACGTAACGCGCCGTGTGCTGCCCCCAGACGCTGGCGTCGGTGTCCCGGGCGCTGCCCCGCACCAACGTGGCCGAGCTGCTGATCTCCGCCCTCTGCCTGGCCCTGCTGGTGCCCATCAAGGAGATCAACACCCGCTTCCGGAGCAGGCTGCGGACGCCCATCCCGGGGGAGATCGTGGTGGTAGGTGCCCCGGCCCGGGGCTCCCCTGGCTCTGCCCCACGTCCTCTGAGGCGCCAAGGGCAGCGGGGGTTGGGGGAGAGGGGGGTCCAGCGGGGGTGGGCGTGGGAGGGTTGGCGCCCCCCCACCCCTGGGCGGTGTAACCCGCCGCTCTCCGCTCTCTCCCCAGGTGCTGGCGGCCACCGGCGTCTGCTTTGCCTCCTCCCTGGACACGCGCTACGACGTGCAGATAGTCGGCCGCCTGCCAGCCGGGTAAGGAATCACCAGGGCCCCCTGCCCGCCCCCTCCGTGGCAGCCCTGGTGCAGCCCAAAGCCGCCTCCTTCGGGGCCTGGCCCAGGGCCTGCCCGGCCGGGGCTGGAGGTGTCTCTCCACCCCGCCCAGCGCGGCTCTGGGCTCATCCCGGCCGGCCTCTCTCTCCCGCAGGTTCCCGCAGCCCCGGCTCCCGGCCCTGCAGTCGCTGCCCCAGGTGCTGGGGGACACGGTGGCTGTCGCCTTCGTGGCCTATGCCGTCTCTGTGTCGCTGGCCATGATCTACGCCGAGAAGCACGGCTACACCATCGACCCCAACCAGGTGGGTGGGCCGGACTCGGGCTGCTGGCGGGGGCCAGGGTGGGGGGCAGTGCCCGGCATGGCCTGGCCTCTGTTGCCAGCGGCTATCCTGTGCCCAGGATCGGTCCCTCTTCCAGCTGGGAGGCCCCAGTGTCTCGCTTGCCCCCTGGTGCACCTGGGCTCCTTCCCGGCTGGTCCCTGTCGCCCTGACCTGGCTCTGTCCCCGCCCCCCCAGGAGATGCTGGCCCACGGCGTTTCCAACCTGGTCTCCTCCCTCTTCACCTGCTTCCCAAGCTCGGCCACCCTGGCGACCACCAACATCCTGGAGAGCGCAGGGGGGCACACGCAGGTATGGGGGCGCAGGTATGGGGGCACAGGGTGGGGGGGCCCTGTAGAACTGGGGATGGTGGAATGGGGTGTGTGCGCAGAGGGCAAGTGTCTCATGCTTCCTAGCTAGTGGGGTCCCCCGCATGCCCCCCTGCAGCCCTGGCTGGCTCATGCAGTGAGTTTGCCAGGTCTCAGCTTAGCGGCCCATTGGCCCGTGTGGCTGGGCACGAGCGGTGCCCTCTCCTCTGCGGATGCCGGGCTGAGGAGGCTGGCACTGGGGACTCAAGCAGGGCATGAAGGGTGAGGGGGCCCTCTGGGGTCTAGGGCTTCCTCTGTGCTGTCCTGGTGACCCCCTGCCTCCCCCGCAGGGCCCAGCGCGGGTCTCACCGCCCGGGCAGCGCCTGCCCGCTAACCCGCCCTCCTCTTCTGCAGCTCGCAGGCTTCTTCTCCGGCGCGGTGGTGCTTATGGTTCTCATGTGGCTCGGACCCCTCTTCCACTACCTGCCCAAGGTGAGGCTGGGGGCGTGTGCGTGACCCGGGGAAGGGCTGGTGCCCACCCTCGGCACCCCTGGGGGGTGCCAGGCCTAATGCCCCCTCCCCTTTGGGCACAGACTTCCCTCGTGCCCACACCCCTTGTGGGCTGTTGGGGGCTTGCCCTCGTCTGGGGGAGCCAGCCTGGGTGGGGGCGGCAGACACCCCACTTCCTCCTACCGAATGGCTGGCTGCCCCTCCCCTGCTGGCATCTGCCCCCCACCTGGTGACTAGCTGGCTCTGCCCCCCTCTCCACCCCCCTGAGCCATCCTGGGAAGAGCCCCCTTCCCTGGATGCCTTGGCACCAGCTAGCACACTGCAGGGGAGGGCAGCTCGCCACTCACACCCGTTTCTCCCCCCCCCACTCCCCCAGGCTGTCCTGGCCTGTATCAACGTCACCAGCCTGCGCCAGATGGTCCTGCAGTTCTGGGACCTGCCCGAGCTCTGGAGGATCAGCCAGATTGACTTCGTAAGCCTCTGCGCCCTTCCCTCCCCATCCCTGGGTTCGGTACCGGAGCCGGGCGTACCGCCGCCCCTGGGTATGGGGTAGGCACTGCCAGGCTGGCCCAGCCCTCCGAGGGCTGCTCCGGGCCTGCTCCACCCCCCACTTAAATCGGCCAGAGCAGAGGACTGGGGCCCACGCCGTGCCGACGCCCACAGAGGCAGAGTTCTCTGGACCATGGGGGACCCATGGTGTGATCAGGGCCATGCTCCTTGGTTACCAGCATTAGGGGGGTTCAGTAACCTGGTGACGCCCCGTTGTGCCAGGGCAGCGCCTGGCACAGAGCGAGACAGTCCCCGAACTCAGTCAAACTAGACGAGGGGTTGGTGGCATAGAGAGGGCAGAGGCCCCAGGTCACACAGCCGGGCGGTGGGCCTAGTACCTGGCTCTCCAAGTCCCCGCTGGGTGCCCTACCCACTAGACCACGCTGCCTCCGGAGACTCTTCGGGTAGATTGGCCCCCGGTGTAACCTCACTGGGTCCTGTATGAGTGACCAGGGAGTGTATGAGCCCTGGGGCTGGCCCCTTCCCCGTCTCCCCTCTGACCCCCGCGCTCTCGTTCCAGGCTGTCTGGGTGGTCACCTGGCTGGCCGTGGTGGTGCTGAATGTGGACGTGGGCCTGGCCGTGGGAGTCGTGTTCTCCATGATGACCGTCATCTGCCGCACGCAGAGGTACCGGCGGGCCTGGCGCCCGGCCCAGCCCCAGGCCCGGGCTTGCTTGCTGGGCTCTGGCATGGGCTGGGGGGCGGTTCTCCACCCCGATCCCTTGGAAACCTGGTTATTGGCGGAGGAGGAAAACGAGACCAGGAATCTGCCTTCCCAGCTGCTGTCCCTGTCTCTGGCCAACGCCCTCCGGCGGGGGGAGGTGGGACCTCTTCCCCTCAGCCGGGACCAGTGCCGGCCCAGCCTTGGCACGGCCAGATGCCTCCCCGCCTGATGCACCTTCCTCTCCCACAGGGCCAAGTGCATGGTGCTGGGCAAAGCGGCCAACACGGAAATCTACCGGCCGGTCCAACGCCACAGCAAGGTATGGGTGCCGCGGGGCCTGGGCGTGACCTGGGGTGGGCTGGCTGAGAGCGCTGGGCAGAAGAGGGGTGGGGGTCATTGGGAAGGAGGTGGTGGGGGCTTGCCCTGGGCTCCATTTGGATGGCACCCAGACTGGCCTGCTAGAGGGATGTCCGTGTCCTGAGAGGCAGGGCTGATCTCTCAGCCCTCTTCCCTACTGCCATGGGGCAATTTAGCACCCAAACCTCCCTCTCTGTTTGGGGCAGGGGGGAGGGCAGATAGACACCCGCACCCACGGGCAGGGCCTGCCTCCCATGCTGCAGCCAGCGCTCTGTCCCCCCCACCCCAGTGCTTTGAGATCCCCGGTGTGAAGATCGTGGCTTACCACGCCCCCATCTACTACGGCAACCGTGGCTTATTCCGTGAGGCGCTGAGCCGGCTGCTGGGCCTGAGCCGGCCGAGGGGCGGCCGGGGGGAGAAGACGCTGGGGGCCAAAATGAGCCTCAGCACCGTGGTAAGGGGGCCTGGGGAGATCTGGGGGGGTGGAGGGGCAGCTCAGTCCTGGGTTGTGGGAGCAGGGAAGATAGGATCGGACTTGCCCAAATCCGGCCCGTGCCCCTGGGCCTGCTGGCCCCAGGATCGTGGGTGAGGGGCTGCTTTCCCAGGGGTCCTCCCACAGCGGGACCCAGCCACCGGCATGTCTCCAGAGATGCCCAGCAGTGGCTTCTCCCCCACACCCTGCCCCTGCTGTGGGGGTTTCCTTGCCATCCCCACTGGGGGTGGGACTTAGCTTTGGGCCGCAGGTGGCGGTGGGGCGGGGTGGATATCTTGGGGGGGCAGGGGATCCTGGCAGGGCCCTGGGCAGGATTTTGGGTGACCACAGAGGTGGCATTAACGGACTTATGTTTCCCTCAGGAAAACGGTGTCCCCAGCTCTGTGCCCGATGGGGGAGCCGGGTGCCCCAGCTCAGGTATTCAGGGCCCCCTGCAGTTCCCTCTCCCCGGTTTGGGGGGGGGTGCTCGTATGGGGGGGGTGGGTGTCGGTCACAGATCCCAGCAGCCCAGGTGGCGCTCAGTGGCCCCCTGGTGGGCTGGGAGGGGAGGCTGTGGGGGGCTGTGGAGGTGGATCCTCCTCTGGGGGGGCGGGGGGGCTTGGCAGGGCAGGGTGGCAGCCGAGTCTCCCAGCCCCTCTGTAGGGAGGGGTCCCACTGGCATCTGTGCTCTGCATCCGGGTGCCCAGCTGGCTGGGATCATGGGGTCCGGCCCGGAGCGCGGGCCCCCCGTGGGTGTCTCTGCCGAGGCCGGGGGTCCGTGCAGTCACCCCCTCCCCTCCTTCCCCGGGCAGGTGCCGTGGGCAGGACCCAGGCCGCGATCCTCGACTGCAGCGGGATTGTCTTCGTGGACTCCGCCGGGGCCCGGCTGCTCATTCAGGTATCTGAGGGGGGGGTGGGGGGCGGGGCCTGAGGGCAGATGGGAGGCGGGGCTGGGATGTGGCTCCACCCACTCAGATGCCAGCCTGCCTTTTCCTTGCCTTCCAGATGTGTATGGAGTGCCAGAAGGCCGGGATCCGCATGAGCCTGGCAGCATGTAATGGTGAGTTTGGGTGTGTGTGGGGGGTCCCCCCTCCCAGCCGTCGAGCCCGGCCCTCTGCCGAGGGGGTTGGACTGAGCCGCGTCTCCTCCTTCCCGTCGCTGCAGGCGAGGTCCTGGAGACGCTGACCAGCAGCGACCTGGGACAGCACCTCTCCCCGCAGCAGGTCTTTGTGACGGTCCAGGACGCCATCGCCTACGTCACGCCAGCCACGGTGAGGGGCTCCCCTCTAGGTGGCGCCACTTAAGCCTGGGGGGGCTGGTTGGGAGAGGGGGCTCTGCCCCCCTCTAGGGATTCTGGCTCTGATCCAGACCTAGACTGAGTGGCTGGTTGGCCTGGGGGTGGGGAATGGGACATGCCCCCTTTCCCCTCTAGGGGGCACCGGCTGCGATCCAGCCCCAAGGTGGGGGTGGGGGGAACTGGGCAGGCCAGGGGGCTGGGAGTGGGACACGGGGGGTGGAGTGGGCCTTTCCCCCTCCATCTTGGCTAGAGGCCAGCAGGGACCGACAGCTCCAGCTTTTGCGGAATGGGTGGGGCATGGGGCGCAATGCAGTGCCCCCGGGAGGAGGGGGGAGGAGCCAGTAACATCGTCAGAGACTTCTAACGAGCTGGGCTCCGCCCACCCCGCTCCTGCAGGACAGCTGGCTTTGGCAGGGGGGCTGGGGCCAGAACGTGGGGCCGGGATTCACGCTGCTCTGTTTCCACCCAGGAAAAGGGGGCCGAGAAGAATGCGGCGATCTGGGTGTAGGGCCCCTGGCAGTGGACCGCGGGCACCGCCCGGCCTGCAGGGCCCCTGGCACCAGACTGGCTCTTGGGCCGCAGCAGCAGGCTGATCTCCAGGCGCTGTGAATGCCCACGGGGCCTCCCCAGGACCAGGGGGCCAAGGAGCCGTTCGCAGGCCCCGGAGCCATGGGGGGGTGTCACGGAGTGTGGGGGAGTCAGGTCCTGCACCCCTCTTCCCGGGATTCAATGTGACTCTCAGCCAGCCAGTAGAACAGAAGGTTTATTAGGGTTGTCAGGAAAGAGTCCAAACAGAGCTTGTAAGTATGACCAGGACCCCTCAGCTGGGCCCTTCTGGGGGGCAGCGAGCTTAGACCCCAGCTCTGGGGCTCCCTGCGTTTCCCCACCCAGCTCCAAACTGACCAAAAACCAGCCAAAAACTCCAGCAGCCTCTTCCCCTCCCCCGGGGCCCCTCCCCTAGCCTTTTACCATTCTCCCAGCCAAAGGTGTCACCTCCCAACCCCGGTCCTGGCTCATGTTACAGCCTCAGGTAAAGTCTCTCACTCCCGATGCAGCCTTTCCCAATGCAGCCAGCCTCTCAGGTCAAATCCATCTCGCTCTCTACTCCGTCACAGGGGGCATTTGCCTGCTCCCAGGACAGAGGGGGCCTCCTGCCCCAGGTCTCCAGGGGGAGCTGACCTACCGTGAGCAGCTCCCCTGGCCCGGCGCCCAGGCAGGGGGGCTGGAGCGGCGCAGGGCAGAGGGACCCGGCTGGCTGGGCATCCGAGGGGGCAGAGCGGGTGTCCTGGTGCCAGCGTAGGCAGCAGCCTGTCTGCCCCTGCAGGCCCCCAAAGGAGGGGGGGGTTCCTTCCTTTGCCAAGACCGTTATGGGAGCTGGACCTACAGCAGCTGGGAAGAGCATAGGTGGGGCTTGCTGGCTTTCTGGGTAGGGGGGCTCTGTGCCTCATCCCTGCCCTCCCCAGCCTGGGGGGCCCCCCTCTCCAGCACCTGGGGAAAGAAAGATCCACCCCGCCAGCCACAAGGTCTGGGGGCTCAGCTACCGCCCTGATGGGACCTGGGTGGCAGCTGGATTTTTAATCCCCTCCCCCCCTTCCCCGACAGAGACTCACAGACAGAGTTTAAACCACAGAAAAGAACCAAAATCCCTTTATTTTATTGTTCTCCCCCCAATTGTCTGTGCTGGGGGGGGGGAACCCCAACTCCCATAGCCCCTGGGAGGGGGCTGCTTCATCCGCTGGTGTCACGAGGTGGCAGGGGAATAGGGCGGGTGCCCCTGGCCACTTCATGCAGGGAAGGGACAGCCGGGAATGTGCTTTGGCAGCCAGGAGCCTCCCCCTGGCTGGGGTGACCCCCTGCACCCAGCCCTTCTCCCCCCTGGTTCCGGGGAGGGCCGAGAAGGGTTAGGCTGCATCTGTTCCCTCAGGTAGCCCCTCAGCCTGTGCCTCCTGCTGCCCCTTCCACCCCCATAACATGCTGCAGCTGCCCCCAGGCTGGCATGATGCTGCCATCTTCCTAGCAATGGGTTTGTGCCAAACTCCCCTCCACCCCCCTGCTCTGGGTTTGCTGGAGAGGCGCAGTGCAGAGCTGGGCCACTGGAGGGTGACATGGCAGCCATGGGGCGGGGGGGGGGGGGGAGAGCACAGTGGGAGGAGTTTGTGGCCTGCAGGGGGTGCCCCTGGGGGGCTGCTCCCTCTGATGTCACCGCCCCACAGGCTGGGCGGAGCCCAACGTTTTTTTTTAAAAAAAAAGTACAAAGTTTTTCTCTGGTTCTGCTAAAACACGACAGCAGGAATCAAGGCAGAGGGGCGGGGCTTGGGATAAAGGGGGCGGGGCTTGGATGACCTTTAGGGCAAAGAGAATACTCTGCAAATGGATTTTTTTTTAAAAAATAAAAAGCATCTTTTTTTTTTCCCTTTAAAACCTCACCTCTCTGTCCCCCGTAGAAACCGGCAGCTGGGGCTGGCAGCTCAATCCCCCCTCTGCCAACCTCAGGTCACCCATGGGTGCGGGCTGGCAGCTCAATCCCCCCTCTGCCAACCTCAGGTCACCCATGGGTGCGGGCTGGCAGCTCAATCCCCCCTCTGCCAACCTCGGGTCACCCGTGGCAGCGCCTGGCTCCTCGCTCGCTCATATTAAACTCGCACTCACACACTTCCTAGAGAGACCAGCCAGCTCCTGCCCTACCTGTATCCTGGGTTAGAAGCCAGAACCCTCTGCCGTGTCCAACATCGGGCCTTCTCTGAGCAGTGTGGGGCTGGGGCAAAGATGGGGCTGGCCCTTTGCCTTGTGCCCACACTCTTGGATTCGGCGGAGAGAGAGTTCTTAGACTAGAAAAGAGACCTCAGCCACTGCCTGGCACAGGGAAGGACTAGCCCCCCCAGGGTTGTGCCCCCCAAAGCAGCCATGGGCATCAACCCTTCCCCTTGCTCGAGGGGCTGGCCCCCACCGCGGTCTTTGGCACTTGAAGTTAGAAATCTCCCAGGGGCGGCCGCAGGGGCGGACTCGGGTTATAACCACTTGGCACAAAATAAAATGGGGGAGAGGGGGCTGTGCTGTGTCTCCCCTGCGGGGGGCACTGGAGAAATCTGGGCATGAAGGGGGGCAGGTCAATCCAGTATGAAACAGCATCTCCTGGGGAAGGTGGGGGCTTAGCCCCCAGCCAGCCCTCAGCCCCCCCCATCCTGCAGTCCAGGGAATTTCCCAGTATCCCACTGTGCGACTCTGGATTCCGCCAGGCCCCACTGCCTGCTGGGAAAGTGGGCTCCCCACACCATGGAGACAGCCTGAAGCAGGCAGGGTGTGGGGATGGCGCTGGGTCTGGAGGCACCGGAGAGCCAGGGGGTCACCTCCCTGGCTTGGTGCAAGGATAAAAAGCCCCAGCTCCATGGGGTGGGGGCCTGGCCCCGGGGCCTGGCTCGCTGGCAGGGTGGGGCTGGTCGCCCGGTGGGGCTAGTTGCCCGTCATACACCTGAAGCGGTTTTTGAAGTAGAAGAGGCCGTGTTTGACGCTGACGCTGCTGTCGGCCGAGGGCGGGTAGCGGAACTTGGCGTACTGCTTCTCGCTCTCCGTCTTCTGCCAGGGCAGCTTGATCTTGGAGGCGTGATCCACCACCACATCGGTGCACGAGCCCACGTGCAACACGCCCAGCCCGTCGATGAAGAACTCTGCTGGGGGGGAGGGCACGGGGGTCAGGAGGGGCCAGCAATGCATGACTGGGGGGGGGGGGCAGCTGTGGGCAACAGGGATCAATCCCAGGCCTCCTGGTCTTCCCAGGATCTGACCCCTGAGATACCCCCTGATGTACCCTCCCACTGACCCCCGCCCCCCCTTATCTGGATGCACTGGGGGGACAGGCTGCCTGAGGGCTCCTGGACACCCTTGGGATTTCAGGAACCAGGCCCCAGGAGCAGGAAACTGCCAGGAAGTGTCCCGTTCCCCAGGTCCTAGCAAAAGTGGCGACTTCTCTTTGGCACGGCGGTTCTCCGGGTGGCACTGGCCTGCCTGGCTAACCTCCACATGGGAACGATGCCAGCCCGCAGGCCTATTGCTTCGGCTGGCCAGGGACCCCCGTGGGCCCTGCAATGGAGCCCCATGTTAGCACCCCCATGCCACGGGGAGGGAAACTGAGGCAGGGGGGCGGTGACCATTGCCACAGTGAGTCAGTGGCAGAACTGGGGATAGAACCCAGGAGTCCTGGCTCCCAGCCCTTCCCCCCACCCCAGCTTTAACCAGTAGGCGGCTGCTACAGTGGCGTGGTGCAGCCCCCACACTCACCGAGGTGGGCGACGCGGCTGAGCCGGGGGTCAAACCCCACCTGCAGCACCTTGGCCGTATGGGCCAGGAAGAAGTTGACGACGCCGTCGGTGACCACGCAGTCGGGGAAGCCCTCGAGGAGGTGGTGGTAGCCCTGGCGCATCTGCAGGCAGTCGCCCTCCTCGCCCCCCGCCTGCACGCTGATCTTCTGCCGGTAGGTGGTGGTGAATCCCGTGATCTCCCGCACTGCGCCCCCCACCTGCCGGACACGCCGCCGTGAGCAGGGGGACGGACGGATTGCCTGGGGCAGCACGGGGGGCTCTGCACCAGCTCCCCCCTCCCCTGGGTCACCATCCCCTGGGGGCCATGGGCCAATTCTCCCCCTTCCCTGGGGGCCCTGAGCCCACTCTCCTGGGTCACCATCCCTTGTGGGCCCTGGGCCAAACCCCCCCTCCCCTGGGCCAATTCTCCCCCTTCCCTGGGGGCCCTGAGCCCACTCCCCCGGGTCACCATCCCTTGTGGGCCCTGGGCCAACTCTCTCCCTTCCCTGGGGGCCCTGGGCCAGCTCCCCCCTCCCCTGGGCTAGCTCCCCCTTCCCCCGGGTCACCATCCCTTGTGGGCCCTGGGCCAACTCTCCCCCTCCCCTGGGGGCCCTGGGCCAATTCTTCCCCTTCCCTGGGGGCCCTGAGCCCACTCCCCTGGGTCAACAGTCCCTTGTGGGCCCTGGGCCAACTCTCCCCCTCCCCTGGGGGCCCTGGGTTAGCTCCCCACTCCCCTGGGTTGGCTTCCCCCTCCCCTGGGGGCCCTGGGTTAGCTTCCCCCTCCCCTGGGGGCCCTGGGTTAGCTCTCCCCTCCCCTGGGTCTCCCTCCCCTGGGGGCCCTGGGCCAAAACCCCCTCCCCTGGGGGCCCTGGGTTAGCTCCCCACTCCCCTGGGTTCCCCTCCCCTGGGGGCCCTGGATTAGCTCCCCCCGCCCCTGGGTCTCCCTCCCCTGGGGGCGGTGTGCAGGGAGCTCTGACACCTGCATTTGTTCCTGTGACCCATCCTGCCCCACTGCCCCTGGGGTGAGGACTCGGGTGCCCCCCAATGCACCGGGGCAGGAGCCGGATAGTGCAGGTGTGACGTTATTGACAATAACTGGGACCATATAGATCATTGTTACAACCAAGGTCCTGCAGTGGCACCAAATCTTATATAAAGGGGGTCAAATGAGCCCATGCACTGCTACAGACTAGGGACCGAATGGCTGGGCAGCAGTTCTGCAGAAAAGGACCTAGGGATTACAGTGAACGAAAAGCCGAATATGAGTCAACGGTGTGCCCTTGTTGCCAAGAAGGCTAATGGCATTTTGGGCTGTATAAGTAGGGGCATTTCCAGCAGATCGAGGGACGTGATTATTCCCCTCTATTCGGCACTGGTGAGGCCTCATTTGGAGTACTGTGTCCAGTTTTGGGCCCCACACTACAAGAAGGATGTGGATAAATTGGAAAGAGTCCAACGGAGGGCAACAAAAATGATTAGGGGGCTGGAGCACATGACTTATGAGGAGAGGCTGAGGGAACTGGGATTGTTTAGCCTGCAGAAGAGAAGAATGAGGGGGGATTTGATAGCTGCTTTCAACTACCTAAAAGGGGGTTCCAAAGAGGATGGATCTAGACTGTTCTCAGTGGTAGAAGATGACAGAACAAGGAGTAATGGTCTCAAGTTGCAGAGGGGGAGGTTTAGGTTGGATATTAGGAAAAACTTTTTCACTAGTAGGGTGGTGAAGCACTGGAATGGGTTACCTAGGGAGGTGGTGGAATCTCCTTCCTTAGAGGTTTTTAAGGTCAGGCTTGACAAAGCCCTGGCTGGGATGATCTAGTTGGGGTTGGTCCTGCTTTGAGCAGGGGGTTGGACTAGATGACCTCCTGAGGTCCCTTCCAACCCTGAGATTCTATGATTCTATGTCTAAGAGCAGGTTATGCTGGGCTGGTTATGATTATGTCATTTCTAGGTATGTGTCAGGTTTGTAGTTGAAGTTATAAATATGGGCTTTATACTGTCTGTATTTCAAACTGGGACCACAGACAAGCTATCAGCTCTGCCCGGCCTGCTGATGGCCCATTAAGGACCATCGACTATACAATGGACCCATTGAGAGGAGGCAGACACGCCTGTGACTTAACAAGATATGCAGGGACTTTGCCCATGTGACTCCAGACTCCATTTTGCTGTGAGTTTCCACAGTAAGGACAAAGAGGTGTCTTTACACCTGGAAGAAACTATAAAAGGCAGCTGCCTCATCTCCATTTTGTCTTCATTTCCTGCTTCTTACCTCTGGAGGAACCTTTCTACAAATGGAAGCTTCGAACAAAGGACTGAAGGACCCATCCCAGCTGGGGATGTACTCCAGAGACTTCATTTGAATTTGAACCTGCAGTTTATTCCATCTCTGCAAGCCTGAACCAAGAACTTTGCCATCACTGTATGTAATGGATTCCTTTTAACCAATTCTAGCTCTCACCTAGACCTTTTTCCTTTTATGAATAAATCTTTAGATTTTAGATTCTAAAGGATTGGCAACAGCGTAGTTTGTGGGTAAGATCTGATTTGTATATTGACCTGGATCTGGGGGCTTGGTCCATTGGGATCGGGAGGACCTTTTTTCTTTTACTGGGGCATTGGTTTTCATGACCATTTGTCCCCATAACGAGTGGCACTGGTGGTGAGACTGGAAAACTGGAGTGTCTTAGGGGATTGCTTGGGATGACTTGTGGTTAGCCAGTGGGGTAAAACCAAAGTCTCCTCTGTCTGGCTGGTTTGGTTTACCTTAGAGGTGGAAAAACCCCAGCCTTGGGCTGTAGTTGCCCTGCTTAAAGCAATTTGTCCTAAACTTTCCACTGCTTGCATCCGAAGAAGTGGGTATTGACCCACGAAAGCTTATGCTTCAATACCTCTGTTAGTCTATAAGGTGCCACAGGACCCTTTGTCGCTTCTACAGATCCAGACTAACACGGCTACCCCTCTGATACTTGTCCTAAACTGGCACTCTCAGTTAGGTCCCGCCAGAACCAGCATCATTACAGTGGCGTAGTCGGCAGGATCCACAGAACCAGGTCAATTAAGCTTTGGGTCAGAACCCCACGCTATCCAAATTTGAATTTTGGTATTAAGAGCTGGGTTGGTTAAAGAGCGGTTGCAATGGGTGAGCAAAGAGCATATGAGGGTCTTGACAAAAAAGCCCTGAAAGATGTGTGCAGAAAAGGGGATCAGCTTTAGAAAGAAAGCTATAAATCCAGAGCTGAGAAATCTGTTAGTGGCCAGTGATCAGATGGCAGGAGAACAGCCCTTACCTGCTGCTAAAGAAGCTGCAGAAGCAATGAGAGTGCAAAAGGCAGCAAGTAAACTGCAACTTAAGCATGAACAAAGACTGGCAGAAATTCGATGGCAGGAACTAGAAGCTGAGGCAAAAGTGAAAAGACTTCAGCTCCAAGTGAAAAAAGCCAGGGAAGAACAGCAAAAATTGTATTCTCTTGAAAGTCCAGTTTCTAACAACGTTGGCATGTTGTATAACTCTGAGCAGTTGTCTGGATGTAACCCAATGTACCCCAACACTGCTACATTTTATGTAAATGCTGTTACTGTAAGTTCAGTAGGGGGTGGCCCCATAAATTGTGCTATGTATGGGAGTGGTACTGAAAAATTCATAAAGAATGTAAAAGTCAATGGTAAAAGCTGTTTAGGGCAAATGATGGCTTCTAACATCACTCTTGTTAAAGCAGATCTGGTCAAAAAGGAAGATTACTTGCCAAATCAAAGTGTTAATGTTGTAGTCCTCCATGAGTTTACTGTAAATGTGTCATAGAATCATAGAATCTCAGGGTTGGAAGGGACCTCAGGAGGTCATCTAGTCCAACCCCCTGCTCAAAGCAGGACCAAACCCAATTAGATCATCCCAGCCAGGGCTTTGTCAAGCCTGACCTTAAAAACCTCTAAGGAAGGAGATTCCACCACCTCCCTAGGTAACCCATTCCAGTGCTTCACCACCCTACTAGTGAAAAAGTTTTTCCTAATATCCAACCTAAACCTCCCCCTCTGCAACTTGAGACCATTACTCCTTGTTCTGTCATCTTCTACCACTGAGAACAGTCTAGATCCATCCTCTTTGGAACCCCCTTTTAGGTAGTTGAAAGCAGCTATCAAATCCCCCCTCATTCTTCTCTTCTGCAGGCTAAACAATCCCAGTTCCCTCAGCCTCTCCTCATCTCTGTCTTTAGCCAGAATCCACCTTGAATGAAACGGTATTAAGCATAAAGTTATAGCTGGTGTAAGGAAGTTATTGCCTAAGGATCTTTTGATTGGGGAAAATATCAAAGCTTTGTTCAGTCCAGGTAGCCAGTCACAGGAAAGGAATGATCTTAAACCTGTATCTATTATGGGCGATGATTTGCCTGGGAAGGGTTTCTCCAAAAGTTTGTCTTTGAAAAGTAGCTGTTTGTCTGTAAATGAAGTTTCTCAATGTCTGGCTAATGTCTCAGAAGTGAATCTGAAATTAAATCAAGCCCAAAACGAACTCAATGGTCAGGTGAAAACCCTAACTGAGGACGGAAAGGGTAAAATAGTGTTGGCTAGTACAGCTTGTAAAAGTAAACCTAAAAAGGGTAACTATAATTTGCTGGAGGTAGCTCAGTGTAGTAAGAAAAGCAGCAGTTTGTCTGTTGGGAGTGGCAATGTGCCCAGCTCGTCTTTGTCTGTGAAGCAGACAGAAGGTGCCTCAGCCTGTGATGGTTGAGAATAGTGCAATTGTCTCAAAGTTGGTTCTAAATTCAACTAAAGCCCGGAAAGGAAATGGTCCCAAGTTTGTGTCTGCTAGGAAAAAGGGCACTGTAACTAGGTTGCATCCAGTTAGTGTCTATGAGGCCTTGGGGTGATCCCCACCCAGCTGGGCCAGTCCAGCGACTCCCACCATGTCATGTCCCGCAGTGGCCGCTAGGGGGCGCCCCTTCCCTGCGCTGCTAGCCCCATGCTGGGATCCCTGCAGCTGGTGGGGGAGCAGCAGGGGGGGGGGGGGGGGGGGGGGGGCTGTAGGATCCCACTCTCAAGAGCCCCCCCCCCCAGGTGCCTGATCTGGGGATCCCCCCACCAGGCATAGCTGGACACCCTGCAATTCCCCCACCACAAGGCAGGGCCTCCCACCCCCCCTTCCCCAGGCGCAGCCCCCCCCCCCCCAAACTCACCAGGTCCAGGCTGGTTTTCTCCAGCACGTCCACCAGCTTCTCCACCCTGGTGCGGGGCGTGAAGATGAAGTCGTCGTCCACCCACAGCACGTACTTGGTGGTGACCTGGGAAATGGCCAGATTGCGCCCCGCGAACCAGCCCTGGGGGGTGGGGGGGGACACGTCAGTGCCTGGCCCGGCCACCCGAGCCCGGCCCCCTCCCAGTCTCTTCTGGCCCCCCCCCCCCCGGCCCTGAGCCCCAAGATCCCCACCCCACCAAGATCTCCCCCCGCCCCAAACCCCGGCGTTCTCCCACCCGGCACCTTGCCGAAGGGCATGAAGTACTGCTCTATGTGGGGGCCCCCCACGGGCTCGGGGTGCTGGCTGTCGTCCGCGATGATGATGGTCACCGTGGGGTAGAAGCGGCGGATGCTGGCGATCAGCGCCCGCAGCTTGTCGTACCGCAGGAAGGTCTTGGTCGCAATGGTGACCAGGGCGCTGATGTTGTAATCTGCTAGGGGGAAGAGGTTTGTGGGGAAGGGGAGCAGTACCCCAGATCCCAGGGAGCGGGGAGAACCCGCCTTGGGAGGACAAGCTTCCCCAGCAATTCCAGCCTCAGACAGATGCAGCCATCTGCTCCAGCCACTAGAGAGCTGGACAGGCAAGGGGAGAGGCGGTGGCAGGATTCAGGGGACCCCAGTTGTGTGTTGAGGTGCAGGCAGGATTCAGGGGACCCCAGTTGTGTGTTGAGGTGCAGGCAGGATTCAGGGGGACCCCGGGTCTGGGGGAGGGAGGCAGTGGCAGGATTCAGGGGATCCCAATCATGTGGGGAGGTGGAGGCAGGATTCAGGGGGACCCCGGGCTGAGGGGAGGGGCAGGCAGGATTCAGGGGACCCCGATCATGCGGGGAGGCAGTGGCAGGATTCAGGGGACCCCGGTCGTGTGGGGAGGCGGTGGCAGGATTCAGGGGGACCCCAAGTTGTGGGGGACAGTGGGGGCAGCCTTGGCCCCGAATACTGTGGGCTGACCTTTCCCTCCCCACTGCAGAGGCCCGTAGGTCACCCGGCACATGCCCGCCCCCACCCGCCTCTGCTCCTCTCTGGCCCTGGCGCCCGCCTGGCTCTCACCTCCGCCGTCGCCCGGGGAGCCCGGGTTATAGAGCTTGGGTGTGGGCGCGTGGCGGATTCGGATGGTGAAAGACGCCTGGTGCCCATCGGTGGCAAACTGCACTGGAAAACAAAGAGGGAGGCGGGCACTAGGAGGGGGAGGGGTCAGAGCAGAGGAGGCTCAGGGGCCCCCCTGGCAGGAGGTACCCCCCGGGATTCCATGGGGGGGTCTCTCCTCTCTCCCAGAGCCCTGGGGGGGCCCATTGTGCTCCTGTCCCACAGCCCATCCCCCTGTCCCTGGCCCGGGATGGGAGGGGACAGGCCAGCCAGGCTCTGCGGTTTGGGGCCGGGAATATTCCCCTCCCCCCAATAGCCCCCCTGGGTGCAGCTGCCTACTCTTTACGGTGCCCCGGATTGGCTCCCCCTCACCCAGTGTTTTGCAGATCTATCCCTGCCAGGGCTGCCTCCTGGGGGGGCCGTCCTTAGGATTTATGGTGCCCCAGGCGGGATTATTAAACTGGTGCCTCATGCCTGACTTGCTCTTAGCAACACAAACATCAGCTTACAGTATTGGAAAACTTCTTCTTCTACTTCTAAAAAAGTGATAAACGATTCCTTAACTGTAATCTGTGCTGCCTCACTAAAATCGACAAATCTCACTACTAACGACATCTGTTCTTAATGATTTATGTCCGGAGTGCAATCTAGAATTACAGCAAAATATTTTGCCAAAGTAACCAATGAAACAATTCCACTCCCCTGGAGACACCTCTAATGTCTCTCCCTTTATCACTCATTAGCATGATCATTTTGAATTCTTGGTCCCAAATAGTGGTCATGTTCTTCATTTTCAGTTACTCTTCGGAGCTGGTCACTCATCACTGTGTCCAATTTTCCCAACAGTTGTACAAGGCCCAAAAAAATTGTCATTTTTGGGCTGGAATAATTTCTCAACGCTTCCTCTAAAGGCAAGATTGTTTGTTGCTAGATATTCAACCATAGATAATAGACGTTCAAGAACACGACGTCAATGCTGCTTCTCTGACTCCAGCAATCTTTGATTTGGGGCATCAAGAGTGGTCTGATTTTTTTAACCTTACACTCAGCTCACACCATTTGTGCATACTTTCAATGTGGTGGTGTGTCTTTTCATGTTGCGGTACTATGTGACTAAGATTTTTCCAATCATTAATACCCATGGTTGCTGTCTTAAAATTGCAACTATTGAAAATCTTGCATGGGAAACAAAATACAGCATCCTTGCATGTAGAGTACACAAGCCACCGTCTGTTGACAATTTCACTGTTAGAAAGTCTTTTGTAGTAATTGTTTTCTGCGAATTTCCTACCTCTAATGTCTTTAGGATATTCAAGATCTCTTATTCTCACAGGGCCTTTCTCAAGTATAAGGGCACGGAATTCGTTGTTTAAAGATTGCGGCCATGTGCCAATGTCATCTATATCCCATGCTAGTACAGTTTCGACTGTTGTCATTTCTTGTTTTGTGTCTGCATCGGTTTCAAATGATTCTTCTGTGTGTTGTTGCGTTTCTTGAGCTTCGTCTGTATAAACATTTTCTTTGGCAGTTACTTGATGATCTTGATCAACTTCGTTGTTTTCATGACGTACAAACTTAAGTATAGAACCCTTCTGGGCTTGTATAGCTAATCCTATTTCATCTTTCCGTTTTCTTTTTGTGACCCGGAAAGTTGTTTTCGATGCGACATAACTTATAAGGGTGTTTTTAAAAGAAATAACTGTTTAAATTATTGTCGGATTATCAGAAATATTATTTAAAATAACGAATATAGGATAGCCGTGAGTCTGTGACCTTGAGCTAGGGTGAAGTCACCTCACAAGGTGCTCCGCTCTGACTGAGACACAGTAGAGTTGGAAACCCATGTCATTTTTACAAAGCCACTGTTTAGTTTTAAATGTATAATGGGCATTAGTCTTAATGTTAGTTACAACTCTATATCAACCTTATACTGTAAATAGATCAATGGCATTATCCAGTTTAATAAGCTGGGTTTCCAAGCAGTGGGAAAATATAACCCTAGTTTTATTCTTAGGTAAAGCACAAAGTGACCAGAATGAAGTCAGCACAGAATCATCTCATCTAGATTAAGGTAGCACAGAAATGGTACAGAAGTCCTATTGGGCCTTATTTTTGTTTGGAAAGACGGTAGCAATAACAGCACATTTTGGACACTGCCAGAAATACATGATAAATCACTGCCTCTAAAGTTCCATCAAAAACGGACATTTTCACAGCTCTAGCATGATCTGGGGGTTTTTAGGGGGTTGGACTAGATGACCTCCTGAGGTCCCTTCCAACCCTGAGATTCTATGATCTGCTGCACAGATTCTTCACAAGGAAGTGTGTCCCTGGCCTTTTTAACTTTTTAACCATGTATTTACTTTATGGAAGTTGGACAAAACATTGTGAAAATGTAAGACACTGACTGCCCAACCTCTGGGCTGGCAAAAGCTATACTGACTCACCAAAAAAGCAAGAGAATCTTAGTACAACATATGGTCACTCTAGACACTAGTCAGGAGATGAGCATATTACAGTTGTCGGAGGGCTCTATTTAGCAGTAACAGGGCTAGAGGAAAGCCAGTCAACATGTTTTGTTTCTCTGATGAAAACTGGTCCCACTCCCTGCCCCAAACCAAACTTGTCACAAATAATTGTCAACCACTTAATTTTCTGTTTTTGGCTAAGATATTTTTTTTCAAAATTGAAAGTGGATTCAGGCTTGTTAGCAAGTATTTTGGGCAAACAACATTGTTAAATGACAATCTAAATGGCAACACAGTTCTGCTTCCATGCTTGGCTCACCCCCCAGCTTGCTGGTCCAACAGCTGCAGTAGAGGAGGAGATAGGTGGAAAGCTGCAGGACCCCAAAATCCACCTCTTGGGGTGCAGAGTGGCAACAGCAGCAGCAAACCCTCAGGTCCGATCACAGGCCACTGGGCACCACCCCCAGCCCCACGGACCATGGTGAAGTTAGCCCAGCATCTGATTTCAGGGACGGGCACCCACGGAGCCACAGCACCTCATCCTGCCCTGCGCAGCTCCCCCCGGATGAGATGGATCGCTGCCAGCCCGGGGGAGAGACACGCTCCCCAGCTAGGGTGACCAGATGTCCTGATTTTATAGGGCCAGTCCCAATATTTGGGGCTTTGTCTTATATAGGCACCAATTACCCCCCACCTAGGGTGACCAGACCGCAAGAGTGAAAAATCAGGACAGGGGGTGGGGAGGTAATAGGCGCCTATATAAGAAAAAGACCCCAAAATTGGGACTGTCCCTATAAAAGTGGGACATCTGATCACCCTACCCCAACCCCCTGTCCTGATTTTTCACACGTGCTATCTGGTCACCACCCTATCCCCAGCCCAGCCAGCTGTGTGTGACCATTGCAATCCTGGCCAGCCCCGCCTTCCCCTAGCACCTCACCCAACCCAGCCCTGCCGGAGGGGAGGGGGGAGAGAGGGGTGCTCCTGGGGGGGAAGGGGGAAAGGGGGGGTGCTCCGTGGGGGAGGAGGAGAGAAGAATACTGCCAGAGCTGCCGAGCCTGCCTCACCTCACGCCGGTGGGAGAGAGTCACACTCACAGGTGAGTTCCTTCCCCCACCCCTACTCCCTGGGGTGTGACCCGACAGGCTCCAATCAGAGGCTGCTGGGAGGGGGAGGAGCCTAGGCCCTATATTAGTCAGACCTAGCTCAGGCCAAAGGGGCAGACGTCGGGTGATGCCCCAGAGAGGGGAGCGCTGAAGACAGCAACAGCCCATTCCACCCGCCCCTTGGAAAAACAGGTTTGGGGGGGTGACGAAGGGGGAATTTTCTGCAATGTTCGGCTGAGGCCTGTGTGTGCCTCAGTTTCCCTCTGGACTTTACCTTGCTACCCGGAGGGTGCAAATGGGTTTCCAAAGCTGCTCCCGGGGCAGAGCAGGAAACAGGAGCGGGGGGTGGTCAGGCGACAGCCTGGGGTGGGACGAGCGGGTCGTTCAAAGACTGGCTGAAACTGACCCAGACCAAGGGAGGGGCTGCAGGATCCAGACAATGGCCCTCCAGGGGGCTGGGAGAGTCGTGGCAGCTCCCACCTTAGCTGGCAGGGAGAGCCTGGGTGGCGGGGCCTGAGGGGGATCCCTGGGCAGCTTGGCTTTGACTGGTGCGTGCGCAGGGCACACGGGGCCAAGAGGGAGGGCTGGAGCCCAGAGGCTTTCTCGGAGGCGGTGCGGCCGACCCTGCAGGACGAGTGGGTCCCTCTAAAGTCCGGCCCACTGCAGGGGCTGCGTAGGAGCTGGGGTGGAGCCCAGATCCCTGGGACAGGGAGTACTGGCTGGGGCCCAGCTTCCTCAGAGCAGCTTTGGACTGTCCAGAGAGGAAAAGGGAAACGGGGCTAAACGGGAGGGTGGGAAATAAATACGGATTTGTGGGGGTCTTTTAAAAACTGCTCCATTCTGTGGCTGCCCCTACTCCCCACAATTTCTGTGGTTGGGTCACACATATGCTGGAATAATGCCCCATTGTGTAGTGCCCTGTACTGATCCTGCCCTCACCATGAGTCACAGACTCATAGATTAGGGTTGGAAGGGACCTCAGGAGGTATCTAGTCCAATCCCCTACTCAAAGCAGGACCAACCCCAACTAAATCATCCCAGCCAGGGCTTTGTCAAGCCGGGCCTTAAAAACCTCTAAGGATGGAGATTCCACCACCTCCCTAGGTAACCCATTCCAGTGCTTCACCACCCTCCTAGTGAAATAGTGTTTCCTAATATCCAACCTAAACCTCCCCCACTGCAACTTGAGACCGAGACCGTTGCTCCTTGTTCTGTCATCTGCCACCACTGAGAACAGCCGAGCTCCATCCTTTTTGGAACCCCTCTTCAGGTAGTTGAAGGCTGCTATCAAATCCCCCCTCACTCTTCTCTCCTGCAGACTAAACAAGCCCAGTTCCCTCAGTCTCTCCGTGTAAGTCATGTGCCCCAGCCCCCCAATCATTTTCATTGCCCTTTGCTGGACTCTCTCCAATTTGTCTCATCCCTTCTGTAGTGGGGGGACCAAAACTGGATGCAATACTCCAGGTGTGGCCTCACCAGTGCCGAATAGAGGGGAATAATCACTTCCCTCGATCTGCTGGCAATGCTCCTACTAATACAGCCAATATGCCGTTAGCCTTCTTGGCAACGAGGGCACACTGCTGACTCATATCCAGCTTCTCGGTCACTGGAATCCCCAGGTCCTTTTCTGCAGAACTGCCACTTAGCCAATCGGTCTCCAGCCTGTAGCAGTGCATGGGATTCTCCCGTCCTAAGTGCGGGACTCTGCACTTGTCCTTGTTGAACCTCATCAGATTCCTTTTGGCCCAATCCTCCAATTTGTCTGGGTCCCTCGGGACCCTATCCCTGCCCTCCAGCGTATCTACCTCTCTCCTCATCTGCAAACTTGCTGAGGTGGGAGGTGACCCTGCCCGGTGCTCTCCACCCTCCATGCCTGATTGGCCCCCTGGGACGGACCCGCCTCTCCTGGTACCTGGCTCAGCAGCATTCCAAGGCAACACGGTGGGGGGGCACCCAGGGTCACATGCCCTATATTGGAATGTTCTGCTGAGGGGGAGTGTCCTGTTGCCGGATGCTCCCCCCGCAAGCATTGCCGCTTGCCCCCCTGCACCAAGGCCGGTTGTCAGATATCCCCCCCCCCCACCGCAGCGTCGGGTGCCCACCTGTGTCCGCGGTGTTGGGGTGGTAGAGCGTGTTAGTGTAAGTGACGAACTGCAGCTGGCGGTTGAGGTTGTCCCGCTGGGTGCTCGACAGCGAGAGCCGCGTCTCCCCCTCGCCCTGCGCCTTCACCCCCTCCACCGCCGCCGCCACGTCGAAGGTGCCCCGGGTGGCTGTCAGGGTCACCTAGGGCGGGGGGGAAGAGGGAGGCGGGGTTAGCGCTTGGGGCTAGGGGCGGCTCGTGGCAAAGGGATGGGTGCTAGGCTGGTACTGCCAGGGGACGGGCGGGTGTAGGGTGACCATATTCCCCGGTAACATGACGCGTACTGAAGCGAGTCCCGCGGCACTCGGTCAGAACGGCGCAGGACGAACGCCCACGTTGACCGAGCCTCTGTTACAAAGAAATGCTGGAGACTTTATTGACCTTCTTATCTTTAAGGCCTTAGAGTTCACACAGGGAGGGGTGACGCCCCCACAGGGAGGGTGACACCCTCCCCCCCACACACAGGGAGAAGTGACACCTCCCCCCCAGACACACACAGGGAGGCGTGACACCTCCCCCTCCACAGGGAGGGTGACACCCTCCCCCACACACACAGGGAGCAGTGACACCTCCCCCCCAGACACACACAGGGAGGGGTGACACCCCCCCCCACACAGTGAGGGTGACCACCCCCCCCCCACAGGGATAAATGACACCCCCCCAGACACACACAGGGAGGGTGACACCATCCCCCACACACACAGGGTGGGGAGACACCCCCCCCACACACACACAGGGAGAATTGACACACACACACTCCGATACGCCTCTCTCATAGGGCGGGAGGTGACCAACCGGCCCTCCGCTCCATGCCCGACGCTCTCCGCCCTCCATGCCTGATTGGCCTCACCGGACGGACCCGCTTCTCCTGGTACCTGGTGCTGCGTCGACCGGAGGCAACATGGGGGGGGGGGGGCACACAGGGTCACGTTTCCCCCCCCAGATTAGTGTGTGTGTGTGTGTGTGTGTGTGCGCGCGTTAACACCTCCAGGCTGCTGCTGGCCACCCACATAACCCAGCCACCACCTGTGCCCCGGCTACAGCGTGGGCAGGAAGGGGTTAAGCCCTAAGGCTGCGCTGACTGCAGGGGTCTCAGTGAACCCTGGCAGAGGTTGCTTTGCAGGGGAGGGTGCCTAGGGGACGGAGCAGCCCCCCCCCCCCCCGTGCTCCCTGGGGGCAGCAGCCAGGGCGGAGGGGGGGCGGGGGAGTGAGGGGTGTAAGCCCCTGCAGCTTCAGGGCATGAGCAACCTGGAAACTGCTTCCCCCAACCCCCACTCCAGAGCGGAGCGGAGGGGCTGCCCCGTGCTGGCGCTGTGGGGGGCTTTGGCACACGCAGGGCTCGGTTCCTCCTGGCCAGCGCCCCGGGCCAGAGGGTCTCGGGCTGTCCCGGGGCGCCGGCCCAGCCGGAGGTGAAGGAAGGAGCTGCCGGCCGGGCTGCGGGTGAGCTGAGCGCTCCGGCCAGGGGCTGGTTCTCCGCACAGCGCTGGGAGCGGGACGTGCCCCGCCGGGGGGAGGATATGGAGGAACAGTGGGGCTGGGGGGGTGGGGGAGTGAGGGGGCACAGCAGGGAGAGGACAGCGAGAGGGGGAGCATGTGTGGCCCATGGGTGGGCAGCGGAGGCAACACGTAACAACTCGCCTGCCCGCACTCACCAGCCACCGCAGCTCAGCGCCGGCCAGAAACGGGCCGGGGCCAGGGCCCTGCTGGCCGAGAGCCGGCACGCAGCTTCGCCCCGCCACCGCCTTCCACCTCCACCCCCATCGTCGGCCCTGTCACCGCTGGTGGGTGGGCGGCTGGCGAGCAGGGACCCGGCCGGCAGCTGGATCCGCCAGTACTGACGGGGTTGGGGAGACAGAAAATACGGGACAATCTGCCCGTTTTTAAGTCGGGACACCTGCAGGTGGGCTTAAAGACGGGACTGTCCCTTTAAGAACAGGACGTCGGATCCCCCTGGGCGTGTGGAAAGTGCCCATGCTGGCACTGTGCAAAGGGACCGTGACCAATGCCGTCCCCGTGCGAACAGACGCCAAGCGTGCCCCCTGGAATAAACTCCTCAGGCCCACCCTGTGGGTCGGTGTCGCCCAGGGCAGGGCTGGTGCTGCCCCGCCAAAGCCCAGCACCCATGTGCCAGCTTTGGAGCAATGTGGGGTCCACGGCCTCACCCTGCACCCCAAAGAGCCAGCCACAGCCTCAGGGTTGTGCCCTCCTCCCCCCGCGGTGAGCCCCCTGCATGCCCCCTTACCTTGTACAGCTTACTGCTGGCAGCCTGCAAGCTGAGCCCTGGGGAGGCAAGACACGGGATTAGTGAGAGCCAAGGAGCGCCCCCATCGCTGCCACAGCGGTGCCACTGGTCGTCCCTGGGCAGCAGCGCCCGTGGGGCGAGCCAGCTCTAGGGGCTGCAGTCTCCAGCCGGCCTTGGCCAGCTCCCCACCTCTCCTCCTCCCCCCCATCTCCCCGGCTCTGTTCTGCCCTGGCAGTGGGGGGTGGGTTGCCCAGGAGCGGGGGTGGCAGGGCAGGCTGCCCCCCCTGAGCTGGGATGCTGAGGCGCTCACCTGGGATGAGGATGGTCCGGAGCGGGCGCACCTCCACGCCCTGGGCGGGGTACTCCAGCGGGGAGTTGGCTCTGACGATGAGCAGCTGATCAGCTGGAGACTGGGTCCTGGGGGGGAAGGAGGGAGTGAGGGGGGATATGCCCAGCCCCGGCCGCGCCCCAGGCAGGAGGGGGTGGGGGGGCTCTCTGTCTTTATGCCCCAGGCATGAGGAGCCTCAGCAGCCCTTTGCCCCCGTCCCCGGCGTGGCTCACCGGTGCCGGTAGCTCTGGTACTCCTGCTCCCGGCTGCTGCGGATCCGCGTCAGCTCCGCAGGGCTGAAGGCGGTGGCGAACTCCAGCGAGTAGAGCTGGCCGAAGAGCTGCTTGGGGAAGGGCAGCTTCCCGCCGGGCGCCACCTCGCACGAGCACGAGTTCCTGGGCAGCAGCCTGCGGAGACCAGGTGCCCAGTCACGCCCACCTGCCCTGCCCTCGGCCGATACCCCTGCCCCGGCTCATCTGCCCCCGCCGCCTGCCCTGCCCTCGGCCGATACCCCCGCCCCGGCTCATCTGCTCCCGCCGCCTGCCCTGCCCTCGGCCGATACCCCCACCCCGTCTCATCTGCCCCCGCCGCCTGCCCTGCCCTCGGCCGATACCCCCGCCCCAGCTCATCTGCCCTGTCCCTGCCCGATACCCCTGCCCGCCTGCCCTGCCCTCGGCCGATACCCCCGCCCCAGCTCATCTGCTCCTGCCCCAGCTCGATACCCCCACCCCTGCCCGCCTGCCCTGCCCCAGGCCAATACCCCACCCCATGCCCTCCTGCCTTCCTGCCCCAGGCTGAAGACCCCATGGAAGGGGTGGGCACCCCAGTGCTGGCAAGGGGGTGGGGTCTGCAGGGCTCTGGGGAAGTGTCCCCTGAGGAAGGGCTGGGAGCCCTGTGGGGAGCCTGGAAAATCCACTTCCCAAGGCCCATAGAATCATAGAATCTCAGGGTTGGAAGGGACCTCAGGAGGTATCTAGTCCAACCCCCTGCTCAAAGCAGGACCAACCCCAACTAAATCATCCCAGCCAGGGCTTTGTCAAGCCTGACCTTAAAAACCTCTAAGGAAGGAGATTCCACCACCTCCCTAGGTAACCCATTCCAGTGCTTCACCACCCTCCTAGTGAAATAGTGTTTCCTAATATCCAACCTAGACCTCCCCCACGGCAACTTGAGACCCTTGTTCCTTGTTCTGTCATCTGCCACCACTGAGACCAGCCGAGCTCCATCCTCTTTGGAACCCCTCTTCAGGTAGTTGAAAGCAGCTATCAAATCCCCCCTCACTCTTCTCTTCTGCAGACTAAACAAGCCCAGTTCCCTCAGCCTCTCCTCGTAAGTCATGTGCTCCAGCCCCCTGATCATTTTCGTTGCCCTCTGCTGGACTCTCTCCAATTTGTCCACATCCCCTCTGTAGTGCGGGGACCAAAACTGGACGCAATACTCCAGATGTGGCCTCACCAGTGCCGAATAGAGGGGAATAATCACTTTCCTCGATCTGCTGGCAACGCTCCTACTAATGCAGCCCAATATGCCGCTAGCCTTCTTGGCAACAAGGGCACACTGCTGACTCTTATCCAGCTTCTCGTCCGCTGTAATCCCCAGGTTCTTTTCTGCAGAACTGCCGCTTAGCCAGTCGGTCCCCAGCCTGTAGCAGTGCATGGGATTCTTCCGTCCTAAGTGCAGGACTCTGCACTTGTCCTTGTTGAACCTCATCAGATTTCTTTTGGCCCAATCCTCCAATTTGTCTAGGTCCCTCTGGATACTATCCCTATCCTCCAGTGTATCAACCACTCCTCCCAGCTTAGTGTCATCTGCAAACTTGCTGAGGGTGCAATTTATCCCATCATCCAGATCATTAATAAAGATGTTGAACAAAACTGGCCCCAGGACTTACCCCTGGGGCACTTGGCTTGATACCGGCTGCCAACTAGACATGGAGCCGTTGATCACTGCCCATGGAGCCCGACGATCTAGCCAGATTTCTATCCACCTTACAGTCCATTCATCCAATCCATCCTTCTTTAACTTGCTGGCAAGAATACTGTGGGAGACCGTATCGAAAGCCCATCCTTCCCATCCCAGGAGCCCTGACCGTAGGGGCCAGTCCTGCCTCCACCCCAGCCAAGGTCCTGCTGGGGCTTCCCCAGCCCTGGCCACCGTCTCCCGCCCCGCATACCTCCCCCCACCCATCCCCGGGGGTGGGGGGGTGGGGGACGGAGGTCCTTACACGACAATCTCCTCCTTGAGCCGGAAGGGGATGTGGGCGTACTTGTTGGAGGGGCCCAGCAAGGGCTCGCCCAGCAGCTGCTCGGGGGCTCGGTCGGGCCGGTTGCGCAGGTCGACCGTGCTGTAGGGTTTGGGCGACCGGACGTGCAGGTACAGCAGGGCCAGGGACGCCGTGGCCACCAGCAGCAGGCACAGGGACTTCTGCGCCAGACGCATCCTGCAGGGGGCAGCGGAGAGGTGAGAGGGGGAGCCCCATGCCGGCGGGGGGGAGGCACCGGGGCCGTTCTGGGGGCTAGGTGGGGCTCCAGCCTGGCACATCAGTTCAGAGACTGCCCACTTCCGGCTCGGCGCTGTTTGGCCCACGGCTCCTCCCAGCTTTGCTCCCCAGGTCAGTTCTTGGCCCGGGGCCCCTTTCCCAGCCCGGGGTTGCCAGTTGCAGTGGGACGTATTCCTGGAGGCTTCCTCCCATTGAGTTAAAAATTAATCTCGCATTCCTGGAAACTCCAGGACAGGGGTGGGCAAATTTTTTGGCCTGAGGGCCACATCAGGGTTGCAAAATTGTATGGAGGACCGGATAGGGAAGGCTGTACCTCCCCAAACAGCCTGGCCCCTGCCCCCTATCTGCCCTCTCCCACTCACCGCCCCCTGACTGCCCCCCTCAGAATCCTTGACCCATCCAACCCCCCCCCGACGCTCCTTGTCTCCTGACCGCCCCCTCCCGATCCTAATCACCCCCCAGGACCCAACCCCCATCCAACCCCTCTGCTCCCTGTCCCCTGACTGCCCCGACCCCTATCCACACCCCCACCCCCTGACAGGCCCCCCGGGACTCCCACGCTTATCCAACTCCCCCCCGTTCCTTGTCCCCTGACTGCCACCCGGGACCCTCTGCCCCTTATCCAACCCCCCGGCCCCAGGGAGCAGCAAAGGGCATCGGGCTGGATCCACTCTGCCAGGGCAAAAGGTAAAAGTGCCCCCTGTGCCGCCTTGCTGCCCCTGCAGACCTGATCTGCCCCCCCGTGATTTTACATGGGGTACACCCACCCCACCCCTTGCCCGCGCTGGTTGGGTGAATCTCCTTGATTGGACCAGGAACGAGGCTTTAGCTGTCTCTCCTGGGGCCGGAGCTCAGATGAAAACCGTGACTGGAAGGTGGTGGTGTGGGGGGGAAAGCGGGTTCCCTGGCTGGGTCCCCCCAGGGCTGGGTGGCGGCAGACAAACAAGAATTCCCTCCGCCCCAGCCACAGAGCAGGGCCCTGGCTTGGGGCCAGCCTGGGCCAGGGAGCCGGCCAACAGGTGCACCTGACGTCTGTGTCCGGACGAGGGGCCCGATTCTGCTCCCGGCGGGACCAGAGTCTGGTTGCTCTCAGCCCTGTTCCTCCCCAGGCAGCCGTTTACACTGGTGCAAAGTGGGTGTGAAATCGGTGTGGCACCAGTTATGCACCGGGGGGGGTGTCAGGAGGGCGACAGCCGGTGCAAGGCAGCACAGTTTCCAGCCCCCGGGGGGAAGTGGGGCAGAGCCCATGACCCGGCCTCGGGAGTTCGTGCTGTCCTGTGCCGGTGCCAGCGGGTGAAGCAGGGTCTCTGCTGCTGGGGGCATGTTTGCCAACAAACACGGCGCGAGAGGAATGCTGGAAAACTCGTTTAAAGCCACGCCGGCCGGCTGTGAGCTGGGTGCCAGGCGGGCAGAGGAGCTCAGCACTCACCGGCCCGCGGGGGTGGCCAGGAGGAAGGGATCCTGCATTGTTCTCGAGGGGTGGGGTGGCAGCCGAGGTCAGAGCCCCGTTGTGCCAGGCGCTGCCCCTCCCCACCCCCCAAACCTGCACTATGTTAACGGTTCAGAGTCTGCCAGTCTCACTATTCATTATTTGTATTACCAGGGGGCCACAGACCAGGGTCCCGCCTGTGCTAGGACCTGCACAAAGAACAGAAAGACAGGCCCTGCCCCAGGAAGCGTCCAATCTACCGTGGCGCTCAGAAAGCGGCTCCCGGCGTGCCACTCACCTGGGAGGCCCTGGATCCAGGCCCTTTCTGGAGAGGTGGGAGAAGGAGCCGGTTCCTTTCCAAAAGTGCCTTGAAGGCAGAAGCACCGCCCCGTGGGGTCCCCGGACAGCTTCAGACTGAGGGAGAAGCAGGTCTGTCTACCCAGCGCCGGATGCAAAACCAACTAAGAGTGACAAACAGGAAGAGGCCCTGGGGAGAACACCAGAGCGGGCCAGTTCTAACCACCACCATGGGAGATGCTTCATCACATGAGATGCAATTACCCGGCATTCCCCCCCCCGCCCGCCCCTCCAAATTCCTGCTCTTACGCTACACCCCACTCCCCCTCTGCCCCCAGCTGCTGAGTGGCCCTGCGTTCCTGCACCGTTTGCCCCCGGGGGTGCCCCTGCTAGCTCTGGGGAAGCCGAGAAACCTGCTAATATCTGCCCTGCAGCCCGGTCGGAGGCCACGCACCGTCCCAGGTAGGGGAGACCAAGAATGCCACCCCTCAAACAACCTCCAAAGCCGTGACCTGCGCCCTCCAATCCGGTCAACGCTGCCGACGTTTGGGAAAGGACGGAAAACCCCCGCCCGGGCCGCTCGGTTCGTCCCGTTGCCAGGATCCCGGGGGAATCAACCCCAATGCCGAGATATTCCCATCGGCCCCACCACGAGTCACCGGCAGCACAGGCCTTGCCTCCAGAGCAGGCCGGTCTCTGGAGCGGACCCTCTGCCCCCACAGCTGCTGAAGCAACTTTCCTGTTGTGCCGGGTGCCCTCCGGGATGCTTCATGGGTGCCACAGAAACGGCTCCGGTAGGTAGGTAGGGCGTTCTCGGGACGGGGCGAGCGCTTTGCGGAAGTGGGATCCGAGCAGTGGGGCAGGCGGCGTGAGGCTGCTGAATGCAGGGTGGGCAGGTCTGCAGGAATTGCCTCCTGGGCTCAGATTCAGTGGGGCAACAGGCTGAATTCCTGCCGGGTGTAACCCCACCTTCACATATCTCAAAGGAAGCACATCACTGGCCGTGTCCCAGGCCTTTGAAAGGGGGCTGGGTCCAGATTAGGATCTAGCAGCCAGAGGTGGGCGCAGCCCCATGCAAAGCAAAACCAAGAGGGGCAGGTGATTTCCCTGGGCGAATAGCCCCCTGGAGGGTGGGGTGGGAGGGGGCTAATAGCAGTAAACTGACCATCGCAGCACTGCCCCCTGGGGGGGCAATTAACACCCCATCCCCGGAATCCTGCCCCACCGGAAAGCCAAGCAACGTCAGGCCCCAGCCCCAGCCAGATATGGGGAAGAGTGACATCCATCTGGGGAAATACGTGGCCCCTGCATCTTCCCAGTGCGCCCCACCCCTCGTGCTGGGAGCTCTGCCACAACCCCCCCCCCTCCCCCCCGCGGGGGCAGAGCCGGATGTGGCCATTGTCTGCACAGAACACAGGCCCCTCCCTTGCGGCACCCAGAGCCAGGGGGTAGGGCTAAGCTGGGTGGGAGCACACCTGCACCCTGAGGGGTTTCCGGATGCCACGGATGCTCAGCCCGGAACAAATCCACTGGCAAAGGGCCTGTAGGCCCAGTGGGCAGGATCTGTCAGGAAACCCTGGGCAAGGAGCCGATCTGCCAGGCTGTGCTGGTTTGGAGGTCACGGGCGGGGCAAAAGGCAGGTGCTTCAGCCTGTGGGGTAAACTGCTTCCCCCCACCCCATACCGGCAGCCCCTCAGGGACGGAACCGGGGCCAGGGCCCACTCCAACCAAAGGGAGGAATGAAAAACCTCTTGGGATTCCCTCTGCCGCCTGCCCCCCGCCCAGTGTCCATCAGCCACGAATCCACGCAAAGCCCGGAGCTGGGCCCAAATGGGGCAAAGCACCATGCACACCCACCCCACCCCACTGGATTCTCTGACCCCAAAGCACCATGCACCCCAAAGTTCTCTGCCCCCCTCATCCATGTACCAACAGCCCCTCCGACTTACAGCTACAAAGTCTGTGGGTTCAATCCCTGCTGATGGAGCCAACCAGAGGCGCTGCACAAACTCTGCCCAGGGATCCGGGTCGATCCAGACCTGGGAGATGCCGCTGTGCAGAGGGGGGCAGGTCTCAGCGGGTGGCAGCCTGGCTCTGGGGATCTCCCGAGCTCTGCCTTGCCCCGTTCGCCGCCTCTTTTCCCCACCTTGGGAACGCCGAGGGGGCACAGATTGGCCGCTCTTCCAGGAGCGGCGCCGACGGATGATAGCACCACGCTTTGCAGAGGCTTGGAACAATGCTGAGTGCCGGGAGGACGGGGTGTGACGCCGATATGCCCGGGCAGGTACGTCACATCTGATAGTTTCCCGAGGGGGGCGGGGAGGAGCATGGTCTCTGCCAAAAGCTAAGGACCAGCACATTGTCCCCATTCCTGCGAGATGTTTGTACAGGGCATATTTTCAGCGAGGGAACAGGTAGAATATTACCTTCCGAAACTGCTGGGGATGAAGGCCGCCCCCCGAGGGTCGCAGCTAACCCCAGCCAAGCGTGCGATCTTACCAGCCTTGTCCCAGCCCACCAGGGCAGGCCTGAGCATCGCCAGAAAGCCCCCCGAGAATGGACTCCGAACGGGGGAGCCTCGGGGCTGCAGGACGTTCGCGAATTGCCCTGATGCTGAAAAGAGGCAAAAAGGTCTGGGATGGTCGGCGGAGGAAAGAGGGAGCATGAGTGTCTCCTGGAAGGTGGCCAAGGGCTGTCAGAAGGCGCGCGCGGGGGAGGGGGGGGGGAATCCGTGATTAGCTAGGAAAGTGACTGTTAATAAGGGCAGGCCCGCGACTGCCAATTCTGTTTCCCTTTTACCCAGGAGTTGTTTCCAAAGCTTTTAGCAGACTCTTCAGCTTGCGCCTCGCTCAGTAAACTCCGGCTTGCTTTTCCCAGGGATCCGGCTCCGTGCTTTGTGCTAAGGGGCGGCGGGCTGAACCCGGTAAGCTGGGGCGCACTGCAGCGGATGGGGGGGGGACGCCGCACGTCTCCCGAAGACACGGGACTGGCAGCTCTGGCTGGAGCGAGGTGGGCTGTGTAGATTGCCAGGCTGCAGCGGGAAAAGGGGGGGTGGAGGGGCTCGCGGCAGCCCGGCATGGAGCCGGTAGCTTTGGGAGAACTTCGCCCCCCGGGGATCATAGAATCATAGAATATCAGGGTTGGAAGGGACCTTAGGAGGTCATCTTCTAGTCCAACCCCCTGCTCAAAGCAGGACCAATCCCCAATGTTTGCCCCAGATCCCTAAATGGCCCCTTCAAGGATTGAACTCACAACCCTGGGTTTAGCAGGCCAGTGCTCAAACCACTGAGCTATCCCTCCCCCCGTTTTTGGATGGGGGCAGGAGGGTGCAGACCAGGCTGGAAGCGGAGGGCAAGGGGGTGGCAATTTGCCCAGGGTATCTGGGTTAACCCTGACCAGTGTCACATGGGTGTCAGTCTGGCCTGGGGTTTGTGAAATGAACCGACCACACATGGCCGCCCCCGGGGCAGGGCACAGCCGGGCGAGCGTGCGCGGGGAATCTGGGTCATGGCTTGTGAGGGTCTCTCGACAGGCAAGCGGGGGACCATCTCAGCGGGAGGTGGGTGAATCCCTGACCCCTCCCCTCTCCCCCGCCCCAGAGTTTCTGGAGCCGATGACCCATGTGGGGACCAGATCTGAAGCGATCTCTATGGCAACTGCCCAAAAGATTCCCACCACGCCAGTTCCAAAGCGCCTTCAACTGCCAGCCCCCCTCCGGAGGCTGGGGTTAAAGCAGCCAGGCGGTGCCAGACCAGGCCAGGGGCCACCTACCATACCAAAGGGCAGGGCCCGTGCCTTCCTCTGGGTCTGCTCAGCGCCCGGCACAACGAAGCCCGGATGCCGACTGGGAGCTGTTGCAAGACAAAGGCACCTAATGCGGGGCGGGGGGCGGGTCTCAGCTGGAGATCAGGACCACCCGGCCCTTCCCGCATTGCTGGATGAGGGACGGGCCCAGCTAGTGGGGGAGTGAAGGATCCCGGTGCTGGTGAAAGTTGAGAATCACTCACCTCAGGGATTTGGATTTTGGGCATCTAGCTGGCACGGGGGTCAGAGACCCTGGCCTAGGCATTAGCTGGGTAACCCCAGGGCCGGAAGCTGCCACGGGGGACGCGCAGACAGGCAGTGAGTTCCACTGGCCGGGGAGACCTGATTTTCCATTAGTGTCGACTCTGATTTAGTGCCAGCCTGCGAGCAGCGGCGGTGTGGGCGCAAACGGAGCTGCCAGGGCTGGAGCGGGCCTCCCATTAAACAGTCATTACTATCCACTTGCTGGCGCCGCGCCAGGCTCTGCTCCTTGGAGAAACTCACCCCCAGCGGCCGACCCAGCTCCCTTTGGGCCGGGCCCAGCCCCACGTGCGCCCCTGCGCTCCCAGAGATTGAGGGCAGGAGCTGGAGGGTGTGTGTGGGGGGGTCTGAGTCCTGCCCCAGGAGGTGGGCACAGCCCCTGCAAGGAGCCATGCGCCCTCCTCTCCGGCCTCCGAGAGCCGCTGCTGGGCTTTAAAAGACAGTAACGGTCTGCGGGACGCTGAGGTGCCCAGAGGCCAGGGGGACGGGCACGGTGTGCGCTCAGAGAGGCACAACGCTCCTTCCTCTCTGCACCAGGCTCCAAGGCGACCCAGTGCTTGGCTCCCCGTGTAAATCAGAGCAGCCTCGGGGCAGCTGTAACCTGCACCCGGGGGACGCGGAGAATTACCATAGTGCAGTACAGCCTGGCCACGCCCCTCATGGGCGTGGCCTCGAGGGCAGGATTAATGGTGGGTCCATTTCAACGTATTCCTGGTGCCGTTCCTTGTCCTGCCACAGAGACACTCAGCCGGCTTTCGGGGCTTCGGCACGTCCCGTCGCCAGCAGCACCGCGCCGGTGAAAGGACCCTCCCGCCTTCCACGTACAGAAATGCAGCCAGCTCTGGGGAGGAGCGGCCAAGTGGCACACAGCACCAACGGCGACGCGAGGGGGGGCCAAGTCCCTCCTATTCCGGGGAGTGCCCCCTGGGGGACAAGCCGGCAGCTGACCAGACCACGCTCCGGCGCAACCGAGACTGGCGCCAAATGACCGTGGCCACTTTATGCAAATCCATCATTCCCCTGTCCCCGCCCCCTCCGCAGCTGGGCCAGAAACCAGAAACCTGACGTTTGCAATTCAAATCTATTCAGGGAAGCAGCAAAGAAACCCACAGCTCCCCTCCCCCAGGCGGTGAACAGCAGAGCCCCAAGGCAGTCACAAGACCGTGGTCAGCAGGAGCGTGAGGCTTGGACAGCAGGGCTCCACGTATGGGTATGAACAGAGCAGGTTGGGCGGTCCAGGGCACCTCCGTTCGGCTCAACACAACGCAGGCTGGCATAGGGGGTGTTGCCCTCTGTAGGGCTGGTCCGACGCCGGCTCAGGCTGGTGGCGGTTGGGCTTCGTGTGAGTGGGGAGCGGATCTCGCTCCGCTTTGCAATGGGCAGGGTTGGCACTCACGGGCCAAGCGACCAGAAGCCTGACCCGGGTCACAGGGACTCGAGGGCTTGTCTCGCCCCAGGAGCGGCACTGGTATATTGGCATTGTGGCAGCAGACAGCCCCCGCCCCCGCCCCCGCCCCCCTGCTGCGCCACTTACCAGGACATGTGGGAACAGCGCTCTCGGGGCGTTCCCGGTGCTCTACCAACGCTGGCGCCCATCCAGCAGGGGGCAAGGCAGGTCAGTGGGATGCCAAGTGGCATTGTGGGAGTGTGGATTCAACCCCTTCTGACCTATCCCACAAGTCACCGCCCGCCTACGCCTCTCCCCATGTGGATGAGGCACAGAGAGGGGAGCGGATGAAGGAGCAGTGCACTGTGGGATGGCAGCGGGAGGACTTAGCGATTTTACCCCACTGGGTGTGCGTGTGTGTGTCTGTGCGTGTGTGTGTGGCTCATAGGGAACAACTGTCCCGAATAAATTCAGACACAAGCATGTTCCTGCCAGGGAACATCTGTGTCCACCAGCCCTGAGCTCCCCTCTGCCCCCTAGAAGTGGGTCCGTGCAGGACAGGGGGAGGGGCAGCTTGCCCCACTGCTGCCCAGGAGGTAAAGCCCAGGTCTGTGCTCCCGGCACCCGGCGCGACAGCTGCACCACCTTCCCCTCCACGGCGAGCCTCACCTCGGGGGTGACACGGGGCTCCCACGGCTCAGCCCGCAGCTCCCGATCTCTGGCGCTTCCTGGGCTCTCCTAGTGCCAGGCAGGGGGACTCCCCCGTCTCATCTGGAGACCCTCATGGCTCCCACGGGCAGGGTGGCACCAGCCTGGGGTGGGGGAGACACAGGGAGGCACTGAAGAGTGGGCAGAACCAGGGGATCCCACCCGGCACTGCCCCATGCCCCTTTCTCCAGGCACCAGGAGGGCAGCGGGTGTAGCTGTGGGGCACAGGCAGGGGGCTGGCAAAGCAGCAGGAGCACAAGTCACCAGGCTGGACTGCCCTGCCCTAGGGATCTTGTGCCTGTCCTGAGGGTGGGATCGAGCCGGTGCCAGCCCTGGCAGGAGGGGAGCCTGGGGAGCCCAGGGCACCGCGAACCCTGCCCTTCCGACAGGGGCCCCCTGGCAGACTTGGCCCCAAGCCCTGACTTGGGCTTTTGGCAGCATAAGTGTCTCCTAGCCCTCCTCCCTGTGCCCATCTCCTCTGCCTGCCTGAGCCCCCCTCGTGCCTATCTCCCCTGCCTGCTGGAGCCCCCCCCTGTGCCCATCACCCCTGCCTGCCAGAACCCCACCACTGCCCATCACTGCTACCTGCCAAACCCCCCACACTGCCCATCACCCCCGCCTGCCAGAACCCCCCCCCACTGCCCATCACCCCTGCCTGCCAGAACCCCCCCACTGCCTATCACCCCTGCCTGTCAAAACACCCCCCCCCACTGCCCATCACCCCTGTCTTCTGGAGCCCCCCCATCCCCATTATCCCTGCCTGCCAGAGCCCCACCCCACCCGGTGCCAATCTCCCCTGCCTGTGAAAGGCCTCTCCAACCCCCACAGGCCCTGTGACCAGCTAGAGAACAATACTTAAGAGTTTCATTGTTCTCTGTTGACTCTACTGGGCTTGGAACGGGGCCCGCTGTCCCAGGGAGCCTTCCCAATCGCCCGGCCAAGAGGGGCCCTTAGCCAGCCTGAATGCCCCCCAGTGGTGCCCAGCGACACCCGGGCCTGGAGAACTGCTACGTGACTCTTTCAGCCGGGGCGGGTACGGGGACACCTCGGGGTGCCCGAGGGTGACGTTGGGCCCCTGCCCCTCTCCTAATGACATACCCCCCTCCTGCCCAAGCAGCCAGTTCACTGGGCAGCCCCGCAGTCACTGTGCAGGGAAGGGGGGGGGGACACTGGGGGCTGCTTCCCCTTCTGAGGGGACCCGGCCTCCAGAGTTGGGAGGGCGAGGGGGACAGAGCTGGGAGAGGGGAGAGAGTGACAGACCCTGGGGGGGGGGGGGGCGCATGGGGAGACGGTGGGCAAGGGAGTGAAACAAACCAGTCTGAATGCCCCCACCCCCAGGCAAGGTGTCCAACCCCGGGGAGAGCCCACTCTGCGCTGGGCGAGCCCGGGCCAATCTGAGGGGGGCAGATGATGCCCAGACGACACGGTGAGGGGCTGGGGGGTAAGTACTCAGGGGTCTGGGCGGGGACAGAGGGCTGGGTCACGGGTAGGTAGGCCGGGGACAGCCCGCGAGAAGGGAACCTGGCCCTTTAATCCGCCCCGCTGCCCAGACGCTGCGGTGAGGGACGCCACTGCAGGTGTCCAATGAGCCGCAGGTCCCGGGGGAGGCTGCAGAGCCCCCGGGGAGGGGGGGCGTTTGGCACAGCTGTGCCCCAGCCCAGGCTGTAGAGCCCCCCCCCCGCCGAGGCACTCGCTGTAACGGCAGCCCCCCCCCCCAAGAGCCCCCCTCCCCCAGTGAGGAGGGGCCGGAGCGCAGCGCAGAACATGGCTGCAGCTGGGGGGGGGGGGCAAATTACCCCCCGCCCCCGGGCCGTGCAGAATGGGCTGATCCCGACCCCCCCCCCTCCCCCCACTGCGCTGCGCCCACGGCCGGTCCCGCGCAGCTGGGGGGGGGGGGGGGCGCAAGCCGCAGCGCTATAAATCACCCCCCCCCCCCGCTGCGAGACATTGGCACGACCCCCACCCCCGCCCGCATCGACCCGCGACAGGGAAAGGGGAGGGCGGGATCGCGAGGCCCTATCGACCCCCCCCCCCACCCCCGCAGCATCCCCCCCCCTCCCAGGCTCCGCTGTCGGAGCGGCGCTGCTGAAGTGCTGGCCAGCTCCCCCCCCCCCCCACCTACCTGGCTGCCCAGCGCATCTCCCCGCCTCGCCTCCCATGGTCACATCTTCGGGCGCCCCCCCCCCACCCCCACACACACCCCGGACCCCGCTCCAGCTCTAGCGCCGCTGGACCGGGCTGGCGGGGGCCGTCGGGAGCCTGGCAGGAGGGCGCCCCCTCTGGCCCGAGGAGGGAACGGCGGCTGCAGCAGCCCGGTGTGTGTGTGTGGGGGGGGGGGGGGTTGCCTTTGTCTCGCATAGAGATGCCCCCCCACACACTTTACCGATCCCGACCCCCCTCATCCTGCTCCCTGGGGAGCCAGCTCAGACAGAGAAATCCCAAGACAAAGGATTGGGGGGGGGGGTCTTGATGACAAGAGTGGCGGGGGAGGGGGGTTACAAAGCAGGTGGTATCTTGTACTAGGCTATAACTGGGGGGCACGGATGGAGGAGACAGGGGTCATCACCCCCGCCCCCCCCCCCCCGCACAGTCCCTGCCAGAAACCCTTGGAAATGGGATGGAAACAGGCACCAAACTGGGTCTAGGACCACACCCTGCAAGGGCCGGAAATCGCTGGGGACCGGGTGGGACCTTCCCCACTAGACCCCTCTGCCCCCACCCCACTAGGTTGAGGCCGGTGAGGTGGGGGCAGAGAGGGGTGGGTGACTCAAAGCCGTCCCCATGATTGTCCCGGGTCCCCCGTGGGAACTGGATTGGGAGGATCCCGGTTCCGCGACGGGGCGGGGGGGTAGCAAATCGCCTAGGTGACAACTGAGCCTCAGGGGTGGGGGTGGGTTCTTGCAGGCTGAGGCTAGCTCAGGGCCTCATTGGGCGGGCAAGGCCCCGACCGGGCGCAGTTACCGAGGCGTGGCTTAAAGAAACCTACCAAACGTCCCGTCGGCTCCGGGTTTGCTCACCTTTATCGTTCATTGCGGCCGGAATGCCAGGGCACAGCCCCACCACCCTCCCCGGCTTTCCCTGGAGAAGTGACCTTCAAGCCAGTAGGAACCCATCCGTCGCTGACGAACAGGATGGGCTGCTGCCGATCCCCGCCCCAGGCAGTTTGTTCAGATGTGCGTGGCTTTCGCAAACCATCCAGAGAAGGAAAACCAAAAAGAGGAACAGAAAAACAAAAGCGTCCCTCTGGCTAACCCATGGATGGAGTCTACAGACAGTGCTAGAGGTTATGGGTAATTCAGAAAAGCTGGGCGAGAAATGCAGGGAGGCACGGCTTTCGAAGGAGGGGGGACATTCGTCTGTGTACCATGGTGCCACCTAAATACCTCCATCGAGATCAGACTCCCCGCTGCCCCGCAGAGAGACAACCCCGGCCCTGAAATGCTTCGTCTGAACAGACAGCGGGTGGGAGGGGAAACAGAGGCCATATAAACTGGCCATCAGGAAGTTTAGACTTGAAATTAGACAAAGGTTTCTAACCATCAGAGGAGTGAAGTTCTGGAACAGCCTTCCAAGGGAAGCAGTGGGGGCAAAAGACCTATCTGGCTTCAAGATTAAGCTAGATAAGTTTATGGAAGGGATGGTTTGATGGGCTAATATGATCTTAGTCAAAGGTCAATTAATTGCCATCAGTGGTAAATAGGACCAATGGTCAATGATGGGGTGTTAGAAGTTACTACAGAGAACGTTTTCCTGGGTGTCTGGCTGGTGAGTCTTGCCCACATGCTCAGGGTTCAGCTGATCGCCATATTTGGGGTCGGGAAGGAATTTTCCTCCAGGATAGATTGGCAGAGGCCCTGGAGGTTTTTCGCCTTCCTCTGCAGCATGGGGCACTGGTCACTTGCTGGAGGATTCTCTGCATCTTGAAGTCTTTAAACAATGATTTGAGGACTTCAATAGCTGAGACACAGGTGAGAGGATTATTCCAGGAGTGGGTCGGTGAGATTCTGTGGCCTGCATTGTGCAGGAGGTCAGACTAGATGATCATAATGGTCCCTTCTGACCTTAAAGTCTATGAGTCTATGAGAGGCAAGCAGCACGCAAGTTGTCTGAAGTCATATGGCCGAGTCCGGAGTCGACCCCGGCTCTCCACGTTAACCCCCAACCGCTCCGCTCCCCTGCCTCAAACTATGTTGGGTGGGGGGCCCTACAGTTTTACGGGGCTCCTGGAAGTTCCCAAACCCCAGTTCCTTCCCTGATAATAAACACAATCCCCAATAAATAGAAATCTGCCTTAGCTTTAGAGCGCTCTCCAGCCCTAGCTCTCCAAGCACCTTCCCGAGAAGGACAGTCTCACCAGATGGGAGAATGGAAGAGTCCAGTAAATGAAACTGGGCTGAGCTGTTCCATTCCAGTCCAGGTACCCCCACTTGGGCCAACTAAGGGGGGAAGGATAGCTCAGTAGTTTGCGTATTGGCCTGCTAAACCCAGGATTGTGAGTTCAATCCTTGAGGGGGCCATTTAGGGATCTGGAGCAAAAATCTGTCGGGACAGTACTTGGTCCTGCTAGTGAAGGCAGGGGACTGGACAATGACCTTTCAAGGTCCTTCCAGTTCTATCAGATAGGCATATCTCCATATATATATATATATATATATATTTTAACTAAGAGGGGCTAAAGGGGTCAGTCAGGCCTCAGACAGGAGAGGAGAGCTGGCAGAGACAGGAGACGCTTTCTGGGAGAAGGCAGGAGGGGTTTGCTGGCTGATGTCCCTGTAGTGGGGCAGCTGCCCCACTCCAGAAGAACAGGGGTTAAAAGCAGCCCCGGAGAGGGCTGGGGCTGGGATAAAATGGAGTGGGAGTAGCTGACCACAGCTGTGGCCAGCTCAATCAGGGACCAGGGTCCAGCTGGCCCTGATAAAAGGGCTGTGAGCCAGGAGACAGAGAGTCTCACTCCAGCCCTGGAGAGAGAAGGACCTAGCTGCCTGGTACCTGGAGCGGGGCAGGGCAGGGCAGGGCAGGGCAGGGCAGGGCAGGGCAAGGCAAGGCAAGGCAAGGCAAGGCAAGAGGAGCTGGGGAGCTCCAGGCTGAAGGTCCATGGAGGAAGTGGGGCTGCAGAGATGCAGCCCAGGAATGGGCAGAGACAACTGGTCCTACCCCCTTGCCAATGATGAGTGGCCATTATGGCCTGCAGTCTGCCCAGTGAGCGGGGGCTAGAGGATGACTGGCAGTGGCCACTGAGGCAAGGTAGGTATAGGGGGTTCCCCAGGGAGGGAAGACACAGAGTGTGGGAGTGCTGCTGGGGCAGAACCCTGAGGTGAAGGGCACTGGGGTCTGGGAGGGACACGGGGGCCAGCGGCAGGCGAGACACCGGCCAGTAGGAGGAGCTCTGTATGCTGGAAAAGAGCTAATTCTCAAGGCAACCAGCAGGAGGTGCCACGCCAGTGAGTGTCAATCTGCTACAGTCCCCAAGCCAGAGATCTAGGGCTGAAGAAAGGGGGAGCTACCCGCTGATGTCTCCTCGCTGGACAGCGGGACCCAAGGAACGGTGAGACGGCTGCACCCCAGAAGGAAGGGCTGGGGTGGCTGTCCTGACTGAGGGACGGGAGAGGATTGAGCAGGACACCAGGGGCATGGTGAGAACAAGGCCACGAGGGGGCACTTGGGGAGGAGGGCACTCACGTGCAGGGAAACTGAGGCACGGGACGGGGCAGTGACTTGCCAAGGTCAGCGGTCGCAATAGGCCGAGCCGTGGCAGGGCTAGAATACTGAGGCTGATGATACATCTGGCTAATTTCCAGGAGTATGACTGACAGCCCCCCCCCATCCCCCTTCCAGTCCTCAATTCCATTCCCTTCTCCCCGTGCCAGGGGCCTAACGCAATGAAATCCCAGGCGTGGGAGAGGCGGCTGTATTTCCCAGTAACTAGCCTGGACCGTGAGATCTGCGGTCTAACCCTATTGCGATCCTCCTAAACAGGGCACCAAGCCAAGCTGCTCTCAGATCAGGCGCCAGGGCCATTGGGGCTCGGGGCCTGAGTCAAGGGCCCTGATGCGAGCGGCCCATTTGAGATGCAAACCAGCTGCCCAGGAAACAGTCCCCCACATTGTGCACCCGCCCGAGCCTTGCTCCGGCTCAGCACAAAGATGACCCTTGTCCAGCGGCAGTGGGCGGCTGCTGCGCCCGATGAAATGCCCTTTGCCTCTTCTGGCCCGTCGGCTACAAACGGGGATTCAAACCCGCGGCAAGCAGCTGATTTTAACCCCCAAGAACCAGGAGGCTCCGAGAGGCGCAGCTCCCACTCCGTCCTCCACCCGCGCCGGCTGGATCCTTTTAGGAACAGCAGCCCCACGCTGCAGGGTAAGTAACCTCAGCGGCTCGTGGGAAGCCCCCCTCGATGTTCAGGGGGCAGTGGTGGGGGTGCAGGGGAGGCCTGCATTGAGTAAGGGGAGCTTGAGCTCTTTGGAAAAGCTGGAGGAGATGGCTTTGTAGCCTCAGCCTCACTCTGGGAATCGCTGGTCCTCCGCCCTTTCTCCCCTCCCCAGGCCCTGTGTGCTATCTGCTCTGGGTGGGAGGTTGGGGGAGTCTTTCAGGAAAAAGCACAGCGCTCCGGGTCCTTGTCTGAACTGCAGAGGTGCAGACTATGGAAGGGCGTTCTCCAGAAATACCGGCGGACACTTTCCCTCCTGCCCTCCACCCCAGAGGTGGCCGCATGTGCCAAGGGCTCAAGCTATGGTCACGCATGTGCTTGGTGTCGGTTACAGGGTGACCGGCTGCCTGCCCCTGTATCTCTCCAGAGGCACTGTAAGGGGCCTAAGGGATAAAACCTCAAGGTGACTGAAGCCTCTGAAATACCTGGGTTAAGCCAACAGCCTAGGAGCCCTGCTGTTTCAAAGCAGGGGAATTCGTGCGGCGAGATGTCTCGCTGGGGTGCCATGCCTCAGAGTATTTAGGGTGCGAACTCTTCGGGGCCTTTGCTTGCTGAGACGCTAGGATGCATTGAGTGCGATCTGCAGATGAAATAGAACAAGATTTTGTAATTGGATCCTTCCGCTGGTGACATGCGCAAGGGAGGAAAGGAATGCGGGCGGGAGACTGGCGCCACTTCAACAGAGCAGGCAGCTGGTAGCCGCTGTGGTCAGATGTTCGGCTGGGTGCGTGTGTTCTCCCTGTGTGCTGCCCCACAGACAGCCGACACCGCAGACTGCGAGCGAACCGCCCAATGACCACAAGATCCGTTAAGGTATGAAGGCACCAGGCCAGGTTTATTGTTGACAAAGCACCTGGCAGACTCTACAAGGATATCTATTGGTATATGACAATGGATGCAGCTCTGTGAATGCCAGGACTTTCCATTTCCCCCTTGGCTGGACCAAGACACTCTTTCAGAGATACTTCTTTATACCGATGCAAACAAGCTACGTACTGCCCCTCCGACATAGTTAGTTACTGCCCCCTGACGTGGCTAGTTATCACCCATCTCCTTGTACATGATCAAAACCTCTTTGATCATCACACTGTGATCCTAACTGTATCTTTTAGGAGGGGTCAGTGTGTTCCTATTATCCTTGGGGAATGTTTTTGTACCATACTTGATGTCGGGATGGTCTGGTATCCCTCTTCTGGAATGTGTTTGTGTGACGGCCTGATGTTTGCTAACTCTGCTTTATATCAGCAAAGCTTATACATGGAGATATGCCTATCTCATTGAACTAGAAGGACCTTGAAAGGTCATCGAGTCCAGTCCCCTGCCTTCACTAGCAGGACCAAGTACTGTCCCCTGACAGATTTTTTGCCCCAGATCCCTACATGGCCCCCTCAAGGATTGAACTCACAACCCTGGGTTTAGCAGGCCAATGCTCAAACCACTGAGCTATCCCTCCCCCCGGCTTGCCCACTGCGTCAGCTCAGACCTCTGTTAGAAGGGCTTATATCTCGGGCTCTCTTCCTACGCCATTAGCTACCACCAGTGGAGCTGACGTGCCAAAATGCCCAGTGTTGACTAATATAGGCTGGCTAGCATATAAATATATATCCTATTAATAACCAGTATGAGCCACACCATCGATCTATGTCGGTATGCATTACACACCAACAATACTCAGCACCAATATGGTACTGACCTCTACCGCGATCCTGTTCGTTTATGCCAAGTACCCCATCACACCCGGCATTCGCCGAAATCAGCAGCGGGCGCCAGCGGACCGGAAACTTGTCAGCAATCCAGATACTGGCGTTCTCTGTCATGGTGCAAGCTCAGGAAGTCGCTTCACGGCTCTGCACCTGGGAAGGAACAGAGCAACAAAGTAGGGAACTGGGGCAACAGGTTGGATATTTAGTGCACAGAGACGTGTAACTCAGTAAATAATACCAGCTGAAATGTGCAACCTTGGGGAGCACCCCTTTTGCGTCAGGCGAATGTAACATTGGCTGCATGGGCGCCTGGTATCTTGGAGAACCTTTTTCCTGGAGCATATTAATAAAACTGCCTGACACTGGTTATTTGGTCTCTTGAGTATATTGCATAACGAGATAACAAACCAAATTGCGGCCAAGCACTTGACTATACCATTTATCTACACCACGGCAGGATCAGTGGCCAGGGGTTGTAAATTAGCGTCGCTTCTGTGCAAGCCAGATTTACCCCCGCTGAGAATGTGGCCCCCTGTGGCAGAAGCTCTCTGGCCACTCATGGACCACACAGGATCAGTACAGGGTGGATACTCCAGCCTTTTCCACAGTGTGGGGGGGACTCTCCCCCCATGATTGGGTAACATGCAAGGGATGTCTTTGGGAAGCCGCCTCCTGTCCTGCAGGCGTGGGCGAGCTGGGCCCCTGTTTGTCATTGCACACCATTTTATATGCAGGATTATACGGTGATCTCACCGGGGCAGGTGTGACCAAGTGGGAATTTTCTGTAATATTGTTACGAATTGTGTGTGTGCCTCAGACAGCTAAAAAGTGACACATTTTTTAAAGTGCTTATATACCAATGCTCGAAGCTTTTAAATAATCAGATGGGTGAACTAGAGTGCCTCGTATTAAATGAAGATATTGATATAACAGGCATCACAGAATCTTGGTGGTATGAGGCTAATCAATGGGACACAGTAATACATGGGTACAAAATATATCGGAAGGACAGAACAGGTCATGCTGGTGGGGGAGTGGCACTATATATGAAAGAAAGCGTAGAATCAAATGAAGTAAAAATCTTAAATGAACCAAACTGTACCATAGAATCTCTAGAGATAGTAATTCCTTGCTCGAATAATAAGAATATAGCAGCAGGGATATATTACTGACCACCTGACCAGGATGGTGATAGTGACTGTGAAATTCTCAGAGAGAATAGAGAAACTATTAAAATAAAAAACTCAGTAATAATGAGGGATTTCAACTATCCCCATATTGACTGGGTAAACGTCGCCTCAGGACGGGATGCAAAGATAAAGTTTCTTGACACCTTAAATGACTGCTTCTTGGAGCAGCTAGTCCTGGAATCCAGAAGAGGGGAGGCAAATCTTGATTTAGTCCTAGATGGAGCACGGGATCTGGTCCAAGAGATGAATATAGCTGGACCGCTTGGTAATAGTGATCATAATATAATTACATTTAACATCTCTGTGGCAGTAGCCCAACGCTGTAGCATTTAATTTCAGAAAGGGGAACTACACAAAAATGAGGCGGTTAGTTCAACAGAAATTAAAAGGTACCACGCCAAAAGTGAAATCCCTGCACGCTGCATGGAAACGTTCTAAAGACACCATAATAGAGGCTCAACTTAAACGTATACCCCAAATTAAAAAACACAGAGAGCCAAAAAAGAGCCACCGTGGCTAAACAACAAAGTAAAAGAAGCAGTGAGAGGCAAAAAGGCATCAGCATCGGGCAAACTGATTGAAACTATAGCAAAGAACAGAATTGTTAGGCACATAGATTAACATAATTTTGTTGGGGGAGAGTCAACATGGTTTTTGTAAAGGGAAATCATGCCTCACCAATCTACTAGAATTCTCTGAGGGGGTCAACAAGCATGTGGATAAGGGGGATCGAGTGGATCTAGCGTATTTAGATTTTCAGAAAGCCTTTGACAAGGTCCCTCACCAAAGGTTCTTAAGCAAAGTAAGCTGTCATGAAGGTCCTCTCAAGGATTGGTAACTGGTTAAAAGATAAACAAAGGATAGAAATAAATGGTCAGTTTTCAGAATGGAGAGAGGTAAATAGTGGTGTCCCCCAGGGGTCTGTACTGGGCCCAGTCCTATTCAACATATTCATAAGTGATCTGGAAAAAGGGGTAAACAGTGAGGTGGCAAAATTTGCAGATGATACAAAACTACTAAAGACACTTAAGTCCCAGGCAGACTGAGAAGAGCTACAAAAGGATCTCTCAAAACTGGGTGACTGGGCAACAAAATGGCAGATGAAATTCAATGTTGATACATGCAAAGTAATGCACATTGGAAAACATAATCCCAGCTATATATATGAAATGATGGAGCCTAAATTAGCTGTTACCACTCAAGAAAGAGATCTTCGAGTCATTGTGGATAGTTCTCTGAAAATATCCACTCAATGGGCAGCGGCAGTCAAAAAAGTGAACAAAATGTTGGGAATCATAAAGAAAGGGATAGATAATAAGACAGAAAATATCCTATTGCCTCTATATAAATCCATGGTACGTCCACATTTTGAACACTGCGTGCAGATGTGGTTGCTCCATCTCAAAAAAGATATACTGGAATTGGAAAAGATTCAGAAAAGGGCAAAAAAATGATGAGGGGTATGGAACAGATTCCGTATGTGGAAAGATTAATAAAACTGGGATTTTTCAGCTTGGAAAAGAGACGACTAAGGGGGATATGATAGAGGTCTGTAAAATGATGACTGGTGTGGGGAAAGTAAATAAGGAAGTGTTATTTACTCCTTCTCATAACACAAGAACTAGGGGTCACCACATGAAATTAATAGGCAGCAGGTTTAAAACAAACAAAAGGAAGTATTTCTTCACACAACGCACAGTGAACCTGTGGAACTCCTTGCCAGAGGATGTTGAGAGTCCAAGACTATAACATGGTTCAAAAAAGAACTAGATACATTCATAGAGGATAGTTCCATCAATGGCTATTAGCCAGGATGGGCAAGGTAGCTGTCATTTTTATTTGGACCTGTAAACCTCTAGACAGAGCCATGGTGCCATAGTTAGAGCCCTACCAAATTCACGGTCCATTTTGGTCAATTTCACGGTCAGAGGATTAAAAAAATCGTGTCACGACTTCGGCTATTTAAATCTGAAATTTCACGGTGTTGTAACTGTAGGGGTCCTGACCCAAAAAGGAGCGTGGGGGGTGGGATCGCAAGGTTATTGTAGGGAGGGGTTGTGGTACTGCTCCCCTTACTTCTACGCTGCTGCTAGCGCTGGCGCTACCTTCAGAGCTGGGTGGCCAGAGAGCGGCAGCTGCTGGCCGGGAGCCCAGTTCTGAAGGCAGAGCTGCTGCCAGCAGCAGCACAGAAATAAGGATGGCTTGGTATGGTATCGCCACCCCTACTTCTGCGCTGCTGCTGCTGGGGCGCTGCCTTCAGAGCCGGGCACCCGGCCAGCAGCCGCTGCTCTCCGGCCGCCCAGCTCTAATGGCAGCACAGAACTAAGGGTGACAATACCGCGGCACCCCTAAAATACCCTTGTGACCCCCCTTTTGGGTCAGGACCCTCAATCTGAGAAATGCTGGTTTCCCCCGTGAAATCTGTAGCGTACGGGGTAAAAGCACACACAAGACCGGATTTCCTGGTCCGTGACGCGTTTTTCATGGCCGTGAATTTCGTAGGCTATAATGTATTACAATTCTTATAATATAATGGGGGGTGCCAACAGGTGGCGCTGTTACAGTTTTCCAAGTTCTCTCTCTTAGGCCATGTCTACACTACAAAATTAAGTCGACCTAATTTACGACGGCATACAGCAGTAATTATGTTGCTTGTGCACGTCTACGCTTCGCTCCTCGTGTTGGCGGTGCACATCCTCACCACGAGCACTGGTATGATTGACTGTACCGTCCGTGTGGGGCATTGTGGGAAGGCTCTGGAAAGCCCCTGGCGGTCGACATGAACAACGCCGTGTCTACACTGACACCGCGTCGACCTAGCTACAGCGACCTTGACTCTGCGCCGCTCAGGGAGGGGGAGTTATTAAGTCGGCGCAGCTGGGTGGTGACGTTGGCGAGAGCGAAATTTAAGTGTAGACGCTTCCATAGCTAGGTGGATGTAAGCTGCCTTGTATCGCCTTAACTCTGTAGTGTAGCGCAGACCCTAGTGTGCGTGTGTTTAGTCTCTGAAGAAATGCTCGTGTTGCTGATTTGGATTATAAAAGGTTCTGGGGACTGGATTCAGTGGGAGAGTTTGTCCTCTGCCTTGGACTCAAACTGGAGTCAATTGCTGAGGTGAAGTTACTGCCACCTGGAAGGCTGAGATTCCTGGACAAAGGAATCCTTGCCTGCTGTTTGCCCACCTCTGCTCTGGGACGGGTGTACACAACGTAGGTAAACAAGCTGCACTTAGAACAGAGCCAGACTCATTGATTTCTCCTCCACTGGGAAGACGACCTGCAAGGCCTTGAACATCCGCTACTGCTTTGCTGTGGGTTGACGGGGGTGTTGGAAAAAGGGGCAACACATAATTAATCATTTTATTGTAAAAATACATAAAACAGCCCAGAAACGCAACCTGAGACTAAGACATTGCCCAGTGCGCAGATGGCTATTCACTGCCCCAAAGATGGGAGCACCAGGGGCCAGCAATGGAGTTTTAGTCCCCGTGGGAAATTATCTTTCTGCAGCTGCCTCTGTAGGGGTCAGAGAGCATCGTAGATGGTGTCACCTCATTGGAGCTGGGGTGTTACTCCGGGGGGAGTTTTGTCAGATTGCTTTGAAAGAGCCAGAACCAACCATTCACTGACATGAAGAGTTTTACCTGCACAACATCCTGTCCTGTGTCACACCCCACTTCCGTATCATACCGTAAGGAGCTGGGTTTTGACAGACTGTATGTGACAAAACACATACTGGGCTACCCCAAGAGACACATCTCTGGGATGTTTTGTTATGAAGAAATGAGGAGATGGGAGCCTGTGTTTCTGGTCTGACAAATACTTTACCTCCATTTTTCATTTGTGATTTCTTTGGTAGTAAACCCACAACATGCATGGAAAGAAGCCAATCTGGTTCCTAGGCAACCTGCAACCTCCAAGCCAGCGATTAATTCATCTTCATCTGTCATAACGAGGACCAAAATAGAGTTACCTTGTGTTGGGTGCAACACTTTCCGTGTTAGCAAATTATCGCCTATAATTTTTAATAACTGGAATGTTTTATTACTGGCTGCATGATACCTCCAGGATATGTCTTCGAAATCAAACTCGCCCATGGCAGCGCCCCATCTGTCTGTAAAGAGGAACTCATTCTGTGGAAGTGCCCACTTAATCCTTAATCCCTCCTAAAAAGATTATAAACAATCCTGTGAAGGGTCTCATCTGGTTTCAGTAATGCCAATTACATAAATATATTGTTTTTCTCATCAATGAGAATTTCAACGTCTTCTTGTCACCTAGCCTCCCAGCACTGGTTAATAAGCAAGTGAAACGTTTCTTTTCTCTGTGTTCTTTGCCACATCAGTTCAATTTGTTCATGACGCCTTGAGTTTGAGTTTTATACTTCACTTGCCTCCGTGGTACCCTCCACTTGTGTTTGGTGGGTTAATGCTCTCCAAGCTTCTCCAATTAGTCTCCGCACAAGAAGGTTAGTCCCCTACCTGGGAGATGCGAGCCATCCTATTTGTAGATCTGTCTCTCTCCCACTGAAATGTGGCCCAATGTTAAATAAAACCAAAACCACCAGCCTCACACCAGTCGGGAAGCCAACAGTTCCTCTCCAGTATTTTCTGCCTTCTCTTGGTCAATGATTGGTTAGGATATCTGGGAAGATCAGTTGGCCTTCCATCTTCTTCTGCTTTGTTCCAGGATGCCTGAGGTCTTCTATAATCTGTGTAGTTCCATTTGATGCCACATCATTGGTTCCAATATGTGTCACCATCAGTGGAGATTACCAGAGAATTCCCCAATCCGGTCTAATCCTGCGGTTCCATCTCATTTCTTCACTCCAGGGAGACAGAACATCATCCTAATGTCTTTGTGGTCTTTGCTGAATTCTCTGTCCGCTCTTCTTACTATGGAGCTTCTGCTGCTGATTGTTTACATTCTGAGGATGGCTGAACAATCTCTTCTGGATGCTGCTCCTTTCATACCGCAAGGACACCCATCAGGTATGTCCCCTGTAGCTTTCTGTTCCATTCCTCCAGAGACAGGTTCTTCTATAGTTGACCTGCTGAGTATCTGAAAATGTCTTGATACTTTTAGCCGGTTTGAATCCCTCCCACGTCTCTTTCCTCTCTTGGTCACAAATTGCCCGTCCACTTCTTTGGTTTCTACTCTTTCCAATTATTTTATCTCTCACCTTTCCTCCCATGGCCTTTATGGCAATAATTTATTAACCTAGTTGTCTAAAGTCTCTGTTTTCTTGGTTGCTGCACAATGTTGCAACTCCTGCTTTCTTCCAGACCACGTTTCTTCTCCTCCAGTCTGGCCCCCAACTTGCATTTCACACCCCAGAAATCTATGCTGTCTTCCAGCAAAAGCAAAACACAGCACAACCAACTGTATCTCCTAACTGGTGTAGAATCATACCTAAAACTGCAATCACAGTCCCTCTCTAACCTCCCCCGCCAGAACTCATCCCATTTACCACTCCTGTTCACCTGGCACTGCCCGCAATACTAAATCTTAAACCTCCCCATCTCCCTTGAAAACAGTGATGGAATAACCACTCGGACACTTCAAACACCGGTTCGGCTCAAAGCCCCAGGGATTTCAGCGACAAGGCCCTCACTCAGACACTGACGGACCTGTCTCACTTGGCCAGCTCAGGGGCCCACCGCCAGCCCAGCCCCACAACCCTCACAGAGAACAAACAACAGATGAAACAAACACAATGCCCACCAAGCCCCTCTACCTGTAAACACAGGATCCACAGCTTCTGAAACCCTCTCTGCCGCTCCTCTTGCCCTACTAAAGGTGTGTGTTTGGGGGGGGCGGAAGAGGGAGGGTGACAGGGGACCACAACTTTTTGCAAAGAAGTTTCACGCCAGGGAGTTCTATGTCTCAGGTACATCAGAAGAGTATAGAGGTCACAGGGCCAAATCACTCGGGGCGACCCCAGCCACATTTTGTCACATGCAGCCAGCCAAAACCCAGCTCCTTCTTCAAGCCCTACGTGCAGTGGGTTGGGGGGAAAGTGGGTTGGGGGCATATTGCTCAAGAACGAAGCTCCTGGTCCCAGATCCTTCAGAACCGTCCGGCAGTTGCGGGGACAGGGCACTGGGGTGACACGACGCTTATTTTGTCGCACACGGTCAGTCAAAACTCAGCTCCTAATTGATTTAATCAACGAATGAGGCATTGCAATTTTGATCACATCCAAGCACATTCATGGGAGGAAATTTCTAAAAATTCTCTCTTACACGGATGCATTTTAAAATTTAATTGGCCACGACCAAGGAACTGGGCCCAAGGAACCAATGGCAGCCTCAGGGCTGGTCTACACTTAAAAATTAGCTCAACCTCGCTACGTTGCTCGGGGCTGTGAAAACCTGCACGTCCTGAGCCCTGTAGTTAGGTTGACCTAACCCCCGGTGTAGACGCGGCTAGATCAAGGGAAGAATTCTTCTGTTGACCTAGCTACCGTCGCTTGGAGAGGCGGATTAACTGCACCAACAGACGTAGGACGTGTCTACGTATCGCTGTGCGGCTGTAGCGTAGACAACCCCCCGGCACCGGTGATGGAGAGGCTGTCGTACCCCGTCGTCAGGAGGGCCCACCGGGGGCTCCCAGCACACGTAGAGGCCTCAGCAGGGCCACATGGTTCAGATCTTGCCCCACCACGGCACCTGGGCTGCCCCCTAGCATGGGCTCCACCCCTTGCCCGCCACGTTGCCTTACGCCCCTCCCCATGGCTTGCCCCATCACCCACCCCCTGTCCATCACCTCCCACTGAGCCGGGGCCCCACAAAACCCCCATCGCGTGGCTCAGTGCCCCCCGGGTGACCCTATGCAGCTTGGGCTCCCCCCTCATGCCTCACCTGGCCCAGGCCCCACAGCCCAGGCCCTACTGAGGCCCTTTTGATCATGTGACCCCAGTTTAACCAATCAGCTTGGCTCCCCCACGTTAGTAAGCTGCAATGTATCTTCCCTCCCCCGCTACAGGAGTGTTGTTCTCTCTGGGCTGCTCTTGCCCTTTAAGAGCCCCGAAGAACGTCATCAGCCGAGGCCGTCCTCGCCTTCATGATTGGCTCCTGAGAGCGCTGACTCGGCCCAATCCGTCCTCGGCAGAGGTCAGCCCCGTCCCATCCCCACTCTGGCTTCGCTCCTTATGGGCCATCCCAGAGGATTCACCAATGAGAAGCCAGCATCATTGAGTGGCACAGGCGCGACCCAATAGCTGAGCTCCCTGAGGCCGAGCGGCCGGGCCCGAGCGAGGCGGCGCGGAGGAGGGCGGAAGCAGCGGTGAGGGCAGGCGCCTCGGGAAGATGGCGGAGGCGCGACGGGGCCGGGGGCTCCCGGGGCCGGGGCTGCTCCTGGTGCTGGCGCTGCTGGGGCCGGGGCGGCCGCTGCCCGGGGCCGCGGGGAGCCTGAATCTGCAGGAGCTCAACGAGCTCAAGTACGGGATCGAGATCGTCGCCGAGCCCGTGCTGGCCGGGCAGGTGCGTGGGGGGGGACCGGGCGGGGAGGCTGGCTGGTGCGTGGGGGCGGGCAGGTGCGTGTTGGGGGGGGGCGGAGAGGTGCGGGGGGGGCGGCCCTGTGTGCGTGGGGGCGGGTAGGTGCGTGTTGGGGGGGCCGAGGGGGCCGGAGAGGTGCGGGGGGGCGGCCCTGTGTGTGTGGGGGCGGGTAGGTGCGTGTTGGGGGGGCCGAGGGGGCCGGAGAGGTGCGGGGGGGCGGCCCTGTGTGTGTGGGGGCGGGTAGGTGCGTGTTGGGGGGGCCGAGGGGGCCGGAGAGGTGCGGGGGGGCGGCCCTGTGTGTGTGGGGGCGGGTAGGTGCGTGTTGGGGGGGCCGAGGGGGCCGGAGAGGTGCGGGGGGGCGGCACTGTGTGTGTGGGGGCGGGTAGGTGCGTGTTGGGGGGGCCGAGGGGGCCGGAGAGGTGCGGGGGGGCGGCCCTGTGTGTGTGGGGGCGGGTAGGTGCGTGTTGGGGGGGCCGAGGGGGCCGGAGAGGTGCGGGGGGGCGGCCCTGTGTGTGTGGGGGCGGGTAGGTGCGTGTTGGGGGGGCCGAGGGGGCCGGAGAGGTGCGGGGGGGCGGCACTGTGTGTGTGGGGGCGGGTAGGTGCGTGTTGGGGGGGCCGAGGGGGCCGGAGAGGTGCGGGGGGGCGGCACTGTGTGTGTGGGGGCGGGTAGGTGCGTGTTGGGGGGGCCGAACAGGTGCGGGGGGGGGCGGCACTGTGTGTGTGGGGGCGGGTAGGTGCGTGTTGGGGGGGCCGAGGGGGCCGGAGAGGTGCGGGGGGGCGGCCCTGTGTGTGTGGGGGCGGGTAGGTGCGTGTTGGGGGGGCCGAGGGGGCCGGAGAGGTGCGGGGGGGCGGCACTGTGTGTGTGGGGGCGGGTAGGTGCGTGTTGGGGGGGCCGAACAGGTGCGGGGGGGGGCGGCACTGTGTGTGTGGGGGCGGGTAGGTGCGTGTTGGGGGAGCGGACCGAGGGGGGAGGGCAGGTGCGTGTGGGGGCGGCCGGGCAGGTGCGTGGGGGGGGCGACTGGGGGCGGATTGGGGGTACCGGACAGGTGTGGGGGGGGGGCGGTAGCTGTGTGCGGGGCCCCAGGCAGGTGCGTGTTGGGGGAAGGGCGGCAGGTACGTTGGGGGATGGGAAATGGACGGGGGGGCTGGCAGGTACACGCGGGGGGGGGGGTAGGTGCGGACGGGGGGCCGGTAGGTATGTGCGGGTGTCTGGAGGGGGAGCGGGTAGGTGCGTGTTGGGGGAGCGGACCGAGGGGGGAGGGCAGGTGCGTGTGGGGGCGGCCGGGCAGGTGCGTGGGGGGGGGCGACTGGGGGCGGATTGGGGGTACCGGACAGGTGCGGGGGGGGGGGGGCGGCAGCTGTGTGCGGGGCCCCAGGCAGGTGCGTGTTGGGGGAAGGGCGGCAGGTACGTTGGGGGATGGGAAATGGACGGGGGGGCCGGCAGGTACACGCGGGGGGTGGGGTGGGTAGGTGCGGACGGGGGGCCGGTAGGTATGTGCGGGTGTCTGGAGGGGGAGCGGGTAGGTGCGTGTTGTGGGGACTGGGTGCGGGGGGTGGCGGACGGGGGTGGGGGGGGCCGGGAGGTATGTGCGGGTGGCTGGAGGTGGGTCGGTGTGTGCGGGGGGCGGTTGGGGGGGCCGGGAGGTACGTGTGGGTGGCTGGAGGGGGAGCGGGTAGGTGCGTGTTGGGGGGACTGGGTGCGGGGGCTGGCGGACGGGGGGGGCAGTAGGTATGTGCAGGTGGCTGGAGGTGGGTTGGTGCGTGTGGGGGGCGGATGGGGGGGCCAGGAGGTATGTGCAGGTAGCTGGAGGGGGAGCGGGTAGGTGCGTGTTGGGGGAACTGGGTGGGGGGGGTGGCAGATGAGGGGGCGGCAGATGGGGGGGCCGGGAGGAACGTGCAGGTGGCTGGAGGGGGAGCGGGTAGGTGCGTGTTGGGGGGACTGGGTGGGGGGGGTGGCAGATGAGGGGGCGGCAGATGGGGGGGCCGGGAGGAACGTGCAGGTGGCTGGAGGGGGAGCGGGTAGGTGCGTGTTGGGGGGACTGGGTGGGGGGGGTGGCAGATGGGGGGGCGGCAGATGGGGGGGCCGGGAGGAACGTGCAGGTGGCTGGAGGGGGAGCGGGTAGGTGCGTGTTGGGGGGACTGGGTGGGGGGGGGTGGCAGATGGGGGGGCGGCAGATGGGGGGGCCGGGAGGAACGTGCAGGTGGCTGGAGGGGGAGCGGGTAGGTGCGTGTTGGGGGGACTGGGTGCGGGGGGTGGCAGATGGGGGGGCCGGGAGGAACGTGCAGGTGGCTGGAGGGGGAGCGGGTAGGTGCGTGTTGGGGGGACTGGGTGCGGGGGGTGGCGGACGGAGGGGGGCTGGTAGGTATGTGCAGGTGGCTGGAGGTGGGTCAGTGTGTGCGGGGGGCAGATGGGGGGGCTGGGAGGTACGTGTGGGTGGGACGCATCGGACCTGGTGCCCCTAGAAAACAAAGCCCCTTTATTCTGTTCCCAACCACCAACCCCATCATGGCGCAGGCTGTGGCCCCCCCTCGCCCTTGCCCTGTGCAGCCTCAGCAGCATCCCGGACGCTCGCCGCACTGGCAGGACGCTGCCCCTGGCGCTTGTGTTTACTTCTCTGGCAGAGGTCGAACAGCGGCTCTTGGGACTTCCACCATCTGGTGCCTCCTTTTTTGCATGTGACCAAGGGGAGCCTGGGCGGAACTGGCAGACTTACGAGATGTGGTTTAACGCTATTGATCTCCCCTGGGCTTTGAAATGGCTAATTCTGGCGCGGCCGCTTGCACCTGGCTCCGCTTTCTGGCTCCCTGCCTCTCGGGATCAGCGACGCCGGAAGGGTTGGGGAGAAGGGCAAAGACAGATCGATGGAAATACGCCAAAACCGCTGCCGCTTTCTGGCAGCAAAACACCACCTGATTCTTCATTCGCCTCGCTGGCCCGGAGGGAGACTTGGGCTAAAAGCGACTGTTGGGAAAATTGGCGTGTGTTTGCATCCTAAAAGCTTCCCGTCCTTTCCTAAAGTGCTGGAAAGGAATCGAATGGGTCACCCGGCACATTATTTGTGCTTCATGATTTGTAAATACTAGAGCCAGGCTCTTTTGCACGTTGGTTTTGGTTTGGCAGAAATTCGAAGACGAGTCCTGTGACCCTGGACAAGTCACTTAGGCCTTATCTAAACACACGAGTTGGGTGGGGTACCATTCAAATGATACAGGGATTGGTAACTTCCCCCCCCCCCCCGCATCCTCCCCAGTGTGGACACAATTAAAGGGCATAAGCTATGCCAGTATAACTGCATCTGCTGTAGGGGTCATGTGGGTAAAACTATTTTGGTAAAGAAGAAATCACTACCCGTAACCAAAGTAGTTACGCCAGAATAAAATCTGTTTGTAGGGCCTTACTTCCTTTGGGCTCTGTTTCCCAGTACTCCGGTTCTCTTCCCCTTTATCTTCTCAGAGTAGAGGCTGTGGCTTGCCATGTGTTGCACAACAGGGCTGCAATCTTGGCTGAGGTCGGTTGTTGCTACCGGAATATAAATAATAAAGCCCATGCATTTTGGTGCCTGAAGATTTATTTAGATTGGGGCGATGCTCGCGAGAGGTGAACACGTCTGGAGGTGGCACAGCTCCTGTCCTGAAAAATGGGAGCAGAAATCAGACAAAGGCTGGGGAAAAGTGTTGGGGGGTACAATGCACACTGTGCTTGGTGTGTTGGTAATTCCATGGCGGACTGTATAATTGGGCAGATGCTTGACTGGGAGTGTATTCCTAGACGCCTACCTGTCCTGTGCTAGCGCTTCCTCATTGCTCTTGTTTACTTCAAGCCTTTCCGGTCGCTAGATTTGTTTCTGTCGCTGAGGCTGAGCTCTCTCTCCTACACTTCCGCGGTTGCATGGAAACCAAACTTCTCTTTACTAAAAGCAGAAGCGGATCTTTGGGCTGCTGGGTGCCCTGGCGTCTAGGGTCCTAGTGCACCACAGTGCGGACTGATGCATTGGCTGTGGGGTCGGCGCTGGGGTCCTCTGCCGAGATTCCCCACCCTCGTGCAGGGTGCTGTGCTCTGCTGATCCCTGCCCCGGGGAGGGGGCTGCAGCTTGGTGGGGGTGGAGTTTTGAAGCGCTTCAGAACCCTGCCGGCGACTGCCCAAGCCAGCCCCGAGACACAGTGCAAGATGAGGGGGGTTCCCGAATCCAGATCCCTTACTCTGAGAGCTGACCCCTGAGCAAAGGGGGCTGTAGCAAGGCTTGTAGGGGTGTCCTGAGGTCAGGACCTTTGGGGTTAGAGGGGTCAAATGACCCCCAGTCCCCCTCTGGCTGATACCCAAGGGGGGTCAGTTTCCTCGAGATGCCAGGCAGCCCGTGACTCAGCAGAGCAGCAGCTCCGGGTCGGGAAGGGTTCAAATAGGCAGCTGGCGCAGGGGAGAGGGCAGAGTCAGAATAACCCAAAGCCTCCCGCGCTAAAACGGCCCCAAAGTCTCAAGAAAACCTCGGCTCCTGAGACTGCCACGCCTGAGGCTAATGGAGACACCTCTCGGTTTGTGTTTAAGGATCTCCCTGGCTGGGCCCCGACTTCCTGGCTCCTGTGCCCAGGAGCTCCCTGAAGGGGAGGTGAGGGCAGCTGCATTTACATGGCAAAGCCGCCAAGGAAACTTGAAACAGGTGCTAAATTAACCCCCGGTGTCAGCCGCTCCTGGGGCGTGATGCTCCTGCCAGCGCCACCCGGGCGCTGCACGTTTCCACGTTAACCTTCGCTGCCCGCCGCACTCTGTCCTGTTCTGATCCCGGACAGCCCCTTTGCAGGGGGGCAGTGGGCAAGTTACAAATCCACCACAGCCTAAAACCCGCAGCACCAGACAGACCTGGTGTGTCCTGCGGGGATAGCCAGTGAGAGCCGCTGCTACAAGCGGGGCATTTGCTGAATGAGCACATTGGCGCCAATGATCCTACGCTTCCCCTGGCACTGACGAGCAGGGGCTGGCTGAACTGGAATGGGGCCGGGTTTGTGATGGGTCTGTGCGCCTGCCACGTGAAGAGGGTCCTGCCAGAAATAATACCCACCTCTTACCTAGCGCCGTTCAGCAGTCGACCTCAAAACGGCTTACAAAGGTCAGTGTCACGATCCCGGTTTTACAGCCTGGGAAACTGAGGCACAGAGCGGGGAAGTGACGTGCCCAAGGCCACCCAGAGCTGGGACTAGAACCTGGGTCTTTTGAGTCCCAGTTCGGTGCTCTACCCGCTAGGCGGCACTGACTCTCCGAATTGACATTCTCGGGCCTTGTTTAACGAAAGCCGCCTCATCAAAGCAGGGTAGTGAAATTGGTGCTGACCCCCTCGCGGCCGCTCCGCTTTTGATTTCAGAGCAGCCGGTCTTGCCATTGACTTTGTTATGTCACCTCTTTGTGCCTTAATCCCCCATCTGCAAAAATGGGGGTCGTGCTCCCCACGCTGCGGGAGGGTTAATGAACTCCTGGTCTGGCAGGAACAAGAGAGAGGCAAAGCATCTAGCTACCAGGGTGGCCCCTTTTTGCTCCATGGGACCTCCGCCAAGATTAGCAGCCCTGGATCAGCCGCTGCCGGCGTCCTGCCCTCTGTAGCGCTCTCTCCGGGCCATAGCACTTAGTCTCCGGGCCGGCAGCGCCTGCGTGGCAAGCCGCCGTTCGCGCGGGCCCTGTTCTCCTTCGCTGATTTCGCCTCCTGCGCTTTCCTAGAGCAAGTCCGAGGACGTGGTGATCGTCTCGTCCAAGTACAAGCAGAAGTACGAGTGCCGCCTGCCCTCCGCCGCCGTGAGGATCCACCAGGACGCCGAGGAGCAGCCGCAGAGTTACCAGGGGCTGGGGATCTCGGATCTGCTGAGGCCGATGGAGGCTGCTCCCTGCCTTGTAAAGGTGAGCCTGCCACCGCGCGCTGGGGGGATGGGGGCAGAACTGAAGGACGCAGGGGGCCGAGGGGTTGTGGTGCCCACTGCCGGGTCTATGGCTCGCTGCCCACCCTTTCCCAGTCCCGCTCCATCGCAGTTCTCAGAACCGGGGTCTTTTAATGAGGCTGAGGGATTATTCCATCTTGGCCCCCTGTCCTGAGGGGGCTGATGTTCAGGGGTTCCTCCGTGGGGGTGCCACAGCTGTCTTCCCCACTGCCCTGCTGAGCTGTCAGTCCAGAGCACCTGATCCCAGCAAGCCGGTAACATGCGGATCGTCCCCCCGCGACTGGTCCAGCAACTGCCAGCGTTGGCTCTCCCCGGGGGCCTGGCTGGTGGTGAGAGAGCTTCCCCTCCGAACGCAAACAGTCGGGAGATCCCTGGCGGAGCACGGGAAGGGGTTTGTATCTCAGGATGTAGGTTTCAATGCTCACCGGACAGAGCCACCGCTAGCTTTGCCGTCCCTCGTGGGCGCGGTCTGAAACGAGGCCTGGGCTGGAGGACAGGTTCGCTCCAGCTATTCCTGGGGGGGATCTCCGAGCTTCACGGGATCTTGGCTGGGGACGTGGCCGATGACAGGTTTTGGAGTGTGGGGGATTTATTGACCGTAACCCCGTTGCCGCTGCCTTGTTCCCAGACCAAGGATTGGTGGACATACGAGTTCTGCTACGGGAAACACATCCAGCAATACCACGTCGAAGGTAATCCTCACCTTGCTAGGTCCCCTGGCTGCTTGCTGGGCCCCGGCGGGAGGGGTGCGAGAACGTGTCCAGCCGCTCATCTCTGAGGGTGACTGGCCTGGCCTTGCTCAGGGAGTTTGGCTGGGAGATGGAAAACCTGCCCAATTTCAGTGCCCGGGATATGAAAGACCCTGGTGTGCCAGCCCCAGCTATGCCCAGGCAGATGACGGTATATAAAGGGCACAGGGACCGTGGCTTCTCTGCTGTGATTACCGTCACTAGATCCCCCTCCCACCCCCGTGGCATCCTGTCTCCAGTCTCCCTCTGGGGCTCCCTGTCACAGTGGTGGGCTCACTGCACCTCCGATCCCCCGTGTGAGCTGCTCAGGGGGTGGCCCCCTTAGGTCTCCTCTAGCTGGCCCCTCTCTCCCGGTGGAAACTGACACCCCCTGCGCGTCTCGGCGCGCGGCCCTCGGGTGCAGCGCGGGCAGGGGACGCTCGGTGTTTGATCTCGGTCAGGTGCCCATCGCAAAAGGGGTTTTACCCCCCCAAAGACTGGGCCAGCATCCAGCCCTTCCCCCGAACCTGATCTGGGCCAGGATATCGCGTTAGGGCGAGGTATTTACATGGCTCCTTGTACCATGTCTCTGGTGGGTTTGTCCTCACGGTCCCACAGGAGGTATGGGGCAGAGCAGTGTCCCGAGTCCCAGGCGAGTGCTGGAACCTCCTGGCGGGGGAGGGTCTCTCTGAATGCTGGGGCCCCCCAGGGGTTTAGCGCGCTCTAATGTGGGTCACGCCATGTCGCTGTTTGTTTCCCAGAGTCGGAGATTAAAGGGGACGTCCTGTACCTCGGGTATTATCAGTCGGCGTTCGACTGGGACAACGAGACGGCCAAGGTTGGTGCTTCTTGGACTCCTTGTGTGACCCCTTGGTGCTCTAGGTTTGGGAGAAGGGAGGTGGGCTCGGCTGGGCCTTTGTCTAGCGCTGGCTCAGCAAACTGGGTAAGCAGCGTGGGCACGGCCCGTGAGTCCGCGACAGCAGTTCAGCCATAAGTCTCCGCAAGCTGTTGGGCAGAGCAGGGGACTGACTCGCTGTGTGACCCAGGAAGCTGCCTCGGTTTCCCCATCTGTAAAATGGGCCGGCGGTCTCCCAGGATACCGAGTGGCTTGGTGGGTGGGGTGCTTTGAGATCCCCGGGCCCAGCACCGTGTGGGCCGTGAAGTTGGGAGCTTTAATGCGCTCATCCAAAATTCACCTTCCCAGGCTTCGAAACAGCACCGGCTCAAACGCTACCACAGCCAGACCTACGGCAACGGCTCCAGGTGTGACCTGAGCGGGCAGCCCCGGGAAGCTGAAGTCAGGGTAAGTGGCGGGGGTGGGGGAGTTGTCAATTATCTGGAGTTGGGGTGAGCGGGGGAGACTCCCCAAAGACAGAGGGGGGCAGGGCAGCCTCTCTCTGGCCTGGGTTCTCTGCTGTTTAAAACGCCAGCAGTGACTAGGGGAGGCTTTGGGGGGGAGGGGGGCTGAGGCGGGCGAGCCCCTCGGGCATGGCAGGGGGACCGGCAGGCGCCACGGGACGCTCCGTGAGCCCCAGGGCACCTTAACCCTGTCGTCCGTCCCGTCTCTTTCTCCTCCTCCCCCCCCCGGCAGTTCTTGTGCGAAGAGGGCTCCGGGGATTACATTGCCCGGGTGGACGAGCCGCAGTCCTGCTCCTACGTCCTCACCATCCACACCACCCGCATCTGCCACCACCCCTTCCTGCGACCGCCCTCCTCAGCCACCCCCCAGGCCATCCGCTGCCACCCGGCCCTGAGCCCAGCCCAGTACGTGGACTACGTCCAAGCCCAAGTGTGTGAGTATCTGGGACGGGGAGGGGGGGCTGAGGGACTCGGGTCTAAATCCAGGCCCCTCCCAGGGCCTGCAACAGCAGCTCCTGGCAGGGCTTGTCCCGGCCCAGCAGATCCCAACTGTGTGTAGGGCGGGTTCTCGGGCAGCCCCGCCCCCTCCTTGCCCAGGGTGGGCGGGACCTCTGTGGTGACTCAAATCCCATCTACGCCGGCCGATGCAGTCGACACCAAGCGCAAGGTGGAAGAGATCTCCGAGGAGCTGAAGACCCTGGACACGAGACTGTGGAACGAGCGAGATCCCGACCCTGCCACCCAGCGCCCGGAAGGTGTGGAGCCAGCCCACCCCCTCCACGAGGAGCAGGAAGCGGACGGTAGGGTAGCTTCTTCGCGCCGAACTCTGAGAGCTCATGATCCCTGTGGACGACCCTGTCCTCTGCCCAGGCTCGAGGCTCTCTGCCGAGATCTCTTGGTGCCATGGGCCGTGCCAGCCTCCTGCCGAAAGGGAACGGGCGTCCCCTCGCCCCCCCTGTGGAGGCGCGGGAGGATCTGGTGGTGCCCCAGTGCTGGTGCTGCCGGTGCGCGACTGAGCGCAGGCAGCTCGCTGGGCGTGGGTGGGGCGAGATCCTGCTTCCGTCGAGCGTGGCTGCAGGGAGATGGGAGGGCACCCTGCTGCCTAGGCCTGGTGGCACTTACTCAAGGGTCCGAGGCTGCCCCGGCACCCTGAGCACTTCTGCTGCCTCCCCAGGACTTGAGCTGGGCGTGTCGGCGCCGCGGTGACGTTTTCTCCTTGCTTTGTGCCAGCCGCTCCCAGGGAAACCCCCAGCCCTGGCCCGGGGGAAGACACCGACTTCGGGGATAGAGCGGGCGGGCTGCCGGACCGCACCAAGGTAACGGCTCTGTCCTGTGTCCCCCATACACACGGTCTCTCTTCTGGCTTTGCTGTGGTCTGAGCCAGGAAGCTGGATTGGCCATGCCAGGCACGGCTCCTCCTGGTCTCAGCCTGTGGTCAGTGGTAGCTGTGGCAAGGTTCGGGCGGGGAGGGGGGAAGCAGTAGCTCCCCCTCACTTCGCTGACACAGAGCCCCCACCAACTCCTGTGGTGATCCTGGGTCCGCTCTGGCCCAGCCAGATGTTCTGGGGCGGGAGGGGGGAGCTCTGCAGCCGAGTCCCGCTGCCGGGGAGCAGTTTGCTTCGTTGCGTGGCCCTGGCGTGTCTCTGGGTGGGCCACGGTGATGGCTTTGCGGCTGGCAAATCAGGGGCGCAGTTATGGCTGAAGTAATTTCTCCCCCTGCCCCTATTCCTGGGGGAGCTGCGTCTGGAGCCCCCCGCATCGCTCTGAACTCCTGGTGTCGTCCCCGCTGCAGGAGGATGAGGCTGCTGTCACGCCGGCAGATGATCACCTGGCTGGTGAGTGTCTAATTGAATCCTGGGGCAAACCTCCCTGGGCCAGGACTCCACAGGGGAGGTTGTGGGGTGTCCTTGGGTCCTGGGGGGGGAAGCCAGTCCCACCTAGGATAGTCTGTCCCACCCCAGGCTATTCTGGGGAAGGGGGTTATCCACCCTGCAGTCATGGGGTGTGGACATACCTGAGCCAGCTCGGGGTCCCAGAGCAGCGTATGTCGACTACAATCACACCGCGTGGTTGCAGTGTAGACGAGCCCTTATGCTTTTGACCCCAATAGGGACGGGGAGGGGTGAAACCCGAGCAGAAACCCCAGGGAACCTGCCTGGCCCAGCTCCGGTGTCGGGGTGTAAATTTGGCAATAACAAGCCAAAGATCATCTACTGGGGGTTACCGTGATTTGCAACCCTGATCTTGGATGTGATGCTCAAACCAGCGGCCATGAAGCCACCAGTCCGTTTATGGCCCTGATGAAACACAGGTGGACATCTCCCTGCCCTGCCAGGAGGCTGGAGCCGGCGCGTCGGCTCCCTGGCTGATCAGACAAGCCTTCGCTGGCAGAGAGTGCCTGGTGCTCTGGGACATTGGGGGGGTGAAAGCCTCTGCCCCCGTGGGAATCCCGAGGCTGCTCTGCCTGGTTCTCCTTCAGAACTGCCTCGGCAAGGGGCAGGATCTGCATGTGCCGGGAGGGGAATGGCTCTTTCCAGCACAGAGCCTCAGGTGTTCCTGTTCCTCTGGCATCTTTCAGACTTCCAGCAAAAAATCCACTTCAAAGTGATCCGGAGCCCGGGGGATCTAGTCCAGTTTATCGAGGCGCTGAAGGAGAGCACCAAGAAGGTACGTGGGGGCCTGGTGTGGCGTTCTCCAGCGAGGCTCTTAGCCCACAGCACTCGTCCTCCGTGGGAGGTGATCTCATGATCCTAGCTAATGAGCGTTACAGCTGGATTCCTGGCTAGCGCTGACTTTGACTCCCTCTGTTAATGTGAGCCGGTCCTGGCCTTGCTCCGTGCCTCAGTTTCCCCCTCTGGGATGCTAACCCTCCCTGACTACACAGGCCAGCTCTGAGAGATTCATGTTCATTCCCTCGGCCGCTGTTGGAAGACAGGATACTTGGCTAGAGGGACCTTTGGGTCTGACCCCGTCTAACGCGCCGAGGGTGGGGAGCGTCTAAAAATCTCTCCCAAGCTGCTGCCTTGACGCCCACTTCCCCCCAGGGGAAAGAGAAGGCGAGCAAGTCGGAGAAGAGCCAGGAGGCCCTGAGGACCGAGGAGGCTCCGGCAGCGGGGAGCGAGCGCCCGGAGGAGGACGACGAGGAGGACGATGACCTGCTGGGGAAGTTTGAGGAGGAGCTGGAGGACATTTTGCTGCCCAGCGCGGACAGGGCCCAGCTGAAGGAGGAGGTGAAAACGGAGATGGAGAAGCAGTTCGACTACATCATTGAAGAGGTGAGGCCGAGGCGGCGGCCCCCCGCCCCCGTGTCTGGCACCAGGGTGTCCCCTCTCGCCAGCCCCGTACCCTCTCTGCCCTCCCTGGGGCGCAGCTGGATCCCCACTGCCGGGCGCAGACCCTAGCTGCCGTCGGGATGGCTGCTGGGGCGGGGGTACCGCCCCTTCCCCACAGTGCGGGGGCTGTGCGAGGGACCCACGTGCCGTGCTCCCGGGGGCCTCTCCCTGCCCCTTCCGTTGGCACCGTTACTTGGTGGGGTCACTGGGGACTGATCCCCGAACCTCTGGCTTTAACCGCTAAGAGATCAGGTTTGGAGGCAGTATTGCCACTAGGGGGCGACGGAGCCACACGGGTATGGTACTCCCTTGCCGCTGTGCCCCAGGACAGAGGGCAGGGTGCCCCCGCTGTTGGGGGAAGGCTGTGAGGGGTTGGGCTGGCACCGGCGGGGTCCGCTCGCTGCTCTGCGCCCCAACCTGGCCTCCGGGAGGTAATGGCTCCCGCTCCCAGGCGGAGGACGAACTGGAGACAGAGGGCCTGAAGGGCGAGTTTGACCGGAACCACGCCTCCAAGTCGCTGGCCTCCACCCTCAACAAGCTGATGGACAAGCTGGACGGCGGCAAAGCGGCCGAGAAAGGGGCGGAGGAGGAGGAAGAGGAGGGCGAGGGAGACTCGGCCAGGAGCAGCGCGAACCACTTGGATAAGCAAGCAGCTGGTATGCTCCAGGGTGTACACGTGGTTCTTTGATTCCCCGGGCTGCTTAGATCCACCCCTGGGCTGCTCTGCCCATGTCATCTTCAAGGGGGGCGCGCGATGACATGCAATTAAAGATGTAGTGTCTGGAAATCTGGTCCTGGCCCGTCCCCATCTGGGGAACTCCTTGCATCAGGGCTGCTCAGAGCTCGCTTCTCCCCCCACCCCCCACAGGAGCTGAGCTTCGGGATCACTCATCCTGGGCAGCAGGATGTTGCCCCTCGTAGATCTCCTCCAGGAGAGTTGGGGAAAGTGTCCAGGCTGGGGCAGCAGTGGGGCTGACCCCTGTACGATGCTCGGAGCTGAGCAGCGGGATTGCTGCTTCTCTTGCACTGCATAACCCCAGCGGGAATCCCGGAGGGGGGACGCTCAAAGGGGTGGGAACTCCAGGCGGCTTGGCAAGGTGGGGCCGTAACGGTCAGCATTTGCCCTCAGCGGCCCGGCCCGGCTGCCTGCCCCCCGCGGTGCCATCCCTGGGCGCTGAGGTCCCTCTCTGTAACCTTCTGTCCCAGAGGCTGACTCGGACGGGCGTGTGAAGGTCAGGGTCACTAGGATAAAGCCAGGCAGCCCCCTGCAGAAGGAGCTGAGGGTGAGGGAGATGGGCAGCGAGAACCCGCAGCTGCGACACATTGAGAATGTGGTTAAGGATCTGCTGGAGAGAGAGGGCCTGAAAGCGGAAGGTAATGCCGGCTAGAGGGGAGGGTACCGCCGTGCCGGGAGGCTGGGGATCGGGGCTCCCAAGGGCAGGGATCAGGCCCTGCCAGTGGAGGGGAAGGGGGTATGTCTGCCACATCCAGAGGGTGCTGAGCTGGGGCAGGGCTGGTCCTGAGGAAAAGGGAACTGGGGCCCCTAGAAGGGCCAGAGCAGTGGGACTGGGGTTACTGGAGGAATCTGAATAAACCCAGGGGAGTGAGGGGCTCTGCTGGTAATTGTAGGGCCCTCGAGAGGTCATCTAGAGTCCAGTCCCTGGCACTGAACCCATGACCATCCCAGCCAGGGCTTTGTCCAACCTGGTCTTAAAACCCTCCAAGGGTGGGATCCCACAGCCTCCCTTGGGAGCCTGTTCCAGAGCTGATCCTCCCTTAGAGTTCGACATCTGACCTGAATCTCCCTCGGTGCAGATCAAACCCGTTGCCTCTTGTCCTGCCTTCCATGGATTCGGGGAAGGAGCCATCGGTCCTCTCGATACGTCCTCAGATACACTGAGGGCCGTCATCCAGTCCTCGCTCAGACCTTTTTAGCTCAAGACTAGACGTACCCAGGTTTTTAACCTGTCCTCACAGGTCGGGGTTTCTAAACCTTTTCGGTTTTGTTGCTCCTCTCGACTCTCTCCAGCTTGGACCCCCTACAGTGTGACACCCCGAACTGGATGCAGTCCTCCAGCTGCACCCTCCCTCGCCCCCCCGGGGCATTACATACGAGGCTCCTGTTAATACACCCCAGGATATTAGACTTTTTCAACAGCTACATCACGCTGTTGACTCACGTTGAGCTTGTGATCAGCTATAACCCCCAGATCCTTTTCAGCCCAGGGGTGGCCAACCTGAGCCTGAGAAGGAGCCAGAATTTACCAATGTACATTGCCAAAGAGCCGCAGTAATACGTCAGCAGCTCCCTGTCAGTTCCCCCACCCACCCCCAGCGCCTCCCACCCACTGGCAGCCCCGCCGATCAGCGCCTCCCTCTCCCTCCCCGCACCTTCCGATCAGCTGTTTCGTGGCGTGCAGGAGGATCTGGGAGGGGGGGAGGAGGAGGAGCGAGGGCATGGCAGGCTCAGGGGAGGGGGTGGGAAGGGGTGGAGTGGGGGGAGGGCCTGTGGCAGATCCAGGGGTTGAGCAGTGAGCACACCCCCCCCACCCCCCCCGGCACATTGGAAAGTTGGCGCCTGTAGCTCCAGCCCCGGAGTCGGTGCCTGTACAAGGAGCCGCATATTAACTTCTGAAGAGCTGCATGTGGCTCCAGAGCCAGATTGGCCACCCCTGGCATAGCCGTTTAGACCCCATCTTGTAGCCCCGCATTTGATTTCTTCCCCCCCCTTCCTGAGTGAAGTTCGCACTTGTCGGTGCTGAGTTTTGGCTCCTTGGATTCCGGCCAGTCCTTCAATTTGTCGGCGTCGTTTTGTATTCGAATCCTGCCCTCCGACGTGCTGGCGACCCCTCCCAGCGGGGTGACGCCCGCACGTTTTGTAAGCGTGCTCTCCAGCCAAGCCATTCATGAAAATATTGACCCTCCTAGCTCTACCCATCCAGTTAGTGACCCATTGAGAACGACTCGCTGGGTACAGTCTTTCTACCCCGGTACCAATCCACTTCCTAGTAATTTCACCTAGACCAGATTTCACTAGTTTGCTTATGAGATGGTCTTCTGGGACTGTCAGAACGGCCAGACTGGGTCGGACCAACGGTCCGTCTAGCCCAGTAGCCTGTCTGCCGACAGGTTCCAGAGGAGTAGCTGTCTTCGTCTGCATCAGCAAAAACAACGAGGAGTCCTTGTGGTGCCTTAGAGACTAACACATTTATTTGGGCATAAGCTTCCGTGGGCTAGAACCCACTTCATCAGATGCATGGAGTGGAACATGCAGTAGGAAGATATATATATATATACAGAGAACATGAAAAGAAGGGGGTTGCCTTACCAAGTGGGGGGGTCAGTGCGAACGATCCACCCTAATTGAATTGGCCTCGTTAGCACCGACCAGTGCCACCTGGGTCTGCCCTTGGCCAAGGCCTCAGCTGCTCTCCCTGCGCCGGCGACCCGCTAAGAACCCGTCTACACTACGGGCGCTGCAGCAGCGGCACTGGGGGGGTCCATAGTGCGCCCACATCTTGAATACTGCGTACAATTGTGGTCTCATCTCAAAAAGGATATACTGGCATTAGAAAAGGTTCAGAAAAGGGGCAACTAAAATGATTAGGGGTCTGGAATGGGTCCCATATGAGGAGAGATTAAAGGGGCTAGGACTTTTTAGTTTGGAAAAGAGGAGACTAAGGGGGGATATGAGAGAGGTATATACAATTATGAGTGGTGTGGAGGAAGTGAATAAGAAAAAGTTATTTACTTGTTCTCATAATAAAAGAACTAGGGGCCACCCAATGAAATTAGTGGGCAGCAGGTTTAAAACAAATAAAAGGAAGTTCTTCACTCAGCGCACGGTCAACCTGTGGAACTCCTTGCCTGAGGAGGCTGTGAAGGCTAGGACTATAACAGGGTTTAAAAGAGAACGTTACATTCATGGAGATGAAGTCCATTAATGGCTATTAACCAGGATGGGTAAGGAATGGTGTCCTTAGCCTCTGTTTCTCAGAGCGGGGTGATGGATGGCAGGAGAGAGATCACTTGATCATTACCTGTTAGGTCCACTCACTCCGGGTCACCTGGTATTGGCCACTGTCGGTGGACAGGATACTGGGCTGGATGGACCTTTGGTCTGATCCAGTACGGCCATTCTTACGTTCTTATGAGTTTCCCAGCGCTGGAGAAACTTCCCCTCCTCGCATGGCAGCAGCTGGGTGGACAGAAGCATTGTCCCGCTGGCCTGGCTGTGGCGCTCAGGGGGTTGGAGTTTTCACACCCCTGAGCGCTGGCGCTATTGATTCAAACTTGGAGCCTACCCTGGGGCTAACGCTCACGGCGCTGTGATCTACAGGTAAAATCGAGATCAAAATCGTGACAACGGGGGGCTTCGGGGATGAGGACGATACCCACTGGCTGTCGGACGAGGACACCAAGAACCTGAAAGACATCTTCTTCAATATCCTGGTGAAAGCAAGTCTCATGCTACGGGGGGCGGGGCCTTTGTGGCTGGGAGGCGGGGCCTTGGCTTGCCTCTTCCCTCCAAGCATTCTGCAGCCAAATAGATTAATCCCCATGCAAGGCAGGTCAGAGGGGGGAAACTGAGTCACAGAAGGGAAGTGGCTTTCCCCATGGCATCCGGTGAGTGGGTGGCAGAGCTGGGGTTAGAACCCAGGAGTCCTGACGTTGCTGTTCGTTCCCCTACACAGCCTTCCTGCTTCACAAACAGCTAGATGCCCCAGAAATGCAGCCACCTCTGGGGAGGAGGGCATGAGCCAGCTACACAGCTGTCTCCGGGGAAGCGAGCGGGAGCTAGGGCCCCACACAGAGCAGACAGGTCCCCTCTGCTCCTAAAGTCTCGACCCTTGCACAGCGGGACCTGGGTGGACAGAAGCATTCTCCCATCGGCCCCGCCGTGTCTACCTCTGCCCCCAAAGTCTCGACCCCCAGACACTGGCCGATCTACCTTGGGGGGCGAAGGGCTGAGTCTCCCTGCTCCAGGTTCTAGTCGGTGCGGCCAGGGAGTCTGATCCCAGATACCCTGTTCCCATGATCCCAGCTCCCTGATGGTGATCTTGTCAGCATTGGTGGCTCTCTTCCTGGAGCCCAGCCTTACGGGGCAGCACCCTCCTCCCCTGGGCCAGGGCGGGAGGCTACTGGGGCCTGGAGCAGAGCTCCCTGCTGGTGGTGGGCGGGTCGGCCTGCCCCGGCTCTCGCCCCAGCTGCTGCTGCAGGCTCTCCACCCAGTCCCTCCATGGGCCCCTGCTCTCTGCCTCTCCAGATCCAGGGCACGGAGGAAGCTCACAAGGAGCGGAGGCGGCAGCAGGAGCTGGAGGACAACTACCGCTTTGTGTGGGGGCAGCGGCAGGAGGAGGTGCCGGCGGCCGGCGGCACCGACTCGGAGGAGCTGGATTTCTGAGCAGGCGCCGGACGATTGCCTGCAACGCCCCCTCCCCCTGCCCCCTGAATGTCCCATTGACTTGACTAGTCGGGTGACCAGACAGCAAGTGTAAAAAATCAGGGTGGGGGGGTGAGAGGCACCTCTATGAGACAAAGCCCCGAATATTGGCCCTGTCCCTATAAAATCGCCACATCTGGTCACCCTATCGATGAGTAACCCAGGAGCCACGGCTCCTCTCCAGAGGACGCCCAGCGGGGGCCTGGCCCCCCACCAGCGCTCGGGGGAGGGGGGGCACCTATCCCTCCTGTCCCCGCAGCCCGGCAGGGGGCTCTGTCGGGGATGGCTCCTGCTAGGAGGATGGAGAGGGACTGGCTGATTTCCATGGTAGCTGACGGCGGGAGCATCTCTCTGATCCCTTCGAGGAAGGGTGGGCCTGGGCTGCCCGTGTGATCCGCTAGCGGGTTCCATGCGCCAGCCCGCCTCCCAAGGAGAAGAATGGTGTCTCCCCACCTGGGGGGGCTCTGCCAGCTGGCCCCTCCCTCAGGAGCAGGGGCCCAAACTGCAGGGGCTGCGGGGCCTCCACATTTCATAGAGCTGGACTCCCCGGGGGAGCTGGGCCCAGCGGAGAGGGCAGGCTGCTGGGTGCTGCATGCAGGCTGGGCCCCCGCGGTGCCTGGGCAAAGCGCACACGGAGAAATGCCCTTCGGTGCCTGCAGCTGCTGGCAGGTTTTGGGCTGGAGCTGGGGGCGGGGCCTGGAGCCTGCTTAGCTCCTCCCACTCCACTGCTAAACCTGGCAGGAGTTGTGCTGGGGAATGTGGCTCTGTTCATTTGCATAAGTCGTTACCCAGCATGCTCTCCTTGCCCGGCCAGCCAGGGCTCAGGCACAGCTGGGGGGCATTGTTGCCAGGTGCCCACGTTGTTTCCTGGAACCGCCTGGCCGTTTTGGGGTACGTGAGCCCCCTCTGGCCTGGGGCAGCCCCTCCCTGCTGGGGTGGGAGCGTCACCATGCGCAGGAGCTGGCTGAGATCAGGGGAGCAGATTGTTAGCAAGGTCTCCCCTTGGTCTGCTCTACCTGTGGCAGTGTCTGAGCCCATCTACCCTCTCTTCTAACAAGACAATTCACTTCACCTCACAGGCAGAGGGAAGTAAAGGTCTCCTCAGCCCCTGCCCGCTCTTGGAAGGGGTGGGGGGACCCCATCTCCCCAGGGAAAGGTTGGAAAACCATCCACGATCCAATTTGTATCAATAAACCAGGCTCGACTAGTCGGCTTGCTGTGTCTAATTCACCATGGTGGGGTGGGGCCGTGAGGTGCCCAATTCACTGCAGCGGGGTGGGGCCATGAGGTGCCCAATTCACCACGGCAGGGTGGGGCTGCGAGGTGCCCACCGGAGCGGCTCGCGTTCGTGTCAGGCCTCGCACCATGGATTTGTATAATGGCAATAAGATATTCTCTGTCTTCTCCATCCCTTTTTTAATGATTCCCAACACCCTGTTTGCTGTTTTGACTGCCGCTGCTTGTTGCTGGGGGCTGCGTCCTGGCGTTTCCCTTTGCACCGGCACCAGGGCTGCGGCTGCCAGTTACCTGAGGGACCCAGCCTTGCTTTGCCCAGGTGAAGAAGTCACCAAGCCAGGTGTGTACGCAATGCTACGGTCTGGCAACAGGGGGCAGCACCTGTCTTTTTTGAGTTGTGGCAGCATCCCCTTTACAGGGCGATGGGGGGGAGGGAAGAATCGCTTGCAAAGCCAGGTCTCTGCTCCAGGGAGGTGGGTCAGGCACTGCAAGCGGCTGGGGCTGGGGGGGAGCTAGGCCAGCCCCCACCTACCCCCCGGAGAGGTGGGGGAGTGAGCAATCCAGCCTTCCCCTCCCCTGCCAGTCTCGGCCCAGCTGCTTTGCCTGGTGCCGGGGGTGGCACCTACCCTCCTGCCCCAGCTCACTGGAGGCCACGCGGGGTAGGACCTGGCCACTCCTCCAGCCTCCCTGCAGCCCCCTCCCCCCCCCCCGCATCCTGCCGCCTCCCCCCACTGCTCCCTTGGCTGGAGCTGCAAGCACGACCCCTCGCTCTCTGCCTCACTTTGTGCCTCTGGGGCTGGCCAGCTGCTGCCCTTCTCCCAGGCACGTGCCCCTGGCGGGATGGGTAGGGAGGCCCATTCTACTCTGAAGACACCGGGTGACCCCTTGGTGCTTCTGTGTCCTTGAATTGTGGCCTGCCTCCGTCCCCACCTCTAGGCCTGCTCTGGCCTGTCATCTCCCCATCCACACAGGGCATTGCTTCCCACGCCCCTTCCCAGCAGGGGGAGCGAGGGGGCTGCTCCCCACTGGCCCCCGTCCCCCCTCTCGGACCAGTGGATCACTGGCCCCAGGAGTGTCACCTACGCCTCACTCAGCACTTACCCAGCAGCCAGGCTGAGGCAGACGGGGATGGGCAAGCGGCCAGCCCATGGGTGAAGGGCAGGAAAACAATGTCCCAGCTGGTGAGGAAGTTCCAGGCCTGGGCAGGGCCTCTGCTCGCTCTGACCTCTTCCCCGGAAAATCCTTTCCCTGTTTGCTCTGCACACTTCCTTGTTTGGCCAGCAGGCAGGGCCCCTCCTGTGCTCGAGGTTTGGCCACCTGCTCGGTGGATGATTAACCTGCCCCGTTGGGAGGGGATGGGCAGTGGTGGGGGGGAGGGCCTCACCCCTCAACGGGGGAGGGGGGTGCGGAGAGACTGGCGCGGTTCTCTGCACCCAACAGGCTGCTGCGGGCCAAAGCTTTGTGCCTCGGGGGTTTGGGCGCAAACGGTGCCGGCGGTGGAGCGCGCCAGCCGGTGCCCGTGGCCGGGCGGGCAGCATCGTCCCAACCCCTGCAAAATCGACCTCTGTCCCTGCGTGCCCCCTGAGCGCCTCTCTGAACCTCTCTTCCCGTGGCCCCTCTGCTCGGCCCGGTGCCCCCATCGGCGCCGGCTGCGTGTGCCCCCTGCGGGGGGCACTGCCATGGGCACCGGCTCCTGGGAAGGGGATGGACCTGCCCCCGCTGCCGCTCAAACCCCGCTGGTGTTTGTAGAGCAGTAGTGGCGGTGGTGCTACCCAGTTATTGCTCCAGCAGGGATGGGCTCGGTGTTTGCTTTATCTATCAGCACCTGTGCTTTGCCCCTTCCCCACACGCCCCGTGGCAGCTGGTTTCCCAGGAGCATGGGGAGGGAGGTGGCGGGGGGGACAGGCCACCATCTCCGATCAGAGCCTGGTCATGCTAGCCAGTCCCGCCCCCAATCTCTGCCCCCAAGGGCTCACCAGCGAGAATCCACCCTATGCCTGCCAGCTGCTTTTCTCCTGAAGGGAAACGCCCTCCAGAGACAATCTTTAAAACACCCATGTACACGCTAACAAGCTTCCTGGAGATCACCCGTGCCTGGGCTGTGGGGTAGCAGGCCTTTGACACCCCCCACCCCCAACCCAAAGGGTTTCAAGTTCACCCCCACTTCCACTCAGAACAGGCACACGCTGTTATGGGGGTCTCGGTAGTAGGGCTGCCAATTTTGGTTGGACGTATTCCTGGAGATTTAATCACATGCTAATCTTTAATTAAAGATTCCTCTTTAATTCCTGGAGGGAATTAAAGGCCAATCCTGGAGGGTTGGCAACCCTACTCGGTAGGCCCAGTCCTTCCAGGGGTCCTGGCCTTTTGCTGGACCGGGCTGTTTATCCGAAAACCCTTCCTTTGTCTGCAGGTCCCTGGGGAATCTAGTCTGACCTAGTAGATCCGAATCCCTCCAGGGGGTGGCTTCAAAGAGGCTGACAATGGAGAAAGTACCTAAATCACTCGCATCAATATCGCACATCTCATCATGTGTCAACACTGTCTCTAGTGCCCTGCATTGCTGGTGTAGGTCTTCTTCAGGTATAGTGAGGAGTTTTGGAATATCGTACAACATCCAAATATACTGCTGTGTTCCTTGAGCTGCATGAAATGTTCTTCAACTGACTGTATTGCACAATCTAGCACCTGGTTAAAGAATTCAACTTTGAATTGTTGTTTGGGGTCTCTTATGGGATTATCCTGTGCCTCGTAATCAAAATGTCGTCTTCTTTGGTGACTCTTGTATTCTTGAATGGGTGGGAAAATAGCTTCAATGTGAAGTTCCTCTGCCAATTTCTGTGCACTCTTCAGAACGTTTTGAAATCCCTCATCTGACCAGTAAGACTAGGTATGACTTTGCTTTGTCCAGTTGTTCCATTGCTCCAGATATATCAAGGTCAACACTTTGGAGTCTCTTGCTTACAACATTTATTTCAAACAGTATGTCGTGTAACAACACTAAGCCACACAAAACTAAGCCACACATAAGAAGTTATGTATGTTTCTGGTGTTTGATAGGGTTTATCGCCTCCACTCGACTTTCCCATCATGTGGCACTCAGTGGTTTCAGTGTCAGAGAGGATGTTCCCAGATGTTGCTTCAAAATTTGCCATCAATGAGTTGATGCAGAGAAAAATACACAGATGCTTTGAATTACATAAAAAAAAATCAGCAGCCTCACTAGAAGCTGATGCTGCATCACTGACCACCAAGTTTAATGAGTGAGAACTGCATGGGACAAGAAAAGCTTGAGGGTTTAACTCTCGGATCCGTGTCTGCACTCCTCTGTTCTTTCTTCTTATGTTGGCGCCCTGACCTCTCATGTCAGCTATCGCAATTCCTGTATCTTCCAGCTTTTTAAGAAGCACATTTGTCATTCAGCTCCTGTAGTATCATCAATGTCAATAAATTCAGAAAATGCTCTCTGACAGTCACCATTGCAGGGACATTTTCACTAGGGTCTGTTGTTACAAAACGCACCATTAAAGTCATTTGTTCTGTATGGCTGATGTCAGGTGTGCAGTCCAGAATAACAGAGTAATATCTTGCTGACTTCAGATCTGCCTTAATCTTCTGTTTGACTTTTGTTGCCAGTAACTGTACGATCTCATTTTGAATTGTTTTTCCAAGGTAGTGGTGTGTACATTTCTTGGGTGGTTACTCTTCTTAGATGCTCCTGGAGTACAGCATCAAACTCAGCCATCAGGTCCACAATTTTAATTACGTTTCCATTGTTTGGCACATACAGCTGATCTGAAGTGCCACACAGGGCTAGGTTTTGGGTAGCAAGCATTCTCACAATGGCAATGAGCCTTTTCAGAACATTTTGCCAGTAAAGAGACTCTGATGCAATCTTCTCTTGATGCTGATCATCTATGATGGCCTTTAACTTAGTCTCATCTCAAGCTCTTTCCATCTATGGAATGCTCTCTGGTGATTTGCTGCCTTCTCATGGCATGCCAGATTTCTAGCCAAATTTTTCCTGTCCTTTGTTCCTGTAGAACCCAATGTGTCTGGAACATTATTCTGGAGAGTTTGCAACAAAAACAGTATGCAGCATTCTGGGTTTTTGAGTACATAAGCCACCATGGCCTATCCACTTTGTCACCATTGGGGATTTCACATCAGTAATGTGTTGGATGGAAACTTATATTTTCATTGTCTTTGGGGAACATGAAGTTATTCACTTGCTGTGGTCCATGCAGTGCAAGGAAGTCCCTCAGGCTACTGCGTCCACAGTCCTGGATCATCTAGACTTAAGGAACTAAACTCAGCAGCAGCTGTTCCTTGCGCCTCCACCACACTCTTCTCTGGTCTACACTTTTCTTCAGGAATGTGCATGGTTACATCCATTTGAGATGGAGATATGGATGCTGCAGTAGCTGCCAGGTCACCTGCACTCTGACTAACTGGAAGATCAGGCATCTCCTCACCATTCACATCCGCACTGGGGCCGGAAGGCTCACCGTGAACATTTGTGTCTGTGTATCTCAGGAGAGCTCCCTCCTGCTTAGCTAGATAAGCTAGATACGTTTATGGAGGGGATGGTTTGATGGGATAACATGATCTTAGTCAAAGGTCAATTCATTGCCATCAGTGGTAAATAGGACCAATGGTCAATGATGGGATGTTAGAAGTTACTACAGAGAACTTTTTCCTGGGTGTCTGGCTGGTGAGTCTTGCCCACATGCTCAGGGTTCAGCTGATCGCCATATTTGGGGTCGGGAAGGAATTTTCCTCCAGGGTAGATTGGCAGAGGCCCTGGAGGTTTTTTGCCTTCCTCTGCAGCATGGGGCACGGGTCACTTACTGGAGAATTCTCTGCATCTTGAAGTCTTTAAACCATGATTTGAGGACTTCAATAGCTGAGACATAGGTGAGAGGATTATTCCAGGAGTGGGTGGGTGAGATTCTGTGGCCTGCATTGTGCAGGAGGTCAGACTAGATGATCATAATGGTCCCTTCTGACCTTAAAGTCTATGAGTCTATGAGAAAGGCTTCCTTTGCTTTCTTTCTTTTTCTGAATGCTGCCCCAGAGGGGCGTTTTCTTCTTTCACTCATGACTGCTGTTCTGGGCCAGCTATAGTGGCTCCCAACACTCAATTGAAGGGGACAAATAAGCAGGCTGGTAGTTCCTGCTCTTTGTTCCTACTCATCCAGGTAAGGAGAGCAAACATTTAGCCTGCGAAGAACAGGCCCCAGCCCAGCATGGAACAGCTCCTGCCCTGGGGCGTCTGGGGGTGTCAGCAGGTGTAGGAGGGTTCGCCCCCAATGAACATGCCCCCACCCCTGCCGCCCGGCACAAGGGCTGGGCTCTGTCCTGCCCATGTTGGTAAAATCCAGCTTCGCAGGCAAGGGCAGAAAACGGTTTTCCTGCCAAACCAGTAAAACCAGCAGCCCAGCCAGCCAGGTGAGCAGCAGGGAAACAGGAGGTGTCAAGGCGAGGACACCTCTCCCCCTAGGGCAGAGGGCATGGGACATACCTGGCTATGAGACATATGGGACATAGGGATGTGGACTGGGAGGATGGGGGAAGGGGGAACATGTCTGGCTATGGGGCACAGGGCCGGGCCGGGAGGGGAAGGGACACACACCCGCCTATGGGGCAGGGGGACAGGTGCCGGGGTGGGGTGGGACCACATCTAGTTATGGGGGACAGGTGCCAGGGTGGGGAGGGACACACACCTGGCTATGGGGGCAGGGGGACAGGTGCCGGGGTGGGGTGGGACACACTCCTGGTTATGGGGCAGGGGGACAGGTGCCGGGGTGGGGAGGGACACACACCTGGCTATGGGGCAGGGGGACAGGTGGTGGGATGGGACACACTCCTGGTTATGGGGCACAGGGACAGGTGCCGGGGTGGGGAGGGGGACACACCCAGTTATGGGGCAGGGGGACAAGTGTTGGGGTAGGGTGGGACCATACTTGGCTATGGGGCAAGGAGCTCCCCAGCCCACCTCCCCCCATTCCTCCTTATCCTACCCAGCCCCCCATTTCCCAATTTGCTGAAGGGGGGAGTGGCTGGGACTGGGTCCTCCCCCTTGTGACTACCCTCCCCCTTTTTTGTCTCCCTCCCCAATCTGCGGGGGGGGGGGGGGGCAAGGAGTCTCTCCCCCCACGTCTCCCCCCATACATGGAAGAAACCTGCCCCCTCTTCCCACCCGTGGCGGGAGGTGTCCTTGAGCCAATCAGGAGCGGGCTGGGATGGGGGCTGGCAGCCCGGCGGCCAATGGGCGCAGGGAGGGGCGGGGCCTTATGTCCGAGCTGGATACAATGTAGCGCTGGAGCGATTCCGCTACGGAGGCGGCAGCCGTGGGGTGCCTGGGTCGGGGGTTTTGCTGCTGCCGGGGGTCCCGGGGCGGAGCCGGCCGCTCCCCGCTCTGCTAACGCGGCCCTGGGAAGGTAACGGTGCAGCGGGTCCCTTGACACCCCCCCCAGATCTGGGGGGCTTTAGATCGGAGCGGCCCCACCCCCATCTCTCCCCACACCTCTGCCCCACTCCCACCCCCCGGTGTCTCCCCCCACCCCGTCTGCCCGCATCCCCCTGACACTCCATCTCCCATGGGGGTGCTCCCTTCCCTCTCCCTCCCATGTCCCCCCGAGTCCCTCCCAGTGCCCCCATCCTCCCAGCACCCCACTTGCCCTAGGGCCCCCCCTTCCCTCTGTTCCTGGGGGCTTCTTCCCTGGCACCGCCCACTCCCCTTCTTACCCCCTCCATCACCTCGTGTCCCCACCCCCAGGGTTTCTCTGTTCTCCCCCTTCTCCCCCACCCTAGTGTCCTCCCTCTTGGGGGGGGGGGTCTAGGACTGCCCCCCCACCACACCCCTTGTGAGCCCCTTTGGTAGGGGGCTCAGCCCTGAGTCTGGCACAGATGGGGCAGCGAGAGAGGGCATCTCTCTCTGCCCACCCCGCTCTCTCCCTTGCCGTGGGGCTGCCCCATCCGCTTGGGTCCTAGGATCGCTCCCTGTGGAAGGTTGTGCCCTGGTGCCCGACCCCAGGGTACCCTGGGGCCCTTTGTCGTTCTCTGCTCCTGTCCCTTAATCCCCTGGCCCCCACGCGCCACTTGGACGGGAAGGTGACCCTACCGGGGCTCCCATTCCAGGGCCCCTGGACCATGCCTGAGCCCCCTGAAGGGCCCCTTGCCCGGGCAGGGTTGTTCCTCCGGACGCTGGGGTACAGAGGGCAGAGCCGGTGCCTGGGAGCGGGCAGGGGGTACGCCGGGCTAACCTGTGTCCCCGCATGGTGGTGGTGACCGTTTCCTGAGCCGGCTCTAGCCCAGAAGGCCCCCGTTGACTCTGTTAGCCCAGCCCCAGGGGTGAGGGGATCGCCCCCTACTGCAAACAGAAGAAGAACCTGGGCTGTGGGTGCTATGGGGTTAATTTAATTCTGGGGGTCCCACTTCGGGAGAGGAGGCCAGTCCGGCTGTAAGGGCCCAGAGGCCTGGCTCTGAGCCCTCCAGGGGCAGGCGAGTAAGAGCCCAGCTTTGAATGGAAGGTGGGGGGGGGCGGCTTGTTGGGGGTGCCAGGTGTGAGTGGGGGGTGCCCCTGGAGCGGGGAGATGGAGGTGGCAGGGTGGGTCTCGGGGGCTGTCTGGATCACTTGAATCAGAGGGCGTTCTGGGTGGAGGGGGGCAGGAGATGGGGGTGCTGGCTGGGGGTCCCCTTGGATGCTGGGGTGGGAACCTAGAGCATGTGGAGGGTCCTTTAAGGGCGAGGATACTGGCTGCACTTGGGGGGGGGGCATGGAGGGCACTTCATGGGGGTGTCACAAGGGGGCATGGAGGGCACTGGGTGGGTGGCCTAGGTGGGGAGGAGACCCAGGGGGGCCATGTAAAAGGCGCTGGGTGGGTCTGTCCCTCTGTCCATCCACCCCCTCCCTCCCTCTAGCAGGGTCTGGCTGGGCAGAGAGCCCCCCCCCCGTTGCTATGGAAACCCCGCCCCATCTCTCGTTTGCTGTGGCCACCAGCCCTTCCCAGCAGCCTGGGGGGGACGGGGGTTGGGGCGCTCCTCCGATCCCGACCACCTGTTGGAGGCTCTGGGGAGCTGCCGGCTGCCTAGGGGCTCCGCTCTCCTGGTGAGTGATGGGGGGCGGCTCCCCCCAGATGCTTGGGGGCAGGGATGGCAAAGGGGCTGGGTGGGGGAGACACGGCCCATCATGGGGCGGGGAGGCTTGAGCTGGTGGAGGGGGGGGGGTCTGGTTCCCCCCCACACCCCCGCGTGGCTGCCCAGCCCCATAGATTCCCTGAACGTCCCGGCGTCACCCATTGGGATGGATTGACCTAGTTTAGACCCGACTGCTGCTCTCTGGTCGTCTGCCTGTGCTTCCACCCCCCATCCTCCCGCTCCAGCTCTCTGGGGGCTTGGGGTCACTTCCACCTCATTCCTGACCCAGCTCTGAGCCCGGAAGGGGGCCCTGGAGCAGAAGGGCAGGACCTGCCCAGTGAGGGGAGACGGGGGCCGTGAGGGGCGCAGGGGGCGGAATAGCCTCTGCCAACATCCCGCCTCTGCTAGCGGTTGCCCAGGCAGACCCGTTGGCTGGGTCCCCCTGGAGTCGCTAGCATCCCCCTGGGGTGGGAGCTCAGCATAGGGTTCCCTCTGAAGAACGATGCCCCCCCCATTTCCTGCCCCCGCCCCCAGCAGGGCAGGCCCTGGAGATGAGCCCCTATCCTCCTCCTGGCAGTCCCAAGTGGCCAGCTCTGATCTGCCATGCAGGGGAATTGGCCCAGGACCCTCCCTGTCTGTGCCCTGATCAGTGGCCCATTGTTCGCCCTGGGGGCTGAGCTCCTGGGGCTGGGGTGGGGCTATCGGGGTCAGAGGCCAAACCCTCTCATCTCACTGTTGGGGGGGGGGGAGGGGCGTGCCCCTGCCCCATGGCATGTCGGGCCCCCCCGGCCCCTTCCATCTGCACATGTGTCGTGTCCCCCCCCCCCGCTAATATGTATCTCAGTCTTCATTTCCCAGGCCCCTGGTGGCTGCTTCTGCACCGAAGCCGCGTCCTGGGACCCCTCCTCAGCCCCCCTCCTGGACTGTTTGTTCTCTCAGCCCCCTGGGACCTGGGGATTAATTAGCAGCCGCCGCCACTTAGATCTGATTAATAACGGAAGGTGCTCACGTCGCCTGCTGGGTTTTGCGGGGCGGGTGGGCGGGGGGAAGTTGTGCCCCCTCCTCCATTTATCTGCCACCTCCATCGACCTTTGACTTTGCCTTGCTGGGGAAGGTGATGGGGCCACGCTCCCTCGTGGGTCCGGTCTGATGCCAGCTGCCGCGTGGACTCGGTCAGGGTGGTGCCCGCTGTCCGCACGGGCTCGCTGCCGGCGGGCCCCTCCCTGCGCTGCTCGGGTCGCTCAGCGGCATCCCGAATCGCGGCCGCCGCGAGTGGTGCTTGCCCAGTGGCTGGGACGGGGACGTTCCCGGCGAATGTGCCCCTGGCTGGCTTCCCCATCTCTGCTGTCGCCCCGGGGTGTGTGTGTGGTGGGGGCGGAGGGGGGAACTGGGGCGCGAGCCCCATCCCAGCTCGCTCGGGGCTACGAATGTTGCAGAAGGAACTGGGGAGAGGGGAGAGTGTCCTGAAGGGGCAGAAATCCTGGCCAGGTGGGGGGAACAGCTGGGGGCAAAGTGCTCAGATCCTGCCCTCCAGGATCCTGGCAGGGCGTGGGCACTGGAGCCGGGCGTTTCCTGGCTCTGTCTCTGCCCCTTTATGGGTTTAGCTTTGGACTCTGCTCCTGTCCCATCTGAGCCCGGCTGGCAATTAATGATTAAGCCGCAAGGTGAGGGGAAGAGTTGCCCCTTCTGCCCCCCCCACCCACCCACCAGCAGCCTGACCCGCGCTCTCCCCCTAGGCTGTGTGAAGCCCTCCCTGGGCAGCCGGGCAGCATGGTGCTGACGGGCTTCAAGGGCTCCTGGCTGGCCTTCCACGTGGGCATCGTGACCGGCTTCATCAGCACCTTCTACCTGCTCAATGGCCTGCTCTGGCCGCAGCCCCCGGGCGCCGAGAGCCAGACGTCCCATCCTGACGTCGACCCCTTCTGGGTCATCCAGCACCCGGCGCTCCTCAGCGCCGGCCACCCGCACCTCTCAGGTGGGCAATGCCAGCAGTGGGGGGGGGGGGCACTGGGGGGTGGAGGGATCCTGCAAGGGCTGTGGGGCGCGGTGGCTGAACGGGGGGCTGTGGATTGATCATGCAGAGGCTGGGGGAGGGAATTGGGCAGCCAAGCTGGGACCAGGGGCCGTGTGGTGGACACAGGCGGGCCAGGGCTCTCCAGCAGCGTTTGCACCTGGGGGATCCCCTCAGGCTGATCCTGGCAGCCACACTAGGGGGATCGGGTGCCGTTCTCCGCTCGGCAGCAGCTCCTGTGCTGGCTGGCAGGAGACCCCCGGGAAAACACCAGCCCCCTGCGGCCTTCACACCCCAACCCCCTTCGGGAGGCTGCTTGGTGGAGACAGAGGAAATCCTGGCGCTGGGACGGGGATCGTTCCTGGAGGCAGGGAACCCCTGACGCAGCTTTGGGGATGGGCAGAGCGTACACTGGGCACCAAGGCAGGAATTGCTCCCAGGGGGCGGGCGGCAGGAATTGCTCCCAGGGGGCGGGCGGCAGGAATTGCTCCCAGGGGGTGGGCGGCAGGGGGGGGAACTGGAGAATGGTCCCTCCTGGGCAGTTTCACGCTGTCCTAGATTTATGGCAGTTTCAGTAAATGAGAGAGGCCCGGCCCCCCGCCCACCTCGCCTCCCATTGTCCTTGCCCAGTTCGGCGTGTACACCAGGTTGGATGGGCTCCGGGAGGCCCTGGCACTGGTGCCCGCAGCTACCCGCAGTGCCAGGGGCCAGCTCAGTCTTGGGGGGGGGATTGGGGAGGTGGGGGTGACTCCCCCGGCCGCCCCCTAATGCTCTTTCTGCCCCCAGGGGAGGTCAGCACGACCGCGGCCGAGCTGTACAGCAAGGTGCGGATCCTGTGCTGGGTCATGACGGGCCCCAGCAACCTGGAGACCAAGGCCCGGCACGTCCAGGCCACGTGGGCCCGGCACTGCAACGTGGTGCTGTTCATGAGCTCGGTGCAGGACGACGGCTTCCCTGCTGTAGGGCTGGACACCAAGGAAGGCCGGGACCAGCTGTACTGGAAAACCATCCGGGCCTTCCACTACGTCCACCAGCACCACCTGGAGCAGGCCGACTGGTTCCTCAAGGCGGACGACGACACCTTCGTGGTGCTGGACAACCTGCGCTGGCTGCTGGCCAACCACACGCCCGAGGCGCCCGTCTACTTCGGGAAGCGCTTCAAGCCGTACGCCAAGCAGGGCTACATGAGCGGCGGGGCCGGCTACGTCCTCAGCAAGGAGGCCCTGAGGCGCTTCGTGGAGGGCTTCAGGACCCAGGTGTGCGCCCACACCAGCTCGGTGGAGGACCTGGCGCTGGGCCAGTGCATGGAGAAGATGGGGGTGCGGGCGGGGGACTCCCGGGACGCCGCGGGGCGGGAGACGTTCCACCCCTTTGGGCCCGAATCCCACCTCACCGGGAAGTTCTCCAAGAGCTTCTGGTACTGGAACTACTGCTACTATCCCATCGTAGAGGTACGTGGCCGCCTGCATCCCACCCCCACTCCCCCGCTCACGTGGTATCCTCTGGGCGTGGATGCCCGTGGCTGTGTTCCCTTCCCCTCCCCTGGGCCTGGGGGCCTGGGCTGCATTTATCGCCCCCACCCCCCGTGACATCCTCCGGGCGTGGGTGCCCAGGCCGAATTGAGCACAGGCCCTGCTGTTCTGGCTTCTCCGTGGCCAGGGGAGATGGTTCCATGGTTAAGGCCGGGGTGCCAGGTGCCCAGCCCGCAGGCCTCTAAGACACCCTGGCAGCGCGTAGACCCCGGGTAGCTGCCTGGGTCCCACTGGTGGCCTCCTGTGGAAGGGGCGGGTCTCAGCCCCACGTTGGCTTGGTCCCTGAGGCCTCTGGTAGTTTTCAATGCTGGGGCTCCTGCGGACGGACAGCTCGCAAAGCTGCTGGGGATCACGGTGCCCCGTGGAAGCTAGCGGATAAGTGGGCAGGGCAGAGTTAATAGCATTAGCTGGCCAGCAGTGCCGCCCCGAGGGGGGCCAGATCCTGGTCCAGAGCCGATGCGCCTTCTGCCCCCAGGGGAGCAGGGATGGGATTGGGGGCATGGAGGGGGTGGAGGGAGGTCCCTCACGCTGCCTGTTTGCTGCTCATTGGAGGCTCCTGGCAGGATGCACCAGGGGGGTGGGTGGGAAGGGGGGCGATCTCTCCTGGGGCTGCTCCTCCTGCCCCATTCGCCCCCCTTCGCGCGGCTCAGGGCCTCTCCCATGACCCCTTGCCCTCCCGCGCTCCTCAGGGCCCCCAGTGCTGCTCCGACCTGGCCGTCTCCTTCCACTACGTGAGCCCCGAGCTGATGTACACCCTGGAGTTCCTGACCTACCACCTGCGGGCCTACGGCTACCGCTACCGCTACCAGCCGCCCCTGCCGGAGAACGCCGCCCTCCTGCTGCAGCGCCAGGGGCGGCCGAAGGCGGGCAACGCTACGCTGCTGGTGCAGGGCTCCAAGAGACTGTAGGGGGGCTGGGAGGAGGCGGTCGGTCCGGGATCGGGCGTCCAGAGGCTCCGTGCCCGATGTGGGGAGCTGGCGCCCTGGGCGAGCCGTGGCAGCCCCTGTACTGGATGATGGAGGGGGGTGTCTCGGTCTGGCTCCCATCCTATTTGGCACTAACTGCCCCCCTCGCTGGTAGAGGGGTGGAGGCCCCCCCCCCAGAGAGTGTCTCCTCCAGGGCAAGGGGGGGCCTGGGCTGGGGCGGTTCAGCCTCCTGGCCCGTGTCTCTGGTGCCACGCTTCTGCCCTGGCCCCCTCCAACAGACCCGATCCCTAGGAGATCACTGGAGCCCAACTGGTGGTGACTTGGGGAAGGGGAGGCTGGAGCTACATTTGGTGGTGAGGGAGGGTCCTCGCAGCCTCCCCCCCCCCCCAGTCAATAGGGCAGGGGCACAGGGAGATGAGGCAGGTAGCCCAGGCCACTGAGGGGCCTGTGGCGCTCTGTCTGATGGGCCCTTCCTGGAGGGGGCTCAGTCTGGCTCAGTCCATGGGCCCTGGGGGCTTTATAATGGGGGGTGGTAGGCTCTGTCCCAAGGAATGAGGGGGCTGGGAGCAGCCATCTCTCCCCCGCCCCCGCCTGCAGGGGGGCCTGGAGGGTGTGAGGTCTGAGGAGGGCACATGTGGGACAGGGAGCGGGCACGTTTCTCCGTTGTGCAGGGAGAGGGAGGAGCTGGGACGCCGGGATGAGGGGCACATGGGGTGGCGTGTGATGAGGGTGGCAAGGTGTTCTGGGAGCAGGGTCTGGCTGGGAAGAGAGGCCCTTGGCAGGGGCGGGCGGGCATGCGAGAGGCAGAAGCGCTGCCCTTGGCTGGAGGCCCGACCAATCGCAAATTGTGGGCGGAGAGAGACCCCCGTGGCAAGCCACGGGCAATACCACTACAGGCTTGGGGGGAGGGATAGCTCAGTGGTTTGAGCATTGGCCTGCTAAACCTAGGGTTGTGAGTTCAATCCTTGAGGGGCCATTTAGGGATCTGGGGCAAAAATTGGGGATTGGTCCTGCTTTGAGCAGGGGGTTGGACTAGATGACCTTCTAAGGTCCCTTCCAACCCTGATATTCTATGATACATGGTGAGGGGGCCACGGGTGATACCACCGCTTCCAGGTTTGGCTGGAGCCCTGCCACGGATCAGTCCACTGCATGGTGAGGGGGCCATGGGCAATACCACCGCAGGCTGAGCTGGGGCCCTGCCACAGCTCATACTGCTATGGGTGAGCAGGCCACGGATCAGACCACTGCAGGGTGAGGGGGCCAGGGGCTGAGCTGGAGCCCTGCCACAGATCAGACCACTGCATGGCAAGCAGGGGCGTGGCAATGGATTGTACCACTGTGGGGTGATGGGGCCAAGGATCGTACCACTTTGGGGTGAGCAGGAACCCCGCCGCAGATGGCACCACTTCACAGCCTCACTTGTGACTTTTCTTTGTTTTGTGACATGCCCGTGACAGCCCACGTGGCGCACTGGAGCAGGGGGTCTCATCCCTGTCCTGAGGGGGGCTCATGGGGCTTTGGGGTGAATAAACACTGCTTTGGTTTTTGTAAAGAAAAGAGCGATGAGCTGGCTTTAGCTTCCCCTCCCCGGGGTACCGCAGCTGTGTCTGGGCTTTGTCTATGTAGCTTTGCAATATGGGGATGACGGCATGGCCCAAATGCAGCTGGCTCTGGGGTGGAGGGCAGCGACTGCACAGCAGGGGTGGGAGGCGAAGGGACACTAGGGTGTGAGATCTGTGCTGGCAGCCAGAGGGGAAGGAGGGGTGGTTCGGAGTTAACTGTGGCTAGGCCTGGTGGTTCAGCGGGGGAACGGCTGGATAAGGACAGGTGCCTCGGAAGGAGCTGCTGGCACTTTGCTACATTCACACACACACACACACACCCCGCCCCCATCCCTGCAGAGGTAGCCACGGCCCAACCAGGACCAGCCGGTGAGACCGTCTAGAGAGGTGCCTTGCTGGTGCCGGCTGCTGCGCGAAGGTGGCTGCTCCCCCAGGCTCTGAATTGGCTCTGATGCGGTGTGTAGCTGCCAGATGCCCGGAGAGTGGAAGGCGTGTGGGTGATCTCACCCCTCCCCAGAAAGACGGGGCTGAGCCAGGATTTGTGCCAGGTCTGGGGGCGGAAGAGGAGGCCCCATTGCAGCCTGGCAGGGTCTCTTGTTTGCTGCTCCGAGCTCAGCTGGGTGGCTGCAGCAGGGCAGGGGGCTCGGCTTGGCCACGATCCCCACCTGCCCAATCGATGCCGCCCCTCCTGCAGCAAAGTGCCCCGGGGGCTGCTGGGCAGCTCCCGCCCCCCAGACTGGGCCAAAAAGGCCAGTGCCGGCGTGAGGTGTATGAACAGCAGTGTCGCGTCTCAGACACGGGCGGTAATTGACCCGATCGGCGCGTGGTGGGAGACCCCTGGGCACCGCGTAGGGTGACCAGACAGCAAGTGTGAAAAATCAGGACAGGGGGTGGGAGGGTAATAGGAGCCTATATAAGAAAAAGACCCCAAAATCGGGACTGTCCCTATAAAATCGGGACATCTGGTCACCCTAGCACCGCGGAATCGGAGAGAGGCCAGAGGAGAGCAACCACAATAAAAAACCGGCGCCCCCAGGGAAGGTGGAAAGACCCGGGCGTGCTTAGGCGGCTGAGAGGGGACCTGCGAACAGCCGCTAAGGGCTGCTGTAAAGAGGACAGGGGTCAAGGGGTCGCCGTGTCTGCTGAGGGGAGGGGAAGAGTAACAGGCCTGATCTGCCGCGTGGGCGATTTGGGGCGGATATCAGGGAAAACTTTCTACCTCGCCCGGGCTGGAACCGGCGGCCTGGGGCGCGTTTCAAGAACAGGTTGGACAATCACCTGTCAGGGATGCTCTGGTACAGGGGGCGGGACCGCCCCTTCCAGCCTGACATGTGAGCCTCCTACATCCGCCCCGCCCCGCCCCTGCTCCCCTCTCCCTGCATTGCCTGACCCCTCAGACTTCCCCACGCCCAGTCCCACTTGCTTCCCATCCGGCCCCCTCTTCCTGCCCCACACCCTGCCACACCGCCTCCCCACTTAGGGTGACCAGATGTCCCGATTTTATAGGGACAGTCCCGATTTTGGGGGCTTTTTCTTATATAGGCTCCTATTACGCCCCACCCCCCATCCCGATTTTTCACACTTGCTGTCTGGTCACCCTAACCCCACTTTGCCCTCGTCTTCCCACATCACCTTCCCCCCCTGCTCCTCAGGTTCCAGCCTGGCCCCTCCCGTCCAGCGCTTGCTGACATGGGGAAGGGAAATAAGGAAACGGTTCAATGTATTTTGAGCAGCTGGAAAGGCAGCAAAGGATCCGGTGCCTTGTCCCCAACCATGCCCCCCGTCCCCTCTCCCAGCCAGAGCTCTGCTGCCCCCGGGTCACCCGTCAGGAACCCCTGGCTCAGGGTGGCACCAAGCATTGCAGCCATGTCCCGTGCTCAAACCTGGGCATGCAGGACTCAGGCTCTGGGCGGCCCACGGGTCTCTGGAGGGGTCAGGCAGGGTGGGGTTTCTCCCCTGGGCTGCAGTGGGGGGGGAGTGGGGTCTTGCTGGCCCACGAGGTGTTGGGAGTTGGCCCTGGCAGGAGACCAGGCCAGCTGGACCAAGGATCTGGCTCAGGATGGGCCTGACAGAGCGGGCCCCCCTCCGGAGTCACCTCTGGGAGTCACCTCCCCTTTCTGTAACCACGAGCCACCCGCTCAGCAACCGTCTCCTCAAACAGACGCCCCTAGCGGCCCCTCCTAGTGCAGACAGCGGCTGCCCAACGCCCTGTGCCGTGTGTTCGTGCCACAAGGGCACCGGGCAGTGGCACCCTAGATGGGACCCTGCCCGTCAGCATGTCCAGCTGAGAGCGAAGCTCCCCGTGGAACCGCGTTCACCCCTTGGCCTTGTCCCTCCGCTCTTGGGTTCCCGTGACCTGCAGGTGCATCAGGGCGGGATCTGGCCGCGGCAGGTGCTCGGTGCCAGGCCCCGACCGGGGTGCCGTGTGACGTGGGAGTGACTCCGGGGTGGGGCTTGGGTGTAGTTGCCTGTGACGCGCGGCTCTACCGTGTGCACATTTCCAGGGTAAGGTCAGTCTCTTTGCTGCTCCCCGGGGAGGTGAAGCTGCAGCCTCCGCGGAGAGCCCAGGGAGTGGTGGCAGGCCTGGGGCAAGCCAGCCTAGCCCTCGGCAGGAATGAGAGCAGGACGAGCTGATCCCTCGATCCCTCCAGCTGATGTGCAGGAGGATAAAGGTGAGCAAATGACGAGGGTGCAGCACCCAGAGCCCAAGCCTGATGGGGACAGACACACTCAGCTGCCTTCACACTGGCCCGGGCCCCGGTGATACGGCAGCACCAGGGGTTAATGAAGGTAGCCAATAGTCCCCCCCTCCCACAGGGGATCACAGAGCCAAGCAGCATCCAGGGACCCCAATACTCCCTGACCTGGCTCTGGGGCTGGGGAGGGGACGGTGGTTCCCTGCAGAGGGGGTGGGGAGTGAGATCAGTGGTCCCTACACAAAAAGACCCCTCTGTCTGGGATAGCTCAGTGGTTTGAGCATTGGCCTGCTAAACCTAGGGTTGTGAGTTCAATCCTTGAGGGGGCCATTTAGGGAATCGGGGGCAAAAATCTGTCGGGACAGTATTTGGTCATGCTAGTGAAGGCAGGGGACTGGACTGGATGACCTTTCACGGTCCTTCCAGTTCTAGGAGATAGGCACATCTCCATTTATTTATTTTTTTCTCCTGGAGGGCTGCGGCCCAGTGGAGGGTGCAGGTTTAATGCCCGGGGTGGCCACCAGACGTTTGTCGGTGGGTTCTGGGCAGGAGGCAGCTTTTACTCTAGGAACTCGGCACTTAGTCCCTGCAGGGGCCAAGTCGCTCCCTGTGAGCAGTGCCCGGCTGGAGGAAGCCTCTGATTAACCTCTCCGTGCGGACGCCTAATCAGGGCCCTGTGGCACCAGGGCCCCATCCAGATAGGTGACGCAGAGACCTAGCCCGCTCTCAGTTGCAGTCGGGGCATTGTGGGATTGTTGCAGGAGGTCTGTGCGTGCTGCTACAGGGGATGCATCATCAGGTGGATCAGTGCCAAGACCAAAGGTGGCAGGTGACAGAGACAAACGGGGGGGAGGAAGGGGACTGGGTGCTCAGATGAGATGTGGGAGGAGATAGGGGCTGAGCACATGAACAACTGTTGGGGACTCAGTATCCAGGCAGTGTCTTGACCCAGCATGTGTTTCAGGTGTCCTCCCACCCCCCCGAGAAGTGGACAAAAGGCAGGGTCCCGGATCAGGGGAGTTTCTATGTTTCGTTTGGTTCCGATTTGGACCCAGGCCAATTTAAGCGGAACGGGGTTTCCTGGGGACCGGGCAGCCTGAAACTGCCGTGGTCCTTGTCAGTTTCACATCTGCAATCCAGGGCCCCCCCAGGCTCTGGGGACAGCCCTGCCATGCACACTGCCCCAGCACCTCGGCGTTTCCAGACACCGGGCCGGCTTGCTGCCCAGGCTCGGGACTTGGGCAGGCCGGGGAAGCCAGCTGGCCAGGCGCAATGAACCCAGAAGCCCTGGCTCGGACTGGGGTTCTCTCGGGGCGCCAGCTGTGCGGCAGGGAGCCCGAAAGCCCTGGATGCAACCACGGACCTTGGAAGACCGGGGAGCCCCACAGCCCTTCCAGAAACCAGGCAGGTGCCGTCAAAGCCCCTGCCTGTGACTGACTGAGTGTTCGTTGAACCCAAGGAGGTTCCGCGAAACATTTTGGTTTTGATGGAATCGGCAAACATTTCTGCCCAGCTCAAAACCTACCTGTTCTGTTGCCTCTCCCCCAGGTCCCCGCCGGCCCCCAGCAGCCCACTTCTCCATGAACCAGCTGATACCGACCCACAGGAACAAAGCAATGGCCGGACTGGCTCAGAACTGAGGTCCATTGAACCTAGGGGCCTGTCTGACGGTGCCTGGCACCAGACGCTTCTGAGGAATTTGCAAGAAGCCCCCAGTCGGCAGATATGGGATAAACCAGCCCCCGCCCCAAACTCTGTCTCTCTCTGGTGTGTAACAGAGATGAAAGCAGGTGGTTTCATGCCCCTTCCAGAATTTGCCAGCATTAACTAGCCTAACAGTTGTTACCCATTGCAATGTCCAATCCTGTTTTGAATGCCGAGCCTCAGATAGTCATGTGGCAAGGAGTTCCACAGTCCAACCAGGTGTCATCTGCAATAAGTATTTCCTTGGCTGTGCAGAGAGCTCTGTGGGGGTGGGAGCCGGCTCTGCGTGCGTCCCTTGATCGCTGCCAGCACTAGCAGACCCCTGCGTCGTGGGCAGGCTGCTTATTCTGGGTCACCTCATACAGATCGGACGTGCCGCCTCGCCATGAAGCTCCTCGCCAGGACACGAGAGCTGTGGCTTTGCCTAGGCATGGCCGTGGGGCTTGCCATGGGATTTATCGTCATCTACGCCTTCAGGACAGAGCAGAGCGTGTCAGCGCCGGTGCGAAGACCCCACTCCTACCTTCCCCACCCAGGTGAGGGATGGACAGTCTTTCTAATGCCATAGCTGACCCCTCCCCCAGTCCTGGGTCAGGGAAATCCCCCTCCAAGGGTTGTCAGTGCAGATTTCACTGGTCCTGGGGAATGAACAGAGGAAGTGTGGTCTAATGGGTAGAGCACTGGCCTGGGCATCAGGAGACGTCGTTTTATCGGCGTCTCTGCCACTGGCCTGATGGATGACCTGGGGCAAATGCCTGCCCCTCGCTGAGCCTTGGTTTTTCCATCTGCAAAATGGGGCTAAGGACGGTGCCTTCAGTGACCAGGGGCTTTGAGATCAGCGGCCGGGCAGGGCTCCGTAAGAGCTAGGCAGCGTTATTAGTGTGCGAAGGGGCAGGAGCCCGGCACTGGTGCAAGGCGAGGAATCTCCACAACCTCTGCGCTCAGTGCGTGGGTCCCAGCGCTGCTGCCAGTCTCCCAGGGGTGCTGCGCAAGGAGCGGCGAGCGGAAGCCCTTGGGATGGGCGCCAGGGAGTGAACCAGGCCTGTCTGCAGCAAAGGAGCCAGGCTCCGTAGCCGGGGCTGTCCCACTCACCTCTGTCGGAGAGGGGGTTGTAATGCAGCCGGCCTGGCCGAAGGGCCATTGCACGGGAGTGGGGGTGGTGGAAATGGCCGAGTCCCTGTGCTGGGACATAAGTAGGGCCATACCAAATTCACGGCCATGAAAACTGCATCACGGACCGTGAAATCCAGTCTCCCCAGTGAAACCTGTATAGTAATGGGTAAAAGCACACAAAAGACCAGATTTCACGGGGGGAGACCAGCGTTTCTCAAACTGGGGGGCACCAGGTTATTGTAGGGGGTTCGCTGTATGGCCACCCTCACTTCTGCGCTGCTTACAGAGCAACAGCTCAGAAGTATGGGTGGTAACACCGTACCACGCCACCCTTGCGTCTGTGCTGCGGCTGGAGGAACCTGTGACAGGATCCCCGGGGTATAACCTGGAACCACTGTGCCCCCTTAACTCTCCAGCCTGGGCTGTCTCTCACAATGCTTTGCTAGTGACAAGCCGCAAACCCCTCCAGGTGTAGTGATCACTCAACACAACCAGCTAGATTACATGAATGCTTCCAGAGCCACTCCTGAAACACACAGAGAAAGGCACGAGCCGAACAACCCCCCAGCTCCCAGCACTGTACCCCAGGAATATACCATCTTGCACTTCTCAAGACGAGCAGTGCAAATGTATCAACTGGTTCCTCACTTCATCAATGGAAAGTGGACATACACCAGCCTTCGCAAACCTGAGTAGATTTGCCAAACGCTTCAGGCAAACTCACTAGTAAAGATGAACAGTAAAATAAGTGTATTGACTGCAAAAGATAGATTTTAAGTGATAGGCAAAAAGTCAGAGTTAGTTGCCAAAAGAAAAGAAAATATAAGCACGCAGTTTAAACTCTCAACCTTATTAGACTGGGCAAGGTCTAGATTAAGCAGCATTTTTCTCACCCCCAGTGAATATTGCAGTTCATAGGACACAGGTTTTTACCCTTAATCTGGACAAGCCTCCTCTCTTGGAGTCTTCAGTCTTCTGAGCGTCCTTGTTTCTTGCAGCCAATGTTCCCTCTAATTTTTGACAGGCCGTGTGTGCAAAAAATTTCTTCTCTGCAAATTGCAGCATAGGTGGGGGAGGGAGAAAGGCCAAGCATGGGGCCCCTGTTGCTCTGTTTTATACCCCAAGGGCACGTCTTCACTGGCAACGTTAAAATGCTGCCGTGGCAGCACTTTAATGTGGCTTGTGTAGCCGCGGCTCTAAAAAACCCACCCCCACGAGGGGAATAGCTCCCAGCGCTGGTGCACTGTCTACATTGGCACTTGCAGCGCTCAAGGGGGGGGGAGGGTTTCACCCCCCTGAGTGAGTACGTTGCAGCGCCGTAAAGTGCCAATGTAGACAAGTCCTAAATCCATGTGCTTGGAGAACACAAGTCCAGGCATGTCTGGGAGCGTTGCTGAGTCTCCAGGCAAGGTGGAGCAATTCCCCTGGTGTGGCTTATGGAGGTGAGTCATTGAATTGTAGCTACCTTGCGGGACAATGGCTGTTGATGGGTGTTTGACACCTGCCCTGGTTGTGGACTATTTTCCTCGCTGTTGTCTCTGGTGAGCTAAAATCTGGCTGATTCCCCAATTTACAGGACGTTTTACTGACAACCATGCAACACAATCGCATAACTTCATATGCACTAATGATATACATATTTAGACAGAACAATGGCTTTCAGCAGAGCATAACCTTTCCCCTGATACCTCACATGACATGCTTTATACGCAATATCACAATTATATATAAATGAGGGATATGGGGGTTACAGGGTGCTCCCCCAAGGTATAGAATCTCACACCTCCCCCCTTAGTTTACTGCCAGAGGGTTAGTCACTGCCTATCTCGAAGGCAGTTTGTGTTATGGTTCTTTTGGCATACATCCCATCAAGGCCATGAGGCGGTGTGCCTCAGTTTCCCCCTTCACACAGCAAACCAGATATGTTACGGTTTCTCAGCTGTGGTGAGCTTTAAATCTGTTTACAGGCATTAACCGAGAAGCGGCGTTATCACACGCTTTCTTAATATTACAGGTGACCTCAGTTACCATTTCTAGCATGTCCCAAGGCTCTTCCCGAAAATGGTGCCTAATGTAGCTTATCACAAGGTTTAACATTGGTATCAAAATTCTTATCCCCAGACTTAACATGAATATTGACATTTTGATCCCAGATGGGTGTTTACAAGTATTTTGATGGTACAACGCCTTCTGTTCAGAGAGTCTGGTTTGAGGTTGGCTTGTTTGACTCCCTCCCATGTAATCAGTCACTGGCTTTTCTTTCCCTCCCTCCAGTGTTCCCTTCTGCCTGGGTTCTTATTTTAATCATGTTTCTGGGATTTTAGTATCTCAGGGTCTGGCAAGACAGGGCTCCAGGGGGATCCGGCACGTTGGCTGGCCCTTTGGGGAGCTGCCTCCCGACCCCAGGACTGTACATGTGCAAAACATCCAGCTTCCTTTTTGAGGTTAACCTTTGTTTCCTCCCTCCCAGCACTGAGTCCTTCCCTCCCCCCTTTTCCTAGAGGGCTTTTATCTGTGCTGTCTGGGCTTGGTGTGTTCACCCTTTGATCCGATTCACCTTTTTCCAGCAGCTTTCCCATGACTGCTCCCTGTCTCTCACCAGCCTGGGGGGAAACACCCCCCTCTCTGTCAGTTGGGTCATTTGTATTCTGGCAAACTACTGTGATGGAGTAGGGAGTGGGGAGTTTTGCCCTGGGACCTGCATTGGTGCTGGGATATCAGAGGGTGACTTCACTTGAGGGATGATACCTGAGCATGTAACCTGAGCCCAGGAGGGGGGTGAGGCCAGGTGACACCTTCTGCCCAGGAAACTGGACAAAGGCTGGAGGAGGAGCTGGGGTTGTGGCAGGGTGAGAGGCTGGAGGGGGTTTCAGTTTTGGAGCTGGCTGGAGAAACGGAGGGAGGCCCAGATCCGAGATCTGGGCTCCTACCCCCCAAGATGGAGCTGACTGAGGGGTCCTGTTCTCTGTACCTACAAGCTCTGTTTTGGACTGTGTTCCTGTCGTCTAATAAACCTCCTGTTCTACTCGGTGGCTGAGAGTCATGGTGATAGGGTGACCAGACAGCAAATGTGAAAAATCAGAACAGGAGGTGGGGGGTAATAGGAGCCTATATAAGAAAAAGACCCAAAAATCAGGACTGTCCCTATAAAATTGGGACATCTGGTCACCCTACACGGTGACCCCCCTACACACTCCATGACAACTACCACCTGGCCATTTCCTGGTTCCAACTCCTCTGTTATCACAGGCATTGGAGCTGCGTCTTGATTTAAACAGCCACGGTTACTTTCCAAAAACTCCTCGGCAATAGCATCCTGAAAAACGGGGACCTGGATTGGGGTACCCTCCGCCACCCCTTCCTCTATCCCCGAGAAGTCAGCTGTGTGACTGCTCCCCTCCAGGAGGTCGGTTGCACGGTTCCCTCTTAAAACCTGGGTCACAGGCCGAGTGCCTGGGTGCCCAGATGTTGACCCAGACATTCAGTCCTGGGCATCCTTTCCCGAGTGACCACTGAGGACACATTCCTGTACCCCCACTAGTCCTTCCCCAGTTTCCTCCTCTGGGCCCCCTTCCTCCTCTGTGCTCCCTAGGAAGGGGTCTGTCCCTTGTTCAGCTGCAAAACTCTGCCCGTTAACAACTGAGACAATTTCCTTGGTCATTGACAACATCTCTCCTGCCCCTGATCCTGCAGCATGTTGCCTTCTGCTGGAAGGAGCTAGTCTCAGCCCCTCCCATACTTGGAAGCACCCAGCTTCCCTGTAAAAAGAACGAGGAGCCTTTGTGGCACCTTAGAGACTAACACATTTATTTGTGCATAAGCTTTCGTGGGCTAGAACCCACTTCATCAGATGCATGGAGTGGTACATACAGTAGGAAGATATATACACAGAGAACATGAAAAGATGGGGGTTGCCTTACCAACTCTAAGAGACTGATCAATTAAGGTGAGCTATTAGCAGCAGGAGAGAAAAAATGTTTGTAGTGATAATCAGGATGGCCCATTTCAGACAGTTGCCAAGAAGGTGTGAGCAACCATGGGAGAAACTTAGCATGGGGAAGTAACTATCAATTTGTGTAATGACCCAGCCACTCCCAGTCTTTATTTAAGCCTAATTTAATGGTATCCAGTTTGCAAATTAATTCCAGTTCTGCGGTTTCACGTTGGAGTCTGTTTTTGAAGTTTTTTTGTTGAAGAATTGCCACTTTTAGATCTGTTATTGAGTGACCAGGGAGGTTGAAGTGTTCTCCTACTGGTTTTTGAATGTTATGATTCCTGATGTCAGATTTGTCTCCATTTATTCTTTTGCATAGAGACTGTCCGGTTTGGCCAATGTACATGGCAGAGGGGCATTGCTGGCACATGATGGCATATATCACATTGGTAGATGTGCAGGTGAACGAGCTCCTGATGGCGTGGCGGATGTGATTAGGTCCTATGATGGTGTCACGTGAATAGATATGTGGACAGAGTTGGCACCGGGCTCTGTTGCAAGGATAGGTTCTTGGGTTAGTGTTTTTGTTGTGTGGTGTGTGGTTACTGGTGAGTATTTGCTTCAGGTTGGGGGCTATCTGTCCACATATCTATTCATGTTCTCTGTATATATATATACATATCTTCCTACTGTATGTTCCACTCTATGCATCCGATGAAGTGGTCTTTAGCCCACAAAAGCTTGTGCCCAAATAAATTTGTTAGTCTCTAAGGTGCCACAAGGACTCCTCGTTCTTTTTGCGGATACAGACTAACACGGCGACCCCTCTGAAACCTGCTTCCCCGTGTTACAGAGTCACAGGAATCCTCACGCACCTCGGTGGTTTCTGAGACCCCCTGCCCCTTCTCTGGGTTCTCCTCTGGGACCCATTTCTCTCTGCTCCCTAGAGCGGGGTCTATCTCTGGTTCAGCTGCAACCTGCCGGCAGCTAACCACCTGGACAGTTCTCTCCTTGGCAGGCATCACCCCCACCCCCCTCCATCCCTTCCTGAGGTGGTGCTGCCTCCAGCCGCAGTGCGGGAGTTGGTCTCAGCCCCCTCCCACCTGGAAGCATGGCGCTGGGGGGGGGCAGTGGGGCGGCTTGCGGCGGCTGCCCTCTGGCTCCCCGCTCAAGGGGCAGCCGCGGCAAGCTGCCCCTTGTCTCCCCACTCAGCAGCTCAGCGGAGAGACAAGGGGCAGCTGTGGCAAGCTGCCCCTGGTCTCCCCGCTCAGCAGCTCAGCTGCTGAGCGGGGAGACAAGGGGCAACCGCCTGCCGCCCCCCAAATCTTGGCGCCCTAGGCGACTGCCTAGGGTCCCCTAGTGGGCGCGCCGGCCCTGTCAGTGGCAATAGTCTCGGGTGCTCTCTCTCTTTTTCTGCAACCTGCAGTCTAAAAAGCTCCAACTTCGCAATCGCTTCCCTGCTCTCACTCAGTTTCCAACATTTCTGTCCCTACTTCCCTTTCCCGAAATAAGCAAACAGAAACTAACAAACCGGTAGCCACCTCCTGACTGTCCTTAGCCACCACACTTAAAAGCCTCACGTAAAATCTTTACACACCGGTGTATAAAGTGCAAATCTTGCTCAGTACAACAAGCTGTGTCTTTCACCCCGCTCACTGCGCCACTGGGATGGGATCCCCGGGGCGTAGCCTGGGACCGTGGGACCACTGTGCCCCCCTATCTCTCTCGGGGTGTAGAGTACCACAGCGACACTGCCGTTAGACCTGGATTCCTGGCCAGCAGCCACCGCTCCCCGGACGCCCAGCTCTGAAGGCAGCGTCGCCGTCAGCAGCAGTGCAGAAGTCAGGGTGGCAATACTGCGACCCCCCCCCTACAATAACACACACACACACACTTTTTTGGGTCAGGACCCCTAAAGTTACAACACCACGAAATTTCAGATTTAAAGAGCTGGAATTGTGAAAGTCACCATTTAAAAAATCCCATGACTGTGAAATGGACCAAAATGGACCGTGACTTTGGTAGGGCCCTAGAAATAAGGCGTTGCCCTTCTGTTCCCAGGGGAGGACAATACGACCGCGACCGAGCTGTACAGCAAGGTGCGGATCTTGTGCTGGGTCATGACGGGCCCCAGCAACCTGGAGACCAAGGCCCGGCACGTCCAGGCCACGTGGGCCCGGCACTGCAACGTGGCGCTGTTCATGAGCTCGGTGCGGGACGACGGCTTCCCCACCGTAGGGCTGGACGTCAAGGAAGGCCGGGACCAGCTGTACTGGAAAACCATCCGGGCCTTCCACTACATCCACCAGCACCACCTGGAGCAGGCCGACTGGTTCCTCAAGGCGGACGACGACACCTTCGTGGTGCTGGACAACCTGCGCTGGCTGCTGGCCAACCACACGCCCGAGGCACCCGTCTACTTCGGGAAGCTCTTCAAGCCCTTCGTCAAGCAGGGCTACATGAGCGGCGGGGCCGGCTACGTCCTCAGCAAGGAGGCCCTGAGGCGCTTCGTGGAGGGCTTCAGGACCCAGGTGTGCACCCACACCAGCCCGGTGGAGGACCTGGCGCTGGGCCTGTGCATGGAGAAGATGGGGGTGCAGGCGGGGGACTCCCGGGACACCGAGGGGCGGGAGACGTTCCACCCCTTCCCCCCAGAGAGGCACCTGATGGAGAATCTCCAGCGTGATTATTATTATCCCACCTACTCCTTCTACCCCATCCTGCTGGTGAGTGTCCGGGAGTCCCGGCTCAGTGGGGAGGGGGGAGCAGCGAAGAGGTGGGTGGCCCGGTCAGAGGAATCCTGGGCCTCGGAGCTCTTAAGACCAGACCTTCATGGTCCCATGAGTCCATCCCGTCGCCCATTCCCAGGTGCCTCACTCTGTGCTGGGCTTCCCCATGACATGGGGTGGGGGTGGGGGGTGTGGACCTCTCCCCGCACGGCGCCGGAATCCTTGGGCCGATGTCTGCTCATCGGGGGGGCCCGATTGTGGTGGTGGGGGGGTGTGTGGAATTGGGACCGGCAGCGGCTTGGGGCAGGGTGGCGCCCATTGCTGCCCTCGGGGGGCGTCGCCGCGTTGGGGCCAAGGCCGCCCTGCTCGGTCTGGGGTGGGATGCAGCCCAGCCAGCCTGAGCTCAGCTCGTTCTTGTCCTCACAGGGCGCCCAGAGCTGCTCGGATTTATCCGTCTCCTTCCACTACGTCAGCCCAGAGGAGATGTATGTGCTGGAATACATGAGCCGACACCTGCGCCCGTACGGATACCGGCCCCGCTACCAGCCGGCTCTAACGGTCTGGAACCGCATGGAGCCCAGGGACGGGTGACAGCGAAGGGTGCTAAGCCCCATAGGCCGGGGCTCCGCCGATGGTGCTTTATAACCAGTGTGAGGTGCTCGGTGCCTGGACACACAGTGCCGGGGGCCTTATGAAGGGAGGGGTATTTGACGCCGTTGGGGGGGGGGGGGCTGTGTGTAGGGCGGGTGGGTGGGCACAGCGGGATGGAGCAGAGATGTGGGTCACGGGTGGGGGAGGAGCTCTGAGGCAGGGCACCCCAGTGGGTTTGGCGGGGGAGGGTGTTCTTGGGCACAACCCCTGAGGGAGTTTGGGGGGGCCCCCAGCTAAGGGGGGGGGCGGCTCCTGTCTCCATATAAGGTGTCCTATCGTCGTTACAAACCTCCCTTCTCTTTAGCTACCTCTGGGTGAAATGAGGGTTTGTCCTGGGGGGGAAGCCCACTGCACTGATCCCTGGGGGTGGGGACGAGGCGCCCGTGGCCTCTCGGCGATGTGGGATCGAGCCAGCTGGCGGACAAATCCCCTGGGTATTCCCAGGGCAGGCAGCGTGCATCCCTGTGGCCTTCCTTAGCGAGTGCCAGATTGTGGGGCCCATTCGGGCCAGGGGCTCTCTGCCGACCCAGTCCCCAAGGGAGCAGGTGTTGCTAATGGGGCGGCTCCGTTTCCCATCAGCCCCCACCCTGTCCCTGCCAGGCTGCCCTTTGCTGCCTGAGCTGGCAGACTCCCCTCCTCTCCCTCATCCCCCCCCGCCCCACCCATGGGGATACTGGGGCAGTAACCTCAGTGCTTGCGAGGATCCACTCGCTGGCCACTCTGGGGCCCCGTTGGCCAATCACCAGCTGCTCCCGCCAAGGCCATAAACCGCTGGGGGAGGCTCAGGGCCCGGTGCCTGGTTCCAGCAGGGGGCAAGGCAGTGACCTGAGCCCGGCCCCCCCACCCCGTGACGTTATTGACATAATCTGGGACCGTATAGATCATTGGTGCAACCAAGGTCCTGGAGTGGCACCAAATCTTGTATAAAGGGGGTCATATAAGGTGTCTAAGAGCAGGTTCTGGTTATGATTATGCTCTCTGTATGTGTGTATCATTTGGTAGTTGAAGTTATGAATATTGGCTCTGTACTGTCTGTATTTCAAACTTGTGCTGTGCTTCTGGGTGACACCCCAGACAAGTTCGTGTCGGCTCTGCCGAGCCTGCTGGATGGCCCACTGAGGACCATCAGCTACACAACTGACCCATTGAGAGAAGACAGACCCGCCTTGTGACTCAGCAAGGTATGCAGGGACTTGCCTATGGACCGAACTCTGAGGTGTTTCCGTGCCGTGTGTTGGACAGCTTGTCCTTGGGACAAAGAAAGCAGAGACCACATGGCAAGAGACTATAAAAGGCTGAGGCCTCATCTCCATCTGGTCTTCAATCCTGCTTCTTACCTCTGGAGGGACTTTGCTACAAACTGAAGCTCTGACTGAATGACCCATCCCAGCTGGGGATGTTCTCCAGAGACCTGATTTGAACCTGCAGTTTATTTGATCACTGCTGCAAACCTGTACCAAGAACTTTGCCATCGCTGTGTGTAATTGACTCCTTTTAATCAATTCTAGCTCTCACCTATACCTTTTTCCTCTTATGAATAAACCTTTAGATTTTAGATTCTAAAGGACTGGCAACAGCGTGATTTGTGGGTAAGATCTGATTTGTATATTGACCTGGGCCTGGGGCTTGGTCCTTTGGGATCGGGAGAACCTTTTTCTTTTACTGGGGCATTGGTTTTCATAACCATTCGTCCCCATAACGAGTGGCACTGGTGGTGAGACTGGGAAACTGGAGTGTCTAAGGGAATTGCTTGTGTGACTTGTGGTTAGCCAGTGGGGTAAAACCAAAGTCTTCTCTGTCTGGCTGGTTTGGTGCCTTAGAGGTGGAAAAACCCCAGCCTTGGGCTGTAACTGCCCTGCTTGAAGCGATTTGTCCTGAACTGGCACTCTCAGTTGGGTCCCACCAGAACCAGCATCGTTACACCCCACCCGTGGCAGCCTCCGAACCACCCCTCCACCCCCGCTTCCGATTTTCATTGCTCGGAGCCACGGAACGAAGCTGAGTCCGCCCCGCCCCGCCCCCGGCTTCACTGGGCCCCTTTCCTGAGGGCAGCAAAAACGCTGAAGCAGTAAAAGCTACAGGGGTCCTGTCCCCCCGCCACATCTCCCCTGCCCGATGCCCCCGGCGCCCGGCCCAGCCCCGGCTCGCTCTGCAGGGTCGCTCCCGGTCGAAATAACCAGGCACACGCTACAGCTCTAAATCTGACATTGTTACGTACTTACAGTTACAATCCAAGAGATTAAAACGCTGTACATGGCCACTGGTGTCAGTGCCGGCTGGCCACGCCCGCACCCCCATACACACACACACCCACACCCCCCGCCTCCCCCCGCCCGCCACGATCCAGCCACGCCCGGGGCCGGCGTGGCCCCTTCAGAAGGCTGCTTCCTCCCCCAGCCTCCCAGGCCCACCTTCGCGGCCAACGTCCGCTACCCGCCTCCCGAGGGGTAGAGCCCCCTCCGGTTCAGACCGGTGGCCCCATCTCCTGGAGCCCACGGCAGCGCTGGCGGTTGGAGGGACGGGGCAGCGTCCCTGCCCCCTAGGACCTGGCTCTGGCCCACTCCTGGCCTCCCGGGGCCACCCCAGAGAGGGAGCGCGAGGCTTTCTTTGTGCAACACGGTAGCCGATACATTCATGAACTGAGCCACCCAGCTGGTGTGGAAGAATGGGCGTGGGGGCTGGGTGCCAGCTGTAGGCCCCCCCTCACCCGGAGAGCCATGGAGCTCTGGGCCCCCTAAAGTCACGGTTGGGCCCAGCCATTCGGCCTGGACCTCCCGGCCCCCGAGGATCAACCCCCGCCCAGGCCTGGAATTAAAGCAAGGGAGGGCGGGAGTGGCTTTCAACTCAGCATTGGGGGCGGGGGGGGGGGGTAACGTGCCAGCCAGCGCCCCAGGCAGCTGCAGGACCAACGGGGGGTGTGTGGGGGGGGTCTGTATTACCCTGATCACGGATCGAAATAAAGCCTGAAACCACGTCACTCACAACAGCCACTTTCAGAGGCCTCGGCCGGGGCCACAAAACACTGAAGGGCCACGCGCGCCCTGTGAACGGCGTGCCCGGGGGGCGGGCGGGGGTGGGGGGGTGGCGCTGCCAACCCAGCCTCTTCGAAGAGCCAGCGGGAGGGCGGGAGCTTGCCGGCCAATAAATTAAAACTGGTAAGCAGCGAGGGGACACCTGCCCTGCATCTCTGCCTGAGCCATCCAGGGACCACCTTATCTACAGCCGTGGGAACCCAGGCGTCCTGGCTTGCAGCCCCTGCGCTACTCATTGGACCGCACTCCCCTCCCAGAGCCATGATACAACCCAGAGGTCCTGACTCCCAGCCCCCCGCCCCGTTTAACCCTTCAGCCCCTGCTCCCTTCCCAGAAACCCCAGGGGAACACAGCGTTAGGGGCTGGCTCCCAAACGGTAGCAAGGAGACTGTCACCCTCTGGTGTCCGCGCAGGGCCAGTGCACCCCATTGGGAGCCCCCAGACGCACGGGGTGGGGGGCACAGTTGCACCCCTCCCCCGACAATGGTGGAGACAGAGAGCAGGGGAAGGGGGCGAGATGCTTCCCCTCCCACGCACAGTGGGGCTGCACCCTTCATGGACTGGGAGGGGCACAGGGACTGGAGATTCAGGGCTATGACAGCTGGATCAGATGGATTTGGGGGGGGCGGTTCACCAGCTCAGAGGCAGCTGCAGGCCCCACTTGGCCTATCACCCCCACCCCCTTACTGCGAGTCCCTGGAAGGGGGGTGGGCACCGGCTGCAGGCTGAGCCAGCTCGGGGCAGGCTGGGAACCCAAACACCTTGGCACGACACTGAGCACGTTTCACCGTCAAAGCTCGTTACGGACAGGAACGAACGATCTCTCCCCACCCCGGTCGTGCCCTGAAACCCCGCGTGAAGGACGGGAGGGTGCGACCTGCGGGGGTCACAGGGCAAGTCAGTGACAGAGCTGGGAACAGAACCCAGGAGTCCTGGCTCCCGGCCCTGTGCTCTGACCACTAGACTGCCCCCACTCCACTCCCAGAGCTAGGAACGGAACCCAGGAGTCCTGGATCCCGGCCCTGTGCTCTGACCACTAGACCCCCCACTCCCCTCCCACAGCCAGGAACAGAACCCAGGAGTCCTGGCCCCCGGCCCTGTGCTCTGACCACTAGACCACCCCCTCCCCTCCCCTCCCCTCCCCTCCCAGAGCCAGGAACGGAACCCAGGAGTCCTGGCTCCCGGCCCTGTGCTCTGATCACTAGACCCCACCCCCCACTCCCCTCCCAGAGCCAGAAACAGAACCCAGGAGTCCTGGCTCCCGGCTCTGTGCTCTCACAAAGCTGCCTCTCTTTGTCCTGCGTGTTCCCATCTCCTGCCCAGCCACATGGGTGGCCTCAGGACGATGTGCTGGAGCAGGAGGGAGGGGCAGCAGGGGCCCCGGGGAGACAGGGCCAGAACGGGCCCCACCAGCAGGGGCTGAGTAATAAATAGAGCATCAAAAATACCAATTATCCGACACCGGCCGGAGGATGGGGACGCCCGGCGTCCTGCCCAGCCAGCACCCAGGGGCGGCCTCACCTGGGAACCCGCCTTGCCAGCCGTGTCCGGAAAAGCTGGGCCCGTTGGGCCGAACGTCCTTTCGGCATCCGGCAGGTGCGGCCCGCGCGGGATGGGCCCTGCCACTGAAGCTGTCCCCTGGCCACCCCCGCGTCCTTCCCCTCCAGCCCTGCGTCGGGCTCGGGCTCCGTCGCACCCGGTCCAGGTGGCCTGGAGCCCGCTGGGGAGGGCTCTGCGGAGGGCCGAGGCGTTGGCCGTCTCCCTCCGGCTGTGGGGCCCCGCGTGGGGCAGTCCGGCGGGGCTGGCTGGCTATACCAGGGCGGTCCGAGTGTCACACCGTCCCATGCTGGCGGTGCTGCTTTTCCGGCGCAGGCCGGGCGTGGCGGCGGGGCCGTGGCCCTCGCCGGGGCAGCCGTGCTGCAGGAGGATCTCGGCGCACTCCTGGCTTCCGGCTCGCCTGGCGTAGAAAAGGGCCGTGTGGCCCAGCGCGTCTCGGGCCGTCACTTCGATGCCGTACTGCGGACAGAGAGGCGGGGATGAGGGGGCGCGGCGCCGGACCAGCGCCAACCTGCCCCGGAACTGGGCACCGCACCCGCCGGGGGGTCCCGGAGCCAGGCACCGCTGCGGGGTCACCCCTCCGGCAGGTGAAATCCCGCAGCACCCAGGGGCACCGGGATGGGCCACTGGCTCGGGGCGGGGGGCGATCTGGGCTCATCACCCCCAGTGCGGGGTAAGGAGGATCCCATCTGTCCAGCGCCAGGGGGCGCCCTGGGCTCTACCTGGCAGGGCACGAGCCCTCGCTGGCTCTGATTGGTCTCTGGGTACCTGCTGAACCAGTGATGTCACAGACATTTCCGGAGCAACAGGCAGTGATGTCACAATGCCCAGGTTTATGACATCACCGCAGGCCGGGGCGGAGCTCTGCCATAAACGCGCTCTCCTTCGCCCTGCAGCAGGCACCCCGGCCCCGCAGCCCACGGTGCCAGGGGGCACACGGGGCCCCTGCCAAGCTCAGGGGGATCCCAGTGTGCTGGCGCCCCAGGCAAAGGCTCTGCTGCTCCCCCTTCCCCTATGAGCGAGGGCAGTGCCCCCAGCCCCCCATGATCCGCGGTGTCCCAGGCAGCCGGACGTACCCAGACCAGCAGCTGGGTGATGACCACATGGGGCAGGTCGCAGGCCACGTGCAGAGCCGTGCGCCGGTCCTTGTCCCCGGAGCCGGTGTTGATCAGCTCCCTGGTGCTGTGCCCCAGCAGCAGCAGCACGGTGCCCAGGTCCTTCTCCTGCACGGCCCGGAACAGCTGCTGCCCCAGCGGGATCTCGGGGCTGGGGAACGGGGCCAGGAAGAGCCGCTGCTCGTACTTCGCCCGGATCCACGACTCCCGCTCCTCCCTGCAGCGAGAGACGCCCACGGGCGGGGATGAGTGAGCGCCCGGCCACGCAGAGAGACGCAGAGCCCAGAGCTGGGGACCCCCAGGGGTCTGCAGTGCCTGGAGCTGGGTAGCCCCCGAGGCCTGGGCAAAGTCCAGAGCCAGGTACCCCCAGGGATCTACAGTGCCCGGAGCTGGGTACCCCCTGAGGCCTGGGCAAAGTCCAGAGCCAGGTACCCCCAGGGATCTACAGTGCCCGGAGCTGGGTACCCCCCGAGGCCTGGGCAAAGTCCAGAGCCAGGTATCCCCAGGGATCTGCAGTGCCCGGAGCTGGGTACCCCCCCAGGGGCCTGGGCAAAGTCCAGAGCCAGGTACCCCCAGGGATCTGCAGTGCCCAGAGCTGGGTACCCCCCCCAGGGGCCTGGGCAAAATCCAGAGCCAGGTACCCCCAGGGATCTGCAGTGCCCAGAGCTGGGTACCCCCCCAGGGGCCTGGGCAAAGTCCAGAGCCAGGTACCCCCAGGGATCTGCAGTGCCCAGAGCTGGGTACCCCCCACCAGGGGCCTGGCAGTGCCTAACCCATGATGCCTGCAACCTCCACCCCTAGCAGGCTGGCAATGCCCATAGCCTGGTGCCCAAAGGGTCCTGCTAGGCGAGAGAGGACTGTTATTTCCACACACCCCATTCCTGAGCCATGAGCGGTCTCCCCCAGGAAACCCTGGCCGAGGGGAAAACCCCACAGGAGGGCTGCACTCTCCCTTCTCTGCCTCTTTCCCCAGCGGCTCCTGCCCAGCCCCCGGAGGTGGGCATGGGGCTGGCGCTTGGGGCGGGCGCTCACCGGGACGACTCGCACGTGGGCTTCCGGCGCCCCTGGGTGTTCTTCTCCCAGATGCCGTTGGCCGTCTCGTTGCCGATGGACGTCAGCACCAGGGTGAGCTCCAGGGGCCAGTCGTCGAGGTCCAGCGACCGCACCCGGGACAGGTGGGTGCCCAGGTTCCGGTGAATGCCCGAGCACTCGATGCAGATCAGCGCCCCCAGGTTCAGGCTGGCCCAGGTGGGGTCTGGGGAAGAGGCGGGGGAGGAGAGTTCCCCATCAGCCCCGCGGCCTGGGAGCCAGCTGGCCAGGGAGAGCCCCCCACCTCCCCGGCGCCAGCCTCGGTGCCGCCCGCCACCCCAGGAGTGAGACTTACTTGGTGCTCCGCAGTCCACGCACAGGGAATTGCCTCTGGCGTTCCGGATCGCCTGGATGGCAACCGCCTCGCTCTGGCTGTCCATCCGGGCCTGCGGGGAGCAAGGGAGGGGGGCAGTTGGCCAAGCAGCCAGGGAGCTGGGCACAGGCGCCCCAGGAGAGCCCGGAGCCAGGACATGGACCAGTGGAGGCCGTGGGGCTTGAGGTGAGCGAAAATGCCCCCAGTTCTAGTCCCTCTGCCTTGTGGGACATCAGAGTCACCCACCTTGGGCTCCCCCTTCTGCTCAGGGGGGAATCGCTCCCTATGGGAGGGTTCCCTGCACGGACATCAAAGACCCCAGAGAAAGGGGCGTGGCCCAACGCAGGGTTATGCCAGGAGCGGTACACTTTGGCTGCTGTCCCCCAGAAGTGGCTGCATTTCCCGCTCTGAAGGGACCGACGGGTGGCAGAGAGAGGACCCTGGGGAAAGGCCCCAGGCGGCGGCTGGCCCTGGGGAGTGGCTGGGGGGGGGGCCAGCCTACCTTGTTCTTGCTGCTCTCGCAGCACTGCAAGCTGGCCAGGATTTGGCTCTCGATCGCCTGGACCCAGGCGTCCCTCTCCTCGAAGCTGCCGGCCTCGAAGTGCCACGTCTGGCCCGTGCTGGACACGATGATGAACTCGAAGTTCTCCTCCTCTGCAGAAGGGAAAGGGCGCCCCCAGCCCGGGGCGGGGGGGGGGGGGGGGGCGTCACCACCGGGGCACCCCGCCGGAGCAACCCAATGGCTCTGCACGGTCAGGCTGGGAGGGGTCCGTCTGCCGGACAGGGGGGGCGCTAAGGCCGGGCGTGAGGGGCACCCCCTGCTTCCAGGTTTATTTGTAGGGAGCACCCAAAATAGCCCTTTAAAGGAGCTGGGTAGCGGCAGCTCGGTCCCGGGCAGGGGCACGGGGCGGGTGGCACTTACCGCCCCCTGCTGGCCAGAGGGTGGCTGTGACGCGGGGAGGCGCGTGCTGGCAGCATGCGGGCATGTAGCTAGCCGGCGTGGCGTGGTGCCCAGGGGCCAATGGCAACTCGTCAGAGCAGTGCCCCCTGCCTTCATTCTGTGCCAGCCGGGATTGGCAAGGAGCTCGACACCCGGCTGTCTGCCCTGCCCCTTCCCCTGGGTACGGCCAGGCTCCTCTTCGCCCGGGGGAAGGGGTGGGCACCGGCGCCAGGCGGCCCACACGATGGAAGCACATCAACATGCATGGGTGACCCCGGCGCCGCGGGACGGCCGCTGAGCGTTACCTGTTTTATAAATATTTCTTAAACTACCAAAGGTTTTTAATTTCCACATTTTGCGCTTGGCTGCGGAGCGTCCGGGGGGCACGGCGGGAGAGAATAAAGGGAGACAGTCAAGAGAAAAAAGCCAGAAGATGGGGATCCCACCCAGGGGAGGGGGGGGGCAAAGCGCCGGTGGGGGAGGGAGGAAGCTGTGAGCAGTGTGAGCCACCCCCCGCGGGAGAGGTGGGGGGCGTGGGGAGAGGGCGCGTGCTGGGAAGCCATTCGCAGAGCGGGAATGAATGGACAGGGAGCCCCTGGACCTGCTCTGGGTCAGAGCTGCCCTGCCCCCCAGGTAGTCCTTCCCCACCAGGGCTGGCCTCCATGGGTACGTCGTCACGGCAGGGTCCGGACTCAGGCTCAAGCCGGACCCGCTCCTGTCTACACACAAATTGCGCGAGCCCAGGGCTTGGATCCAGAACCGGAGTCAAGCCGGGACCCGGGGTTCAAGCCCCGTTACTTTGCAGTGTGGACGCAGCCCCACTCCTGCCCTGGGAGCTCGCCGAAGGGGTCCAAGAGTCCCAAGGGCCGACTCTCTTTGTCCTCTCCCTCAAGGGCCCCCCCTTGCCCCTCGCTGCCCGGCTCTGGGCACTTTCTCAGAGGCCATTCCCAGGATGCTCTGGGGCCCCCGAGCCGGGGGTGCTGCTCACGAGGCTGCCAAGGGGCGGCTCCCTCACCTTCCGCCTGCCCCGTCGACCCCTCGGTTTTCGAGGGGGTCATCAGCTTCTTCCGGCGATGCTTCTTCCTGTCAATCATGGGCGAAGGAGGCGGGTCTTTGCCGCTGGGGCTGGGGCTGGGGCTGGACACCCCTTCTCCGGCCGGGGACCCCTCTGCAGAGAGACACGGGCGGGAGATGTCACCCCACTGCCCCCCATCTTCCGACCCCCCTCCCCGGTGCCCGGAGAACCCCACTGGCATTCCCAGGGATTGGGAGCCAGCCATCCCGTCAGGTTCTGGAGAGGGATTTTTGGGGGCCCCTGGGCGTGAGACTCAAGGTATCGGGCAATCTCTGGGGTCCTTGGGCAGCAACAGGCCGGGGTTTACCTGAAGCTTCAGCGCCTCCATCCCCAGAGGTCCTGCTGGGAGCCCAGCGTGCCCCACAGCCGCCACGTACCCCCCCCGGTGGCCTTCCCTGCCCCCTCTCCGCTCATGGGCCATTGGCGCGGGACGCTGGGCGCTGCAGGGGGCAGCGCCGAACCTACCCCCGCCGGAGGTCTTGGCGTTGGCCGCCGAAGCGCAACGCTGGAGGGGCCGGTCCGGCTTCCCCGAGGCCTTGGCCGCTTGTTCCGTCGGGACGGTCAGTGCCGCGGGGGAGAGGCTAGCTGTGGGGAGAGACGGGGAGCTGAGGGGGTCTCCCCAAGGTGGAGGGCCTTGGATCCAGCCGACACGGCGGACTGGGCCCGTACAATGACATATGGCCCCACCGCGCCCGCCGGCACCGGTGAGCACGGAGAAGGAACAATCCACCGGGCCACTAGGGGTCACCGTTGAGCTGTGTTAGACAGCTGGGCGTAGGGCTCCGGCTGGGGGGAGGGGGAGGGGGAGGGCTGGAGTCACCCTAGAATACCAGACCATCCTGGGGCACCCAGCCCAGCCCACCCAGCCCGGCGAGAGCCAGGCCCCCTTGTGCCCTCCCAGCTGCTCCCCACAGGGAGACGCCCAAGGCTGCCCTCCCCCTGCTGATGCCCCGGCCGGGAGGCGGCACAGGCCGGGTCCCTGCACGGAGCTGGGCCCCGCAGTCACTTACCACCGCCCTCGGGCGCCTGCCCCCCGCTCACGTCCCGCACCAGGCCATTGATGCTGGAGGAGGGGCTGCAGGCGGAGATGGCCCTGGGGGGGCGCTTGCCAGGCACCTTGACGGTGGTGCGCAGGAGGTCCATTCCCTTCCCGTGGGTGCTGTGGATGTAATCCTAGGGGGGAGACGGGGGCGTCACCGCGGAGATAACTCCGCCCCGCGTGCCCATCCCCACGGCGTCTGGCCCAGCCCCGTGTCCCCTCTCCCCTGGTGGGACGGTGCAGATTGGCTGCCCGGGTCCGAGTGCAGGCAGGGGGAGATGGGGGAACAGGAGAGCCGCTGAACGAGCAACACCGGTTGGGGGAGGCCTGATCCGGCTGCTGTAGTGGAGCCAGGGAGCAGCCGGGGTGGGCCTGGCAACCCCCCCCACCCCCCGGGAGCTGCAGCGATGGGCTAGGCAGGGCTCAGCCGGGCAGGGCCCTGGCGTGGGGGGCACGGCCTGGCACTTACGTTGATGCTGGGGTGGTAGAAGAGGAGCCCGTTGCTGGACAGGGTGACATATTTCTTCTTCCACTCCTTGTTGAGGGAACTGCCGCTGCGTTTCAGCAGGAAGCTCTGGGGGGGAGTGGGACAGGTTAGCCAAGGCCGGGGGGGGGGCGTGTTCCTCCAGGCTACTGCCCATGCCAGGGGAGGCTAGCGGGGTGACTCGGGGTGACCTTGTGCCCTTCCCAGGGATGCCTGCCCATGGGTCGCTGAGTGCGTTATCCATGCCAAGGAGGCCCCCCTGCATTTTACAGAGGGGGAAACTGAGGCACGGAGCGCGGCTGACAGCTGCCAGGTCACCCAGCTGGCCGGTGGCTGAGTTTGGAATAAAACCCAGGTCGCCTGGGTCCCGGGCCAGTGCTCCGTGCGCTAGGCCACCGCCTTCTCTCAGGGATCCCCTGCAGCCGGTATCCAGCCACGACACCTGCGGGTCATCCCGCATTCGGCCCCAGCTGGGTGTGGCACGGCCCCGGGCCTCTGTGTGGCAGCGGGTGCTGCCCGGGGGACGTCCCCCCCCGTTCAGAGTTCAGAGCCCTCGCCCGCCGTGGTTATTGGGGGCCTCCACCCAGCGCGGGATCGCAGACCTGGTCCCCGCAGCGCACCCCCGCCTCCCCGATCCGTCCCCACCCGCTCTGATGGGGATGGAGAGGCTCAGCCGGCGGATTACAACCAGCGCTGGCTAAACCCCTGGCATCTGGGGGTGTGTGCGTTCGCTGGGTGTCTTTGCTGGGTGTGTGTTTGCTCTGGGTGTGTGTGTTTGCTGTGTGTGTGTGTGTGTACTTCGGGATGTTGCTGTTGCAAAAGAAAATCCTGGGTGCAACCCTAGGGCACTGGGGGGGAAGCCAGCTGCCGGGGGGCGAGGTGGCCCGGGTCCTGGCTGTGCCCGCGGCTCCCACCTGTTTGATTGGGATGGCGCGGCCGCTGCCCGTGCTGTCCCCTCTGCTGTCCAGGCTTCTCTTCTCCGAATCGCTCCCCCGGCGGTTCTGCAACGCGGCAAGGAACCCTCAGCAAAAGGAACGCGGCCCCCGGGCGCACCACTGAGCTGGGCCCGGGGTACACCGCTGTCCCGCCCCCAGGGGGCACCACTGAGCCGGGCCCAGGATACACCGCTGTCCCACCCCAGGGGGCACCACCGAGCCGGCCCCAGGACACGCCGCTGTCCCGCCCCCAGGGGGCACCACTGAGCCGGCCCCAGGACACGCCGCTGTCCCACCCCAGCTCTAGGGGGCACCACTGAGCTGTCCGGGAGCCGAACCCACATTCCCGTGCGTTCCCAGTCCCCGGGCGGCCGTGGTGTGTGGCTGCAGCCCACGGCGGTGTGTGGCCGGGAGTGGCCCGGGGCTCAGGGAACGGCACCACCAGAGGTGCCCGGGCGGGGGCTCCGGAGACGGGGGGGGAGGGGGCTCACCGTGAAGAGGCTGGTGCGGCGCTTGGCCCCGCGGTGCAGGGAGCTGGGGGTGCCGATCCCGACCGAGCCTTCGCTCCGCAGCTCGCGGTGGCTGATGTTGGGCGTAGACGGCAAGGAGGAGGAGTAATCGCTCACGTGGCCTCCGTTGCTGGCCTGGAATAGAGCCCCGGGCCCCTGGCGTCAGCGTCTCCCTGCCTGGAGCCGCCCACTGCCCGTGGGCCCCTTGCCCCCGGGGCCACGGAAATCCCCCCCTCTGACAGGACGGGCTGGGGGCAGGGAGTGCAGTGAGCAGGTGGGGGTTGGGGGGGGGGGGCGGAGGCAGGACTCCTGGGTTTTATTCTCTGCCTATAACCCCCCCCCCCGCGCGCGCGCACACACACTCCCCCAGGGCCAGGGCAGTGCCAGCTCTTCCTGTACCGCCCCCCCCGGGCCAGGCTTGTCCCAGCTGCCCGGGTTGAGCGGGTAGATGGGGCAGGCCTGGGCATCGCGGTGCCATTGGGGCTGGGACGGTCCCACCGCTGGCTCCGTGAAGGGGGCTGCAGGCCTGGAGGCAGCTGGGGCTGGGGAGGAGGCGCCCCCGGTGCTGCGGTGCCCCCTGCTGGCCGTACCTGCCCGGGGTGGACCCCGCCCACGGGGGTGGAGGCGGCCGAGTGGCTGGGGGTGCTGGGCAGGGACTTGCAGGAAGCCAGGAGCTGCTGCTGCTTCTTCAGAGTCACGACCTTCTGGGCGACTGGGAGGGGAAGGAGAGTCCTGTGAGAGACAGGGAGCCACGCGGACCCCCCGGGGGAGAGCCCGCCCCAGCCACGGCCACGGGGACCCACCAGGGGGAGAGCCCGCCCCAGCCACGGCCACGGAGACCCCCCCCGGGGGAGAGCCCGCCCCAGCCACGGCCACGGAGACCCCCCCGGGGGAGAGCCCGCCCCAGCCACGGCCACGGGGACCCACCAGGGGGAGAGCCTGCCCCAGCCACAGCCACGGGGACCCACCAGGGGGAGAGCCCGCCCCGGGCACGGCCAGGGGGACCCACCAGGGGGAGAGCTCACCCCCGCTACGGCCACGGGGACCCACCAAGGGGAGAGCCCTTCCCGGCCATGGGGACCCACCAAGGGGAACAAACCACCCCAGCCCCGGCCACGTAGACCTGCCTCGGGTCCTGGCTCAGGCCCGGCCCTTGGCGGACCCTCGAGGAGCAGCTCAGACCCCCCGGGGCTCCGCGGCGTCATCCCCCCCCCGGCCGGCGGTTACCTTCACTGAAGACCCGGTCGACGTTGAGGCCGTAGGTGGCGCAGGTCTCGTAGTAGAGGCAGCGTTTCATGTCACTGCAGAGCGCCCGGGCCTGCGGGTCCTCGATCACCCGGGGGTTGGTGGAGCTGATCTTGTCTGGGGGGTGGGAGAAAGAAGGGCCCCGTCTCACCCAGACGGATGGATGGACACCGGGGTGGACGGGCACCACACAGCTCCACACCGCCGCCTCCCTCTGGCGCCTGGGCGCCGCCCCCCACAAGGGTCCTCAGGGCTGGGATCAAGTCACGAGCCGGGCGCCCGGCCAGGGAGGGGGAAAGACGCTCAGCGACGGCGTGCGAAGGGTTAATGCCCAATGCACCAGATACAGCTCTTGCCTCTGGATCCTGGGGGGCCCCGGGGCCAGTGCTGACTGCGAGGGGAGAGCGCCCCCTAGTGACCCCCTGCCCAGCTCTCTGTGTACAGCGCCCCTTAGTGACCCCCTGCCCAGCTCTCTGTGTACAGCGCCCCCTAGTGACCCCCTGCCCAGCTCTCTGTGTACAGTGCCCCCTAGTGACCCCCTGCCCAGCTCTCTGTGTATTGCGCCCCCTAGTGACCCCCTGCCCAGCTCTGTGTACAGCGCCCCCTAGTGACCCCCTGCCCAGCTCTCTGTGTACAGTGCCCCCTAGTGACCCCCTGCCCAGCTCCCTGCAGCACAGCGCTCCCTAGAGACCCAGCTCTGTGTACAGCGCCCCCTAGTGACCCCCTGCCCAGCTCTCTGTGTATTGCGCCCCCTAGTGACCCCCTGCCCAGCTCTGTGTACAGCGCCCCCTAGTGACCCCCTGCCCAGCTCTCTGTGTACAGCGCCCCCTAGTGACCCCCTGCCCAGCTCTCTGTGTACAGCGCCCCCTAGTGACCCTCTACCCAGCTCTCTGTGTACAGCGCCCCCTAGTGATCCCCTGCCCCTCTCCCAGCAGCACAGCGCCCCCTAGTGACCCCCTGCCCAGCTCCCTGTGTATTGCGCCCCCTAGTGACCCTCTACCCAGCTTCCTTCAACACAGCGCCCCCTAGTGACCCCCTGCCCAGCTCTCTGTGTATTGCGCCCTCTAGTGACCCCCTGCCCAGCTCTGTGTATTGCGCCCCCTAGTAACCCCCTGCCCAGCTCTGTGTACAGCGCCCCCTAGTGACCCCCCTGCCCAGTTCTCTGTGTATTGCGCCCCCTAGTGACCCCCTGCCCAGCTCCCTGCAGCACAGCGCCCCCTAGAGACCCAGCTCTCTGTGTACAGCGCCCCCTAGTGACCCCCTGCCCAGCTCTCTGTGTACAGCGCCCCCTAGTGACCCCCTGCCCGGCTCCCTGCAGCACAGCGCCCCCAGTGACCCCCTGCCCAGCTCTCTGTGTACAGCGCCCCCTAGTGACCCTCTACCCAGATTCCTGCAACACAGCGCCCCCTAGTGACCCCCTGCCCAGCTCTCTGTGTACAGCGCCCCCTAGTGACCCTCTACCCAGATTCCTGCAACACAGCGCCCCCTAGTGACCCCCTGCCCAGCTCTCTGTGTATTGCGCTCCCTAGTGACCCCCTGCCCAGCTCTCTGTGTACAGCGCTCCCTAGTGACCCCCTGCCCCGCTCCCAGCAGCACAGTGCCCCCTAGTGACCCCTTACCCTGCTCCCAGTGTACAGCGCCCCCTGCTGAGCCCCCCCCATTGCAGCCCCCTGGGATTCCTCGGATATCCACCACCTACATCGTGACGGCCCGCAGTGAGTGCCCACTCTAGGCAGGCCCCCTTCCCTGCCCCTCCCCGGGGCCCCAGCCCTGCCCGCGCCCCACTCACCCTGCGTGCCCACCAGGGCCACGGCCACCTCCGAGGGGCTGCGGTAGCTGGTCAGGAGGCTGTAGTACTGGGAGACCTCCTGGAAGCTGGCTTCGTTCTCCAGGCTGAACACAAAGACCACGGCATCCACCCAGCTGGCAAACTGTGTGTGTGGGGGGGCGAGAGAGCGAGAAGGGGGGGTTGGCTCTCTGTGCCGGGGGTGGCGTCCCCAACACACAACCAGGGAACCCCTCCCCCCGGCCTTGATGCCAGAGCTGCGGGGGTGTCTCGGGAGTGGAGACACTGGGAGCCAGGTATCAGCCGCGGGAGCATCAAGGACCCTCCGATACCGCCCCCCACAGGCTGCGGCTGCTCCCCTCTCCCTGACCCCCCCCACCCAGCGGTTACCTTGACGTCTGGGGCACCCCCTTCCTCTCGGATCAGCAACAGGTGACTCTGCCCGTCCACCATCACTTCCTTCTTGAACTGTCCGCCTGGATCCACAGAGAGGGGGAGAGAGCAGACGCTGAGCATGGCCCCCCGCGCCCGACGGCCCCTGCCTGCCCGCGCTGGGCTCAGCTCCCTCCCGGGCACGGGCAGCCTCGTCCCATCACTCGGGGGGGGGGGGTGCAGGTCGGGAGTGAGGGGCGCCGGCAGAGCTGGAGGTGGGACTCCCAGGGCTGGGCTAGCAGGGGGCTGCGGGTCGGGAGTGAGGGGCGCCGGCAGAGCTGGAGGGGGGGATCCCAGGGCTGGGCTAGCAGGGGGCTGCGGGTCGGGAGTGAGGGGCGCCGGCAGAGCTGGAGGGGGGGATCCCAGGGCTGGGCTAGCAGGGGGCTGCGGGTCGGGAGTGAGGGGCGCCGGCAGAGCTACCAGTGCCACGCACTCCCCAGCAGGACCAGGCCTGTGGACTACGGAAGCAAAGAGGACACTGGAGGCCGAAGCCTCCTGGGCACAGGGCCCGTGTGTGGCCAGGCCGGGGGCTAACGGCTGCGACTGGCCGGTTGCTGGCCCTGGGGACTTAGCCCCTGTGTCCAATCTGGGCCCATTCGGGCTCTGGACAATGGCCGGGGGGAAGCTCCCGCCAGCGCTTTGTGCCCAGCCCGTCAGCTGCGCGGGACTCAGTCAGGGCCATTGTCTGCAGCTCCCTCGGTGCCCGCAGCTGGCCCCGGCCCCCGCACACACCCTGGGCCTGGGGGGCTGGCAGCAGCTTCCCATTGGGAGAACGGAGGGGTGGGTGATGGGGATCCACAGAGCCGGCCAGGGGGGCCCAGCCGGGACAGAGCCAATGCAGGGTGCTCCCCACAATGCACCCGACGGGGCCGTCTCACCTGGGGCTAGCGGGGGCGGGGCAGGAGGGGAGAGGTCAAGGTGCCCTGCTGGGAAATGCCCAGTTAGGAGAAAATCCAGGCTGAGGGGCACATTCAGGCCCCAGAATGGGCACTCTCTGCCCACGGAACCAGCAGGATCTGCCCACGGAACCGGCAGGATCTGGTAACGGAACCGGCAAGGTCTGCCCACGGAACCGGCAGGATCTGGCCACGGAACCGGCAGGATCTGGCCACCGAACCGGCACAGTCTGGCCCCGGAACCGGCAGGATCTGGCCATGGAACCAGCAGAATCTGGCCACGGAACCAGCAGGATCTGGCCACGGAACCGGCACAGTCTGGCCATGGAACCGGCAGGATCTGGCCACGGAACTGGCAGGATCTGACCACGGAACCGGCACAGTCTGGCCACGGAACCGGCAGGATCTGGTCACGGAACCAGCAAGATCTGACCACGGAACCGGCACAGTCTGGCCACGGAACCGGCAGGATCTGGTCACGGAACCAGCAAGATCTAACCACGGAACCGGCACAGTCTGGCCACGGAACCGGCAGGATCTGGTCACGGAACCGGCACATTCTCCGCTCTGCTGGCCGGGATGCTCACACCCGAGGGAAGAGTTAGATTTACCGCCCCCGACACGCCCCTGCTGGTCTCTGCAGGGCCCTAAAGGAGCGGAGCAGCCCGAGGCAGGGCCAGGCCAGGCCCCCGCCCGCCCCCCCTCCCCCAGCACTCACTCTCGGCTGGCTCCAGGCCCAGGTAGGAGCCGGTGAGGAAGCGATGGACGAGGGCCGACTTTCCGCTCTTGACGCTCCCCAGGACACCCTGGGAGGCCAAAGGGCAGAGGTCATGGCAGGTCATGCTCGGTCCCATGCTAGACAGCCCCCCCCCCGCCCCGCCCCGGCCCTTCCACTCCAGTCACACCAGCGCGCCCCCCCACCCAGCACAGCCCCCCAGGGGTCACTGGCCAAGGCGCTGAGCCAGTGCCCAGCCTGGCCCCCCTTGAGGGAGGCGGGGGGAAGGAGCTGCCTTGTGTCCGGGGGCCCCATGCACCCCCAATCCCTCCCTCCCCTTGGGGCCCTGGAGCTCTCTGCTGCCCCCTGTGCCAGGGTCAGGATTGAGGGGCACCGGCAGAACTGGGTGGGGAGCCCAGGGCAGGGGGCTGCGGGTCGGGATTGAGGGGCACTGGCAGAACTGGGCGGGGAGCCCAGGGCAGGGGGCTGCGGGTCGAGATTGAGGGGCACCGGCAGAACTGGGGGGGGAGCCCAGGGCAGGGGGCTGTGGGTCAGGATTGAGGGGCACCGGCAGAACTGGGGGGGGAGCCCAGGGCAGGGGGCTGCAGGTCGGGATTGAGGGGCACCGGCAGAACGGTGCAGGGGACAGACCCAGGGCTGGGGGTCGGGTCTCACTGCCATAAATCCCATGTTTCCGTGGCTGTGGAGGGCGACGAGCCACCTACCAGTCTGAGCTCCGGGATGGAGCGGCTGAGGGTCCATTCCTGGCTGTTTGCTATGGCCTCTGAGGAGAGAAAGAAAGGGGGCATGAGATGCCCCTGGTGGGCCAGGTAACTCAGTGCTGGCTCCCGCTCCCCCCCCCCCCCCACTGGCTACAGAGCCCCAACCCACTGTGATGCAGGGACGGACCCGGCTCTGAACCACCAGGGAAGTCGGGGCGGAGGGCTCGGATCCCGCGAGGGCACCGAGTCCCCGGGCAGAGATGCCCGGCTCAGCTGCTCTGTGATGCGGTAGGGGGACAGCCACGTGCACCAGAACAACAGGCGGCTCTGTGTGCCCTTGTGACAGGGCGGGCAGCTGCCAGCCGGCCCTGGCAGGAGCCACAACGCCGCCCCGGGGTAGAAGGACAGGGCCTGAGGGCGGGAGTGTTGCAAGGGGACGGGAGAGGAGGCCACAGCCGGAGCATAAAGGGCTGGCATGAGCCAACTGCAGGCCTGGGCAAGTGCGTGGGTCCCAGCCAGGTGCCAGCTCCTCCGTGGAGCCAGGTGGGCATCGTGCATTCCTAGTGCAAACGCCTTGATCCCAGAGTGATGGGCACTTCTACGAGATAGATAGATAGATAGATAGATAGATAGATAGATAGATAGATAGACAGAGGGGGTGGATGGAGATAGATAGATAGATGTGGTGGATGGGGATAGATGGATAGATAGATAGATAGATAGATAGATAGATAGAGGGGGTAGATGGAGATAGATAGATAGATGGGGTGGATGGGGATAGATAGATAGATAGATAGATAGATAGATGGGGTGGATGGGGATAGATAGATGGATGGATAGATAGATAGATAGAGGGATGGAGGGGGATGGATGGATGGATGGATAGATAGATAGATAGAGGGATGGAGGGGGATGGATGGATGGATGGATAGATAGATAGATAGAGGGATGGAGGGGGATGGATGGATGGATGGATGGATGGATAGATAGATAGAGGGATGGAGGGGGATGGATGGATGGATGGAGCAATGGATGAATGGTGTGTGTGTGTGTTTAACCCTTTCCGTGCTGTGCTGCCGTCGACGCGTCTCCCTAATGTCCTTGCTCTGCTGGGCTGATCGTTCCATTAACTCTTATTACTGTGGCCTGAGCCCCATTTCCCGCAGAGCAGCACCGAGATGGAACCACTGGGTCCGTCCCGCCCAGCCCCGCTCCCCGGCCGGCTGGGCCGACTCGCGGGACGGCTCTGTGCCGCTGACGGACCGACGGGCCCCGCTCTTCCTGCTGGCTGATGCCGTGCGCTGTGCCTGGGGGAGGCCGGCGCCGCTTGGTTTCTCATGGCGCCTTAGGCCGCTGGTGGCTGCCAGGTCTCTGGGGGTGGGGGGCCAGGGACAGACGCGTGAGCAGCCACTCAAGACCACCCGGCCGACCTGCACAGGGGCTTCGGGTTCGCTTGGGGCTGGCATGACACGGAGAGAGGCAGGGACGGGAGCAGGAGCGTTTGCGTCGAGGCTCCTGGCCGGATCCTCCCCTGCCTCTGACGTCGGGCCCGACGCGGCACTCTGGCCTCTACACCAGCCAGACTGGTGCGAAGGGGCCTTGAGGCAGGCGGGGGGCTCTGGCTCAGGCCCCCTCGGTGTGTACCCAGGTGCCGCCATCCAGTGCTGCTCCGGGAGCGGTTCCCCCGGGCTGCGGTCGGTATCCCCCACTCCCGCCCCTGGGGGGAAAGTGGAGGCAGGGGGAGGGGGTCGTGCCAGCCTGGGGACGGCAGGGCCTGGAGCCTGGGTCTTTACACTGGGAGCTGAATGGAGCCACGGGGCGCCCGGACACGGCGACGCGGCACAGAGAGGCTATTGACACACAGGCCTGGCCGTTCGGCTCGGGGAGACACTGGGGTATTGAGCCCCGGATGACAGAGGCACCGATCAGCGGCTGGAGAGCGGCGCGGGAAAGCGCCCGGAGCAAAACTCCGCCGAGGCATTTACACCGGGGGGCCCCACGGCTGCGGGATCTGCCACCGCAGCACCGCCCCACGGACAACCCCACCCCCACCCCCGGCTCCGGATGCCACAGCCCGGACGTAGCCCTGGGCTCCACTGTACATACTGCCCCATATACACTCCACTGTGCACCACAAACACTACAGACACCAGCCCCATATGTACCCCACTGCCCCTTATAGCCCAGCATGGATCCAGGACCCAGTTTCACTCTATATACTAGCCCCATCTATACTCCACCCCTCCCCATATAGACCAGCATGGATAGTGCCTTCCACCACACTATCTATCCTGGCCCCTGTGGAAAGCGAGGGCAGCATCCACCCGGTGCTGTGTCTGGTTGGATTTGGCTCCCAGGGATGGGGTCTCGCCCGTGAAGCAGAGAGCTGGCGGGGGTGCGGGGTGGGGGGCTGGTTAATGTCCTTTCTCTGCTGGTTTGCCCCGGCCCCGGGTCTGGGCTCCAGGGCGGGCGACTCTGGGGCGACGTGGCACGGCAGAACTCATTCCTTCTCTCTGTGTTACCATGGAACAGTTGCTAAGCAACAGTGCCCGGTGTGTTGCCGAGCGACCCGGAGAGACAAGGGCCAAGGTACAGGCCGGTTGGCTCTGGATTCCTGGAGCTCAGGGTGTTTCCTGACAGCCAGACACCCGCGGGTGCCACCTCCCATGCAGCCACGGGACGGCTTCCAGCTGGTGCCACCCAACTCCAAGCAGCTGACAGCCCCGTCACCCCCACCTAGGGGCGTCTCTCACTCATTCCCTGGCCCCCGTCGGGGGATGCTACCCGACCTTCCTAACATCCTGCTTAGGCACGTCCGTGGCTATCTTGGGTTCCGTATGGTTCTCAGCACCACCCTATCTGAGCACCTCACGCTCTTCAAACCCCCCCCCTCCCATGAGGTACGGGGAGTGCTAGCCCCATTTTAAAGATGGGGAAACTGAGGCACAGAGTAGCTAACTGACTTGCCCGCAATGGTACCGCAAAGGGCATCGAATCCGGCTCACCGAAGCGCCCTCACCACTGGACCGGCCGTCTTCTCCGGGAAGGACTTTTTCAAAGGCACTCAATGGGAAGAGCCCCAGTGAAAGCCAGTTGTGTGCCTAACTCCCTTAGGCACCTCTGACTGTCCCAGTGCTACAGGGACAGATTGCAGGGGGGGGCAGGAGACCAGTAAACTGCCCCCCCGTTCAGTATCAGGGAGACGCTCAGCGGGAGACACCGGAAAGCAGGGGCGAGGGTCTGGGTTAGAAGAATCCAGCGAGGCTGCGTTTCTGCAATCCGCCCTCCTCTCCCCCCGCGGCCGCCTTGACTCGGTGATTGCCCGGCGCTGTGAGTTGCAGCGACAGGCTCGGCCTCTCTCTGCCCCGGGCGGGCGCCGTCATCTCGGGTGGTTATGTAAGCGCTGCTCCCGCCGCCACCGAAAGCTGTCACTGGGCATGGTGCCCCCCGGCCTCGCCGATCACAGGGCGCCAGCCCGAGACCGAGAGGAGCGGACGCCCCCGCGCTGGCAAGGACGCGAAATCTGGAGGGCTCGAGGCCTGCCCCGAGGCTGGGCAGCTACCGGGGTTCAGAACAGCTGCGGGGAACCCCTGGGTTCGGAGTACCCTGGAGCCACCGGCCCCGAACGAGGCAGCCGCCCCGTCCTCTGGGTCAGGGGGTGGACGGGGAGCCTGGCTCCCGGGACGCAGCCAGGCCAATCCGCAAAGAAGCCGTGCTCTTGTCTTGCATAGTTCCTGATGCCCCCGCTCAGACCCACGCTGCTCCCGACGGGCACGTGGCGCCGGCTGGGCACCAGCGGCCGCAGCAGCCCCGGAGAGGGCCGGGCTAAACAGCCTGTCCCCACGCGCCACAACCCCCACGGCGCCCTGCCACCTTGCCCAGGCCTCATTGGAGATGCCGCCCCTGCTGGGGACGCGGCCACATCCGAGGGATGGCGGCCTGGGAAGAGGCCCATGGGGACTTGCCCTCGGAGGAGCAGGGAACCAGGAGGGAGCTTGGGACTGAGCCCGGACCAGATGGCAAAGACAATGCCACCAGGCTTGCAGGTGTGTGTGGGGGCATGGAGGGGGTGCCGAGCACCCCCCGTACCCTGGCACACGGCCCTCGGGTGACAGCATCAAGCGGGCTGGGAGAAGCCACAGTCTGGCACCCGCTGGCGCGGTCGCGCTCGGCTGGGCGCCTGACGAGTGCCACCGAGCGTTTCCCTGACACACACCACACCCCCACCCGCCGCCAGTGTTAACGAAGGAGAATCCCAGCACCAATTAGAGCAGCACCCCGGGCAACAGCCCAGGGAAGGTCCTTTGACGTTTCTGCCATGCCGTTTTGCCTGGGGTTGATCCTGGGGGCTGTACGTCCCTTTGGGTGGGAAAGCTACAAAGCCCCCTTCCTTGTACACCGCTCCAGCCACCGTCTCCTTGCTCCCTTTTCTCAACAGCCCCCCCTCCCCCGGGATGAAGGCCAGGGCCGGAGAGCAGCACCCAACATTTGCATGAGAGCTCCCCCTTTAGGCAGTTTTCTGGGCTCTTCCGATAATCCAGCCACGGGGGTCACCCCGGGCTAGTCAGGTGCCAGCAAAGGACCTGAGCTCTTTTGAAAGTCTGGCCCCAGATGAAGGGCCGGAGAACTATGTCACAGCCTGGTGGATCTTAAAGTCTATGAGTCTATGCCGCCTGCCAGGAGTTTCCCTGATGCCCTTTGGCTCAGTGTCAGGCCACCGCCTGGACCCGTTGCAGCCAGACTCGACCTAATTCTCCTTGGCCCCGGGCCTTGCACCCGGTGCCCTGTGGCTTCGGTCTCCCTTTGCATCCTGAAGGATGCTCGATCGGGGCCCCCCTCTGGAAGCCGGGCGTGCACGTTCCGGGCTGGGCAGCGCGCGTGCAAAGTGCCCGTGCAGCACGTCAAAGTCGTGCAAAGATGCCTGTGCACCTTTCTCCACGACGGTGACCAAACGGGGCTGCTGCTTCCCCGCACGGCCTTTCAGAAGCTATCGGTGCAACACTGTATTGCTGGGCAAATCCTGTCTCGGCACCAGTCACAACCCTGCCCGGTGATGACATCACCCCTCCTTCCTGATTGGTGCGGAACCGCTCAGGCAGCAAATCAGCCACCAAGATGGGGACAAACTCAGCCGCTGCGATTGGCCCGTCGGGTTCAGCATCTTGCTCCCAGCAGCAGCCAATATCTGGGAAGAAAAGCCCATAATGCACCTGGCCGGCTAGGCACCGCTGCCCGTGGGGCGGGGGTTGGAATTCCTTCCTGACCCCAGGGTGAGAGATCAGCGTAGGCCCTGGAACGTGAGAGCTGATCAGCAGGAAATGAATTAGCAAACTGGCTTTGAAAGCCCCCGGCTTCAGGTCCTCATTACAGGGCGAGCTGTCCCTTTAAGGGGAGCCGTGTTCAGCCTCCTTCCCAAGTGACGGGAGTTGCTCAAGACAGTTTAGGGCCAGAGGGCCTGCAGGGATCAGGCGACACCTGAAACCAATGGGAGTTAGGCGCTTACCTACCCTTGAGGATCCAGGCCTTCATCTCTATTGCTCTGGGATAGCCGGGAGGGAAGGAAATGCCTCCAGCTGCCTCGGAGACCCTGACGGGCCCGGCAGGAGAGCAGCTGCCGATTTCCACCCCTGGCCGACAGCGGCTCCTGTCAATTCAACAGCAGAACGCGGCCATAAACAAAGCCGGCTCAGCGAGCCTTGAAATCAGGGACCCCAGCCACGCATCCCACGAAGCGGCGCCCCGTGTCGAACAAGTGGTGGCTGGCGAGGGACGGGTTAGCGCCGTCCTAGCCGCTCGCAATCTCCCCTCCTTGGGACGGAGGGCAGGGGACTGGCACGAGGGCACGGAACCACCAGCCCCGGGCAGGGCTGGGGAGACGCCGCCGGGGCTGTCTGTGGCTGGGGGATGATCCGCGCCAACGGCTCTCTCCTGTTGGGCCCGCCTGCCGTCTCTTTGGAGAAGGGCCCGTGCTGCACCCGGGGTAGGGGCCCCAATCCCCGACTGGGGTCCCCTGGCACGACCACAATACAGAGAGAGAATGACTGTCGGCTGCGGTACAGCGCCCACCTCACAAAAGCCGTCGCCACGCTGGGCGCTGGGCTCGTCGGCCGCCTCAGCAGGGGGCGCAGAAGCCCGGAGAAGGTCCCCCAGGGCTGAAGGATATCAGCGGTGGGTGGTTCGGGTAACTTAAAACGCTGGCGCTGCCATAGCGGGGACTTGGGCCCAGATCCTAAACAGGTATTGAGGCGACTAATGAGGATCTGGGCTTTGGCTCTCCAAGGTGGCCAGGCTGGCATTGAGTTGAGACCAGAAGGAACCAGTGTGGGCATCCAGGCAGACTTGCCAGAGTGGGGTGACCACATGTCCCAATTTTATAGGGACAGTCCTGATCATTTGGGGCTTTTTCTTATATTGGCGCCTATTACCCCCCCGCCCCCGTCCTGATTTTTTACACTTTCTATCTGGTCACCCTCTGCCAGAGGCTCTTCCCCTGGGATTCCTACACCCAGCCCATATCTGGTGGGTGAGCTAGACCATGTTCCTACCGAGGCTGCGATTCTCCAAAAGCAGGTCGGGCACCCGCTGACACCCCTTGGCTCCAACACCCAGAGATTTCCAATTTCCCGGCCCTACCTAGCTCCTCCCAGAGCCCACGTTCCAGCAGACGCACGGTGCTGAAACAAGGGAATGAGCACCCGACAGCCCCGGATCTGTTGTGCGTCGCCCCCTTGTGCCCCCACGGGCAGGCAGCCAGCACCCAGTTACACCCCGAATGCTGGAGCAGAGCGGAAGAGGGGGCACTGCCATGTGACGGGCGCGCGGCTCCATGGCTGATGGATGCCGGCAGCTCCCTCGGTGCCGACGGCGGAGCTCAGAGGCGCGAGCGGCTGCCCCGGCGCCCAGACAAAACACAGTTTTAATCCCGCTCCGCCATCCCTTCCCGCCGCGCGCTCTGCCTGTCTCGGCCTCCCGCCGGTCGCATCTCCCAGGCTGCGGCGTTTGAAATGCCAGTCAGCGGAGATCAAAGGCAAGCCTGGCTGTTACAAACCCGGCGCGCCGCGGGGACGACGCCCCGATGAACACCCCCGCTGCGCGGAGGGGGAGCAGACGCAGGGCATCAAAGGGACCGGCGCTCGGATGCCTGGGTGTTGGTGCTGGATCTGCCAGGCAGGGATGGCCAGGTCCCTGTCGCCGCACGCTGTGTGCCCGCTGGGACGTGGCATGAACCCCCTGGCTCCCTGACTTCCAGACAGGCCCCTTTGCCAGCAGGCATGTTGTCCTTCCAGAGACCGAGGCCTGGCGCTGCTCTGGCACCTTGTTCACCCAGCCAGGTCACCCACCTCTGCTGCAATGCTCCATGCCGCTGTGCTTCTGGCCGGGCAGCTACTGACACTACACGTCTTGGCTGGAGGGGGCACTGTATGTCTTATTAAACCATCACTGCAGGGAGCCAAGGGGCCGCGAGGTCTAGGGGGTAGGGGCTCTCCCCTGGGACTAAGGAGACTTGGGTTCTCTTCCCAGCCCTGCCGTGGCCCTTGCGCACGTCACAACGCCGCTCTGTGCCTCGGTTTGCCTGCCTGTACTGTGGGGATAATGATATTTAGCTCTTGTGTAAAGTGCTTTGAGATCGACGGATGAAAAGTGCTGTAATCCCCCCCCCCCAAAAAAAAACCCCCGCCCCTCTCTGTGCCTCAGTTTCCCCTCCCACTCAACTATCTAAACCATGAGCTCTTGGGAGCCGGGAATGTCTCTCACTCTGTGTTTGTACAGCACCTAGCACGATGCTCATGCTCGTCCCCACCACGCACACTAGCTGTTACCGTAACACATCTAAATAACACTAGAGGAGCACTCCCATGTTCAGGCATTTTCACCACTCAGCTGCCCTGGACTTTTCCTGCGTTTGCTCGTCACGGGAGGGGAGGGTAGCCTTCTTTAGCCCCAAACAAGGCCTTGGTTCCTTCCAGCCCAGGTGCTCCCTGATTATCATAGAGGTGCTGGGAGGTGCTAGGAAGCCGCCCTTGGGTGAGTCACCTTCGATCCAAAGCCAATCACAGGCCTCATTAAAGCCGAAGGGCAGCCAAGCGCTCTCCTTGAGGCTGGTGAGAAGGAGCAGTTACGGCCAACGCAGTAGCCGCATGGCAGGTCCCAGCAGAGCCACATGGGCTGAGGGGTCTCCATGGGGCAAGGGAGATAAAGCAGCCCATAGGCCGCTGGAGGGAGCCAGGAGCAGGAGTTGTGAGCGGGTCGCAGAGGGACGGCGCTCTTTGGGCACAGAGCCTGCCGGAGGGCAGACCTGGGGATTTCTGAGCAAGGACACAGCTTGCCGTCGTTTGCAGGGATCGGGGACTCTGTCCTGACTCGGAGCATTGGCCCGGCCGTCGGCTGCATCCCTCAGGCCAAAGGGCTGGTTCCGCTCATCCCAGGGTGGGAGAGACAGAGCCCCCGCCTCCCAGGCCGCTGCTCTAGCCACTAGCCACTGCCTCCAGAGCCCCTTGCAGCCTGCCCCACAGAGGCTGCTCTGACGGAGAACGGACGGCGGAAAGTGACCGACCATAACCCCCGCGGTCAGGAATTCAGGGACCGGTGGCCAGAGGGCCGATGGGAAGAAGTTTAATAGACACCAGGCGTTCTCAGGGACTGCTAATTAGTTGCTCCGATCACGGCTCAGGGACCAGCTGCCCTGCAGACGGGGCTGGAGAGGGAAGAGTCCCGTGAGCTCAGCCAGGCCGGGACTTGGCCCCACACCCGAGCTGAGTTTGGAGGGTGCTCAGCTCGGCCCCCCCTCCCACCAGCTGGGGGCATTGGAGCAATGCCAGGGATGAGGGGAGCCGGCAGGCACCCGCTGGAGAGAGAGCGGGATGGGTGCTGGCGCAGCCCTGGCCGGGGGTGGCATGCGGCATGGGCTCCTCCAGGCCCAGACAGAGCACGCGCTGCTGGCAATGCCCGGGGGGGACTGGCACTGGGGTATGGCAGGGTGTGACAAACTAGGACTGTTGTTAAGGTTTCCCTGAGTACTGTGTGGGTGCCTCGGTTTCCCTATGCAGTGCTTGAGTATCTAGGTGGTGGGACAAGGGTGTGTGAGTGTTACAGAGGGGCCTGGACACAGAGAAGGGCCGACACTCTGTCTCTTAGCAACTGATGGCCCCAGTCCCTCCCCTGCAAAGGTGAGAGATGAAGGTGTTGGAACAAAGGGATCAGGTGACCTCCTGGCCCGGGAAGGAGACAAAGGGGGAGGAGGGGCTGGAGAGTTTTCAGTTTGGAGCTGGCTGGGGAAGAGGGAAAAAGGGCAGACAGGGTCTGGCCTCCCTGCCCCCCGTTTGGAGCTGTGGGGTGAAATGCAGGGAGCCCCGGGCTGGGGTCTAAGCTCCCTGCCCCCCGGAAGGGCCCGACTGAGGGGTCCTGGTTGTACTGATGGCATCTCTAATAAACCTTCTGTTCTACTGGCTGGCTGAGACTCCCAGTGAATCCGGGGAAGAGGGGTGCAGGGCCGGACTCCCCCACACTCCGTGACACAGGGACAGGCCTTATAGAAAACCCTACAATGCCGCTGCAAACGGCTGGGCAGCCCGGGCACCAATAGCGTGGCTGGCTGCAGGGGGGGCAGGGGGGGCGGGGGCAGCCCGTTCTAACCCTCCCCCACACAAACTGTGCTTTGGGCCAGAGCAGAAACGAGATGTTTGGGGGTTTTGGCAGCCAAACCTCACGGCCTCCGTCCTAACACAACAGCAAGCGGCTGGGTCCATGCCCGGCCCTGCCACGCCCCTTGCTGGGTGACCTGGGGCAAGTCACCTCCCCGCCTCAGTTTCCCCGCTCGCGCCTTGTCTGTTCAGGCCGTGAGCACTTCAGGGCTCGGACTGTCACGAGAGGGGCCCTGCTCTCGGGTGGGACCTCCAGGTGCTACCATAATACACACTGTAAATGCGAGGTGGGGGTGCGGGGCAGAGCTGGGCTCCGATCCCCGGGCCCAGAGAGATCAGCACTTTGGAGCCCCGGCTTGTGGGTTAAGGCCCTGCCCCATAGGAGCAAATGGGGCAAAAGTCGGGCTCCCCGGTCCCCAATTTCTCAGTGGGATTGTGAGGGGCGAGGTTTCACCATCTGGCTCAGGGGTGTGTGGGGTGTTTGTGAACAGCCCCCAGAAGCTGCCTGTCTCTGGGCGGAGAAAGGCCCTTCAGAGGCACAAAGCCAGGGGAGGTTGGCTCATTTCAGAGATGCGAAATCATGATCGGCTTCCCAAGCCGAATCACCCGCCAGGCGGCTCATGAAGAGGCCGGGATCTGCTGAGCGGCGAGACCGCGAACGCCCCTGATTGCAGACTGAGGTCGGACGCAGCTTCCCAGCGTTGTCTCTCGGCCCCGGGCATTAGTAACTCGTTTAAAAAGGAGGAGACGCTGTCGAGAAAGGCAATGGAAAAGCAGCCTGGTCCGGTGAATACGGCACTAGGCAAGGACTCAGGACTCCTGGGTTCTGTAAGTCCCAGTTTGCCTTTCCTGGGTGACCTGGGGCAAGTCCCTTCCCCGCCCTGTGCCTCAGTTTCCCCTCCCACACCTTGTCTATTCAGACCGGGAGCTTTTTAGGGCTGGGACTGAGGGCACGTAGGGGCTGAGCCAGATTCCTGGCTAGTGGCGAGGCGGCGGGCGAGCAGCTGGCAAGGGTCCGAGCGCGGTGGACCAGGTGGGCCCCTGGCAAAGGCCAAAACAGATCGAAACCCCTGCCCTGCATTCGTGGCCTCTCTGGGGCCTCACATGGCTGCAGAAGAGCTGCGGCGCAGGGAGCTTTGCCCAATCCTCTTCCTCGTCTGGCCTGCTCGCGCCAAACCTCCATGCTGCCCTTCACCGCGGCATCTGCCCCCCTCCCCCCCGTGCCCATCACGTGGCTGGGTCTTTGGAGCGCTAGGAAAGTCATCGTCCTCCAGCGAGGGGGAGTGAACGGCGGGCCCCCCCCGCCCCTCCTCGTGTCCTTGGGTCCTCACTGACTCACACCCAGATCACAGCCACCCCCCCCCCATGCGCTCTCCACACCCTTCCTGCTCCGCCTCTCCCCACACACACACTGTGTCGCCAGCGGGGTGCCAGCGTGCCTACTGGCCCTGTGCCCGGGCGCAGCGGGTAGGACAGAAGCACCCCCTAGCCAGGCGTGGAGCCTTTCACAAGCCATTATACTTTCTGACGGGGGGAAAAAACCAACCAGCATCACATCACATTAGATTCAAAACCCAAACGGTGAAGGAACAAATCCAAGCGGAGCCCGAGGACGCCCACGACAGCTCTGGGAACAGGGACAGGCATCCCTGCCACTGGGGGGTCTGGCCTGCTACTCACGACAAGCAAATCAGTCACAAAGTGGTGGGAGGGGAAACTGAGGCACGGGGGGTGGAGGGGAGAGAAGGACATGCCCAGGACAGCATCAGAGCCGGGACCAGAACCCAGGTCGTGCTGTTATTTCACTGCAGGGGGTGGGGCAGTTCTAAGTCCCGTCACTGCTCAGGGCCTCAGTTTCCCGTCCCACCCTTTGTCTATTTAAACTGTGATCTGTCTGGGACATGGACCATCTCTCGCTAGGTATGTGCAGCGCCTGGCGCAATGAGGCCCTGAGCTCACTTGAGGCCGCTTGGCGTTACCGCAGAATAACCACACAGAGCGATGGATCCGAGACCAAACCATCTGGCCCTGGAATAACGAGGCGCTTCCCCTTCACCTCCCTGGGCTCCCCGATCCCGCGGCCCCGCAGAAGAGGCTGACGCAGAATGCACGGCCGGGGAGATCAAGGTTAATCGTGGGTCATTTCACTGCCTGGGAACGTTACTCCCCTAGCAGAGTTGCCACCCCTAGGCCGGCCGCCCCCACTCGCCCCACTCTGCTCTTGCCCACGCCCGCCCCTCAACTGCCCCCCGCCCCAAGGCTGCTCCAGCCCTGCTGGGCATTATGGACAGATACTGAGGGGGAGCCAGTGAGAGGGGAAACCGAATTTCAGTCATCTCCGGCTGGGAGGCAAAGGCCAGGGAAGGAGCAGCGACCCAAGCCAGGCCAAAACCCCCGGAGGGCGCCTTGCAGGAGCAATCCGACGTGGGCCCCAGGAGAGGGAGTCAACGGGAACTACATGGTACATCCCAGACCTGACTTCCAGGGGTCAGATCCCGGCTGGGGTAAACTGACCTCACCCCATTGAGGTCAGTGGGCCAGATCCCATGCCCTGCAAATCGGGGTGTGCCAACCCCAGGTTCCCCCCAAAATCGGGGTGCACCATCCCCATGGATCCCCCTGCAGTCAGGGCGTGTCGCACCGTGTCCCCCCCCTGCAATCAGGGGGCGTTGCCCCCAGTTCCCCCTGCAATTGAGGTGCGCCACCCCCAGGCCCCCCCACAAACGGTGCCCAGTTCTGTCTGGTTCCAGCTTTCATGCCAAGAGCCCGGCTCAGCTCCCGTTAGCTGCCACGCGGATTCTTAGCCACCTGCCCAACCTCCTCAAGAGTCCGCGACTCCCATGGAAAATGCCCCCCAGGCGCGTCGCACGTTACATAAGCGGCGGGTTCCCCTGCTTCAGCTGGTGCCCAGGCAAGGCACCTATCAGAGATGCTGGCTTGATGCCTCTCCCGGCTCCAACCAAAGCTTCCCCAATTTAACCCCATCCAGCCCAGGAGCCTGGTCTCCGGTTTGACAAGCCGGGGACGGGTCCCAGCTAAGGGGGTCCCCACATCTGTGAGGGCTGAAGGGGCTACAGCCATCCGCAGCTCCTGCTGCTGCAAACAGCCTGAACCCGGGACACAGGACAGAACTCAGCTGTCTTAGACACTCCACAACAGTGGGCACTAAGCAGCCCCGGGACGCCGCCCCAGGGGTCGGGGCGAAATCGCCAAGGGGTTGAATTAAATTCCACGGCTTTGGGGGGAAAATGCCACTCCGGGAAAGCAAAAGCGTTCACAAATTCCCTCTGCAAGACATTCCCAAAACACCAACCCCCCAAACCCTGTGTTTCGGGCCGAGCAAAACGTTCCACGCCAATCAAAATGTTGCATTTCGACACCATCACGGCAAAGCTTCTTGCTAAACGGTTGACAACGCAAACGAACTCGCTCCCCGACACGCGGCCATTTGGAAGGGAAAATTCCAACCCGCCCGTCCGAAAAACGTGGAAACAAAATGTTCCGCTCGCATCCAACGGCTGGTTTGCCCTTTCCGCCCCCGCCAACGAAATCGACACGTTTCTGTGCAACGTTCCGCCGCCGACCGTTCTGCTCGGAAGCCGTCACGAGCCAAACTCAGGCGGGAGAGAAAGCCTCCCTTTCGAAGAGGGAAGGTAAATAACCGTTTGGAACAATTCACCGGGGCTCATCCCTGGTGGATTCGCCGTCAGCGGCGATTTTTAAATCAAGGCGGGATGTCTTTGCAAATTTGCAAATACGCTATTTATAGGGGTTTTTTATAGGGTTTTTTTCAGTGTTTCTGGCAGACTGTCCAAGGGACAGGGAGTCAGGACACCTGGGTTCTGTCCCCAGGCAGAGTGGGGCCTAGTGGTCAGAGATCCAGGGGTAGGGGGGCTGCCTCATCGGATGACAGGAACCAAGTACAATATTGGCTCTAGGAATTCTTCCTGGGACAGGCTCTGGCCGGTGGCATCCAGGAGGCCTTGGAATCTGGGAATCCACACAGGCATTTTCCTCTGGAAAGACGTTCCATTGGAAAATTCCCAACCCACCGCCCGGATCGCGGCCGCCCCTCCACGGTGTCACCTTGCAAGGAGGAAGAAGCTATCTTGGCTTCTGCCCATTTCAGCGTTTGGGATTTCCCTGCTCCCTCGGGATGCTCCGCAGGGAGTAATCCGGCTGCCCCGCCCCCCGCCGCCGCCGCCAACTCAGTTGGGATTCAAACCCCGGTCTGAGGCTACTGTGTGTGTGTGTGTGTGTGTGTGTGTGTGTGTGTGTGTGTGTGTGTGTGTGTGTGTGTGTGTGTGTGTGTGTGTGTGTGTGTGTGTTTACCCTTTGCACTTCCACAACAGAGGAAGGGTGTGTGCGTATGTGTGTGTATTAACCCTTTGCACCTGCACAACAGAGGAAGGTTGTGTCTCTGTGTGTGTATTAACCCTTTGCACCTCCACAACAAGGGAACGATTGTGTGTGTGTGTATTAACCCTTTGCACCTCCACAACAGAGGAAGGGGGTGTCTGTGTGTGTATTAACCCTTTGCACTTCCACAACAGAGGAAGGTTTTGTGTGTGTGTGTGTATTAACCCTTTGTGCCTCCACAACAGAGAAACGGTTGCGTGTTGATTAACCCTTTGTGCTACCCCAGTGCCCCACGGCTCCATAGCATTCTGGAGCGGCCTTTGGCTCACCCGGCAGAGCGCCGGGGCGGCCCGTCATTCCCGGTTGCTAAAGCGCACCCGCCCGTCAGCTTCCTGGGCCGATTCATCCTTCTTGTTGCAAAAGGATCACTACAAGCGGAGCCCCGTCTTGCCGCTGGAAAGTCGTTTTCCTGCCCTCCGCCCCCGGCCGAATCCCAGAGCACCCGCTCCCATGTAATACGGGCCAGGCTACGAACTCGCTTGGCTCCCGCCACAGTTGTTCCGAGGGTCAATCCAGGCAGCCCCTTCCAGCCCTTCCTTGCTCCTGGGAGCCGATTCTGCCTCCCCTTCCCACGGGAGACGCCTGGCAGGGAGGTGGGGGAACTGATGCTCGGTACCCACCTCCCTGCCAACGGAGCGTTTCCTAGGTGATCCCTCGCCATTTCACGTGGAAATTTTCAGTGGCAAACACGGACGGGGGCGGGAAGGGCGGGGGTGGAGGATGGGGGGAGAACGCTCCTGGCTTTGAGAAGCATCCTCAAGCAATCAAAGCCGCAAAATCATAAGAACAAGAACACAAGAACGGCCATACTGGGTCAGACCAAAGGTCCATCTAGCCCAGTATCCTGTCTTCCAACAGTGGCCAATGCCAGGTGCCCCAGAGGGAATGAACAGAACAGGGAATCATCAAGTGATCCATCCCCTGTCACCCATTCCCAGCTTCTGGCAAACAGAGGCTAGAGACACCATCCCTGCCCATCCTGGCTAATAGCCATTGATGGACCTATCCTCCATGAACTTATCTAGCTCCCTCTTGAACCCCGTGATAGTATTGGCCTTCACAACACCCTCTGGCAAGGAGTTCCAGAGGTTGACGGTGCGCTGCGTGAAAAAAGACTTTCTTGTGTTTGTTTTAAACCTGCTGCCTATTCATTTCATTTGGTGACCCCTTGTTCTTGTGTTATGAGGAGTAAATAACACTTCCTTATTTACTTTATCTATACCACTCACAATTTTATAGACCTCTATCATATCCCCCCTCCTTTCCAAGCTGAAAAGTCCCAGTGTTATTAATCTCTCCTCATACGGAAGCCATTCCATACCCCTAAATCCTAGCACCAGAGCTTCCGGGGGGACAGGCCACAGGCTAAAACCCTGGGGGGGTCACATATTCGCCAAAGAGCAGCAGGTCCCTCTGTCTGGGATGGTTCCATTAATCAAGGGTTAATAAACGCGGCGCAGATGTTTCAGTCAATGGTGAATCCATTGTCTTAGAGTCCACCGGGTCAACGCCCCACCTAGAATCCACCCTGCTGGGTGGATTAACCACCTCTACCCCGCACTGCTCGTGCTAACCACGTAGGGACCGGCTCTTTGCCATGTGTTTGTGCAGCGCCCTGCACGGCGGGGCCCTGGACTCGTGGCTCCAAGACTCGCCCCCCCATCGGTCTTTATTGGTCTTGAGACCAAATGCCCCCCTGCGCGTCAGTTTCTGAGTTCATGTCCCCGCTCGGTCGGTGACCCCCTGGGACACCTGACGCGGCACCTCTTGGATTTCCATGGTTTTAGAAACCTGCCTGCATGGTAGTGGTCAGAGCGACTCCTCTTCTAGGCAGATTCCCCCGGAGAAGCTCTGGGAGGACCAGGCTTTCTAAGAGGGTGCATCCTTAACCAAAACCCCCCCATCTCCATGACCGACACACACACACAGGGGAGGCGCCGGGCTCCATCACACCCCACAGCTGATGGGGGATCCGCGCCCAGGCTCGCACTTGGAACTGGACCCGCCAAGTTCCATAACACAGATTTGCCGGTAGCCCCCCCCCCACCCTAGATGTCTAAGGGATGGGGCAGGGACGTGTCTGCGTCATTCTCGGGGGGAGCTGTGGTTTTACTTGCCCCATCGAGAGCCTCTTTCACCATGGGCCTCTGAGCGCTGAACCCTCATCAGTGGCACTTCCCCAAGTGGGGATTGTCACACCCATTTTACCAAAAGGGAAACTGAGGCACCATGGAGGGCTGTGCCCCACCTGCGCTCATCAATCTGGGACTAGAACCCAGGCTTCCCAGCCCCACCTCCTCTAACCACTAGACCCCTCCCCCCCATTCCCAGAGCTGGGAATAGAACCCAGGAGTCCTGGCTTCCAACCCTCCCCCGCCCATCCCAACCACTCCCACAGCTGCAGAAATAATCCACCCCGCTCCCAATCCACTACCCCCTCCTCGGCTTTCAAGGCACCCTCCCCCAAACTCCTCACCCTCCCGCCCCAGGCCCGCCCTCGTACTCACTGGGCGAGGACCCCTTGGCTCGCTCGGGGCTCAGCAGTTCCCGGCTGCCCAGGCCCCACCCGGGCCCGGGGTGGGTGGGGGTGGAGGCCGGGCTCTTGGTGAAGATGCCGCTGATGAACTTGAGCATCTTGCGGTCCCGGGTGGAGGCCCGGCCGCCCTCGCGGCCCCGCTTCAGCCCCCCGCCGGCCTCCGGGGGGCCGCCGCCCGCGGCCGCCGGGCCCTCCGCGTCCAGCAACAGGTCGCTGTTGTCCAGGGTCTTGCTCTTGCCCCGGCGCGGTGACAGCTTGGCCCTGGCCGGGGCCCTGGGGGCCGCCTCCCCGCCGCCCTTGGGGCCCCCTTTCGCCCGGCCCTTTGCCTCGCTCTCCGGCCATGACAGCCGGCTGCCGGGGCCCCCCTTGTGGGCGCCTTTGCCGGCCTTGGGCTCGGAGCCCGTCTTGAGGCCGCTGGTGGTCACCGTCTTGAAGGGCTTGTTGCTCACCAGCCGCAGGCGCCGGCTCCCGGCCGCTGGGTGGGGCGAGGAGGCGCCGGGGCCCAGGTGGGAGGAGAACGAGGAGCCCCCGGCTCGGCCGCCCTCGGGGGCACCGGGCTCCCGCACTTCGGGGCAGCCCCAGCTGGCATGGCTCAGGAGCAGCCTCCGGCCGGGAGCCGCCGCGTTGGAGGAGCAGCTGGTGGTGAGGGGCGGCAAGGCTTCCCTGGGGGTCTGGCTCCTCTCGCCGGGCACCTCCAGGGTCTCATTCGCCCCCGGAGCCACTGGGGCCACAATGGCTTCTGGCTTTGGGGGCACAACTGGGGCAGCTGGGAGCAGTGCGGGGTCCGGCTTGGGGGGCACAGCTGGGTGCAGTGCAGGGTCTGGCTTAGGGGGCACAGCTGGGTGCAGTGCGGCATCTGGCTTAGGGGGCACAGCTGAGTGCAGTGCAGTGTCCGGCTTGGGGGGCACAGCTGGGTGCAGTGCAGTGTCCGGCTTGGGGGGCACAGCTGGGTGCAGTGCAGTGTCCGGCTTAGGGGGCACAGCTGGGTGCAGTGCAGTGTCCGGCTTAGGGGGCACAGCTGGGTGCAGTGCAGTGTCCGGCTTGGGGGGCACAGCTGGGTGCAGTGCAGTGTCCGGCTTGGGGGGCACAGCTGGGAGCAGTGCAGTGTCCGGCTTGGGGGGCACAGCTGGGAGCAGTGCAGTGTCCGGCTTGGGGGGCACAGCTGGGAGCAGTGCAGTGTCCGGCTTGGGGGGCACAGCTGGGGCCACCAGGTGCGGCGCAGTGCCCGGCTTGGGAGGCACAGCTGGGGGTGCCGGGTGCAGAGCGGTGCCTGGCTTGGGGGGCACAGCCGGAGGCGTCAGGGTCAGAGGCGCCTCCACTTTGGGATCCGCAGCTCTGGGGTCTCCAGCCGGGGCACCCGGGCCCGGGGTGCTGGCGCCGGGCGAGGGCGGCCCCGGGCCGGCCCAGAGGGCGAGCAGCCGGCCGGCGCTCTCCGGGGAAGGGGAGGGCGAGGGGCCCGGGGCCCTGGGGCTGCCGGGCGACAGCTGCAGGAAATAGTCCCCCGGGCCGGAGCTGCTGGTGCTGATCCAAAGCGCATCCTGCCGGTGGAAGCTCCGCTCCTGCCGCTTGCTCTTGGCGCCTTCGTCCGCCCGGGGCCCCTCGCCCTCCGGGCGCGCCGTCACCCCGGAGAGGCCGGGGGTGGCCGGGCTGGAGCCGGGCTGGGGGGCTCCATCTCCCGCCCCCGCCTTGGCCTGCTCCTCGGGCGGCGGCACCGACTCGAGCTTGACCAGGGTCAGGGAGATCAGGTAGGTGGTTCTCCGCTGCAGGGTGGCCCCTCTGCTCATGAGTGCCCGCGGGAGCGCACCGCGCCGTCGGCGGCAGCGCCCCGCATCCGCGCCTCCCCTTCGCGGCCGCGGCGAGAGCCCCTAGCGCGGCGTCGGTGCCCCGGCCCGGCCGCTCCGCGCCGCCCGGGGAGCCGGGAGGCGGCGAGCGCAGGAAAGGCGCGCACGTCCGGGCATCCCCCCCCACGGCCCGCAGCCACTCGGGGCCCGGCCCGCCTCGCAGCGCAGGGCGCAGCGGGGCTCAGAGCAGCCCCCGCTCAGCGGCGCCCAGGCAGCCTCGGAGCGGCCGCCCCCGCGGGGGGCTCCCGGCTCTGGCACAGCTCCCGGCCCGGTGGCGCACGGGGCCCCCCCATGCGTCCTCCTCCTCCGGCGCGCCGCGGCAGGTGCCACCCGTCAGGACTTTGCCATGTCGGCGGCCGGGCTCCGAGGCTAGGACCCCCCTCCCGCCGCCGCCTCACCCTGCCGGAGCGCGGGGCTGGCTTTCGAGGGGCCAATTCCGCGCCCCCCAGCTGCTTGGAGAAGGCGGCGGGGGCGGGGTGTCCGCAGAACCGCAGGGCGATCGGAGCGGGGGGGGGGGCCCGGGCGGGGAGCGGGGCGGCCGCCCCCTCGCTGGTCGCCGGTCCGGAGAATCAAGCCCCCCCCCGCCGCCGCCGCCGCCGCCGAGGGAGCCGCCAGCCGCCGATGGGGGCCCGGGGGAAGCGAATGAGCATCCGAGAGTTGGCACCTTGGAAAATCCAACAGCCAAGGCGTGAGGCTGCTGGCTGCAGAGGCGCGGGGAAAACCTGGGCTGGATTCCCCGGCTCGGGAATCCCTGGCCCACTTCCCCGCCCGCCCGCAGGAGATAGTGTGTGTGTGGGGGGGGCGCCTAGGCAAAGAGGGCACCCTTGGGGGGGGGGCAGATGGCCCCGTCGGCGCTGGGCCAAGCTCAGAGGAGTAGCTGGAGGGGCTCCACATGGGGTGGGGGGGGGCTGAAGGGACACCTGTGTGGCAGGATGTAGCACCCAGGGGAGTGGCCCTAGCAGCTCGAAGCCTGCCTGTCGAACAGCCATCCATCCCGTTGCGCACCCATCTCCGGAGCTGTGTATCCAGCCCACCAACCCCTCCCACCCTAACTGTTAGCCGGCTCCTCTTATTACCTGTGTTTATTGCTGTTACCGCAACCAATGGACCGGGACCCCACTGTGCTAGGGGCTGTACATTATTTATTAGGTGTATTACGGTAGCGCCCAGGAGCCCCAATCACAGACCAGGACCCCACTCTGCCCGGCACTGTACTCTATTAGCTGTATTACGGTAGTGGCTCCCATTGTGCCAGGCGCTGTACACTATTAGCTGTATTATGGTAGCGGCTCCCATTGTACCAGTCACTGTACACTATTAGGTATATTATGGTAACGGCCCCCATTGTGCCAGGTGCTGTAAACTATTAGCTGTATTACGGTAGCAGCTCCCATTGTACCAGTCGTTGTACACTATTAGGTATATTACGGTAACGGCTCCCATTGTGCCAGGCGCTGTACACTATTAGCTGTATTACGGTAATGGCTCCCATTGTGCCAGGCGCTGTACACTATTAGCTGTATTATGGTAATGGCTCCCATTGTGCCAGGCGCTGTACACTATTAGCTGTATTACGGTAATGGCTCCCATTGTGCCAGGCGCTGTACAAACAGAACCCAATGAATCCTTCAACCAATGTGTTTTAAGTCTCTAAAGTGCTCGCTGATCTGTCGGCCCCCATACACACACCTCCCTCTCCCCATCCCCCTGCGCGGCCCTCATCTCCGGCGCGCCACTTGAGCAGGGCCTACCCACTCTTGCCCCAGACGCCCCGGCAGTGAGCTCCACGACTCCTCCCCGCGTGGGGCTCCCCTGAGACCAGAGCTGGGCAGGAAGTTCGGAAACCCGAAACGTTCAGCTGGGAGCCCCAGGTTCAAATCCCTGCTCTGCCGGAGGTGGAGCAAGAGACCTGGCTTCCAGTCCAGCTCCGGGTCTCCCTCCTCCCGGGGCTAGAGAGCCGGTGGCCATTGGACGCTTTATACCCAATGGAACTGCTGGGGCAGGACGGATTCTGACCGTACAGCCAGATGGGGGGAGAGGCGAGTTCAAATCCTGTCGCCAAATCAGCTGGAACAGGGACTTGAATCCGCTGGCCCTGCCTTAGACCACAAGGGATTGGGGGGGGGGGGGGCAGAGGAATTGGAACTTAAGCAGTTTTTAAGTGAGAGGAAACCTCTCCCCACGGTTCAGCAGCCTGTTGGGGGGGAGTGATTGACAGCATGGGGGCGGGGGAGCTCTCTCTATTCTGAGCAGGGGGTATAAGCACCCCCACACCCACACCCACGCACCCTTTTCAGTCCCCGCGGCCCCCCCTGCCTTCTCCACAGAGGCTGCAGGTGACAGGGGCTGATTAATGCTAATTGCACCTGAATATCCCCACTGACCGGGGCCATTAAAAATGATTCACATTCAGACCCAGCATGCTCCATGGGCCCCCCCTCCCCACTTCCTTTCCAATGCTGTCCCCTGCCAATGGGCAGCCTCGCCCCCACTCCGAGCCGCCCCCTGTGACTGTCAATCCTTGACGGGCCGGGGCTGGGGTAGATCTAACCCTGCCCTGCCCTTCTATGAGTGGTACCAGTTTCCCCCCCGCAACCCCTGCGGTCACTGGGGGAAGCCTCCATGCTGCGGCCTAGCAATCGCTGAGGCCGTTATTAGCTGCTCCAGGGACGGAATGAGGCCTTTTGTATTCCCGGTAATAACACCACACTCTGCGGTCACGGAATAACACCACCCAGCGATTGTTAGCCCCGTGTTACAGATGGGGAAACCGAGGCACAGAGCGGGGCAGTGACTAGCCCAGGGTTCGCTGCAGTGGCCCCAGCCAAGGCTGGGGAGGGCATTTCACAAAGGCACAGCGGGCCAGTATGGTCATCCCCAATGTACCGATAGGGAAGCTGAGGCAGGGAGCGCAAAGGCAACATCTGCAAATCTTGCGGGGTGGGGGGGGCGACACCCCACTCACACCTTCTTGGCCTCCAATGTCAGCCGCGGCACCCCCCGGGGAGCAGAGCCGCTGAGCCCAGACCTGGTCAGTAGGAAGCGGGCGCTCGCGGACCCCCTGGTATCCCCCTGGACCGATGCTTCCACCTGCCAACTCTCTCTCCAGCCCTGGGGTCCTGCGGGGCAGAGCATGGGGATCTCTGCACTCGCTTTCCCCTGAGCAGTTTCCCCATCTGCCCAAATGGGGCTATGGATCCTGGCTTCCTTTGCACAGCTCTTGGAGAGCTACTGATGGCAAGTGAATTATTATTTTGAATGCTCACCATGCTCCCATCTCGTCTGGATGCGGCAACTGCCAGCCAACAGCCGGGGGAGAGGGCGGGGAGGAGCCCAAGTGAGAGACAGAGCTGTCCGAGGACCCGGAGCTGTGGAACTCGCTGCCACAAGAGATAAGGGACCTCAGGCCTTGGCATGATCAGAGTTAAATACAAAACCCCAGCTTCCTTCCCGTATGATCTTCATGCAGAGCGAGCGCCCACGCACACCCCCGCCAAACAATAGACTCCATTGCGCGTATCTCCTGCAGGTTGGGAAGGAAACGAGAGACTGGTACCGCTGTTTGTATTTTTAAAGATTTGGGAGGCTCCCAGAGGAGCCACTGTCTTCATAATGTTGCATTTATTGAGGAATCCACCTGTCTTTCCCACCTGGCTTCCGGCAGCCAGAGATTTAGGGTTGTCCCAAGCATAGGGCTGTGTCCGGGGCCTGGAAAAACTCTCCCGCAGAGAGAGATTGAAGACATCAGGGTTGCTTCCCTGGGGAGAGGCGTAAGCGGGGACATGATAGAAATCTATAAAATATTGAGTGGTCCAGAGAAGGGAGATCAGGTGCTTGCCTTGTGGCGCCAGGGCAAGGGGACGTTGGATGAAATGGAAAGGTGGCAAGCCAAGAAAAGGAAACACTTTGTCACAACCCTGCGGAACTCCCTGCCACATGATGTCAACAGACGGCCCGGACATTTATACGGCTCCGGAGTGGTCACACCCGGCTTTCACGCACCACCTTGCACGAGTGGATCGCAAAGCGCTGCGCTGTCGTTCTTGTATGTCTCCTCCCAACACCCCTGGCAAGGTATTCATGATCCTCATTTCGCCAAAGGGGGAACCCAGGCACAGAGAGGCTAAGTGCCGGTCTCCCAAGTCCTAGCCCTAGTGTCCATCCTTCCTCTCTGACTTACTGTTTGGAGGGGATCTTAATCCTCACGCCTCAAGCTTTAAGCCACTCTAACTATTAGAGATCAGGGGGAGATCTAATACTTGTGGGGGCGGAGAGTTTATCCCACCCATGCTGACACCCTCTTCCTCTGATGCATCTAGTGCTGGACATTGGACTAGAGGGACTGCGGGGGCGAATCCACTCTGTGTTCCTACGGGCTTCATTTCCCACTCCGTGAGTTAAGCAAGAGCGGGGTCCAAAAGCCGAGGCCTAACAGGTGGCGGAGACAAATGGGCCGGCGAAGAGAAACCCCGGCTCTGTTAGCACAGGCCAGCTGCGAGCTCGGTTCCTAGCCCCCGCCGTAGAATATAATCAATGGCTCCATTGCCCAGCCGGCTCAGGAGACAGAGGACAGACGGCCGGAGAGAAAGCCGCCGAATACAGACCCCGATTCTTATGGAAAAGCCCAGTTTTCGCTGGAAAATAACATCCCCTCCGCTGCTGCTTGATTCTGGATGCTTCCTCCCCCCCCTCCAACCCTCCTCCCGAGCCTACAAGAATAGATCTATAAAAGGATCCAATCCAATCCGGCTGCCTCTCTGAGTCAGAAGAGCTGACAACAACATTTCCTAGATTTAAAATATATATATATATATATATAAATCTGCATTTGGTTGTTATGGCAACGGAAGCCCTGAAAATGCAGCAAAAACAGCAGGCGTAATTAACCTAAGTGGGGGGAAATCAGCGTTCAGGGGAACGGTTAAAAAGCCCCTCAAGAAAGACATCGGGGGGGGGGGAGGGAAATGAGCGAGTGGGTGTGGCGGAGAGAGGGGGGAGCAGGAGGCAAAGGCAAAACCAGGCGGCGTGGAAAGGCTGGATCGGGCACGCAGCCTCCGTTGGCTTCACCCGGACCGGTCCCGGGAGCCACGCTGGCCCCTGCCCGTCCTGCCATGGAGACGAAGCCAGGGACTGAGATGCCTCTAGACCTTCGCTTTCACTTGGCCCAGCTTTCTGCCCGGGGTGGGGGTGGATCCTGGCGTCGATCGGCACCCGCTGCGGTGTCGGGCGTGGAGCCGGCCCGCGTGGCGCCAGGTGCTGTACAAACACAAGCCAAAGAGCCACTCCCTGCCCCGAAGAGCCCTGCATTCGTTGCTTTAACTGCGGCATTGCCGCTCACACCCCCTCCGTCAGCTCCCTCCGGGCCGCAGCATGGCCCCCGCCTGGCCCCCGGACGGGCAGGGTATGGGGTGAGCTCCGTCTACCCGCTCCGCCTGCCCCAGCCTCCGTTCTTTGCCCCGCCAGGCTCCCTCATGGCACTTCCTCCACCAGGCCCGATGGGCTGCAGAAGGATCCCGGCCCGACCCTCTCCGCTGCGCTCTCGAAAGCGGGACAGTTGGCATCAGCTGGAGACGCAGGGTGCAGTGCCCCCCCCCCCCCCCCCGGGCCCCTGCCCCCATCAGTTATCTACCCCCGTCAATTCGCAAACACGCCCCCGCCCCGCCACATCTCATCTCTGCTCCTGCTGCAGTCCCTGGAGTTCATCACCCCCCTCACCCAGGCCTGGGGGCGGGGGGGACTGCAGCCACGTCCCCTCTCCCTCTTCCCAGTGGGTTATTGCGAGGGGGAGGAAGGGGGGAGAAGCAGAGGGGCTGCCCCATTGCTCACAGGAGGGGAGGGGGGACGAGGGGGCAGAGTCACGCTGATCAGCTGGGCTCTTTCTGCTCCCCCTCCCCTCCTGTGAGAACAGGGCTCCTGATAGGGGTCGGGGGTTGGCTGCTTACACCCCAGGAGGGGGAGCAGTGGGGGAAACAGCCAATCAGAGGGGGGGGTTATCCCCCCCCCAGGACTGCAATGTGCGCCCACTCCCCGCAGAGACCTTGCTCCAGTGGGAGGGATTTTACTTGCCGGGTATGTGACCCCCTGGGCTCCATGCTGGGTGGGTGGGGCCAGGGCCATCTCACAGCGCATCACCTCCCTGCTTTCCCTGGGGGGGGGGGGGGGGGGTGATCAGGGCAGCGGCCCAGGCAGGATCAAGCAGGGGACCCCCCAAGGACACGAGCTCTGTTGGCAGCCCCCCGAGCTCTGGCCCAGTGCAGCCCCCTCCACACATGGCTTTGCCTGGGAGAGCCCCCGGGGCACAACGAAGGCCCACTGGAGCAATGGCCCTGCGCCTCCTCGAGCCCGCAGGGAGCAGAGCGTAATGCAGAGCAGCCTCGGGGTGGCTGTAATTGCCACTGAAACACGAGGAGTGCCAAGATGGCCCAAAGCCCCATCCCACCTGCCCCCCCCTGCCGTCTGAGATCATATAATCCCGTCTGTGACATCACAATCGGTCGCCGTGGGGAGCGCCGTGATGATGTCACTGGCAGACGCCCTGGGACGCTCTCCATTGGCCTTTCGGGCTGAATAATCCCCCAGGTTATTTAAGGCAATTCTAAATCTCGATGCCCCCGCCATGCCCGCCCCCACTGCTCTGCTATCACCATTGCTCCAGACGCAAACAGCTGCTCCTCACTCAAAGCAGGAGTTATTCTCAGCAGCAGCCTCTCCCAGCCCCCCTGCGGGGTACCTCTCTGCCACAGTAGCACTTAAACCCCCCCCTTACGCCCCCCCCTCCTCGGGGCGATTGAGGGAAACCGGCTCCCCTGTGCCTTGCGGTTTGGGGTGGGGGAGGGAGCACTCCCAGGGTTGCCAACTGTCTAATCACACAAACACTCTTGCCCCGCCCCCTGCCCAGAGGCCCCGCCCCTTCTCCAAGGCCCCACCCCTGCTCACTCCATGGCCCCTCCCTCTGTCGCTCGCTCTCCCCCACCCTCACCGCTTTCACCGGGCTGGGGCAGGGGGTTGGGGTGCAGGAGAGAGTGCGGGGTGCAGGCTCCGGCCTGGAGGCTCCCTGCCTGCCCTGGCCCCGCGCCGCTCCCGGAAGTGGCCAGCACGTCCCTGCGGCCCCTGGGGGCCTCTCACAGACCCATGCGGATCAGAAGCGCATCACGTGACGTTGGCGCATCTCCCTCATTTCGCCCACCCCTTCGCCCCCCAGGAAAGGCCTGGAGCCAGCTGCTCTGGGGGATCCGGGTCCCTCTGGCCAGGGCTGGTTTGCCAGCGTGGTGGGGAGCCGCCTCCCCCCCCAGGCGCGGTTCCTTTCCTGCAGAGAGCGGCTGATCCTCAAACTCGGCGCCGTTTGCTGCGGGGCAGAAGAGGTGGTTTTTTCCCCCCCCTTTGCAAAACGCTGCCTGTGACTTAACCCCGGGGGGACAGGGACGGCGTCACGGCCCCGCGAGCTGAGGCCGCTGTGAAACTCCAGAGCAGGCCCAGCCCCAGGAGGTGCATGGCTAGCCGCTCCCACGCCCCCAGCCGCATTCCTCCACCCAACCCAGGCTGGGGCCCGAGCGGCTCAGCCCCGCAAAACACCCCCCCCCCTCCCCAGGTGGCTGACAAGGCTCCAGCAGGGTCAGCTGCAGAGCTGTGGGTGCCTGTCCCACGAGCAGCTGGGCTCCCCCACCCCCAACTCTGCCAGTGCCCCTCACTCCCGACCCGCAGCCCCCCTGCCAGCCCAGCCCTGGGATCCCCCCCAGCTCTGCCAGTGCCCCTCACTCCCGACCCGCAGCCCCCCTGCCAGCCCAGCCCAGGGCTGCCTCCACACGGCGAGATCGACCCGGGTCCCTTTGACTCTGCCCTGACCCCCACTCCTAACGAGCCAGTTTGTTCCTCCTCGGGGAGCTATTTATAGCAGCAGCCGCCCGTGCCAGGCTGGCGCAGCGGGCCCTGCAGGGGGCGAGCACAATGGATCGGGGAGGCGTCGCAACCCCGCAGGACACCGGCTCCCCTTAAAGGGCCACGGTCCTGGTGCCAGCCCAGAACCGGGAGAGCCCAGCCCAGCCCTGACCCCGAGAACGCGCCCGGGGCTGGGAACGGCTCTGGGCAAGAGTCACCCCGGGATCTAAACGAGTCTCGGCGGATCCGCTGGAGTCGGCTCGGCTGTCCCGCCCCGGCAGCCCGGACCAATCCGCCAGCCGGGAGCGGGCCCTTGGCAGAGAGAGGCCAGCTGCCGACCATGGGGCTGCTTGTTCATTAAACCCACAGTCTGGAGACAGTGGGGCCTCGTCAAAGCTGCAGCCCGGCAATTCACCGTAGACAGGCCTAGGCCAGCGATAGCCGGGGGGGTTCCCGGCCTGGGATGAGGAGCTCAGGGCTGGGACAGCCGGGGGCTGCGGGTCGGGATCGAGGGGCATTGGCAGAGTTAGGGGGTGGAGAGCCATGCCTGGGACAGCCGGGGGCTGCGGGTCGGGATCGAGGGGCATTGGCAGAGTTAGGGGGTGGAGAGCCATGCCTGGGACAGCCGGGGGCTGCGGGTCGGGATCGAGGGGCATTGGCAGAGTTAGGGGGTGGAGAGCCATGCCTGGGACAGCCGGGGGCTGCGGGTCGGGATCGAGGGGCATTGGCAGAGCTGGGGGGCGGGGAGCTGGGACAGCCGGGGGCTGCGGGTCGGGATCGAGGGGCATTGGCAGAGTTAGGGGGTGGAGAGCCATGCCTGGGACAGCCGGGGGCTGCGGGACGGGACTGAGGGGCATCGGCAGAGCAGCGTGGGGAACAAACCTGCCCACCTCCCGCTCACGCCGGGCTGGGCTCATGCCGTGGCTCTCCCCGATACACGCCAGACATGACCCCGTTTTTTGGACGAAAGCACAAAGCCCCCGTCACGCCGGCAGCGCGTCCTGCAGCGACGTGAGCCGCCTCCCAGTGACGGGGACCGCGACGCTGCCACGCACACCCCGTGCCTGGAGCCGCCAGGGGCCCCCAGGGAGCGGTGCCAGCCTGGCACAGGCAGAAGCCTGGCACCTCCTGCCTGAGCCGCGAACGCTGGCGAGGAGCCGTTACCACTGCGCAGGGCTCTGCTCGTTGCAGAGAACGCCCAGTTACCAGCCGGGGGGGGCCGGGCATGCAGGGGAGGGGTTGGGGGATAGCGGGCCCTGTGGGGGTCCCCTTCCCCCATGCCGGCCTCTTCCCTGACGCAGCCCCTGCCTGCCTGGCGACGGTGACTCACCCTGACCTTGGAGCCGAGCACAGAGGAGGCTCCAGAACCGACACGCGGGCGCTGACGGGGCGGCTCTGGAGTGGCAGCGGGTGGGTCCGCGCGGTACCCAGAGCGGCTGCCTGGGCAGGGCTGGGCCCGAAGCCCCTTCCCAGCTGCGGAGGCAGCAGGCCGGACCCTGGGGAGGGGGCGTCTCGGGGGGGCAGCCCAGAGGCGCTGATCTCAGCCGGCTCTCACGGGGTTCACCCCCCCCCCCCGCTGTGACGACGGGACCCCAGCGCCCGCCCCGGGGTGGCGCCAGGCGGGCCCAAGCTCGGCCCGTGCCAGCGTGAGATCACCCGGGACTCGCCAGTCATCCCAGCGGGTCGTGGGGAGCGAACGGGCGGCAAAGGAGGGGGGGCAGCTTCCTCCACTGTCCCCACCAACGCCCCACTTCCTCCTTCAGCCCCCCCAGCCTCCACACCCCCACTGCTCCCCCACCCACACCCCCACCACTAGCCCCACTCACCCACCTGCCCCCCATTCGGTCTGGCCCCCCCCCCCAAGCTTTGTACCCTGCAAACCCAGCCAGGCAGAAGAGCTGCAGCTCCCACAGTGGGGCCCCCCCCCGCCCCGCAGGGCTATAATAAGCTCGGGCCGTAGGCGGCTTTTGGGGAGGTGGGACCGTAATTACACGGGGGAAGCGGAGACAAGAGGTTGGCTTCCCGGCAGGGGGTTTGCAGCGGAGGGAACCCACCCGGGCCCACTGCTGCGCCCGGCCCCGGAGAGGGGGGGGCATCCCTCCGCCCCGCTGCACCCTAAGGGCTGGGGGAGAATGGAGCATGGTGCCCCCAGATCCCCCCAAACCCCTCCCCCGTCCCCGCTGCATCCAAGGCCTGGGGAAGAGTGGGGCATGACCCCCCACACCCTGATTCCACAACCCCCTCACTGCGCTGAGTCCTGGCATGAGGGGGGGCGGCTACCCCCACCCTGACCCCCCACCCCCATCCCCGGCCTTCCCCGCTGCATCCACGTCCTTGGGTAGAATGGGGCATGATCCCCCCTGCCCCGATCGCACTCCCTCCCCCGATCCCTCCTGACCCTTCCCAAATCGGGAGGAAAGTGGGGCGCGGACCCCTCCCCTGTGGCTGCAGGGGGCAGCTCCTCTCCACATTCCCCCCCCCCCATGCAAACTGGGGGGTGCCCCCCAAAGCTGCCCGGCGTGGCCCCACTGTGCCAGGGTGCTACAGCCCAGGCTCTGCCTCGGGGGGGGGGGGGGGGGCTGGACCGGCGCCCCGGCTTGCAGCGGGAGCCCGGCCATGTGCGGCAAAGCGCAGGGTGCCCCTCCCTCGGGGGACTCTGGGGAGCCAGGAGCAGCCCCCCCCCCGCTCGTGACAGAACTGCGCGCATCGCCATGACGACCCACCCACGGCGTGTGCTGCTATTGAATCCTCGCTCGTTCCCCCTGCACCCCCCCAAACCGGTGGGGGTGGGGGGCGAGTTCACCCCCTGTCTCCAGCATGCCCCAGTGCAGCTGGGACCGGGACCCCGGGCATCCCGGGGCCGGGCCACCCACGGAGATGCCCCGTCCCCGCTCCAGCCCATGGGTCGAGGCAGTTTCAGCCCCTGGCCTGGGGTGCAGGGCCCGGCTCAGCACAGAGGGGCGGGCCTGGGCCAGGCAGAGCGGGCAGCCACCCGGGCCCTTGGAAAGAGCGTGGGACCCGACGGCGCCCACCGCGGGAGACAGGCTCCGTGCGCCCGGCGGGCGGCTCCCCTCCGGGGGGGTTGGTTCCCGAGAGCCCTGCGCAGCCTCCCCGAAAACGCAGGCAGCACAGGCCCGGCCGGGCCAGCTGCACCCAGGCTAAGAGCCCGCCCCGAGCCCGGGGTCAAGGCCCGCAGCGGCACAGTCCCATCCGGCCACCCGGCCGAATCCTTTGGGCTGCAGCCCTGCGGCCCCTCCTGAGAGTTCAACCCAGCTGGGGCACGGACCGGTCTGCAGCTCAGACCTCTCTCTGCCATCGGCTGCCTCTGGCCCGGGCTGGTGGGGTGGTTGCATTTAGGGTCCGGGCCCAGCTATATGTAAGGGGACTGTTGTTCCCTTCCTAAACCTCAGTGGGGGGTTGGTTGGCTCGCTCCCAGTCCCAAAAGAAAGGGGCAGGGTCCTCAGGACCTCGAGACTGACAGTCCCCAGGAACAATGGGGAGAGGCCAATGCCCCCAGGTCAGGCTAATGATTGACAGGGCCGGCTAATGAGGGAATCAAGAGGCCGGGGGAGGGGGGTCCCCTCCTCCCTGTGAGTTGGAATTGCCTGGGTCAGACAGAGTGGGGCCGAGCAAAGGAGAAATCAGGGGCCCAAGCTGGTTTGGGGGGCAGAGCTGGGCCAGACAGAGGGGCTAGAAAAGCAGCCCAGGGAGCAGGTCAAAGAGCTGGAAGAAGGGTCCTGCCACCTAGCGCCTGAGCGTGTGGCCACCGCCAGAGCAGGTATCCGCCCCGCAGCATCCCAGGGCAGGGGCCTGGGCCATGTGAGGAACAGACTGAACTGCCCTGGCATCCCAGAGACGCTGGCTGTGACGTCCCCGTGCCGCAGAGCGGGGTGACGGGTTTTCCTTTCGCCGTTCCCCTCTTTTACTTATTTGTTTTTTAATTGGTTGCTGTTTAATCAATCGTATTTGCGATGATCAGGGGGTCAGGGAAGCATCCAGTGCAGAGGGAGCCCCCCGGAGTGGGGACATGCTAGCCCTTACCCTACCTGACCGTGACAAGGTTGGGGATCGAGCCCCTCGGGAATCCTGGGCCCAGCCTTGTTGGGGTTACGAGGTCTCTGCCACAGGAGAGTGGAAGGGGAGCCCTCGAGGGCAGGCAGGACTCTGGGTAAGGGAGTGGAAGCGAGGACTTGGATCTTTTCACTAGCCCATGTCACCGGGATCGTGTATAAGCCAGGAAAGATCCCCACAATAGCAGGATCATTCCCCTGCTTACATATAGCAAGACTGTGCCCGGGGACCATCATCCCCCCAATGCTGGGGAAGGCACCAGTCTGAGTGGCACGTCCTGCCTACCGGTGAGGTTTGCTTTCCCTCCTCAGAGATGGCCCGCTACCGCAAAGCTCAGCACAGGGGACCCTTCAGCAAGGGATCGGTCTGGCCGCGTCCCCTGTCGGATGGGCTGGGTGGGTCTGGTGTCGAGTCAGGCCCCCCCTCTCCGTGGCCATTTTCCAGCAGCCGTGGCTAGAGCACTCATGAGGGGGGGTCTAATCTCAGCTCTGCCACTGACTCCCTGGGTGCCCTTGGTCAAGTCACTGCACCTCCTACTCCTCATCTGTGTAGGCTACACGCTCCTTGAGGCAGGGGCTGTGTCTGCTCTCACTCGGCCCTATGGTAATACACAGCAGGCGCTCCTCCGTAGATGGTCCCGATGGCGAATGCCAAAGACACACGATGGATCATTGAGGGTTCGCCTGCAGCTCCTGACACCCCCCTCCAGGCTCTGCTTCATGGAACCAGCCTAAGAACGGCCATCCAGGGTCAGTGCCATGGTCCATCTAGCCCCCTATCTGGCTGCTGGCAGTGACCGATGCCGGCTGCTTCGGAGGGAACGAACGGAACGGGGCGACCGAGAGATCCCTCCTGGCCGTCAGAGGCTGGGGACGCCCTGGGTGGTGTCCCTGACCAGCTTGGCCAACAGCCCTCGCTGCAGGTTTTTCTCGCTGCTGGCTGGCGCGGGGGCTTTGCTTCCCCGTTTGGCGTGTTTCCGGGAAGCAGAAGACGAACCGCGGCAGCCCACACAGCCAGGGACACAGCCAGGCAGCCGGGGCGGCTGCTCCATCTGGCCAGCCCGGCGCATGTGACAGCGACGGGACGATGCCCCCAGACGCGCCCGCTGCTCGCGCGTGGAGCCCCGACTGCAGCCAGCGGCCGGGGCCGGGGCCGGTTCCTCTCTGCACCCCCTCCCGCCTCACCTCTAGGGGGTGGCCTCGGGCACACGCCCCCCCCCCCCCGCCCGCAAACCACGGGCATCCGGACTGTGTCCCCATCACGGGCCTCCCTGCCCGTCCAGGGCGGCGAGCGGCACATCCCAGGGGGGCAGATGGCTTGAGCGTCTCATCTCCCCCCGGCACACGGCGAGACGGCGGGGCCGGAGCTGCCGGCTCAGAAGAGGAAGCCGAGGGCACAGCGCATGGCGTTTCCCCGCTGCCATGCCTGGGAAACCTCCCGGACCTGGCAGGCGGAGGGAAGCCAAACACGCTGTGTTGTCTCCCTCCCTTAGTTACCTGCTGGGGTGTTGCCCGGCTGCTGGAATTCACCGCCTGCCCACCGCTAGCCTGAGTCAGCACCGCCGCCAGGGCCCGAGGGCAGGGGGTGGAAACCGGGGCAGCGCCGAGAGAGACGCGCGCGGCGGGCGGCGCGCTCTCCGGCTCGGTGCCCTGTGCCCAGGGCACAGCCACCTACCTTCCCAGAGGTGCCCAGCGGCACCGTGGCAACCGTACCTCCTCCCCGTTGCCATGACAGCGGCACAGCGGGTGGCTCCGTGGGAGCTGGCAGGCGCTGTCGAAAGGAAAGGGCCGGGAGAGGCCAGGTCGATGGGGCCGGCGAGCGCCAGGGCCAGCGGCGGGAAGGGCAGGGGGAGGCAGGAGAGGAGCCGGCGGTGCCGGCGCGGGACGGGCAAAGCCGACGGCACGGCAGGTCCGCAGGGGCTCGGCTGGCACCGCACCCGTGCCCCAGATGCCACTGGCGGTTCTGTGCTTCTGGGGGCTTCTCTGTCCTCCCCACCCCGGGCACTGGCCCGGCACCGGGGCGGGACCGAGATCTCGCCCCAGGCGACACGACCCTGCTGCAAGGAACGGACTGGAGGCAACGACCCCTGAACCACGAAGGGAGGGAAAAGCGGGGACCTGGGAGGGTGAGCGGAGCCCCTCCGGGGCAGGAGGGGGACACCCCATCCACAATCAGCAGCCCAGGGAGCCAGGAGGCCCCCTTTCTGGGGTGGGGCACAGTGTGCCAGGAGCTCAGCGACTCCCCAGGGGAGGGGGGGCCGGCGGGGGGAGGGAACAGCAAAGACTCTTGGACTTCATCGCCATCATCATCTTGCGGAGACCTCCCCACCCCCAGGCCCTCTCCCAGCCCCAGCATCCCGGCCCCATAACCCTGCTGGAGCAGCAGCCGTGGGGCAGGGAGATGAGGACCAGCCCCTACATTGCTCCACTGCCCCTCCTCACCCCATAACCAGCCCCCTGCTCACCCCGCAACCAGGACGCCACTGGCCCCCAGCCTGGCCCGGCTCATCCCATAGCCCCCCACCCCCGACCCCAGCCAGCCCCACAAATACAGATGCCCCTGAAGCAACCGGTAGTCGACGGGGGTGGGTCCCGGCCCTTCACCAACGCCCCCTCCCCTCGGTCCCTATACAGGCGCCGCGCTGCGTGTGCCAAACAGCCCCGGCGCCCACGGCTCCTTTCTCGCCATGGCAACAGGTCCGGCGCCCGGGATCCACCTCTGCGTCAGAGCCGGGCGAACAGAAGCCACCCAAAGAGCCGGGCACGGGCCTTGAACCGGGCACCGGGCTCCGGCGGCGGCAAGAGGCAGCCCCGTCCGGGCTCCGGCGGCGGCGAGAGGCAGCCCTGTCCGGGCTCCGGCGGCGGCGAGAGGCAGCCTCGTCCGGGCTCCGGCGGCGGCAAGAGGCAGCCCCGTCCGGGCTCCGGTGGCGGCAAGAGGCAGCCCATTCCGGGCTCCAGCAGCAGCGAGAGGCAGCCCTGTCCGGGCTCCCGAGGAGGCGGAGAACGAGGCGGCGCCACCAACCACAGGAGTCAGGTGTCCCGTTGCAGAGGAAAACCGCAGCGCTCAGCGCCGGTGGCGGGGCCGGAAAGGGCCTGGCGTGGAACCATCCTGTGCTGAGCCCCAGACGGCCGCGGCCTGTGACCCGGGACTGTTCCTCTGCACAAGGCCGGGAGCGATGGTGCCCGGGCACCCGGTGCCCACAGGGGGGGCTCAGGCCCCAACCGCCAAGGCGAGCGCTGGGCGCCATCATTCTCGAGCCAGGACACGGCCACAGGATCAGCATCAGCCCAGCCCCCCCCCAAGCCCAGTGCAGCTCCCCTCCCCCCCGCACAGTGCAACTCCCCTCCCCCCAGCACAGTGCAACTCCCCTCCCCCCCAGCACGGGTGCACCCCCCTCTGCTACAGAATCAGCCCAAACCCCCCCTCAGCATGGTGCAGCTCCCCTCCCCCCCGCACGGTGCAACTCCCCTCCCCCCCAGCACGGTGCACCCCCCTCTGCTGCAGAATCAGCCCAACCCGCCCCCCCAGCATGGTGAAGCTCCCCTCCCCCCCAGCATGGCGCAGCTCCCCTCCCCAGCATGGCGCAACCCCCTCCCCCCTCAGCACGGAGTAACTCCCCTCCCCCCAGCATGGTGCACCCCCTTTGCTACAGCATCAGCCCAGCCCCCCCCACGATGCAGCTCACCCCCCCACACGATGAAGCTCCCCTCCCTTCCCAGCACAGTGCAGCCCCCTCTGCTACAGCCTCAGCTCCCCCCTCCCGATCCCATACAAGGGGGGAGCCAGCGCCCCAGGAAACTGCGAGGCAAACTCCCGCCGGAAGACGCACGGGGGGGCCTGTTACCACAGAAACCTTCCTGCTGCTCGGGGCCGCGCGGCTGTCAGCCCCTGCTCATGGCTTAATGGGGCGGCACTAATGCTGCCAAGCAAGGAGCAGGCAGGGCAGCCGGCTAGTGGGGCGGGAGGGCAGCCAGCCCCGTGGAGGCCGGGCTTCCGAATAATCCCCAGGGTGGCCAGCCCCTGGCACGGCTGGTGCATGTGTGCGTGCGTGGGTGCGAGCCTGCGGCCATACATGTGCGCACGCACGGAGGTGGGCCTGTTAGTCCGTGGGTGGCTGCGTGCAAATGCGTGTGGAGTGTGTGGATGCGGGCGGGTGTTTAATCCGAGGGTGCAGCTTTGTGTGTGTGTGTGTGAGTGTGCACGTGTGCGAACGCAGGTGTGGTGGAACACCAGCGTGTGTCCAGTGCTGTGTGCCTGTCTGCCTTACCACACCGGGGGCGGCACACAAGTAGGCGCCCGTGCATGCATGTGGGTGTGCGTGTGAGCAGGTGTGACGGCACACGAGCACGTGTGTGTTCACGCGCGTGTGCAGAGGGGAGGAGGGAACGTTCCAGCTGTCGGGACCAGCTGTTGCCAACGGGAAAGGCAGGTCTCTGGCTGGCCAAGTGGGACAGAGCTGAAGACGGGAGCCCCGGGAAGGGCCTGAGGGTGTCAGCCAGCTGCTTGGTGGCTCCGGGACACAGGAAGCGGGATGTCCCCGGGATGGCTGGTGTTCCCAGCCTCCCTCCCCCGTTTCACGGGCGGGCAGTGCCCCATGGCAGCTGCACTTTGCCCAACGAGAACAGGGGGGGCAGCAGGCTCCTGACCCTGGACCTGCTCCCAACGCCAGCCCCGGGGCCCAGCGCAGTTCTTGCTCTCAGGGGGAGATCCGGGGCCTAGATGCTGCTGCTGCCAGCCCAGTATCCTCGGACATTTCCAGAAGGGGCCAGGGTTTGACGCCTGCCGCCGGGGTGGGCAGCGTGGCAGAATCCCCTCCAGCCAACTAGGCGGGCCGTGGAGGGAGCCCTGCCCTCGCCAGGCCTCTGCAGGAGGGTGCGTGAGAACCTCACTCGTCCCTCACCGTCCCCATCGAGAGACTGCCTGGCACACCAGCCTGGGGCAGAGGAGCTCTGCATGGCGGATGCCCTCCCCCGCCGATCGCAGGAGGCTCCAGAAACCCACAGGAAAGCAGCCTAACCGACGAGTCTCTACGCCTCCGTGGGACTCTCTCCCCTCCCCCCCGCACCTCCCCAGCCGTATGCGGGATCGCCTCCCTCTTTACTCAGCAGCCAGAGCCACGGGAGGAAAACCCAGCGTGGCCCCTGCCAGCGCCAGCCTGGACCTGACGCTGCACAGAGCGAATCGCTTACTGTCTCCTCCAGCACCAGGCTGACGCGTGCCCGGGGGACCGGTTCCCCCCCTGCATCTCCCTGCCCTCCCCGTCCCCTGCCACCCAAGCAGAGATGCCAGCACCCAGAGAGAGCTGCAGGGAGAAGGCAGGAGCCCCCTGCCGCTGCGCGACACTGACGAGGGACATCCGGCGAAGAGCGACACGGCTCTCCGCGCTCCATCCCCCCGCGCCCCAGCTCTCTCCCAGCCGCCTAGCGTTGTGCGTGTCAGAGCCGTTTAGACGGCTTCCCGCCGGCTCCTCCCCAGACTCAGCGATGCGGCCGCTGCAGCCTTTGCCCCGGGGAAGCGGAGTCGCTCGTGGTCACCCGCGCGCCAGGCCCCTCCGTAGGGCAGAGGCACCAGCCCCGCCGCGCGCCCCACCGCTTACCTCGGACGATGCTCAGCGAGGCCTTGATGTTGCTCTTCAGTTGCTGGTCGCTCACACGTTCCACCAGGCGGAAGACTTTGTTCAGATGCAGCTTGACCCCCTCGTGCCTCTTCGCCTCCGCGCGGATGGCTGCAGACGCCAGCTGCTTCTGCACGTTCATGGTCCCAGGCCCCTCGCCCCGGCTGCTAATTCCTGGCAGGGCGAAGGCTGGCTCTTCTGCCCATGGCTCAGCCCCCAGGGGCCCCCCCACGACCCAGATCCTCCTTAAAAACGAAAGGGGCCCCGGCCCATCCGGCTCGGTCTGTGGCTCCGTCTAGCTCCGTCTCCGCTGCACTTCCTGAGTCGTGCGTCACCCAAACCAGCCGCGCTCAGGCTCCGCCGCCCTACCTGATTCTGACACCACGCACGGGGTGTCGCTCGGCGAGGGCCCGACGGCAGCAGGACTGGGGCCCGGGAAGCATCCCGCGGGTTCCCAGGCGGAGCAGGGAACTCCCACCGCGGGTGGAGCAGCTGGTTGGGCTGCTTCGTTGCTAGGTGTTTGGAACATTGGCTCCCCGCAACGTGTAATTATTTCATTCATCTCGGCGGCACCCAGAGAAGCGGCTGTCCCATCGGCTATGCAGGGACACACCCAGCCAAACACGCCTATCCCTGCACCCCCTCCCTCTCCGCGCGCACCTCTGGGCATGCACCCACTCACCGCACAGAGCCATCCCAGCGTGCCCAGAGGTGGCACGCTCACACCCCTCCATGCACACGCCTCGCCGGGCACACCTGTGCACGCTAACACCCGTCCATCCAGACAAACAAGCCGTCCGCTCACATCCACTTCCCCGTGCACACGTGCATGCATGGACATCCATCCACCCCATCGTGCCCTCTCCGTATGGACACACAGACACGCCTTCCGTGCACCCTGCGTGCCTGCACTCTCCCCGTCCGCCGGCACACACACGCCTGCTCACACCCACCTGCCCTTGCAGACAGGTATCCAGCCATCCACACACAAACACACACCTTCATCCGCACACACCTAGCTAGCGATCCATAACCACCCCCACCCCTACCGCATGTATACAGGCACCCTAATGGAACCGTGCACCCACCCACGGACACACATACAGACCCATCAATGCACGCACACACATGTATATGCATCCGCCCGTGTGCACAAACGTACATCCCCAGCCATACGCATATATCGCATCCACTCAGGTCCATATCATCGAATCCAGGCCTGCATAACATGCGGCCCGTGTGGGCTCACTGTGCGGCCTGTGGAGGGGTGAGTAGGTGGGCTCACTGTGCGGCCCGCGGGGGGGGTGAGTAGGTGGGCTCACTGTGCGGCCCAAAATCTGGGACTGTGTCCGTTGGTCCTTTTTGCTGCTTGTCTCTGGGCTGGGGGTTGTCCCAATGCTGCAAAGAGGGTGTTCCCAAAGGAAGGTGCTTGCTTCTAACCCCCAAGGCCGTCCGTATGTCTGCTCTTCTTTAGTCAGCCCACTTGACAAGTTTGATTGTCCTTGGTCTGGTTCCCATCCCCTCTCCAAGGGTTGCAGCTGTCTGGAGGTGCCTGCCTTCCACGCCTTCCTCATTCACACCTCATTCATTCAACAGGGCAATTGAATACAAAATGGGGGGAAGATCTTATTCTCCTTCTAGCAAAAAGACATTTTTCTTTTACCTTAATTATACTACCGTAGGGGCCCGCTATAACATATTACCATGGTTCAATACAAAGTCATATCAAAGTTATACAAAAATGCATAATGCAGAAATTTATCTACAACTGCATTGATTGACTGTTGTGTGCAGTAATATAGTGACCCCCGGGGGGGTGAAGAGGGGTGTGATGGTGGGGCCAAGCGGGGAGGGGGCGGGTCCTATTTTACTGCTGTGATCTGGTCACCCTTTGCATGCTGTTTCTTTCCCCCTCTACAGGCTTCCACACCCCAGCACTGGGGAAGGAGGGGTTGTTTCCACAGGGCGGGCAGTGCTGGGGGGCAGGGGGTGTTTCTGCGGGGCCTGGGGGTTTCGGCCCTCAGCTGTTTTCTTTGGAGTAATATGGCCCTCGCCGCTTTACGAGTTGTGCAGGCCTGATCTAATCTATCTATCCCCAACCACCCCATCTATCTATCTATCTCCACCCCCTCTATCTAATCTATCTATCTATCTATCTATCTATCTATCTATCTCACTTATTTCCAGGGTGACCCTCACTATAGTATTGCAGGGCCTTGCTAATTCCTAGCCAGAAGGGACCATTAGATCCTGTCGTCTGACATCCATACACTGCAGGCCATCACATTTCACCCAGTTATGCCTGCACTGGGCTCGGTAACTTTTGTCTGGCTGACGTCTCTCTTCCCGCCAGGCCTCCAGCCTTGATCTGAAGGCAACAGGCGATCGCGACTCCCCCGTTTTCCTTGGTGGTTTGTTCCAGTGCTTAATTGCCCTCACCATTAAAAGTTGGGGCCTTATTTCGAATTGGAATTTGTCTGGCTTCAGTTCCAGCCATTGGTTCGAGTCCTGCCTTCCTCTGCTAGGGCAAAGAGCCCTGCAGGGCCCGGGGTTTTCTCCCCGTGAATCCCCTTTTCTCCCCTCGCAATCTCCTTTTTGACAAGTTCTTTGAGTGTCTCACTGTCTGGCATTTTCTCCGGCCTGCAAATCGGTTTTGTGGCTCTTTTCTGTGCCCTCGACAACTACCCAACATCCTTTTTAAAATGGGGACCCCAGCCCCGGATGCGGGATTCCAAAACTGGTCTCACCAATCCCATAGACCGAGCAAAATCACCTCCCTCTTGCTGTTCAGTACTCCCATTTATCCAGTGTTAGCTCTTTCTGCCACGGCATCGCACTGGGCGCTCATTCTGAATTGTTTATCCATGGTGACCCCTGCATCATAAATTCTCAAGCCAGAGTGGGGTCTAGTGGTTTGAGCCGGCAGCTGGGTGGGTGTCAGGGTGCATCTGGCCCTGTTGTAAGGGATCCCGAGCTGGAGTTTTTAGCATTGAGGGAGAGGAGGGGCGTTGTGGGAGATTCATGTGAGCTGGATGTTTCTGCTAAAATTACTGCCATTGTTAGGTTTCAGAGTAAACACCAACTGAGGAGACCAACAACCCTTTACACCTCTCTGGGCTGTCATCTCAGGCTGTCGGCAGACTTCCATGTTCGGAAGGTTTTATTCACAGCCGGAAGGGGCAAGAGGCCCTGACTTTAGCGGGGAGCTGGGAGTCAGGATTCCCATCTAGATTTAGCTCTGGGCTGAGCTTGCGTTTCCCCTTCCTTTGCGGGAAGCAGCACGGGTCTCCAGAGCAGCGAGTGTCTTTGCTGCATTCGTGTTTTGTGCAGCGCTGGGACGTTGAGTGTTAATGTGCAGTCCTCATCGGTGATGCAGTGAACGGGAGGACGTCTGTCGGCTCGCCATGCTTACAGGCGGTACATGAGTTGGCTGGATGCTGGCGAACACAGCGTTCTCGACTGTGGCGCAGGAAATGCTGAATAGGTGTCTCTCCCTTCCTAGAAATCCACATTCCGGGAAAGCCCCCCTCAGCCCTCTCCCCCATGGGTTTTTTTTGTCAGTTGCACAAGCCCTGTGCGGGGAAAGGTGCAGGCTGTCGTTAGAGTACACCACAGAGAGGTAGGAAGTGCCAGCCTCCTACCTCCGCTGGCTTCCTCTTGCTGAGATGACGTTTCAATCAACACCGCATCTTGGTAATCGGGCCCGGGGTTTTCAGTCTTACTCAGCTCCCGGCTAGGCACCGAACGGAAGCAGCCGGCTTTTCAAAAGCATTTGGCGCCCAGCGGCTCCCTCCCACTGGGAACAATGGCGTATTCCCCCCATCACCACCGCTCCCACCTTATGGGAGCTGCTGGGGGCTGAGCCCTTTTGCACATCTGGCGCCTTAGAGCGCCATCTGGTGGCCCTCTGACCCACCCTGGTTCTCATTAGCTTTGCGGGCTGGGGCGTGGTTTGAAGAGCGCTAGTGGTGGTGGGTTTGGGTGGGGCTCGTTATGGCATTACTGTCTCTGATCGCCTGGTATCCGATCCGGCCTGCCTCCTGCCACCTGACTCTCCGGCTACCCTCTGGGCCGTCTGGGGCTCCGATCCTCTGGTATCCTGACTCTGCCAGGACTCGAGTCCGGCCCTGTGTACACTGGTAGAGCAGGAGACGCCCAATGGAGCTGCTGCCGTCCTTTGCATCGCATGCAAGCAGAGTTCAGACTTTGAAGCACCGCTGGATTGTTGTTCGTTCTGTGATGCACGTTCATCGGGGGGAAGCGGTTGCAAGCAGCGGGCGAGTTTGCTCTCTGCCTTCAGTTCTAACTAGTTCAATGCTTACAAGTGACACTAAGAAAAGACCCAGAGTCCACGGCGCTGACTTCTCTTCCCATGGGGAGGCCTCAAAATCGGCTCCCACTTGGCAGAGGGGAGACACTATTAACGCCCGAACCCAGGCTACGCTGCACTTCCCACCGGTGCTAATGCCAGGGGGAATTACAAGGCCTAAAAAGGCTAGCGAAGACGCAGCTGGTGGTGAGCAAACAGTGCCAGTGTGCAGGCTGCCAAGCCACGGCCTCCCCATTCACCAAGCACCAGTGACCAGGAGCCATGAAGATATCGGGCAGCATTGACGGCGAAAGCCATAAATCCCCAGCAGCGTCACACTTTGCAGGGGTCTTTCTGTTGCCTGCAAAATTGGAGGCACTGCCAGGGAAGTCACACGCAGCACAGCGAGGTCTGGCCGCGCATCGCAGCTCAGCATGGCAAGGCGGGGAAAGAGAAGGCGGAGCCCGGGCAGAAGTGATTTGGGAAGTCTCTGGTTTCGGGCGGGGGGAGGACACCTCAGAGGGGCCTGGTTCTTAGAATGTGCTGAGCCCCCTCCCTCTGGAAAGCAGGGCCCCGTCAGGACATTTCAATCGGGCCCCCTGAAAATAGAGGGGACCCTCTGTTTGAGCAGGAACGGCTCTCCCGACCCAGCCCTGGACATCACAAGCCGCACACATCTCCGGCCTCTGCTCTGTTTGCAGCCCCGCTGAATGTGTCCTCCATTTCCCCACGGCCTGCCTGACCCGTCTGGGCCAGCGGCTCCCCTGGGGTGGGGGTGGGGGTGTTGCGGCGTGTTCACCGGGCAGACACAGCAGCTCCTTTCATGACCGCGCCCGTCAGAACAGCGGCTAGACGAGCTGCCGTTGGTCGCCACGGGAGAGTTCTAGGCCTGTAAAGTGTTTCTGGATCCCTGCTCTCAAAGGGCTCGTCGAGCTGCTCATGATGAGATGGATGCTAGGCCGTCCCGGGGGCGCACGGCTGTTTAAAGGCTTGGTCCTGCTCGCTGGAGTTTTGCCACTATTTCAGGAGCAGGCTTCAGGAAGGCAAAAGGCTTCGCTCCCCCAAGGCGTCCTAGGCTTGTGCATTTCTTCACTGCAGCTCTCACTAGCTGCTGCCTGGGGATCCCCCCGCCTCTGCGGGTGATTAAGGGGTCTTCGTGGTGGAGAGGAGACAGGTGATGGATTTGGCTGCAAACTGCACCAGTCAGCAGGGCAACTGGGGCTACTGCTGCCACGGGACCTGGAGCCGAAGGGCCAGGCCCCGCCTGCTTTATTAGGGTGAGGAAAATGCCCCTTCTCCGGAGCAAGGGGAGTGTGTGTGCCGGAGAGGGGCCTTCATCTCTCAGGAGCTCTACCATGGCCTGGCCAGCACCCTGCCAAGGGGAATTCCCTGACACCGGCCTGCCCCCTGGAGACTGAGAGCGGTTAGGACAGCTGCAGGACGGGGAGGAAGCCTGGCTTTTCCAGGGCATCTGTGCCCGCTTGCTGCCCGGTCAGGAGCTCTCAGGCCCGCGTGTGGCCGGGAGGGATTCGTCTGCAGCAACAAGGGATCTTTTCCATCTAAACTCCACCTGGAGACCTCACCGCCGTCACCATGGACAGCGCCAATGGGGCAGGCCGTTCGCCCAGCTGCTTTACCAGTGAGAGCTCAGTGGCTGGCTGCCTCCCGGGGGCCAGGGCAGCACAAGCCACAAGGCAGAAGCTCGACTCAGCCCCCCCGGACCCCCATTCCAAGACCCAAAGGGAGCCGGACAATGCACTCACGGCGCATTAACCCTGGGGCCGGCTGGGGGCAAAGGGACGGTGAGTAAAAGAGCTCCGCACTTGCCTGAGGTTATTACCTATTGTCACGTAACAGGTCACGGAGGCACCCTCCCCAATCAACATCACTGCAAGGAACTAGCAGCAGGTGCCACATGGGCAGGCTATGGGGGGATGGGTGGGTTTCCCCACTTGGGACCCTGAAAACAAAAGGCCAGAGGGAGCGGATCAGCGAGGGAAAGGTTTATTGGCGTGGTGCGGAGTGGGGCTCAGGGGGAGTTGGGGTATGAGGAGGCCAGGTACCGCTTGCCTGCTCCATACTCTGAGTTGGCCCAGGAGTAGGTCTGGATCTGAGCCGATTTCCCGCCGAGGCTGAGTGTGCACCTGCAAGGAGAGGGACGTGAGGCGGCTGGGGAGGCTGTCCAGAGCCACGTCGCCCTCCGAAGCCTCGAGCCCCGAGCGCGATATACAGGTGCCCCCCCCCCCCCCCGGTGGTCTCTTTTAGAAGCCTCACCGTGCTTAAGCTGACCCTGTGTTTTGTTTTCCTGTGGCCTGACGTGAGTTTTGGGGTTGGCAATGCTGAGAAGGCTGGAATCCTGATTCCAAGCCCCCTGCTCTAACCACTAGACCCCACTCCCCTCCCAGAGCCAAGAGAGAACCCAGGAGTCCTGGCTCCCAGCCCCCGCTCTAACCACTAGACCCCACTCCCCTCCCAGAGCTGAGAGAGAACCCAGGAGTCCTGACTGCCAGCTCCCCCTGCTCTAACGATCAGACTGCAAGGATCGCCTTTGCCACAAAAGTCTGGGGGTAAGGAGACATTAGCAAGCGTCTCAAACGGTTTTACACACAACAAAGAGTTTTTTAAAAGTACATCAATTGCTCCCAGAAATGACCTGAAAGGCCGTCCCCCTGTGCCGGTGCCTCTTCGGGAACGACACCCCCACTGGGGCCCGGCCTACCTGGCATGGCCTCTGATACTCACAGCTTGCCGGGCCTGGTTTTGTAGCACAGCGTATACACGGCCAGTTCAAACTCGGGGCTGGAGCCGATGAAGAAGGAGCCGACGCTCTTCAGATAACCCGTCCAGCGGTACTGGAAGGCCATGATGTCAGGGTAGCCGGCCCACTGCAACCAGACAAGGGGACGCAAGAGGTGGGTGCCCCTGGCAGGGGGTACTCTGGGCTGTCTCCAGTTGGAAACTATCTCAAGAGGGCGCATGGGATAAAGGATGGCACCAGTTTGCTACCCACGAGCCTTGGGCAGGGAGACGGGCAGCCCGCTCGTCAGCTGACGGCTGGACTGCAACGGCTCAGGACTCCATGGGAGGAGACTTTGTTCTCCCTGTCTGTCCTGGGCCTGCAAAGGGACTCACTGAGCCCCCCGCTCCCGCCGCCGCCACTGGGACTGAGACTTGAATCCAGACCCCTCGTGGGGTCAGGAGGCAGCAAGTCGAGTAGGTGAGCAGAAAGGGATCCTCCCTCCAGTCTAGGAGCCATGCTGAGCCGGGCTGGGAGCCGCCTCCCCCTGGATCGGGCTGGTAGGAGCCGCACTGAGCCGGGCCGGGTTGGGAGCCGCCTCCCCCTGGATCGGGCGGGTAGGAGCCGCACTGAGCCGGGCTGGGTTGGGAGCCGCCTCCCCCTGGATCGGGCGGGTAGGAGCCGCACTGAGCCGGGCTGGGTTGGGAGCCGCCGCCCCCTGGATCGGGCGGGTAGGAGCCGCACTGAGCCGGGCTGGGAGCCGCTGCCCCCTGGATTGGGCGGGTAGGAGCCGCACTGAGCCGGGCTGGGCTGGGAGCCGCCGCCCCCTGGATCGGGCGGGTAGGAGCCGCACTGAGCCGGGCCGGGAGCCGCCGCCCCCTGGATCGGGCGGGTAGGAGCTGTGCCGAGCGAGGCCCAGTAGACGCTCCCCTCTCCACTGCACTCACAGGCCCATTGTAGCTGTAGCTCAGGTAATTGATCTGCCCGTTCTTCTCCAGCTCGTAGTAATGCACCCAGCTGTGAAAGCCGGAGATCTTCCCGCTCTTGATTTCACCTGCAGGCGAGAGGAAGCAGAGCTGGAGGAACGGCCTGTTTCTGGCTCATTTCCCGCCCCGCCCCCAGAGCAGGTAGCGCCACCGACGGCTTCCCACGGCCCCTGTGCCCTCCCCAACGGGCCTCTCAGCTTCTTCCAGCCGCTCATCACTTCCCCGAGTTCCCATCCCGCCCGGGGATTCTGAGCGTACGTGGGGATCTGTGACGCTCGCTGGTACAACCGCCCGACCGCAGGGTGCTTTAGGACAATCACTCGCGGGGCTGTATCTGTCTGTTCAGATGGGGGCCCCAGAACAGTTCGGGGGGGGCCCAGAACATCAGCCGCCTCGACACCGTGGGCTATGTGCTAACGTGGGTTGGGGTGAATTAATACCCTGTTGAGTGGCTGAGAATAACTAAGTGTCCTGACCTGAGAAATGCTGGCCGAGGTAAACGCCGGCCCGAAAAGACCCAGCGTTAAACTGAGAGCCATGGAGCCATGCATCTTATGGCCGGGAGGGTCCACCAGATCATCCGGAGTGACGTGTGTATTGCAGGTCTCGGTACAAGGGGCTTATCCCCAGGACACCCCACCCCAGGCTTGGCTACGCCACTTCTCAGACCGGCACAGCAGGTCTGTTCCATTTCAGCTTTCCCGTCGAACTGGCCCCTTGGCAAATTCCCAATGATTGACACCCTGCCCCTCCCCGTTCACGGCTGTGCGATTGACAGAAATTACATCCCCGGGATTGTTCCCAGCGGCTGGGCGAACTTGGGCAAGTCGCAGCCCTGTCTGTGCCTCGGTTTCCCACCTGTAAAAGGGGGCTAATGACACCAGCCTCTTTTGGAAAGCGCTTGGAGATCTATGGATCGAAAGGGCTGTACCCAGAGCTCAGGCTTCTTCTTAAACGTGTGGCCTGATTTCCACAGAGGCAGTTTTCAGCAGGTCAGCCTCGGGAACCTGAATATTAGGGGCCAGATTTTAGGCCCCCCAAGTCTGACCTTTCCGGTTCCAGTGTTTGGAGGGGCTCTGCAAGTGGGCGTGCCAGAGCCTCAGGTTTATCCATCTTTCCGACAGCCCCCAGAGCTGTGGCTTTGTGTTGCGCCCTCGCCGGAGATCCCCCCACCACCACCCCGCGAGCGGCGCTGTACCGTGGAAGACGTGTTCGAAGCCAGAGGAGTCCATGGCCGCTCCCTTCGAGCGGGAGTAGAGCCCGAACCACATCTCCTTCAGGTCTGCCTTGAAGTCATTCTCCGACAAATAGATACCTGGCCCGGGGAGAGAGCGGGGGTCAGAGCTGGTCTCCAGCCACAGTGAGTTTAGCCCAGCGAGGGGCGGCAGGGTGTCTGCTTGGCTCTGACACGGGCTTAACGGGGTCACCCGCCACCCGTTCACATGTGAGGCCGGGGGATAGCGATCGGATGTTCTCCATCGCCGTCCTCGCTACTGAGACCATCAAACCCCCGCAGCAGGGACACGGGGCCTTCTCCCCAGAGTGAGGCTGCCTCCCCTCCAATCCCACGCCCACTCCTCTCTGAATGTGCAAACTGCCCCTCCCCTTCCCCTTCCCCTTCTCCTTTGTCACTCCCAGCTGGGCGCAGGTGCAAGCTGCTACCTCTGTGTCACGCACGCTCCCCGCCGGCAAGCAGCGAGCTCGCCGTATGCCTTCGTTTTCACACCAGCCTTATCTTTGGTTGCCTGAATCTTCCCATTCCTGCCTCAGAAGCGAAGCACGCGGCGCTAGCCCGGCGGGTGCTATATTTGCCTCGCCGGGACGCAATGTGCTATTTGTGACAACTGTTCGCGGGGAGCAGCTGAGCGGGGAGGGGCAACAGGGGCGCTGCGGATGCCGGCTTCCGCGGTCCGCTTTTGAGTGCCGCGCTTGGGATTCAGCCCGCGAGCAGACGGTGCGTTGGGAAACAAACCAAGAAACACACGTTCCTTCTCCAACTGACGCGTACAGCAAGCTTCAGAGGCGAGAGCCGGCTGTGGTGAGAACAGGCAGTCCTGCTCGCCGGCGCTGATGGCCAGCAGGTGCCGGGAGCTGCGTTCTGCTCGGGTGGGAGCCGAGCTAGAGGGACCGGCATTCTACAGAGAGCCAGAACTCCCGCCCAGCGGCCTCACGTTGCGGTGGACAGTCAGATCCTCCACACAGAGCAGAATCTAGTACAGATAAGCTCAGGGAGGGGTGGCAATTCCTTGCTTGGACTCCTGTCGGCTCAGCCGGGGGAAGCCCGCTGACACCTGGCAGAGTTACAGGATCCTGCATTGAGCCGAGGCTGGGGATTAGCTACGGTCCCTCTAGCGCCTGGCGCCTGTTGGCAAACACAACCCATGTCCTCACCCAGCTGGGCACCGCCTGCACAGTCGGCGCTTTACCTTTAGAAAGAAAGAACTGGCTCAGCTTCTCCATCACCTGGGTCTTGAAGATTTCATCCAGGAAAGCGTCCACCTCCTGGCTCTCAGAGGTGGTCACCGCCTCCTCCTTGCCCGTCATGCGTTCGTAGTTATTCAGCAGAGCCAAGAGCCTGGCAAAGGTGGGCTTGGAGAAGAGGGCATCCTCGTCCACATAGCTGAAGAGCCTGGCAGGAGGGCGGACAGGGGGGCGTTAGGGACGCGGCTCCTGGTCACAGACCCAGCCGGGAAATCGGAGGCAGAACCGGTGGGCTGATAGCTCTGCTTTAGGTACTTATCTGGGTCCCAGCACCGGAGCATCAGAGGGCCTCACAATCTTTAATGCCTTTATCCTCACCACCCCTCTGGGGGGCAGGGCAGTGCTATTTTCCCCATTGGGCACACGGCGAACTGAGGCCGAGAGACTAAATGACTTGCTGTGGCGGAGCAAGGGATAGAACCCCAGTCACCAGCTGGTACCCTAACCACAGGACCATCCTTCCTCTCTGACCAGAGACTAACTAGTCCCTCTCGGATAGTTACAAATGGGCTCTGCGGAAGGAGGTGCCCCTGCCAGAGAGCCAGAACAAGGCCTAGGTACCACTTCCGTCCCCCTTCGTGCACCCCCACACCCTGACCAGACCCATCTGCCGCATGTGCATGCAAGGATCTGGTGTAACCTCAACGCACCCACCCCCCTGATCCGTACACCCCACACACGTGGGTTTCCCAGCATCCCCTGTCCCGTCCACTCCATCCCCATGCCCTCACTTCTGGCTGGTGTAGTCTTGGCCTGCCCCGGTCTGGTCAGAGGAGATCTTGTGCTGCAGATTGAGGACGATCTCGCGGCTGGTGGCCCTGTTCACGTCAGCAGCGTACAGCGTCTCAGAGACGCTCTTGATCTCGCTGTCGGAGACAGAGTAGAACGAGGGGACCTCCCGCTGCTCACCTTCTCCTGGAATGGCAAAGAGAGGGACCAGAGTTTACTAAGCCATCATTGTTATGGAATAATTACTCCCAAGGAACCCTGTGCAGGCAATATAGCCAAAGGGGAGAATCTAGCTTCCCTCTTCCATGCGCTCCATTCCTAACACCCAACTGTCTATACACATCCTCCTCCCTGTGTCTGAGTAGGGTCTACTTCCTCTCACATGTGTGAGAGAACCCAGCTCCGACCATCTGGAATGAGCTCCGTCTACCCTCTGCTTCAGACTCTCCATTTACTTTCACGCCTCGGCTGCTCAGCACAGCTTGGTCTCTATGCTACCCTCTCCCACGCTACTTGCTGATTCTGCGATAGGTTTGCAGGATGAAGCCGCGTTTCCTGGATTTTCCATTCCAGATACAGACGAAGCCCATCGACACAGACACCCTTCAAATCACTTTCACCTTTCTGGGGGTTTCTTAAATTTTCCCTTTCTGCTTGATTCCACAGCTGTACAGAACATCCCCAGGACTCCCTCTCTGGAAGGATCGATCGACAGGGGGCCTGCTTTACACAATGGATCAGGAACTAGGACTCCTGGGTCCTTTTTCCCAGCTCCGCCATTGACTCACTAGAAGCCCTCGGGCAGAGCATTTTTCTATGTGCCTCAGCTTTTCTCCTCTATCCAGTGGTGAGGTGGATACTGACCCAAGGCAGACCCTCAGTGACAAGAAGGGGAAATGACACTGTTAATGTAACATAGCTGGGAAGCAGGGGATGTTGCTTCGCTCTCTTTTGCGCCCCAACCTGTCCTTGGGGTGCATGGAAGCAGAAGCGGGCCGAAGCAGCTCCCCATCTTGGGGGCACTGGTCCTGACTGCCCCATATCACCTGCCCAGCGCACAGCAAGACTCAAGTGCCTTAAGAGCAAATCCCATCAGAGGCTTTGCAGCCAAGAGCGCTATCCATGGATTTTTAATGAGCCCTAAATGTACATATCTCTGGGAGCTGGGCGGAGAATCTGCTCCTGTCTGTAGATATAGCAGCCAAGCCTTCACTTCAAAGTTAGAACTACAAATCTGACCTTAATTATTCACGAAGGTTCTTGGGATCCCGGCTTTCATTCTTTGCTACGCATTTTCTCTACGCGAGTACACAAGGGAAACGGGGAAGCGCTATTTCTGCCTTTGCCGGAAACTCCACGGACAAGTTCTCGGCACAAACAAGCAAGCAGCTGACCACGAAACCAGATGGGAAACAACATGGGTGAAATCCCGGGCCCCTTGAAATCAATGGGAAACCTCCTGTTGGCTTCATTGAACTAGCATTTCTGAAGCGCTCGTGTGTAGGTGGCTACGACTTGATTTCACGTGTTTGATAAAGTGCACGCTACATGGTGGTTATTTGCACAAAGTAACCTGCAGGGGGGGGAAGAGCAGCTATCGTCAATGGTGAACATACACCAGGCTAATAACACGTGAAGCAGAGAGTGATTGCAAGATACTCGTGCAGCAAAACAGAAAGCGCGACCAGAACACAGCATATAGACCCTACCGGAGAAGAGCCCCAAGTGTCGATTTTGCTGCCACACTTTAGAACTAGATCATCCAACACTGGAGTGGGAACAGACTCTCGGGAAGTCTGGTGGTGGAACGTATAATGACAGCAGCATCCTTTTAAAAACTGGGGGCCGATTCTGGGTGTGAAGCACTTTTAAAAGGTGGCCTCCCGTGTGAGCAAAGAGGTTGGCGGTTTTGCCCAGATTTGTCCCCGATGACGGCCGACGTCAGTTTTTCACGGAGCAGATTTTTGTCTATTTTTTTCATTGAGACGTGGATGTTAAGCCCAGAAGGGACCTTAGGGGCAGTCTGGCCTCCTGCGTAACACAAGCCCGGGAATATCACGCAACAAGTCCTGCATCCAGCCCATGTCTTGTGGCTGAGTTACAGCATATATTTTAGAAAGCCATCCAATCTTGATTTAAAGCTGTCAAGGGATGGAGAATGCACCACATCCCTTGGTTGGTAAATTGGTCTACAAGGGTAAAATTCACTCCTATGCAAGAGGCCAACATGGGGCCTTCTGAACCACTTAAGAAGTGAAAAGTAAGCAATGTTTAGATCTTGCTCCGGCCTTCTGAACGGGGCTGAATTTCGCTTTTGCAAAAGCAGAGCTTTGGGCAACTGCATTCACTCAGAAATGGCTCATTTGAACCCATAATTTTTGCCAGGCTCTTGGGCAGGAGAGAAATCTCAGCCTGACTCACTTTTTTGTTATCGGCACATAAATCCAAATGGGGTAAATTTTCGTTTAAAAAATATTTTAAAAATCTGCCCTTACCCGGAAAGGAGAGCTGGGACCCAGATGTTAAACAGGACAGGAAGCAGACCAGCGCAAGAATGCCCTTCATCTTGGACGGGCGGCAACCTACCTGACACCGGAGCAGCACTGAGGGTTTATATCCGTTTGCTGTATCACTGGGATAACGCTAGAGAAATATTAAACCGCTCTACGTTTGGAGCAGCAGCTCAAAGCCCAGGGATAACGACCACATGCTAACTTTGTGAGCAGACCTAGATAAAGTCAGACGCAGCTGTTGCACAACTAGATAAGCCAGGGATAGATGGGAGGGGGTTGGATAATATGCAAGACCAGAGAATTCAGGTATTGAAAGACAGTCAGGACTCCAGTGCAGAACAGCTGCTGGAGTTCTCAGGGTCTGAGACGTCTCCACTAGGTGTCAGGTTCCCCACTGGTTCTATGGAGCAACGAGGGACACGGAAGGCCCTTGTGAGGTCAGTGTGACAATCAAGGTCTAGACACCCCAGGGTGACAACAGGGGGTCTGAATCCCAAAGAGTAAGCGACTGTATACAGTATTACTGCAGTAGAAAAGTATATCGAGTAAGGTCTTTTATGAAAGCCGGTGACACACTGGTGATCAATATCGTTGTGAAATGTGTTACCACTATATGAGGAGTCATGGATACACACTGATATTATGCTTTAAAGTCTGTGACCAAACAAAGGGAGAAACAGATTTTCTCCCTGACAGAAGGGAAGGCAGCTCTCTGTATGGCTGGCTCCAATGTAAATGAAGCCTTCTGGAATCAAAACAACGGAAGCCCCATTTGCACACAAATCAGCAGGGGAATGGGCACAATCAGCCAAACCACACACAAGCCGTGACGGGACTCAGACTCGCGACGGCGGGCTCCAGAATCGTCGGCCCCCCAGCCAGCGTGCTAAAGGAGCAGCTTCCCACGGGGTAACTGGGACATGCGTTAGGCCTGGTTGTGTTGCCTGGTAACAAGAGTCGGGCATCCCCAGGGATCGGCTCACTCAGGCACTCTGATCTCGTAAAGGAGCACCCTCAGTTTGCTAGATAGGGTAGCTGCTCGGGGCTGGAGGCTCCAAGGCGCCCAAATCTGGCTGCTTAGCTCTGGTGGGGGGGACAACACGTCAAAGCGTCTCAACCACCCTTGGGTCGGAGAAATTAAAACTAAAATCGCCTCTCTCCGGGAAAACCGTGAGTTTAATCTTTTTTTGATTCCTCTTCATTTCCCACCTCTGAGCAGATGCGCTTACCCTGGATTTTATATTTATATGTAAATGGCAGCATCATTTCCCTAGTACCAACCTCAAAAGAATAAAGGGGCCGGTGGGAAACCAGAGTGTCTCTAGGGCAGGCCTGCACAACATGCAGCCCGCATGGGCTCACTGTGCGGCCCGCGGGGGCGGGGAGGAGTGAGTAGGCAAGGGTTGCAGCTGTCTGGAGGTGCCTGCCTTCCACGCCTTCCTCATTCACACCTCATTCATTCAACAGGGCAATTGAATACAAAGTGGGGGGAAGATCTTATTCTCCTTCTAGCAAAAAGACATTTTTCTTTTACCTTAATTATACTACCTTAGGGGCCCGCTATAACATATTACCAAGGTTCAATACAAAGTCATATCAAAGTTATACAAAAATGCATAATGCAGAAATTTATCTACAACTGCATTGATTGTTGTGTGCAGTAATATAGTGACCCCTGGGGGGGGTGAAGAGGGGTGTGATGGTGGGGCCAAGCGGGGAGGGGGCGGGTCCTATTTTACTGCTGTGATCTGGTCACCGGGGAAGGAGGGGTTGTTTCCGCGGGGTGGGCAGCGCTGGGTGGGGGGGGGGGGGGAGGATTTCTACGGGGCCGGGGGGTTTCGGCCCTCAGCTGTTTTCTTTGGAGTAATATGGCCCTCACCGCTTTACAAGTTGTGCAGGCCTGCTCTAGGGCATGAGGTTGGGGGAGGGATGCCCTTCTGATGAAATCTACCTGGCAGTTAACTACCGCCGCTTTATTTCCGGGATGGATAGGAGTATCAAATATCCGGGGTCTCAGACACAAGCGGAATATGCTAATGCCGTTCTCCTTTAGGATTAGTCCTGAAAGCCGTTCATCATCTCAAATTGGCAGGCGGAGGCTGGATAGACACACTTATTTAACATTTCCAGTTGGAAGCCTATTTAGACGCCTAAGCGCGGGTTAGCCAAAACCCATGGAGGTGGAGAAGCCCCGTGGCCGTTCAGATACAGAATGCAGACCCTCGTGGTTTTCACTTTCATTGCTCCACGACATCCGCCCGTGTTTTATTGGCAGAGAAACGGACTGTTTGGTTGTTTGAGGTCGAGGATGAAGTTGGAGATTCATTGGCCCTTCTCTGCGGTACCGGCAGCTCACGGGGTGAAGGAAGCGTGGCTCTGAGTCCAAATACAGCCAGCCCCGGGACTTCTGTAATGTAGCGCTGACCACGTTCACCTTTCAAATGGCTGTGCCAGACATCTCAGCATACCTGGCTCAGTCTCGACCGAGCCTGCCCGTGCTGCGATCCTGCATTACAGACAGTCAGGTTATCCAATATGTATAATGCAGTAGCTCCCGGAGGCCCCAGTCAGGAACCAAGCCCAACTGTGCCGGGTGCTGTACAAACACACACAGCGGCACGGTCCCTGCTCCATCAATATGGTGCGTTGCGTGCCAGCACTGGTAGCCTCCACACGCCCCACTGCTGCACTAGCGGTAGGGGCAGCTGCAATCACCTCCAATTAGGTGTGACAATTTGCTTGTGCTCAGTTGTCAACGTGACTAAATTTAGATTCCAATGATCTTAACTACACACGGTCCCTTCACTTCTCTTACGCCCCCTGGTAAGCCCAGTACACCACCCCCAAAGGGGTCCTCATGGGGCTGATCACTCTGGTACGGTGCACGCAGGCAAGCTGTGCCAAGAAGCTGTGGACAAACAGAGGATCAAACTGACATTTTTTCTCACTCAGGACAGGAATGGCAGGATTGCCGGATGCAGGAAGGGTGATGCTGTGTCACTGAGAAGCCAGGAAAGGAAGTGTGTTGCATTCTTAAAGAGTCATTCATGAATGTAATCAACCCCTAGGCTATACCTCTCTTCAGACCCCATGCCAGCCTTGAGAGGAACTGTGTGCATGCAAGGACTGACCCCTCTGCCTTTGGGGTAGTTCTCTCTCATTTGAAGGCACTTGATTTCCAATACACCCAACAAGGCCCCTCGTCCGCATTCAGCAGAGTACACTCAGCTGGTAAATTACCCTTCTGTCCGACAGGCAGGCCGCAACGTAATAATTTTATCTCCAAGGGCTTGTTTAATATTTAAGTGACCAAATGCTGCCAATGTTAGACTTTCCCACTGAGGTCTCAGAGGGATTTTGCTGGGTGAATGATCTGAAATGTAAAGGTAGGGATTGTAAGGGGAAATAAATTAGTCCTGGTCTCCCCTTACCTCCCCTTCAGGGAATCAGGGCCCTAGGTTGGGCCCAAAACGGTCTATTCCACAGCTCCTTTTTCTGCTCCTCCAACTCTTGACTCCGTGCTCCCCACCCCCACACATTACGGGAAATCTTCCTGCCTTGAATTGTGGACTAGGTACGACATTCAATCCGGGGCCACTTTCATAAACGAGGATCCCTGGGGACGCAGGACCAGCTCGAGTTCCTGCCCATTTATACTAAGAAACAGGCCATTTGCTTTGGTGATTTCCTTAAGCTTCCAGCCCCAAGGGTAACATATGGTGTCTTAACACCATGTCTACTAGCTGTTTGGCACAGGCTTTCCCTGGGTGGAGAGGGAGTGGGCAGGGAACAGTTCCGGTAACCCCCAGCAAGCAGCCAGCCTTAGGATCTGACTGGTCCCGGTTTCCGGAGGACATATGCTCTGTTTCAATAGAAAGATCCTAGCACATGGCTCTGTGGAACAGAGTTGGCAAGGAGAATTTGCATGTGCTAGCAAGTCTACACTGGGGAGTCCAGTTTAACAGGATTCTGGACTGCCAAGGCCCTATGATCCATGCACACCGAAAGGGCCCCTCGTCTGTCTGGAGACCTGCCTGTCTCTTGTTGTTGCTAGAAGGCTGGAGCCGGGATTGCAACAGTGCGGTCAGGAGGCTGTTTCATCACTCTCCTGGCTCTTCCATCACAAGGACGATTAGCCCTAGGGGAAAGCGTCGATCACACCAAAAAATCCGCCCTTCTGAAGCACCAGACGCCTCTTTGTGCTCCACATTGGAGAGTGGCACCGCACAGGATGTCTGACAAGGGGTCACGGGCAGCCCAGACGAGCACAGCAACTTTCTCTCGCTCACACTTCATTTTCATTGCCCAGCACCTGACTGGCCTGACCACCTGTGAGCACTGCTGAAGCAAAGTCATCAACTGCCTGTGTGTAGAGTCGCTTTCACCGGGGGAACAGGGTTTAACACTGTATTCCCATTGCTCATGACTGACCTTTTCCCACACAGGGCCAGGGCGAGGATTTGGGGAAGGAGTCCAATAGGGGCATGGAGGGGGCAGAGTTGGGGCAGGGCCTTTGGGGAAGGGGTTGGAATGGGGGCGGGGCAGGGGCAGTCAGGGTGGGGTGTCAAGCACCCATTGGCGCCAGAAGTTGGAGCCTATGAGAATGGCCAAACTGGCTCAGACCAATGGTCCATCTAGCCCAGTATCCTGTCTTCCAACAGTGGCCAGTGCCAGATACTTCAGAGTGAATGACCAGAACCCGGCAATTATCAAGTGATCCATCTCCTGTCATCCAGTCCCAGCATCTAGCAGGCAGGGGCTTAGGGACACCCAGATCATGGGTTTGCATCCTGGACCATCTTGGCTAATCATCACTGATGGACCTGTCCTCAGTGAAGCAAACCTTTGCAGAGCAATGTAACTGTTGATTAAACTTTGTTTTTGGGGTAGAATTCAGCCTGGAGAAACCTAATCTTGTAACAAAAACTGGCCACACCGCTCAAAAAAAAAAGAAGAGGAAATAAAAGGTTCACCTTTTGTGTTGTCCTAAGAGTGCACTGCACTGCACACCTGAGATCAAAATCAGAGACGCAACTTCTTGTTTGAGACTTTGCCTGTTAAAATATTAAAATATTTCTCCATCCTCCGCTTTTGCACTTGTAACATCGGAAAGGAATGGGCAGCATGCCAAGACTTCTGGAAAGGAAAAGGTTCACTCATGGCTAAGTAAACAGAACCATTTGCCACCTATGGGCAGCACCCCGGGGCGGGCAGGCGCCAGGCACAAGGCCAGTTGTAATACTGGGGATGCTCATCACAAGCAGGGAGAAGGGAGCAGCTAGGCACAAGGCCAGGAGGGTGGGGTAGCAGGCAGTGTTGGGGGTGGGTTTACAGATCCAATAATGGGGGCATCACTGGGGGAGGAGGGCACCAGGGCACAGGGCTTGGGGGGGCACCAGAGCACAGGGCTGGGGGGGACCCCATAGCAGTCATGGGGGGGGGGCACCAGAGCACGGTGCTGGGGGCGGACAACCAGGACACAGGGCTGGGGGGGATCCCACAGCACAGTGACAGGGGGTCACCAGGGCACAGGGCTGGGGGGGATCCCACGGCACAGTGACAGGGGGTCACCAGGGCACAGGGCTGCAGGGGGACCCCACAGCACAGTCACGGGGGGCACCAGGGCACAGGGCTGGGGGGGATCCCACGGCACAGTCACGGGGGGCACCAGGGCACAGGGCTGGGGGGGATCCCACGGCACAGTGACAGGGGGTCACCAGGGCACAGGGCTGGGGGGGGGACCCCACGGCACAGTCACGGGGGGCACCAGGGCACAGGGCTGGGGGGGATCCCACGGCACAGTGACAGGGGGTCACCAGGGCACAGGGCTGCAGGGGGACCCCACAGCACAGTCACGGGGGGCACCAGGGCACAGGGCTGGGGGGGATCCCATGGCACAGTCACGGGGGGGACCGGGACATGACACTGGAGGACTCTAGGGCACTGGGACAGGGAGCACTAGGGCCATGGGCCCGAAAACAGTCGCGGGGGAACCAGGGCACGACCCCATGGGAGGTTGTCCCCTGCATCCGGGTCTTTGTCCACCCGTGAGCCACCCTCATCCGGGTATTTGGGGACGAAGCTAAAGCCAGGCCAGGAATGTGCGCGCATGCGCAGCATTAAACCCCGTTACACGGCGCAGGCGCTCTGAGTGGGAAAAGAGCTTGGCGCGGGAGGCGAGAGTGCTACGCAGCCGCCGTGTGCGTGAGCTGTGGTTGAGAAGGCGCCACCAGGGTGCTGCGCAGGCGCACAAAAAGGAGGTTATTCCCAGGCGCAGTGCGTGTGTGCGAGCGCGGCGTACGCACTCGTCCTCACGCATAAGGCTGCGCAGGCGCCTCCGAAGGAGGGGGGGGGGGGATACGTGCGCAGGCGTAATGCGGCGGGGCGGGCGCGCAGGCGCAGTGCGGCGCTGGGCGCTGGGCTGGGATTTAAAGGGCCAGGAGCGGCGCGGCCTGCGCTGTCCCCGGAGCCTGCGGCCGGCTGCCCCCGCCCGGGAAGATGGTGTGTGGCGGCGGCGGCGGTTTCGCCTGCTCCCGCAACGCGCTCTGCGCCCTCAACGTGGTCTACGTGGTGAGCGCGGGCCCGGGGCCTCCCTCAGCTCGGGGAGGGGCCCGGCCTGGGGAGCCGGCCCCCCCCCCCCCTTGTCGGGGGCTGTGGGGGGAGGAGCCCAGAGCCGGCCCCCCTTGTCGGGGGTGGGGGGGTGGGGAGAGGAGAGCTGCCCCCTCTTTGGTGGGGGAGGGGAGGAGCCAAGAGCCGGCCCCCCTTTGTCAGGGGTTGGGGGGAGGAGCTGAGAGCCGGGCCCCCCTCTTTATCGGGGGTGGGGGAGGGGAGGAGACGGGCCCCCCTCTTTGCTGGGGAGGGGGGAGGAGCTGAAAGCCGGGCCCCCCTTTGTCAGGGGTTGGGGGGAGGAGCTGAGAGCCGGGCCCCCCTCTTTATTGGGGGTGGGGGAGGGGAGGAGACGGGCCCCCCTCTTTGCTGGGGAGGGGGGAGGAGCTGAGAGCCGGCCCCCCTCTTTGTTGGGGGTGGGGGGGGAGGGGAGGAGCTACCCCCCCCTTTGTCGGGGGAGGGGAGGAGCTGCCCCCCCCTTTGTCGGGGGAGGGGAGGAGCTGCCCCCCCCTTTGTCGGGGGAGGGGAGGAGCTGCCCTCTTCTTGTTGGGGGAGGGGAGGAGCCGAGAGTTGATCTCCCCCCCTTTTGTGGGGGGGTGGGGTCCCTAAGGCAGGGCGTATTGCATGGGTGTGTGGCCTGTCTCTATTCAGGCTATAACGTCTCTGGGGCCCATAGAGGCTCTAAATATCTAGGGCAGCTGACTTGGCATCTTCCCTAGCCCTGTGCTTCATGAGGAGAATTGACCCCCCCCCTCCCCCCCCCATCCCAAGCAAACATGGGTTAGTGCCGAAGTCCACAGGCTGGGGCTGGACTTCACTGCACGCTCCTCAACAGGCAGTAAAAGCAGACCACCCCCATCCCATTCTGTCACGCCTGCCCTGACATCAGCATCTAATGATCTCCGGTCGCCACTGGCAACTGGTCTATATTGAAAAGTTCGACTGCTATAACACTAGTGTAGTTGCTTCCTACAGCGATGGAAGGGGTTTTGCCATCCATGCCGTTAATCCACCCCTCGGAGAAGTGCTAACGAGGTTGACTGAAGTATTTGTCCATCAACCTAGCCCTTCGAGATGTGGCTACATTGATCTAATTCTTTTTTAAGTGTAGACCCAGCCTTATTGGTCTGTGAGGGGTGTGATTCTTTAACCGCATAAGCCCTGCCTAGTGCGTCGCTACGTCCATCAGTCAAAAGTGCCTGATTTTGGTAACGCTGATTTTCCTTCCTGAACCAGAGTAAGCCATACAGTATAAGCTCTCTATCCTGATATAGCCACTCCAGGGGGGTTAGCTGCTTTAGTTATACTGGAATAGGTCAAGTGCCAAAAATTTCTAGTGGAGAACCGAAGTGCTACAAACACCCAAGAAGCAGCCCAGACCAGCCGGGTTCATGAGCTGCCCACGGCTGTGAGGCAGAGGTTTTTCTACTGAATAAGCTGAAAACAAGGTACCCCACTCTATGTATAAAAGCTGCAGTCAGGAGCATTAAACTAAAATGACTGTACAAGTGCCTTTAATTCAGGCTCCTATGCACCTGGAAGGGCTTGTCTGTACGGAAACGGAGCAGCTGCACTGTTGTAGCGTTTCAGTGTAGATGCTCCCTGTGCCGTTGGTCTAGGTCATCAACCTCCCTGAGAGGCGGTAGCTAGGTCAATGGAAGAATTCGTCCATCGACCTAGTGCTGTCTACGCTGGGGGTTAGGTCGCTATAGCGACATGGCTCGGTGGTGTGAATTTTTCACAATGTAAAATCCTACTGTAGGCCAGGCCTAAGAGTTATTCATTGGTGATTGTATCTGAGACACAAGGAAGTGAAACTTCAGTAGCTCTTTCCTAACATCTTGCTGTAATAGGCATCTTACGCTGATGACAGCCAGTTTCAGCATGCTGGCGCTCTGAGGCTTAGGGTACATCCGTAATTACTGGCTGGTTCGATGGCAAGCTGTCAATCTTATGGGATCGATTTATCGCGTCTTGTGTAGACGCGATAAATCGATCCCGGAAGTGCTCGCCGTCGACGCCGGTAATCCTGCGCCGCGAGAGGAGTAGGCGGAGTTGATGGGGGAGCCTGCCTGCCGCGTCTGGACCCGCGGTAAGTACCTTTTAGTTCGAACTAAGATACTTCGACTTCAGCTACGTTATTAATGTAGCTGAAGTTGCGTATCTTAGTTCGAACTGGGGGCTTAGTGTGGACCAAGCTTAAGTTAGAAGCTTCAGTAATCTAATGTGTTCGGCGGGAGGATGTTATATAAATGCACATCACTTCAGCGCCTATTTAGCAGCATCCTCTTGATTCTCTGGGATACTCTTCTAATCTGGTTAACCAGAGGTCACACCCATATAACTGACATGCATCTTCTAGGGCTGTGGGAGCCTTTTCTTGGAAATCTCCCGTCAGCGGTAGCAATACGGAGTGCACTAGTGTAAAAGAAACTGGCATGGCTTAGCAGTGTCCGTCGCGTGGATGACAGCATGTCGACAGCACGGATTTTCTGTCATTGTCTGTATTGGGGTAGTGCCTGAGAGCCCTGGTCCTGAGCCAGGATCCCAGGGTGCTGGATGCTGAACGGACCAGGAGATCACACTCTAACCATGAGAGGGGGTCTCTCAAATCAAGGCCTGAGGCTCCTGGTGAGGCCCCAGAGCCTGCTCAGGCCTGGAATAAGCAGAGTGGCCCAACGATTGCTGTGAACTTGATAACCGAGGGCTGGATCCACGCTGAGATGCTTAGCGTCGTGGTGCCAATCACAGGAACAACATGGTGACCCACAAAGCCTGAGTTAGGTGCCTAGGCTCCCTGTGTAACGAATGGGGTGAGGGAGGGGAACTGCCTAAGCTAGCCAGTGGGAGGTGCCCAGGAGAGGGGTGTATGCTAAGTCCTGCCTCTCTCTCTCAGGGACAGGTGCCCAAGTCTTGGCTGTGTAGTAGGAAGAGCGCCTGAGACATAAACTCCTGTATTAGAGGCCTGGTATGAGGCAGGACCTGCTTATAGGCTCTCTTCATAATGCAGGGAGGCACCAGTCCCTGCTCACGATCCCCAGCCGGTGACCCTCTCCTGGAGTTGGACGGCGTAGGCACCGCAACTGTTGGGAGAATGAGTTAAGCCCTTACCTCACGCCACACAGTGGAGTTGAGTGGAGATGGTTGTGTCCACTTCAGGCCCAGTGGTTAGGGCACTCGCCTGGGATGTGGGAGACAGTGCCCCCTTCTGCCTGAGGGAGGAGAAGATTTGAACAGGGGTCTCCTCCCTCTTAAGTGCTGACCACTGAGCTAGGGGATATTCTGATATGGGGCTCCCTCAATTTCTCCTGCTGTGCATCGTGTATAAATACACGAGGCATCACTGGGTGAGGGATTCCATAGGCTGGGGTTAGGGTACCCACCTCAGAGGTGGGAGACCTATGGTCCAGTCCCCCGGCTCCAATCAGCTTCAGTAGGTGAAGGGAGCCCTGCGTCGGACTATCCCATCACTCGGTGATTAGTGCTCTCTTGATCGGTGGGATACCCGTGTTCTAATCTTGTCACCTCCTTTGGTAGAGAGAGGAATCGAACTGGGGTCACTCACATCCCTGGTGAGTGCACCAACCACTGGGCTAAAAGTGTCAACTTGGTCTATGCTGCTGCTTCCTCCAGCCAGATTTCGAATGGGCCCCTGTCCTGTAGGCAGCCTCTGAACACGATTCCTGGACTGGGCCCTGCAGAGAAGATAGGCAGGCAAATGTCTATCTTCCTCCACTTGCTGGATCTTTCTGGGGCACAGAGGCAGAAACTTACTCACCTAGGCCATGTCTGCTGCAAAGACTTGAGTACTGGGGGAGGTTAGGTGCCTACAGGGTTAGGTGACCACCAAGTGTGGTTTTGCAGATTGCGGTGGTGCATACATCTGGGACGTTGTGGATTAGGGCTCAAGTATTTTTGCCTTGGGTCCTGCCAAGGTTTTGAGTCTTCAGAAGCATTTATTGCCCCTAATGCCTCACCAGCCTTGGTGCTCAGAGCTGGCTTTTTAACAAAGTGGCAGTAATACTGATTCTTGTCTCGTGCTAAGCTTTTTCTGCCGGTTGCTGGGTTTGACTGACGCATCAAGGCAGAGAGGCCGCCGTCCTCCCCGAGCGGCATGTAGGAACAGGCAGTGTTGGGCGAAACGAATGCAGACAGAAAGCGAGAGAACGTGCGGTGAGAAGGGGGTTGGAAAATGGACAGACAAGTAGTGGGAGGGCAGCCATGAATCAAGATCTGCCAACAGAAATGGTCGCAGCCCTCGTGACGAGCGATTTAGCATGCAAATCTGCGAGCTGCCGTCTCTGGATCTGTCCGGTTAAACTACACCGGGGGCCCAATTCTCTGGTGCCCTGCAGTCACACCAGTACACGGTGCTACCAGTCTGACCTGGCTGCACTTCAGACCAGGGCTGAATGGGTGTAAATGACATGAGATGCTGGGCAGTGGGGAATCTGGCCCCAGGTGTCTGTGGAAGCAGAAGGCATCTGGGCAACCATGGCTTGCCTGGAAAGCCTGGCCACGCAGCCAGGCTGGGGTAAGCCTAGTGACAAGGACGGTTGGTTTAAAGCACTGAACACCAGTTCCTCTTTACACGGCGAGAGACCTGGGAACTAGGACCGCAGCAGTGTAGTCTCTACGTCCCATCAGGTCAAGAAGTGAGAGCCAGAATAGCGCTGCCCCCACCCCTAGGGCGAGCTATCGGGCATCCGCTGGAGCCTGCGCGTCCAAAGCGAACCGCATAGGAGCAGCAGGCTGAAAGGGAGCAGTGCATGTGGGGCTGACTGTGTTGGAATAAATCCACGTGTCTCACAATCCTGGCCTGTAGCAGAGCTCGTCTTCAAGCCACTGTGGTTGCCCACCCACAGACACGAGGAATTCGTCATGTCCATTAGCTTGGCCTAAATGTAGGCAACCGCAGTAGCTTGTCTGCTCTGTGGGCCTGACTGCTATAAAATGAGACAGGAAGGGAGGTCAGAAACCAGACTGAGCGGGGGAGAGGGCCCAGGCCTTGTCTGATGGGGAATAAGGAGGTGGAATGCTGTAGGCAGAGTGTGAAGCAGACAGGAAGTGGACTCATCCTCACTGCGGTCAGTTACAGCAGGGGAAATCTGGCCTACTGTTTCCTTTGTCCCAGGCGACGGCTGTGCGGGATTGCTCCTGCAGAGACCAGCACATCTGTCTTGATCTGTATGCCGCTGTGCTAAAGGAGAGCGGGAGAGAAATCCCAGTGCTTCTGCATGACCACTACCCAGCCATCTGTATCCTCAATGGTGCCAGACAATAGCCCAGTTAGAGGGCGTCTTGTGCTCTTCTTTGCCGAGTGCCCCCTCACCTGCCCAGCATGAAGACTTCTTCAGTGAGAATGATGCCAGCAGCAGTATTTGCCTGCAATGGTCTCTTGTTTTCCTGGCAACCCAGTGGTCTCCAGCTGCATTAGTTTGTGCGGAAATCACTGACTTGAAAACCCATCTGGTCTCTGCAAGAGCTGACGTTGCTGCCGAATCTCTGAAACGCTAGAGTTTGGAGATGCAGGTGCCACCCTAACTCTGTTCTCTTTGCACCAACTCTCTAGAGGGGTGACTTCAAGCACTGTCACGCTGCCGGATAGCTGTCCCTAGCAGCTGAGATTCTGAGAGGAGGTGCAGTAAGCCGGTACAGATCTTAGAGCTGCACAGTTCGCGTCCTTCTAAAGTGCTTCACAAACTAGTCACCTAGACGCTACCTAATCACTGCAATGCAGCCGGTTGTTGTTTTCAGGGGTGGGCATGGGGAAGTTAAAAGCGGGCAGTGAACACCTTGCTGGCAAAGAGACGCTTCCATTCAAGGTGATCAGGGAAAACCTAAACGCTAGGGGTTATTGAGCATCTGTAGAGAGTCTGTGAAATTTGTCTGAAAGTCCCACGCGCAATCTCAGAAGATCAGCCAGGCCAGGATTCATACCTCTGGTTCTAGGCAACCTAATTGTTCACAACCCAGAACACAGAGAAGGCGGGTGAAATCCTGGTTCCGTTAAGTCAAGGGGGGTCTTGCCGCCAACTTCACTGGGGCCAGACTATCACCTGGTATTTCTGGCGCTCGTCACTGTAATATCGTAAGCTATGTGTGTACTGCGGTAAAAGAGCCACGGCACAGCCATGGCTGCAGCTGACTCAGGTTTGCAGGGGCTATAAAGTTGCAGGGTAGATGTTTGGGCTCAGGCTGGGGCCTGGTCTCTGAGACCCCATGAGGGGCAATGTGATGGAGGATAAGTTGCAAGAGAAGCAGCTTGTGTTAACGTCTCTCTTCCTTTATTGCTGACCTGGTCATATTAATGTGCACAAGCTAAACAGCTGCTTAGTTAAACTCAGAAGCTATTGCCATATTGGCTCACCACAGCCCCCTGTGTTGCTCTGTCTCAGTGCCATTTGGCTGACGTGGAAGTTGCAAATGCACAAAGGTGCCTCTTTAACTGGATTCGGTAAGCCAGCGCGAGCCCCTCTGGAGGGGCTCTTCACTCCGTTCGATTGGCCTATTCTGATGTCGCTCAAGTCGGTAAGCAATCGAACACTGCAAAGCCAACAGCCCTTCAAACTGGTTTTTTTGGGTGCCCGCAGAGGGGCTCGTGCTAATTTAAGAAACCAGTTTAGTTTAAATGGATGCAGGTTTGTGTATAAACGAGGCCAAAAGATGGCAAGAGCTAGCCAATTCCTCCCCAAGTTGGAACCCATTTTATGTGCTCAAATGGTGAGTGGCTCTTTCTGGGACGTATCGGTCTAGGAGATGAAAAGGGGCCTCGACCGCACTCTTAAAGGAAGTCACGGTTAACGTTCATGTTGTAACAAATACATCCATGCTGTCAAATCGTCTGTCTCTGAAGTGTGGGGCATAATGAGCCACTCGCAGTCACAAACCAACTGATTAAAAGGTGGCAAGCTCAAAACCAATACACCACGCGCATGTAGTTAGACAGTGGAAATTGAGGCCACAAATGCAGCAAGTTTCAAAAGGGATTGGATCCTTTTGTGGATAACAAGAATCTCCGGAGTTGTAATTAATGCAAACAATCTAGAAGGGATATTAACCCTCATGCTTCAGGCTCTAATAGAGATCAGAAGGAGACCTAGATGGCAGGAAATAGATGATCCCTCATTTACCTACTATGAGTTTCTTGCACTCTGGAACGGGCTGGCTGCTGTCTGACAGGAAACCGGACGGACAGTGAGTCCAATCCAGGCGGGCAGTCGCTAGGTTCCCAAAGTACAGATCGTAGATTAGAGGTACAGACGTGCAATAGGGGAGCATGTATCATGTGCAGAGACGCCCCCACCCCCAAAGATGCAAAACTGGAGCTGGTGTCCGTTCTTCCAACATCTGATCTCTCGAAATGGGTGATTAAGAAGCCAACTAATTGCAGGCGTGCGGGGGTGGGAATGTGAGCTTGGATCTTGGCATGAAAGGAATGGGGGAGGACCCGCTAGCTGGGGTGGGGGCGAAGGGCTGGAATAAACAATGGTTAATGGAAGGGGAAAACCGGCAGGGGTTGGACAAGAAGCTGAAAATAAAAACCGGAAAAGAGTAAGTCGCAAAACGAGGCCCCAGGCCAGCTGATGCTTAGGCACACGCTTACCTTTCCCTGCTTGAGGAGTCCTGTTGCAATCAGTGGGGCTACTCAGGTGAGTAAAGCTAGGCAGCAGGCAAAATTCACTGTCACTTAAATGCTGGGCAAGAGGAAGGTAAGGCTTAGCGGGTAGGTTTTAAGGCCAGACCAGGAAGGGGACAGAACTGTTTACAAAACCAACTGGCAGGTCTCAAAGCACTTTACAAAGATAAGGATCATTAGCCCCATTTTACAGATGGGGAAACTGAGGCACAGGGAGGCAGAAGGTCACTCAGCTGGGAACAGAACCCGGGCCCCACTGAGTTCACTTGCCCACCCTCCCTCCCAGTAACATGATCCACCCCCAGCACTCCCCCTTTGCAGCCTGTCTGTTTGTTTAGACTGTCAGTTCTTTGGGGGCTGGGATCTTGTCGAAGCCCCTCCCGTGCTGTGCAGGAGCTGAGGTGCCTCTGCCAGGGTGGGGAGGTGATGGGGAGGAGGGGAGACCGGCGTGCTGGGCAGCGCAGGGGAAAGGGCCCCCCACATCCCAGGCTGACCTTCTCTTGTTTTCCAGCTGGTTGGGTTGCTGCTGATCGGCGTGGCTGCCTGGGGGAAAAGCTTTGGCATTGTCTCCAGCATCCACATCATCGGCGGAGTCATCGCCGTGGGCTTCTTCCTGCTGCTCATTGCCATCGTGGGACTCATCGGGGCTATCAACCACCACCAAGTCATGCTCTTCTTTGTATCCTTTGCCGCCGCCTGGGAGGCTGGGTCCGTGCCACGGTCCTCACGACTCTGCTTTGTGCCGTTAATAATTGCCCGGTTCTCTGTGGCACGAGAAGCGTTGAAAACATGGCCTTTAGTAACCTCAGGGCTCGGCTACATCTGCTGACAAAACTCCCGCTGTTGCTATCGCTGTGTGGCTCGACGAGGGGGAGCCCCACTGTTGCCAGGCCCTTCTCTGAGCAGGGTTAAGAGTGGTTCAAACTCTCTCGCCGGTCTGGTGGTAGTAAGAATTGGGAACCCAGCCCGAGAGGCTGAAATCTGGAGGTTTGATCCTTGGGACCCTGCTAGGTGTCCTCGCTGGCTACCGTGAAGCAGCAGCCTCTGCTGGGAATGCCGGACATTCCCTTCAGGCAATGGGTCTGGCTTTAGGGTGAGGATCTCTGTCCCCTGCAGCTCAGACTAGATCGTAGTCATCTGTTCTGGCTCTGACATCTATGAAGAGGTGGCATGGCCTTCCTTTGGAATTCCCCCCGCCCCCAGCGCAGGTAGGGGCACATGGTACAACGTGACCATTCTCTCCAAAGTTGGGGAGGAGGCTTGCGGGAGAAGTAGCTAAGAACAGGCGGGTAAAACAGCTGGGGGTGTCTAGACTGGCCTGGAGCAGGAAGTGACTGTGCTGTGAGAATCTCTGAGCGAGACTGGCTGTGGGTAAACTCAGGCTGGGGCTGTTTGAACTCTCACAAGGTAAAGCACTTGAGACCGCGTGGCAGGGACAGCCCTGCAAACGTCCAAGGGAGAAGCGTCGTGGGAAGGCATCTCCCTGCTCTCCCACTCGGGGGCGGCCCGCACGGGGGCAGCAGCACCGGAGTGTCTGTCTGTCTTGCCGTGCCCCGTAAGAAAAAGGAGGCTGGCACCTCCGAGCGAGCCACTCCGCCCTGCGTCTCTGCCGGCCGGTCAGCCGGAGCGGAGACCCCGGGGGGCCCTGCCCGCTACCAGCTCTCGTTCAGCGCCCGCAGCAGCGGGATTTCCATGGACTTGTTCTAACCCCTCCCGCTGAAACGTACAGGGGGGAAAGCAGTGTCTGGTGGAAGCTTGGGAGTTACAATTCTAGCCCCTCTTCCAGATGCTCCTTTTTATCTATAAATAAACCCCATAGCACATTCCCCCCACCCCCCCAACACACCCCACCCCCTCTGGCAGCCAGGCTGACGTGCAGCTTGTTCTGCTCCCCTCGCGCGTGGGTGGGGTTTTTCATCTCCATTTGGCTGTCATGAGGCTGGCAGATGTAGCTGCCGCACTTCGAACGGGCTCCTCTGCCGAGCTTGTCACATCCCTGGGGCACTTCAGCAGCGGGTGCTGGTTGCTAGGGGCTGCCGCAGGCTCTACGCCAGGCAGGCGCTCACCAGAAGGGACCTGGGGACCCGTCTTGGGCCCAGGCAGAGCCTGTCTCTACCTAGATGAGGCGCGAACGAGGCCAGGCATGGCTGATTGCCGCCTATAAATGGGCTGATATTTCAGCGAAGGGGAAGTGATGCGAAGAGGAAACCACCGCTCCCCTTGAAACCTTTTAACTTTTGAGAAACCGGCCAGAGATTCAGCTGAGCTGGCTGGTGGTTGTAGAGGTGGAGACCTCAGCCAGGGCCACGGGAACTCTGCCAGCCTCCACTCTCGTTAAACAAGGTTGGGTGGCAAATGCCCCTAGGCGCCCGAGGGCAAAGGCTAGGTCTCGGTGGGGATCGTTCCGATCTCGGGGACGGGCAATACTCCTGACTTTAGGGGGCCCACAGCAGGAGGAAACGCTGAAGTAAGAGGTCATTAACTCTCAAACGGGCCAGCAGGGAAAGGGGGAGGCTGCAGGGCTGAAATCCAGGCTAGGGCCGCACAGGCATTCAAATCACTTAGGCCAGGTTCTGCGCAAGCTGCTCGCGTCAGCTGACCAATGGCGGGTAGGCAGGGGCCTTTCTTTTGGCCCTGCCGTAGGTGCGGTTATACTGGGGTAAAAGGGCTTGGCTGGAAGAGCTTATTTCCCTCGGCCAATGGGTGTAAGCGGTGGGTCCCCTAGGAGTGTTTGCCAGTAGGGCTAGACCGTGAACCTTTGAAGGGGAGACTAGGCCATAGGGTGGAAGCCCTGGGGTGCTCTTTGTCCTGTTTGCACCCTGCCTAGCACAGCCAGAGATCAGCCTCATCCTGTAACCGCCTCGGGGTGGCCAGGCTGCAGCATAGACCTCGGAGCCGGCCGAACCCAAATGGCACAGCGCCCTGCAGTGTGGGTCCCACCGCCATTCACTCCTGGAGGGGACCCTGGGCTTGGGGGTGGGGGATCAGGCTGCTGGAGGAGGGGGGGATAGGGGGGTGGAAAATCCCCCCCCCCCCACCAAACACACACTTTAAATGGTGGCTCTGCAGAAAAGCAGGGTGGACAAACTCTGGGCAGCAAGCTGAGGCCGCTGGTTTTATGTCTGTTGCCTTCTCTGACTCAGCTGTTTACTGAGCTCTATGCTGACGTGTGCTTGGGAGGCAAGGAGGTTGCCTGTGGATAATAATCTGTGTTTAAAGGGCCCTGATTAGCCTTTGATGGTCACCCCTCGGGAAGGGTAAGATGCCAACGTGGCTGTATGGGTGGGCTCGAGGAAGATGGCCCCTTTCCTCTTCCCAAGGCACCTGGGACGGTGGGGTCCTTGCATGACAAAAAGAGACCTTTGCTCCCGGAACTACCCACGTTGTCCCCTGAACAGGGTGTTGGAGCAGGACCCGGCCAATGGGGCCTCCTGGGTTCCACTCCGGCTCTGCCCTGACCTTGTGCAATAAGAAAACCTAGCTCTGATCTTAGACCCGTCACTTCCCCGTCCTGTCTCAGGTTCCCTGCCTGTACCAGGGAGCTGGTACAGCCCCCACCCCAGGGCTTGTCTGCAGGGGAGACCCGCCCGACGGGCCTGCTCTGGAATGACCCACCCTGTGGACGCAGTTCCAGTCTGAAGTTCAGAAGGTTGCTGTGGGAAGCACCCAGCATGCTCGGGGCGTTGGCAGCGTTGCACAGATAGGAGGTGTCCTCTCCATGGGAGATGCCTGGCTCCCCCGAAATAACAGTGGGCTATGGATAGCGGGCGCTAGAGCGTGGCAGAGGTTTGGTCTTCTGCATGGGATTGGGCAGCTGGCAAAGGAAGCTGCCTGGGAAGATGCTGTTGCTGTCACTGTCCTGTTCCACCCCAGAGGCTGGGTAAGGGGGCAGGAGGAGATGGCAGCGTCCCCTCCGTGTTTCCTTAACACCAACTCTTCCTCAGTACATGGTCATTTTGGGGCTCGTCTTTCTCTTCCAGTTGGGAGTGTCCTGTTCCTGTCTGGCTCTTAACACAAGCAGAGAGGTGAGTCCGTCTCCCTGCCCCGCCCTGCTAGAGGCGCTGGAGGGTCTGTACATCCGTCTACATGGGGAAACGGGAAGGGGCCCTGGCAGCTGCCCCTCTGGCTTCCAACCTACGGGTTCAAAGGGGTTTGGTGACTGGCAGGCTGCAGATTGTCCTGGCTAGGGAGAGTTCCCACTAAGCTCTGGGCCTGGCAGATGTCTCACTAGCCCATCAGTGTGGTGAGATGGATAGTCCTCCAACATCCTTCCCACAGTGCTGGGGGGCGGGTCTCAGCAGGGGGTGGTCAGGGGACAAGGAGCGCGGGGGGGGGTTGGATGGGGGCTGGGAGGGGGCAGATAGGGGGTGGGGGCCAGGCTGTTTGGGGAGGCACAGCCTTCCCGACCCGGCCCTCCATACAGTTTTGCAACCCCAGCGTGGCCCTTGGGCCAAAAGTTTGCCCACCCCTGCTCTAGACGGTATCGACGCTGGTAAGAACGGTCCTGCAGGGAAGAGAGGAGTTAAGTGAGCTGCCTGGCGCCGCTGCAGCTGGTAAAGTCCGAGCCCGTTTCATCCCAGCTGGGATTTGGGATGGAGCTGGTGACGGCGGCGATGTCGTCTGGATCCCCCAGGCCTGGCCGGGACATCTCTCAGGTTGATGGAGGGCTGAGATCCCAATAGCTAGTGGGGGTGGGCTCCAGGCTGATTTTTCTCCCCAGTCTTTCTTTACAGACCCCTGCAAAGGGAGGCAGTGGGCGGGGCGGAACGGCCCGTCCCCTCCTTGCCTTGTCCAGCAATCGGCCCTAGTTTCCAACACACCGATTTTTGCTTCCAATGTCTGGTCCCAGGCCTGATCGCAACCCAGCCCTCGAGTTAGAGCAATGGGCCTTTTTGTCTGTGTCGCCCCGTTCCTGGTGGGTGTTGCCACATCTTGAGAACTTGCGTTCCCTTCCTGTTGTTGAGCTCACAATTTGGGTACATGTGTAGCCCCACTGATCACGTCAGGCCCTGCCCTCCGCCCCATCGTTGACTCTGGCTGTGCCCATTATTGTATTCTTGGGGGGGGGGGGGGGGGGTGCTCCTTCCCCCACCTCTGTCTGCCAGGGGGCCGGCTCCCCTCCTAGGACTCCCTCTTCTCCCCCACTATCCTTCTAAAGCTGGGCCCCCATGGGAAAGGGGGGAAAAGCTCTGGCTGCAGGGAACAGCGTCCTCTAGTGGCTGCAGAGCAGCGTTGCAGGCTGGTCTCCTTGCGGTGGGCGCAGCCTTGGCTGGCAGGGTGCTGGCCGGCTCTGCTGGTCGTGGGGTTACCCCAGGGGGCTCTGTCCACAGGAGAGTCTCTTCCGCGCTGCCTGGGACATGCTGAGCAACAAGACCCGCAACGAGATCGAGGTGAATCTCAACTGCTGCGGGCTGCTAAACAACACCAACGACCCCACGGCCATCAGGACGTTCCAGATGGAGTACAACTTCTGCGCAGCTGTGAGTCCCGGGGCGGGGCAGCGCCTCACCCCAGCGCTTCTGCCTCAGGGCTTTCCTGGCTCTCTAGGGGTGCCCGGTTGTTCACCCCCAGGGGAGGCCAGCCGGGAGATCTAAGGCCGGGTTCCCCATTGAGGCGTTCGGGCTCCAGGGCTGTAACTCTGATTGCTCCCAGCAGCACTAAATTCAGGGAGAAGCCCTGGCTGAGCATGAGTCTGTAGGCGCTGGGGCTGGCGGAGGATCGGGCATGTCTCCCTCAGGAGGGAATCCCGTTCCTGCCCGGCCCCCTTGCCTGTGCCGTGATCTCCCGGCAGGGGTCACGGGACACTAATGGGGGGATGGTTCTGCTCCCCCGTAGCCACGCTGCCCTGCCCACGAGGGGAGTATCACTGTGGGGTTTTATCATCCTCTCCAGATGTGTAAGGACAACACGACCAATGGCCACGTGTCCAGCTGTCCCAAGTGCGGGGAGAAGATGCTGAAGCATTCAGACGAGGCCCTGAAAATCCTTGGGGGAGTCGGACTCTTCTTCAGCTTCACGGAGGTAATTCCTCCGGCCGGGGACGGAGCAGGGTGGGGAGAGAGGGGATCCCAGGTAACATCTCAGCAAAGCCCTGAGCAGCTCCTTCTGACTTAACAAGGAGAGACCAGCAGCCTGTAACACGGGGAGCCCCCATTGTGCCTAATCCCACCCCCCTTCTCTCTCTCTGTTCTCCTAGATCCTCGGAGTCTTGCTAGCTATGCGCTACAGAAACCAGAAAGACCCCAGAGCAAATCCCAGTGCCTTCTTATAGACCATCCGTGCACCCCCCCCCCCTTCCCCTTCCCAGCCGCTAGGACCCGAGAATCCATCTCCCTCCACTGCGCGGAAGGAAAGTGACGCCTGCATCTGCCCCCCTGTCCCCGCCGTGTTACCAAAGCGCTGAGCGGATGCACCAGCAGCCGTGTGGCTCCATCCTTGATATGACGCCTTTGGCAAGCGGCTGGTGAGAGGGGCGTTGGGTGGGGAGCCCTGCGAGAACGTCCTCGTGCCGCGAGAACGTCCTCATGCTGCGAGAGCCCGGGCTCAGCCGTGCTAGAAGCATGAAGCTGCTCGGCTATAGTGAGTGCCCTGCTCCGACCGGTTCGCCGGCTGTCCCTGGCACGTAGCCGATCGCAGAGGGGTGTTGCCCTGCCGAGACCTGCCATGCCAGCCTGGCCAGGAGCAAACTCCAGGGCTACATTTACCCTGGTGGAAACTAACCTGGCCACAGCTGCGCTGACCCGCCGAGGAGAGGGCTTAGAGACCGCAGAGCCAAACGCCAGCCCCCGTCATCTAGGAAGTTAGTTACGTTCCTTTTAAGGGCTGGGGCCGGGGCCTGGGCCTTTGTATTCATTCAAAAAGGGGGCGGGGGTTGTAACAGGTACCGGGTGCTGGTGTGTAGCAGGAAATTTGGCATTTTTATCCTTCATATAAGCAGAATCCTAAGAGCCCGGCTGTAGCCTTTCAGCAGGTGGTACGGGGGCAGCTGCTCCTGCTTCCCTCTTGCCCCACGTAAGGGCTTTGCAGGAACATTTCTGAGCCTTGGCCCAGCTCCTCAGCCCCCTGCAAATGCATCTTTCAAAGCCTCTGACCTCTGTGTCCATCACACACCCCCTGGCCCCCAGCTGTCCGACCCTAACCTCCCCCGGGGGCAGCAGAGACCAGCTGCCGCCTTCTGTGCTCTCTCAGGCATTGGCCTGCTGTAGAGGGGCCACCCCCTGCCTGGATTCCTGGCCCAGGTGATCTCTGCAGGGCTGCCAGGGTTCCCTCTGTGGCTTCTTTGGTTCTTGCTGCTCCCCTGCCCCTCGCATGCAGTAGAAGGCCCGGGCAGAGCTGGGGAAGCCCCCTCAGGAGAAGCACCAGCCGTAACCAACACTGGATAGTTTTAATTCTTCCTCCCGCCCCACCTCGGAGTCCCCTCACCCTTGTGATTAGTGTGGTTAGAACCCCGAGGGGCTGCATGCTATTTATTTATACGTCTAGCTGGAAACTCCAGGTATGCTGTAGTAGGTGTTTTCCTGCAGTGTGACGGAGCCCTCCCTGCACCAGGCTGGGGGCGAGGAGACTGGGGGCTTCTGCAGAACCAGCCTAAGCGCCTGATTCTCCAGCCATGCTTCATTCAAGGGCCCTCACCCCAAACTCTGCCCTTCAGCTTCCAGGCTGTACTCACTGGACTCTGGCTTCTTTGTCAATTAACGCCCCGTAGGGAACTCAATGAGAGCTCCTGTGCCTCAGTGTTAAATGCACACCCAGTGCTGGCTGTCATTAGCAGGCACCTGGGCGCAGCCCGACCGAGCAGGGAGACCAGGGCGCTGAAGGAGTTGATTTCTTCTCTGCCACCGGCTTGAATCATTTGGCAGCTGAGCCGGCCTGGAGTTCAGGGCTTCAGCTGATGACAGCACATCCCCCGCTCCCTGGGGAAGTCACCAGCCCCCAGTCCTGCCTGTCTCCCTGCCCCAGCTGGTCTGTAAACAGAGCCACAGGGCAAGGTCCCGTGCACAGGCCCTCGGGACGCTAAGGTGACTCAGCCCTGGGCAGCGATACTAGAGTGCTTTAGCTGGGCTCGCTGGTTTGGAGGGTGCTTTCCCAGCAGCGCTCGTGGGGGCGGGTTCCCCTGGAAGTGGGGCAGAACTCGGCTGGGGCGCTAGCGAAGCAGAAGCTGCTGGGCCCGTGTTATCCGTGTCCATTGGAGTGGCTGGAAGCTGCACCGCTCATTCACTGTCGTGTGTATCTGTTATTTTCTCGAGCATTCAAATAAACACCTTTCAGTGACCTCCGGTTCCGCGGTATCACTGGAGGGTGGACACTCCCCCTCAGAGCAAAGGTGCAGTGCCCCCCTCCCCAGCAGCAGTGAGACGCCCCCCCAGAAGGCAGGAACATTAGCATAACCCCTCCCCTTAAGGGGGGATGCCCGGTAAGAAGACATACACAGATCTCAGGGTCCTGTCTCTGGCCACCCCGCTGCAGCCTGGATGGAAGCTCTGGGAGCAGGGGGCACGGTTCTGTCCAGTGCCACAGAGGAAGGGGTGCCTGCTTCCTGGGGCTGAGACCCCACCCCAGCTCCCAGACCCAGACGGGGCTGAGACCCCACCCCAGCTCCCAGACCCAGACAAGCCTGGTGAGAGCACTGAGGGGCAATGCCCAGCTGACCCCGGAACCTGCCACTGGTCCAGCAGCGATCAGAGGAAGGGGACCTCTGACACACACCCCCCTCCTCCCCCCCCCCCCACGAGGGGGGCGGTCCTGGCTTCTCAGCCGCACCATTCAAACCCAAGACACTTTCAGGCAAGCCAAGTGACAAAGCAGGCAGGGGTGGGGCTGCTGCCCTCCCATCCCCCTGCCTTCCCTTTATTGGGCTCTCACCAGTTTTAGAGCCGATTTAAAAAAAAAAAAAAAAGTTTAAGTGTCTGAGAAGAGTCATTATAAATATAAACTGTCCATCCCCGGCGGAGCACCCCACCCTGGGATTCCCCAATCTGCCCTCAGGGAAGCAACTCCCACATGTGCACCAAGAAGCCGGCGGTTCGCCCTGGCAGTAAAAAAAACCGCGCGCGAATATTTCCTGTAAAAAAACAACCAAAAACCCACCTGCCCCTAGGGGGGCAGGGGAGGGGTCCGTGGTGCTGCTCTCAGCCCCTCGCCGGGCAGGGGGTGGGTGGGAAGAGCTGAGACCAGCGGCAGGAGGCTGGAATGTGATAAGGCAGCAACAGTTATCTTGTAAACGGTTACAAAAGGCTACTCGAAGTGTCCGTGGGAACTCGGGCGAGGCCCCGCCGGGCCCCCTCCCAACACAAACTGACCTTAAACAGAGCTAGGCCTGCCCGGGACCACGCGCCCCTGGGGGGGGGAGGGGGAGACGCCACCGGAATCCCAGCGTCCCCCCCGGGAAGGAGGCATCTCGCTCCCTGCTCGAGTCCGTCTCCGTGTGCGTGCTGGTGGCGGCGCCCCCCCCCCGGGACGTGGGGGACTGAATGCGAGGAGGGGCCGTGGCTGCAGGGGCAGAATTCGCGCTCTCCCAAGTCCTCCGTTGGGTCCCCGTGAGGGGGGGCGCTGGGGCGTTACCCCTCCACCGGGCTCTTGTCCTGGAGGTAAAGGTGATGCAGTGCGTTGAAGGCCGAGATCCGCTGGTAGGGGTTAAAGGTCAGCATCTCCTAGGGAGGAGAGGAGAAAGGGTTAAATGGGACAGAGCCCACCCGACCCCCACGGAGAGGGGACTTTGGGTCTGAGCCTTCCCCCCCCAGTGGATCAGCTGAGCTAACTGGGTGTTCAAAGAGTGAAGGGCCAATTAACAGGACCCTGCGTCCTGTCCCATCTGTCGATACCCCCTCCCCGACCCGCAGCCCCCTGCTCTCCCAGCCCTGGGCTCCCCACCCCACAGCTCTGCTGGTGCTCCTCAACCCCCCCTGCTCTCCCAGCACAGCACTCTCCCCCCTCCAAATCCCACTGGCTGGTTTCGGGGTGGGAACAAACATGGCCTGGGTCCCACCGCGGAGACGCCGGCGGCTGCAGCCCGCAGACCAGGCGCTTGTCTCTCCAAGCAGTACCAGCAGCTCCAGGCGCTCAGCCGCAAAGCCGGGGCCTCCCCCCCCCCCCAATTCTCCTCAGTCTAAATTATTGCTGCTTTCCCCCGCCACATCCCGACCTACCAAGAGAAGCTGCGCCCCCAGCTTGTCCATCTCTGGCACAAACATCTCCACGGGCTGCGGGGAGCGTGCCGTGAAGGCGCAGTGCGGCAGGGCCACATCCAGGGGCCAGTCGTCCTCTGCCGGGAGCCCGATCATGCTGCGGGGGAGGGGAGAGAAGAGACCGACTGGGACGGGGGGGCGGATTTTGCACAGCTGCTGGTACCCAGGCAGGGGGGTGGGGACGTGGGCACTGCCAGCCCAGAGCAGAGGTCCACGGGCAGGATGAAGGAAGGTACGGGGAACCCTGCCCAGGATGCGGGGGAACAACCTGCCCTAACTCCAGCCAGCGTTCTCCCTCTGCCCTGAGGCTAAAGGACTCTGATCCCTTGTTTAAAAACATGGTATTTTTCTCTCTCTCGTGTTGCCCATGGAGGGCCGGAGTCTCGTCCGAACCCTGCCGAGCTCTCGGCCTCGTGAGCCCTTGTGGCAGCGAGTTCCCCAGGTTAACGCTGCCTGGGATTCCAAGGATACCACCGTCCCATTTCCTCCACAAGCCCTTTGGTGAGCCGAGCCCAGGCTCCCTGACCCCCTGGTGACTCCCTGTCCCATCTGCCCCCTACACAGCCCCAGCTCCGAATCTCTGGGGAGGCCAGGGCTGACTGCCGGCTCCCCCGCCGTTCCTAGCAGGTATCTCCCTCCCCGGCTCTCTGCCCCTCCAGCCAGGAACAAAGGGGCCTTTTTAACCCCCATGTTCACCAGACTGTTCCCTCACAGCGGCCACTCTCCGGGGCAAGGGCCGTCTCTGTTCTGTCTGCGCCGCGCACAAAGGGCTCCCTGTCCATGACTGCCACTCCTAGGCGCGACCGTAATCCGCCTGGTAACTAACCTGGGTTCCGATCCTGGGCCGACCAGGCAGGGGTAGCTCGAAGCCCCGTCACCGCTACTGCCCCCTCGGCCCCAGGGTTGAAATGCACCTTTCCTCCTCCAGCACAGAGCCGCTCGTGGCCCGCAGTGCTGGGCCGGGCCCGGGCCGCTTGCGGGAGGCAGCTCCCTGGCCTATCTGCACCCCAGGCGGCCAAAAAAACCCTCTACTAACATGTGGCCCCGGGGAGAAGGGGGGATGTGAGAAGGGGTCCCTCTAAGCCGGTCCAGCCTTGTGCTGCTTAATCTTGGAGTGCAGCAGGGTGGGTCGGTTACCGAGTGTCCCGGAGGGTTGTTAACAGGACAAAGGAGACGACGACAAGCGCCCCAGCAGCCACCCACCCCACAAACTCGTGTTTATACCTCCAGCAGCAGCACTAAACCCCGGCCCGCCACCCCACCCTGTCCCATCAATCAGCGGCTCTCAACCAGGGCTGGGTCCCCCAGCCCCACCCTGGCTCGGCCCTCAGTGCCTCATTCAAGAGCTGCATCCCCCTCCCGAGCTGAGATCCCAGGGTGCCCCCCCCCAATCTAGCCCCACCCCGCAAGACACGAGGGAAGCTTCAGAACTTACTCAAAGATCTTGCCCAGCTGGTCGGCTTCTGAGTTGCCACAGAAGAGGGGCCTGCGGGGGGAGAGAGGGGCCGGCTGCTGAGCTGAGCGTGGGGCGTGCTCCCCACCATTTGCCCTGTTCCCCCCTCCCTTTGGGGCAGAATCCAGATCAGAAGCAGAGCCAGGATTTGCTCAGGGGGGCAATGGCAGGGGGGCTTGGAGGGGCCAGTAACAAGGGCAGTAACAGGCCCCACTCCCCCTCCCCCAGCTAGCCATGACCTGCTCAGAAGCGGCCGGCTGGGCACCAGGGCGTCAGCCTCATTATCACACATCCCCCCCCCCCCACCCCTGGAGGGGCCCAGAGCTGAGCCCACAAGGCCGGGAGGGGAGATCTGGCAGCGCGGGGGCCCCTCCCCGTCTATCAGCACAGAGCGGAGCCGATAAGCCGAGAGGGAGGTAGTTCCTGGCTCAGCCCTAATCAATTGTCTCCCAGCTGGGCTTGCTAAGCTGCAGCAAGGGGCTGGGGAGGCAGAGACCAGCAGGTGGGCTCTCCACCATGGTCTGCCGCCCGGAGCCCAGAGACAACCCAGCCGTGCCCGTCCTAGTCCCCAGAAGCCTGGGAGTCAAGGTTCCTGGCTCCATCAAACACCGGGCATGACGCCTCCCGCCCAGAGAAGGGACCTGGCAAGACCGACCCTCTGGCACGAAGCACTTTAGTTAAGTGGTGCTGGGGAGATGCCACCCTGGGAGGTTGTGGGTGGGGTTCATGGTTATACATGGACATCCAGCCAGGCCTACCTGCGACACACACAGCCGCGCCCACGCCCGCCTGTGCAACCCCGCCCGTGCCCGCCCGGTGTCTGCAGGCGCCCCAGCGCCCGCACCCCTGGCCCTGCTCAGCACCCGCCAAGCTCCTCCCCGCGCGCACACTCACTTCCGCCGGAACATCTCCGCGAAGATGCAGCCGACGCTCCACATGTCCACGGGGGTGGCGTAGGTGGACTGGAGCAGCACTTCCGGGGCGCGGTACCACAAGGTAACCACCTGCACGGGCACAGTCACGTAAGGGGGGCTGGGGGGCGACAACCCCCCAGGGCAGGGAGACGCCCTAGTGAGGCAGCCCCCAAGGCCACACGTCCTGATGCTTCCCAGACACAGACTGTGCCCCCCACTCCCCGCTGGCTAGAAGCCTACTGGGGTTTAGGGCGCCCCTCCCGCAAGCAGCCTGAGTCCCCCATCTCCTGGAGGGTGAGTCTCTCCAGGGCTGGTTGGAAGCTCAGAGCTCCTGGTCCCTGCCAGGCAGGAAATGCCTTTAGGCTGAGTGTCCCCACCCGCTGGTCCCACTTCCTGCCTGTGGCACAATATTTACCCTACAGATTCCATGCACCCCACTGGCTGCGGGGAAGCGGCATAGGGGCTGCAGCTGCCCCCCCACCACAGGGACCCACCACACTGGAGCTCATCTCCGTGGAGACATGGCGGGGTAACCCCCGACAGCAACAGACCCAGCCTGCCCGGGTGGGGCTGCCCCAGGCCCTGGCCCCAGTGGCCCCAAAGGCTGGAAGTTAGCAGCTTGGAGAACCCGCAGATCGCTCAGCCCTCAAGCAGGGCAGGGGCACACCCCGCTCCCACCAGCATCGGCAGCAAGGGGGCCACTCGGCACGGCGGGGGTCTCCCCAGGATCCCCTCCACGGGGGGTGCCTCGTAGACGCCGAGTGAAGATCCCACTGCCGGGGTAATGGGAAGCGCGCGTGTCCGGGCGGCGCCGAACCCTGGGGAAATCCCCCCTTCGGAGCAGAGAGGGAACCCAGCCGGCTGCTGCCCCATCTGCTCTGAGCACCGCGTGGGCTCACAGACAGCGAGAGCAGGCCAGGCCGGCCCGGGGAAGGAGCCCGGGGCTGGCACAGGATCTCCAGCTCGGGGCCAGGCCACCGCCTCTGGAGGAAGATGCCTGCAGCAGAGGACGAACATCAAGCAGTCACCCTCCAGTGACTCAGGCTCACCCGGCTCCCAACCCCCATCCCCACCCACGGCAGCGGCTCAGACACTGACCCTGCAAATTCTCTCCCCTCCCCACAGCGGCATCGGGGGACGAGGCACCTCGGCATGTCAAAGCCGGGCTCCATGAGACAAAAGCTGCTCCCGCCCGCCCCCTCCACATGCACAGGCCTTAGGGCCGGGGGCGCTCACCACAGGGGTCAAGGCCATCTGGCAGCTGTAGATCCGGGCCAGGCCGAAGTCCGCCAGCTTCACTTGCCCGCTGCTGGTCACCAGGATGTTCTCGGGCTTCAGGTCGCGGTGCACGATGCAATTAGAGTGCAGGAAGTCCAGGCCGCTCAGGAACTGGCGCATCAGGTCCTGGCCGAGCAGAGGGGGGAGAGCGCGGGGTCAGCTCCCCCGCCTGCCCCAGGGGCCAGGGACACCGGACAGGAACGGGGATCGAGGCCAGCCCCGGAGACCATCACGTCATCCGGCTCCAACTCCGGACCAGCCAGTTTGTCCCCTACTGGAGGCTGTTCCAGTCCCTGGACCCAGACCCTAGCTTGTCCCTCCCCTGGGCTTCCCCCAGCTGTACTGATGGAGAGCAAGCAGATGTGTACAGGCCAGGCTGAACCAGCCCTGCTCCGGGAGCCTCCTCTGGACGAGCGGCTCTCCCCTCCCCGATCCCCCTAGCAGCCCTTCTCTGCCCGTCACGAGGGCAGTGGGTGCCACGGGGCGGGGGCACCCCTGAAGGTCCCTACAGCCGAGAGCTCGGTTCCCCCGGTACCTTTATCTTCTCCACTGGCAAGCCAGGGGCCGGCGCCTTGTCCAGATACGTCTTCAGGTCTTGATCCACATGCTCGAACACCAGGGTCACCTTGGTCTCGCGCTCCGTCCGGGTGGTGGCGCAGACGTCCATCAACCTGTGGCGTGGCGGAGGAGGGAGCTTAGCGGGGGCTGCGGGGGTGGGCAAGCAGGGATCTGACTGACACAGGCTCTGCCGGAAGCGGGGCCCCCGCTCGCCGCTGCAGGAACCCAACGATTTGGCTCGACACAGCACAAAAGACATGGGGTGTCTGGGCCCAGCGCGGGACTGATGGGGGCCAGTGACACCCCCACCCCCAGGCCCATCTAGAGGGATGGAACACAGCTCTGCCAATGCCCCCCCAGTCCTGACCCGCAGCCACCTGCTAATGCCCCTCAGTCCCAACCCTTAGCCCCCTTTCCTGCCCCCCATGCTTTATATCACAGGGTAATTTGGGGACAGGCTTCCTGAGCCCCCCGTTCTGAGCATGCCCCCGAGTTCACAGTATCAACCCCCCGCCCAGTAACAGAGCTGCAGCCAGGACTGGGCTGATTCGATTCCCCAGCTGCAGATCCTGCCGCCCGATAGCCCAAAGCAGGGCTCCAGACTCGTATCTGGCTAACTCAATCAGCGATTCCTGTGGCCCCACTGCTTCCTCCCTGCTTCCTGGAAGCTAATCAGCCCAGATCCTTCCCCCCACTGCATCGCCCTCCTGCCCTCCGGCACAGGGAGGCAGGCAAGGGGCTGGGAACTGCCTGGGAAACGTCTGCGAAGCTGGTAGCAGGGAGGAGACAGGAGGGCTGGGCTGGCTCCCGGGCAGCTAGAACAGAAACTCCGTCTGCATCCCTCAGGGCCCGCGACTCAAAGGGACGGAGCCAGCAGAACTGGCCCCCACAAGCGCCTCTGACGGGGGCGCCGCCGCGCCAAGGCCAGCGGGGTCCCCACCCCCGGAGATCACTGCAGGGAGCAGCGTGCCAGGGCCAGGCCCTTCGCAGTGGGGTCAGAGCGGCTCCACTAGCCCCTCTCACCATAGGAGGCCGCCAGGGAGCTAAGCACTCAGGCAGCAGCAGTCCCTTGAGAGGGGGCTGCCCTTAACCCCCAACGCACCCCTACCACCTCCCCCTGCCTTGAGGCACCCCCCACCAATGCTTTGCCACACGTCCCATGAACCCTGCCCCCGCCCCCTAAGGCCCTGCTACCAAGGCTGGATTTTTAGCAGCTCCCTAAAACATCTCTATTTACCCCCCGAGCGTCTCGTACAGCCGGGAGAGGGGCAGGATGAGGACCCCACCCACCAGTGACCTCCTTCCCTGGAGCTCTCCCCACCCTCCTGCCTTCACCCCAGTGTTTCTGTAAAGCCGGCCGTGTGCCAGGCTGGCAGCGGCAGAACCCCAAAGCGGAGCAGAACCAGCTGGCAGAGAATGGCTAACGCAACGGGCCTATAAACACCCAGGGGCCAAGGCCGGGCAAGACTCAGAACTTGGGTGACCAGATGTCCTGATTTTATAGGCACAGTCCCCATTTTTGGGTCTTTTTCTTGTATAGGCTCCTATTACCCCCCACCCTGTCCCAATTTTTCACATTTGCTGTCTGGTCACCCTACTCAGAACAGCTCTTGAGCGTCCTCCCCCACCCCCCAGCACAGACGGGCCCCTCAGAGGGGGGAGAACGGCCATCCTCTGTCAGTGGAAATCCGCCCGTTTGCCAGCGGAGCCATCCCGCGGCCCAGCCCCGAGCGCTCTCCCTCCCCGCGGCTGGCGTTTCAGGAGTTGCTGGAAGGAGGCAGCTCCCAGAACGCGGCTCAGTTCCTAGAACCGGCCGCACGTTTCCCAGAGCTGGAAAAACGAGCGCAGAGCGCCCCGGGGCCGCTTCCAGGGATTAGCTCATACAGGAAGAGAGGCCCCAGAGAGCCGGGCAGGGTTCTGTCCCCTGCCCGGCCACTCCAACCCCCAAGCAGGACTGGCCGTGTGCCTCCTACGCAGATCAGGGACCCCTCCCCACTCCTTGCCGGGGAGAGGGGCAAGATGGGGACCCCACCCACCAGTGACCTCCTTCCCTGGAGCTCTCCCCACCCTCCTGCCTTCACCCCAGAGTTTCTGTAAAGCCGGCCATGCCCCAGGCTGGCATCGGCAGAACCCCCAGCCGAGTCCCCCCCACGGGATACTGATTCCCCTTCTTGCATAGCCCGGGACCTTTATCCCAGGGGGTGCAGAGGGAAGTGGCTCCCCAAAACCAAACTCCCTCCAATGCAAACTAAGCGCCCTCCTGCCCCATGTGCAATTCCTCTCCCCCGGGTCTGGGCTTCCTCCCAGCCCGCCCCCACCCAGCCGCCCCCAGCCCCTCACCGGACGATGTTGGGGTGATCGAAATGCTCCAGCCGCTTGAGCAGCGCCACCTCGCGCACAGTGGAGAGCGGCAGCCCGTTCTCGTTGGTCTGGACCCGCACGTTCTTGAGGGCCACGAACTTGCCGCTCTGCAGGTCCCGGGCCTTGTAGACGGTGCCGTAGGCGCCGACGCCGATCTCCGCCACCGGCTCGTACTGCGCCCGCATCTCCTTCGCCATCCTGGCGCCGCGCCGGCTAGGAGGGAAGGGGCGGCGGGTTAGGCAGAGACTCCGGCAGAGGGGAGTATGAACGGTCAGCAACCCCGCCGGCTCCCTCCTGCACCCCACGGCCCAGCCCCCCCCAGATTCACCTCACTACCCAGCCTGCTCCCCCCCCCCCACCCGGATACCCAGCCTGCTGCCCCCAGCTCGACCCCATGCTCTCCGATACCATGGGGCCCCCCTCCCCTGCCCACCCCACCCCTGAAACACACAATATGGGGCTCCTGCAGCAGAGCCGGGTGACCCCACAATCGCCCAGTTCCCGGGACCCCAGAACGGCTGCCCCACAACCTCAATAACCCTACCACAGACACCCCCCACACTGCAGGTGTCCCACGCCCCCCTAAACCTGCACCAACCCTACAACAGCAGCGACCTCGGCCCCAGACCCCTTGGGCAGCCCTACAAGGGCACCCACGCGGGGGAGGGAGGGGGGGGGAAGCACACGACGTGGGGGCCCCCATGAGCGACCCTACAATAACACAGACCCCACCTGGCCATTTCAGCCCTGCTCCGGCCCCGCTGGGCAGAGGGAGGCCCCGGTCCGGTGGCTGGCGAGACTCCGGGCAAAGGGCTCGCCCCACCCCCGCCCCCCCCCGGCGAGGGCCATGTGCTGTGGGGGAGGGGACGGAGGCTGGGCGGCCCCTCCCCTGCCCGGGGAATCCCGAACGGGACCAGCAACACCCCCCCCCCGGCAGGGACTAAGGGGGGGGGCAGAATTCCCAGTCCGGGGGGGGGGGGGCGCTGTAGGGGCTGCGCGCGGGGGGAGGGGTCGGGGGGGGGGGCGCGGACTCACCCCGAGGTGGCAGCGCAGCGGTCGGGGCCGGGGGCCGCGGGTGTCGGCGGCGGGGCCCGGGCGGGGGCGGGGCCGGAGGACCGGAACCAGCGAGACGGGCCGGCCGGAAGGTCGATGGAGCAGCCCCCCCCCACGGAACCCAGGACTCCTGGGTTCCCTGGGAGGGAGCCCGGACTCCTGGGTTCCGTGGGGCGTGGAGAGCCCGGACTCCTGGGTTCCTCGGTTCCGTGGGGGGAGCCCGGACTCCTGGGTTCCTCGGTTCCGTGGGGGGAGCCCGGACTCCAGGGTTCCGTGGGGCGTGGAGAGCCCGGACTCCTGGGTTCCTCGGTTCCGTGGGGGGAGCCCGGACTCCAGGGTTCCGTGGGGCGTGGAGAGCCCGGACTCCTGGGTTCCTCGGTTCCGTGGGGGGAGCCCGGACTCCAGGGTTCCGTGGGGCGTGGAGAGCCCGGACTCCTGGGTTCCTCGGTTCCGTGGGGGGAGCCCGGACTCCAGGGTTCCGTGGGGCGTGGAGAGCCCGGACTCCTGGGTTCCTTGGTTCCGTGGGGGGAGCCCGGACTCCTGGGTTCCTTGGTTCCGTGGGGGGAGCCCGGACTCCAGGGTTCCTTGGTTCCGTGGGGGGAGCCCGGATTCCTTGGTTCCGTGGGGGGGAGCCCGGACTCCAGGGTTCCGTGGGGCGTGGAGAGCCGGACTCCTGGGTTCCTCGGTTCCGTGGGGGGAGCCCGGACTCCTGGGTTCCGTGGGGCGTGGAGAGCCCGGACTCCTGGGTTCCTTGGTTCCGTGGGTGGAGCCCGGACTCCTGGTTTCCTTGGCTTCGTGCGGGGAGCCCAGACTCCTGGGTTTCTTGGGGTGTGGAGAGCCCGGACTCCTGGGTTCCTTGGTTCCGTGGGGGGAGCCCGGATTCCTGGGTTCCTTGGTTCCGTGGGGGGGAGCCCGGATTCCTGGGTTCTGTGACTCTGGGCAGGTTTCGAGGTCCCCTCTCTCCCAGGAGGGGCAGAGTGGGACGAGGCCGAGCTCCCCTCCCCTTGGCTCCCTTTCTAAGGTGGGATAACAGCCCTACTACTGCTGCCAGCCCGAGGCCACCGGCCGTCTGCTCTGTGTGCCAAGGGGCCAGCCGCCCCCGGGGTTGATCCCCGCTGACAGCCACGTCCCCTGGGCGCTGGGTGAGCCAGGGTACCACCCATCCGGGCCTCCCTGCCAAAGTCCCACCCGTCCTAGGTGCCTGAGGTGCGGGGTGTTAGCTCTGAAGGGGCCCAGCCTGGCATCCCCCAACACCTACATTGGGCCCCTTTAGGGCAACTCAAAGGCTCTTCTCCCCCCACCTTCCTGGCCCCCCAAGGAAGCAGCCCACTGCAGCCCCGCAGGCCTCCCTGCGGCCTCGCCCTGGCACTGTGGTCGGGGATGCTCGTACACTCTGTGCCACGCCTGCCCTGGCGATTCCTCGGCCCGGCCTGGAGCGAAGGAGCATGGCAAAGGAGGCCGACACAGGGAACGCTCGGGGGCCTGACTAAACGGCCTTTGGTCGTTACGCTGTGTAATTAGCTGAAGCCACTTAAATCAGCTCCAGACACCGTTGCTCCTTTCTCCTGGGAAGCCGCAACTCATGTTTTTATTTAGGGCCGGCCGCGCGGCTGCCGACGAGCCAAAACTGGCATCGGATGTGCCCAGAGAGACAGCAAAGTGGGGTGGAGGAGGGGAAGATGCCCCCTCATGCCGGATCCAGGCTGGCGCCACCCGGTGGCGAAGTGGTCTCTGTAGCATGCGTGGAGGCACTGGGTGGGGACGGGGAAGGCCTGGGCCATCCCTCCTGCCCACGGCTTCTCCTGCTTTTCCGGCCTTGGGCTCGCCACATGATGCACCTCATGTCTGAGCTTCTGCCCCGGTGATTCCAGTCCCGGGCGCCCCATGCACCGCTTGGCTAACGCCCCGATATTCTAGGTGCTAACGTGGCTCATAAACCCGCTGCAATCTCTGCATCTGAGGACGCAGGTCACGGCAGGGAAGGGCTGGCGCAGAGACCCAGCGTGATGTGCTGCCTCGCCGGGCCCGAGGCTGAATCGAGTCCTGTTGTTACAAGGAAGGTTCCCGCTCAGAGGGATCCCGTGAGCTCGGGGCTCATTCCTAAGGCTCTGTCTACGCTACGGCCTACGCTGCAAAACGTGTGTCGCTCGGGGGGGGGTGAATATCCCACCCTCCTGAGCGAGCGACACAAGTCGCACCCCGCACAGTGCTATGTTGGCCGGAGAGCTTCTAATGCCCTACGGCATTTGGGGGTTTAACCCCCGTGTCCCGTCTGAGGAGCCTGGAATAGCTGCTGCTGTCTCTGCGCTGCCCTATGCTTTGGGATGGGGCTCGCAGGTCCTAGAACCCCCCTGCAGGAGGCGCTGGGCTCTTCTGCATTAGAGGATGAGCTCCAGGCAGGGACCCTAAACCCCAGAGGCCTGTCAGCTGTGCGGGGATGTCACCGACCTTCTAGGCCTTGGCAGCAGAGCCGATTCGGGGAGCTCCACGGGATGCAGCTGATTGCGGCCGTCCCTTCCAGCAGCGCCACATCCTTGCTCTTAATCCCCAATCAAGTGGGGTTTCCTCTCCACACCTCCCCTCCCCGTTCCCCAGTTTGGGGGCGGGGGGGGGGGGGCAGTAGAAGGGGAGGCAAAGCTCAGCCCCTGATGTCTCTTGCGTTTCGTGGTGTGCTGGGCCCCCCAGTGGACACCTCGGCCCATCACAGCTTTCAGACTCTGGGGGGGGCAGGAAGGTCCCAGGGATGGGGAGCTGGGTATGGCGGGGGCTTGAGATGGACCCCACTGGGCGGGGGGGGGGGAGTGGCCTTGGCGCTGTACCTGGCAGCTCGATTAAAAGGTGCGGTGCTGGGAGAGGTGAGGGCGGGGAGCAGGCAGGTCGAAAAGCACACGGGATGAAATGTCCCTGCCACCCACCCATGGCAGGGAGCTGGGACAGGTGTCCAGGGCTTCACGCAGCCAGGCAGACTGGGGTCTTGGGTAGCAGGCCAGGCTGCAGATGGCAAAGGGGGGTGTCAGTGTGGTTTTAACCTCCATCATTACTGTTCGCAATGCAACCCCCACCCAGCTCCGCAGCGCCTCCTCTCTGCTGCCTGGGAAGATCCAGAGACAGCCCAGTTGTCAACCCCCTGGCCACGAGAGGGGAGCCAGCCCCGGGCGCTGCTGATGGGTCTGCCGGCCGCTCTGACTGGATTTAGAGCCCAGGCTGGGTGAGGTGCGGGGTCTGACGCCCACCCGGGGCCTGCGCGGTCCTGGGAGCCAGACAGGATGGCGGGAAATTAAATGGGCCAGAGAAAAAGAGACTGGCTGGCCACCTGCCGGCAATGTTCCCTCTAACTTTCTTGTTTTCCTATGGGGGGGGGGGGTTTCTTGGTTCCCTAGGGGTTTGCATGCAGAGGGGGTGGGACTCCGTTGCCCTGGGCGTTAGGGGTTGAGGTGAGGGGAGAGGGAGTTTGTTTTTACAGGGGACCGGCGAGGGGACTTGGGACCCCAGCCACTGGCTGGAGAATGGAGACCCCGGCGACTGGAGGCCAGAGGACAAGAGGGGAGAGGAGGCCCAGGCAATCCGTTTATGACCCTGTTTACCTGGAGAGAAGACAATGGACAGAGGCGGGGCTTGGGGCCAGGGATATCAGCAGCCCAGAGGGGCAGCAGGGGGGCTCTGGGCTGGAGAGGGGGAGCAGGCAGAGCCCACCTGGATGGAGGGGAGACTGGGATGTGCTGGGCTGAGGGAGGCCAGGCCTGAGGGCCCGGAGAGTTTCCTGTGCTGGGTTCAACGCTCAATAAACCCTCCTGTTTGACGCTGGCTGAGAGACACTCTGGTCTAGAGAACAGGGGGGCATCGTCCCTTTCGGGGGTGGAGGCCTGGGGGTCGGGAGCGAAGGGACTCACTGAGGGGCCCACGGCGAGAGACAGGTGTGCTAAGGCTCAGAGAGGTGTGGCTCCAGCAGGTGGAGGGGCTGAACCCCGAGAGAGAGTGGCCCCCCGGGAGAAGGGCTGTCTCACTGAAAGGGGCACCCACCCCCCACGGACCGCACGGCGCCAAGAGCGGGCACGACCTGTGAGTCCGTGACTGCAACCTTGTGGTCACTGTGCTGGGACTTCACTTCCCAGCTGAGCTACAGACCGCGGGCACGTCCCGGGGAGCTAGATCTTCCGTGGGGCGGCCCTGCTCCCATTGAGGTGCTTGAATAAATGACCAGGTTTGTCAGAAGAGCTCAGCCAGCCTCAATCCTGGGTGCTGAGCCCTGTTCAGAATCCTGCCCTGTCTGAGCCCCAGCATCCCCCTCCGGGAGAACCGTCCTGCCTTTCTTCCACACTTGCCCTTGTCTGGTCAGTTCCTTTGGGGCGGGCCCTGGCCCCCCATCTGTGGCAGCACCTGGCGCAACGGGAGGCCCCAGTCTTGGTCGGGGCCTCTAGGTGCTGCTGTCCTCCACCAAATAATAAGGGGCCACAACTGGAGGGCAACTCTGAATAAGGATGGAAGGCCTAGTGGGTAGAGCAGCAAGCCTGGGGGAGGAGTCCTGGCTTCCAGGCTCTTCAGCCCAGATCCTCCAAGGAAATCAATGGAAATTAGGAGCCCAGATCCCATTGGGGGTCATAGAATCATAGAATCATAGAATCTCAGGGTTGGAAGGGACCTCAGGAGGTCATCTAGTCCAACCCCCTGCTCAAAGCAGGACCAACCCCAACTAGATCATCCCAGCCAGGGCTTTGTCAAGCCTGACCTTAAAAACCTCTAAGGAAGGAGATTCCACCACCTCCCTAGGTAACCCATTCCAGTGCTTCACCACCCTACTAGTGAAAAAGTTTTTCCTAATATCCAACCTAAACCTCCCCCTCTGCAACTTGAGACCATTACTCCTTGTTCTGTCATCTTCTACCACTGAGAACAGTCTAGATCCATCCTCTTTGGAACCCCCTTTTAGGTAGTTGAAAGCAGCTATCAAATCCCCCCTCACTCTTCTCTTCTGCAGGCTAAACAATCCCAGTTCCCTCAGCCTCTCCTCATAAGTCATGTGCTCCAGCCCCCTAATCATTTTTGTTGCCCTCCGTTGGACTCTTTCCAATTTATCCACATCCTTCTTGTAGTGTGGGGCCCAAAACTGGACACAGTACTCCAAATGAGGCCTCACCAGTGCCGAATAGAGGGGAATAATCACGTCCCTCGATCTGCTGGAAATGCCCCTACTTATACAGCCCAAAATGCCGTTAGCCTTCTTGGCAACAAGGGCACACTGTTGACTCATATTCAGCTTTTCGTCCACCGTAACCCCTAGGTCCTTTTCTGCAGAACTGCTGCCCAGCCATTCGGTCCCTAGTCTGCAGCAGTGCATGGGATTCTTCCGTCCTAAGTGCAGGACTCTGCACTTGTCCTTGTTGAACCTCATCAGATTTCTTTTGGCCCAATCCTCTAATTTGTCTAGGTCCCTCTGTATCCTATCCCTACCCTCCAGCATATCAACCACTCCTCCCAATTTAGTGTCATCTGCAAACTTGCTAAGGGTGCAGTCCACACCATCCTCCAGATCGTTGATGAAGATATTGAACAAAACCGGCCCCAGCACCGACCCTTGGGGCACTCCACTTGATACCGGCTGCCAATTAGACATGGAGCCATTGATCACTACCCGTTGAGCGCGACCATCCAGCCAGTTTTCTATCCACCTTACCGTCCATTCATCCAGCCCATACTTCCTTAACTTGCTGGCAAGAATACTGTGGGAGACTATATCAAAAGCTTTGCTAAAGTCAAGAAATAGCACATCCACTGCTTTCCCCTCATCCACAGAGCCAGTTATCTCATCATAGAAGGCAATTAGGTTAGTCAGGCATGACTTGCCCTTGGTGAATCCATGCTGACTGTTCCTGATCACTTTCCCCTCCTTTAAGTGGTTCAGAATTGATTCCTTGAGGACCTGTTCCATGATTTTTCCAGGGACTGAGGTGAGACTGACTGGCCTGTAGTTCCCCGGATCTTCCTTCTTCCCTTTTTTAAAGATGGGCACTACATTAGCTTTTTTCCAGTCATCCGGGACCTCCCCCGATTGCCATGATTTGTCAAAGATAATGGCCAATGGCTCTGCAATCACATCGGCCAACTCCTTTAGCACCCTCGGATGCAGTGCATCCGGCCCCATGGACTTGTGTTCGTCCAGCTTTTCTAAATAGTCCCGAACTACTTCTTTCTCCACAGAGGGCTGGTCACCTCCTCCCCATACCGTGCTGCGGAGTGCAGCCGCCTGGGAGCTGACCTTGTCTGTGAAGACAGAGGCAAAAAAAGCATTGAGTACACTAGCTTTCTCCACATCCTCTGTCACTAGGTTCCCTCCCTCATTCAGCAAGGGGCCCACACTTTCCTTGACTTTCTTCTTGTTGCTCACATACCTGAAGAAACCCTTCTTGTTACTCCTAACATCTCCGGCTAGCTGCAACTCCAAGTGTGATTTGGCCTTCCTAATTTCACTCCTGCATGCCTGAACAATATTTATATACTCCTCCCTGGTCATTTGTCCAATCTTCCACTTCTTGTAAGCTGCTTTTTTGTGTTTAAGACGAGCAAGGATTTCACTGTTAAGCCAAGCTGGTCGCCTGCCATATTTACTTTTCTTTCTACACATCGGGATGGTTTGTTCCTGCAACCTCAATAAGGATTCTTTAAAATACAGCCAGCTTTCCTCGACTCCTTTCCCCGTCATGTTATTCTCCCAGGGGACCTTGCCCATCAGTTCCCTGAGGGAGTCAAAGTCTGCTTTTCTGAAGTCCAGGCTCTGTATTCTACTGCTCTCCTTTCTTCCTTGTGTCAGGATCCTGAACTCGACCATCTCATGGTCACTGCCTCCCAGGTTCCCATCCACTATTGCTTCCTCTACTATTTCTTCCCTGTTTGTGAGCAGCAGGTCAAGAAGAGCTTTTCCCCTAGTTGGTTCCTCCAGCACTTGCACCAGGAAATTGTCCCCTACACTTTCCAAAAACTTCCTGGATTGTCTGTGGACCGCTGTATTGCTCTCCCAGCAGATGTCGGGGTGATTAAAGTCACCCATGAGAACCAGGGCCTGTGATCTAGTAACTTCTGTTAGTTGCTGGAAGAAAGCCTCGTCCACCTCATCCCCCTGGTCTGGTGGTCTGTAGCAGACTCCCACCACGACATTACCCTTGTTGCTCCCACTTCTAAATTTAATCCAGAGACTCTCAGGTTTTTCTGCAGTTTCATACTGGAGCTCTGAGCAGTCATACTGCTCTCTCACATACAATGCAACGCCCCCACCTTTTCTGCCCTGCCTATCCTTCCTGAACAGTTTATATCCATCCATGACAGTACTCCAATCATGTGAGTTATCCCACCAAGTCTCTGTTATTCCAATTACATCATAATTCCTTGACTGTGCCAGGACTTCCAGTTCTCCCTGCTTGTTCCCCAGGCTTCTTGCATTTGTGTATAGGCATTTAAGATAACTCACCGACTGTCCTGCTATCCCAGTATGGGGCAGGAGCCCTCCCCTCTTGCACTCACCTACTTGTGCTTCCTCCCGGTATCCCACTTCCCCACTTACCTCAGGGCTTTGGTCTCCTTCCCCCGGTGAACCTAGTTTAAAGCCCTCCTCACTAGGTTAGCCAGCCTGCTTCCAAAGATGCAGGGTCCACAGAGTCCCAGATCACCTAGTCTGACCTCCTGTATAACACAGGCCAGAGAACTTCCTCAAGAGAATTCCCAGAGCAGAGCTTTTAGAAACACATCCCATCTTGATTTAAAAATGGCCACTGATGGAGAATCCACCACGACCCGTGGGAAAGTGCCCGTGGTCTGGATCCAATGGATCTGGGGCTTAGTCGCGCTGTGCCTCAGTTTCCCCACACTGTAAAATGGGGATAATGCTCCACTAGTTCCCTGGGGTGCTGTGAAGCGCTCAGATACCAGGGTGATGAGGGCCCTATAAGAACACGTCTAGATAGGGATCAGGCGTGACAGAAGGCGAAATCCGCGACGGAGAATTTCCTCTGCGCCCCACGGAAGAGTTAATGGCTCGTGGATCGGCTCCTCTCGCGGGAAATGACTTGAACAGCAGCCCTGGCCAAGCGCCTTCCCCATCCATTACCCTGCTTGTGTTCTGAGCGTCCGAGATGGCTATCGGGGGGCTTGCAGAAATCTAACCGGAGCCGTTCTCCTTGAAAGACGAGCAGCCAGGCCTCCTGCTTTCTCCTTCGCCACGCCCCAGCCTTTACCGCATGAGCAAAGCACCGCGGTTTGCGCCCCTCAGGGATGGGTGCTTTCCAAAGACCCAGGTGGATGGATAGTGGAAAATCCCTTTGGAAAGGCTGGGATAGTGGATGGAATCCCTTTGGCCCAGGCTGGGATCAATGGGGGGGGGGGGCAGGCTCTTCCTCTGAGCAGCAGGCCCCCCCAGCTGTAAAGTCAGGGGTAATAATCCATCCCTTCTCCCACCCTTTGTCTCTTCAGTCCTGGGCAGGGACTGTCTCTCATTCTGGGGGTGGCACCTGGCACTACGGGGCCCGTAGGCTGCCCGAGAAGAGCTAGGAATGCAACTCAGGTCCCCGGAGCCCTGCCCACTAGGCCATCCTTCCTACCTGCCGCTCCCTTCCCGGAACCTCTGCCTCCGGGCCTACCCCGTCCTAGCTCAGCCGCTCCCTGGGGACCGGGGACCCATCCTTGCTGCAAAGTGTCCGGCACATTGCGGGCCCTGCCACAAACCAACCAGCAACGAATCGTGAGCGTTCAATGATTAATGACAAGCCCAGCTCCGGCTCCAGGGTGTCTCCCGATCCCCCAGGCCGGGGGGCAGGCGGTCACAGCTGTACCCGATGGAACGAGACGCTCTGCCCCAGAAGAGGCGAGTGGGGCAGGAGGACGATGGTGTCCCAAGAGCTAGCTGATAAGGCCGGGGCAACCTGCCACCGCCCTGACGCCAGCTTTTCAGCACCACGAACAGGGCCCAGGCTGGCTCTAGTGGTCGTGCTGGAGAGATCCCGGGCTGCTCTTTGCTTGTTTGCACCCAGGGGCGCGTCCCTCCTGGGGACTCTGCAGGGAGCTGGTTTTACGCTGTCTTCAGATGCTTCCTTTCTGGCTCTCGGGTGCCGGGACCGGAGTGGAGACCGCGTCCTCAGCCGGACAAACGTCCACTTCTGTCACGAGTGGGCAGAACTCAGCTGCAGATGAACATCTAGCAAACCACCACCTTTTATAATATATGGAGATATGCCTATCTCATAGAGCTGGAAGGACCTTGAAAGGTCATCGAGTCCAGTCCCCTGCCTTCACTAGCAGGACCAAGAACTGTCCCCTGACAGATTTTTATCCCAGATCCCTAAATGGCCCCCTCAAGGATTGAACTCACAACCCTGGGTTTAAGCAGGCCAATGCTCAAACCACTGAGCTATCCCTCCATCCCTTGATTCATGATTCATAAACTAGGTGTATTGCTGTACGGCCGTGTGACCACAGAGACAGACCCTGCCCCAGAGAGCTCTTAAGCCATTCCCTGGAATGGCTAATTACAAACAAATTGGCTGCTGATTGGCTGGCCGCCTCTGATTTATTATTTAATTAGCCCTAATAATAATGATTGTCACGGTTACAGAGCGGCACCTCTGACCCTTCTGTGGCCTCTCCGAGCGCACCCTCCACCAGCGCCGTCACCTCTCCGGGGGTGAAATTCCTAGAGCGGGTGCTGGGCTGGCCCACCCTGGGCATCCACCGCGCTTTCCCCAGCAGGTCCAATTGGGCTCAGCACCTGCGGTTCCCCCTGCAGCGCTCTGTGGCCAGTGGTGAGTAGAGCGATCAACAGCCTACCGAAATCAAAGCATTGCTTAATTGGAACGAAGCGTAACATGAGAGGAACAAGGTTTGGCAAACAGCAAGTATGCAGGCCTGCCTTCCCTAAAGTCCTGGGACAATGGGCCAAGAAGGTCTAGCTTCTTCAGCAGGTATTAGCCTGGACAGCCACCCATCAACAACCCCACCGCCATCCTCTGAGAAAGGGAAGGGTGTCACTTTTCATCCTGCCAGATGTTCTTTCGCTCTGTTGGTTCCCACCCAAACCCAGTTTTGTAGCTCAGCTGGAGCAAAGAATCATTAGGAAAGGGATAGATAATAAGACAGGAAATATCATACTGCCTCTATATACATCCATGGTACGCCCACATCTTGAATACTGCGTGCAGATGTGGTCACTCCATCTCAAAAAGGATATATTGGAATTGGAAAAGGTTCAGAAAAGGGCAACACAAATGGTTAGGGGTATGGAACGGCTGCCGTATGAGGAGAGATTAATAAGACTGGGACTTTTCAGCTTGGGAAAGAGACGACTAAGGGGGGATATGATAGAGGTCTGTAAAATCATGACTGGTGCGGAGAAAGTAAATAAGGAAGTGTAATTTACTCCTTCTCATAACACAAGAACTAGGGGGTCACCAAATGAAATTAATAGACAGCAGGTTTAAAACAAATAAAAATAAATATTTTTTCACACAATGCACAGTCAACCTGTGGAACTCCTTGCCAGAGGATGTTGTGAAGGCCAAGACTATAACAGGGATCAAAAAAGACCTAGAGAAGTTCATGGAGGATCAGTCCACCAATGGCTATTAGCCAGGATGGGCAGGGATGATGTCTCTAGCCTCTGTTTGCCAGAAGCTGGGAATGGGTGACGGGATGGATCATTTGATGATTCCCTGTTCTGTTCATTCCCTCTGGGGCACCTGGCATTGGCCACTGTCAGAAGACAGGACACTGGGCTAGATGGACCTTTGGTCTGACCCAGTGTGACCATTTTTATGTACAGAGATAGATAGAATCCTCCCCGCTAGAAGCCTGGACAGCATCTTTTAACAACCCTGGAGCGTTTACCCCCAGTAGCAGGTCCAGCTGGGATTTTCTTACCACCCTGTTAAACAGAACCAACATGTTCACACAAGAAACACCCCAGTGACCTGGCCTCAAACGACGCTCCTATGTTAGTACAGAGCAATCCAAATGATCAAAAGCCCCCTGGTATTATTATCACCAGGGGGTCGCGGTGCCAAGATTTCCTTCCCAACCGCCAGGGCTCGCAACTTTCTTTCCGTTTGAAACAAGAGCTGAGACACGCCCCGATCACAGGCTTGAAGTAAAAACATCCGTGATGGGGTATAGACTCCCCGCCCCAATCCTGGCTCTGAGAGGGTTATGCAGGCCTGAGAGGCCAATTAACCCACCTGGCGGGTGGCCGAGGCCTAATTAAAGATGAAGCCCGGATGAGGAAGGAGCTGGGTGGTGACTAAAGGGAGCACAGATGAGAAGGAGAGAACGCTGCAGTCCCTGGCTTAGAGGTAGAGAGCAAAGAACCCAGAGCCATGGAAGAGGATGCCCAGGGGGAGAGCTGGCCTGGGGGCTCCTCTCCTGAGTGGCGAGGCCAGGAGGGAAACGCAGCTGTCACTGGGGTGGAGCGAGCGCCGATGAGAGGGCAGGACCTGCAAAAGGCTGACAGGCTATGGCAGGAGGGAGTCTGGGGACAGGTTGCAGGTTATAGGATTCCTGGACTGGAGGCCAGTATAGTGGGAGGGCCTGGGTTTCCCTCCAGTCACTGGAGAAACAGGTGGGAGGCCCCTGGGAAGGGGAGAAGGACTGAGGCAAGGAGGTGGGGACCGCAGGGCCCCCAGTCAGGGCTGAAGACCTTTTGTAAGGACATTGGACTTTCTGTTACCCCAGAAGGGGTGAGCCCAGGCTGGAAGGTTGAGCCATGAGAAGAGGCAAGACCATCCCAGGGCTGACGTGGCCATCAGCAGCAGGGGCTCATCTAGCTGAGGAAAAGGCTGCTGTACCACGCCCGGCCACGAGGGGGCGCTCCGTCAGCGAGCCCACAAACGCAGCCAATCAACAGAAGGTTTGCCAAACTGGACCCGCCCATTGGCCCATCCAATATGGTGTCCTGGCCAATCCCCTGATGGATGCAAACTTCCCAGAATGCTACTGGGCTAGTAATATAGTCCTGGGATGGGGGAGGCGGGTCCTTAGTGACGCCAAAGTGAAGACATGGAAGCTGTGGTCCAAGCCCTGGGGTTTAAAGCTCAGAGAACAAACGGATTCCAGTAGGGTTGGGGTTTTTTGGCACTGGTAGCAAATTAAGGTCAAAGCCATCAATCGTTTATAGAAAGGAAGGAAATTATTCCAACTACCTTATCAAAATGCAGGGAAACTCTATTAGCGGGGCCCATAACGAAGTCATAACATGTGACCCTGTGGATATTATCCGGAGATAATACTTGGGAATTGAGAAATTAATGACCTGCAAATATTACTGTTTTAACTGGCCACTTTGGGCTAACAATGCCTCCGACAGAGTCGTTTGGCCTGGGGGGATGAGTTATCTATGGCTGGACTTTTTCTTGGCTGTAACTATAAAATTCCGGACACAAGTCCTTTGATATACTGGGCAGTATTATGGGGCTCCCAGCCACAGGTCGGTTTGAGAAATCAAATGTGTTTTTCCCTGGTAAATTAGCGAAGTGGCTTCCTATGCAAATGCTGCCCTCTGAGACCTTCCTGCTACAGGACAGAATGTAAATTCCAGTGTCAAGGGAATCAAAAGAAAAACAACAAGATTTGATAGATGGACAATTTAGGATTGTGTGAATTCCAAAGTTTGCAGGGGTCCTTAATGCATGGGGGTCACAGTGATATATTACAATGCAACGAAACACTATGCCACTCAATGCAGTGCTAGGCAACACAACACAACACAATTCAACACAATGACATGCAATGCAACCCAGCACAGTACGGCGAAGCACCAACAAAGAAACGCAACATCAGACAATGCAATGCAGTGGGGCACAATGCAACACAGCGCCACTCAATGCAATTCAGCACAGCACACCACCGCTGTATGGTGTTGGGTTGCATTGCACTGAGCGGCGCTGGTTCATTGCATTGTGCTGTGTGGCATAGCATTGCGTGAAGCACAATACACTGCCATGTGACATGACACAATGAAACATAACGCCATGCAATGCAACACATTGTAATTCCACACAGCACAATGCAACACAACGCAACACACTGCAATTCCACACAGCACAATGCAACACAACGCAACACACTGCAATTCCACACAGCACAATGTAACACAACGCAACGCACAGCAATTCCACACAGCACAATGCAACACAACGCAACACACTGCGATTCCACACAGCACAATGCAATGCAACACAACACACTGCAATTCCACACAGCACAATGCAACACACTGCAATTCCACACAGCACAATGCAACACAACACAACACACTGCAATTCCACACAGCACAATGAAACACAACGCAACACACTGCAATTCCACACAGCACAATGCAACACAATGCAACACACTGCAATTCCACACAGCACAATGCAACACAAATAAAGAAATGGGGGGAAGACCCACAACTCTAAAAGGACTTATCAGTTTCACCCCAGATTTTATTTAAAAACCCTCCTTTATAGTAGTGATTACACATGGGCAAGTTTAGCTCTGCCAGAGAGAGTGGGAACGAGGTTGAAACTGTACTTAGGTGGGACTATTTTTTTTCATCTTTAACTAAAGTGTCACTAGCGTGGTTGGCAACTGTTGTGCTTTGTTTGTGAGTCTTGCAATATTTGGGATTTTTCTTAAAGTCCCAGCCCCTTGGAGCCAGACGATCACACAAGAATCCCAGCTTTCGTATTTTAAAAAGGTCAGTTTGAAAACCTGCTCCGAGTGCGACCCTAAAGGCTCAGAAACCCAGAAGAAAATTAAAAAGAAACCAAAACTGACTATTTTTTTAAACAATCTCATGATCTCTATGCGCATCTCGTGATTTTGGGGCCTGACATGGTTTTTGGACACTTATGGCTAGCGACACTGCTCAGCACCAATGTGAATATAAGAACGGCCATACTGGGTCAGACCAGTGGTCCATCTAGCCCACTATCCTGTCTTCTGACAGTGGCCAATCCCAGGTGCTTCAGCAGGAATGAACAGAACAAACAATTATCAAGTGATCCATCCCGTTGTCCAGTCCCAGCTTCTGCTAATCAGAGGCTTAGGGACGCCCAGAGCAGGGGGTTGCATCCCTGCCCATCTTGGCTAATAGCCACTGAAGGACCTATCCTCCATCAACTCATCTAATTCTTTTTTGAACCCTGTTAGACTTTTGGCCTTCACTCAACACCCTCTGGCAAGGAGTTCCACAGGTTGCCTTGCTCACTGGGTTCCTCGACTGGTCACCAGAGCTCCTGAAAGAATGACCGCTGGGCATGCAGTCAGAGGCCACCAGCACCATGTGGGCAGACCTTTGTGCCCTGCATGGGCGGTCCAGCACTTAGGGGGCCAGCCAGAGAGCTGGGAGACATGTGGGTACCATTTTTTGGGCAGGGTGCTGTACAAACGCAGCCCTGCTCCGGAGAGCTTCCTCTCTCTGCACTGTGTGTGCGGCGCCTGGCACAATGGGGTCTTGGGCCATCTTATGGGTCAACAGGTGGACACAGATGGGGCGGGGCACAAAGAAATCGATGGATAAGGTGACCTGCTCGCAGCCAAGCCACCAAACCCTGGTCAAGTTTGGTGCAGGCGCCCTGGCTGGGGAGGGATTTGGAGGAGGGTAGCCAGGCTGGGAAATTCACAGCCAAAGTTCCCCTAGTCCAGCCAGGCTGCCGCCAGGCACCTGGGTGTGTGTGGGAGAGAGACAAAGAGCCGAGCCTCGCCCAGCCCTCCAGGCTTGGGGAGGGCAGAGCCAGGGCTCCTGGATGGCTGGGGGTCGGGAACCGGAGGGCTGGCTGGGCTCCCCACACCTGCCTCACCCTGACTCCGGTCCCTCCTTCCTGGAGAGGGGGAAAGTGGGACCTTTCCTCGCCCCCTTCCCGTCTCCAAGGCTCCCATCTTTGGGGGGGGGGCCCCTCTGGTCACTTTCACATTTCCCGGGGACTCCCCCCACGTGCTCCCCACGTTGGGGGGGGGGGGGGCAAGCAGCGTAGCGCAGCAGCCCTCGCCTCTCTCCCTCCCCCCCACCCCGCCAATCTCCTCCTCCCGAAATGTTTTATTTAACACGCTGCTGTACCGGAAGAAGAAGCCATATTTCTCCTCTCCAGCCCTGAGCCGCCGCCAGCCCCGGCCATGGCCAGCCCTGCGCCCTAGCCTTCCCGGCGGTGGCTGGGGAGGGGGAGCTCGGAGAGGAGGGGGGCGCTGGCCCCCCCGGAAGGAGCGGGGAGCGCTCCGGGCGGCAGCAGCGGCTCCTGTTGCGCGCACAGCCGCGGTTTTGGAGAGACAATACCCGCGGGGCGCGGAGAGGGGGGCGCGGGGCTGGGCGCCCGGCCGCTGGCGCGGGCAGGACGCGGCTCCCCCGGGCCCCGCGTGTCGGCGGGTGAGCGCCCGCCGGGAGGAGCGGAGATGCCCGGAGCCCCGCAGACAAAGGAGCCGGTGTAGCATCAGAGGCGGAGAGGGGCGCAGCCCCCCCCCCCCCGCGTTTAAGCCCCTTTGGGCCGCCGCTGGATTTGCCGCCGGGGGGGTCGGCCCCGCATTCGCCGCCGTGGGGGGGTCCCGGCCTCCGGCTGCGCCCCTCGCCATGCCCCGGGGGAGGCCGCAGGACGCGGGCTGCGGAGGGGCCCAGGCACCCACCGAACCGGCCCGGCCTTAGGAGAGCGACCGGGGTCCCCTGTCCTCCCTCCCCCCGTGCGCGCTCCCCAATGCCCGCGCCCCCCGGAGATGTGTCCCCCCACAGGCGGTGCTGCCCCCTCGCCCCCTTGTTGCCCCCTCGAGCCCCCCCCGCAGGCCCCCACCTCCCCTGCTCCCGATGCGGCGGGCGCCGCGCAGGGACAGAGCTAAGCGCCCCCCCCAGCCCCGTGCGCCCCCCCCGTGCGCCCCCTCGCCCCTGCCCCAGCTCTCCGAGGCGCCGCGGCCGCTGGGCCCGGGGTAAATGATGTTCAAGTACCGGATCCGCATGTTCTTCAACGAGCTGAAGCTGCTGGTGCTGATGCGGCGGGGCCGCCCGGAGCCCGAGCCCGGAGCCGGGGGCGGCGGCGGCGGCTGCGGCTGGCCCCCCTTCGCCGACTGCTCGGCCCGGCAGGACGATGAGGCCGAGTACTACGGGGGGGTGGCCGAGCCCCGGCCCCGCAGCCTGGCCTTGGAGGAGAAGGAGCCCCGGCCGCCGCCCCCCGGCCAGCAGCCCGGCCAGCAGCCCGGGGCCGGGGGGGCCCTGGACACCGTGTCTCTCAGCAGCAGCCTGGACAGCGGCATGAGGACCCCGCAGTGCCGGATCTGCTTCCAGGGGCCCGAGCAGGTCAGTCGGCGCCTCGCTGGGGTGCGGGTTCGCGGGGTTGCTAGGGGTGAGGGGCGCCAGGGGGTTACCAGGGGTGAGGGGTGCCGGGGGGGTTACTAGGGGTTGGGGCACCAGGGGTTACTAGGGGTTAGGGGTGCCGGGCGGATACTAGGGGTGAGGGGTGCCAAGGGGTTACTAGGGGTGAGGGATGCCAGGGGGTTACCAGGGTTACTAGGGGTGAGGGGTGCCAGGGGTTACTAGGGGTGAGGGGTGCCAGGGGTTACTAGAGGTTAGGGGTGCCAGGTGGTTACTAGGGGTGAGGGGTGCCAATGGGTTACTAGGAGTGAGGGATGCCAGGGGGTTACCAGGGTTACTAGGGGTGAGGGGTGCCAGGGGTTGTGAGGGGTGCCAGGGGGTTACCAGGATTATTGGGGTGCTAGAGGTTAGGGGTGCCAGGTGGTTACTAGCAGTGAGGGGCATCAGGGGTTATTAGCAGTGAGGGGCACCAGGGGGTTACTAGGAGTTAGGGGTGCCAGGCGGTTACTAGGGGTGAGGGGTGCCAGGGGTTACTAGGGGTTAGGGGTGCCGGGCGGATACTAGGGGTGAGGGGTGCCAAGGGGTTACTAGGGGTGAGGGATGCCAGGGGGTTACCAGGGTTACTAGGGGTGAGGGGTGCCAGGGGTTACTAGGGGTGAGGGGTGCCAGGGGTTACTAGAGGTTAGGGGTGCCAGGTGGTTACTAGGGGTGAGGGGTGCCAATGGGTTACTAGGGGTGAGGGATGCCAGGGGGTTACCAGGGTTACTAGGGGTGAGGGGTGCCAGGGGTTGTGAGGGGTGCCAGGGGGTTACCAGGATTATTGGGGTGCTAGGGGTTAGGGGTGCCAGGTGGTTACTAGCAGTGAGGGGCATCAGGGGTTATTAGCAGTGAGGGGCACCAGGGGGTTACTAGGAGTTAGGGGTGCCAGGCGGTTACTAGGGGTGAGGGGTGCCAGGAGGTGACCAGGGTTACTAGGGGTTAGGGGTGCCACGGGTTACTAGGGGTTGGGGCACCAGGGGTTACTAGGGGTGAGGGGTGCCAGTGGGTTACTAGGGGTGAGGGGTGCCAGGGGTTACTAGGGTTACTAGGGGTTAGGGGTGCCAGGGGTTACTAGGGGTGAGGGGTGCCAGGGGTTACTAGAGGTCAGGGGTGCCGGGCGGTTACTAGGGGTGAGGGGTGCCAATGGGTTACTAGGGGTGAGGGATGCCAGGGGGTTACCAGGGTTACTAGGGGTGAGGGGTGCCAGGGGTTGTGAGGGGTGCCAGGGGGTTACCAGGATTATTGGGGTGCTAGGGGTTAGGGGTGCCAGGTGGTTACTAGCAGTGAGGGGCATCAGGGGTTATTAGCAGTGAGGGGCACCAGGGGGTTACTAGGAGTTAGGGGTGCCAGGCGGTTACTAGGGGTGAGGGGTGCCAGGAGGTGACCAGGGTTACTAGGGGTTAGGGGTGCCACGGGTTACTAGGGGTTGGGGCACCAGGGGTTACTAGGGGTGAGGGGTGCCAGTGGGTTACTAGGGGTGAGGGGTGCCAGGGGTTACTAGGGTTACTAGGGGTTAGGGGTGCCAGGGGTTACTAGGGGTGAGGGGTGCCAGGGGTTACTAGAGGTCAGGGGTGCCGGGCGGTTACTAGGGGTGAGGGGTGCCAATGGGTTACTAGGGGTGAGGGATGCCAGGGGGTTACCAGGGTTACTAGGGGTGAGGGGTGCCAGGGGGTTACCAGGGTTATTGGGGTGCTAGGAGTTAGGGGTGCTAGGTGGTTACTAGCGGTGAGGGGCATCAGGGGTTATTAGCAGTGAGGGGCATCTGGGGGTTACTAGGAGTTAGGGGTGCCAGGCGGTTACTAGGGGTGAGGGGTGCCAGGAGGTGACCAGGGTTACTAGGGGTTAGGGGTGCTGGGGGATTACTAGGGGTGCCAGGATGTTACCGGGATTACTAGGGGTGAGGGGTGCCAGGGAGTTACCAGGGGTGAGGTGCCAGGGGGGTTACTAGGGGTGAGAGTTGCTGGGGGTGAGGGGTGTCAGTGTTATGCCCATACAAAGTACATGAGATCTTTTTATAGGAAAGGCAACACACCGCATTTACTGAGAACCCAACAGTTGCCACTCCTACATCGGGGGGGTTACTGGGGGTTACTAGGGGTGAGGTTGCCAGGAGGGTTACTAGGGGTGAGGGTTGCTGGGGGTTACCAGGATTACTAGGGGTGTCAGGGGGTTACTAGGGGTGAGAGTTGCCAGGGGGGTTACTAGGGGTGAGGGTTGCTGGGGGTGAGGGGTGTAGGGGGGTTACTTGGGGTTACTAGGCATGAGGGTAGCCAGGGGGGTTACTGGGGTGAGGGTTGCCAGGGGTTACCAGGATTACTAGGGATGTCAGGGGGTTACTGGGGTGAGAGTTGCCAGGGGAGTTACTAGGGGTGAGGGTTGCTGGGGGTGAGGGGTGTAGGGGGGTTACCGGGGTTACTAGGCATGAGGGTAGCCAGGGGGGTTACTGGGGTGAGGGTTGCCAGGGGTTACCAGGATTACTAGGGGTGAGGGGTGTCAGGGGTTACTAGGTTTGAGGGATACCAGGGGGTGAAGGGTGCCAGGGTGAGGTCATGGGTGGAGGTACCAGGGGATGAGGGTGCCGAGGGATTCTCAGGGGCAGGGCAGGCAGGATCGAGGGTCAGTGGGAAGGATGCCCGGGCCTGCCTGATGGTGAATGTGGCCAGCGGGTCGGGTTGCTAGGAGGTGAAGGTGCCAGGTTGTGGCTGGTTATCAGAAGATGAGGGGTGCCAGGGCATGGGCCATGGGAAGGATAAAACCATGTTGGAGGAGGCAAGAATGCCAAGGTGGCGAGAATGCCAGTGGACAGAGTGTGAGCACAGGCCGGGGTTTGTGCGCCAGGCAATGCCAGTGTCTGGGCCTCATGGCAAGGGGGCCGGGTTGTTATGGTGAAGATGTCCAGGGAGGGTGTTTGAGTTGTCCCTCCTGGCCCTCTTCGGAAATGCCGATGCCCAGACGAAGGTGGTCTTAGTGGGCACTGTGTGTCCCTTGTTTTGAGGACCGGTTCCTTATGGGGCCGTGTCCCCTCTATTCCACCCACTGCTCCCCCCTCACATCCCGGGACTGGGTCATACCCACCCTTGGGGTGCCATGGATGGACTGAGTGCTGCTTAGGGGGTGGGTTGGCAGGACCCGGGCATCTTGGGGGGATGTGTCCTGATGGGTACAGTCAGTGGGATGGAGGCGTATGCCGCTTGCACTTAAATCCTGGTGGGATAAAGGACACTCTGGAGCTGTCTAGGGTTACAATAATGCCCAGGCATTATTGTGGGTACGTTTGGGGCCGGGGCGGAGAAGCATTGTGTCTCGGCACATGGCGCGGCATGCCGTCCTGACGGCTCGCGGGCTGCCCCGAGAGCATGCACTGCGTGAAATGCAGCCTCCTCTGGGGAGGAGCGCAGCCGCCGCTTAGCAGTGCGTGAGGGCAGACGCGCGAGCACGTTGTTCAAATGGCAGGGCAGGCGGGGTGTCTGAGGGATCGGGTAATTCCCTGAGTTGGAAGCGGGGTGCCGGGGAGAACCCCGTGACTCGTGGGAGAAGAGTTGGAGGCTCTTTAATGGCCAAAGGGCGTGTGGTGGCTTCAGAAGTGTCTCGTCCCAGTAGCAGAGGGGCCTAGGCAGAGTCCTGTGTGGCAGCAGGGGTCGCCCCCTACTGAATCTGCAGCTGGCTGCAGGCACCTGGCAAGTCTCCCATCTGAGTAATGCCCGGGCCTGACCCGGCAAGATCTCCTGCCATCCCGGCCAGAGGTGCTCTGAGCCGCACTCCAGCGAGCTGGGGGTGACTGTAGGCCTGGCAGATGCCTGGGGTGGCGCTGAACTCGCTGGGCCAAGCTGATGGGGGTGGACCGGCAGGGGGAACCTGGGGGAGGAGGGGAAATGAGCGAAAAGCAGGAGGTTGGAACCATGGGGTAGACGGGACGCTCCCGCCGTCCCCACCTGTTGGCCCCCACTTCTCGGCAGACACAGACACAGCCCAGCCGGGATATTTATGCTGGGATTTGGGAACCGTTAATTAAACCTTCCCCTTTGAGAGCAGGCGGCCGCGGTACTTACCGCTCCCAGCTCCCCTGCGTGGAGGCCGCGCAGTGCTTGTTCTTCGGGTCCTGGCGCTGCCGGATTCGAACAGGCCTAGGCCGCGGAGTCACGGAAGGCGCGAAGTCTTTCTAGGAACCGCCGAGGCGTGGCTAGAGCGAGGCAGTGGGTCCGTACCCCCGGCTGGAGCTGGGCAGATTCAAGGGACAAAGAGGAAAGGAGTGGGGCTGGGGATCTGGGGTGGGCGAACCCCAGTGGGAACCCTCTCCCCGGGGGAGTCCTGGGAGCATTTTAACCCCCGCAGCGCCGAAGAGGGAATGGGTAAGAGGCCAGCGGGATTTTTGTGGCCTTGATCTCAGCTGGACTGATTTAGGGTTTGCACCGGGGCTGGGGGATAGAGAGGGGACCCCGTGATATTGACTGGGGTCATTTGGAGCTAATGCACCGGTAACGCCCTCCTGGCCGATAGGCGTGACGGGGGAAGGTAAAGGCCCCAGGTAAATGTGTGTGTATGTCGGGGGGGCGAGGGAGAGTTTGCGTCTCTGGCTGTGCTGAATACACCAGAACGTGCTGGTGGGGACACAGGAGGGGCGTTTTTAACGCACATTCACGCGTGGCCCCGTGTGCCTAGGCAAACACCTGGGCGTATGCGTGTTGGTGTACGTGTGTGACTGGACACGCGTGCACAGATCTGGCCTGGAGGGCGATTCGGTGACACAAGAAGGCAGAGGTGTCATGGGGGACACGTCCCACCGTGGGGGGGGCTGGGGACGTGTGGGAGAGACGGGGAGTCCGTCCCCCCCACCACCACCCCCAAACACCAACAGGGATTAGACCCTGGGCAGATCCAGCACGTCTCCATCCCAGCCAAAGCAACTCATTAGGGGCTGCCGGGCCTGGTGTGTCGGTTACCAGCTCACCCTGGGCTTGGTGATGGACCCTCCAAGGAGGCCTCCCGAGGGCTGAGAGAGGAGCTGTCCGGGCCCGGGCCAAACACAGGGGCCAGCTGGTGCGGCAGGAGGGATGCAGCGTGGCAGGGGCAGCACTGGGCGCAGGGCTGCTCCTGGGTGGGGGATTGGGATCGTGGGAAGCCCCCACAGGCATAGGCGGCGAGTTATATGGGCCCGTGGTGCCCGTGCTCCACCAATATTCAGGAACGTGGGCCCAGCTCCACCAGTGTTTGGGCTGATATTTTCAGATCCGTCCCGTCCATAGGATGGATCGGGGCAACTGCCCCAGGCCCTGCGCTTTGGGGGGATGCGGGGTCCTTGGCGGCCTGGGAGGTTTCTCGGGGGGCCTAGCGCTGGCAGCAACCCGGCCCCAGCCTGCCCCGCCTCTTCCTGTCCCTGCTCTGCCCCCACTCCACCCCTTCCCCCAAGGCCCCGCCCGCCTCTTCCCACCCCTGCTCTGCCCCCTCCCCGCCCCGCCCCCACTCCACCCCTTCCCCCAAGGCCCCGCCCGCCTCTTCCCGCCCCACCCCTTCCCACCTGCTCTGCCCCCTCCCTGCCCCCACTCCACCCCTTCCCCCAAGGCCCCGCCCGCCTCTTCCCACCCCTGCTCTGCCCCAGGCCCCGAGTGGGTGGGGAAGCCCAGGGGCCTCCTCCCCAGATCTCTGTGGTGGATGGGGCCTGGGCAGGGAGTGGGTCATCAGCCCAGCCCGGTGCACGTTGAAATGTCGCTTTAACTGGAGCCCTGCCGTGGCTCCAGGTGATGGGTGAGACGTTCCCCAGCGGCACGTGCCATGCGGGCTCCGTGGGTAGCAGGGCCCAAGGGCAGGAACCGCCACAGGCTGTGCCAGGACTCGGGGATAGGCTGGTATCCAGGCCCCCTGGTCTAACCCACTAGCCCCCACTAGCTGGGGAGAGAACCCAGGAGTCCTGGCTCCCAGCTCCCCTGCTCTAACCACTAGCCCCGACTCCCAGCCCCCCTGCTCTAACCCATTAGCCACCACTCCCCTCCAAGAGCTGGGAATAGAACCCAGGAGTCCTGGCTCCCAGCCCCCCTGCTCTAACCACTAGCCCCGACTCCCTTCCCAGAGCTGGGGAGAGAACCCAAGAGTCCTGGCTCCCAGTCCACCCTACACTAACCAGCTAGCCCCCACTCCCTTCCCAGAGCTGGGGAGAGAACCCAGGAGTCCTGGCTCCCAGCTCCCCTGCTCTAACCCACTAGCCCCCACTCCCCTCCAAGAGCTGGGAATAGAACCCAGGAGTCCTGGCTCCCAGTCCTGTGCTTTGGCCACTAAACCCTAATCCTGGGGTCCGTATCCTTCCGTCTGGACGCCCCCCCGTCCTGCTGCAGTGTCTGTCGCTCTGTTATCCCCCTTCCCCAGCTCTGCTCAAACTGCGAGCCCTGGGGCACAGGGACTGTCTCTCGCTCTGGGTCTGTGCAGCGCCTGGCACGACGGGGGCCCCCGAGCCTGGTTGGGGTCCCTGGGGTGCCACCATAACACAGCAAATAAGCTGTGAACAATGTGTGTCTCCTGACGGCACCCACCGGGGGCCTGGCGCTGCCCACCGGCTGGGCAAGGGACAGTCCCAGGCCTGGGAGGCGTTCGTTCACCTGAGGAGGGGAAACGCTTCGCGGGCGTCAGACAGTCCTGGATCCTTCGCTGCCCCAGATCCCATCCTGGTGCCAGTGACCTGTAGCCATGGCGGCCCTGGGCAGCCTCCCCTGCAAAGGGGGCAGCGCGTAGGGGGAGATGTTGGGGTGGGAGCTGGCAGACAAGCGGGGGTGGCTGCATTGCTGGGATGGGGGGAGAGGAGGGTGCTGGGGCCACATGGTAAGAGCCGAGAGGACCAGCGGGGGAGGGGGTGGGCAGACGGGTGCTCAGCTGGGAGGAGGGCCATGGGTCATGGCCCAGGACCTCATTGCGCCAGATGCTGTACGTTATTTATTAGGTGTATTACGGTAGCACCTAGGAACCCCAGTCATGACCCAGAACCCCATCGCGCTAGGCTCTGTGGGTTATTTATGCATTAAGGGAGTGGGATTTTGCTGTGGGGCCCGGGGGCTGCCCCTGGGGGACCGGGATCCTGTCCCAATCCTACGTCCGGGACTCCCAGAGCTCACAGCCCCACCCGCCTGCCTGGGGGGCAGGGCTGTTTGCCCCGTGCACTGTCTCCAGACAAGGGGGCCCTGCCCACGGCCCCGAGTTAGAGGTGCCTTTGCCCCCATCCTGGGCGGGGTTGTGGGGGGGTGGGTGTCGCTCAGACACATTCTCAGGTGTGTGTGGGGGGGCAGGGGTTCTCCATTGTTACCATGGAGTGGCGAGGGGATGCACCACCGTTCTCCGGGGGATTCCCCTGGCGTCTGGTTAGCCCTCAGGTGCGGGCAGTGCCGGGGCGGTTCCGTCCGGAGCGCCGAGCCGAGCTCCACGCTAAAACCGGGCTTGGCCCCTGTGCTGAACCCGGCGACTCCGGCCCCGGATCCCCCCGGAGACCAGAGCAAACCTGCAGCGGGTCGGGCGTTCGTCAAAGAACAGCGCCTGTGAGAAACGGAGCAGGGGGCATGGCGCCATTTTGTTTGTCCCACGAGGCCTTGACAATGCTCCCAGGGGCGCCGTCTCCGTCTGAGGCACCGTTCTCTGGGGGCTGCTGGCGACTCTTGGCCGTTGGGTTTTCATTTCTCCTGCAGCAGCGACGGGCAAACGCTATTTCCCTCCGGCGAGCTCCCCCGAGAGCTGCCCTCTTGTAAAATGGCTGCCATCTCCTATGGCTCTGCATGGAGCAGAAGTCGCAGGGGCCCTCAGGGAAGCCCGGGCTGTCAAGGGCTGGGAACCAAGGGCAGGGGTGGCCATCTTGAAAGAGGGCAGCTTGCCTGGAACATTGTGGGCAAAAATACATGACCATTCGGCCTAAAAAATGCCTTTCAAAAGCTATCTGTGGCACCAGAGCCCTCCCTCTCTGTACCTCCATATTCAGGCCCGGCCCTCCCTTGCTGCAAGTTAGAGCAGCCTAAAGGCTGCTCTAATTTGTGCTCCGCTTCCCCTGGCCCCGTGGAGCCAAGGATACCCAGAGTGCAATACGCTCAGGCCATGGCCCCCAAGCCGCTCCCTATGCCAGGGACTGGGGTGCGGTGGGTGTGAGCGAGCAGAGCCCTCAGGCCAGCTCGGGCACCAGCCCGGCTGTCGCCACCCTCTTGGAGGCCCTTTGGAGACTTATACGCCAGATGGGACATTTGGGGACACACACACACACACACACTGTTCTATGTAACTTACCCCAGCCCTGCTGCCAGTCCCGGACTTTGGGTGTCTGTTCCCGAGCTCTGGGGGGCCAGTGACCCCTCTCTAGCTGTTGTAGTGACCGAGGCCCCTCTGGGTCAGCCGCTGGCTGTGGGTCTGTCCCCCACCTCTGCCGGGTTGGCACATGCTGAGTGCAGCACCCTGGGTACCTCGATTTGGGGGCCTGGCCGGGGGCGGGGGGCTGTGGAGTCCTGGCTCCAGTCCTGCCAGCTCTGGGTTTCCCGCAGGGAGGAGGCCGCATGTCCCTGGATTATCCCCCCCATCGGGAGTTGTGCTGCGGGGTCCCGGCTCAGCAGGAGCCTCAAGGCAGCCAAGTGCCTCGGGACGGGCACCACCCATTACCCATCACACCCGTGCCCCCAGTGCGCCCTGGGCTGGGTTCTCTGGTGCAGGGGAGGGGGGCCAAAGCCGTGGGTACAGAGGCTGGGGGAGGGGAGCCTCGTGGAGAGCCCCGCACTGTCTGCTAATCTGGGAGAGGGAGGGGATGAGCCGGGGCTGCCGGCGAGGGCAGCCGGGACGCCGGGGAGCTGCGATCGGGGGCTGCCTGTGACCAGCTGCCAAGCGGGGAGCACGGGAAGGAAAAGCCAAGTAATGGTCGTTACTATGCCAAAGTCACCCGGCGAAGGGGAGGTGACGGGGTCGGGGCGCTGGATCAGCACTGACGAGGGGCCGAGATTCCAGAGCAGGGCGGGAGACGCGGCTGGGATACCAGGGGGCCGCGGGTCGGGATTGAGGGACACCGGCAGAGCTGGGGGGCAGGGCTGGGATGGCAGGGGGGCTGTGGGTCGGGATTGAGGGACACCGGCAGAGCTGGGGGGCAGGGCTGGGATGGCAGGGGGGCTGTGGGTCGGGATTGAGGGACACCGGCAGAGCTGGGGGGCAGGGCTGGGATGGCAGGGGGGCTGTGGGTCGGGATTGAGGGACACCGGCAGAGCTGGGGGGCAGGGGGGCTGTGGGTCGGGATTGAGGGACACCAGCAGAGCTGTGCATGGGGAGCCCAGCACCGATCACCCGGCTCTTCTGAACGTTGTATCTCCAGCTCCCGCTGGGGGGAGCAGTCTGCAGTCCAGTGTGCAGAGCTGCGGCTGGGGTGGGGCTCCTGGGGGGCACTATCACGCTGCATTCCCCCCCCCCCCCCCACGCCACGGGAGGGTCCAGCCAGGATTTTGCACCCAAAAGGAAGAGTTAGAAAAAAACAGATTTTTTTGCAAAACTTGATGGGACTCGGAGTGTCATCGTGGGGGCTTCACCCCTCCCCCTGTTGGGCACCCGCTCAGGGATACACGGAGATGGGGCAACACCATCATCCATCCAGCCCCCTTCTATCTGTCCATCTCCGTACACACCCATCTATCTATCTATCTATCTATTTATCCCCATCCACCCCATCCATCCATCCATCTATCTATCCCCATCCACCCCATCTATCTATCTATCTATCCCCATACACCCCATCCATCCATCTATCTATCTATCTATCTATCTATCTATCCCCATCCACCCCCTCTATCTATCTATCCCCAACCGACCTATCTATCTATCCCCATCCACCCCATCATCTATCTATCTATCTATCTATCTATCTATCCCCATACACCCCATCCATCCATCTATCTATCTATCTATCCCCATCCACCCCATCTATCTATCTATCTATCTATCTATCTATCTATCTATCTATCTATCCCCATACACCCCATCCATCCATCTATCTATCTATCAATCCCCATCCACCCCCTCTGTCTATCTATCCCCATCCGCCCTATCTATCTATCTATCCCCATCCACCCCATCTATCTATCTATCTATCTATCCCCATCCACCCCCTCTGTCTATCTATCTATCTATCCCCATCCACCCCATCTATCTATCCCCATACACCCCATCCATCCATCCATCTATCTATCTCTCCCCATCCACCCCATCTATCTATCTATCTTGCCATCACCATGGTTTCTAAGCACCAATTTCCTGTGGTTGTAAAGCTGACCGATGGCTATGGTTTTTTTGGGGGGGGGAGGGCATGACCCCTGTGCCCCCTGCTGATGGGAATCGCCGGCGCTTTGCTGGCCCAGTGTCTCCATGAAGCGTTGTTAGTGCTTCCTGTCAGGAGGCATGAAATATTTATGCTAATTGCTCCCCCCGTCAGCGCATCAAGCAGCCGAGGCTAATAAACCGCTGTTTAAACGTTAGCGGCCTAATGGAGCGTGGCGCTCGCGGGGGCCGCAGAGCGGGGAGGGTTGGCGTTACCCAGCGTCCCCTTGGAGAGCGTGTCCCCCTCCGCCAGCTCCTAACCCCAGGGCTTGTTTCCTTTGCAGGGGGAGCTGCTGAGCCCGTGCCGGTGCGCCGGGTCCGTCCGCTGCACGCACCAGCCCTGCCTGATTCGCTGGATCAGCGAGAGGGGCTCGTGGAGCTGTGAGCTGTGCTACTTCAAATACCAGGTGTTAGCCATCAGCACAAAGAACCCCCTGCAGGTGAGGGGCGGGGGGGCGGCGCCTGGATACGCCCCGGCACGCGCCCGCACTGACACGGTGGGGGGGGGGAATCCCAACTGAGAACCCCCGGCTATCCCAGCCCTCGGCTCCCCTCCCACAGCTCTGTCGGTGCCCCTCAATCCCGACCCGCAGCCCCCTTCTCCCAGCCCTGGGCTCCCCCACACCCCCAATGGGCTCCTACAGGCAGTACTACCCCGGCCCCGGAGTGCAAATCAATTGCTCGGCATCCAAACGTTCCACTCGGCAGAGACCAGACTGGACGTGACTTTATCCCGGTGCGCTGGCCGGGTCCCCTAGCCCCGGTGATTCCCTCCCCACCAGCCTGCTGCAGCCCCAGCCCCGTCCCCCCAAACATCAGATCCCTCGGCCTCTATATCGTTTGTGTGCCCAGCCGCTAGGGTCTCTGTCCCCCCACAGCTCCCATTCTTCCCAGCCGCGTGCAGTGCCCAGCCCCCCCCTGATCCCCACCCCGCCCCTGATCCGGTAAAACCTGGCGCGGCGCCATCTTCCCTTGCAGTGGCAGGCGATTTCCCTGACCGTCATCGAGAAGGTGCAGATCGCGGCCATCATCCTGGGCTCCCTCTTCCTCATCGCCAGCATCTCCTGGCTCATCTGGTCGTCCCTCAGCCCCTCGGCCAAGTGGCAGCGGCAGGACCTGCTCTTCCAGATCTGCTACGGCATGTACGGCTTCATGGACATTGTCTGCATAGGTGAGAGCCCGGCCCGTCAGGTCCCCCCACCCCAGCTGGGGGCTCTCCACCCCCTCTGGCTGGAGCTAGGCACCCAGTAACTAAAAGGTGAATCCACCTCTCCCCCCCGCCCCCCTCTGCTGCCCAATGGCCTCCTCACGCCTCCCCCTTCGACTCAGCTCAGTTCCCGTGGCGATGGGTAGGGCGGGAGCATCGGAATACAGAGCCCTGGGAAGCGGGATGCCCCAGGGGGTGACGGGGGTTGGGGTTGGCTGATGAGGCGCAGGGTAGCGCCATGGATGGAGCACTAGCCTGGGACTCAGGAGAACTGGACTCGGTGCCCGGCTCTGCCACTGCCTTGCTGGATGACCTTGGGCAAGTCACTTCCCCGCTCTGTGCCTCAGTTTCCCCAGCTGCAGATGAAGGGATGGATTGTAAGTTTCCGATTGAGTCAGCGGCTCCGTGTCCCCCATTGTACCCGCATTAGGAAACGCCAGCGGTCGGACTCGCAGCCAAAGGGCAGTATCCCGCGATAGTGAAACGGGAGAAATGCTACTTGGAAATGTTCGCACGTATTTGGTGCCTTCCCCACATGCGAAAAACGTACAGTAATAGGTCCTGATACTATCAGGAATAATTAGTATCAGATAGAATAATAAGGTAGAATAATAATTAATAGATAATAAAAAGCAATGGTTATAGTTTAATAATACTCTAATAAAATAATAACTAGAATAACTAATTGATTATTATAATAATGATGACTAATATTATAGTATTATAATAGATCATGATAATTATATCGCAATAATCTAATATTAAAATATTAACATAATAAATCGCTAGAATGATAACGAATACACACTAATAACATCATTTTAATAAAACAATACTTAGATTTTAATAGTATAATAAAGCACTTAATAGCTAGAATAATCATCAATAGGTAGAATTAAAAATAAGAATGAATAGTCAGACAGCCCATTCTGAGATGATTATTAATTTATATTCCTGTTATGCCCGCGGACCCCAACGGAGATCAGGGCCCCATTGTGCCTAAAGAACTTACAATCTACATAGACAATGGGTGGCAAGGGAAACTGAGGCATGGACAGGGAAGGGACGTGCCCAAGGTCACCTGGGCGGGCAGTGGTAGCGCCGTACGAAGGAGAGTCTCAGACTGGAAAGCCCTCGTTCGCCTTCTGATCTGAGGGGCGGTGACGTGGCTAAGTAGTAGCCAGGTCCGCAGGCTGAAGGACGTGTGTCCACAGCCTCCCAAGCCTGTTTCCCCATTGCCTTGGTCCTTGTGCGACACACGAGGGCTCAGCCCGTGTAAAACACCGTTGAGGTGTGGGCGGTGTGAATGGCCGCACAGCACGCAGGGCAGTGGAGAACCAGCCCCCTGGGTGGGCACTCGCTCCCCTGGGGTCATGGAGCGCCAGGGAGGGATTATGCTAGTTAACGACCCTGCAATAACGAACCGGGAAACACAGCCCCTGCAAAACCAAAGCAGCGTGCGCATGGAGACTCAGCACGTATTAAAAACCCTCCAATAACAGACCAATGGGTGCAGGCTCCCCACTTGGAGACCCTGCAATAATAACCCACTACACAGAGCCCCAGCGCTCCTGGGCAGCCCGACAATAACAAACCAGCCTGCAGTGACCAAAGCCTCAGATCCAGAGTCTCAGGCTGGCAGCTCCCGAGTCTCCGTGGCTCTCCAAGCCCTCAGCTCCACAGCTGCTGCCGGGCACTCGGGGGAACCGCCTTGCCCTGGCCGGGTTGGCGCGACACTCCTGGCCCTCCTTGGCAGAGGGGAGGTCTCTGCACGGAAACAGGACGGGCACCATGCCCAAGGGCCCGTTCAGTGACGGGGACTCCTGTCATGGGAGCAATATGCCCACCCAGGCCAAGCAGGGCTCAAATTGAAGGACACCCCTGCCCCCCCCCCCCCCCCCCCCCGGTTTCCGAGCCCAGCTTCTAGACCAGGCCTGTGCACATTTAAGCGTCATGGCGACGGGCCTAGCCCCAAGGTAGCGCCGGCCTCCAAGGGGTCGCCCCTGTCAGTCTAGGCCCCATCCGCAACCGGCCCCCTGTCACGGAGTGTGGGGGAGTCCAGCCCTGCACCCCTCTTCCCCGGATTCACTGGGAGTCTCAGCCAGCCAGTAGAACAGAAGGTTTATTAGAGATGCCAGGAACACAGTCCAAACAGAGCTTGTCAGTACAACCAGGACCCCTCAGCCGGGCCCTTCCGGGGGGCAGGAAGCTTAGACCCCAGCTCGGGGCTCCCTGCATTTCACCCCACAGCTCCAAACGGAGGCAGGGAGGCCAGACCCTGTCTGCCTCTCTCCCCTCCTCTCCAGCCAGTTCCAAACTGAAACTCTCCAGCCCCTCCTCCCCCTTTGTCTCCTTCCCGGGCCAGGAGGTCACCTGATCCCTTTGTTCCAACACCTTCAGCTCTCACCTTTGCAGGGGAGGGGCCGGGGCCATCTGTTGCCAGGAGACAGGGCCATTCTCTGTGTCCAGGCCTCTGCCCACCCCTGCCTTCTAGGGCTTTGTAACAATCATGCACCGTCGTCCCACCACCTAGATACTCAAGCACTGCATAGGGGAAACTGAGGCACCCACACAGTACTCAGGGAAACCTTAACAAGGACACCCCCCACCCCCCCGGTTTCCGAGCCCAGCTTCTAGACCAGGCCTGTGCACATTTAAGCGTCATGGCGACGGGCCTAGCCCCAAGGTAGCGCCGGCCTCCAAGGGGTCGCCCCTGTCAGTCTAGGCCCCATCCGCAACCGGCCCCCACCACCGCCTTCCCCCTCCCAAACACCAGGCCTCCCCACGCCCTCCCCCAGAAGCTTGCCGTTGTCCGTGGGACCTGAAGGGAATTAGGGGTCTGATTCCCTCATGGCCCAGCTATCTGGATCCCCATGGGAATTAGACCCCTAATTGGCACGAGTGAGTTCCAAGCCCCGCCCGGCCACCATCTCGAGGGACCTGTTTGGCTGCCTGCTCCAGAGGGTCTCACCTCTCCCCCCCTCCCCGACTTCCCTCCCCTAGGGCTGATCATTCACGAGGGCTCCTCGGTGTATCGAATCTTCAAGCGGTGGCAGGCGGTGAACCAGCAGTGGAAGGTGCTGAACTACGACAAGGCCAAGGACCTGGGGGAGCCGGTTGGCGGCGGGGCGGCCAAGGCCGGGGGCAGGAATTCACGGACGAACCCCTCCTCCGGGAGCGAAAGGCACCCCCGGCGGGGGCAGCGGGTTAGGACGATTTTGAACCATCACTGTGGCTACACCATCTTGCACATCCTCAGTCAGCTGCGGCCGAACGAGCACCGCGGGGGCGCCAGCTCCGGCCGGGAGGTGGTCATGAGAGTGACGACTGTATAACGCCGCGTGGCCGGCGGATGGGGGGGCTGGCGCGAGGAACACCCCGGAGAGCCGCTCCTGCGGGGGGAGGGGGGGGGCTGCATCCCAGGGAAGGGCGCATGCCAGCAGTCTCCGCCTCACTGTTTCCACCTCATCTTCCTACTCTGGGGGCCGCCCTCCCCGCGTTTCCGCCTGCACCCGGCTAACCTCCCGTCAATGTGAAAATTCCTGCGGGGGAAGGGACTGGGTCAGCCCCTTCCTGGCTGGCTTCCCTTGCGACCCCTCCCTGATGGGGGATGGGAGAAGATTGCTATCAAACCCCAACCCCCCCAGCGGCGACTGATCCAGGGGGCCGAGAACGAACGTGCTTACCTCATCATCGGTCAAACAAAAATCCAATCAGCCCCAACTCCCCGCCCGCCCTGACGTGAGTCTCCGCCCTGGAGACGCCCGCGGGAATGGCTCCGAGCTCCTCGTCCCCTCAAAAAAGGTGCAATAAACACGTTTCTAAAGCAAAATGGGATCCGGCAATAAGATACCTGTACATTTCATCTTTAATTTAATGCATGAGAATCTGTCTCCCCTTTCCCTTCTCTCCTATCGTGGGAGGATAAAGAATCATTTATATGCAAATGGTCGGCTACAAAGCCGTCTCTCTCGCTCTCTTTCTTTAAAATCCTTAATCCTGCCAGCTGGGAATTCTTGGTGGGGGAAAGGGGGCCGTAAGGGCTCACCCCCAGGCTGTGCAGGGGTCGGGGGGGCATTGCTGTCAGTCCTCAAGAGGTCTGTCTTGTCTCGTGCCTTGCAAGCCCCAGCCTGGTTTATGTTCAGCTCTGGGAGGAGGGGAGCCTTCACTGAAAGGTGGCCCTGGCCTGGCCTGGACTTGACCGTAAGAAGGAATTGGCCGGATCGCTGGGAGGAAGGACGGCCCAGTGGTTAGAGCACTGGCTTGGCTCTGGCGGGATCTTTGCCACAGACGACGGGCGACGTCTCGGGGCTGCAGTTCCCCGTCTGGACAAAGGGAATAACTGCCTGGCCCTACCTCACAGGGGTGTTGTGAGGATAAACCATGGTAGCGTGTGGGGGGCTCAGAGACTGGTGGGTACCATGTGAGCACTGTCCGTTGGTCATCTTTGCAATCATTGCCTTCCAAAGCTAACGTCCTAGGGGAGCGTTGCAGGGTGGGATTTGTGGGGGGGGGCCCCACTGGTTTGTGCGGGGGAGGGGGAGATTTGGGAAATGCCACGTACGGTTCAAAGGGGACGTTGAGCCCACACTGCGAAGTGGGTGGGTATCGTCACCGCTGGGTGGCAGAGCCCGAGAGACGGAGGGGCACGCCCTGGATGGGGGTTTGCTGACCTGACTGCCTGGACACTGATCGCCTCTTGCTCAGGCCGGACGAAGAAACCGATCGATGCAGCCACTCGGGATCAGGGGCCTCCTTCCTCGCACACCCGGCTCTGGCGTCATTCCTTTCCCAGCACGTGCGCCGTCCGGTCAACCCTCGCCATCTTCCGTGGCTGTGCACGGCTGGTGGCGGGGGGAGGGCTGCCAGCCGTGGCGTGCCCTGGCCGGCGGATCTGCAGCCCAGTGAAGCCTTCGAGGGAGAGCCAAGGAACCAGGTGCTGTGCTGGACAGATTCAACAGCCTATGGGACTAGGGCGACTGACCGCCGTGCAGGCTCCATAGGGCTCAGCCATCACCCGGGCCAGGCGTTGCTGTCAGCTCTGGGCACAGCAGGATACGGATCATGCTGTGTGGATTGCGACCAGCGCAAGGGGGTCTCCAGTTCCCTGCCGAAGCAGAGGATCAAGTTCCCTGTTCAGCACCGGCAATGTCCAAGGGGTGATTGTATTGTCATGCGTTTAACCGGGGAGAAAGGGATAGAGCCAAAACTCTCATTGCCTTCAGTAGCCCCGGAGGCAGAGGAAAGTCGGGGGGCGGGGGGGTGTAAGGGTGGCAGGATCTATTTAGAAATATCCAGATTGATCTGAGCAGCTGAGATGCTCGGCGCCAAGTCTGGGGTTGAGTCTTGCTTGGTCTCATGCTGCCAGGCCATTGCCCGGCTGCCAAACGGGCACCCGCTCCCTCGGGTTAGGGCAGTCGAAGGCGGGCGGCCATGCTGGTGACCGCGTCGCTCCCATGGCTAGGAAACCGACGGGCCTTCACGGCATCAGCCCCGGTGGCTTGGGGGACCTTCGACTTGCTGAATAAAAAAAACAACAACAGCAGAGCCTTTCAAAAGGAACAAGGGGCCCGCCATGGAAACTGACACGGGCAGGGAAATAGAGACTGACCAACATGGGGAAGCTTCATCACAGGTTCTTGCCCCAGGGAAGAAAGGGTGGGAGACATTCAGGCTGAGCTTAGGGGATTTGGATGCCTGGTTCCCAGCCGTTCTAAGAGCCTCCCCCACCCCCCGTAGGCAGCTTTGAGAAGCCTTCAAACGAGTCTGGGGAAACTCTAGTGATTCTGCAGCAGGGCCCGGTCCTGCCTGAGCCCTGGGAGCTGGATGAGATGGGATTTAGCTCAAACTAGACGGCCCTAGCGATCATGTCTGGCTTTATAATCTCTGCGTTTGTGGCCGGGTCCTTCCCCCTCCTCCCTGCGGTTTGTGAAAGGTTCCCATGGGAGAGTCCCTGAGCCCAAAGCTCAAAGAAAGGCTGGAGAATTTGGGGCCTGGTGGTAGCGGTAGCAGGTGTCTCGGGGAGCCAGACGCCTGCTACGGCATTCCCAGCCCCACCCCCATGTTAAGCGTTGCCCCGGGGGGGCTGGTGTGGCTCAGCAGGAGTTAATCTCCCTGTAGGGCCTGTCTACACTAGCACGGTGCCCTCCATCCTGGGAGCGCCAACATCCAGGTGGCCCTGCTCTGAGATCCCCCGTGCCCTGCTCTCTGTTCTGCCAGGGCTAGCACCGGGAAATCCGGTCCCAAAAGCATTACCAGAGTGGCCAGGCAGGAGGAAGGTGCCTCGGTGGGCTGGCAAACCCCAAATTCCCGGGTTGCTCTTGACCCTAAAGGTCCCTGTGGGGACGTTGGCAGGTCCTGTTGCCTATAATGCTGGTGGGTATTTTATTTCCCATCCGTACGTGTTGATTTCCAGTTACCGTTCTGCAGCTATCAGGGGCCTTCAATGGACAGGATCCAAGCTTTCCAACGAGGGTCTTATTCACCCCCCCGGGGGGCTTAAAGCCCCCCCCCCCCAGCCTGGTGTCAGTGGGGCACCGGAAATTTGCCAGTCCGCTTGGAGACAGGGAAGGGTTGTTCTGAGCTGCAGTTTCCACGGTACAGCAATATGCGGAATGGAGGGCAGAAAGCGAACGGCTAAACAAATGATTGAGACGGTCTTAGGGGGTAAATCACTAGCATAGGGCTGGGGGAGGGACGCACAGTGTGGATTCGGATAACTGGGATTTTTGGAGCAAGGGAATTCGGATCAAGGGAAAGACGCCACAGGGCCCAGGCAAGGCCGTGCTATCTCTGTCCGTGGTGCTGAAAGGCAACCGAGCCCCTGGGTGCCGAGAGAGGTTCGCTCCAGGACAAGACCGGTGCGTCTACACTGCAACTGTCTGGCCCGTGCCCGCTGACCCGGCTTGGGGCTCCGCCTAAGGGGCTGTTTAATTGCGGTGTGGCTGTTTCCGGACACTCCCACCTCGCAGGGTCTCAGAGTCAGGCCTCCAGCCTGCGCCTGAACATCTGCCCCACAATCAAACACCCCCTTAGCCCGAGCCCCGCAAACCTGAGTCAGCTGGCACGGGCCAGCGGTGGGTTTTTAATTACAGTGCGGACACCCCCACTCCGGGTCAGCCCAGGTGGGGATGGGGATGGAGGAAGGACGCAGCTGGGGCGGGAACGGCCGTTTCTGCTGGAGCTACGGCACGGAGGATCCTAGCGCTGGCGTCTGGGTGTGCGGCAGCCCCGAGCGGGGAGCCGGCTGGAGAGGAGCGGGTGGTGAGCCCATGCACGGAGCCAAGGATGGTCTGCATCTCCGTGCCCTCGGCCTGCCCTTTGCATCCCAGCCCAGTTGCAGGGATTTGGTGCCACATCGCTCCCAACAACTGATGTCATCCCGGAGACCAGGACATAACACGAGAAGCCAGACATGTTCAGAATAGATGATCACAATGGTCCATTCTAGTCTGTAGACCTATGAAATGCTTGGGGGAGAGGGGTGGAAAGTCACCCACTGGCTGAGCGGTAGCATTTGGCTTATGTGGAAGAGACTAGGTGCCCAGACAGGGATGGAGGATCCACTCTCCTATTCCAACAGTGGTCAGCACCACATGCTGCCGAGGAACGAGCTGAGCCGGCTACACTCTGGAAGGAGATTGATTCCTGACCCCGGCGGGGGAGCGTCGTGTGCACTGAAGCATGAGGGTTGGGCGTCCATGTCAGCCAACATCCGACCGGAAACAGGAGGGATGAATGGCCGTGGGGACAGCTGGCCATGGGTAGGATGGGCTGGACACGTGACATCAGCAATGCCAGCCCATGGTGCAGCCTGAGCCGGGAAAGAGCTCTGGCGAAGGCGGCAGAGAACACGCAACGAAGCTGGAACGGCAACGCAGAGGGGCGGTGTCTGGGGGAGAGCGGGGAGGTCTTGCAATCTGGGTGCTCCTCCCTCCATGGGCGTGACCCAGTCCCTTGCCTTTCTCGAGGTGGGGCCGGGCGTTTTGTGAGTGCCCTCGGAAGGCACTCACAAAAGGAGCAGGTGAAGGAGCCATTCATGCCAGCGAAACTCGCCCAAATGCTATCACAGTGACCCTTTGATGGCTGATTGGCGCTCTCGCCCCTTGCCCACCGCTGCACGGGGAGTTCGGGCTGGGTGTCCCTCCCTCTCGGTCCAGGGCATGGGCTCTCCCCATCCGAACCCCTCGCTGCCATGGGGCACTGCCACGCCGTCCAGTTGGGCACTCCCCGGTGGCAGTGTTTTGCCTTAGATCCACCGGCACAATGGACTCAAGTCCAAGCCAAGAGCCCTTGGACAGCGTTGGTCGTTATCAGCTCCCCGCTGCTTGGCTTGCAGCTCCCCTCCCTCGGCCCTGTTCTGCCGGCGCGGTTCGGGAGACGGGCTCTGACTCACTCCCACCAGGCAGAGGCTTCATCCGTGCCACCGAGCGTGCCGCGCCGCAAGACGCCTCCGGGGCCCCGGCCTGGCGCGGGGCTCTCAGCCGGGAGCAGAGCTCGTCCAGCGGAGAATTCATGACGCGGACGAAAGGAGCCAGATCGTGGGCTCGGCCTCGGGGCTCCTTCGGCAAGCCCTGCCCTTTGCGTCTGCTCTTCGCGGCTCTGCAGCGTGCCCCTCTGTGTGCCCGGGGTGATGAGTGGCCCCCTCCGCCCTGGGCCTGGAACCCCCAACCCAGCTGCTGCCTTCCAACCCCACCTACTCTCTGCTCTACCCCCTTTCCCTCTGCCTGCCCTGGACCCAGACCCCACACCTGCACTAGGCCCTTTGCTCTGGGCCCACCCATCCTGCCAGGTGTCCGCATGCCAGTTATGGGCCTGCTCATAGACTCATAGACTCATAGACTTTAAGGTCAGAAGGGACCATTATGATCATCTAGTCTGACCTCCTGCACAATGCAGGCCACAGTATCTCACCCACCCACTCCTGGAATAATCCTCTCACCTATGTCTCAGCTACTGAAGTCCTCAAATCATGGTTTAAAGACTTCAAGATGCAGAGAATCCTCCGGTAAGTGACCCGTGCCCCATGCTGCAAAGGAAGGCAAAAAACCTCCAGGGCCTCTGCCAATCTACCCTGGAGGAAAATTCCTTCCCGACCCCAAATATGGCGATCAGCTGAACCCCGAGCATGTGGGCAAGACTCACCAGCCAGACACCCAGGAAAAAGTTCTCTGTAGTAACTTCTAACATCCCATCATTGACCATTGGTCCTATTTACCACTGATGGCAATTAATTGACCCTTGACTAAGATCATGTTATCCCATCAAACCATCCCCTCCATAAACGTATCTAGCTTAATCTTGAAGCCAGTTAGGTCTTTTGCCCCCACTGCTTCCCTTGGAAGGCTGTTCCAGAACTTCACTCCTCTGATGGTTAGAAACCTTCGTCTAATTTCAAGTCTAAACTTCCTGATGGCCAGTTTATATCCATTTGTTCTTGTGTCCACATTGGTACTGAGCTGAAATAATTCCTCTCCCTCCCTGGTATTTATCCCTCTGATATATTTAAAGAGAGCAATCATATCTCCCCTCAGCCTTCTTTTGGTTAGGGTAAACAAACCAAGCTCCTTGAGTCTCCTTTCATACGACAGGTTTTCCATTCCTCGGATCATCCTAGTGGCCCTTCTTTGTACCTGTTCCAGTTTGAATTCATCCTTCTTAAACATGGGAGACCAGAACTGCACACAGTATTCCAAATGAGGTCTCACCAATGCCTTGTATAACGGTACTAACACCTCCTTATCTCTACTAGAAATACCTCGCCTAATGCATCCCAAGACCGCATTAGCTTTTTTCACGGCCACATCACATTGGCGACTCATAGTCATCCTGTGATCAACCAGGACTCCGAGGTCCTTCTCCTCTTCCGTTACTTCCAACTGATGCGTCCCCAGCTTATAACTAAAATTCTTGTTATTAATCCCTAACTGCATAACCTTACACTTCTCACTATTAAATTTCATCCTATTACTATTACTCCAGTTTACAAGGTCATCCAGATCTTCCTGTAGGATATCCCGATCCTTTTCTGAATTGGCAATACCTCCCAACTTTGTGTCATCTGCAAACTTTATTAGCACACTCCCACTTTTGGTGCCGAGGTCAGTACTAAAAAGATTAAATAAAATTGGTCCCAAAACTGAACCTTGAGGAACTCCACTAGTAACCTCCCTCCAACCTGACAGTTCACCTTTCAGTATGACCCGCTGTAGTCTCCCCTTTAACCAGTTCCTTATCCACCTCTCAATTTTCATATTGATCCCCATCTTTTCCAATTTAACCGATAATTCCTCATGTGGTACTGTATCAAATGCCTTACTGAAATCGAGGTAGATTAGATCCACTGCGTTTCCTTTATCTAAAAAATCTGTTACTTTCTCAAAGAAGGAGATCAAGTTGGTTTGGCACGATCTACCTTTTGTAAAACCATGTTGTAATTTGTCCCAATTGCCATTGACCTCAAGGTCCTTAACTACTTTCTCCTTCAAAATTTTTTCCAAGACCTTGCATACTACAGATGTCAAACTAACAGGCCTGTAGTTACCCGGGTCACTTTTTTTCCCTTTCTTAAAAATAGGAACTATATTAGCTATTCTCCAGTCAAACGGTACAACCCCTGAGTTTAGAGATTCATTAAAAATTTTTGCTAATGGGCTTGCAATTTCATGTGCCAGTTCCTTTAATATTCTTGGATGAAGATTATCTGGGCCGCCTGATTTACTCTCATTAAGCTGTTCAAGTTTGGCTTCTACCTCGGATATGGTAATATCTACCCCCACATCCTTATTCCCATTTGTCATGCTGCCACTATTCCTAAGCTCCTCATTAGCCTCATTAAAGACTGAGGCAAAGTATTTGTTTAGATATTGAGCCATGTCTAGATTATCCTTAACCTCCACTCCATCCTCAGTGTTTAGCGGTCCCACTTCTTCTTTCTTTGTTTTCTTCCTATTTATATGGCTATAAAACTTTTTACTATTGGTTTTAATTCCCTTTGCAAGGTCCAATTCTACATGACTTTTAGCCTGTCTCACTTTATCCCTACATGCTCTGACCTCAATAAGGTAGGTTTCTTTGCTGATCCCTCCCATCTTCCACTCCTTGTATGCTTTCTGTTTTTTCTTAATCACCTCTCTGAGATGCTTGCTCATCCAGCTTGGTCTAAAACCCCTGCCTATGAATTGTTTCCCCTTTCTTGGGATACAGGCTTCTGACAGCTTCTGCAACTTTAACTTGAAATAATCCCAGGCCTCCTCCGCCTTTAGGTCCATAAATTCTTTAGTCCAATCCACTTCCCTAACTAATTTCCTTAATTTATTAAAGTTAGCCCTTTTGAAATCAAAAACCCTAGTCTCAGATTTATTTTTGTTTATCCTTCCATTTAGTTTGAACTGAATTAGCTCATGATCACTCGAGCCAAGGTTGTCCCCTACAACCATTTCTTCAATGAGGTCCTCACTACTCACCAAAACCAAATCTAAAATGGCATCCCCCCTTGTTGGTTCAGCAACTACCTGATGAAGGAATTCATCAGCTATCACATCTAGGAAAATCTGAGCCCTATTATTATTACTAGCACTTGTTCTCCAATCTATATCTGGGAAGTTGAAGTCTCCCATGATCACACAGTTCCCATTAGTATTTACTTCCTTAAAAACATTAAAGAGGTCTCTATCCATATCCAAATTAGATCCCGGTGGTCTATAGCACACCCCAAGCACTATCCCAGGGGAGGCTCTAGTAGTTTTCTTCCCCAATGTGATTTTTGCCCAGACAGACTCTGTCTTATCCATTCCATCACTTTTTATTTCTTTACAGTCTACCTCATCATTGATATACAATGCTACTCCCCCACCTTTACCTTTATTTCTATCTTTCCTAAACAGCACATACCCTTCAATACCTGTACTCCAGTCATGACTGCTATTCCACCATGTTTCGGTTATTCCTATGATATCTGGTTTCACTTCCTGGACCAGTAGCTCTAATTCCTCCATTTTGTTACCTAGGCTCCTCGCATTGGTGTACAAACATCTTAATTTTTGCTGTTTGGCCTCACTCACATTCCTTACCCAATTTGGTATGGACATTGTACTGCCAGTATGACCTATTTGACTAGTATCCACTCTGCCCTTCCTCCTTATGTCCATTCTCCTACCCCCGGCTATATCCTCTCTTACTTGGTTGTCTTCCCTCTCAATGTTAAAATCCAGCGTGGAGATTACCTGGCCATCTCCCAACCGTCTCCCCCACATTCCTAGTTTAAAGCTCTCTTGATCAGTTGTGCCAGCCTCCATCCTAGAAGTCACATCACCGCTGTCACATCACCGCTGCTACACAGCTACATCTCACACGCACAACTTCACAACACACCCACAACTACACAACACCTCCTGAAGGGCCTCAGTACACACACAGCTACACAACCGCACGACACACACACACAGCTACAGAGCTACACAACACCCTTCCCAGGGCCTCACCACACACACAGCTACATAACTGCATAACACACACACAGACACAGAGCTACACACCACACACAAAGACACAGAGCTACACAACACCCTTCCCAGGGCCTCACCACACACACAGCTACACAACTTCACACCACACAAAAAGACACAGCTACACAACACCCTTCCCAGGGCCTCACCACACACACAGCTACACAACTGCATAACACACACACAGACGCAGAACTACACAACACCCTTCCCAGGGCCTCACCACACACACAGCTACACAACTGCACACCACATGCAAAGACACAGAGCTACACAACACCTTTCCAAAGGCCTCACCCCGCACACAGCTACACAACTGCATGACACACACACAGCTACACAACACCCCCTCCACGGGCCTTAATACACACACTGTGGCAGAACACACAGGTGTGACATACTCATGATTGCAACACCCTGTCCAGGGTCTAAACGCAGCTACCCAACAGCACAACACACCCGCAACTACACAACACCCCCTCAAGGGCCTCAACTCACATCTAGGTCCTTGGACAAGACACCCACCCCACCCCAACTCCCCAAGGTAGGTGACCTCTGCATCTAGTCAGAACCCAGGGCCCAGGCAGGGATCCCACACAGGGCGCTCGGGTGCTCCTGGCTGCTGCTGGGACCATGGGGCAGTATCTGAGTGGGGCGGCTTGTGGGGTGCAGTGGTGTTTGGGCTTCCTTGCGCTAACACTTCCCCCCTTTGGCCCTGGCTCAGGGCTGGGGTGACACGTCTCCTGCCCTGGCCACTTTTCACATCCAGAGGAATCGCACCCGACCCCCCCCAGCTGGGCCGGGCGCCAAGGCTGGGCTCCGGCGGGAGGCCCCCGGGTGAGCTGTGAAGTGCGGGGTGGGGGGAGGCAGCGAAGGGTTAACGGCTGCTGGATGAAGGTCGTTCCCCCCCCCCCCCCCGCCCCCCGCAGGTCCTAGTCCCAGATCTGCTGCTCCTCGCTAATGCCCAGCCGCCCCCGCCCCCAGCTTGGGAGCTGCGGAGACACAAGCTGACCCCGCTTAATGGAGTCGAAGGGGACTGGCTGGCTCACGGGGGCAGGGACTGGGATAGGGGGCCTGTACCTGCTAGGGGGCTCCGGCTCTGATCCAGCCCCAGGGTGGGGGGGCTGGCTGGCTCAGGGAGTGGGATATGGGGCCTTTACCTGCTAGCAGGCGCCGGCTCTGCTCCGACCCCAGGGTGGGGGACTGGCTGGCTCAGGGGCTCAGGGACTGGGATATGGGGCCTTTACCCACTATGGGGGCGCCGGCTCTGATCAGGTGAGAGCAGCCGGTTGGCTCTGTGGGGATCAGGAGTGCCCGCTCCAGCCTGGCCCAGGTTGCGGGGCTGGCTGGCTTGTGGGGCTGGGGGGGGCTTAACGTCACCCATCAGAGCCCTTTAAACCCCCACACGTGCCCCCCCCTCCCCAGGAACTGATGCCACATTGACACCCCATTCCCCTGCCATGGGGTTGATGCTGAAGCCGCCGCGCCCTCTAGCGGCCATCGGTGGAACTTTCCCTCCATGCCCAGCAAATTCGCTCTCTTTCCCCCAACAAATATTTTGGCTACATCCCGTTGGAAGGGGGAAGCCCGTTAGCTCTGCCCGGGCACCCAGCCAACCTGCCCCCCCCCACCCTGTCTCTGAAAGGCTCGGAGGCGCTGGCAGAGGCCTTTGCACTGGGGGTCTTTATTACCCTGCCCCACAGTGACCCACCGCTGCCACCCGCCCGCCAGTGGCACGCGGCTGCCCCACCCCGTGCACCTGCCGGAGCGGGGTAGGAGGGGGCGTTGACCCGCTGGGCCCTGCCTCACTGAGGGGGGGGGGCCCAGAGCCTGTTGTCCAGACCCTCCCCAGGTGTGCAATAGGCCATGGCCATTAGATGGCTCTTCCCTGGGGCTCTGCTGAGCGTTTGGGGGACGCCCAGAGCACCCCCAAGGAACATGAGCCCCAGGAGATGCTGCTCCAATGGACACGGTAGTTCAATGACTCCTATACCCGCCCCCCCCCCATTGCTGGCTCACTCTTAGCAGCACATCGGGGGGCATGGGAAAGGATCCCCCCGCCCCTGCGTCTGGCTGGGGGCTGCTCCTGACGGGTGCTAGAGAAATAAGAGCCCTGCCACTGGCATCGCCAAATGCCTTGGCAGGGGAGGGGTTAACATGCCCTCGTCAGCCCCTGGCCCCCCCCCCCCACTGGCAGCTCCAAGCGCCCCCGTGCTCATCCCTGGGGCTCCCCCGGCATGACGGGGCTCCCCCTGCAGGAGTACAGAGGGACTCGATCCCGCCTGCCTCGGGGTACCCGCATCGGGGGGTGGTGGCCGCCGTGGGCACTGCAGGTGCCAGCCCATGGAAGGGCCCGCCCCAGGTGATGGGGGGCCGCCTTTTGCTACCAGTGGGGGAGCCCAGCCGTTGCCTGGCACAGGGCGAAAGGCTGGGGCGAGGGCTGCCGCCAAGCAATCCCGGCCCTGCGGGGAGCCACGGCAGTTGGCACCGCCAGCTTCTCCTCGCACGGCTGGGCTGGCGTCACAAGGGCCCGGCTGTGGCCAGAGTCCCAGGCCGCTGACGTCGGTTGTGTCCCCCGGTGCGGCATTAACAGGGGCCCGGCGCGGGATGGGGGCCATAAGAAAGCAGCCCAGGGCACGGGAATGTTTTACCAGGAAAAACATCCATGCAGGGACCGGAGGAGATGCAGAGAAATTAACCCCCTAGCTGCCAGAGGGGCAGGGGCACATGAAACCCGATAGGGGCCTGATCGTCCATGGGGCACAGCACCTCACACTGGGTTGCATGTAACGCTGCCCTGGGGATGTGCCGTCGTGAATGCACCAGCTCCTTGAGCAGAAGCACCAGGCCTTTAGTAACACCTGCCTATCCCCAGGGAGCAGGCGTGGCAGGGGAGACCTGGCGGACACGCTGCCCAGCGCACCACCCCTAGATCGCCGTGCCTAGGGGTGGCGTGTGCCGCTTTGCCCCAGTCTCTGGGGGTTTGAAACAAGGGCCTTGCTTTCCGAAGCGTCGCTGCGTCTTGTGTTTTCCTTAAGGCCTCGGGCTCCAGGAGTCATAGAATCATAGACTATCAGGGTTGGAAGGGACCTTAGGAGGTCATCTAGTCCAACTCTCTGCTCAAAGCAGGACCAATCCCCAATTTTGCCCCATAGCCCTAAATGGCCCCCTCAAGGATTGAACTCACAACCCTGGGTTTAGCAGGCCAATGCTCAACCCACTGAGCTATCCCTCTCCCACCCGAAGATGGACCATGGGAATATGGACCGTGGCGGGGGTGGGGGGGAATCTACTCACCTTGCCAGTGAGCAGCGGAACAGGTCCAACGAGCGCTCAGACACGACGGGGTTCGTGTGGCTCACATGGCCAGGGGTTGATTCGATTCCTGTCCGGCTTCACTCAACCCTGCTGTGACTGGGGGCTTGGCGCCGCCGGCCCCGTGTTGTTGGCGGCGGGCAGGCCGGCTGTGAACGAGGCCACACGGGAACGTGTGCTCAGGCGATGTGATTTCTTTTCACTAGTGCACCAGGCACCATGGCAACCGCTCCTGGGGAACCCCCAGGTACCCTGCAGCTGCCATGCAAAATCCAGGCAGAAACTGCAGCAAACTCCGCGGGGCTCGGGGTACTGCGTGGGAGCAGCCAGCCGTGCCGAAGCCCAGGGGTGACTAGCAGGGCAGGGGCGGGTTGGCATCGAGGGGAATTGGCAGAGCTGGGGGAGCCCAGGGCAGGAGCGTACATTCAAGGGCCGGGGGAGGCAGGGGAGCAGCCTTCCAGCAGGCACCCTGATTTGCGCTAGGCGGGTGTGGAACGGGCACCAAACGTGGATGACGGGTGTGCTGAGTGCCTGGCTACGGGGTGCCCTGTAAATATGACACAGAGACGGCCAGCACCAGCCCTGGGAGCGCGGCCCGGCCCAGCCCTGGCCTTCTCAAGCTGCCCCAGGGGAAGCGGGGCCCTGCGGGAAATGTCAAGCAGGTGCCAGCCGGGTCCCAGCTCGCTGATCTGCTGGGCCAGCCCTTGGCAGCACCCGGGGCGCTGCCCTCCTGGGAAACGGCGGCTCTGTAAGGGGAAGACCCTGAAGGTGGCTGGGGCGGGGGGGGGGGGGGGTCCCCACGGCCGTGCCAGTCAATGGGGCGACACCAGGGGCAGTTTGGTTCTGAGACTTGCTCCTTTCCAGCCCCTCGAGATGTGGGTGCCCATAACGTCCGCCCGGGGCTGAGCGGAACCACTCGCGCCCACCAGGGTGCCCTGTTCGTAGAGGTGGATGCTCCCAGAGCTGGGCTCCCTGCCAAGGGCACCCAGAGATGGGGGCCTGCTGCCAAGGGACTGTGGGCATGGAGACTGGCCCCCGGGTGTGCGTGAGTGAACAGCTGTGTGTGTATTGAATGCGTGTCCACGGGTGCATGGATGGATCCCTGTGCGTAAGAACTGGGGGTGGATTTGAGCCCAGCCAGCCAGGTCTGTCCCAGCTGCCCTGCCTGCCAAGCCCCGTTGCCTCATGCCCACCTCGGGGGTGGAACCATCAGCCCTTGAAACAGCCACTCGGTTCCAGCCGCTTGCTTGGAGGTGGGGCTGGGGGAGTTAGGAGGTGGATCCTCAAAGCCGAGTTGCCAAGAGAGCCTGACAGTTCATTGGAAGAGGTTTCCACCCAGGGAAGCAAATCGGCGCTATTAATCGCCCCGGAAGTGTTATGCTAAGAGAGGCAGCACGGGCTAGTGAGCAGGGCACTGGAATGGCAGCGGGAGACTTGGCGTCTATTCCCGGCTCTGCCGCTGATGACTTTGGACAAGTTGCTTCTTCCCGCCACCGTCTGAGCCTCAGTTTCCCCTCCCACCTCTTACTCACAGCCCCTGCAAGCGCCCGCCCCAAAGGGACCCTGACCCCAGCTACTTTGTAATTTTACAGTGCACATCTGTAGGTTTCAGTGTTTTCTGGCCTGGCATCCAACCCAACCCCCATCCAACGCCTTCCTCCCAAACCCACAAAACGCACCAAACTCGGGGGGTGTATGGTTGTTTTTTTTTAAAAAAGAGTCATATTTATTCTCCAGGGAATAATAAATAACAGTTAAATATCAACGCACCAGCAACAGGTGCAGCCAAACATCTCCGCGCCGGCAGGCGAGAGACATTCACGCTGCCGCTGCCCTAAATATTGAGAGCCTCGCGGCCGGTTTGGGGGAAAAACCCCCACACTCAGCTGCTGCGTCCCAAGAACCATGAATAAGTTACAGGCAATAAATACAAACTGGGGCCCAGTGCTTCTGAGGGGAGCGTTTACAGGGATCATTAAGAATGACAAACCTGAGCGCGTCCCTTTCAGCGCTTTGCAGGACCCCAAGAGTTGATCCTCCGCGGGTGTCGATCAGCAAAGCGGCGCTGATTGACACCAGTGGAGGAGGCGGACCCGAGTCACTGATCAGCATCAGAACCATCCCCTCAAAGGCCAGCTGGGTCCAGATTTGCTCCCTCCCGTTACATGCCCCGACGAGCACATGGTGCTGGACCAGGCCATGACGGGGTCCTGGGGATTCGAACCACCGGAGCTGGGTCATTTCGCTCAGTGCTCGGCCGGGCTACGGGCACTCGGTAATTGCATTGCAGACTGCTGCCTGGAGGAGGCGCTGGTTCTCCGCCTTGCTCTGAGGCCACGGGAACTTCAGGTGCGGGAGGGAGGAGAGCCCAGGTGGGGAGCGGGTACGAGGGCCCCCCCCCCCCCCGATTTGTTATACGGCTCTTTTCCCAGCCCATTTCCAGTCGGCTGGGGATGGGGGCACGCGCTCCAAGGCACCAGCCCCTCCTTTCCTTGACTCTGATCTGGGGCCAGCCCGCTGGGACGGGGCCCGGCACCCCACGAGGGGGATGGGGGGCTCGGCCGCCCCCGGCGCTGGAGGTTCTGTCTCCGCCCGCGTTAGCGGCTCACAAACTGCAGGTTGATGTCCTTCTCGGGCACCAGGAGGGTGCGGGTCATGGGCCCGACCGGGCCCCCCTCCGGCTCCGGCTTCACCTCAAAGTGCATCAGGATCTGGCAGGAGAGAGGGGGGCGGGTTAGCACCAGCTGCGCCAAGGCGGCCGGGAGGGGAGGGGAGTATGCAGCGGGCCGGGCAGGAGTGCACAGGGGTGGTGGGAGAGGGAGCGATTGGCCTGGTAGGAATACAGTGGGGGGCAGGGTGGGGGGGCTATGGGCCTGGTAGGAATGCAGTGGGGGGCGGGGTGGGGGGCTATGGGCCTGGTAGGAATGCAGTGGGGGAGGGGAGTTATGGGGCTGGTTCCCATGCAATGAGGGGGACTATGGGGCTGGTTCCCATGCAGTGGGGAGGACTATGGGCCTGATTCCCATGCAGTGGGGGATGGGGCTATGGGGCTGGTACCAATGCAATGAGGGGGATTATGGGACTGGTTCCAATGCAGAGGTGGGGGGGCTATGGGGCTGGTACCAATGAATTGGGGAAGGGGGGCAATGGGCCTGGTTCCCATGCAGTGGGGGGGGGGCTATGGGGCTGGTACCAATGCAATGAAGGGAATTATGGGGCTAGTACCAATGCAGTGGGAGAGGGGGACTATGGGGCTGTTTCCAATGCAGTGGGGGATGGGGCTATGGGGCTGGTACCGATGCAGTGGGAGAGGGGGACTATGGGGCCGGTTCCAATGCAGTGGGGGGGGGGCGCTATGGGGCTGATACCGATGCAATGAAGGGAATTATGGGGCTGGTACTGATGCAATGAGGGGGACTATGGGGCTGGTATCGATGCAGTGTGGGGGATGCATTTTAAACAGGAATTAAGAGCTCCCCTTCCCCTCCCCCCGCCCCCCGGCCCCACATTTTGCCGCCGCGCCGCTCGGGCCGGCCTCGGCCCCAGCACTCACCCGGGCCAGCGCCAGGTGCACCTCCAGCTCGGCGATGCGCCTCCCGACGCAGCTGCGCTTGCCGACGCCGAAGGGGATGGAGGCGTAGGGGTGGTGGGCGGCGTCCTTCTGCAGCCAGCGCTCCGGCTTGAAGCAGTCGGGCTCGGGGAAGAAGCGGGCGTCCCGGGAGGTGGCGTAGTGGCACAGTGTGATCAGGGTCTGCGGGGGGCCGGGGGGGGCGGAGAGGGAGAGGCGGCGGGGTGAGACATGGGCACCTTGCCACACGAGCCGGGGGGGGGGAAGACACCCCCACCCCAAGGAGAAATCCCCTGAGCTACAAACTGCCTCCCGCTAAGGCAACGGCGGGGGGGGCAGTCTCAGCTGGGGAGGAGATGCCCCCCCACCCCCGCTTCCAGCTCAGCCCCCCTCCCACCCCGTTAGCCAGGCAGGGGTCGGCCCCACTCACCTTCCTGGGGATGAGATATTCTCCCACTTGGATGTCTCGGTCTGAGACGACACGGGCGTTGCCGGGGATCACCGGGTACAACCTGCCGGGGGGAGAAGGGGACACGGCCAGAGGTGAGTCAGGAGCCGTGATCCAGTCTCGTGCTGCGGCCGGCCGGCCGCGGGTTCGCGCCCCGCACCCGGGCTCGGGCTCATCCCCCGCTGCTCCGTCCCCACTCCAGGCACTAGCCTCCCAGCTCTGGGGGCTGAGCTCCGGGGGGGGGGGGGGGGACGGGTGAACCCGGGGATCCCAGCACCCCAAGCTCCCTCCACACCCCCTGGGCGAGAGAGCAGAGCCAGCTCCTAGCGGCGCTCACCTCAGCGCTTCCTTCATCACCGCCTTCAGCAGGGGCATCTGGGCCACGTCGGCGGCCGACGGGACGGCGCCGCCTTTCATCACCCCGGTGATCTCCTCGTGCAGCGCCGCCTGCACCCGGGGGTGACGGGACAGTTCGTACAGGCTCCAGGACAGGGTGCTGGAGATCTGCCGGGGCAGAGGAGAAAGGGAGGGTTAGGAAGAGGCTGGATCCCTGCCGTTGGTGCCGGAGGGGAAAAGGGGGCGCCCCTGGCTGGGATCCATCTACGCTCTGGGTGCCGGAACCACGGCCCCCATACCAGTTCTCCGGGGATTCGATCCCCGTTGCCTTCCTGCTCCGACTGCCCCGGGCCCGCGCGCCAGACGTTCCCACGGTGCTTACTGTGTCCACCCCGGCCAGCAGCAGCTCGGTCACGTTGCCGTAGATGGATTTCATGGAGAGCTTCTCCTGGGCGAGGTAGTAAGTGAGGTATTTGCCTTCCACCGCCTCCCCCCGCGAGACTTTCTCTGCCACCTCGGTCATTCGCTTGTCGATGTGGCCCTTGGCTGGAAGAGAACGGACACAGGTCAGCCCCACCGCCCGGGCTCGAGAGCTTCCGCCCCACTTCCCCGGCTTCCTAACGGAACCCGCGCTAGGCGGGGCTTCTTCGGAGGAACCCAAGGGATTCCGGTGCCCAAAGCCCACCAAAAATCAATGGTGGGCCTCTAATTCCCGGAGGCGCTTTTGAAAATCCCCAGGTCTTAATTGCCCCCGGTTCAACCGCGGTTTATCGGTGGCGGGGTTAATTCCGGTTTAATTGCTAATGCTAACGCTAACATCCTGAGCGACGACCGATTCGCCGCAGGGCATGGAATCTCTTTGCCGTTGCCCCCACCCCCCGATCTTTGCTCCAGATCTACTGCCCGGATTCCTGCCCCCGGGGAAATGAGCCTGACGTTCTGGCAGGGAGCTGGGCCCGGGCCCGCACCCACCCACCCGAGCCGCCAACCCAGGCCGCCCGGCCCCGGCAGCGCTCACCGAACGCGAACATGTAGTCCCAAGACTCGCAGAAGGTCTTCCAGGGCTTGGGGAAGATGTGGTGGAGGAACTTGGGCATGGCCATGGTGAGCAGCGTCATGACGAACATGCGGTTGACGGAGCGGATGAAGGTCTCCGTCTCCTTGGGCACCTCAGGCTCCAGGCAGCCGATGCGGGATTCGAAGAGCACAGAGGAGATGCCTAAAGAAACGAACCCGGAGAGAGTCAGAGACATGAGGCCCCGGGGGCAGGGAGTCTCTGGGGCGGGGGGAGGGTCTCAGGTAGATCCGTCTCCGATCTCTGCGCAGAACGTGCCTCACCCTTCGCAGGGGCCCCACCCCCGGCACCGTCCCCGACACGCACCTTCCAGGCCGAATTTGTAGAACTCGCCCGCCACGTCCTTGACCACGTGCTGCTCATGGCGGCTCCGCTGGTGCTGCAGCCGGCGGATGAGGTCGCCGACCACGCTGTTCAGGGTCCCCGTGTAGGACTCCACCTCCTTGGGCTTCAGCATGTGTTTGCCCAGGATGCTGCGGATCTTCTGCCACTCCTCGCCTTCCCTGGTGGGGCCAGAGAGACCCGGTTACCCCCGCAGGAAAGCAGGGTTCCAGGGCCGGTCCGCCCACGCCACCCCCGGGGCTAATCTCCGCCCCGGACGGCACCCCAACCCACCAGTGCTGGGGAAGCTAAGGGGAGCCGACATCGCTCTGACGCGGTGCGGCCTCGAGTCAGTTCCCGCGGAGGTCAAGCCAGCACCAAGCCCATCTGCGGGGCCGGGAAAGCGGCACCCTTGGCTAGCCCAGGGGCCTGCCCGCCCCCTGCCAGTCACTCACCACCCCCGCGCCTCTGCGCTGAGTGAGCCGGCCCCGCTGATGAGAAACCTGAGTCACACCGCTGACTCACGGCCCAACACGATCCTCTCGCCCAACTCATGCCTCTGCCTGGGCTTGCGCAAAGCCTTAGCTCATGGGGGACGGGCTTCCGGGCCAGGACCTGCCGGGTCCCGCGGAGACGGCGTCAGGCCGCGGGGACGGGGGAGCACTTCCCCCCGGCCTGGAAGGAGCCGGATCCCACTTGGCACAGAGCCACTGAGGGAAGAGTCGGCAAATGTGCTGGATGGACACCCCCCCCCGCCACCCAGGAGAGGGGGTGACCCCCATAATCTCCCCATTTCGGGCTCTTTCTTGGCTCCTTTCCCACCTGGCACTGGTGGGCGAGCAGCAGGCAGAGAGACGTCTGTTTTTCTGCTAAACTCCACTTTGTTTGGTCCCCGCGCCCTCCCTCGCCTCTTGTCCTGTCTGACACCTGCCACGGGAGCGCTCTGGTTTGCTACTTGTCTGTACGGCCCCGGATCCAGGAGTGGGGCTCCTAGGTGCTACCCAGAACCCAGATATTTGAGGGGGGGTGGGCATTTTCAGGGAGTCAATGGGATTTGAGCCCCTAACTCCCTTGGGCAACATCCAAGCCTTAAATAGCAGTGTCTTTTGCAGCGGATCATGGCGTTGCCTGGTGTCTCCGGGACCCTAGGATGTTCCCTGCAGCCTCCCCACCCGGCGTGACCCCCACGCCTGCGTCGTAGCGGACTTACGCCGTGAGCAGCCCGTACGCATGGCCGCGGCACACCCGGTAGTCCTTCCAGGAGGACAGGTCGGAGCGGATGGGGTGCTTGCCTTCTTGCCTCAGCACCTGTTCGATCAGGCTGGGCTCCGCCACGTGGACGGTCAGGATTGGCCCGAAGCTGGCTTTCCACACCGGCCCGTATTTGGCTTTTCCTTCGATCTAGGAGAGAAGAGGAGACAATTCGTCAAGCAGGCCCTGGTGCCACGAGAAACTGCTGCCGGGGGAGGCCAGCCACCCCTCCCCATCTCACTTGGACCCCAGTTGGTCAGCTCCTTCGCTGGGGTCTCGTCACCAGCTGGGCCGGGCACGGAAGCCAAAGGCAGACCTGGTTAGAACCAGGCTGTCCTTGCAGGGTGGTTCACAGGTCAGTAACGAGAACATGTGGGCGCTTTAAGGGCAGGGTGGACAGAGCCAGGAGACAATGGTGCATTATAGGGATCTATGCCCCTGCCATCTGCAGCCTACACACCCAGCTCCATCCTGCACCCCCGCCTGCTAGCCTCTGGGATGGATCATTCCCTAACTGACTCCAATGAAACTACTTTGTGTTTATCTGCAGCTCAACCTGGGGAAGCCGGGCTTCCAGGGATGGGGACCTTACAGGAACGTCAGGGCAGACGTGGTCAGAAATCGAGACCGGAGAAGGTCAATGATCTCCCAGCTAGACTCTGCCCCTCTCCCCGCCGTTATTCAGCGCTCCCCTTCCCCTCCAGCCCAGCCACGGATTCGTTCCCCTGTGCCCGCAGGGCAGAGAGGGAAAGTTGAGAGGGAAACGCTGCCTCATTTGCTAGGCATGGAATTAGGGCTGGATGCTGTCAGCGCATGTAATCGAGGATATTGAGTGTCTCTACCCAGGAAGGGGGTTGTGTTACATGGGCGGTGTCTATTGCTGTCTGTCCAACTTCCTCATGCCATGCGCCATGAGAGCGTTGGGCAAACCAAGAGCGGCCGGGGAGCCAGCGTGCGCTTGTCTGTTTAAATAACTGGATTTACAAATATGCCGCGCGGGGTTCAAAGGCAGCTGGAACACCTGCCCAGCACTGAATCGATGCTCTGCCGAAGCCAGTCGCTCCATTCTGTTTTCCACCCCGTTGTTGGCAAATTTAGCTTTTGGGCTGAGGCATTACATGGATTTTGTTGCACCTCACTGCACAAAAACCCACTCCCAGCCCCTTTGGGGTTATGAGCTGGGGTGAGGGGAAGACTAAATATCTTTAGGCTTTAAAAGAAACGGGTTTTGTTTGGTGTTGCATGTGGATAACTCAAAGATCGCAGCTTTCACGTGTATCATTCAGCATGTGGCTCATCTAGGGTGACCAGATGTCCCGATTTTATAGGGCCAGTCCCGATTTTGGGGTCTTTTTCTTATATAGGCTCCTATTACCCTCCACCCCCTGTCCTGATTTTTCACATTTGCTGTCTGGTCATCCCCAGTGGGGAATATTCATTTCGCTCAGTTTGGAAGTGGCTAAAAATTAGCTGCAGTGGACCGTTCGATTACCGTTACTTTTTAAAACCCGTAGATAGTGGCATGCAAGTTTGCAGAGCCACACAAGCAGGAGACATGCGGTCGCAGAGAGGCGAAATAAGGCAATGATTTGCTTTATCCGTTTAACAATTATTCCCACCGTGGTGCATATTCACCATTTTGGGCAGCTTTATGAACGAATCCCAAGAAAGCATTGATTTCTACAGGGATTTTACTCAGACGGTCTGGGGCTGAATAGCACAAATTTGCTCGGTGAATAACGTTTACCCAATGGTAGCAAAAAAAAAACAACCTCCAACAGCAAGAATGTAAAACACACACGGGTCAGAAAATTGATATGACAGATCTCAACGTTAGCCTTGCTACATTGTACATCCTGTGGGTCTTTTAAAAAGCGCAGAAAATGAATTGTGCATAACGTATGCAGCCGAACTGGCAATATGAGATACAATGCTCCCCTTTAGATATTAAAGCCACTATTAAAGGGTGCACTTAATTTACGCTGCAAATGCAATTCACTGTTTCCGCAGCCCAATGAGTAAGAGCCGTGTGGCCCAGAATTAATGTCAACTTACACAGGGTTAGATTAACAAGTGAACGGGTTGATTACAGGTAAACCTATGTTCCGTCAATCGATTTTTGCAACCCTGTTGGGACACATATGGGGTAAAGCCCAAGTTCATGTACACCTTAATTTATGTGCACCTCTGTATACCTATTGTCTCCCTCACTGCAAGTCACACATTGAAATGACACAGACAAGGAACCAAAAATACAACTGTACCGATTTACCGGGACTGCCACCTTTGAACGTCCTGACTCTCACGTGTTTAGGCTGGGATTTATAAACAGGGCTTGAATGTCAATGCATTTTGAGCCTCCAACTCCCATGGACTTAGTTGAAAACCCTGGCTAGACCTTTTTTTATTAAATGCCCAGCCATTTCTGTTGTGGCCATGACGGGAAATTCTCCAGTGGAAGCTGGTAGATTCCAGGCCTTTGGGGAAGCCTGGTGCTAAATCCTAACCCCTATTTGATGATGTTCACCAAAGACAGGACCTATTTAAGGCTCAGCAATTCCACGCCACCCCATACATTAGTTGACCATTTATAGTACAATAGTCTGATGCAGAAAGTAAGACGTCGTGTGCCCAGCAGCAAGGTGGGAAAGTAGCCACAGAGGCAAGCTCCTTACCTGTAGCTCATGCAGCCTGGCCAGACCTCTCTTGCAGAAGAGATCCGTGAAGAAGCCCAGGGCGCTGGGTCCCGGCATGTCCTCCAGGGTCTTGTGGGTCTTGATCACTCTGGCCGGTGCCTTGAAGCCGAGCTCAGCCCAGGTCTCTGGGAAGACCCTGGAGAGCAGGGAAGCCCTGGCCAGCTTGAGGGTCTGAGGCATCCTGGCTCAGGGCAGCTGGAAAGTGGCTGGAGGAAGAAAGCTGAGGAGCAGATGAAGTCCTGTAGCATCTTTCTGGCTTTATTTATAATGGGACACATGGAGCCAGGGAGGCCACGCCCCCTGCATCCTCTTTGCCAATCCCCGACCCCCCCTCCCCCACCCGTACGTGCGTCAGCGTTCTCTTCATTTACATAGGAGCCCAGGCGGCCCAATCAGAACGCGGGCTGGGCTGGGCTGGGAAAAGGGAGCGCCCGAAGCCAGCCGTCTGCTCGCCACGTGGGTTTCCGGCGAAGGGGCAGATGCAGCTGAAGAGGACGGGGGGAAAGATGGGCCCCGGGGGGGTAAGGGAGGGCAGAGAGGGGTACCTGGGGTGGGTACCTCAGGAGGGGAGAGATGGGCAGGGGAAATAGGTACGTGGGGGGCAGAGAGGGGTACCTGGGGTAAATAGGTATGTGGGGGGCAAAGAGGGGTACCTGGGGTAATAGGTACCTGGGGGGCAGAGAGGGGTACCTGGGTAATAGGTACCATGGGGCAGAGAGAGGTACCTGGGGTAATAGGAACTGGGGGGCAGAGATGGGTACCTGGGGTAATAGGAACCTGGGGGGCAGAGAGGGGTACCTGGGGTAATAGGTACCGTGGGGGGCAGAGAGGGGTACCTGGGGTAATAGGTACATGGGGGCAGAGAGGGGTACCTGGGGTAATAGGTACATGGGGGGCAGAGAGGGGTACCTGGGGTAATAGGTACATGGGGGGCAGAGAGGGGTACCTGGGGTAATAGGTACCATGGGGCAGAGAGAGGTACCTGGGGTAATAGGAACTGGGGGGCAGAGATGGGTACCTGGGGTAATAGGAACCTGGGGGGCAGAGAGGGGTACCTGGGGTAATAGGTACCGTGGGGGGCAGAGAGGGGTACCTGGGGTAATAGGTACATGGGGGCAGAGAGGGGTACCTGGGGTAATAGGTACATGGGGGGCAGAGAGGGGTACCTGGGGTAATAGGTACATGGGGGGCAGAGAGGGGTACCTGGGGTAATAGGTACATGGGGGGCAGAGAGGGGTACCTGGGGTAATAGGTACATCAAGGAGTGTTATGGGCGCATACAGGGGGTGAGAGATGGGCTCCTGGAGGGAAAGGAGAGGGGCAGAGATGGGCACCCAGGGAGAGGAGGAGAGCTGAGCATGGAGGGAGACGGGGCATATGGTACGGGGAGGGGGAGATGGGCCACTGGCACCGGGACCTTCCCCCTGCTAGGGAAGAGTAAGGAGTAAAGTGTTAACAGCGAGAGAGAGAAGTTAACGATTGGAACCATTGACCCAGGGTCGCGGTGGATTCTCCATCACAGACAATTTTTTTCAGTCAAGATCAGATGTGTTTTCTAAAAGATCCGCCCTAGGGATTATTCGGGGTGAGGTGGGGGGGAGGGCAGGTCTCTGGCCTGTCCTATCCAGACGAGATGATCGCACCAGGCCTTGGAATTTAGGAATCTATGAATGAAAGTGAACAGGACACAGGGACGGGGCAAGCGGATGACGCACAAAGCAGCCAGCTCCGGGGGGGGGGGGGGGGGGGGGCTGCAAGGCTGGGGGTTAAAAGGCAGAGGGAAGGGCCAATTCATTCACTCTGGTTCAGTGACTGGAGTGGGGCGGGGGCGGGGGGGGCTGCTTTCATAACAGGCCAAAGGACTCAGACCAGTGAACCGAGCCCATGAATGAGCTCAAAGCACAAACGGGCGGGCGTGTTTTACCTTTGTTACAGCTCTGTCGCTCCGCCCCCCAGGCTCCCTGGGGAAGGGAGGGAGCAGCGGCTCCTCCAACAAGGAGCTGCACCCCACAAAAAAGGGGGTACAAAATGTCAGGGGTGGGACTTGCCCCCAGGTAGGGGATTCACTTCTTTCACTCCCTTTCCCACAGAGACTGAGCAGGTGCCTGAACAGCCGAGCGTGTGTGTGCACGAGTACGTGTGTGTGCACGTGGACGTGTCTGTGCGTGAGTGTGCGTGTATGCACGTGCACTGTCCCAAGGTGCACTTTGGAAGCAGGGCTGCTCCATAGACTGGAAGCTCTCTAGGGTAGGAAGGATCTTTTTTCCCCCGTGTCTGTTGTACAGCGCCTTGCACAACGGGGTCCTGGTCTATGAATGAGGTGCCGGGGGTTCAGTCATACAGAGCGCAGGAACGGTCCCAGCCAGCGGAGGACACCTGCCACTGCGGCTTAGTCAAAGGCCAAGGGGACAGCCTGTTGGAAAAGGGGGCTTGACCCCTTTGTTCTGTGCAGGCAGCAAATCGAGATTCCCCCATGGCTCCAGCTGCCATCCCACTGTCGGGAAGTGAGAGGAGTTGGACCAATAACGACGAGGATGGTATTAAAACTCAGGAACACACATGCCTCCTTTAGATGCCAGGAAACGAGCGAGCAGGAGGCCCAGGGCTGGGATGGGTTGTTGCTTGATCCTGGATCGGTGCCCTTCAGCGATAACATGACCACCGAAATCAGAGGGGAGGTGGTCCATGGTGAGGACTCATCCCACCAAGTTATTAGAGCCCTGGGGGGGACTAAGGTCTGGAGCAACATCTGCAATACCAGCATGGACGCGCACAGAAGCAGCTGTGCGGAGCTGACTTGATGTTGAGAGAGCTAATCCGACGGAGTGAGACCTGGCTGCTGCTTTGATCGCTTCACTTCCCGGGCTGGTACCTGCTCTGGCCACAGCTGCCCTCATTGGGAACAGCGACTCGCTATGCCAATGGAAAAACCAGCTGCGCCCACCGGCCTGACACTTGTCTCTGTGCCAGCCCTTTGCCATCAGGCTCTTCCCTTCACAGCGTGACGCGCACGGACGTCGGGCGTGACCCGTTGGACAGGGAACCCAGGGGCAGAGATCACGCCTAGCAGCTGTGCAGAGGAGCTGAACTAACTAAGAGAGCCGAACTTGTCTTTGTATTCAGTTGTGTTCTGTGCACGTCAGGCGCTGACGACAGCCACGGCTGGCGCATGAATTGCAGAGGAAGCCGGTGTTTGAGAAATTACTGCTCAGGGAAGACATCAGCTTGCAGCTTGTCCATCTAGTCCCCCATCCCCAGCCAGGGAGGAGCAACGCCGACCACGGGCTCTTCTGGGTTTTCTCCTCTCTAGGATGGCAGAACCTACAGGCCCCAAGGGATATCAGGGCCCTATGGTTCTGGGTGCCAAACAAATGGCTAAAGAGACAGCCCCTTCCCTCTCAATTGGAATAGGAAAAGACGGGCCAAGGGAATTAGGCGCAGAGAGGGAACAGGGGTCGGTCAAGGTCATGCCGCAGGCCAGTGACGGAGCTACGAAGACAAGCTGTCATGTGCCTGTGGCCACTAGACCACACTGCCATAACTGTCCAAGCCCCTCTTCCCCTGTGAGGGGCATACATCAGCTGGTAGGTAGCAGAGTTCTGTGATCCTTTCATGGGGGGGCAGGGGGAAAAACTAGTCTCCTCTCTTACACCACGACTGTGAACAGCGGCAGGGGGCCAGATCTAATCGCATGGGGCACAGATCAACGGGAACGCTGTTGACATCCTCTGGGCTGTGCCCGTTTTGAGAGCAGAATCCAGCCCCGCACAGGCTGTCAAGGAGACCCCAGTGTATCTGGGCACCCTACGACCCATGCAGCCGCGAGTAACCCAGAGCGGATCGCAGATTACGCAGCACTAGGAGGTTGTGACTTGAATTTGCCAGCTGTGTTTGCCAGCTGTGTTTCTGCAGATGTTCCATTTTTCCCCCTCCCCGCATCTGACGCACAGTGGAAGTTGCAAACCACAGCAAAAGCAATTCATTCTAGAACGCTTGCCCCAGCTGAGAGCCCGGCTTTGCTGAGGACTTACATCTGCTGAGACAGGACATGACAGCCAGGGCGGGATTAAGGCCGAGGTGCTATAAACCTGGTCCGATGGCACGGAGTCACGTGATGAGATCAGACACTCAGCTCTTGTTCAAAAATAAAAATCAGGTTTCTAGCCCTCACGGAAGCAAACGAAAAGCTCAAAAACCTGATCCGAGGGCAACTGATGCCTGCCTGAGAGCTTGTCTACATGTGAACGGTTACAACAGCACAGAATAGAATATCAGGGTTGGAAGGGACCTTAGGAGGTCATCTAGTCCAAGCCCCTGCTCAGAGCAGGACCAATCCCCAATTTTTTTGCCCCAGCTCCCTAAATGGCCCCCTCAAGGATTGAACTTGCAACCCTGGGTTTGGCAGGCCAATGCTCAAACCACTGAGCTATTCCTCCCTCCTGCTGCCATAGCTGCAGTACTTCAGTGTAGACACTACCTGTGCCAACGAGGGGGTTCTCCCGTCACCTCCCGGAGAGGTGATAACTAGGTCAACAGAAGAATTCTTCCATCAACCTAGCGGTGTCCTTAGGTCCATTTAACTCCGCCACTTAGGCATGTGGATTTTTCACACCCCTGAGTGATGTGGTAATGCCGACTTCATTTTCTTGTGTAGACCAGGCTCCACCAACCAGCACCTCTCGCTTGCCTGAGTCTGCAGAGAGCCTGAAACAATAGTCCCAGGAAGTGGGAATTGCCCCCCTCGTCTTAATACTGAAACCCACCGCCATACAGAGGGGTACTGCCACAGCTTGGGGGCGGGGCTGTGAGGGACCCTATGAAGGAGGTGGCTAGGGCCCCAGCAGACAGCAAAACCAGCATTATGGAATTAAACGGAAAAGCATCCACCTGGTGAGGATCCAGCACTCTAGGCCCCGATTCTCCCCTGGTGGAGTTGTGTCCATCAGTGCAAAGGGGGGGCGGAGGAGACACCATGGCTTGTCCAACAGCAATAGCTATTCTGCTTTACATTCACACCTCCCTTAATCTGAGGCCACTTTCCAGTGCAGACACCGCTAAACCAGAATGAGAAAAACTCACCCCCGTTTTGCACGGGTGTAAGAGCTGCCCAAGCGACAGTGAAGCATCCGACCTTTTGTAACAGGCTTCGTTAGATGGCCAGTGATGTTGGGTGCCCAACTTGACAGCCATTGGGCTGATTTCCCAAAGGGTTAATTCCACCCCCTCAATAAGTTGCCCCTTCCCACAGCGCTGACTTTGTGACCAATCACCCCCCCGAGCCCCGACGGCGACAACCGGCCAGCGGGCTGGCTGAGCCGCATGGCTCCACACGTGCGTCTCGTCTCCGCTCCGAGTCCATCTCTCTTCAAGGCTGCATTCCCCTTCCTCCCCCCCATTCAACGCCAGGAAAACGCATCTGAAACCCCGACCCAGAGCGAGCCGCCCAAGGGCACTTGACATGAGGCGGCGCGGGGAGCCGGGCCGAGTCCAGGCAGCGAGTCCCTCTTACCGCACCAGCATTGTCCCCGGGCACAATAGAAAGTATTTCTATAGCTCTTCCATTACTGGTGCTCTCAGTCCCGGCCCGCTCCGTTCCCTGCTTTCCATTAAGGGATATTTCTTAACGTTAACCCTTTGGGGTGCGCTGGGGAGTTGGCAGCTCCAGAGACACTTGGTCTGCTCCTTAGCAGCCCACGCTGGCGGTTCCTTGGCATCTGGCCGGGGGCCCCCCACGCCAGGCGCTGGGTTGCTTCTCATTCAGGCGCCTAATGCAAGGGGAGGTGGCCCAGGGGTGCAGCCCCCTGGGACCACATTCGGGAAGCACCAGGCCAGGCAGAGCCAATCGGGGCCACGTCCCTTTTGGGGCAATGCTCCGTGACCTTCTGAGCTGCAATCGTGGACTCCCCCTTCCACCCAATTGGCGGCTGATCATTCCCCCCTACCCCTTCCAGAGCAATGGCCCCTCACCACATCCCCAGATCTGCAGGGGCCTAAGCGCTTCCAGGCCATGGTTTGCCGGTAGGCCAAGAGCAAGACGGCTCCCATCCTCTTCCCCAGCCTTTCCCCCCAGAGCAGCCAAGCACCATGTGTGGCAAGGAGCCGGGCGCTAGCACGGGGAAGAGCCCAGCACAGGCCCACGGGGCGGCTCCACGGGCAGCCTACAGCGGCCCCACGCTTGGCCTCTCCAGGGCGCCCAAGGCCGAGTCTCCCGTTCCCCTGAAAGGAACCTGCCCTCTGGAGCCACTTCCATTTGATGAGAAGCTGCTGAGATCCTTGTGTCCCCGTCCACCCCGCCGCCGCAGGGGGATAATCGGTTCCACGAGCGAGGCTGGGGAGGCAAATTTTCACCCACTTTGCAGAACTAAGGAGCAACCGTCCGGCTGCCTGGGAATCTGACCCCCTGCCCTCAGCTCGACTGGGCCCCTGCCGACCAACACCCAAGGGAAATTACACCAGTGACTCAGGCTTGGGGGCAGATGTCGCTCACTGCATTCTCCAGTCACTGAAAGCCTCAAACCACCAACGCTCTGGATTCCCACCCAGCCCCGCAGAAAGCGGGGGACTTTCCAGCCACTTTGTCCCCTCCCCATCCAAGCGGGGGGAGGGGAATGGCAGGAAAGGGGCGGGTCTAGCATCTTTGGAAGGGAAGCTCCCCTTTTGCAGGGCTCTGGGGGTTCCACCCCCTATGAAGTCAAGTCACGGGAAGCAGGGTAGGGGGTTTCACATCTGCCTAGGCTCCAGGTAGATGCCAGCCTGCACCTTTCATGATCCCCCCCAATCCCCACCCCAGATAACAGCAGCTCCCCCCAGGCCTCTAGTTGAGTCATCCCAGGAAGCCATGCGCCCCATACTCAGCCAGCTGGGGGGTAGGGGAACGAACACCCTGCGGCCAGCCCAGCTCCACTCTCCCAAGCCTCTCCGTTGGGGGAGGCCAACACAGTGACCCCCGGGGACACGCCCTGGCTGCTCTGCCGCTTACTCATTCCCGGGGAAGCAGGGCCTCCCCCAGCTGAGCCGACTGCCCAGGCCGGAGCAGGGTCGGAGGGATGAGGCAGAGCCTTGTTCCCAGACCCAGGAGCTCATGAGACGAGGAATTCATCTTTCCCTGCGTTAGGCAACAGCTCGCTCAGTTTCAGTATTTATCAGGCTGATTGCTGGAAGGCTCCTGGCTGGGAAGTTCCAGGCACCACCCCTGCCCGGCCCACCTTCCCGGCCAGATCCTTCCTTGGGAATTACCCAACTTGCAACACAGGACGACGCTCATTGCACAGGCAACAACAATGGAATTCACCCCCCTAGGGACCACAACCCAGATCTCCTCCCCCGCCCCACCAGGGTCCTGCAGCCCATGGCTAGAGGTGCCAAAACTGCAGCCATGGGAGGACTCGGTGGCTAGCAACCAGGGCGGGCATGATGCTCTGGGGCAGGCAAAACGAGAGGCCGTATCAGCCAGCAGGGAGGTGAAGCACAGACAGACTGGACAAAGTACTGGTTCTGGGGTGGGGAGGAGAAAACAGCAGCCAGTACCGCCCGTGGGGCATGCAGGGGGAAGATCTACAAGAGCTGGACTGTCACAGGGTTTAATGGCCCTTTAAAAGCAGGTGGGTTCAGCCCGACCTGGGGCGTGTTATCACACCCAAGTGATGGACCTGGACCTGGGCCTGCAGCTGGGTCAGCTAGCCAAGGTCACTCCATCGTAGCCTGGGGAGTGGGACCTCCTACTCCACCAGCGCGGGCAAAAATAAGGGGTGGCTCTCTGGGGACACCCCCACCCCAGGAAAGACCTGCTCGCTGCACCCTTTGGGGAACCACGTTTCAACCCCGTGTTGGCAGGGTGTACATTTGACCCACACAAGGGGGTGGGACAGTTAGAAAACCCCAGGAGCGTGGAAACTGAGGCAGGGGCCAATGAGGTAAGGCCCTGTCACAGGTTTGGCTGATGGTAATAGCAGGGCCTAGACTGAGAGCAGGAGGCCCCCGTGCTAGGTGCTGTACGTGCATAACAAAGACAGTCCTTGCCCCTAAAAGAACCTAGTCTAAGCAAGAGGAGGCCCCAGTGGGCTTCTCCATCTCCATAGTGGTTGGCTGCGCTAGGATCCCCTGATGGATTAAGCTCGTGTCCCCCTCTCATAGCAGGGAGTATCAGACCGTCCCGTCACACAGCTCCCCGGCAGGGCTCAGGGGACACCGGCAGGGCTCTACAACGGTCTCACCTGGCAGGAGACTAAAGGCGGCAAATCACCATTAGCACTCAGCTGGGACGGTTCCCCTCACCCGCTGCCCTGGGCTGGAGGAGATGCCCAGTGAACAGGCGGCACTGCAGACGGAGCCCTGGCTGGGACCAGGCACAGCCGCGGCCCTGGGTCACGCGGCTCAAGGAGCAGCCAGGTTGCAGGACAGGAACAGGGTGAGCCCGCAGGGTTGACACCTAGTGCCACTTCCAAGGTCGGGCCTGGGCGACAAACCCCTCTTTACCGCTAGATCCCTGGCGGGAGCCGGGGACACCAGCCCACCACCCCACAGCGACCCACAGAGAGTCCAGCCAGAGCTGTGAGCTCCCGTTTTATTCAGAAATCGAGGGTGAGTGAAGCTGCAGCCCGCCCCTGCCTGGCGCAGTCTCAGAGGTAAAAGCAACAGCTCCGGGAGCTCGCGGGCAGCAGCAGGCAGAAGGACACTCCTTCTGCATGTCTCATTAGGAGAGGCACCAGCCTCCCCGTATTCACGACCTCGAGGGCTGCCGCGGGCGTCGTGCTCCAGGACAGGCGACCAGCCCGTCTGCCCCGACAGCACCAGGTGAGGGGCGGCAGAGGCCTCCCCGGAACGCTGCGCGACGTGGTCCGTGACGATCCGTCTCTCGGGTCCACAGTCACGTGTCCGGAGCCCCCCGGCGCTGCTCTGCGCCCGGCCCCCCCGGCAGGGCTTCGTCTTCGATGCGCCGGAAGACGGCAGGGAAGGTCTGGCCGCTGTTCCGTTGGACCTTCTTTCCCTCCTCGGTGGAGGTCCCCAGGCGCCCCACAATGGGATCGCTGCCCTGGTGGAGAAAGGGCGGTTACTGCGTGAGCGGCCGACCGGCCGATGCCTCCCCTTCCCCAGGGGACTCCATCAGCCTGGCTCATCTCCAGCGTAACGGGCACACAGTCCAGCTGCTTCCATCACACCCGGCCCCAGTCCCTGCAGGTGGGCAGTTCCCTGTCCCTGCAGGGAGATTAGACCCAAGTAGGCATCAAACCGTGTGAGCCAACAGTGATTGACCCTGCCTGGCTCTGTGTTGGGGGCAGTCGGTCGATCCACTGTCGGGCGGGACCCCATCGGGCAGGACCCCACCCAGTAGGCCAAGCACGGTCCATATAGCCCAGCCGAACGGCAGCAAGGGATGCTGGCTGGGTCCTGAAATCCAGCGTCTCCTAGTCAAGTCCATCGCCGGGGGCTCCCTAGCAACAGGACAGACGCAGGTGGGCGCCCTAGCAACAGCACCCTCCCCTCCCCCGCACAACCCTGCAATAAGCAGCCCGTGTGTGAACATGAAAAGAGAGAAGAGGTTTTGCTGTGGGCCCAGGTTTCACTTTCCAGCTTCTGCGGGCTTCTTGGAAACCTCAGGACAAGGGAAGAACCTTTCTCAGACTGAGGAACCTTCCCGGCGCCCGCAACCCCTCACCCTTACCAAGTCCTCCAAGGGCACCTGGACGAAGAGCGGGTGCCCGCTGAAGTGCCCGACCATCCACTGGTGCACCTCTTCCACGTCGGTGATGGTGTACACCAGGCCCTGCGCGGGAGGGAGCAGCCTGAGGACCCAGCCCAGCAAAGAGGGGATGTGGAGGGGCCACTGGACACGTAGGCAGGGTCGGGGGGTCAGTCGCCCCACCCCCAGCCACGCGGCAGTAAAACCCGAGAACCCAAACGGCTCATGCCATAGAAGGAAATTTTCCACGATCACCAAAACCTCAGGGCCCCGATGCGGGAGGGGGGGTAATCTCCGCTCCGAGCAGCTTGCGGCCAAGGGACTTCGCCCTAACTATGTGAGGTGCCAGCTCTAATTAGCCAAGGCAATTATGCTCTCATGAATAATTCATGAGGCGGCTTCCTCACCTCCCCGCCCCCGTCCCCCCCGGGCTTGCCAATTTTGGCGGGACGTATTCCTGGGTGTTTCATTGTACGACATCGCCATCTATTACAGACCCATCTTTCGTTCCTAGAGACTCCGGGACACTCACGGAGCCCTGCCCCCGGGGTCTACACCATGGGGAGATGTTAGCGGATTTGCCTGTGACTCACGCAGCCGGGATGGGTGGGGCCAACGCCTATTCATCGCCCTGATTTGATCTGCTGGTTACCCTCCCACGGTGACGGCACAGGAAGGAGCAGATGTGTTGCCCGAGGCGGCTAAGTCATGAGCGGGCTGGTGGGAGCTGCCGAGGGCAGGCACCGCACCGGGCTCGCTCTGCCAACAGGAAGCCCTCCCAGCACAGCTCTGCAGGAAGCAGGGCAAAGGCCAATCCTTCCGTGCTGGGACCCATGCAGTAAGTGGGGCTTACTCACCATACCCTTGGGGCACAGCTGGGTTGGACAGAAACCTACAAACTCTGTTGGTTGAGGACAGAATCTCCCTGCCTGCTGAGCTGGGGTTAAATCCCATCCAGGGCCCCACGGAGCCCTAGGAAATCATCAGTGAGACGGCCCAGAGGTCTGCGTTCAGCATGTTCCAGGAAACTGGTGCAGCATCTCTGACCCTTGCAATAAACTGGACCCCTGTCCCCACCCTGCTTGTTAATTTAGGAACAATGCAAACCCTTTTTTTGGGGGGGGAGAGAGGGGTTAAACCCCCTTGCGGGGGAAGGGGCCTCTTTCCCTAGCCAGAGAGGCATCCCCTCACCGGAGATCCCACGCCAGCCTCAGCCCCGCCCGCGACCGATCCCAACTCACCCCGACACGCAGGACATAGGCGTATTCAGCCAGCAGCGTGGAGCTGATGATCCGCCACTTGTGCTTAGTCTTCTTGAAGTGCGGGTCCGGGAAGAGGAAGAACATCTTGGCCAGCTGCAGACATAGGGGGCAACCCCGGGAGGGGGGAAGACGGTGAGCCCTACGAGTCACCGTAGCCAGCAGCGCCAACCCCTCCTTGCCCCGTTGGGATCACCATGGCCACAGATGCAGCCTCTGGCTGACCGGCCCCATCGTCCTGGGACCGTTAACCCTATCAGTACTGCAGCTATCAGAGCAACCTCCTCACCCTTCCCTCCCCAGGCAGGAGGGGGTATCACTGTAGTTACGGGAGCGGTCCCCAGCCAGCGTCAGTGTCTCCGGGACCGATTCAGGATAGGGGTTTTTCCCCCCCACTGAGTTACAGGTTGTTTAAAGCACATTCAGGGTTGGGGTTTCCTCTTTTCAAGTGGGAAACTAAAGGCCCCTCACCTGCCCCTTGTGGAAGAAGTTGGGCAGGTGCTTCATGGCATTGCTGCGGACACAGGCGATGTTCTGGTACTGCCCAGGATGGGATGCTCTCAGAGACTGGATGCGGTCGCGGACGTAATCCGAGACCTTCACTCGGATCTCCAGGCCCAGCATTAAGGTGTTGGGGAAGAGGGGAGACAACTCGACTGTAAAAGATGAAAGAGGAATTACCATGTGCTCTCAGGGCGGAGCCATGGGCAACTGTTCAGAACAATCCATTCCAGAGCTGCTACCTGGGGCCAACTCACCTCCCTCCCAAGACGGGAACTAGGGTATCAGAAAGGTCATTCCCACTTGCCCGGGGAGAGGCAGTGGCAGCAGCCTGGGGCGGAGAGCAACATCTTGCCACCTTTCAGGACTGCAACCCTCGCTCATCACAGCATGCTAAGCTTAACCACAGCAGCAGTTATGGGTACAGCTGCTTCTGCACCACAGAATCTATAGAGACACCAGGGTGAGACAGCCCAGGTCACTAGCTCTCCCCTGATCCACACCACCGACAGTGTAATCTGTTTCCGAATTCCCACATTGGGTCTGGGCTCTGCGCAGAGCAGATCAAAGAGCCAATCCTACTGGTGAGTCAGCGCTAGGCCTCAGCTAAGCACGCATAGTTCCACACCACGTACTTTGGGACACGTGGCTGTCAACAGACAGCGAGAGACGTGCCCGAGATGCTCTCTGGATTCACAGCATGAAGTCAGGCATGGACCCAAATCTGGAGGAGGAAGAGGCTTCCCTCAGCAAACCCGCACCCCCCCTCAGGACCATCCCTCTGCGGCAGCCTCGACCACACCTGCCCATCTAGAACCTGCTGCATCCAGACCGACGGAAAAGCATCGCTGGGAATTTACCCAACAAGCCCCCATAACCGCAGCCAATATCAGCGAATTCGACTAGCGCCGCGGGCTTCGCTCTCTCCTCGGAGTCCTTCGGGTCATCATGACGGTCATCTTTGGTCAACGGGGCGAAGAACTCAGGGTAGTGCTCAGCCCAGTTCATTTCCTCGGGTTTCGTGGGACTAAAAGAGAGGGGCAGGGACAGAGCTGGATTAAAAGAGAGGACAGGAAAGCAGCTACTGGATTGGTGAAGGGATTTAAGCTGTGCAATCACTTCCCAATGGGCTAAAAACATATCCTTGCTTGGACCATTTCAAGCTGGACAAGCACCCAAAGGTTTCAGGGACCAATCCTGCCCCCAGGGAATGAGTCAGGTGGAGCCTAATCTAACTTGGCGTTAGATGGTGTTTCTCCACCCAACTGTCCCAATTCCTCTCTGGATTATGAGCTCTTTGAGCAGGGACTGTCTCTTCCTCTGCACATAAAAGAGGCGCTTCAGGAAGTAACAAATCAACAGCGTTTTCTTAAACACTCCGAAAGACGTATGCAAGCATACTAACGCGCGGACATCACCAGCAACCTCTAAGGAGTCCTCCCAAGTAGGCTTTAAATGCGTATTGTTGGAACAAGACAGTCAATAAAGGCATGTCAGGTCATCACTTGGAAGGCTTTGCACTAGAAGCGAAGACTGCTTATGCGGGCAAAACTGCACTCTTGCTGATAGAGCTTATTTCAGCCTCCCCGAGCGAGACAAGCAACACCGATAAAAGCAGGATTTTGTCTGTGTAATGACATTCATGCTTTTACTGGACAGCTGTCGGTCAAAAAAAAAAATAAAAAAATCACAGCTCCTCACACGCACCCCAGTGAGGGACACAGTGTTCTGGCACAAGCTTGGGTAGGGTTGACCTAGCCTCAGTGTAACCTTTTAAACACATGCTACCCTAGGCACCGCTTCAGTTCCACCAGCGAGTACCTGACGGGAGCATTCCCTGCCTACGCAGATTTATAAAATATCAGCTAAGGCGGGTCCTTGCACATCCTAGTCAAGACAACCCCAGCTGGGTCAGGCCACTTGCACTCTGGCAAACACTTCACCCGCGCTGGAAGACGCACGGATTTGGAAGCGGCTCATCTCGTCTCTCCCATTGAATATTTATGTTGGTCCCTTTGGGAGCTGGGAGAGAAGGATTACTTCCCCAGGGTTGGGGGGGAGGGGGGGCTGCTTGGATACATGAGGGGTTCGCTCCCGGCTCAGGGGGTCTCCCACAAGGGGGGGGGGGGGGCTCAGAGGGGCGCTTAGAAGACAGGGAGCTCAGGACGCCCCCCCCACCTCTCGGGATGAGATCAGGGGCTTCCCTGAATACGGGATGGGGGACCCCAAAATGGGAGGGGGGCAGGATGAAGGGGGCTCCCTGGGGCATATGGGGTTCAATGGGGCGGGTAGTCAGGGGGATCCGGGGATGGGGGTCAGAGGAATTGGGGGGCTCCCCGGGGGGTCTCAGGGGCTCCCCCCACTCACTAGCGCAGCGTGTGATCCGCCAGGGGGTTGGAGTGAGCCCGCTGCCGGTAGAAGCGCTTCTGGGGCGGGGCCCCCGCCATGGCGCCCCCGAGACCCCGCGCCGGGGCCCGCGACCCACGCGGAGCCCGCGCGGCGCGGCCACAGCTGGAGTCGCGGGAACCAAACGTCACAGGAAACGCGCCGCCGCCGCCGCCAGCGCGCGCGCGCCTGGTTTAAAGGGCCCGCCGCAGCCTCGGCCCCCCGCCCAGCCAGGCCTTGGCCATCCGGGCAGGGGTCACCTGCCCTCTGCCCAGCCCCGCCCAGTGACCCCGCAGCCCCACCCCAGCCCCGCCCACTGACCCCCCCAACCCCATCCTACTGAACCAACCCCAGCCCCCGCCCACTTACCTCCATTCCACTGACCCCCCCAGCCCCGCCCACTGACCCCCCAACCCCCATCCTAGTGACCCCCAGCCCCGCCCACTGACCTCCATCCTCCATCCCACTGACCCCCCAAATCCCATCCTACTGCCCCCAGCCCCACCCCACTGACACCCCAACCCCCACCCTACTGATCCCCAGCCCCGCCCACTGACCCCCCAACCCCCATCCTAGTGACCCCCAGCCCCGCCCACTGACCTCCATCCTCCATCCCACTGACCCCCCAACCCCACCCCACTGACCCCCCAACCCCCATCCTACTGCCCCCAGCCCCGCCCACTGACCCCCCAACCCCCATCCTAGTGACCCCCAGCCCCGCCCACTGACCTCCATCCTCCATCCCACTGACCCCCCAACCCCACCCCACTGACCCCCCAACCCCCATCCTACTGCCCCCAGCCCCGCCCACTGACCCCCCAACCCCCATCCTAGTGACCCCCAGCCCCGCCCACTGACCTCCATCCTCCATCCCACTGACCCCCCAACCCCACCCCACTGACCCCCCAACCCCCATCCTACTGCCCCCAGCCCCGCCCACTGACCCCCCAACCCCCATCCTAGTGACCCCCAGCCCCGCCCACTGACCTCCATCCTCCATCCCACTGACCCCCCAAATCCCATCCTACTGCCCCCAGCCCCACCCCACTGACACCCCAACCCCCACCCTACTGATCCCCAGCCCCGCCCACTGACCCCCCAACCTCCATCCCACTGACCCCCCAAATCCCATCCTACTGACCCCCAGCCCCACCCCACTGACGCCCCAACCCCCATCCTACTGACCCCCAGACCCGCCCACTGACCTCCATCCTCCATCCCACTGACCCCCCAAATCCCATCCTACTGCCCCCAGCCCCGCCCACTGACCTCCATCCTCCATCCCACTTACCTCCAACCCCACCCCACTGACCCCCCAACCCCCATCCTACTGCCCCCAGCCCCACCCCACTGACACCCCAACCCCCACCCTACTGATCCCCAGCCCCGCCCACTGACCCCCCAACCTCCATCCCACTGACCCCCCAAATCCCATCCTACTGACCCCCAGCCCCACCCCACTGACGCCCCAACCCCCATCCTACTGACCCCCAGACCCGCCCACTGACCTCCATCCTCCATCCCACTGACCTCCCAACCCCCATCCTACTGCCCCCAGCCCCACCCCACTGACACCCCAACCCCCACCCTACTGATCCCCAGCCCCGCCCACTGACCCCCCCAACCTCCATCCCACTGACCCCCAGCCCCACCCACTGACGTCCATTCTCCATCCCAGTGACCCCCAGCCCCACCCCTCTGACCTCCCAACCTCCATCCTACTGACCCCGCAGTCCCACCCTTCAGATCATAGAATCATAGAATATCAGGGTTGGAAGGGACCTCAGGAGGTGTCTAGTCCAACCCCCTGCTCAAAGCAGGACCAACCCCAACCAAATCATCCCAGCCAGGGCTTTGTCAAGCCTGACCTTAAAAACCTCTAAGGAAGGAGATTCCACCACCTCCCTAGGTAACCACCACCTCCCTGAACCCCCAACCTCCATGCTACTGACCCCCAGCTCCACCCACTGACCCCAAACCTCCACCCTACTGACCCCGCAACCCCACCCCTCTGATCATAGAATCATGGAAAATCAGCGTTGGAAGGGACCTCAGGAGGTCATCTAGTCCAACCCCCTGCTCAAAGCAGGACCAATCCCCAACTCCATCCTACTGACCCACAGCCCTTCTGACCCCCAACCCAACCTACTGATGTTCCGAATCACTGATTCCCCCATCTCCCTCCTACTAACCCCCAATGCAAACTCACTGCCCCTCCAACCCCCATCCTACTAAACCCCAACTACCATCCTACTGACCTCCAGCTGCCAGCCCCACTGACCCCCCCAAAGCCCAAATCCATTGATCCACCGACCCTCATCCTACTGACCCCAAACCCAGTGAGCTCCCTGACTCTTGAATCCCTTGATGGTGACCTGTTCTGTTCATTCCCTTTGAAGCACCTGGCATTGGCCACTGTCGGAAGACAGGATACCGGGCTAGATGGACCTTTGGTCTGACCCAGTATGGCCGTTCTACACTTTAACGTGTCTTGTGTGGTCGCGGTGCAGCGCTGGGAGAAAAAAACTCACCTCCACTAGGGGTGTAGCTCCCAGCACTGGTGCACTATCTACCCTGGCACTTGACAGCGCTGAAACTTGCTGCGCTCAAGGGGGTGTTTTTTCACACCCCGAGCCAGAAAGTTGCAGCGCTGGAAATTGCCAGTGTAGACAAGCCCTTAGCTGCAGCTCCACCAAAGGTGGCAGTGGAGGAAGCTGTAGATTCAAGAAGGTAATTGTGGTTTTATCACCATGTCATCTGCCCCATCTGGCACGAGCTGGTGAATCACAACTACAGAATCTGCTCATGCAGACAACCAGGGCGTGAGTTTAGTTACAGATCGGGTCTGACGATGGGCAGGTTGGATGTGGCTTAGGTCTGGGAACCAGCCCACAGAGGGGCGAGGGACAGAGATATACAATGAAAGTAAAAGAGGAAGAGATACAACTTAAAGGAACACACCCACCCCCCGCCCCTCCGTACACACACGCACAGATACACATCTTCCCGCTGGCTGACACATGGGATGTGGCCAGGACATTACTGGAAACCAATCCATAGGGGGAATTTTGGGCTTGTAGATAATTATGAGTCATGCACCTTGGGCTTTTGGCTGTTCACATCTTTTCAAATTAATGAGCAATTAGCAAAATGCATAAGAATTCGGAGGAAATGCGGGATCTGGGTAGGATTTTGCAAAGGACAAAGGCTGCCGGCTTTTCATAGCGTTTCCTGCCTTGCCTCGTTAGTGATAGCTCTTTGCATGGCCCGAATCCCTTTCCTCACACCTGAAAGTGCTTTGCAAACAATTAATGAATCAAACCTCACAGCTTCCCTTGGCAAAACTGAGGCCCAGAGATGGGAGCGCACACAGTGAGAAAGGGGCAGAGCCAGCAATGAACCAGGACAGCGCTACCAGGGAGAACTGATTGCTTTGCGTCCTCACTCTGTCACTCACTACCCGAGCCCAGATGTGCCATATACCTGGCAGACAGACAATCTCGAAAAGCAGCTAACTAGTGATTAATTTCCAAAATACGTCTGGATCCATGCTACTGGAGCTGTCTGGATATGGCAAAACAGTGTCCCTTAGTGTCCTCTTATGTGGGTATTTCTGATTGTGCCTTTATTAAAAAGTTGCACCGGTATTCTGCGATATGGATTGAATCATACTGGTACCACTACCATGCAGCCCTGAAGATTACTGCTGTATGCTATTCGTGTGGGGGAATGTGTCACTCTCACTATGAACAATATAGCGGCAATCTAAGGACAGACCACATGCCTGCTGAGTGTCTCTTGGTGAGTCAGACGCACACGAATACCCATTGCGGTTGGGGCACACCACTGTACTGGGAATCCAAGCAGGAGGAATTGCTGTAGTTAGCATGGTTCTGCGCTGGACGCTTCATCCTGAAATGGCATGTTCCGTACCACCCTGGCTCCAAAGTTAATTCAATGCTGGTTCTAGCCCAAGCAGGGTGCAGGGCTCAAACTGGGTGATTCCCAATTATTTCTCATCAATCCCAGTAAGAATTCATCCATGGTGAAAAACTGGCGCGTTGGGCACAAAAATGATATCCTGGCTCCTAAAGCAGGAAGCGTTTGGGATGGGGCAACTTTTGCAATATTCTCTTGAAACTCCCACAGAGGATTTAGGAGTGTCATTACTAACAGCAGTGATGTGACGTAATTTTGTGGGCTAGGTCAAAATTTGCAGTTGTGATAAGAGTGGAGTAACCAACTCTCATGCTTCAGTGGGGGCACAGATTGATCACAGCAGGGTCAGGAAGGAATGTGCACAAATGGTGCATTTTGTATGCGTGTGACACTTTCCCCTGTGGTATCAAGTATTAAGCATGGTTAGAGTCAGGGCACTGAACTAGATGGACCAGCGGGCTGATCCAATAGGGCCAAATTCTGTGTTCCCATGTCTGTGATGAAGTCCCAGCTCCGAAGTAGGTAGGTGTTTGAGATCAGGTTGAAATTATCTCCCCAGCCATCTTCCCAGCTCTGTCATCTCCCCTCTCTGGTGTCTCAGGGCTGATACACAGGGTTGTTCCAGCCTGATGGCTATGGGAAGAAACAAATTTCTCTTTCTTCTTTCGCAAGGAAATATAGGGGCTCCCCATCAATCCCTCTCCTCTCCACATGGCCATCACCCTGTGCAGCTTTTGTGACATTGCTGCAGAAGCAAACAGCTGGGGGGAGGGATAGCTCAGTGGTTTGAGCATTGGCCTGCTAAACCCAGGGTTGTGAGTTCAATCCTTGAGGGGGCCATTTAGGGAGCTGGGGCAAAAAAATTGGGGAGTGGTCCTGCTTTGAGCAGGGGCTTGAACTAGATGACCTCCTAAGGTCCCTTCCAACCCTGATATTCTATGATATGATTGTACAGCACAGAGACTTGTGGCCTAGCCACACTCACGATCAGCTCTGTGTATGACAGGAAAATTTAACTGTGGATAAGGGAGTAACCTGGTGGCTATATCAAACAAGTCTTCCTTTTCGGGGTCCTTGCACAAGCTCTCTGTTGCCAGGAGAACCACCGTGTCATGGGATGGATTTTCCATGGCCCCGCATCTTTCTTGCGATCCCACTGCTGGGACCCAGACGGGAAGTTTCTTCCTCTCTCAGAACTTCATCCGAGGTCTTCAGCTGTAGTTCTTGGTCCTTCTTGGAAGGAGAAGGGTAGCCTCAGCACTCGAGGAGTCCTGACATCTTGACAGGAACAGGAACTCACCAGATGTGGGGTTTTGCAACAAGCCTTTGTGGTCAAAATGATATCCTCCTCTACTTCACGGTAACTGAGGTGACTCATGGGTAGAGAGCATTCACAGCTTCTGAGAGATCCTAGAACACAGTGCAGATGTGGGGCACTTCCCGGCTGTCCGCATTGCTGGACTCGAAAGCAGGGCTTCCGTTCAGAGAAAGGCATTTGGGGCAAAGGGCCCATGGTAGCGTGGAAGAGGCACACCCTCTACGGGAAATGTTCCTTGCGCAAGGCGAACTGCAGAGGAAGCGGAGGTCGCGGGACCTGCGCCGACGTAGAAACACGGGGTGGTGAGGCATGGAGTGCTCATCAGATTGGGCAAATCTGGGAAGGCAGGCGCTGCCCCACCCCTCCACCCCCATAAAGAAGCTGAATCGCGATGGAGAAGGTGGCTGCTTCCTGTTCGCATCCTTGAGCCTATGAGCCATCCACCCCTGGCCTGGACACTCTTCCTGAGGTTTTGGAAGTTTTCAGGAGTTTCCCTTGAGACGTGCCCAAATCGCAATTCTCCATCCCATAGCCCTGTTGTAACACTGCCGGTGAGGAGAGAGTCACTTTCTCGGCATGTCCCACAATGCACCTCGCTTCTTACTGCTGTGCCAAACCGGGCCTCCCTTGAGCAGACACCAAAATTCACAGGCAAACCACACGGTGGCTTTCCAGGCACTCAAATGCGGGGAGCCCAACTGCATGGCTGGCCCAGAGTTGTTAATGCCACGGGGGAGAGCCCTGAGCCATTGACCGACAAGGAAAGGAACCTGGCGCCTTGAGCCTGTGTTTCTCATGGAGTTTTGCAGAATCCCCAGGGAACATCAGGAAACTTTCCCCTGCCTATCCACAGCACCTGCAAGAAGTTGGCAGCCCTGGGTTTCCTGTAACGTGGGTTTCTCATTGGCGCCATGGCCGTGGCCACTGGCACAAGCTTGCCACCCGCATTAGCGACGGAAGCGTTAACAGCCAAAGCGCTGCTGCAGGACGCTCCAGCGACCCGTGGCTCTGACGCACTTCGGGGCCGGTGAACGAGGAGCCTGGCTCCTCCGTCACGAAGCGAAAAGGACGTAGTTAAAGAGTAACGGACCCTGGTACGACCAGCTGCCCCGTGTGCTCCAAGAAGCTGTGGGTGAGCGAACACAAGGGCGGCGGGGGTCTCTCCGGTGACGGCGTTGGTGTGTTTGCAAGCTAGCAGAAACGGTACCGGGACTTCTGTTTGCTCTCAACTCTGGCCTGACAAAGTCTGGGCTGGCCTCGCTCAGCCACTGCTATTCCCCACCCGGCTGCACCCAGCTCTACACAGGGAAAGGAAGAATGGGGAATTCAGCTCCTTCTCCCCACTGCTCTCCACTTTGGAGGGCTCTCGAGATGGCTCAGCCACACATGGCGGGCTTAGCAAGAGGCACGCGAGCGTTTAGGAAGTCTTTGGGTTGCAACCTGTAAACCCCATTGGCTTGCCCAGCGGCATGTGCCTGCAAACCGGTCCCTGGTCTCTATTTACCTTAGAAAGGAGACAATAAGAGGGGAAACTATAAAATGATGACTGGTCTAGAGAAGGTAGATTGGGAGCCAGCTGCTGTTCTCCCTGTCTCATAGCACAAGAACAAGGAGACATTTAATTAAGCGAAAAGGTGGAAAAGTCATCACGGATGAAAAGAAATACTTTTTTTTTTCACACCGTGTGCACTTAGCCTATGGAACGCAAGGCCACTGGATGTTGTTGAGGCCAAAAGTTGGCAAGAGTCAACAAGAATCCATAACAAGAATATGGAAGGGATGTCAAACCTCACCCTTCAGGCTTAAGCTGCCAGCTATAGAGATCCGGATAAGGCCTAATGTGGGAGCCAGATTACTCCACATTTGCTACTGTGGTATTCTTATACTGTCCTCTGGTGCATCTGGTGTTGGCCACTGTCAGACTACGGGGCTAGATGGACCAGAGGTCTGATCCAGGTCTCTTGTTCCCGGGGCTGATGCCCAGGGCTGTGTCCTCTCTTGAAGAAGCAGCAAATCCTGTTTCCCAGTCGGAGATTGACACCTACCCCATCCACGGTTCTGATTCCTTCCATGATAAGCTCCCATCAAGCCACTTTCCCAGCACCGGATGTTAATTCAGATCTCATTACACAGAACTAAACGTCCTCACCAGACACGAGATGAGTTTGGTGCTGGCCATGCGGGATTTAGGACGCACTCTTTGTGATATAAAGACCAGGAAGTGATTTGCACCGTGAACCTGGGATGCGTGAATGGAACAGAGCCTGCAGATGGGGAAAGCACCACAGTGTAGTTAGCCCTGGGTCGCTGTGTTAGTACCACAGTGATCCGCAGGGACTGTGGGTGTGTCCCTCACTGCACAGACATGGGATGCTGTGAGAGTGCCAAGTCCCTGGTAAGCATGGGAAAACAAGGAGGATCCAGCTGCCAAGTGGGATCTACGATGACGCTAGAGGCCTAGAGTGTAGCTGATCATTAGCTCCCTGACCTAATTATATCACCCAAACAAGCCGGGCTGGCTGTTTGGAGGCAGGGGTCCCTAAGCATTGCCCTGCCGGGTTAACATTTAACCGCAATGTGCGTCGAGTGGTGGCATTATCCCCACCATGGCTCAGCAGAGGACGCGGGTGGCTTCCCTTGGAGAATGAGATGTCGCAGGCAGTGCGGGGTCCCTGCTCTCTGATCCGACCGAGTCACACGGAAATGGGTCAGAGGGCCGCGAGTGATGCTTCAGATAAACATCCCAAAGTTCAGATGTATCCTTAAACAAGGTGAGGCCCCCCTCTTCCACTAGTGCTCCTGCCAATGGGACTTGAGAAGCCACATTCCCAAGACAGCTTTGGAAATGTCAACCATAATGCATTAGCATAGACACCGGTCAGCTCCAGGCCAACACCTTCATCCCAGCTCCAAGGCCAGAGCCTCCTGCCTTTTCAGAGTCTCTGTGCTGTTGAATTTCAGAAGGAGGCTGCAGAGGGCGAACCCCGCAGGCTCTGTTGAGGGTTTTCTTGTAGGAGCAAGAGCAGCGCATTAGGCCAAGAACTGTGTCATTTACCACCCTGGATTTGCCCAGACAAGAGCGTTGTGGAAGCAGCAGAACGGCCTTGCCGGACACATTCCCATTCCAGATGTACTCTTTCCTGGTCTCGCTGGACACACAGATGTCGCTGACAACCCCCCCCCCACACACACACGCTCTTTACTGTATGTAAGCACTTCTGGATTAACATAAAAAATAACAAGGAGTCCGGTGGCACCTTAAAGACTAACCAATTTATTTGGGCCTAAGCTTTCATGGGTAAAAAAAAACCCCACTTCTTCAGATGCATGGAGTGAAAATTACAGATGCCGGCATAAATATACTAAATATATAAATATCAGTATATTTATGCCTGCATCTGTCATTTTCACTCCTGCATCCATTTTCACTCCATGTCATTTTCACTCCATTACCCATGAAAGCTTAGGCCCAAATAAATCGGTTAGTCTTTAAGGTGCCACCGGACTCCTTGTTGTTTTTGTGGATACAGACTAACACGGCGACCCCTCTAATACTTGGATTAACATCGCCACAAAACCACAGTCATGTCATATGCGTGAGCTGGCAGCAGCGTTAGAAAGGAATGACAACCTTGTGGTTAAGGGATTTGGGAGATCTGGCGTCAATTCCTGGCTCTGCCAACCCCTCCGTGCTTAAAACAGGGCAAAAACAATCTTGCCTCCCTCTGTTTCCTCTTTGTCTCTGCTGCATGAGAAAGGTAGGAGGTCTCGTGCATTGGGCAGTGGAATGGGATTGGGAGATAGGGGCTCTATTCCTGGTGCTGCTACAGACTCCCTGTGTTTAAGGGGACCTTTCAAAAGGATGGCACCGCATCCTCCCCATTTCTTCCCAGGTGCAATGTGCACAAGCATTTTGGCCCCCGCACACTGAGCATCCGGGGCCAATCGGCGTACTCACGCCTCCAACGCAATTGCAGGCGCGGCGTTGCCCGCTCTTGCAATTTCATCATGAGTCTCGCGATACTTGGTGTTGGTCTTCAAGTGCCAACTGCTGGAATCAAGAGATTGCAGGAGACATTCAGCTTTCACTGCGGGGGGGGGGGGGGGAGCGGGGGAGGGGAGAGAGGGGCGGAGGGAAGAGAGAAGACCTCGATGGAGCTACTATAAGGCGGGTGCATAACTGGTGGGAAACCGTTCCCAGAGAGTAGTTATCAGTGGCTCACAGTCATGCTGGAAGGGCGTAATGCGTGGGGTCCCGCAGGGATCAGTTCTGGGTCCGGTTCTGTTCAATATCGTCATCAATGATCTAGATAACGGCAAAGAGAGTACACGTATAATGTCTGCGGACGATACCGAGCTGGGAGGGGTTGCAAGCGCTTTGGAGCAGAGGTTCTCAACCTTTTTCTTTCTGAGCTCCCCCCAACATGCTATAAAAAACTCCACGGCCCACTTGTGCTACAATAACTGTTTTTTTCTGCATATAAAAGCCAGGGCCGGCATTAGGGGGGTAGCAAGCAGGGCAATTGCCTGGGGCCCCCCCATGCCACAAAGCTACATTGCTCAGGCTTCGGCTTCAGCCCTGGGTGACGGGGCGTAGGAACCAGGGCTTCAGCTGGGGCTTCAGCTTTCTGCCCTGGGCCCCAGCGAGTCTCATGCTGGCCCTGCTTGGAGGCCCACCCCCGAAACCTGCTTGAGGCACCCTAGGGGGCCCCGGACCTCTGGTCGAGAACTACTGCTTTGGAGGATAGGATTATAATTCAACATGATCTGGACAAACTGGAGAAATGGCCTGAAGTAAATAGGATGAAATTCAATAAGGACAAATGCAAAGGACTCCACTTAGGAAGGAACAATCAGTTGCACACGTACAAAATGGGAAATGACTGTCTAGGAAGGAGTACTGCGGAAAGGGATCTGGGGGTCATAGTGGATCACAAGCTAAACATGAGTCAACAGTGTAACACTGTTGCAAAAAAAAAATAAACCTCATTCTGGGATGTATTAGCAGGAGTGTTGTAAGCAAGACACGACAAGTAATTCTCCTGCTCTACTCCGTGCTGATTAGGCCTCAACTGGAGCATTGTGTCCAGTTCTGGGCACCACATTTCAGGAAGGATGTGGACAAACTGGAGAAAGTTCAGAGAAGAGCAACAAAAATGATTAAAGGTCAAGAAAACATGACCTATGAGGGAAGATTGAAAAAAATTGGGTTTGTTTAGTCTGGAAAAGAGAAGACGGACGGGGACATGATAACAGGGAGGGAGGGATAGCATTGGCCTGCTAAACCCAGGGTTGTGAGTTCAATCCTTGAGGGGGCCAGGTAGGGATCTGGGGCAAAAATTGGGGATTGGTCCTGCTTTGAGCAGGGGGTTGGACTAGATGACCTCCTAAGGTCCCTTCCAACCCTCATATTCTATGATTCTATGAACAGTTTTCAAGTACATAAAAAGTTGTTACAAGGAGGAGGGAGAAAAATTGTTCTTCTTAACCTCTGAGGATAGGGCAAGAAGCAATGGGGTTAAATTGCAGCAAGGGAGGTCTAGGTTGGACATCAGGAAAAACTTCCTGTCAGGACGGTTAAGCACTGGAATAAATTGCCTAGGGAGGTGGTGGAATCTCCCTCATTGGCGATTAAGAGCAGGTTAGACAAACACCTGTCAGGGATGGTCTAGATAATATTTAGTCCTGCCATGAGTGCAGGGGACTGGACTAGATGACCTCTCGAGGTCCTGTCTGATTCTATGATTCTAAGAAAAGCAAGTTTCCAACACCTTTGGCTGCAGAGATTGTGATCCGAGGGTAACCGAAAGACTCAGAAGGCAAATAAAAAGAAGCCAATGTTTTGTATTTTTTTTAAACATACTTGTGATTTTTAAGCCAATATCATGATTTTGGGGGGAGGGGGGGTGTGACTGATGATTTCTGACCATTCAGGGCTGACCGTGCCGCTGATGGAAAATAGATGGTACTTTCTGTGGGGAAAGGAGCGTCTTTTGGTCCGCGTTTGTACAGCACCGAGCCCGAGGGGTTCTGGTCTGTGTCTCCTTGTTGTGACCATGATAATAATAATGAATAATAAGCGAATGCCAATTTCGCAGGGGCCCTTCCCCAATTTGTGCCCCAGCTCAGCTGCCTTCTCGGGGCAGTGGGGCTGGCCGGGCTCGGCCCTTCGATGCCCCAAGTCAGGTGGATGCTAATGGTGACGCCCCGCGGAAACAAATGCCTAGGAACAGCAGCAGCCCACGATGGGACACTCACCTGCCCCAGGAGAGCAGGGCTAGGCTCCGCCCCCCGGGAGCCCATCCTCCAATGGGAGCAGCGGGTTGGCCCCGCCTATCCAGTCAGGGGGCGGGGACGCCTCAAGATGGCTGCGCCCAGGCAGCCGCCTTTCGGCCACGTGGAGGCCGGCGGGGCGGGGGCTGCCCCCGAGGGGCTGGAGACCGTGTTCCCCCGGGAGGTCGGGCTCTTCGCTGACGCCTTCCCCGAGGAGACCCGCTACGGCTTCTGCGGCCACGTGTTAACCATCGCCCAGCACCATGGGGCCCGGCTGGGGGTGGCAGCGCCCGTCTGGGAGGCGGTGAGGGTCAGGGGGCAGAGGAGCCCGGTGGGGAGGGGGAGGGTACAGGGGGTGAAATGGGGCTGGGTGCAGGGGGGGGTTGGGATGCATGCAGGGGGTGAAATAGGGGGATGGGTGCAGGGGGGTTGGGATGGGTGCAGGGGGGGCTTGCTGGGAGGGGGGTGAGATTGGGGGATGGATGCAGTGCAGCGGGGAGATGGGTGTCTTAAGGTACAGGGAGAGGATTAGGAGGACCTGGGGAGGGCTGGCTTGGAGGCGGTGAGAGCAGGGATAGAAGGGACAAGGGGGGAAAGTTAGGGTGTCTGGCAAGGAGGTGGGGAGAGCTGGAACGTGGGAGTTGCCTGGAAACCTTTGAGCTCTGGTGATGGGGCATCCCACAGCACATGGAGCAGGGGCTGGTGGTGGCTCAGCACAAAGTGGAGGTGTGTCCCCCCCCGGTGCCCGTAGGGTGTCTCCATGCTCCATTCACGGGGAGTGGCTGGTTCATCAGATAAGATGGGGGCTCTCTGTGCGGCCCAGGATGCGTCCCCGGCCTTGGGAAGCTGTAGCGTCTCAATTGTTCCTCTACCCCAAAATTCCTCTTCTCCAGCTGCAAATCCCGTCCATCTTAGGAGCTTCCATGGAAGGTCAGACCTGTGGCCCATCTAATTCAGAACCCCATCTTTGTCAGTGGCCAGTACTTCCAAGACAGGTGCAAGAAGCCTTTCATTAAGAAATAACCAACCTGGAGGGGAAGTTTCTCCCTAAATCTGTCAATTAAGAGTCGGTGCAGGAGGTCTCCCTTATGCTTTTGTTCTCCTGTCTTGTATATCACCGGATGGCTTCATTCTCCACCTGTACACGTCTGCTCATCTCCTCTCTGCACCGAAGGCTCTAACCCTGTGTAAATATTTTGAGAAGCAGAAGCTCAGCTTCTGGGGCAAGAAGGTGATTGAGCTGGGCGCTGGGACGGGCATCGTGGGCATCCTTGCCATCCTGCTCGGTAGGTACAGTTGCTTGACAGTGGAGCTGAAGGGTGTGTGTGAGAGTGATGGGGTGACAATCATGCCTCTGATCTGTGGCATTTCTAAACTACCTATCACCATAGTCTCTAACCCCCTAAACGGGACCTGATGCAGACACGCTGTACAGAGAGACCTGTTGAGGTTTTGTAACTGGCCTGCTGGCGACAGCTCGCAGGTGTGCCCAACTTTGCTCATCTCAAGATGGCATCAGCATCTTAGTGGCAGTCCAAGGGTCTCATCTGCTTACAGGGTGGCGAAGATTACAGCTGCCCCCATATTCAGTACAGCCTGTGGGTTAAAGAGGAGGGCAGCTACAGGCTCAGGGTGCTGTGCCTCCCCCTAGCTCTGCATTAGCTGGTATGTGTAGACAGCCTGAAGATGGGACAAATGGGTCTTTTGCATGGCCCAGGAAGCCAATGAAAAGCCTGCAACGTCTGGCTAATGCGTACCGGGAGGGTTGGATTCTCCTCCTAACCAACACCCATACCTTCTGGGTTGCTCTTGTCTTTTCCAGGAGGAGATGTAACCATCACAGATCTCCCTCTGGCTTTGGAGCAGATCCAGGAGAACGTCCATAGGAACGTGCCTGCAGAGCATTCGGCTCGGGCCAGGGTTTGTGCTCTGTCTTGGGGTCTGGACCATGAGGAGTTTCTGAGAGACTACGACTTCGTCCTGGGCGCAGACATAGTCTACCTGAAAGACACGTACCCCTTGCTAATCAGGACCCTCCGGCACCTCTGTGGCCCTCTTTCAACCATCTACCTGTCTTCCAAAATGCGGCAGGAACACAGCACGGCTGAGTTCTACGAGGCACTGCTCCCACTGCACTTCACTTCAGAGCTGGCCTATAGGGATGAAAATGAGAACATTAACATATATAGAGTCACCAGCAAGCGGAATAGCTGAGGTTAGGGCAGACCTTTCTCCCTGCTGGCAAGGGACAGACACAACGTGGCCTTTGGCTTTTCCAAACTGAGAGCTATGATCCCAGCTGAGTGAGCCACCAGCAGCCAAAATGGAGCACACAGCTAGCCCTCTGCCTAGCTGAGGATGCAGAGGGCCAGATTCCTCCTTTCTGCTAGCAATATGGACCCAAGATGTTACCACCACCCCCCAACCTGGGGAGAGAAGCTGGGTTTTAGCTTTGCCCCAGACCCGGAGACAGAGTTTCTTGCTGTCAGTGGAAGTTCTAAAAGCAAAGATCTTTCAGAGGATGGCTGTTTTAGGCCCATCCCTGGAACCCTGGCCTTCCAAGCCAAACGGCCTTCTGCCACGGAAGCAGGCCAAGTGACTTGAAGCCAACCACCAAGAGCATTTAAACGTCTCTTAAGAGACACCACGGTGCCTTGTTCCTATAATTTGGCTAAATATATTTTTTAATAACTTTCATATTTGAATTAAAGGTGGATTTCATGTGTCACTCCTCCTTGGGAATTGTGGTGATGGGGGAAAAAAGAGTTAAAATCAAACTAAATGACTACAAACCATTTTGTACATCCCCACACTGTGTTGGGTTACTTGTGGCACCTTAGAGACTGTCTCTAAGGTGCCACAAGTAATCCTGTTCTTTTTGCTGACACAGACTAACACGGTTGCTACTCTGAAACCTGTCTTGGGTTAGGCTCCGGATTCCTCGTTAGTATAGTGGTTAGTATCCCCGCCTGTCACGCGGGAGACCGGGGTTCAATTCCCCGACGGGGAGGGAAATCTACTTTTGAGGGGGAGGGATAGCTCAGTGGTTTGAGCATTGGCCTGCTAAACCCAGCGTTGTGAGTTCAATCCTTGAGGGGGCCATTTGGGGATCTGGGGCAAAAATTGGGGATTGGTCCTGCTTTGAGCAGGGGGTTGGACTAGATGACCTTCTAAGGTCCCTTCCAACCCTGATATTCTATGATTCTATGCTGGGGAAAGGTCCCTCTCATCTGCTCTGCACCCTGCCGGCAGCCTGAGTGCGTTACACGGGGCGGCTATGAATCCAACAGGGCCATGAGCAATTGGCCCCCAGCACAGCATAGGCTATGCTTTGCTGCGCCCTCCTTTTCTATGGGTTATTGGTGATGAAGGGGAGAGCGCAGGCTGGCGGATGGGGCCGCAGGACTCCTGGGTTCGATTGCTGGCCTCGGTGGAAATCCTGGGAGGGGAGGCCAATGAGGGAGGGACAGGGAGGCAGGATGCCTGGGTTCCATTCCTGGCTGGGGGAGGGGAGGCAGGACTCCTGGGTTCCCCAGGTGAGAGGGTATGGGGGGGGGGGGTAGGGTAGCCCTTGGGGGGAGATAAATGAACAGAAGGTCTATTGTCCCGCCCTCCCTACTCCAGCAGCCAATGAAACGGCTCGTTCCTTCCCCCGCCTCCCTGCCCGTTGGTGTCCGTCGTCACCTTCCGCGACGGTTCATGGCGCTGACGTGGGAGGGGGGGCACGGGACCTCTTGCGCACGCGCTCTTAGGCTGGCTGCCTACGCCGGCACCTATAGGCTGCGCGGTGTGTGACGCATAACGCGCGCGCCGTGGCGGCCGGCCCCCGGCAGGGAGCGGGATGCAGAGGGCGGCGCTGACCGGAGTTTGCGGCCCCCTGCGCCGGGGGGCCCGACCGGGGCCGGTGAGCGGGGTGGGGGAGGGGCCGGGGCTTGCCCTCTTCTCCCCCCGCCCCCGCGGGGAGCTGGTCCCAGCCCCTCCCCCTCCAGCCTCCCCTGGCTCCTGCGGAGGCCCTGGGGGGCGGGGCGGGGCAGGGCAGGACGCCTGGGTTCCCTCCCCCACCCCCCCTGGATTCGGGGTATGGGGCTCGCTTCCGCCCTCCCGCGCCTGGGGTTCCCCTCTGCCCGTCGGGCACGGTGACGACCCCCCCCCCCCCCGCGAGTGGGAGGCGCCGGGTGACCCCCCCCCCCCGCGAGTGGGAGGGGCCGGGTGACCCCAGCGATGAGGCAGCCTGGGAGTCCGTCACTGGGGCCACGTGCTGCCCCAGCCCAGGGCCTGGTGCGAGCTCCTCCAGCCCTGGGGTGTCAGCCGGTGCCTAAACTTGCAGCAGGAGGGGTAGGAGGCGCATGAAGCCAGTGGGAGCGAATGAGAGGAAGGGGTTACAGAGTAGGCGGCTGAACTAGATTAATGCCGAAATCAAAGCAGGGCTGGGGGTTGGATCACGTCCAGCGCAATCGCTCCCAGCATGCGGCTGTTCCTTACCCCTTTTCTTTAGCACTCCGTGAGCCTCTCCTGCCCGCGACTTCAACTTTTATCTTCTCCCCCCTGGCAGGTCGTTTCCTGGCAGCTGGTTTGCCTCTTTCACCCGGGTCTCCGTGCATTTGCGGCCGATAAGGAGCTGCTGGTGAAGCTCAGGAAGAAAACCGGCTATTCCTTCGTAAATTGTAAGAAAGCCTTAGAGAAGTTCAGTGGTGACTCCAAACAGGTGAGAGCTGCTTGAACTTCACCCTGGCATTGCACTGAATTTCAGTGGGAGTTGGGTACCTAACTCCCTTAGGCTTCTTTTAAAATGTCAATATGAATAAGATGAGACTGGAATTCCTACTGGGTGGGGGAGGGCGGCGCACTGCATTCAGGTGTATAAAAACAAAGGAAGGATATATTTAAAACCGAGTGGTTCCTCTTACCTCAGTCCATACTAAAGGAGATGGTGCATAGATACCAAGGCAATAGGTTTAATTGCGTTTCTGTTATAATCATTATGTAGGATTCTCTCAGACGGGAATTGATCATCAAAGGCTTGATTTGTAGAAAGGTCTGGAGAATGTTGTGATCTCTAGAGCCGTACAAGCTGACACTGGAAGATGCATGGGGAATTTTAGTTTCCTCCTCTCAAGGCATAAGTAGGTCAGCGTCAGAAGGTCAGAAAGAAGACATCCCTAATACATACAAGATAATGCACAATGCTTGGAAATCCACCCAAAACATATTGCCAAACTCATTGATGTCATCCTCACCCCAAGGAAAATCACATTTAACAACAAACTCTGTCCAAACCAGGGGAACAGCCATGGGTACTGGTGTGGCTCCTCACTTTACCAACCTCTTCATGGACCACCTCAAGGAAGAATTTCTGGAAAAATGCACCACGAAACCAATAACATACCTGAAATACTTTGATGATATTTTCATCCTCTGGGCAAAGATCTACATTCGCTGAATTTCCACCACAACTTCAGCAACCACCACCCATCCATCAGACTCTCTCTAGAACATACCCCCACCAACATCGGCTTCCTGAACACCACAAACAGCTACTAACAATTACATACAAGAAGCCACTGATCACCATGCAAAGCAACTACTGCAGACACACCAAAAAATCTGGCACTCAGTTACCACAGAATTTGCTACAAAGAGAAAGTCTGGGATACACACCTAAACACACTTAAAGTTGCCTTCGCTAAACAAGAACACTCCACCAGCAAAGTAGATCGTATCGTGGAAAGGGCCACCCAGATACCCTGGAAGAACCTGCATCAATACAAGAAAACCCACTGACCTCACCCCCCTGGTTGTCACCTACTACCCTACACTGGAACCGCTACAGGTTATCATCAAACAAGTACAACCCATACTTTGTTTGATAGGGACCATGTCCTGAAAAAATGTTTCCTGAACCCCCTCTTCTGGCCTTCAAACAACCCCCCAGCCTTGCCAAACTCATCATCAGAAGCAAGCTCCCCACAGACCAAGACACACCAACTCAAAGCAGCACCAGACCCTGCCAGAACAATAAATGCCAAACCTGCAGACACATCAACCACTGATACAATGATCAACATACCTTTCAAGATTAATGCATCCTACATATGCCTATTGCAACATGTGCTGTACCCCATCCAGTACATCAGATACCCCACTAACAACTACATGGGTGAAACCAATCACTCAGCTCTTGAATGAACTCACCCAGAAAAATGGTATAAGACAAAAGCACCATATCACCTGTGAGTGAACAGTTTTCACAAAGTGATTACTCTAGATCTGATCTTTCAATACTGTCCTCAAGGGAAACCTGCCCGACACCTTCAAAAGGCAAGCCTGGGAACTTAAATTCATAACTCTGCCAGCCACCAAAAGCCACGGACTTCCCAGGGATGCTCATTGCAACAATTTGTCACACACCTCACTGCTGCTACCCTTAATTGCCCACTTCAAACCCTTTATGCATAAGAATCTAACCCCCAATTGTCCACTTCATTTCAAGAGACCACCTCCAACATGCGTTACTCCTCCTGCTTAACAATATGTCCCAACTTGTATTTCTCTCAGACGCTCTGCTTTCTTCCCCAGACCTGGAGAAGAGCTCCGTGTAGCTTAAAAGCTTGTACTTTCCATCGACAAAAGTTGGTCCAATAAAAGATATTACCTCGTCTCTCTCATATCCTGGGGCCAACATGGCTACAATGGCACTGCAAATAATCCCAAATGTGACCGCACCGCACAGTTGGTCAGTGTCATGTTGGCTTGGGTTTCTTGCATTTTTTGGAACCATTACGACATGGTCTGCCCATTATGGTCTCTCCTCTGAGGCTACTTTTCCACTTTCAGTGTTACAAAGCTTAGGTCAAGCAGAGAGTTTAGTCTCTGAACTGACTTTTGTTGGGTTCATCTTGGTTTTGTCTTCAAAGGCTGAGTCCTGGCTGCATGAGCAGGCCCAGAAGGAGGGATGGAGCAAAGCTTCCAAACTGCAGGGCAGGAAGACAAAAGAAGGCCTTATCGGGCTGCTGCAGGAGGGGAACGCGGCAGTGATGGTGGAGGTAAGCTCCTTCACTAGCGTGTGGGGGGGACCCTTTCCTTGAGCTCATGGGATGGAGTGAGCCATATTAACCTGGTAGCTTCCCCTATCCCTTGAGCTGGCCTGTGCGCATAAATTCAAATCTTGCAGCTGGGAGTTTAACTTGGTTAAAATATTAAATACTCATGATTTGACTAGACAAATTTGTCTAACAGAGAATGTCTGGCATGAATGATACTAAATAGATTCCTTTTAACTGTAGAAACAGGAACAAACCCTCCGTCTGTCCTAAATAGACTAGTAATAGCCACAGGGAGTTCCTGTTCTGAAAAGGTGGAGGGCTTATTTCTGTTTCTGACTGCTGGTTGCTGACTTCCCGGAGAGCAGCTCTGACTAGTGGAATGGCAGCTGTCAGCCAGTGACTTCAGAATAATCAGCTGTGTTTCCCTACCAGGTGAATTGTGAGACAGACTTTGTGGCCAGAAATGTCAAATTTCAACAATTAGTTCAACAAGCAGCGGCCGGGACAATGTTCCACCATCAAGGCGCTAAGGACCAGTTAACCACGTATACCAAGGTGAGAGAGATCTATCTAAAGTGCTTATTTCCACCCCCGTTATCTGACTACCTCTCACTCTTTAATATTTTCCTCCCAACACCTCCATGAGGTAGAGAAGTGCTACGGAGCCACAAAGATATGTTGGCCTTGTCTGCACGCCTTTGCCAATATAGCTCTGCCGGCAGAGACCCCTAGTGTTGGCCGACTGAAGCACACTTCTAGCAGCACAGTTGCGTCTACACCTGGGACTTTGATGTTACAGCTATGTTGTCTAGGGGATGTGACTTTTTTTCACACTCCTAACCAGCATAGCTATGTCAGCAAAACTTTGAGTGTAGGCTTCAAGTGAATCTACACTAGAAAATGAGATCGACCCAGCTACTTCGCTCAGGGGTGTAAAAAAACCCCACTCCCCTGACCAACATAGTTAAGCTGTCCTAAGTCCCATGGAGCCAGCGCTAGGTTGACGGAAAAGTTCTAACCCTCACCTCTCGGGAAGGTGGATTTACTACGTCAAATGCATCACGCTGAAGTGGAATTCTCGCTGATGCTGGCCTGACTAAGACGTCCTTCCCAATCACGAGCATTCGGCCAAGCTGCTTTGCTGGGATACGTCCTAGTAAAGCAGCTATCCAGGCTCAAAATCCTTGTTTAAATGAGGGGACGTGCTGAAGGAATTTGTTCTGAGTAATCGCCAATGTGTGGAAGTTGATTGAATAGGAGGTGGTCTGGCGGTACTGTGGGAGGATACACCGCTTGAGGCATCTATTGGAGTTACTAGGTGGGGGCTCCCACTCCTAGAGTCAGGGGGCTTGCAGCGTAATCCGGTGTGTCTCGTCTCTTTCAGCATTTCATGAAGGCAGCTGAGCTTTCTCAACTGCGGACCGGGCCTGCTGGATGTTTGCTCAGTGACCAGCTGGCTCTAGCTATCGGTGAGCGCCCTAGTACCAGAGGCCGGTTAGAAGGTAGAAATCAGGGAGGCGATTGTTTGTGTGGCTTCCGTCAGCCTTGTGCGGGATGGGCTGAGAAACCCCTTCCGCTGGGAGGATTCCACCTTTCATCCTGCGTTCCGAGGGGCGGGCTGGCATGAGTCTTGGCCGTTTCCAGCCTCACGGAAACGGCTTGTGCCGATGCCTCTGACAGCACTGAGGATGCGGTGAGGCTTAACTGGGGACCATTAAATTCTGTGAATTCAAGGAAACTGACATCTCCAAGGGTGGGGGGGGGCAGGGAGGGGGGCAGAAAGCTGCAGCAAACGGCCCTGCCCCAGAACACTCAGCCTGATCTGTCCCTTTAAAAGTGAAGAAAAGACCTGTTCTTGTTTTGGGTTTTTAAAGGCAAACTTGGGGAGAACATGGCTATCAAGAGGGCTGCCTGGGTGGCCGTGCCAGCGACCTACTACATTGGCTCTTATGTCCACGGGGCACTGCCAGCGGATAATCCCTCCCTCACCAACGTGGCGCTTGGGAAGTACGGCGCCTTAGTGATCTGCCAAGCCTCGGAGCAGAGCCAGAAGTCGAAGCTGGCTGATCTGGGCCGGAGGCTGGGTCAGCATGTAGTGGGAATGGCCCCTCTGTCGGTGGGATCTCTGGAGGATGAACCTGGCGGAGACACGGAAACCAAAATGCTTGCCCAACCTTTCTTGCTGGACCCCAGCGTTACCCTTGGCCAGTACGTGCAGCCCCACGGTGTGTCTGTGCTGGACTTCGTGCGGTTCGAGTGTGGCGAGGACACCGAGATACCGGAAGCGGAGTTGACACAGCAACAGGAAGAAACCGCTTCGTAATCTCACATCTGCAGCCTTGGGCCGGGCATTTACATATCGGATCAGTAAGGAAATAATTGAGACAGGATCGATAACGAATTAATCTCACATGTGCTGGACATTGAATACAGGTAACTTTTTTTGCAAAGCATTAAAGGACCTTGGTAACTGTCCTGTACTGGGCAACCTCTGGCTCTTAAGCGTATGTGGGCATTTTATTTAAAATGGGCCAGCCTGATTGCTTCTAGGGAAGTCAGCAGGGAGCGTTGGATCTATGCTGAGGGTTCAGGCTACATGCGCAGACCGCTGGAGTATATATTGATATAATCTTAACCCTTTGGGGCCAGGAGAGAGACCCTCTGAGGTTTAACCCTTTAGACCAATATCCATTTGCTGATCCCAGACTCTCCCACGCTTAAGCTACTCCCACAAAACCAGACTAGCCCCTTCACGCACATGACAATCACAGTGTAAGCTAGCAGTGCAGCAGCAGCTTCTCTTGCCCCAAGGGCAGGGGTGTTGCCTTACATTGCTTAGACCCACCCAAAGAACAGTTCCTTCCCCTGGGCGCGCACTGTCCCGCCAGGAACTGGGTGATGTCTCGAGGGGAACAAGCTGTTCCTTCAGCAGGTGCAGCGAACCAGGGCCATGTACACTGCCCACTAGGAACAAGGCCCCAGCACTTGGCTGGCCACCTGGAGAAGCTTCCACTTTGATTCCAGCCCAAACAGCAGAGAGTATTTGGCCTGGACGCCACCTTCCTCTTCAGCTGGCTCTAACCTGAGATCAAGGGGCCATGCTCTTTGCGGGGAGGAAATTGTTCCGGCCTGTAATAGATCTCTGGCCAGGTGTGTGTCTGCTACAGCGTGAGCCACTCCTCTGGAGACAGCCGCAGTGCGTGAGGGTACATTCTGAGACACTGCTGCATCCAATCAAGGGGGAGTCTGATCTGTTACCGGCTGCAGCTGTGACACTTTAGGGCCTTGGGGGGGCTTGTAAGTTGGTTACAGTCCACAGGTGACTCAGTTAAATGCCTGGCTGCTGAGGTCTCGCAGGAGGCTGGGATTTGTGGGTCTTGATTCTGTTTAAGACTCCCCCTGGGCAGAGGCGAGACTGAAGAAATGGGGGTAAAGAACTGCTTGGTAGGTCCCGGAGAAATCCGCCTGGGTGCTAGGGAATTAAGTGAAAGCCACAGGGCTGGTGGGTATACTTCACCACCCCACCCCCCCCCGTGTCCCCCCCAGCTTGCTTGGTAGTAAGCATTACGGCACAACAGCTAGTTCATATGATACAGCTTTATTTTTTAAAAATGACCCAGGCGCGGCGGCTACAGGCAGAAGACTTGCTAGAACTAGCCCGTCTCTGGTTCGCAAACTAGCAACACCTGCGTGAGGTATTCCTCTGGAGAGGAGACGCCGGCAGGTACAGGTGTCCTGCCAACAGCACTAAAGGTTTGAGATAATGGCTGAAGTTTGGAAGCCGGAGCGAGGGATATGTAGTGTTTTGTTTTCCAGCTTCCTGCCCTTGGCCAGCCGGGAGAAGCTGAAATCCAGTCCGCATGCCTGGCTGCGGGGCAGATCCCCAGCAGCCACAAAGGAAATGACCATACATGTGTATAAAAAGCTAAAATATCAGCGGATCGAATACAGTTGCAAGAGTAAAAACCACCCCCCCTCTCCTGTCCCTTACTGCTTTGGTCCCAGGGGTGGTATTGCGCCGGTAGGCCAGAGCCCACCCCATGAGGTGGGGCTCTGGGCGCTCCGTTCTCTTCATTAGAAGAGCCCTTTTTCTTTCTTCAAGTTGATCTGCTTCCAGCTGGGAAGAGCAGCAAACTCCTCCCTCCCGATGCCAAATACTGCCACAAAGTCACTTTCGGCGAGGTAATGCTGGTAGAGAAAATGCCGGGCAGATTAGCAGAAGCAGGGGTGGTGGTGGTGGTTAAAGCGGCCTTGGGAAGGTTATTTTGGAACCTAAGGGGGCGCAGCTAGGTAGGAAGGGAGGCCGGGCAGCCTTGCCGTGCAGCCGAGGGGGTGCTGGGCCAGGACTCGGCCTCCGGCCACGGAAAGCGGAATGGCTCTGTCGAGATGCCTGCCCTGCCCACAGAAGCTCCCTCTGATTACAGGACGCAGGGAAGCCGGGGCTGCGGACTAGACACTTAGACAGACGTTCATTGACTCAATGGAAGCCCAACAACCTGCTGGAATAGCCCAGTCCCAGGAGGTAGCAAGAGCCAGGGCAGTGGGTAGAACAGCAGGACTCCCCCCTCGGCCTCTCTAATAAATCCTCCGCTCCTCCTCCAGGGGGCTGCCGGAGGGAGGGATGCTTTTCAACAACCTTCCCCATCAGCGAGCCAGATTCCCAAAGGGGTTTAGGTGCCTGTTGAAATCAGTGGGAGTTGGGAGCGGCTAAATCCCTGCAGGATCTGAACCCAAGCGCCCGGTCCCCAAAGCTCACCTCTTTCTTGGCAGGGTCTACGTCTCCAGGCAGGTCCTCCTGGTTGGTTAGCACTTCTAGACGGTAGAACTGAGCCACGCCACCACTCTGAGCCCCAGGGCTGGGGGAGAGCGCTGTCCCATTCAGATCCTACACAGCACGGGGGGAAGGAGAAACACCCCAGAGCATGTCACGTTCGCCAGCTCAGGAGAGACATGCCCCTCTCAACTGAGTTAGGAGCAAAGGCTCAGCGAAGTGCCTGCATGAAAGAGCCCTGGGGACTGTTCATAAAAGGTCCAGCTGTTATTGCTGGGATCCCTTTAATTGCTCAGACTTCAAGGTCAGAAGGGACCATTATGATCACCTGGTCTGACCTGCACAGCGCACCCACCCACTCCTGGAATAATCCTCTCACCTATGTCTGAGCTATTGAAGTCCTCAAATCATGGTTTAAAAGACTTCAAGGTGCAGAGAATCCTCCAGCAAGTGACCCGTGCTGCAGAGGAAGGTGAAAAACCCCCAGGGCCTCGGCCAATCTGCCCTGGAGGAAAATTCCTTCCCGCCCCCAAATAGGGCGATCAGCCTTCCTGCAGGTTCCCTTACGCTTTCATGTAGCGACAAGATCCCTCATCACTTGTGCCCAGAAATGGGCTAGTTTTGCTATGCCCTGTTAAACCACTGTTGTGTTCTACCCCAGAGGTGGCTGCATTTCTCTGGCCGGTGGGAACATGCCTACATGTGCCATTTGCCGGGTGCTTTGGACTCGCTCTAGCTGGAAGGTGCTAGGTAAACGTAGTCGGTTGTTGCTTCAGCTCCCTGTCGGAGCACTGCAGTTTGGCTAGTCTCTAAGTGGTGAGGAGATGAACGGGGTGCTTTAGCCGGGCGGATGGCTGCAGAGCACAAGGTGCATGAGAGAGGCAGGAAAGAACCAGTGGACCTGGTATGGGCACAGCCTAGTTGTAAGTATGGGCACAGTGGGGCAATGAGAGCCCAGTTAGGGGAGTAGCAGTGTGCAGTCTCTGTGTAACTCCCCAGAGGGCTAGACACCCGCTAGCCTGTCCCACCCCACACTCTGCAGCAGGGGGAGACGTGTGGTCTGTTTGCTTCCTGGAAGTCGTCCCTGGTTTTGGCCACCTGAGCCGAATCCCACCCAGTTCTGGCCGCCCCTACCCCACAAACACAACTCACAGCTGTGATCCTGACAACGGCACAAGCGTCTCCCAGCTCCTCCTTCAGCTGCTCATAAGTCTTCCCTTCCTGGAAGGACACAGAAAGCGGAGAACCCCACAGCACGCCCATTAGCCATGGTTATAGCTACAACAGGGTGGGTGGAGTCTTGCCCTGTTCACGGGGAGGTGCCCCCAGTGGGTACAGGACTGCCCAGCTGCTACCATACCAGAGCCTGGCACTCCTGCGGTCAGCATAGGGACACAACTCGAGGAGAGAGGCTTGAATGACTCCCTTGTCAGCGAGACTCCAAAGCCAGAAGGCACCCGTGTGATCCTCTAGTCTGACCTGTAACAGGCCAGAGAACTGCCCCAAACTAATTCCTAGAGCTGATCATTCAGAACAACGTCCACGCTTGATTTAAAAACGGTCCGTGAAGGAGAATCCACCATGACCCTGGGGACATGGTGCCGGTGGTTCATTACTCTCACCATTAAAAGCTTACGCCTTATTTCCTGTCTGAACATGTCTAGCTTCAACTTCCAGCTGGTGGATCCTTTCTCTGCTAGCGCAAAGAGCCCGTTGTTAAATATTCGGTCCCCCTGTAGGTACTCACAGACGGCGATAAATAGATGGAGCTCAGCGTCTATCACAGTAAGGCCGGTTTCTAATCCTTTAATCATTCCCGTGGCTCTTCTCTGACCCGGCTCCAGTTTATCAACATCCTTCTTGAATAGTGGGCACCAGAACAGGACACAGGATTCCAGCCGTGGTCGCACCAGTGCCAAATATGGAGGCAAAATAACCTTTCTCCTCCTCGAGAGTCACCTGGTTATGCAGCCCAGGACCGCATTCGATCTTTTGGCCACGGCATCCCACTGGGAGCTCCTGTTCAGCAGCTCCCCAGGAGAGAGTCCCCCACACCGTAGGGATGACCGACCTTTGTTCTTTACATTTAGCCGTATGCAAACGCATGGTGCTTGCACTCAGTTGACCAAGTGCTCCGGGCCGCTGGACATCAGTGACCCGTCCTCTTCTCTGGCCCAGCCTTACTCCTTGTGCTGCCTCGGCTTTCTAGTCCCCTCTTTACATTCTCCATTGTGCCCACGCAAGGGAGAGGCGTGAAGAAACGGAGGCCCTGAGCGTGGTGATCAGCCCAAGGGCAGCTAGGCCCCCAGCCCCATGGGAAAGGCAGTGGATACTGAGCAGCTGAATCCCCTGTGTGCCTTCAACAATCTCCCCCTTTTGCTCCTCAATCAAGATTTACCAAAACTGACCCCTGGTAGTCTAAGGATCAGTTTCCTTTCCCCAGCTGCTCGAGGCCAGGCCCTGTGTTAGCAGAGAAGAGAGGCAGATGCCCCTGGACTGCGCGCTGTAATCCAGAGCAGCAGATGAGTATGATAAACCCTGCCCCCGGCTGGATCCTCCCACCCCACTCTCTGCCCAGGCTTCCACCTCGTTTATACTCACGCTCCATTTGTGTGGGTCCCAGGCTACGAACCACCCGGTGAAGTTGGGGGGCTCAAAGCCCTGCTTGACCACCAAGATGGGCGTGTCCGTGTCCCTCCCGCTGGGGTGGGTGCAGAGATATTCCTGGGCAGTGGCCAGCGCGGCCTCCTTCTCGGTGGCGTTGGCGTCCTTCCCAAGCCACAAGAAGACCTGCAAGTGGGAACGTCTCGCTGGTCAGTGGAACGCGAATTAGCCAGGCCCGGGAATGGGACTGGAGCCGGAGCTTAAGGCCGGAAGGGCCGGGTGTAATAACCTGGTCGACCTCTTGACTAGCAGAGGCCATTTGTGCAGCGAGCCCAGAGCCTGGGACTGAGTTCGAGCTCATGTATTTCCGAGCTCCAGGCCAGCAGAGAGAGAGAAAAAAGAGCTCACCCCAGCGGTAAAGAAGGGGTGAACAGACAGATGAGGTTGCACATGCGCAGTCCCTCAATCCTGACCCACATCCCCTTGAGCCTGACCCATGGCCCCCTTCCAGTCCAGTGCTGGGTTCTCCCACACCCAGAGCTCTACCCACCCTGCTGCTAGTCCAGTCCTGGGTTCTCCCACACCCAGAGCTCTACCGGCCCCCCTGCTTGTCCAGTCCTGGGTTTTCCCACACCCAGAGCTCTACCGGCCCCCTCTGCGTGTCCAGTCCTGGGTTCTCCCACACCCAGAGCTCTACCGGCCCCTCTGCATGTCCAGTCCTGGGTTCTCCCACACCCAGAGCTCTACCGGCCCCTCTGCATGTCCAGTCCTGGGTTCTCCCACACCCAGAGCTCTACCGGCCCCTCTGCGTGTCCAGTCCTGGGTTCTCCCACACCCAGAGCTCTACCGGCCCCTCTGCATGTCCAGTCCTGGGTTCTCCCACACCCAGAGCTCTACCGGCGCCCCTGCTAGTCCAGTTCTGGGTTCTCCCACACCCAGAGCTCTACCAGCCCCCCTGCTAGTCCAGTCCTGGGTTCTCCCACACCCAGAGCTCTACTCACCCCCCTGCTAGTCCAGTCCTGGGTTCTCCCACACCCAGAGCTCTACCTGCCCCCCTGCTAGTCCAGTCCTGGCTCCTCCCACACACACCCAGAGCCCTTCCAATGCCCCTCAATCCTGACCTGCGGCCCCCTAGTGCAGCTCCTATTTCCCCAGACAGTTCTACCAGGACCCCTCTGACCTGTAGCCACCCCTCCGCTATCCCGCTTCTGGGCAACTCTCACACTGGGACAGCTGATGCGTCTTTAATTAAAAAGCCCCCTGGGAAGCCCAAGCCCCAGGGATGTTCCCGGCCGAGGGGAGCCGGCCCAGCGGGGAATCCGGTGGCTTCTGCGTTCCCAGCGCACCTGGTCCCAGGTGTCGAGCAGCATGACGTCGCTTTCGCTCAGGTCCTCCTGGCCGAAGTCGGTCACTTCCGTCACCACGAAGCGCCCCGTCTTGTTGGAGCATTCGAAGAGCCGGGGCGGGTGGTCTGGCACCTCCTGCTGGAGCCTGCAAGACACAGCCCCCTTCAGCGACGCTCCCTGGCCGCGCCAGGCAGCGCAACCCGCTCCGGGCCCCGGTACCTTTTGTCGCTGGCGTACGGGGCTTTGCCTCCCAGCGCTTCCCAGAACGCCGCCGGCTCCTGCCCTTCGGCCACGGTCTCCTGGGCGCTGTCACAGATGGTCGGGGCCAGCTGCTTCACCATTTCCCGCTCGTCCCCGCTGGAGCCCTGGCGGGCAAGGAGACAAGGTGGCATTCGGCGTCCGGGGCACAGAGCGCCGGGGGAGGAACGCTGGCGGGGCGGGGCGGGGGGGGGGGGCGCCAGGCTGCTCCTTACCTTGCCGTACCACAGGTAGTGCTCGGCCTGGGTCCGCAGCAGGAAGACGTCGTTGGAGTTGAGCGACGAGGCGAACGCCGGGACTTCCACGGCTTTGGTGTTGGCCGGGTCGGTGCCGTGGATCTGGAAGAGCCTCACGGGCGGCTCCGGTTCGTTGCTGCTTTTCCGGGATGTCCCGCCCTAGAGAGAAGGGGGCGGGGCGGGGGGGGGGGGGGACCGAGCCCAGGCGCCTGAGACCAAGCCCCAGTGGGACCCCAGGAGAGAGAGAGAGCGGGGCCTAGGGGTTCCAGCGGGGTTAAGACCGGCACGGGTAGGGGAAGGAGAGAGCTACCAGGGGAACCTCATGCTGCAGAGGGTCTGGAGGGAGGACACAACAGCTGGGAATGGGAATCACTTATTAGTGTAACGATCCACCCCTAGCCCCTGCACAGGAGTTACTGCTCCCGGGCCAGTCTGCTTCTACCTCACTCCAGCAACAAGGGGTGGGGGGATTAGGGGGGAGAGTCTATGCCCTGTAAATGAGGCAGTGTGGAGCAGACACCTGGGTCCCATTCCCCGTTCTGCCACTGATCTACTGCATGACCTTGGGCAAGTCCCTCCCCCTCTCCCCCCCGCTCCATGCCTCAGTTTCCCCTCCCTTGTCCGTTTTAGATGGCACTTTTCCGGGTAAGGGCTGCCTCCAGCCCTGTGTTTTCGTGCAGCCCCTGGCGCAAAAGGGGGCCCTGATCTTGGCCGCGGCCTCCAGTTGAAACAGCAGCTGCCCTGGCAACTGGAAAAATCCAGCCTCCACGTCCCCCCTGCTCCCGCCGGCGGCGCAGTACCTCGAAGACGACCAGCTTCCCTTTGAAGATGGCCAGGAAGTGGCGCGGCTCCTTGCCCATGCTGACGCGCACCTGCACCGGCTCCCCGTTGAACTGCCGGTCCACGTCCACCGCCTGGTACGCCGAGGCGGCCAGCTCGTCCGGCGTGGCGTGGCGACCCTGGGCACGCACAGAGGCGCCCGCTCAGCCCGGCGGCGGCTCCAGCCCCCCCCCCGGGGCGGCGGAGCCGGGGCGCCGGGTCCCGCCTACCTGCCAGATGTAGAGGATGTAGCGGGGCCGGTGGTTCACGCCGTAGGTGTAGAGCACCAGGTAGCAGTCGCCGCCGCAGAAGAAGCCGTGCCACTGCTGGTCCACCGGCACCAGCTCCAGATTCTCGATCCGCCAGACCTAGCGCGAGCCGGGAAGCGATATCAGCGCGCGCGCCGGGGCGCTGGGCCGTCCGGTCCATGCTGACCCCGTGACGAGGGCGGCCTCTGTAACGGGGCCGTTAAAAGCAAGTTCCCCCCAATAGACTCAAACTGTTGCCTCATAGCAGAGGGAGCTTTGGCTCACGGTCTGCTGACCGTTACCGTCAGGCCAATGGGAAGGCCACGCCGCCCCCGTTCCCTGCACAGCGCTTGGGAAGGGGGCCGTGGGAAATCGGCCAGACGCAGGCCCCTCTATGGGGCAGGAGCATGCGCGGGGGGGGGGCCCAATCAGGGGCATGGGCTCCCCCAATCAGAAGGGGCACAGAACTCCTCCAGGGTCAGGGCACGGAGAGCAAACTCCTCCCGCCCAGCCGGGGCGGGAGATGACCGCTCCGTTGGCCCTGGGGCTGCAGCAGGGAGAACCAGATCCTCCGGCGCTGGGGACAGCTAGGTCCGCCGCCCCAGGGCCATGGGGGAGAGCTAGGTCCACCGGCCCTAGGGCCGCGGTGGGGAGAACCAGCTCCTCTGGCCACGGGGGGAGGCTGTGCCCCTCCAAAAGCGGCCACATTTGTATTCCTGTGCACACCCCTGCTTTGGGGTCATTGAGGTCTCTGATCAGAACCAGGGGCCCATCAGCTTAGCCCGGAGACGCCGCGAGCCACTCCGGCGTCTTCTGTGTGCAGCCGGTCCCGACGACGAAGGATTCCCAAGCCGCTCGCAGGCGCTGGGTTCCCCTGGGCATTGCAACAGCAGTAAGGGCACCCGGCTGCACCCCAGCAGGCAGAGGGGCTCGGGTCCCCCTGGTCCCAGCAGGGCAGGGGGCGTTGGGCCAGCAGCCACAGGGGCTGCAGAGACCTGCACTACCAGGGAAAGGGCAGAGCGTTCGGCTTTAGTGCTCCCGGGGCGGCTCACGGCTCCTACCTCCACCTTCCCTTCCCCGTTATCCACCATCCGCTCCTGGGCGGCCAGCTCGGGCCGGGCGTGCAGCAGGGTGGCATCAAACTTCTCCTGGCTGACTTTGGCTGCAAAGAAAACAACAACATCAGGGTTTGGCCAACAGCCTAGCAGGAGGGAGGGAGGCTGCAGAGGCGGGCGTCAGTCAGTGTGTACCCGATAGCCCCCATCCCTGCCCCCTGGGGAAGCTTGGAAAAGAGGAGACTAAGGGGGGATATGAGAGAGGTATATCAAATTATGAGTGGTGTGGAGGAAGTGAATAAGGAAAAGTTATTTACTTGTTCCCATAATAGAAGAACTAGGGGCCACCCAATGAAATTAGTGGGCAGCAGGTTTAAAACAAATAAAAGGACGTTCTTCTTTACACTGGGCACAGTCAACCTGTGGAACTCCTTGCCTGAGGAGGCTGTGAAGGCCAAGACTAGAACAGGTTTAAATAAGAACTGGCTAAATTCATGGAGATGAAGTCCATTAATGGCTATTAACCAGGATGGGTGAGGAATGGTGTCCTCAGCCTCTGTTTGTCAGAGGGGGGTGATGGATGGCAGGAGAGAGATCACTTGATCATTACCTGTTAGGTTCACTCACTCCGGGGCACCTGGCATTGGCCACTGTCGGTGGACAGGATACTGGGCTGGATGGACCTTTGGTCTGACCCAGTACGGCCATTCTTATGTTCTTATGTTATGTTTAAGACCTCGGCACGAGGGGTAGAGGGCTAGCTTAGGAAACAAGCAGACCAGCCGTGTGCCTCATGCCCCCATGTCTCCCCACGACAGATCGGCGGCCGCGCCCTCAGGCTGGGGGAAAGCAGCCGTGCGCGGTGCGAGCTCCCGGAGAGAGGACGCTCTTCCTTACCCGTTTTGCCAGCGCTGTAGGCTTTGCCCAGCCCCACCGTCTGGTCCCGGACGGTCCACGTCTGGAACAGCTGCTTGAACATGGCGGATTCGGCTCCGTCGTTCACCGTCTCCACGTTGGTGCCGCAGGGGTAACCCTTCATGTGGATGAACTCCTGCCGGGCCGGGGGGGTGGAAAGCGGCCAGGGGCCTGGTCAGTGGTGCCACCCGGATGCCCGGCAAGGTGCCCCCGCCCTCTGGCAGCAGGGAGTCAGGCATCCGACTTTCGCTCCAGGCCCCCAACTCGCCCACGGTCCGTATCGGCTCCTCCCCCTCCCCGCACGTGTATCCCGGTTAGCAAGACAACCCCGCCCACCCAACCTCGGTCCTACCAGAGCTTTGGCCATGGCCGTTTGCCTCTCTGCCTTGGTAGCCCCCTTCCCCTTCCAGACGTAGATCTTGGTCCCGGCGTGATCCAAGATGTAGCAGTCCTGGGGAGGAAAAGATGAAACCACGTCCAGGGGCTGCTGATTGTCCCCATGCTACACTCCTCTGCCTTGCCCTGTAAGGCACGAAGGAGGGGGTCCTGGGGGTTGGGGCTTAAAATGGGGCAAAAGGGGTCCAATCTGGGTGCCATAGAAATGGGGGGGGGGTTTGCAATGCACCACACGCCGGTTCAGGGGGCTTCCCGGACCACACCCCAGTGCTCAGAACAATCCAGCCGCAGCCACCGGATTGAAAGGGACGTAGGAGTTGCCAGACTGGATCAGCCGCGACGTCCGTCCAGCCCCGTCTCCTGTCTCTGCCAGCGGCCAGCGCCAACCGCAGCAAAGGAAGGCGCAAGAAGCCAGCAGATGTGGGATAATCTCTCCCCCCGCCACGATCCCTGCCCCGGTCTCAGAGTTAGAGCCATCCGGCAAAGAGGACTGCCTCCGGCACCGTGGGGGAGCCGGGGCTCTGGGTGAAGTGGGGCGACAGGAGAAAATCCCCAGGGCGCAGAGGTGGATTTTAAATGACCCGCAGCGAAAGCCCGGACGATGCCCCCGGAGCCCCCGTCTTTCACTCACGTCATGGCTCAGCAGCTCCTGCACCAGCGGCCTCGCGGCCTCTTCCAGCACCTGCATTTTCCCTCCAGAGTCCGAGACGCTAGAGAACGGAGAGAGGCGGATTTAGTCCCACGGGAGCTGGGGACGTCACATGGGGGGTTCAGGGCCCAGGAGGGGAGCAGACACCAGGGCAATCCGATGTGGTCTCTGGGACAGCTTCCACCCGCTCCCCTTTCGACTGGGCTCTCGGGCATGGGGCCGTGGGGGCCCATCCCAACGATGCCGCAGCAGATCCAAGGGCCAGCAGGCACGAGGAGACCTGCTTGGTGTGCGACTCTGCCAGCCGTGCTGGGAGCAGGGGGGCCGTCCCCGGCAGAAGCTGGGGGGGTAGATCCCCGAGGAACAAAACGCAGCCGGCTCCGTGATGCTTGGATCAGTCTAAGCCTGCGTGGGAGACACGGATGAACGAGGGGGGCCAGGCAAATGCCCTGGAGGCAGCGAGATGGGGAAACCTCTGCTGTGCCCTCCGCCACCACTCGCCGCTCTGCGCTGCAGCCCCCTCCCCGCTTACCGATAGAGCAGGACGGTGGCCTTCTGCTGCTGGGCCACCACCTCGTCTGGGGTGCTGGGTTTGATCTTCCGCGGCCTGTCCCCGAGCACGCTCTGCAGCACCGCTGTCAGCTCCGGGCTGGCTCCCTCCTGGTCGCCGTCCAGCACCCTGATCTCCGCCCGCCCCCCGCGCTCCCGGTCCCGGATGTCTTTGGCTAGGAGCATGGCCTAGACGAGACCCCCCCCCCCGAACGAGAACGGTCGTCGGCTCCCTGCAGCGCGCTGGGCAACGGCACCGGGCCGCCCCCCACACCCCTGAGAGCCTGCGCTGTCTGACGAGGCAAGACGGATGGACGGACGCGGCGGGGACAGGGGAAGGGCAGATCACAGACTGATTACAAACACAGACCGGCCCCGGCACCACCTGTGCTGTGGAGAGAGGAACCAGCACTCGCCAAATGCCCTTCCAGGGTATCGTACAGAGCACACCCCCCACTAGGGCGCTGGTTCCGAGCCAGCCCAGTAGGGCCAGGGAGTGGGATATCGGGCCTTTCCCCTCTAGGGCGCTGGTTCCGAGCCAGCCCAGTAGGGCCAGGGAGTGGGATATCGGGCCTTTCCCCTCTAGGGCGCTGGTTCCGATCCAGCCCAGTAGGGCCAGGGAGTGGGATATCGGGCCTTTCCCCTCTAGGGCGCTGGTTCCGATCCAGCCCAGTAGGGCCAGGGAGTGGGATATCGGGCCTTTCCCGGCTAGGGCGCTGGTTCCGAGCCAGATCCAGGGGGAGGAGAACGCTCCAAGCGTCTCTTCCCTACAGCGGAGGGAGTAATCGGAATCCCGGGCGGGGCGGGTCCGGCCGGGTTCCTACCTTCAGCCGCTCCCTGGTGTTGCTCTCGGGGCCGTTCCACTGAAGAATGACCTTCCCCAGGTCCAGCAGGAACACGTCCCCCAGGTTAAAACTGTCCCAGCTCATCTCCACCTGCACCCGGGGGAGCGGAGAGGAGGCAGTGAGGAGGCTGGCGCGGGAGCGGGGAGGGAGCAGCCGAGCCGGCGCCAGGGGAATCGGGAGGACCGAGCGGTAGTGGCACTGGGGTGGGACGGGCAGCCACTGCACTGGTAGGGCGGGCAGTGGGGCAGCCGCCACGCTGGGGGAATGGGGAGGACGGAGGCGGGGACTGCGCCAGCACCAGGGTGGGAAGGTAGCAGGCGCACCGGGGGCATGGGGCGGGCGGAGCGTTGGCCGCACCGGGAAGGCAGTGGCTACGCCGGCCCCAGGGAATCAGGGCCTGGGGACGCAGGGGAGAAGGGCGGCTGCCTTGCCATAGGGCAGGCGGTGGCCCAGGCCGGGGTCGGGAGGTGGCGGCCGCGCTGGCCGGCTCAGGCACGGGAGCCCAGGCGCACCTCGGTGGCCATGACGTTCCGTCTCCCTTTGACGTGCAGCAGGCGCCGGACGTTGTAGACGTTGGTCTCCACGTGCGTCATCCCTGAGGCCACCCCGCCCTTCTTGTAGCTGGCGGGGGGGGAGAGAGGAGGGGGAAGGGTCAGCGCCCAGAGCGGGGAAGGGGGGCCCGGGCCAGCCCGGCACGGAGGCAAGGGCCGTCGCGGGGCAGGAAGGGGAGACACAGGACCCTCCTCACCCCGGCAAGCACGGCCCCATTGTGACAGAATGGGACTGTTCTTATGTTTCTATGCCTCAGTTTCCCCGAGGCATGTGCTAAGTCTCTAGGGGGGTGGGCTAAATGTGTGTAAATGCAGAGCCCTAGAGGGCCAGTGTGATGACAGAGAATGGCCGACACCCTGTCTCCTGGCAACTGATGGCCTGGGCCCCTCCCCTGCAAAGGTGCGAGCTGAAGGTGTTGGAACAAAGGGATCAGGTGACCTCCTGGCCCGGGAAGGAGACAAAGGGAGAGGAGGGGCTGGAGAGTGTCAGTTGGAAACCGGCTGGGGAAGAGGGGGAAGGGCAGACAGGGTCTGGCCTCCCTGCCCCCCCGTTTGGAGCTGTGGGGTGGAACGCAGGGAGCCCCAGGCTGGGGTCTAAGCTCCCTGCCCCCCGGAAGGGGTCTTGTTTGTACTGACAAGCTCTGTTTGGATTGTGTTCCTGGCATCCCTAACAAACCTTCTGTTCTGCTGGCTGGCTGAGACTCCCAGTGAACCCGGGGAAGAGGGGTGCAGGCGCTGACTCCCCCACACTCCATGACACCCGTCACCCCCCAGAAGGTGCTGCAGCCACAGCTCCTCGCAGCGCTTGCAGGCCGACGTCCCCGCGTGGGGGCTGGCTGGGGTGGGCAGCCGGAGCCCCACGGAGGGACAGGATCTCACGCCACGCGGGAGGGTCAGTGGGGGTCAGGCCCACCGGGACCAGGGCCCCTCGGCCTCCTACTCACATGATGCCCTGCTTGAAGTAGCCTTTGAAGAGATCCGACTCGTGGCACTGCACCTCCCGGTGCTGCACGGGGCCCCCGCCCAGGTAGTCGTCCAGCTGGGTGGTATAGATGGCGGCGCAGCCCTGCTCGTCCCGCGAGGAGCCCTTCCCGACCCAGTAATGGATGTCGTAGGCCAGGACGCTGCCTGAGCGCTGGGTCTGCGGCAGGGACAGAGCCCGAGGAGTGACCCTGCCTCTGCCCTGCCGATCAGACCAGCGTCGGGGGACTTGGGGCTCCCGGATCCCAGCCGGCAGATGCCCCCCTCCCTCCCGCATGGGGGAGGGAGGGAATTTCTTCCGGAGACCCTGCCCCGCTACAACCGGGGGATCGGTTGGTCAGTGCCGGCCCGGAAGCCGAAACAGACAAGCCCTCCTTGCTGTGTCCTCACTCACACCGCTAATCCTAATTCCGCCATTGCCTCCAAATCATGTGGCAGGGAGGTCCACAGGTTAACAGGACATCGCAAAGAGCATTTCTTTTTGGCAGGCTTGCTTTCGCTTTTCATCGGTGCTACGCCCCCCCACTCCCCACACACCTTCTCTGCAGCTCTTCCCAGGCGGAGGGAGGAAATGGAAGAGATCAGCCTCGCAAAGCAGCCTCCCCGAGCTGCTTGTGTGTCCCACACCCGGCAGGGTTAAAGCGGAGCGAGGGGCCCTGGGGCGTGACACGTGTTACACTTCGGAGCCGATTCTACCACCGGCGCCTGGAGCGAGCCCCAGCCGATCGGCGGCTTAGGGGGGTTCACAACCCTCTCCCCCCCCCAGCAGGGGTTGCTGCAGCCCTGGGGGGCACTCACCGAGAGGAGGACGTAGCAGTCGCCCTCATAGAAACTGCCGTGGGATTTCTGAGGCACCTGCACCAGGTCCATTTTCTGGGGGAGGCAGAAGTGCATTGAGACCAGCGCAGCCCCTGCTTGTCCTGGCATCAGCCCTGGGGCACACAACAGCCCCCGCCCGAGCATCCCTCACCTCCCCCCCCCCCCCCCCCCCCCCCCCCCCGGCAGCTCAGCCAAAATGGTGCATTGGGTGTGTTCTGGCCACAGGGGAAAAGCCAGACTCTCCCCAGCAGGCCGGCCAGAGCCCATGGGCCGCTCAGCTCCCCCAGACAGGGCAGGGCTGGCGAAAGGAAGAACCAGGAGGGAGGGAGCCGGCAGGGATCTGGACAGATGCCATGGGAGTTGTGGGGGGGCGGGGAGCATTGGCCTGCTGATCAGCAACAATGCAGCCACCTCTGGGGGCGTGGAATGGCAGCTGTTTCTGGAAGTCCAGCACATCCACCACTGGGATGCAGCCACCTCTGGGGAGGAGCGTGGCAGCTGTTTATGGGAGCACCCCACATGGCTCACCCGGGGCAGCTGTGCCAGCAGCCAATGCTACCCCTCCACCGTTTGGGACAGGAAGTGAAGGGGCCCGACTGGAGACGCTAGGGAGGCGCAGCATCAAGGGCTCGCGTTGGAAGCAGGCCGAGGCGCCGCACCCCAGCCCAGCCCCCAGGAAAGGGCCGTGGGAAGAGACAAGCGGCCCACCGGAAGCACTCGCCAGCCAATGGCCCCCCCCACCCCCACCCCTTTCTGCTGCACCCTGGCGGTCTCCCAGCCCAGTCGTTACCGGCCCAGCCCCTGCTTAGCTGGGGCCCCCGGCCCGACGCGCCCGCTTACCTCGACCCTCCAGACGATGACGCCGGGCATGTTGGTCACCGCCTTGAAAGCGCTGCTCAGAGCCATGGCGCACTCGTCGGGGAGCTGCTGGGGGAGTGGAGACCGTCAGCCCAGAGCCCAGGCCAGCCCAGGGGAGCAGCCCACCCCGTGACCCCGGACACGCCTGCCTGAGAGCAGCCGCCCCCTCCCGTCCCAGCTGAGGTGTGAAACACTTCGGTAAACGCTTTGCCCAGAAGCTGCATGCTTGGGGGGGGGGGGGGAATTAAAGGGGTGACGCGAGGGGATCCCCCAAATCGCACCAGATGGAACCCAAGCAGCTCAGCAGGGTGCACCCTCCATATGAGACCCCTTTCCCCCCTGCCCCCCACACACACCCAGGGCCAGCCCGGATCCTGGCTGCAGGGGCGGCCTGGGACCCGGGAGAGGTGGAAGTTCCTCGCGGGTGGTGCGTGCGGGGTGAATCAGCAGCCGACGCCCAGGGAGAAGCTCTCCCCTCCCCCCCGGCCCCACCCACATGTCTCGCGGCACTGGGGCTCTGCTCCGCCCCACATCTCAGGGGCTCGCCCCTGCAGACATGTTTCCCCCCCACCCCCGCAGTGATGCCGGTATTTGGGGCTTTCCCTTGGAGCCAGAGCTCCCCAGCGCCTCAGGATAATTCCCCCTCCCCGAGTCACCCCAGCCAGGGTTTGGGAGACTCCATGGCCCCTTTAAGGAGGAATTCTCCTTCCCAGGCCTGGCCTGCCCCCCCCAGCAGATGGAAGCTGTTAGGGCATGTGGGCCCCACCCAGTTGGTTCTTGTGTCACCCCAAACTCAGGCCAAGCTGCGCATTCACTCTGCCCAGCAGCCTGGTCCCCGCTCCCTGCACCGGCCGGGATGGAGCCCAGCAGAGAGCTGGTTTTCTGGGTCTGTTCTCCATGACCTGGATCCAGGGGCAGCTCCCTTGCCCGGGCTGGGCTGGGAGCCTCTGGCGTCACCGGGGTGACACAGCCGGGGCGCAGACCCCAGGGCACCCTGCGGATACTTACGAACACCGCAGGGATCTCTCCTGCCCGCTGGGTGCTCCCGGCCTGGGGTGGGTCCAGCTACTCGGCACGCTGGCCCGGGCGCAGCCGCGGCGTGGACCCTGCTCTAGCCACGCGGCCTGTTGCGCTGCAGGGAGGGACACGCCCTGACTGCAGGCGCTGGAGGAGAATGGGTTAGAGGGGCCAGGCTCACGGCGGCCCAAACCGTAACCGCTCGCCCCTCATCTCCCCCCAGTTTTCAGTCATTGAAGCCAGATGGCGTAACCTGACCCAGGGAGCCGGCCCAGCCGCAGCGCTAGGAGAGCATCAGCTGGGTTTGATTAGCCAGGAATGTGCTGGTTTCGGGGCTGGGCCCGGAGAGGCCGTTCACCCTGGTTTGTTCCTCTCCGTGCGCTCAGACGCGGCCAGCCCTTCCTACCATTGCAGGATCTCAGGCCCCCGCTGTAGCCGCAGGGCAGGCATCTGCTTGTGCTGAGCCCCTGGGGGGAAACACCGGGGCCAGACTTCCCCGCCCCGTGTGGCACCAGCTAACCCAGCCCGGAGAAGCCTGGCATGGTGTTCCCCAATCCAGCACTTGGTTGGCACCCGATCCTCCTGCCAAGGGAGCAAGGGATGGATGCTCTCGGATCCTGCCTCAGCTGGGAATCTCTTCCCACCACCCCGTTTAGATCTACCTGGATTCAATAATTTCCACTCCTTTTTCCCTGCCCGAGTTGCCGCCGAAGGGCCCGTGCCAGTTCTCTCATTGAACAGCCATGTGGTGGCATTACGCACCAGGAGCCCAACAGGAATGGGGGGGGCTTCAAGTTGCTTCTCTGAGCCCCCAGCTAGAACCCTCTGCCCTGAGCCCCACAGATCTGGGGCCAGCCCAGCCAGCCCCTCTCCCTCACCCAGCCCAAGGCAGGACTGTTCCCTAAGGCCGCAGATCTCGGTCTTCGGCCACCCCGAAGTCAGGCCGGGACTCACCTGAATTCGCTGCGGCTGTTGAGGAGACCCCGGGACAGCTGCTGGCACCAGCCCCAGTCACCCGGTGCGCCCGGACCCGTGCGTTATATTTGCCTGAGTTTGCATCTCAGCCACTCCTGGCCAATGAGCACTGGCCTGGGCCCCCGCTCGACATAGGCAAAGCAGAAGGAAAGCAGCTATTTGTTCCTGTTCACAGCACTAAAGGGGGGGCGGGGGGGCAGGGACTCTAAGGCCAGCACCGCCTGGCTCTCCTCCTTCCACGCCCTCTTCCCATCGATTTTTCTAAAGTGCTCGGGCGGATTAATAATTCAAAGCGGGGGGGGAATTAACCACACGCGAGCGACGTGCATGGAACGGAGGCAGGAGACCGGGGGGTGGGGGGAGGAGACGAGCCCTGGAGTGGGCAGAGAGGGGGTACCAGTGATGGCTGGGGTGGGTGGGTGACAGAAGTGGAATAGCAGCAGCAAGACAAGCAACTAATAAAGGGGACAGACCCAGGAAAGGGGGCCCCCAGGGTGTCTCCATCCTCCCCTCGCTGGAGTCCTTGGACACACCCCACAGCCCCTCCTGCCCCCCTTTGAAGGGGCAGCTGGAGCGCCCGCGCCAAACATCTGGGCTCTCGGTGGTGACCGTCAAGCATCTTCTGAGCAGCCCGGGCCTGCAGCTGGGCTCCCCCAATACCAGGAGGTTAACGGCATTGGCCCCAAGCTGTGGGGCTACGACCCTGCTCTGCTCCCGGCCCAGAGCTCAGCTGGCCCCTTGCTGCAAGGGGTGGGTGGGGGGAGGCACATGACCATGAGCTAATGCACCAGCAGAGCAGCCTTCGGGAAATCAGCATCACTCGGGGTGAGGTCCCAGGCTCGCGCTGCGGGTATTAACCTTGGGGGCGGGGACGAGTCTGGGGAAGCAGAAGCCGCTGACCCAGCAAAGGGACAGAGCAGCAGCGCCTGCCCCCCCACTCGCCGGCTCTGGGGCGCAGATCCAGCATCATCCTTCCCCCACCTGGCTTCGGCAGCCCTGATCCCACGGACCTCTGCCCAGGGCCTGGAATGGGGCAGCCCCCGCCTGCTGGGAGTCAGCCCAGCCGCAGGCCATGGGGTCCAGCAGGGGCTTCTAGGCCTTTCCCAGCTCCCACCCCCGCATGGGGCCTCAGTAGCAAACCCCAGCCAGGGCCAGAGCCTCGGCCCACCGCCAGCCCAAAGCCGCACCTTTGCGTCCGAGGTACCTGCTCTCTTGCTCCATGCCAACACCCCACTTTCAGGACTGCTGCCGGCATTCTGGTCAGCAGGGGTAGCATCGCCTAGAGGGTAGACCCCCTCCCAGGGACTCAGGAGCCCCAGGTTCTAATCCTGACTCTGCGGCTGACCTTTGGCAAGTCCCATCCCCGTTCTGTGCCTCAGTTTCTCCTCATCTGCCTTGGATTTAGATGGCAGGGCCTGAATCCTTGAAGTCTATGGAAGCTAGGAGCCTAAATACCTTTGAGGATCAGGGCCTAAGTTCTTCTTGGTGGGGGTCTGTCTGTCTGTGCAGCACCCACCTCACGGGGCCGTCGGCCTTGGTTTGAGCCTGTCGGGGGCACTGTCCGTTAGTACAAAAAAGCCAGGCCCTTATCCGCTGGGTCAGGCAGTCCCTGGCCAGCACCGAGCAGCGCCAATAACCAGACCGATTCACTTTCCTTTCCTGGCTTTAATCGCAGTTAATACAAAGATTCCAAAAATAGAAAGAGACCGAGACAGTGGCGCCGGCTTCAAGTTTTTTCTTTTGAATAAGACAAAAATGTAACAAACAAAAGGAAGTGACCCAAAGGAACCGAAGTCTTTACGCCCTTGAGAGGGGGACCCCCGCCCCAGGGCCTCGTTGCACTGAGTGCACGGACCCCCGCCACGGAAGATGGGGCACCCCCCAATTGCAATGGGGGTGGGGGCCTGAGCAGAGCCGTGGGATTTAGGGGACCACGGCCCCATGTGAAAGGCAGATCAGTGAGAATGTGCATGCTGAAGGAGGCCTGGGGAAGCCCAGCTCCGGCCGGGCTGCATTTTGGGGCTCACCTGCGGCCAGTTGGGGGGGTCGGACGCATGAGACCTGCCCAAGCACCTGCAGCTAGACTCCCCCGTCCTCAGGGCTCCTGGCTGCGGCACAAGCGGTGGGGATTTCCCACGGCGCTGTGCATTTCGGGGTAACTCACCAGAGGCTGTTGAGTCAGCAGATGAGGGATAAGAGTGGGGTTGGACCGGATGCTGGGGGAGGCCCCCCACGTGTGGGTGGGTGGGGCAGGGGGAACAGGTCAGATGCAGTAACCACAGCTGGAAAATGTCTACGCTCCAGGAGTGTGGTGATTCCCCCACCTGGGGGGGAGGGGAAGCAAACAAGGGCCCAATTTCACCTCCTCGAAGGGGCATTTCAAGCCACAGCAGAGGAAGGGGCCTGAGAAGCTCCATTTAAAGAGCTGCATTCTCGAGGAGGGAGAGGAAACCTGTTTATTGTAAGTCGGGGTGTCCCCCACCCCCGGTGCTCCACTGCCGGGCTGCTCTTCCCTCTACAATGTGCACAGCTAGAGTCCCGGCTCCCAGCACACACGGGCTGGTTACTAAGATCTCCCCTATAAGGGGGACTCGGACACCGAGGGGCAGGGGAGCCCTGCGGAGGGGGAGGGGGTGTTTCCATTGGCCCCACTCATTGCACCAGGTTCCTCCAACCCCAAGCCTAGGCTGTCGGCCCTGCTCCTTCTGACAGGTCCCGGCCCTTCCTAGCTGGGCCTGAGAACAGCTCCCCCTCGGGGGCAGGAAGGGGGTCGGCCTGCCCCAGGGCCCAGCCAGGCTTGGGGCTCAGAGCTTTGGTCCCGTGGTGCCCTCCTTGGGTCTGGGGCTTGGCAGTGACCCACAAAGCTCACAGTGGGGGCGATGGGGAAGCTGAAGGCGAGCGGCGCAGGGATGGCTGCCGCTGGATCTTACTCACCGAAGTGAAGCAGGTCAGACACGGGGGCTGGGCCCAGACGGGGGCGCCCCCTGGCATAGCAGGCACTGGCCTGCGTCCTGATGGCACTTGACGGTGGAACAACCCAGCAGAGAGTCCATCCCGCTGCCAGCCCGGAGGGACTGTGCGCCAGGCCCCAACGCCACGCGGGCAGAGCGACCGCCGTGGCCCAGCCCTCCCGGGAGCCCCCTCGGGGTTCACCCCCCAGGAGAGGGGATGCTGCCTGCAACCCGGGTGACATTTGGCTGGCTCTCTTTGGAAATGCCAAAGCGGAAGATGCGGCAGGGAGGGGAAGGCACCGAGATGGAGAGGGGCAGTCGCCAATGCCGGAGTGGCAGAGGTGCCCGGAGCAGCCACCGCTCGTCGGGGCGGCCACGGAAGCCACATGCCACAAACTCCATCCGGGAAGATTACAACCCCGCAAGGCCCAGAGGACTGTGGCAGCCCCTTGGCGTGGAACCGATGAGGAACGCTGAAAGCTCAGAGAGCCGGAGAGCAGAGGAAGGGCCCTGGCTCGTCGGGCTGATCTGGGGAAGTCAACCTGTGCCAGGAGATGGGGAGCCTGCCTGCGGGGTCAGCACAACGCAGATCTGGGGGCACGGGCGTCTGGCACCCAAGTCTCCTATCGCCAAGGGGCTCAGCTCCAATGGGTGTTTCCTGAGGCCACCTGCAGGAGCTGCTGAAGCTGAAGACGTCACCAAACTGGGACCGCACTGGGGGGCTTGTCGCACTAAATATGTGGCCCCAGACCCCTCTGGCACCCCACCGCGGGGATGTTACGGTCTTCGCCCGGCAGCCTGCTGGTGGAGGAAGCAGTGCGTTCCCGTGGGCTCCGTGCCCCGGAGGGAGGGCAGCGGTTAAGGCAGGGCTGTGGGGTGTGGTCCCCTAGATGGAGGGCGCTGCTTTGTACTGTAGGAGCGTGAGTCCAATGTGACGGTCTCCCCGCAGATCAAAGGTGCCCCCGCCCGGCCCCCACTTTGGGCTAAACCAGCTAGGGAGGTGGAGTGTGGCTTTGGTTTAAAATTACCCGTTAACTCAGCATCTCCTCCTCCTTTGGTATGAGGCAAGGATCTCGGCTCCACTGGACACCGGCCGCTGTTGGGGGTCACGGGGCCCAGCCGGGGCTGCTCCAGGAACATCCTTCAGAGCAACGCTGGCCCGAGGCTGGGATCCAGGCCAGGGAGGAGGAATCAGGTTGGGCAGGAGACCCAGCTCCTGGAAGGAGCAGGCTAAGGGACAAGGGAGGCTCTCTCAGGATACGTCCCCCCCTGGGCCTGGACCTCACCGGGGGCGGGGACTGAGGAGTGGGATGCTGATCCCAGACAGGCCTGGCTTCAGCTCCAGAGGCCTCAGCAGGTGCACCATGGGGAATGGGATCAGTGGCTCCACATGGGAGGATAACCCTGGGAGAGGGGGGATGGCAAAGGCAGGGCTCTGGCCCAGCTCCAGGCACTGGCGGTGGGACTAAGATCAGGAGAAAGCCATGGGAAAGGTGTCGCAGCAGCTGCCTGCCGTGCGGACGCTGGGGCCGGGGGCAGCTGGCGTTTGCCCTATGGAGAGCTAGAGCGTCCTGCCAGGGGGCTGGCCAGCTGTTCAGGCAGTTACTCTCAGAGCAGCAGGTGGGGGGAGAGGGGAGGCGTTGGGATGCACCACCCTCCCCGCCCCCCATGGCAGGAATTGCCTAGCAGGCCACCCCCCTATTTGGAATCCGCTCCCCGCCTGGCCCCCGGCGCTGTGCGTCAGGAAGGCGAGCGGGGTGGGAAGCAGAGCCCCGTTTGCCAGTCAGAGCGTGGGGAGCCCTGCACCCCGCAGTGCAGAGACCCCAGGGCTACCAGGGGATGGGCTCAGACCCCGCTCTGCGATCAACATCCCGCCCTGCGCCCCGGTCCGAGAGGCGAGGGCTCTGGCACGGCCACTGGAGCCCGGGAGCCGACTCCTTGCCGGACCGCCTCCTCCCGGCTGCTAGCGAAGGCACTGAGTGAAAGTCCCCTGCAGAAACGGGCCGCCAGGGCGCTGGAGGTTCTACGGCGCCCGCAGCTGGCCGAGGCTGGTATAAACGTCCTCAGCTTCGCTCAGCTCTTCAAAGATGGGGATGAGGTTGAGCAGCTCCGTATCCGCCATGTCATCAAACCAGGACTGGACGGGCACCTGGAGGGGAGGGGAGGGTCAGCAGGAGCCCCGCTGAGAGGTCAAGGCAGGCGGGGCCCAGATCCTCAGAGGGGCCCGGCTTGTCTCCACGCCGCTCAGCCGTGGCCCGGGGAGGCGGGGACTCACCGCGTTCTCCGGGTGGAAGATGTAGGAGGCCGGCGAGTTGTCCAGGATGAGCGTCTTGTGCAGGTCCCGGCCCAGGCGGCTCAGGTCCTTGACGTAGCAGCCCTGGTGGAAGATGCAGGACTCCCGGAAGAGCCGGGCGCGGAAGACCCCGCACTTGTCCAGAAGGTCCGTCACCGGGTCAGCGTACTGGCAAGAGCAAGAGAGCAGCGTGTGGGGAGCGGCTCGGTTCCCTGCCAGCGCCGGGGCCAGCAGGGAGCGGCTCGGCTAGCCCAGAAGACCCCCACGGCCAGGCCAGCAGCACAGAGAACCTCTCCCAACCACGTCCCCTCTGCCTGGCAGTGTGGGGAGCACCCTCCACCCCCGGTTTGCCTTACCTTGGCCAGGCTGGCAGTGAAGAGGACGCATTCGAACAGCTCCCCCATCCGCCTCAGGAATTCGTCCACAAAGGGCCTTTTGAGCACGTAGACCTAAGGAGGGGAGGGGCCGTCAGCAAGTGGAGGGGGAGGGCCCCCAGCATTGGCCTGGGGCTTGTTCTCAGGCAGATGGAGCCGGGTGTTTAGTGCCGCCTGCCCAGGCTGCCCCTTGGGAACCAGCTGGAGGGGCACCGGCAGCAGCACCGAGGGGCTGCCCAGTGCTCATCGCTGCAGCCGGCGTGTGGGCTTCAGCCCGGGTCCCCTCCCCCAGCCACGCCTGGCGCCGAACCCAGCCCCGTCAAGTCCATCTTCCTCCGGCGCCAGCAGCCGCCTCCCGAAACAAGTAATCAAGAATAGGCCGTGCTGCCTGGTAACAGCCTATCCTGGATTACTTGAACCGGGCGACGGCCTCCGCAGATCCTTCGCGGCCCCGGGAAACGGGGCCTCCTCGCACACGGGACGGGACGGGACGGGCCCCGCTCCAGGAACGGATCCTGATCAGAGCGCCACCCACCCCATCAGAAGGACCCGCTTACCTGGTGCAAGGTCCCCTCTATCTCCACAGGCACTATGAAGTCAGCATTGTTGATTGGCTGAAAGGGAAAGGAATCAAGGGGTCTGTCAGCACAAAAGCAGCAGAGGGGGGTCCCCAGCGCCCCAGAGGGGCAGCCCCAGCTCCCCAGGGGAAACCCGACCGAGAGCACGCATGCCGTGATGTCTCCGCATGCATCTGGCTCTGCTCTGGGGGAGATGGTGTCGGAGAATTTTGCTTTGGTGGGGCAGGAGTATTGCAGGTAGGTGCCCCCAGGACCTGCTCCAAACCCCAGCTGCTCTGCTGTCCCGCCAACGGGGCGCAGTGGATCCCGACCTCCACAGCTGCCCCAGCCCCTCCAAGAACATCTCCCGCCTCGTTTCCAGCCCTCAGCACCCCCGATGCATCACCCGTTTATCGGGCATTCACGGGAGCTGGGATTAAGTATTATCCATGGCTAGCAGCGTCAGCACCGGGCTCCTGAGAGCCAGATCTGCCTGCTCCTGCCCTCGCACCGTTTCTTCCCACCAGTAGCTGCCCTGTGCCAGCCCTCCACCCTACCCCCTGAGCAAGCACGGGGGGTCACCTTAAAGGAGCTGTGCACCAGCGTCTCATCCAGGTCGATCACCACGCAGATCCTGCCCTGGTCCCGCTGAGTCACCTCGGGGAGCAGGCACGTTCCGGGAATCTGCAAGCAGATACACCCCCAGCTGTCAGAGGGATTCGGGGAGCCGCCCTGGCTCATATTCAGGTCACAGGTTGAGTTGCCCCTCCCCAAAGAGAGACCCTCCATGGAGATCAGGGCCTGTGGAACTAACTAGCAGACCCCACAGACACACACCTTGGACAAGGCTCCTCATCTCCCCCATCTCACACTGAGTTGGGGTGTCCATCCCTGTCCTGATGCTAGAGAAAATTCCACTGGAGACCAGCAAGGAGACTCTAAACATCCCATCCAGATAGTTGGGTGATGCCTCCCCATGACCCTGAGCACCCTACAGAATTACTAGCCTCCTTGATCTACGCATCTCCCATCTGGACCAGCCTAAATTCCCACTGGGAGCGGCCAGGCACTGGGGAGAGACCTCATGCCAAAGCTGGACGGATAGTGGCACATAAGAACGGCGAGACTGGGTCCGACCAATGGCCCAGCATCCTGTCTTCCGACAACGGCCAGTGCCAGATGCTGCAGAGGAAGTGAGCAGAACAGGGCAATTATCAAGTGATCCATCCCCTGTCGTCCAGTCCCAGCTTCTGGCAAACAGAGGCTAGGGACACGGGTTGCATCCCTGACCATCTTGGCTAATCGCCATCGATGGACCTGTTCTCCAGGAACTTATCTCGTTCTTTTTTGAATTATGCTTCTGGCCTTCACAACACCCTCTGGCAACGAGATGGTGGCACTAAGAGATGGTGACCTTTATACCTTTTCTCCAGTGGAGGAGTGGTCCCCATCCCACAATGCTCAGGGACAAGTGGGGGAACTGGCCCAGCCTTTGAAGCGAGGGGCAGTAAGGGAATGTTACAGTCTTAAGCTTCTCCACCTTCCCCGGGAAGGCAGCTCACTCCGGGAGGCTGGAGCCAACAGCCAAGCAAAATCCACAGGACTCCCACTGATACTGGGGGGCGTGGATCAGGGCCTGTTTCTGCAGGAGAGGAAGGGGCATTTGCTTGGGAGATCGGAGCTGGGAATCTCAGCCACCCACACGAATACCCGGCGGATGCTCAGCCCATACCTGGTAGAACTGGTACTGGAGACACTGCAGCAGATCAGACTAAAGCGGGAAAGAAGAGGAGAAACACATGTATTAGGGGGACAGCCGGCAGCAGCAGAGAGACAGCATGGTCCCGACTGAGCTGCGGGACTAACCCGCCCCTTAGCCCTAGCCATCCGGGGACAGGACAGAACTCCCCTCCGGCTAGCTGCCACGTGCTTACAGCAATTCTCATCTGAGAGAAGGGGCGAGAAATCAATTCAGAACTAATCAAAGGCTAATGAATATCAGCACAAGCACAACATGAGAATTAAGACAGATCGAGCAGGGAAGGGCTCAGAGACAATGTGCAGCAGGTATTTCTCTCTCTCTCTCTCACACACACACACATACACATTCATGGAGTGGCATAGGGAGACTTGTTTATGGAGAAGGGGCCTAGGGCTGCCACCTGGTGGAACATCCCCATTACAGCAGGCGGGGGTACCTGCACACACACACCTGCTCTATGAGCTTTGGAGGAGATGCATGCGACTTTAGGGGGCTGTGCTTGGCTCAGGGTTCCTTCCATTCACGTCTGCGGCAAGACTACAGCACCAGACTCCCTGGCCTTTTGGTTGACCGTGATCAGTGATGATCAGGCACGTCCTATGTGGGTCAGACACACCGGTGTCTAGAGGGTCGGCAGCCCGGCTCCAGGCCCCCCCTGCCCGGCAGCCCCCTTACCTTAGCGATGGTGCTGGGTTCCTCCTTGTGCAGCGCATGCTCCCCGCCGCAGCCCGGCTGACCCACATTCTGTACGCGGAGGCAACAGAAAAGAGCCTTGAATATGTTCCGGCCACGAGGTTTCTTGGGAGAAGACTTGGCCACCAAGCCTGGAACGAGGGGAGAGAACCGCAGCCAGGTGTAAGCGCCCCACGCGGGACACAGACCAAGCGCTCTGTATTGTGGGGTCTGCCGGGAGAGATCTAGCCCACTGCAACGTGTCTGGGGGACTAGCTCAGCACAAGGGCTGCAATCAGTGAGGAATATGGGCCCAACGGGACAGGACCGGGGGGAAGGGGACAAGTGAGCCCCTGAAAAACAAACCATAGCAGAAATCCAAGCAAAGGACGGTGGGCAAAATTCCTTGAAGGGTGGAGTGGATTCAGCCTCACTCATCGCTCTGCTAACCCACCACCACGTGTCCCTCCCCACTGCCCCATCCCACCCACCGCCCGTGAAGGCTGCGACCCTCCCAGCCCCAAACTGGGAGGGACCCAGGGCTGAAAGGTTGAGCAGCAGCCAGAAGGTGGCGCTGCAGACCCACAAGTCCCCAGCACCTTTGAAGTACAGTCATGTCCGGGAGCTGCTGCAGCCAAGGATGGGGAGGGTGGCTTCCCTGCCCAGAGACCGGCTCAGCCCATGGGGAGGACCAGAAGTGGGAAGGGGGGGGGGGGGGGGGGGAGATCTGGCAGGCTGGTGCAATGGGTGAGATAAACAGCCCCTGGCTCAGGGCCAATGGTGGGGAAACAGCCTGGGGGCACAAGTCACAGCCCCCCTCGAGTGATCATTAGCCAAGTGACGGTCACTGAGCCTGGCTGGAAGGTGAGCTGGGGACAGCACATGCTGCAGCCCCGGAGGGGAAATCCAGCCACGCTTGGGCACCAGGCAGTAAAAAAAAAAAAAAAAAACCTCTGCAAGGTTTTTCCCCCTCAAGAAAACCAGGCAGCTGTTCACAGGGCGGGGGACCACGGTGCAATTGAGACTCCCGATCCCTCCCTCCCAAGGAATCCGAAAACGAAAGGCCTGATCTCCTCGCCAACGCTGGCATAAAGCAGGAGTAACGCCACGGGAGGCAGACCGGCACAGCAGGGCTGTAGCCTGCAGTCGGTGGGCCGCGCTCCGGAGCAGCTCCGAGCCTCGCTCTGGAACGCGCATCACCACAATCCTGGTGCCATAACTCCACTGCCCCCGGGGCACCAAGGGGCCCCTCCCTCGCACTCTCTGGCTCCACCCCCTCCGCCGTCATTCTGCGCCCCAGGTTTTGCTCCTCTCCAGTCCCACCATATCGACTTGGGCTTTAGAGTCAGTGGAGAAGCATTCCCATCGCCTCCCATGCCACCCGAGTCACCAGCACTGCATGGGTACCTCTAGGCAACCAGGCGCTAAGGCCCAGCAGCATCCAAGCACAAGCGGGCACCTGGGCATGGTAGGGCTGACTGGCTAAGTCTGGGCACCGGCCAACTCCACTCCCAACTCCCCACCACCACCCCACACTGGTCTCTCTTGAGCACAGGCCAAATGTTGTACCACGCTCCACGGAGGTGGTGTGGGGCTTATCTGCTCTAGGGACCCACGCCGGGATTTGCACCCAGGGCTCTCGAAGTGCCCGGTATCCTTCAAGGGCGCTGAGCACACGCAGCCCTTTGAGTAAATGTCTTAACGGAGATTTATCTGTGCCCCACCTGCCCTGGCATCTCCCTGTCCCAGTGCAGCACAAGCAGACACAGCCCATGGGGAAGAGGAGCAGGCAGAAAGGCTGATGAGTTGTAGTGAAACCCATGTGAAGAGACTTCACACCAGCACCGCTGTGCAGCCAGCCTGACTGAAGCCCCAGCACATACGGGGAAAGCAGCATGGCCACAGCAAGGCACAGGGGGGCTGAGGGCTAAGGAGTCGCCTACCATGAACTCCGCCACCGACTCATTGTGTAGCCTTGGGCAAGTCCCTTCACCTCTCCTGCAACTAGTACCTTCTTCACGGGGCTGAAAGTGCCTCATCTATCTGCATGCTCACAGCACACACCTGGGGGTGCCTCGCCTGGCAGGCTTCATCCCCGTCCCATCCTGGAGAGATCTAAGCAGAGTGTCCCCAGGATTGTAACTGGGAAGAGGAACCTGGGGCCAGCAGCAACCCAACCCATTGATAATCTGTGTCTAGAGCTCCCTGCACTGGCTCCCAGCAGCGAGAAAGATCAGGCTGCGTCCCCATCCAGCAGCATTTCCTCTTTCTCTGGCGCCGTGCTCTGGCAGACGAGGTTAAATGGCGTCAATCACCCCAGCCGTTCTCAGGGTCAGGGTGCAGAAGTTATAGGACAGCACAGAGAGGGCAACTGGGCAGGCGACTGGCTGGCTCCAGAGAGTCTGTAAAACCTTAGCCTGACGGATCACGCGCCAATGGTCTCCTTGCCCCAGCCACCTCCCATTATAGAGACAAATGCAGGGGGTTCGCTCCCAGTCGTGACAAGAACCGCTGCAATGGACGTACCAGCTAGAAGCAGGGCCGGAACCTTTGGCCACCCCAGGGCGCTCAGGGCTGGGATCGGTTAATGATAAACCTGCTGTTTGCTTTGCTGACAACCCAAAGGGACAGGCTCTGCCGGGTGCTGGGAGAGCGCTGAGGGAGGTACCAAGGCTGGAGGCAGCAGGAGGCACACAGGGTACGAGGTGGAAGTGACAGGCACTCTGCCCTTCATGGGGTAGCCTTCAAGGGGGGGAACAAAACAGCCCCCTCCAAAACACACACACACACACACACACACACACAAACACACACACACCCCTTTCCCAGGCTCAGATTGATTTCAAATGCCAGCTGCATTTCCTCGTTCCTCCCTGGTCTGAGACTCTCTTCACAAGCGGATCTGAAATTTCCTTTTTAAAACCTCCATTTTGGGCCCAAACTCTTTCCCCGTCTCCTTCACAACGCCGAGGTAAGCGCTGGGAGGGAGGAAGCACCTTTCACTCCTCCACCAGCTGCAGAAGCTCAATGCGACCGGCAACCAAGAACCCCCAGGCTACACTCAAACTCAAGTCTCCAGATCAGATGCTCCCAGCCCCATCACTGAATTATCTGCTCTTTGGGGCTTCTGCAAACCCAAAAGTGCCAGGAACATGCCCCTAGGGGAACGAACATTGAGAACACCCTGCCGGAGAAGATATAGGAACAGAAGATTTGCCATCACAGCCGCCCGTGGGCCCAATGTGTCCAGTATCCCAGCTCCAGCAGCGGCTGCTAGTAAATGCTACTGAATACTCCCTGCCCAGTTACTCCATGCTGAACATTCAGGGCACAGTAATTTGCCCCTTCAATCAGGAAGTCTGATCACCTCTAAAACAAAACAAAAAGCAGCCATGAGCCATGGAAATGGAGAAGGCATGGCAGGGGAACCCTAAAGACCAAGTGCTTGTCTACACATGAAAGTTAATCCAGACTACGGTAGGGTGTGAATATAAAGCAGTTTAACTATTCCCGTTTACCTCCACATACGGGTGCTGCTCTTATTCTGGAGTACATCAGGAATAGCTATACTGGAATAACTCCCCGTGTAGACAAGCCTTCAAAATCTCTCTTTAAAGTACGGACTTCAGTGTCCTGTGCCCAGCTGGCTTCACTCTCTCACTCCTGATGACATTTCAGACCACCCTGGAACCCGATCAGTTATTTCCCTTCTCCCGCAATTAGCGCCTGACCCATATTAGATCCACTCCCACCTTGGGGGACTCTTTCCAGGTTGTGGATTTCTATTTTCATGTTGGGCCGGGGGAAGGAGGCAACTTGGCTGATCCAGACTAGACAATGAGCAGTTCAAGAAGCCTCCTCCACTCTCCAAGCTTTATGCTCATCTTGAACCCTAACGTAACCCCACCCTCTCGGAATTTGCATCTCCATCTGATGCATCAGGAAGCAAGCAGGACAATTGCAGTCAGTGAGTCGGCAAGGAGGCTCAACCTGGGCTTTGTTAGCTGATGATAAAGACAGTACGTGCAAAGCAGGGAGGGGATCCTAAACTTGATTACCTCAATTAGCCTTCCAAATTACCCCTGTTCTCTCAGGGCCAGCCACCAGGCTCCAGCAGCCCAACCGCTAGGGGAGGTTTCACTCCATGCGCCCAGCTCTTAATGAGGAGCAGTTCCAGCACAGCCATCTGTGGTGGTGGCAGACCCTGACGCCAGAGAACCTGGCACATCCCCTGCTGGAAGCTAGCTGCAGCAAGATCATGGCACCTGCCTGCAGAACCAACCCTGCTAGGTATTGAGATGGGCCTCCAGCCTCTTGTCCTCTCCAACAGCTTTGCCTGGTCCTTGGTGGCCAAGGAAGAGGCATGGGCTGCACACGATGTTGAATGGTGCCATTAGCAAGGTGACGGCCAGCACGCTCATGCTGCCCAGAGCCCGAGAAGCAACTGCAACAGTTGCCTCCAGCAAAAGCTGGCCATGGCAGGACCTGGAGGACAGGCCGGGGCTACTGAGGCAGACGATGACCCAGCTGCATTGCCTATGGCAGTATGAGCAAGGATTCAAGTTGCTGACCACAAGAAAGACAGAAGCAGGTGGTAGAGGCACCTGGATACCAGCAAGACTCCATGGAAGCACTTGTTGGGCTTTGATTTGCTCTCAATGATTCTCCTGCCCAGCCCAGAGAGAGACAGCCCCAAGTCACCGCCCCATGGGATTCCTCCACACACACACACACCTCTCCCCCAACACAGCTCACACGTGCGTTCCAGGAACAGCAGGTGAGTTGGGATCAGCTTCCGTGCTGGGTGAGGGCTCAGGCTGCCGGGGTGGTATCGAGAGAAGCATTTTTGCAAGGAGCCCTAGCTTGGGAATGCTCCAAACCATCCCAAAGCAGTTAGAAGGTTCCTAGGCCAGAAGGGACCCCTGTGATCATCTAGTCTGCCCTCCCGCGTAACACAGGCGATAGGACGCCCCTGAATTCCCTCTTGTTTGCCAGTAATGGAGAATTCACCACAACCCCGGGTAAAATTGTTCCAATGGTTAATTCCCTTCACTGTTAAACAGGTGCTTAATTACTGAATTTGTCTAGCTTTAACTTCCAGCCATTGGATTCTGTTAGACTTTTGTCTGCCAGATCGAAGAGCCCATTAGCAAATTTTTATTCCCCACATAGGTACTTACAGACTGTGATCAAGCCACCCCTTAACCCTCTCTTTGTTAAGATAAATAGATTGAGCGCCTGATGCCGAGGAGAGAGCGACGCAGACCCTGCGTGTCGGAGCGAGGGTTGCATTACTTTAAAACCACGTTTCCGCTAGGTTAGTCTCTGATCTGACCTCACCGTTGCTAATCAAACACCTTTGTCACATGCTTATTTGGCTAAGGGGGCACCAGTAGCATGAGATCACATGTATGTGTTTTAAAGAGGGAGCGAGATGGGGAGTGGGTTCCTTAGGGCCAGCTCCCAACCCATGGCATAACAGGGTCAGGGACATAGATCCCAAATGGAGAATCCAGAGCATTTCCAGCATCACTGGGTCCTTTATGGGCCAGAACACACTCACTGGAAAATACTGTATTTCCTACTGTATACGCGGAGGCGCACCAACGTTTGGGGGCATGGTGGCGAAGGTCAATGCATGAGTCAGCCAGCAGCTCTCAAAATAGCCAAGACTGAAATCAGTTATAGTAACCCAGTTTCCAACGCAGCTCTTGAGAGGGAGAGACAAGCGACAAGGAGCCAAGGCAAGGATACAGGAGGGCTGGCACGAGGCAGGAGAGGAGGCCGTGGTATATATGGTATCCAACCCCTTCTCCTGAGCTGGCTCCCTGGGTACCACTGTCACAGGCCCAACACCCTGCAGGAAGCTGGGATGATTGCTCCCCAAGACAGGCTCCTGGCTGCGATGGACCCCTGGTCTTATAAAGGGTGGCAAATCTATGTGCCAAGGGAGCCAGGGTCAGGAACAGGGAGAGGGGTAGTGAGCTGGAGAGGTTCAAGGGATACCAAGTACCAATCGTGAGAAGAATCCAAAGTCAATGGAGACCTTTTCCTTGGCCACAGCATGGATCACTCTGATTTCTTCTATGATCCAATAAACACCTTTCCCCAAACCACTCCAGGGCTCATAGCAGCACCAACTCCAGCTCCTCATGGGCTCCCAGCACAGGGCAAGAACGGATCTGGCTTGAAGTTCTCCTCATTGTTTCCCAGGTGAACGTTGCTGGGCGGGTCCCGGAGCTCTCTGTGGTAGCAGCAGCCCAGCATCGGGGAGGCTGGTCTCTGCAGCTAGTGGAACAGACCAGGTGATGTTTCAAGTCTGCCAGCGTGAAATTCCGTCAGGCAGGACTCCTGGGAGCCAGAGGGCAGGACACAGCAGCAGCAGCTACTGGTCACAGCAGAGGCTCCTGTCCAGAGAGCTCTGGATGCAAATTGCAGCAACAATGGAAGAGATTAAAAAGGTTTTGCACTTGTCCAATATCTTTTTCCAGCTCCAAGTCACCGCAGTGAGAACACCAGCCCCTGCCAATCCTGGTATTTCTAGAGCACCCATCACCACAGTATCTGGGCACGGAGGGTGCAGTCGTATTGCGGCCTTCATCTCATTTGTCCACCTCAAATTTTACTTTCCGGATCTTCCGTCTCCACGGTGGCCGTTCCAGCCGGATGCTGCAGGCGGTGGGGTGCTCGCCCCCTCCCTTCCAGAGCCACGCTGTTCAGGGACCCATCACTCCGAGTGGGGGGCGGGGGTGGGTCTTCAAAGCCGAGGTAGCAGCTCCCTTGATTCCCAAGCCTAAGTGCTGAAGGTTAATGAGAGGCAAGAATCCAGGGCTAAGGCAAGGCATGAGCGCAGGGAGGGCCAGGCCCAGCCATTGCAGGGAGAGCAGAGAGGCACATCTTGCTGGTGACTGATCTCACCGCAGGAACCAAGTGCCGCCACTCTGTACCCTGGGGGTGGGGGCTTTAGTGTAGCACCCCCACCCCGATTGTAAATAATCAGACTCCCCTTCCTACTTCAGCCCCTGGAGAGCCCATTTCTTGGTGTAACAGGACAGCGATTTACTTCCTATGAGGCACACAAGGGCACCCCCGTTTGTCACTCCCCCACACATCCCCCCCCGCTCGTCACTCCCCCACACATCCCCCCCCCGCTCCCCACCCCATGCCCACACTTTGCTTTGCCAGACCCCTCCCCTCCAGTGCACTTCAGTCTCCTCCCCCGCCCTTTCCTCTCACCCTGCCCTGCCAAGGTACTAATGCAGCCATCACACTGCACCTGTCCCCTGGTCCCATACATGGGCTCTTCCCAGGTGTTGCCCCACCCTCTCTGGTTACTGCTCTTCTGGGTTTCTAGTTGCCCCGGGGAAGGGGGGGAATCTCAACGACCCTCAGCCCCAGGGGAAGCCACCCAGAGGAGCCCAATAAACGTCACCCACCAATTTCCCGTCTCTTCGGACTGAGAAGCTAGAATGACAACAGAAGGGAAACAGATGGGTTACTGGCACGTCCCAACTAGCCCAGATTTCCCTCCCCAGCCTGCCCCCATAATGCAGGGGAGATGACCCCTCCTTTACACCCTGTAGCTGGAAGCAAGCTCAGCTTCAGCCCATAATGCTGAAGGGCTGAGCCCCCACATCCTCCCTGGCCCAGGCACCCCCACAGTGTGCTCCGTGCACCGAAGCTGCCAGTTAATCCATTCGCTGCCGACGTGTACCAGTTACTCAGTGTCAAAAATACACCGAGCGCATCCTCAGCACGTCTCAGTGACCTGGCCCGGGGCCCCGGGCAGCGCAGCTGCGAGCTGGGAAGGGACAAGCTTACAGAGTCAGGAAGGAATTGGGATCGTCTCTCTTTGTGGGGTCAGGGGGAACTAGCTACTCCTAGGAATCCCGAGTGGAAACTCCCTCTGGTTGGAGCCTGTTCCCGGCGTGGGGAGCACAGGGCGAGGTGGCAGAGAGGGATCCCCTGGGATGAGACGCCGAGGGTGAGGAAGGGTCTTCGACACCTGACAGCTTGCCTGACCTATGAGGACACTGGCCCAGGAACAAGCAGTGCCAAGGGAAAGGCGAGTCCCCCTGCGGCCCCCAGAACAGGCAGGATTGCCGAGCTCTGAAGGAGCAGCTGCCTCCTTCCTTAGCTTCCTGTCTCTGCAACTTCACTCCCAAGACAAGCAGTGGGGAGTTGGGGTGCTGGAGAGCAGAAGAGAGGGAAGGGGGGGGGGTTAACCCACAGCAGTAAGGGAGGAGGCCCCAGAGCAGAAAGGAATTCTGGTAGGTCCCAGAGCAGATGAGCCCTTCAGAGCAGGCAGGGAGCTCCAGGACATGAATTATTCCCATGGTAGAGCCCCTATTATATCAAGTGTCACCAGTTCCAAGGGGCTGGCCATCGCAAGCACTAAGAGCCCCCGGGCCGGGGGGGTGGGAAGGGGCAGGAGACCTTTCCCCTTGCACAGAGGGGGGAGATTTAGAGCTCACGACCGAGGGACCTTCCCCTTGCACTAGGGAGGAGGGGTTTAAGCAGTCCCTAAGCCCACCCTACCCCAGGGATGGTGCAGCTTCCGAGCCCCGATCGGTTGCAACCCCCTGGGACTTTTCACCGAGCCCAGCCCTTGTGACGCGTACCCAGCCCCACTTCTCAACTCCAGATCCCTTGGCGTGAGCCAAACCCGGAACGGTATTTCAGTGCAACTTTTCAGAACAAAGACCAGTCACTCTGTCCAGGCAGCCCACAGCTGCCTCCCGCTGACAGCTTCCTCTCACAGAGGGGATCGTGGAGAGGGAGAGCTAGGGCTATCTGGGGGAGGCGGCTCGTGTTTCTGTGTTTAGAGGCATCAGCACGGGGTAGCTGCTTTGCAATAATCCCAGTGCATTCCCAATCCAGGGAACTGTCATTAGGGTGTCGAAGCAGAGAAATTACATGTAGAAAGTACCGTTTATTTGTTAAAACATCCCAACAGCGTCTCCCACCTGCCCTGGGGAGAACCTCCAACTTGTCTCAATCACCCGCTCGGCATCAGCGGGGCCAAGGGCACAGGGAGAAGAGAGACGTAAAATCTTAGCAGCACGTTGGCTGTGCGTAGGAGTAAAATATCCAACATCCCGCAACCACCCTGCAGCACCCGCTGAGCGAGGAGGCTGGAAGCTGGAGATAAATACGCAGCTTGACGGATTTTAAGTCACTGAATAAACACACTTTGGCGTTCGGTGTGCCAAAGTCTACACCCCCCCCGGGCAGGAGATTATACCCTGAAACAATCCTGAGATTCGGGCAAACCCTTCCATGCAGTTCTGTATGTTTTCAGACACTACTGGAGATGCTCCCGGGATATGCTCTGGGTTTCCTGAAGCCAGCCTCCGAAACGAAGGATTTTAGCCCGGTCACTCCCCCCACCAGTGGAAGCTGAGGGACAGAAAAACCTCAGAGGAGCTCAGGCGTGTTTAACACCCACGTCTCTGGCAACGCGCGGCACAGTCACCCAGACTGCAGACTGGCAACCACCCCCAACCAGGTGACGGCGCTTACAGAAGACAGCAGCAAATGCTCGTTAGGTTTTCCTTTTCAAAAAAGGCCAGAACAAGTCCAAACGGATCATCTCCTCAAAAGCGGTGGATCCAAAAAGAGGATACGTTGCTCCTAGCCCTAGCCAAAAAAATAATCATCATCTCAGGAACCAGTGGACTCTGCGTTTGCAAAAGTTCACCTCTCACTTCAGTGCTGTCACTCCCCCAAAACACAGGAACCCCAGGGCCCAGCCCCTGGAACCCCAGGTGAAGGGTTTGATGGACATCAAAGAGCAGCGCTGAGGAGGGGTCACTCCTGCTGGATCAAAGAGATGTGGGGCGGGGGGAAACGGCTTTCAGTCACAGGCCATCCCAGAGTAAAATGAAACCTACTTTCACACGGAGAGTGACCCCAGCGAGCGATGCCCCGGCCCCTCCCATCCTCCATGCCAGCCTCCGCCTCAATGTAGAGAGAAGTTACATCAGGAGGAGCCCTGGCTTTTGTCTGGCACACAGCTGGTCCGGTCCCTATGAATCACAGCCACAGTCACTGGGGCCGAGCAGCTGCCGGTTCAATCATCCACCTAGCACAAGGCGACGGGTGAGGACGAGGCAGGCAGCACAGGCTTGCCCCCAGCTTAAACCTGTTTAGCAAATGCTAACAGAGCAGAAAGACAGGAATTCCTCCTGGACTGGGACGTGCAGCATAACCCTCCCCCCACCCACCAGCTCCTTCGAACGCTGATTCGCAGGACTTCCTTAATGCACACACTGACGGGAGGAGGGCAGTGGTTGGGGAGGGGGAGTTTCTTCCATTAGGCGCCCAGATGAGCTAATGCTCACAGCCGACGCTCCAGCTCTCCGTCATGTCACCTGGGTCAGATACGATCTCCCACTCCTCTACGAGACCGTGGACGGGCCCCATGCGCCGTATAATTTCTGTCCAGCCTCGCTTTAAGGAGGAGATCACAAAACTGGTTCAATGCTATTTGGGGAGACTCTGATGCCCCGGGGGTTTTCCAGCTCTGGAAGGTTACACAACGGTGTCTAGGAGCAGCATGTGAAACTGGGTGAGGAATACGCTCTCTTGATCCCTCTCCCTGTTCCCAAACCTTAGCCACAGGTCGGGAGATGGGTCAGTCTTGCGGTCTCACTGCAACCCGCTAGTTCACAAAGTCTTCCCTGGAACTCAGAGGTGCCCAAAGCCAGAGGGACAGGGACAGGGACAAAGATAGCTTCACCAACCGTTGTAAGGCCGAACTGCCTGGTCAGAGATGTTCAGGGCTTGTCTACACTGGATACCGCTAGAGCAGTACAGTTCCAGTGTAGACACTATCTATTTCGATGGGAAGGGTTCTCCCATTGGTGTAGGGTAATCCACCGCCCCGAGAAGCGGCAGCAGCTAGGTGGGTGGAGGAATTCTTCCATCAACCTCACACAGGCTATGCCAGGGGTGAGGCTCATATAGCTGCCTCGCTCAGCGAAGAAGCTATGTTCATTAAGTTCCCAGTGTAGACCAGCCCTCAGCCAGAGTAAAGAGACACCACGGCTGTGACAGATATTTGAAACTGGAATACGGGGCCTTTAAAATCCAAGGCGTAGAGCTCCCCTTCCTCAGCTGCATTAAGGAGAGAGAAGTCGAGTCAAATTAACTAGTCTGTGGCCAAGAACAATCGAGCTTTGGCTGAGCATCCTGGCCAGGATTTGGGGCACTTAGCTCCCATTTGGAGAATCCCGGCCCTCGGTCTCATCTACGCAGCTGCCATTTACTGCCCAGTGGCCTGAACGTGAGGCTGGGATCCAGGAACTTCTGGGTTATAATCCCAGCCAACACCGGCTCCCGCTATGGCTTCGGGCAAGTCACCTCTCTGTTAAACAGGGACGATCACAATTGCAGCACGAGGAAGGGAAGTGTCAGGGTTAACCTAGTGAGCATTCGCACTATTGAAAAGCACGATGTAAATGCTAAGGATTATTAAGTCTTCCAGAGCAAACCAGTGTCTCTCTCAACAAAAGACACCGCTCCTCACCCCAAGAGCACAGAGGCCGTACCTACATTAATCTTCTTTCTGAATGATTTCCCGTCGCTAATGCTAGTACAATTTCCAAGGGGGGAGGGGAGGGAAAAGCAATAGCGTAGACAAGGCATCAGGTGCCAGTCTGTGTTTTAAACACTGGGTCATCTGAGCCTGTCATTTCACGCCCCCTAGGGCACGAAAAACGCTGACGGTTGCCCGGAGCCTTCTCTACACTAGAGCGCCCACCAATGGTGCCGCAACAGTACAAAATAACCACCTAGAAGAGGCCAAAGGGAACGCAGTCCAACACCACTCCAGGTTCTTGTGGGAAGAACCCAGGAGTCATGCTGTGAAGGGGGGAGGGAATCATTTATGTATTTAAGAGGGAAAGGCCTCTGTGGTCTACAACTAGAGAGCTCTCAGTGCACATCCTCCCAAAGGTACCCAAGCCCAGGCTGTCCTTGTGCCTCTCACAACCTATGCAAAGTGCCTTTTATTTATGAGTTAGGTGCGGAAGAGGCCAATTAAGAGCAGTGAAGTGTGACCCTCTTAAATGTCCGGGGCTGGATTTGCAGATTGAGGTTACAGGGGGTGGGGAGCACCACGCTAGATTCCCCGTCAGCTCATAGTAATCACTGCCTAATTAATGGGCATTTTCATTAAAAAACAACAATGGCCTTTCACTGCATTACATCACTGAATCAGTACCTAGTGGGACTTGCTTCTCTAGGGGAAGCACCATTTATAGCAAAGCAGAAGGAAAACCCCAAATTATTTCAAGCCCATGACAAGGCGTAAAAGGCAAATCCAATTATAACCTAGAAGCCTCTGCCCAGAGGGACGTTATTCTGTGAGGCTGACGCTATGGTCTAGTTTATACACTCTTTAGGGCGGGAGCGGTCACTTATCACAGATCTGTACAGCGCCCGGCACAAACAGGCCCCAATTTGGTTGTCACCTTTTAAGTGCCGCTGCAATATATATGTCGAATAGCAATACATAGCTTACGTTTTAATTTCTGCCACTGATGTAGCTGCACCAATGCAAACTCCTGGTGTAACCCCTCGCCCCCATTTACCCTGGTACCCATCACCCTGCGGGTGGCGCACATCACATCTACGCTAGGGGGCTTACATTGGCATGGCTACATCTGTGGGGGAAATCCCAGCGTTGATTCAGAGATTATAATACCAGAAGGAACCATTGTGATGATCTAATCTGTAAAACAAGGCTTAAGGGTGTAAGACAAGGTCTAAGGGTGTGGGGATTCACAAATCCTTGGCTAGATCTATCTTGTCTACTTATATGGCCCTCCGTACCATGATATCTTCACCACCCCTCGGGAGATAGAGCAGTGCTAGTTGCTTTGTCCTCAGTTCTCCTACGAAGGGTGGGATCCACAAAGGGAATTAGGCATTGCAACACTCAACCTCATGGTGCCTAACTTCTAGGCACCTAGAAATTCACAGGAACGCTGCCACAATCCACAAAGCCCAAACCAGGCTCCCTAGCCAATGAATGGGGAGAGAGGGGTGCCTTACAATGTGATCAGCAAAGCCAACATGGTAGGTGGGGAGTCGCCTAAGCTAGCCAATCGGAGATGCCAATGATGGGGGGAGGGTGCAATGCCCCTTTCATAGAGATAGGCACCTAAATCCAGGCTGCAGGGAGGCGCCTAGCTCTGTTAGCATGCCATGAATGGGAACCCCTCTCCTGGAGGCAGGCAGCTTAGGCACTAAAGCTGTTTCTTGCCTCGCACTCACCCGGGATGTGGGAGACCCAGGTTCAAATTCCCCCTTTTCTGCCAGAGAGGGAGAAGGGAGGCGCCTGGTCAAATCCTCTCTCTCAGGAGGGTGCTCTAACCACTGTGCTACGGGCTATTTGGCTGGGGGGACTCCGTCTCTGTTGCTGAAGCTGTTCCACTGTGGATAAATAATAAAGGACTGCTTGCAGCAAGGGGACTGGACCCAAGGGTCTCCCTCCTAACCACTGGACTATAGTCACTCTCTCTGGCCCAATGACTCCAGTATTTAACCAAAGTGGAACAGCTTTAACAGGAGAGACTAAGGCCTGGTCTATGCCTAAACATTGTATTGATCTAGTTACATCGTTCAGGGCTGTGAAAAAATTTCAGGCCTTGTGCGACACAGTTCGGTCAATCTAACCCCCACTGTAGATGCAACTAGGTCAAAGGAAGAATTCTTCCATCAACCTAGTTATCATCTCTTGGAGAGGTGGATACGCTACACTGATGGGAGACCCCCTTCTTTGATGTAGGAAGTGTCTACATTACGGCGCTAGAGTGACACAGTTGTGCCTCTGTAGTGTAGACACGGCCTCAGGGAGCTCCTCATCAAAATACCCCCTCGTTCAGTGGTTAGAGCACTCTCTGGAAAGGTAGGAAATCCCTGTTCAAATCCGTTCTCCCCCACTGGCAGAGAGAGGGAACTGAACCTGGGTCTCCCACATCCGCGAGTGCTCTAACCACTGGGCTAAATGTTTTGAGGTGGGCCCCATCCCCACCTCTTCCTCCAGCTCGATTCTGATCCTGGAGGCAGGTTCTCAGCACGTCTGCCGGATTGGACCCTGCATGCAACATAGGCAGATGCGCATCTATCACTCTGGGGCTTAGGCGGGATATAGGCACAGAGGGAACTGTTATCCTGAAAACGTAGGCGCTTAAGTGAGTTTAGGCACCTACAGGGTTCGACAGGAGTTTTGGGGATCGCAGTGGAGCCAAAACTGGGATTTAGGCACGTAAATCTGGGGTGTAGATGCCTAAATACCTTTGTGGGTCCCACTTCAGGGTCACAAAGCAAGTGTGTGGCAAAGCAGGGAATTGAGCCTGGGTCTCCCAAGTGCCCAGTTACCGCTCTAACCACTAGACAATACTTCCTGATGGACATTTTGGCTTCATGTTCTCTACGCCCCTAGTCCTTCCCAGGCAAGTACAGCTATAAATTATAATGGGATTAAGAAACAGTTCCAAACTGTAGATCTTTTGCAAAAATCAGCAAGGAGCACATTTTAGTATCAGCTTCACGATAAGGTTTTTGGTGCCTCTCTTTCAACAAATAAAAACCAGCGAGAAAAGCTGTTTTGTGGGATTAAGGGAAGAGGGGTCAACCAATGCAACTCCCCAGCCATTATTTTGTAAATGGATTGAAAGAGCTGGTTAAAATGTATCTTAAAATGGCCTCACAACACGCCCCCCCACCCCCACCCCCGGTCAGTTTTCTCCCTGAGAACAGCAATTTGCAGTGCATTTTTCAAAACAGAGGAGTCGATACAGCACGTTGCTGTTTGATCTGACTCCAAAAATGGCTGTCACGACCAGAAATCCTGATCCCTTGCAGCAATCAAAATCCAGCCCTGAGAATAACTCAACAGGAAAAGCAATCCTGCCCAGTCCCAGCGTTTAGGAGCACCAAGCACCCCGGGGAGGGGGTGGCAGGCATGTGTGCACCTGGTACTGAGCTCAATGGTACCGAAGATATTGTACTCCCTAAGGACATATGGAAGGAACACATGCTTTCCTCACCAAGGATCCGCTCTGGGGACATTTCAGCACGAATCATTTGCTTTAGGAAAAAAAAATAAAAATCTGTTTAGGAAGTTCCTAGAAATGGGGGGAAACGCACACACAAAGTCCCAGCGCTGCTGACTGAGTTAAACATCATGTTGCAATATTGTGTTCAAACCACAAAGAAACATATAGAAAAGGGGGAAATACGTTTTCTGGCTGGGAAGTTACTGAACATTTAGAACCAGAGCAGCGAGAGAAAGAGAAACATCCTATAGAAAGGAGAATTTCACTGGCTTTCCCCACTTACACATAAATCACTGCTTCTAAGAAGAGAAAAACCCATTAAAACTTTGCTGTTCTGTAAACATCCCAAAGGTAGCAGGAGCAGCTCCTACCGAGTCAATAAATTATCCTTAACTACGAATCTCACCCACAAACAGCTGGAATACCTTTTTTAAATTTGTGTCTGTATTTTCAAGATTTAAAAAAATTGAGAAAAGACCCCATAACTCCTCTGAAAAGATTCCAAACCTCTAAAATTGAAGGATCATTTATTTATTCAGACAATTAAGGACTTAATGAAAAATTTCCTATTAAGTGGTGGTGTTCTTAACTAATTCCAGTGAGAAAGTCATAGGATTGTCAAACCATCTTCCGTGCTGATCATGCGGGGAAGGACTGGGATCTGAGAAAAACTCAGGTCAAATATCAAGAGGGATCTCTCTACAACTGCAATTGTGAAGGTCCAACAACTAGTTATTTGAAACCTTGCTAATGAATTGCTGAGGGCAAACTCCAAAAGGAAAAAAACAAACACACACACAGAAGCAGAGAAACCTCCACTTTAAGAGGCATTTACACTGCCAAAAGCCAACGACACAAACTGTTTGTATTGTTCCTATGAAGCAGATAATAGGGAGTTCAGACACTAAGGACATTTTTCTTTGAAGTGGTCATTTGGGGGTCCACAAAAATCCAAAGGATGATCAGCACACACAACCCATAGGGGCTCAGTAATGGGGAAGGACCCATCTCGTCTGCACGAAACCCAAACTCAGCACTGCTAACAGTACCCTGTTGTGCCAGCGTCCAACAGCAAACTGCAGAGAGAGGGGATCTAATGCCGCGTGCCCCCCACGCTCAGACTTGCAGTTCATCACTCTCCAAAAAACCACACTTGTTCCACTTCCTTATCAAGATCAAGTTGTACTAGTAAAATACTTAAGAATTATTCATCCCCTTTACTGTGCCACCCACCGAGACAAAAGGAAAAAGAGCCAACTTGTTAGTTTGCAAGGGATTTCTCCACCCAAATTAGTGTTTCTCTGGGCAACTGCCATGAGCCTCCATTTCCCTGAAACAAGGCAAGCCAGAGTAGCGGCTAGGTGCTGGCACTCAATGAAACCTTTCTGTATCAGCCAGGGCACCAAGAAGAAGGCGGGGGGGGGGGGGGGCATGGCGGGGGAGAACAGCCATGCAAGTTCAAAGCCAGTGCCACCTCCAAGATCTCTGGCACTCCTGCCAAGAGCTAATCGGTAGGTAGGCCCCAATCAGCCACAGGGAACGGCGGTAAACAAACTCCCTTCGCTCATGATGGGGCACGGAGCTGATTTCTAGCGTCCAAGGGGCAAAAGCTACTGGACTTTTGCACAGTTTTGCCAATTTCAAAACACTGGACGCACCCAACACGCGTGCAGCCCTCATTTGGGCACCATAAGAAGTGGCTGGCGCATGGAGTGGTTGGCTCTTTTGAAAAACAAAAAACGAGCAGGAGCTGCCAGGTGCCCAGCACTTTGAAAAAAAAAAAAAGGCCCGTATTTAGATGCCTAAAAATTGGAGCGGAGCTCTTATGGAAAACGTGTGCCCCACTGTGGATCCTGAGCACTTGCGAGGAAGGGCAGTGGGGGGTGGAGGGAGATTAAATCGACCCCCTGAGCTTTTTCAGAATTCTGGCCCTAGAAGGAATAACGCTGCCTCTTTAAGAACATGGAGACGCTGGGAAGAAGGAACTGGAGAAAAACGGAGGCCCCAAATTAACCCGCATGCAATCCCAGAGCATTCAAAAAAAAAAAAAAAAAAAAAAAAGAGAGAGAGACAATTCCATGTTCTGTTGCACACAAACACACACATCACCAGGGCAATCAGAAACACCCAATAAACAATGGACTAATTATTCCTGCTCCTCCAGTCACAGCACTTCACAGTCTCCAAGTACAGTTTTGCACAGCTGATTTCAAGATCTCATCCCTCCAAACACCTTTCCCCCCACCCCACCCCCCCAAAAACCACACAAACTGCACAGGTTTTATCGCCCATACTTAAGATGAAAGTAGTGGCTAGTAAAAACCAAAGCAGAACTGGACTACAGAGCTCCCAATAAATGGCACATTTAAACTGGTTCGTGTTCCCAGCTAGGTTTTCAATACATCAGCCAAAAGAGGATCGATCTTTAAATCGTAGTGTCCTGCAATTGGCAATGCCCATTGGGTCAGCCTTGTTTTTTCCACGATGAAATCATGGCGCTCCATGCTGGGGAAGCCTGCAAAGTTAGCAGCCTGTGGCATGGCAAAAGCAGGAGACAGATTGGGACTGAACTGCCCCCACTCCACTCTCCTAGACCAGCTAGGGAAATGCCAGTTTGGGGGGAAAGGCTACTTGGAGGTGTCAGCACAAAGCCACATCCAGTCCCTTAGACCAACTTGAGAGCGCCCACTTGTAGACAGGGTGATCAGAGAGCAAGTGTGAAAAAATCGGGACACTTTTGGGGGGTGGGGAAGGGAGTGGGGAAGAGTTGCCTATATAAGACAAAGCTCTTAATATCAGGACGGCTGGACGCCCTACTTGCAGACAAGGGCAGGGCAGAACAAACAGCAGCTAGCAGGAAGCAATGTAGCTCAAACCTGACGTTTTAAGAGCTCAGCCGCAAAAACACTAAAATAAATCGTTTCAAAGGCAAGAAAATCCACGAGTTGGGTTCAGCGGAAGGGGGGGAATGGAAACGCATCGGGCTCAGCAGAAAGGGGGGTGGGGTGGGAGTGGGAACGCATGGAAGCCCCTGGCATTCCTTCCTCTCCACATAACTGGGATGTTTATGAAAATTCCCCAAATCCCAGCCGCCCAGGACAGAAGAGGAAGGAGGGGAGGGAGCCGATTACAGCGACAAAAACAAACCCACCAGCGAGGGGGGGAAAGGCAGAAAATCGCAACCACATTTAAGGGTCAAGTGAGGATTTTGCATCTGGGTTGCGTCGCCCCCATTCAAAGTCTCTGTTTGCAGAAATTAATACACGGGGAGGGGGTGACGGCAGGCGAAGGGCCCCGCATAGCTGCCGAGAGGGAAGAGCAAAGCCCCATACACAGGTCGCTAAACATCGCTATTGCACCGACCCCGAGTGGGAAAGGGTGTGAGAGACACCCCCTCCCCATTTGCACAGATCAGGAACAGCCCCTTCGCCCCCACGTTGCCTAGATCAGGAGTTAACTCCCCACCATTGCGCAGATTGGGGAGGTGGGGGTGAAAGTAGGGGGTGGGGAGAGAGACGCCTCCTATTTCTTATTGCAAAGTTTCTAACTTTCTCTCCCTTACCTTGTTTTGCAAGCACCAGGGCTTCTTCCCTCTGCACTTGGGTGATGACAGAACCGCTTTCCATCTAACAATCCCACAGATCCAGGGGATCCTTTGGGTGGGAGGGGGTTGGGGGAGGGAAGAGGCCCAGGGAGGTGGGGGCGGGGGTGCTGTGTGTAGGAGGTGTGGGGTGGTCCTCAGCTGCAAGTGCCCTGGAGTAGGCTGCATGCATGCATGCCAGCCGAGCAGCGGCTCCGGGCTTCTCAGATCGGGTCCAACATGGAGAATCCAGGGCTGGAGCGCAAAAAAAAAAAAAAAAAAAAAGCCAACCCCCCACACACATATACACACACACACACCAGAGGAAATGGGACACAGGCGCGGTTTCCAGGCTCCCCCTCCCTCTTCCAGATAAACAACCAGCAGCAGCTCCCCGGGCCCCCAAGGCAGGCTGAGGCCGACCTGCGGAGCGCCACCCGGGGCAAATCACACAGGGGGGGGGCACCCGCCAGCCCAAGGCGGCGCACCAGGAGGGTGGGGGACGCGCCCCCCGTTACTTTGTTGCAACGTTCGAAGCTTTGTTATTTTGTATCGCGGTCCAGAGGCGCTCAGAGTGGAGGGGGGAACCTTGAAACTGCTGCCGGGCTCTGATTGGCCGCCGGGGAAGTGGGCGGCGCTAGAACGCTTACTATGGGGTGTTTACCTAACAAACATTCCAGCCGCCCAGGGAGTGGGCAGGGGTAGCCACGCCTCTTGGGCCAGAGGCTGCATCTTGCTTTGGCTGGGCTCCTAGTTACTCCAGTGATTCGTGCAAGGCCAAGGCTCTCCCTGCACTGATCAGGGTGGGGAATACACCCCCCCCCCCTCGATTGTGCAAGAGAAAGACCTGGCAGGTTAGGTCAAGGCGCAGGATTGTGTAGCCCACCATAAGAGATAGAAGCTTTATGCAACACTTTCTAGCGCGATAGTGGCTAACTTCCCCCTTGCCTCCAGAAGAGGACAATCGCTATGAGGCGAGCAACCTTAATTTAGCCCCTTTGTATTTATGCATTATGATCAGGGATCCTAGTTCTGTGTGATGACCCCCCCCCCCCCCGCCCCATTCTCTGATTTAAAAAAAAAAAATGTAAAAAACCTGCTTTTCCACAATTAAAACGAAATGCTGAACTTTAGTTTCCCTAGCCACAATAGGGAGCCCGGCCACAGCTCCGACCCAGGTTCATATGAAGAGCTGGATAATGGAGGCTCAGATAAACGGGGTTCTATGGAATGGTTTTATTTTTTCACAGAATGTAAAAACTAAACATTCTCTGTAAAAAAACACAAATTGGGTGTTTTTCTGCAGCAAATGGATTTCTTGGTTCCCTGTTATGATATAGGCTTGAATTGCACTATTTTTTCCACCTGTCCCCCTACCTCATTCAGGGTACAGATAGAGTACTCACAGACTGAAATTTACAGAGCTGTATTCAGTGCAGGATTTAGATGGCACACAGCATATACCGTATGGAGCCACACATACAATGAGACGGATAAAAGAAAATATTCTACAACTACTTCATCCACTGTGCATGGAATTAGGCAGGGAATGAATATATGATCACATAATTAAAGACTACCAATTATTAATTATTGTATCATTGTAATGCCTGCTGTACAAACACAGAACAAGAATATAAGGTTGTGCGACCTTAATTCTGTCATTTCCTAACCTAGGTGCATTTTGTTAAAAAAAAAAAAATTCTTTTTATAGAGACAGCATCCATAAACAACACAGGTGCCCAAATCACTGGCAATTTTAAAATCAAAATTGGATGTTTTTTTCTAAAAGATACACTCTAGTTAAAAGGGTAATTCGTTCAGGGAAGGCCTATGACCTGTGTTATGGAGGAGGTCAGACTAGATGGTCACAACAGGTCTGTCTGGCCTTATAATCTACGAAGCTACGGTAAAAAAACCCCATGCCCACAACCCCTTAAAAACATGCAAAAGAAAAATGACTTTCACTTTCCCTAAGAGCAGCACCTGGGATTTATTACACAATATCTGATTGCTTCCTACACAGCATCTGAATTAGAATCCTACTTATCAGATAAGTATCAAGACTGTGGGGGGAGGGATAGCTCAGTGGTTTGAGCATTGGCCTGCTAAACCCAGGGTTGTGAGTTCAATCCTTGAGGGGGCCATCTGGGGCAAAAATTGGGGATTGGCCCTGCTTTGAGCAGGGGGTTGGACTAGATGACCTCCTAAGGTCCCTTCCAATCCTGATATTCTATGATTCTGGGACCACTGGCCCAACCCATCACCCTGTAAATCTTTCCTGATTTAATTAAAACAGGTGTAAAGGAAGGCTGCCAGGCAAGGATGTAGGGATACAATCAGCAGAGTCTGGGATCAGGAAAATAAAAGGAAGCAACAATCAGAGCTGAAAGAAAATCAAAGGGAGAGATGGCAAGGACTATGTTTCAGTCTTTACAGTATATTAGCATTTCATGGCAATAAACCCAATCTGCAGCTACAGCTCCATCCTGCAGGGCTGAAGAGCATTTCTCATGCTCAGTGTAATAATCATACAACAAAGAGATGACTTTCTGCTTTCTGGGAATTAGCTGGTACAGCAGCATTCTCTCCCTCTCTTTCCTGATGATGGCCCATGTCTTGTTCACCTTGGTTGCCCAGGTGAAAAGGCTGCAAGAGGAAGTCGGAGGGTGAGGTTCAGGACTTCTCAAAGGCGGAGAGTACCTGTTTTTGTTAAAGCCTCGGCTGACGTTCAATAATATCATTGCTGCTCCCTGAAATGAACGCTGGGAAAATCTCTGAGCTGGGAGAGCGCACTATGAACAGTGTCTCTTGCAGAGCAGACTCCCTGAGTGATGTCCACAGGGAAAGCACGCTCTTCAGCAACAGAATGGAATGAGACAGCAGGCCAAGAGCAGGGAGAGAAAGAGAGGAGGCTGGATGCCAGGGAATGGGGAGGCCCTGGGGACAAGAGACAGGGTAGGAGAAGGTGAGGAAGCCACCAATTCGGTTTCGTACTGTATACCTCTTTCCCAGCTGAGAGCTACAAGTTCAGATATGCAGGGTGCTCTGCTGTGTGACTGAAACCTCACAATGCCATTTTGACACTGACGATGCATTCAGAAGCTGAGCCCTATAAATAGGCTTCTCAGAATTCGAGTTTTTATATATATATATCATTTCAAGGGATATCAATTTTTAAGCTTTTCCCCCCCATTGTTTATCAATTTAAATTTTCACAATTGCAGGAAATTATGTGGTGGGGGTTCAGACAGGGCAGGTCAGCCAATTATTTAATGACAGTAGACTTCAAAAAGTTAAAGCTTTATAATTGGTAAAACACAAGTTGTCACCACCACAAGTGAAAATATACAAAGTAAACATCCTTAAATCAAACTCTAATAACGTCTCAAACATCCTTTTTCTTACTTGTCTATCTGTAATTCTCTATTGTTATCAATGGAAATAAGTTTTCCTCAGTTTGTGCATGGATGGTGAAACTGACATTTATCAACATTTACTGATAAAAATCTAGTCTTTCCAAGCCTACCTTGAAAATGGAAAGCAGATCTGAAATTAGCAGAGAGCAGGCTATCTTGGGAACTATGGAAGAGGTTGGCTGGCAAACTAGTTTATAAATGGCTAGTAAACTTTTGTTGCAACATTTAAAAAAAAAAATTCCCCTAACACCTGTTTAACTCAAACGTCTGACAATAAGCAAGTGAGAACAAAGCTGCTCTCTGTGATAGAATTTTGCTGCTGGTCCACAGAGTTTGACTCTGCTGGCTTATAGACTAATATCATGCCTCAAAAATAAGGGTGGAGACATTTATGGATAGGTTTAAAAGTAGCTGTTCCCTGCACACAGAATCAACGGATCCTTCTGTGTATAATTTCATTAGGATTTCTAGTGACAAGCCCTGGAAAAAAACAGGGAAAAAACCCCAACACCACATCCCACGAAGAACAAACACATCGTTCACTGAGGCCATTTGAAAACATCCTACTTCTCAGCAGACATCTGAATCTAGTTTGTGGTGTTCCTAGCGGAAAAAGGTTTGTGTGTGGACCTTTGGCGTGTGCAAATCTGCTCCAGGGCAGGCGGCAGTGTTGGATGCATGGGGGAAGATCAACTTAATGGCTGTTGTTTTAGCTGCACCAGGGTTGAAGGAGACTCTTCTTTGATCCAATGCTGAGACTCTCTAATATACTAGTTATCAGATACAAATAAAATTCTGCCTTAAAGCAATTCTAAGTTGTGTGTTAAATGTTGACAAAAAGTCCACAGTCCTCTGCAGTTTGGAGACGTCAACGATTATTTAATTTTAAAATGTGCGGTGGGGGAAGAGGAGGGGATTTTCCATCCCAGTAGAGATTCTAAAAGTAATTCCTCCCTGAAGGAGGGGAGTTCCAAAGCATCACAAGATCTTCTCTGGTACTTCATCCGTCTCCAAGAGAGTAGTTCTGCCTACTTCTGCCTTCCTTCAGGCTCCCACCTTTCTTCCCAGCACTTCCTTCCAGTTTGCTTATATAGGCCTAGCCGCTCGGGATAATTCCATCCAATTAGCCCCTCAGCTGTATCTCCATTCATTGAATTGGCCTCTTCTGCCAAATGCCCATCTTTCAAACAGTTGATATAAACTGGGGGGGGGGGGGGATTTGAGTGAAAGGGTGCTGAGTTAGCTCCGGAGTCCACACCCCCTGTTACGCACCACCACCACCCCATTCTTCCCAGCCAGGGTCTCCTTTTCTCAGTGCTCTGTTTTCTCTTGGTCTGCGCTCTTCCTTTCTTATCATTCTCTGCTCTGTGTGGGACCCCACCTTTGGGTCTCTTCCCAGCCCCTTGATGGGTGTTCTCTGATGTTCCACCCACACAAAGAACAATGTGTGGGTGGGGGCCGGCCTCACAATTCACTCTTGGCCCATGTAGACTCACGCTGAGGGCACTCAGCAGGATCTTCCATTATCTGACCTCCCTCTTTAACCTGTCGCTGTTCTGGTTCTGTATTCCTTTCAGTCTCCAGGATATTTTGTTCTGTCCCTTGTTTGTCTAAAGGCTGATTCTCATACTGGTCTGTTCTTGGGACTACATGAGAGACCCCTTCTTCGGTGGCTAAATCGGTACAGGTCTCAGTCACTAGCCTGTTTTACCTCTGTTTTCCCTTCCTTCTCTACCATCTCCATCTCTGCCCGGGATTCTTTCTTCTCTTACTGATCTTCCTGGCTTGTAACCTATCTAGGTTCTCCTATTTCTTTTTGATCACCCCCTCCTCCCCCCGCCCTAACTAACCCCATGGTCTCCTGGAATTTCCTCATTCACTCAAGGGGAAGGGTTTCCAGTCAATTCCCAACATAACTGGATGTGTCAAAGCCTTTGTCATCCCCACCGGTTTCCATTTAAACACTCCTTTGACCTCTAAGGGGACTTTCACTAATGGGCAGTGTCTCTTTTCCCCATGTAGGCATTCTAACTTTAATGCCCTTCCTGGCTATCATCCAATAAGGTTTTACAACGCCCCCCTGCATGAGCGAACAGCCAGCTGCCAAATCCACTAACTCTTCACCCATTTCCTGCCAACATTAACTGTAAGGGTAGCCATTTGTTTCCCCCCGGGCATCCCAATCCATCCACAAAATTCTGCCAACATGTCATCCATCTATGGACAGTCTCTATATGTCCTGGCCGTCTGCATTGATAATACACCCTTCTGCTTGCAGAAGAGGAGGGCCCCTTAGCAGAGGCGATGCGTGTGTGTGGGGGGGGGCATCTGGGGTCACGTGCCTCCTCAGATTTGCAGCTTGGCTTGCACTAAGCATGCTCAGTAACACTGGGGCTGCCGTCTCTGTGTCATCCCCCCCCACCCATCAGCTGGCATGGGTCATCTCTGCCCCTTACGGCTCTTCCCACCTTTTTTTCATCCCTTTCCCACCTTAGGCATCTACAGTCTTCTTCCCTGTCCGCACAAGGGATGGACTATTCTCCTGGGTAAATCAGCTTCCAAGAACTCTTTGGTGAGCTTCACCGCATTGTCCAAAGTTGAGGGTTGGTACCGGCACACCCATAGGCTTGTCACCTTGGGGGAACTTTGCAAAAACTGTTCTAAATTCACCACATCCATCTCTTCCTCCAGCCTCATCCGGCAGGCAGCCCTGTGCGTGAAAGCTCTGGGCCGTATTCCCTCTGTCCATTTCACAGCTCGAAATTTCTGTCAGCATTTCTCCAACACCACACCCATTCTATCCACGATGGCTGCCTTGGCTATACTGTAGTCCTTGGCACTTAGGGACACATGGGCCCACTTGGGCTTTGTCTGTCATATAGGGAGCCATTCGCAAAGACCATGCTTTATCCCAGCCAGAACCGAGCACCATCCTCTCAAAAGGTCGGAGAAATGCCTCAGTTGTCTGATTTCTTCCATTTCTCCCTGACCACTGAACCTCGCGCCAGTTGCCTCTTCAACTTCCCACTCAGATGAGGGACGCTAATTCTGGACAAGGCCCCAGAAAGTTATGGGGTGGTGTTGGTCCCCTGAGAGTTCTTTCCAGCCTCGGTCACTGACCACAACCACTCCAGGGCTTCTTAACCACCATTGTCCCCACTGGAGGGGAACTGAGTGACCAGGTGCTGAGTTAGCTCCAGAATCCACACGCCCAGTTACAGAAGGGCAGGTTTCAGATCCTCACAGTGCCCCCTTCTGTTAATTACAGACCAGTGCTGATTAGGTCATTGCTAGCTGAGATGGCTGGTTGCTGCAAGCTGAGGGAGGAAGTTAATGCTGGGGGTGTGTGGAATGGGCAGATCCCCAGAGCCATGGAGTATGTGCCCAGAGAAGCCACAGAGGTTTATGTCAGCTACTGGAGTTTGAAGGAAGAAGGTACCAGAAACTGGAGGGTTCATTCATGTTACAGAACATAGGGCAGGACGTGGTTAATAGTCAGATCGGTAAAGTAGAGACCTGTGTGTGCTGCAGAATAAGGACACGATTATTCTGTGAGGAGAGAAGTTATCGACTCTTCTCTGATTTCTGGGCTAGAATCCCTGTTTCAGCTTGACTTGGGTCTTCATATGCATTCAGGGGAAACTCAGGAGAATTCATCTCCATACTTCAGAGGGCAATTAGACACACATGGGAGATTTCCAACACAAACAATACTTAATAAACATTGGATTGTACACACATTCAGAAACAAATGGTAAATAATGAACTTGTAATTGCAGATGATAAATTAGGCTGAATTAATTACCCCATGGTGGCTCTTTCAGTTACAGACACGCACTTGAGCGGCAGCACTCGTGCTTCAGCAGAGTGCTTGTCCCCTAAGGGTTGTGAGCACAGAACTGACAAACTAATGGAGACAGGACAATCTGCTTGGAGGAGATGAAGATGGACTTGCCAACACTATGGAGTGCTGCAGGTTGTATGCGAGTTTATAGGTAGATCTGAGGCACTTGGGTAAAATTGAAAAGGGCACCCAACTTCACATCAAATCACTGCTAATGGTGAGCTCAGTCCCTGCTAGCAGAAGAAGACGGCCTGATCGAGGTGGTCCTCTGATTTACATCCAAGTCCGTTCTCTCTGCTGATCCCTTCTCCCATTTTAATGCCACCTGTATAATTAGTAACATCTAGGATGTTGGTTTAAAGAAATCCCAGATCCAGTAGCAACCAAAGGTTGTCCTCATCTGAAGGCAATTTGGTTACCGGTGAGAAATTATTTGGCAAGTCGTAGGCCAGTTTCTAGAAAGCACATCACAAAACCAGCACTACCGCGACTGGACCCCTTGCTGGCAGTCTCAGCAGTGAAGCCAAGGATGAAATGGGTCACAGAGAATAATTCCTAGCAGAGGTGTCCCTCCGAGTTAGGGCTGAAACCTGAAGCATATTGGCAGGATAGTTTGGGGAAGGTTATACAGGCCCTGCTCATGTTGTACCTAGTCTGGGAACAAACAGAGAAGGGTTTAAACCTCCAGACCCATCAAGTTGGGACTGTTCACCAACAGTGAAGGGGGAGGGATAGCTCAGTGGTTTGAGCACTGGCCTGCTAAACCCAGGGTTGTGAGTTCAATCCTTGAGGGGGCCATTTAGGGATCTGGGGCAAAAATTGGGGATTGGTCCTGCTTTGAGCAGGGGGTTGGACTAGATGACTTCCTAAGGTCCCTTCCAACCCTGACATTCTATGATTAACGTCCCTTAAAAAATGTAAAAGTAAAACCCAACAACCACCGTAGATACAAAAAGAGAAGAACAATTCCCCTCATGTCTGATGGGTGAGTCAGAATGTAACCTCCCCCATGCCAGGGCTCTCCTTCCTCAGCACAGTTCACCTTTGGATATTGGCCTTTCCTTGAGCAAGTCAGAGCAGAAAGGCCCAAAATAAGTTTTGATGCAGATCCAAGAGCTGTGGGCAATAAAGTGCCGTGTTTCCTTTTGGTTCCAGCTATTCCTGCATGTGGCTGGTAAACTTGTGTGTGTGTCAGGGATATAGTTTCTTGTTAATTGTCTGTCAACTTAACATATCGAAGGAGAGAGTTCTTATGATGATGAGAGACAAGTAGAAACTCAGGTCTCATCTCCCAGAGCCGGATGAAATGGCATTTCCCTTTTCTTTCTCTCTTGTGTTTATATGGTACACTGGCCACTGAGTAAGATAGCGCAGGACTTGGGAGGAGCACACAGTTCCAAGTATGAAGCTATTGCTGTGTGATAGGGAATACATCATCCCTGAAGCCTGGCTCACATCTCTGCGGTGAAGGGTGGGCTCAGCAAGAGAGGAGCAGAAAGGACAAGGAAAGCCAACAGTTTGGAAAGCAAAATAAACTGGGATCCTCAGTAGCGGCCATAGCCATATAATAATACCTAGCACTTTCCAGCTGTAGATCTTTACAAAGGAGATCAGTATCATTAATCACATTTTATGGACAGGGAAACTGAGGCAAAGTGACTTGTCCAAGGTCACCTGGCAGCAGAACCAGGACCAGACCCCAGGTCATTTGACTGCCAGCCCAATGCAGTATCCACTAGGCTACACTGCTTAAGAATGTCAGAATGGCCATACTGGCTCAGACCAATCGGCCATCTAGCCCAGTATCCGGTTTTCTGACAGTGGCCCATACCAGATGCTTCAGAGAGCGTGAACAGAACAAGGCAATTTTGAGCGATCTATCCCCTGGGGTCCAATCCCAGCTTCCGGCAGTTAGAGGTTTAGACGGCATTTCCCCTAAGTGACATGCACTATATCCTAATATCATTTCGAGAGCACAAGAAAGCAGTAAAAAGGTGGATCCTATTCAAGAAGGGAAAAGTTGATGGGTCTTGATTTTTCATCCAGCATGAACCTTTCATTAATTTGGATAACATTCCTACTGGGAATAGCTGCCTTTTTCCAATTGAGGTTTACTGTTATTTTGACCTACTTTTCCCCAAGCAGTTATGCAATATTGAGAGAAATTAGACCACAACATGTGATATGCCTACACATACGTAATTTGTGTGCACATATATATTTCAGTATGTCCAGAATACTACAGCGTTCTTACGTCAGGCTTTGAAGTATTTGCGGTGGAATAATGTAGCGTTTTTGCATAAGGGACAGCAGCACAACATAGAATATACTGAAACACGCAATATATATTGTGTCGATTCTATTTGTAAGCTCTTGTGTGCTTAGTCTCCATATGCAGCAGGACTCTAACAATTAAATCATTCTTTTTGCAGAACACTTGACTCTAAGCAGAAATTTCAGCTGATGTTAGAGAGGGAGGGTGGTCTTGTAACGAAGGCATCATGCTAGAATTTCTATTCTGTAGAGATAGGTTCTCACATTAACCTCATACTCTAGATCTGAGTGCCTTTTAGTGTGAATAGGGATAATCATGATTCCCATTTTGTCTGTCTTGAATGGAAGCTCCTCAGGACAGAGCCTCTTGCTTCATATGGGCTTCACATACTCAGAGGGGTCTTTAGGTGCTTCTGTAATAAGTAAAACGAAAATAAGAAAGAAAAACTTGTAGCACCTTAGAGACTAGCAAATTTATTTCAGCATAATTTATTTCAGCATAAGCTTTCGTGGGTTAGTACCCACTTCATCGGATGCATGGAATGAAACATACAGTAGACAGATATTTATACAGTCAGAGAAACATGATAAGGTGGAGGTGCATAGACCAACCTTAAGAGGCTAATTAATTGAGAGGAACCATAACAGCAGGGGAAGAAAAACCTTTGAAGTGATAAACAAGATGGTCACACAGGTGTGAATGAGGATCGTTAACTTAAGGGACATAATAAGTGTCACTAGAATGAGAATTTGCAAATACATCGAAACAAACCATCTCTCACCCTGCTTCATTATGAACAGCACCAGCACATCCAAGTTCACCATGAGTGAGCACAGCTCTGCAATGAGTGAAATAAAGAGCCCAGATGTGCAAAATGACCATCCAAGGAAGGTAGGAACGGGTGAGCCTGGGTCTCCCAGCCAGGCATGTCACTCACAAGCCCCTTTGGACATGCTGTGTGGGCCTGCAAGCTCTCAAAGGATTTCCAGGGAGAATTATTAGGACTTCAGGAAAGCCCTTTTGCCTCTAAGGTACAACAGCAGCAGTGAGTGGTTTAACAGAGCGGCAGCTAGGAAGGTGATGATTGGGAAGCTAACATCCTGATGAAGTTTCTTCCTGCGCTGCCAAGCCTATGAGTTGTGCTGATAGGAGATTTCCTCTGCTTGTGCACTGCCTCCCAAGACTCAGGAGGATCAACCAGGGGTCGACCGTAAGGACCGCAGGGACAATTTTCAAAGCTGCCCAAGTTACTTAGGAGCCTACATTTTACTGAAAGTCAATGGGCTTGTGCTCCTAAAGGCCTAAATCACTTCCCCATGTGGTATTTACAAAGGGGTGAAAAGGAGCCCTAGGAGACAAGTAGGGAAGGGTTATTCCGATTCCCAAAGATCAAAAGCAGGAACACAGCTGGGGCAGTGCTTGAACTTTTAACCAATCACGAGACACCCTTTCTTGTCTCACACCCCGCATTCCCTCACTCCACACCCTTTCTATTCTTGACATGCAGGAATGACTGGTAAAACTCCATAGCTTCCAAGAGCTGAACAAGCCAGGAGTCCCTTGGGACATGAGGGAAGTGGCTGCTCTGCTAAACAAAAGCCGGCTCAGGTGGTTGGAATTCATTAGATACTTGAACTGACAGTGAGTAGGAAAAGAAGCTTGTAGCTATAATTGCATGGTATAGGGGCAGCTGACTCAACATTGTTAGGACAGTTCTGGCTTCTGGGGAGTTTGGCTGGACCCAGAATGTGTCTGTGAGGTGGGAGGACAGGAGTGCAGTCTGTCCTCTCTACTCAGCAGATTTGCAAAGTCTAAACATTGGTTTATTGTAAGTTAGCAAGGTACATGCTATGTAGTACTATTCTTCTTTGTATGCCTGACCTATACTACCATACACATACCATATTACAGGAGGGTGTGTATGCCTTGACTCCGCTGATCCTAAACAAAGAGGTCACATGTCATATAACACTCTATACAGTTCTCTGAAAGATATATAGGTAGAAACAACTGTGATTATGGCAGGCTGGGTACCTGTAGAAAGGTCCCTGGCTGAAGCCCTTCTCTGCCTTTTCACACAACTAGGTATTTGTGAGCTAAAGCCCATCCTTTATAGTGATCTCTCCTATTTCCCCAGGTCAGGTTTAGAGTCTCCTTTTCTTGTTGGTGGGCCCTATTCATAATCTCCTTTAAACCTTCCAACTGAAGTGTTTTAAGATCTCCCAGTCATTTCACTTGAAGGAAAATTCGAAATCTGTAAGACTCTGGAGCTCTTGCACAATGCGAAAATCAAGGCTGTGATTTACTTACTGCCACAGCGAGGGTGAAATAGTTGAGGTAATGGAAAAAAGAGGGGACAAAGCCTCCAGAGGGAAACCCACCTCTATGCAGGACAACATAAGGTTAACACCCTACTTAAATCACACTTAACCCCCATGATGAGAACTTAAATGGTGCGTAGGTCCCATGCTGACCCTCTGAATGGGGTGAATTTTGCCCTAAATTAATATAATTCATTGACTAATCTTTAACCATTGTTCATGCCCTATTACTCCAGGACACCCAGTCCTCACTGACACTATGAGAGTGGCCATACTGGGTCAGACCAACGGTCCATCTAGCAGTATCCTGTCTCCAACAGTGGCCAGTACCAGGGCTTCAGGGGGAAAGTATAGGACAGGGCAATTTTGGAGCGATCCACCCCTGCCTTCCTCCCTGGCTTCTGGCAGAGATTTCGGGTCACTCCAAGGATGGGGTTACCGCCCGGACCATTCTGGCTAATAACCAGAGATGGATCTATAGGCACTTTAGAAGCAAATAAATGGCAACAAAAGGCATACAGGGCAAGAGAAGGGAAGACTTCCTGAGAGACACCCAGAAAGAGGTGGCCAGAGATAACGAGAATGAGAGGGAAGCCCAGAGAGACAAGATGAGACATAACATAGGGTGACACTGGACTAGGATACAGGAGACTTGGTTTATTTCCTGGCTCTGCCACAGACTTCCCTTGTGACCTTGGGGATGTCACTCCATGGGCCTCAGTTTCCCATGTGTAAAATGGGGTAATGAGCCGTTTTCTGTCTGCCTTGTCTATTTAGGCTGAAGCTTTTCAGAATAGTAACTGTCTTTTACAATGTGTGTGTAGAATAGGGGGCCTCAATCTTGATTAGTTGCTACTTTAATACAAATAACAAATAATAATAAGATATGAGGAGAGAGAAGTGGGGAAGGAAACAGATCTGAAACTTTTCTTCTACAATAGAATGTCAAATGGGAAATTATAGCTTGACTGTTATTTAGAGATAAGGGCAAACAGAAATAAATAGGAAAGGGAGGCAGAAATGACATCAGATTCCTGTCTTCCCATTGGATACATCTCTGGAATGTATGATAACCTTATATCATAAAGGTCATGTGACATCATACCCCAGGAGTCAGGAGTTAATTTAGCAGCAAACTCCAGTGTATTTTCCTAAATAGGGAAGTGATAGGAGCAGATAGGGTTTCACCAAGCACTGTGTTTACGGGTTACTTCAGCAAAGCAAAACAGGCTGATCTCACTTCCAGCTTCTCCAGCTGAGTTGCTCGTCCTTACCTTTGCCAAGCCAGCCTGGTTGGTGGGCCTCCCTTCTGCTATCATGTCACCACTGCACGGACCAGGGCTGGACGGTGAGTTTCAATGCCAATGAGAATACTCTGAGCTCTCCGTTCAGTAGAATGATTGTGGAGCCTGCATTTTCCCCTCACAACCCTGACAATGTTCTAAGACCCTGATCTGGAAGAGTGGCAGCAGCTTCCTCTTGTGGGCTGGGTAAACCTGGGGCTTAAATGATGGCTCTGATCTCCCCAAACTGATGTCACCCATTCAGGATTGGTCTCAGCTATTGACCAGCACTCATTGCCCCATGGGGGAATCATTATTTGCTAAACGAATGAATAAGAAATAAGAAAACAAGAATTATTTTAATTTATTCCTTTTTCTGGGCTGCCCAGTGCCACCTGCTTTCTCTGTGTTTGTCTTTTAGATTGCTATGGGTAGGGATTTTTGCGGTGTTTGTGTTTTGCACAGAGCCAAGCATGATGCTGTCCATGCTTAACCAGTAACTGATAATCAGTGAGCCAGTGCTTGATCCTGTGCAAACAAGCTGCATATAAAATACGTCCCCTGACCCAAAGGGTTGACACAGCCGTGTGGTACAGACTCAGACAAACCGTGTGGTACGGACACATGAAATGCACTGGATGATGGTGCCAACTCATCACAGGGCAGATATTGATAGATCATCCCTCCAAGGCAGCTAAATAGAGAGAAACAAAACAAAGTAACATTTGAAAAAGGAAATTGCAAAGGACTCTGATCTAGCTTTGTGTTTCTAGTGAGCCCATCAGTGGAGTATCTGGGCAATGCCTCTTCTCAAAGCTCCAGTTGCTTTGGGTATCTTTTACTCCTAGGCAACGAGCTGCTATGTGCTGCACCATTGAGGCTCTGTGCTACTGACTCAAGCGCTGATGACTCTGAAGTGACAATGGGGCAGCTGCTAGGTCACCAGCCATCACATCCACTCTATCCAATCTCCTCTCCTCAAGTCATTCCCAGTGTCTTACTTGGTCACAGCTGTAGATCGCAGAGTGCAGCTGGTCTCTGGCCTGACTGCTGATTCTGGTTACCCAATGCACTGCAGGTGCTTGGACCCAGGGGACAGCCTTACTCAAATAGCTTGCCAGTTAGATTTTTCTGGCTTCCTTCCCAGGGCTTGGCCTAGCCCAGGGCAGGAAATCTCCAGCAATTCCCAGGGCTGAAGCAGATAGAGCAGAGCTTTGAGACTTAAGGTTGCCCAAAGCCAGTCTGGCTGGGGCGAATCTCCCTAGTCATTCTCTAGAGCTAGCATTAGGGAGAGAGACTGGGACGAGAGCGAGCAGTGTGGTGAGCCCAGCGAGTGGGCATGCATACCACAAATTCTAAGCGGCAAACTGCCCCTTTAATCAGCACAAAACTATTGTTATTGGCACTGAAATCTGCTGTTAAAAAAACACCCACACTCTGTAATCAAAAACCCTGGAAGTGAGGCAAGATTGTAGTTTACCAGTCACTAAAACCATCACAAATCAGAGGAGAGTGGGGGGATTTTTAGGGGAGAGAATCCCGTTCCCACAATGGACCCTGCATTTCACATGTGATTCTTGCCATGCTATCTGCTGCACCATTACAGGTCTCCAGCATTGGGACTGCTAATGCAGGTCTGCAAATTACAGTTTAGATTCTGTTCTTTAAAAAGTCTCCCAGTGCTAGGGTTTATCTGGGATTGTATTTGTCTGAGAACATGGGGTTTCCAACCTGCCCTTACAACCTCAGCATGGACTACGAAATGAAAGCACTTAGAGCAGAGGACTGGAAGTTTGCACTCAAGTTTCTAGTCACAGCTGGCAATTACCATGGGTTTCCACTTAGAGGCAAGGTCTGGGAGGCAATATTCCTAAATCCTAATCCTGGCTCAACCACTGACCTGCTGTGTGGATTGAAGCAAGTCATCATCTATGCCTCAGTTTCCCCATCTGTAAAATGGCGAGAACAACAATTACTTATCTTCTAGGAGGTTGTGAGTTTTCCTTAATTGCGATTTAGAGAATGCTTTGCGATCCTTGCATGAAAAGGCAAAGTATTATTGTTATAAATCTACACTCCCTTCAACCAAACACCAGGCTTTCAAAACTAAAGATGCTCCCCGTTTTTCCTCTATTGTGAACTCAAGCACTTGGGAATGACTAGAGTATTTTTAATGAGAAGAAATCTCAGTATTTCTGAGCTGCTATAGGCTTTTCCCCCCGGCTCTCTTTCCAAGCGACATGAGTGTAGCAATTATTGTTTCCCTAGTATAATTTAGAGCTGAATAAATATGCAGTTTAATCAATGACTAGGGAAACAGCATTGGGAAACTGTTCCTAACTGTGCAGATGTGGCAAGATCCACCTTAAGGCAATAAAGCGATTGGTAACGTTAGGGTCACCTTCTGCCTCAGATATTCTTCCTCAGGTAGACTAAGGATGGGCACACAGGGAGTTCAGTAACCAGAGTGTAAAGGCCCTTTTAATGAGAATGCAGAATTTTGGGGGGTCATACAAAAGTAACAACCCTCCTCTCACCTGTCCTGTTCCCGGCTGTGTGCTGTGTAAACTGGAGTTATTTGATGAGGAGAGTTGGTGAGCCTTTTATCTTTGTTTGTCTTAATTTGAACATAGATGATCAGGTGACACATTAAGTGACTTCACTGAGTCCCCTCTTTATCTCATTGCTGCACAATAAAAATACGATTTGACACAACCAGACTTTGCTTGGGGGGATGGGGAGTTCAGAGACTGGATTAGTGGGGGGGGGGGTCTGCAGATTAGGATTTAGGTTCAATGGTAGATTTGTGTTTAAGGAGTGTCCCACAATTGGAATAGCAGGGGGTGCGGGGACAGAGGGGAAGTGTATTGCACAAAGTCTGCCCACGGTATGCCGGCCTGCAACCAGCATTTTCCATTTCACACTTTCAGGTGGCAGGAGCTATTCTAATATGTGTATGAGAATCACAGTCAATCTGGTTAATCTCTCTGTTCTGATGGAGCCCTCTATACTTTGGATTTACTCTATAGAATAATTACACTTTAAAAACCTTCTCAGTCTTTCGGCTCTGTTATGAAACCACAAGGGGCAATTTGAGGTCACTTCCTTTACTCTCTGTCCCCAGAAACATCACATTGAATGATGGGGGCTGGGAGGAGAAGGGTCCACTTCCCTTAGGATTCAGAGATAAAGATTTGAACCCATGTTCAGAGAGGTCATTAAGCAATTTGGACTCTGCCTCTTGTTTTGATTCCATGAGTTGGGATAAAGATCTTGGCGGTGGAGCAGTTGTGCGCGCCGCACAAGGATGGGGAGGGCGGCGGGGGAAGAAAGAAGCAGCTGGTCTGAATTTTCCCTGTGTGAGGTGGGTTCACCAAAGGACTCACTTGTTTGCGTGGCCTTGAAATCCAGCGTCATTGTTATGCAACCAGACTGCCAGGAGAATGGCTCCCGTCAAGGAGGCTGGGATGGAAATTAGAGAAATGTACCTTCGGAAGGCCCTTTCTTGGGTCTGATGCTGATATTTTTCACATGGGCTGGCTCCTCAGAGCCCTGACTTGGTGTTGATTGATACCAATGAGCTCATTATTGATTCTGGAGGAGAATTTGGGGATGTCAGTGTCAGTTCCACAACAGGTATCACAGCCACAGGAGGAATTTGGGTTTGAAAAAAGAGCCAGACAGGAGGGGTGGCTCTGCATTGTATACTTCCAGCAGCACTGGGATCTTGAATTCCTATAAAGAAAGCTAATTTAGCAATCAAGACAATGATTCCAAGTAGTTTACAAGTGAAAGGAGTGGAGCCTAACCCTCATCATGAGAGTCACTAGACATTTAGGACCACATTCATCGATATGTTAGGGCTACTTTATGCTGGTCTATTGGGTTTATGGACGCTTTGCATCACTGGAGCAATCTGGTCCCTAGCTCAGGTTGCAGTAGCTAACAGCTGCACCCAGCCTCCTCTTACCACACTCTTCCGTAAAGGTTTTGTGACAGTTCCCGCAGGATTGGGAAAGGAAACACCGACAGCTTCAGCACTTCAAAGCCTGGGACACGGAATCAGTCAGAGCTGTTCTGCCAGGAGAACGCTGCAGCTATTCCTGAAAAGTACAGCTGCTGTCTCTCGCTCTGCAGAGTATAAGGAGCCAGAGCTGTTCCCTGGAGACAGCTGCTCTCACAAGCAGCCAGGCAGGCAGCCAGCCACATGGGAAGGAGGAAGGCTCCAGTGCAGATTTCGGTTTACACTGATCCTGTTCTGGAGACCAGTCATGCCACATCCAAATACCCAGGATGACAGCCAGAGTTTGAAGAGGAGATCCTGAGCCCTGAGAGCTCCCATTTGGAGCTCTTGTGCAGCAGTTCAGATGCACCCAAACTTTGCCCCAGCAGATGGGCCACTTTGGCAACCCGCTAGGAAACCGAGCGTCACACCTAATTGGCATATAGTGGAAAAATTGAGCACAGAGCAGGAGGGAGTTCAAGTGAGGAGACAATAGAAAAGTCAAGGAGAAAAGGCCCAAGAAGGGCAGCATGCCTCAGGCCCAGTAACATCCACTGGGGTTTTGCATCTCTAGCCCAACAGCATCCCTCTGGCCTCACATCTGCAGCTCACTGTCGTTCCTCCAAGTCTTGTGTTACTGTTTACAGGTATACGTGCATTTAATCCCCATGATCCATCAGGGGAAGCAGATTCACCACCTTCATTTTGCAGATGGGAAAAACTACAGAAAGAAGAAACCATTTGATTTGCCCAAGCTCAAACAGGGGTGCCTGCTATTGAAGAGGTGGTTTCACAATGCAGACTGTCCCTAAGTGATGAGTTCCAGTTTTTCCTCTAGCCCAGGGCAGGCAGAACAGATATGAACAGGAACGAGCAGGGGGAGTTCCTTGTTTTGATCTCATTCATCACATCCAGTGTCACTGAACATTTGGAACACGTGACCAGCAATTGAGTGTCCTGTGCTGAGATGAGCTCAATGTCTCATGTGGAAGCCACATAAGAATAATGGTAGCTGTTGCTTATTTTCATTGACTTAAACCTAATCAGACATGACATAAAAGGAATGTCTTTTCAATCAATATCTGTTAGAGCAAATAATAAAACTAAAGAGAGAAATGCCCTAGAAATTGACCTTTTTTAAAAGGAATACATGTTCTGAACCAATCCTATATTTAAACAAACAATGACACCCTCTTTTATAAAATACCCAAGGAAGGAACAGACCCTGGGAAGGAATACTGGTCTTTTGCACAGTTGAATGTCTTTAACTGGTCTTGTCAGTAATTGCTAATTTGGTAGCAAACTGTTTGTGTTACTAGCTGTCCTCATTTTCCCAATGTGAAAGGGAGGGCAACAAAGTTTCTCTTGGAGTTTTCAACAGCCTGCATTAAAACAAAAACACACAAACAATGTATTACCCGTGGCTGGCTTGGCATGAAAAGGGCCCGTTACCAAATAGGCGTGGAGAGCATTCTTCTTACAACCAGGTCAAGCTGAGATGTCAGACAGCCACCCACACTCTGAGACTGGCTGATGCCACAAAGCAAAACCCACTAGCCCTATTCAGAAAGGTAAAAGGCAGAAAACAATGAAAATACACTAACAGTAAAAAAGCATGAAGTATAGAACTCCCTGATTTCTTTTCCTTTCACCTTCATTGTTCAGTTAGATCCAGACATTAGAGAACAATATAAAGACTTGAAGCATCAGGCTTCCCCATAAAATTGGGATCGACTTCTCTTAGGCCTAGTCTATGCTGCCTTGCATCAACCTACCCGCAGAAGTGTCTTCACTTAAATTTGGCTCCTGCCAATGTAAGCGCCTCTCTATACTGATTTAGTAACACCACCTCCCTGAGCAGCGTAGCGTCATGGTCGATGTAATTAGGTCGATGCAGTGTCACTGTAGACACTGCGTTGCTTACATTGACTGTTACTGGCATTCAGGAGCCGTCCCACAATGCCCTGCACTGACACTACAATTGATACAAGCACTTCTGGTGAATACGTGCACTGCCGGCACAAGGGGCCAACTGTACCCACGCACAAGCAATTTAATAACTATGGTGGACCGTGGCTGGATGCCGATGTAAGTTAGGTCAACACAATTTTGTAGTGTAGACATGGCCTTAGACACCTAGATTCCAATACCATTGAAAATGAGCAGATTTACACATTGTATTTTAAAAATCTTTCCCTCCACTGGTTTTAGCCCACTGCTACAACTGACAGCACTTTGAGCAAACGTGGGCTTGAGATGAACCCTTAGTACAACAAAGCTACTGATGGTTGATAAGTATTATTGGATGCCACACTGCATTCAAACTACTTTTCTGCATGTATTAGTAAACCGAGGGATGAGGCAGTCTGCACTTTTGATTCTGTAATTTGTCTGACAATCCCACGTAAGAGAGGTTTATTGTTAGACTTAAAGGGCTAGAGTTCCAAAATACTGAATGCTTTCTGAGAGTGTAACAGACACATGCATGCTCAGTGCAAACTACTGCATGGGGAATTAGCAGAGGTGCATGGCCTGCTGCATTGTTCCTCTCCAGATGGATGGATAGGGTCACTGGGAGCCATAGCTCCCATGGAAAGCCATTGTCTCCTGTGAATAAAAATGGCTAAAGCTGAATAGAGGGTTGGGCAACCTTTCTGACTCTCTCCTTTTGCCTGCCACATTCTCACTAACAAGCCATTCAAAACTTTCTGGCTTGTATTTCAGAGGCATGGCCAGCTGTCCTCTGTGGATAACCTGCGAGTCACGGCAGAACTCAGGGGTTTTGGCAACCAACATATGTCATGACTCTTTGTGGTCAAAGGTCTCTTCTGCATATTCAAGTGACAATTTACAAATTCCCTGTCCATCCACACTGGACATTGCAATCACCTTCACATGGGTGGAAAAAGCCAAAGATGTTGGAGAATCCTGAATCTGATCAGTGTCATCTCTCTGCGAGTATCAGTAGAATAAAGTGATGAGCTTTAAGAAGCTATCAGAATTGGAAAAACATGTCGTCCCTCCCCAACAGATCCCATTTACAAGAATCTAAGAGCAAAAAGAATACCTTGTGTCACAGTCTGGGGAATCAATTCTCTCAGATTATAATGGCTGCTTTAATTCAGAGTAGAAATTAAGACTTGGAATCTATAGTCCACTAAGGCCACTTTGCACTTTTATGCAGTAAAAATGGCCTCAAATGGGCCAGAGATTCCCTTCTTATAGCCACCTCCTACAGCTGCCCTGCCCTTCCCCATTTGGTACAAAGGGCAGGGGGAAGGTTGTTCAAGCAGGGAGAGGGGAGGGCAGGGGAAGTGGCAGAGAGAACAGTTTGGACATAGCAGAGAATCAGGGCCTCTAGCTCTTCCACCCCTTTTCTGTAAGGATAGGATTTAGCAATGGAACTAAGGAATGTATTGATTCTATCAATTGGATTTTTCATAAACCCATCAACATATTCTCCAGATGCCATATGCACAGATCAAAAGCATCCATTTCCACCATGATCGTTGTCCCTCCATCACCGATCCAGCTTCTTTCACTAGTTTGTTTTCATTTTGGCTCCAGGAAAGATGCTGCTGAGTGTTCCGAATGCATCATTAATGAGGAAGGCCTGCGGAAAGGGATGCATCTTGCAAAGTCCTATCAAAGTGGTAAGATTCTGGCTCACCGTGGTCTCCAGCAGTAGAGAATTTCAGCTGAGAGCCTGCCACTGAAAACACTTGACTCCCAAGAACTTTATTCCGAGATTTTTTAGCTACAGCCACAGCTCTTGTGTTGGATCATTAAAAGAGGAGTAATCTGTACAATAGCAAGGCCCCAGACTTTCACTCTACCTCTTAGTTTGGCCCACTAATTGTGGAAGGCGTTGGAGAGAGTTGCATGTTAGTAAATGGGTGTGAGTCAGAGTTACGTGTTAGTCAGACCAGTTTAGAGTCACCCTCAATTTGGCCCAGAGAATATATGCTGATAGAAAGAGGAATCCAAATGAGACGTCACCACTTTATATCACTTGTTTCCATTCTGAAAAATACACTCAGTGCTGCTATTCGGAAAATATTTCTCTCTCTTCCCCTTTGACTTTTTCGTCTTCTTTTTTTTTTTTAAAAAAAACCCTCTCTGGTACAGATTTCATTATTGGGTGACTATTAGGTCAGTGCTAAAAATTGAAGTGTATCCGAACCCATCCTCTGACACAAAACTGGACATGCACACACTCACCCATTATGGTCACCCTACACTCAAAAATATACAGTAAGACACTTCACACACACACAAACCCCCACATCTGCACAAACACACACAAACACGAAATGAACACTGGGCAGTAACCTCTGCAGAAAGCTCTCAATTAACTGCATTTTTACTGTTGGCCATTAGCAACTGACTTGAAATAATGTTATCTTTCATTATTCGGGGGGGGGGGGAGAGAAATATCTGGAGAAAGTCTTTAAACGATCATCTTATTTACTTATTTAACGATCAGAGGTCTCACTGTTCGGAGAACTCTCAAAGCAGGAATCCTGCACACTTAAGATGTTGTTTACATTCAGTCTGTGTTTTGAATTCGTTGCCCCTTCGTGGCCCCCACTATAATCTCTGAGGTTATTTCCTATTGCTGTCACATTGGCTATGCATTCCTGGGCATTGAGCAATAGCTTTCCCCCATAGGCAGATGTTATGGAGTTGTAGCAGATTGCTAAATGCTACAGATTTACAGCGCATTGCGCAGGTCAAGATGGAAAAATACTATTACACTTCCGACTATATCTTGAGCATGAATGAGCTTCATTGATAATTCTGAGTTACTATCTACAGAAATCACAACTTTTTCTGGTGTCTCAAAATTGCAACTAACATGGAGATCATACAAATAATCCCTTGTGTTGATACAGAAACTATTACTACGAGTTTAATGGCTTTTCATTATGTGCTTGTTGCATTTCTATCATAGTAGATTTATACCAGAACCTATGTCAAAATGGCCCATCCCTAAGAAACTGGAAGGAACTTGCTGTAATTCCAGAAGATATTGTGCTATATTGACTGGTCCTGGATGTGTAGGAAAATGTAAAAAAAGTAGAAAACTGAAAGCCCATTTTATATCGGTCAGCAGGGGCATAGGTTGGGAAAGAAGGCATTACACTAATTATTTCGGGGCCATATGAGGAGTTTTATCTTTAGGATTAGAAACTGATTATGAGTTTTGGTATGATTATTACTGGGGTTTTGCCCAGAAGGCAACAAGCTCATGTTGGCCTCGATGATTTAAACTCAATATTCGCCTCCAGAATCATTATATAATTAGTACACAGCATCAGTTCTAGTGTGTGTGTTATACTGTAGAATTAAGTATCCACACACAGTACAATCCATCAAGAAACAAGTAATTTATTTCCCTTGCTCCAACTGTCATTTTGGAGACAATCTAGGATTATTCCAAGACACAAATAATTAATTTGGAATTTAACTGGGATCTTCACTGGTGAAAATTTAGTACTGCCGCACATAAATTTATGTACTCTGAGTAGCCTGAAGAGGACTCTGGATGTTTTTCTGGTTTCAGACCATGGCTCTTCTCTGCTGAGATTAACTGGACATGGGAATGAGGAGACGGCAAGAGTTCAATATGATGACCTATTCTCTGTCCTTTGTCCTGTAGTTCCCATCTGCAGGATTGTAAATGTGGCAATCCTTGTTTCTATTGCTGCTCTGTCGATGAACCTCTGAGGACTGGCTCCTTTCTCACCTCCAAGATGACTGGAAACAGCAGCTAAATCCTCCTTCCTTAGCATCTATTAAGTTCTATACATTGTCTGCATTTACAAACACATCCTGAGAGTTAGGTAAATATTATCCTCCTTTTGTAGATGGTTAAACTGAGGCAAAAAGTGGCTTATGCAATACCACTGAGGAAACACAGTGCCAGGGCAGGATTAGAAAAGTAGAGTTCCCGAGTCCCAATCCTATGCTCAGCCTACAGTATCTTTCACCTACCTTTTGGACAGATCCTTGGTGTCTGCGTTGTACTTAAGAGATTTCAGTCATAATGGCCAGGGAGTTGCCTCACCACTTTCTGACTCAAAGGCTGTGGAGGAAGCGCTGGCTAGCCACTTAAATACATTTGCCTTCCTCATTTCCCTTCCAGTCCGGGGAACTCCCTGATTCTGGCAACGTGTTTATATGCATTTGGATCACCCTAAGTATGGCAATTATAATGAATTGTAAATTTAAAGTAGGGGAGTTCTTCTGAAATGTTTAACATTTAATTGCTTCACTGTGGTTTTGCTGTGTGAATATCTGCATTAACAAATCCAAGTGCTATGCTATGTGCCTCTCATCTGCTTTTTGACACGGAGTGCTATCTCCATATTGTATGAATGAGGCACATCCTTTAGCCTTCTCCAGCCAAGAAACTGGACTGTCCTGATTCTTAAGGAATCTGCTGATCTTTTTGGAAGAGGAGGATTATAGAAGAATCTATCTGGGGAACTCCTAGAGATGCCCAGGGTGTGATATTAAATGTTGCCACTGCTGCATAAGGAAATGAGATCTAGGTTCCCCACCCACACTGGCTCTTGGTCTGCTTCAGGAAAGTTGGCCATCCCCATGTGGATAATATTCCATGTGGAAATTGATCCTTCTCTTTACATAGTAATCCTTCTTTGCAGCCAAGGCCTGTACTGTCTTACCTTGTTGCTTTCCCCTGAGCCTTCTCCTACGGTCCTGGCTTGCCCCTCTCTGAGTTCGCAGGCCTCCCAGTTCCCTGCTCTCAGGGAGTGACTGCAGCATACTTCTCTGAAGCCCCCTTCTGTTGCCAGCTACCTGGCTTTATACAGGACCCAACAGTTCCTGTCCAGCTGAGCCTGCTTCCAATTAGTTCCTTGCTCCCTGGCTCTTCCTCCAGATGCACTCTGTGGAGTTAGTTGGCCTGCCTCGCCATTTTAACCCCTTCCAGTGCTATGTGGGGTGGACACTCCATCACAGTTAGTTAAAAGAGTCATCCAAATTATTCTTACATGTTGATGCAGCGTCAATCTACCAAAAGCAGGACAGCTCAACACCATGGAGATGTACAGAAGTAACTAATGGCATAAGCCCCATTGAAATCTCTCTCCCTTTTCTTCCTCCGTTCTCTCTCTTTCTAAATAGTTTTCCTATTAATGCAACATCCTAAAACCTAGTACTTAGACTCAAATCTATGGCAGAAGATATGGCCTGCAACCACACTATCTTGGCCTTGTCAGATATCACCATTGGCCATACCATATAATCTCATCTGATATCAGAAGTTAAGTAGCATTGGATGAGACTTCCAGGAAATAACTCTGCGGGTCGCCGCGTGTTTGAGACCCCCTGCTCTATGCTGACAGGAGAGAGCTCTCCTATTGGCATAGGAGGACCTTCCCTGTGAGCAGCATAAGCTATTTCACAACATAGCACTGTGCATACTTGCGCTTATGTCAATGTAACTTATGTCACTCAGGGGGATGGAATAGTCAGACCCCTGAGCGACAAACGTTTTGCCGACATAGGCGGTCGTGTAGACATAGCCCCATTAAAAACACCTCATCGACACAGCATCAGTGCAGACACTGCATTGCTTATATCAACTGTTTCAGGCCTTCAGGAGCTGTCCCTCAATGTCCCACACTGACAATATAATTGATACAAGAGCTCCTGGTGAGGACACGCACCGCTGGCACAAGGAGCCAAGTGTGGGAACACACAAGCGATTTGATAACTGCGCTGGCTGTCTGCCGACATAAGTTAGGTCAACACAATTTTGTAGTGTATACATGGCCTCGAAAGGGCAATGGAAAGAGCTATGTTGGGAATCTCCCTTCTGGATCGTATACCAAATGAAATCATCAGAGAACGCAGCGGTGTAAAAGATATTGTCGTGGAAAGCAGACATAACAAGATGTGATGGGCGGGCCACACAGCACGGCTCACGGATAACAGGTGGACCGCAATCATTGCTGAGTGGTACCCGCGAGAACAGAAAAGACCCCCTGGTCGACCTCCAAGAAGATGGGAAGATGACATCGTTAAACGTTTCGGACGAACGTGGAGAAGAAAGGCAAGAGTGCGAGAAGAATGGCAGACGTGTTGTGATCGGCGCAGTCTTAACGACAGCTGAAGTCCGATCGATCCAGGTGATCCAGGTGATCCATGACCTCAGTAGATGCACTTCCCTCTGACTCAGAAGCTGCTGAAAGGATTGCTGCACATTTAAGGCCAGATTCAGATCTGCAGGCACAGGGTGGTATAAACTTCATCCCCTGCCTCCACAGGAACATCCTTGCTAGAAGGGATCCACCCGTGTGACTCACAAATAGCTGTACCATCATTGCCCTTCAGGTCAGTTTGGCTGGGGAAGGGCAGCATTAAAATCCTGGAGGTTGTCTGGGAAAAGCCCTGAATAAGGGCGTCTCCATGCTGGCCTACTCCCATCCCTTCTCTCTGCTGGGAAGCACTACCAACTTGATAGGCTGCACTGTACAGTTCCAGCCCAATCCTCACAGGCTGCTTGCATCATTGAGCCCCCATTTCCAGCAGACTCTCTGTGGCCAGAGGCCAATGAATGAATCTTGCCCTTGGTCTGTAAAGTGCACTGCGATGAAGAAAGCCAAGATATTATTATTGATCACCTCTTAAATCACTCGGCTATCAGAGTGCAGATAGCGAGCTAGAGTGCTAATTAATGTCATGCTGTTGAAGTTAGCTCAGATTTGCAGGGTAAATTTATGTATTTATTTCTTCTAATTTTAAAGATACAACTATATGGCCCCATCCGGAGCTAATTAGGGCTTTTAGTAATTCAGTGGCTAACGTCCGTAAAATACACTGCTTGGAACAGTGGCCCTCTCCATTTAACCTTTCTTAATCAACTAGTCATAAGGACTTAGTCCATACTCAGTTGCATCAGGAGAAGGATGGAAGGAATATGCAATGAATTACATCCTTCTGCTTTCCCTAGGTACTTAACATGGCCAGGGCTGGGAAATCGCTGTGTAACCTTTTCACTCTGATTTACTGAATCAGTTAACGTAAACCAGTGAGCCCTTGTAAGCTGGAGTGTCTCACCTGGAGGTTCTAAAAACAATGGACCAGTTCCTGTCCTTTGGCTCATTCCATTTGTGCCACTCCACTAAACTACCAAGGAGATTAAAACGACCCTGCGAGGTAAAGGGTTCTGTATATCCAGTCACAAAAGACATTTCAAATTTGAAAATGAAACATATAATGTCTTAAAGAATTAGAAAGATTGCATGTTTCCAATTCCTCTAGGACTGATGATTTTTTACTATATTAACCTCAGATAATCATGTTCTGAATAATACAGACTGACAGTTACAAGGGGAGGCGGTGAGAGAAATGTGCAGAGACTTTTATAGTCTGCAGCATTTTAATAATTTTCCTGGCATGATAAAAATACTCACCATTGGATCTTAGACTATTTGGCACCATAATCCTGCCAGTATAGCAGGACTGTATAATGGAATGTATTGCTTCTTCTACACTTTCCATAAAACCCCACCTTTTAGTTATCAGCTTATCTAAAATGGTGATGGCATTCCTTGAAAAGAAAATGTCACCTTTTCTTCTCCCCTTTACTTTGGTCTCATTGGATTCTCCTTCTCATACTGATTTGCAGCCATGCTAGACACACAATCTTGTAACATATCCAATCATATAGGGTGCACAGCCATGTAGGATAGCCCCATAATGCCACAATTCCACAAAAGTAAGTCCTGTAAAATACACAACAATGTAAGATTCTCAAAGCCTTTCAGGAAGTATCTCCATGCATAGAATCAAGGGTATTACCCATGTGTAACCTCTGCAGGACAACTATCTATGTCTTAGGTCCCATGAAGGGGTAAGCATCTGGTCTGAATAAGTACTATACAGTATATTATGAATGTTTCCTTCTATTTCACCTGCTTTTGATATGCATTGAAATATCATACTATCTACTATAAGAATAAACTTTACTTGCATGTTTAAGGGGAAAACGAGGTAACCTAGGACACAAATTATTAAATTTGTGTTACACCCCCAATCAGGCTGATGCCCTCATTGTTTTGGGCACTGTACAAACACTGAATAAGAGAAAGTCTCCTGCTCCCAATATATTCAAATCTACATAGATTTACACCCCCGCCCCTAGATTTGGTAACCTACATTGCTCATGAATAACCACTATTCTGTAAGATATGGTAAAACACAGACCTATGATAACATGTTCTGGCCACATTTGGATCATAACTGGAATTTTTGCATATTCTCCATCACTAATATATACGCTGGAATAGATCACGCACAAGGAGCTCATGCAGGATAGTGCTGGAAGCAGGAAGAGGAAGCGGAGATGTAATATTAGAAGAGGCATTGGAGACTCTCTCTCAGCTCTAGATCTTGCAGTTTAGCTTGGCAATCTCTCAACACATTTCATTACAGGAAAAGTCTGTATTAATGCATTAAACTCTTCTCAACTGGACAATCCTCCTGACCAGCACAACAGACATTCCAGGGAGTGGTTGGCACTGGGGTTAAGGCACTGGACTGGAACCTAAAGTGATGGTCCAGACTTTTGGTGTGACCTTAGGCATATCACTTATTTTCTCCATGCCTCACCTGCCCCAGTTGTAAAATGGTGATAATAAAACCTAATCCCCAGGGGAATTGAAAGGTGTTAATGTATTAATGTTTGTGAGGCACAGATACAAATGTGATAAGGCCCATATAAGAAACAGACTAATTACTTGCATTTCACCAAAACAATCAATGGAATATATAATTAAAACATTATCTGAATTCCTCAGACAACAGAGAACACTCACTTTTCAATCCAAGAAACTGACCTGTCCTCATTCATAAGGAATCTGCGGATCTTTTTGGATTATATTATTATTATTCTATAGAAGAATCTGTCTGGAGCAGGCCTAGCCCAAGAGAGTGGTGTCCAGGATGTGATTTGAAACACCATGCAGAAGAAATGGTGTGACTGCTGCACAAGAAAGGGACAGTAACTCCTACCAGGTACGTAAGCACATGGTGATGCCACACCATGGTCAGCCAAATGCATCAATTCAATTCCTCTCTTCTTTCACCAAGAAGAATGATCTGGTTGTCTTGTGAAAAACTGTTGGTATAATTTGGTGTCTTCAATGACCTTGAAACGACTGGAGACAAAGATAAGAGGACTTTTTTTATTGCTACATTTTCAGGGCTCTGTATGAAACCAGGAGACAGATACATACTAGGTGTCCTGTGATTATTCTATCCAAGGACTACACAGTATTCAGTTAAAAGAATTACTGCTATGCAGGAAGGAAGGCCAGCATCCCATAGTTAGGTGCAGGTATGCATCTGCAATGCAGGAGAGGGATTTTTAATAGTTCATTCAAAGTGAGATTTCTGCGTTTCTTGCGGGTTGCCACTACACTGCTGAGATGGGACATCAGTTGAAACACAGGCAGGTAGTGTTAGAGACAGAGAGATTCCAAAAGAGCTTTGATATTGGTTTAGTGTTAGAAAAATTCTTCTGCACAAATCTGCTCCCTGCATATCTCCTGAATCCTATCTGCTTAATTTATTCACAAAAGCAAAATTTCTGTTCTCACCATTGCTTCAATGCCAATAAAAATGTGATGGAGCGAACTGGAGTCTGCTGCATACCCCCTTGTTTTCAAATACATTGTCAGCTAAGCTCAGATCCAAGAATCTTTACTGTTGGTGATGATGTAGGAAGTAGGTAGAGCACAGCTTGATTTTCTGAGACGAGGCTGAGCTTGCGATGCCAGCTGGAAGATTTTGATTTATAAACGGTGCAGCCTACTCATCTGAAAATCACTGAGGGGGAAAGATATGGAACAGTGGCCTATAATTTTTAGAGTCACTTCTGTAAACTTGGCAGGAATATCTGTGAAACTCAACCACAAACTATAGGTGAAGATAAAGTGTCTGCACTTTGGGAAAATAATGCATTTGTAGTTTTGGTATAACTACAGAGTATCCATCTCTCTCAGGAGCGTGGCCTGACTTTGGAAATGGAGACTTAAATCTTGGGTCGTACTTGAGAGCTGGCCACATTAGGACTGGCAATGTAAGTTTGCAGACTGGTCTGGAAGGGTGAGGGGAGTTCCAGTGTGCTGCTGTGGTGAGTGGATGGACTGAACACATGGAGTGGGGTTCCTCACCTCTCTTGTTCCACGCCCACTTTCTAATTCCTCATTCACACAGAAGCACCACACTGGCTGACTGAAACAAGCTGGATCATTGACAGCAACAAGCGGCACGTTGGATTCATTCACCCACCCAGTCCCTCTTTTTAAAACCAATAACCATGTGAAGCGTGACTTGATTACCATGATGCAAGCCCCCATCTGTCAGGGCCCTTTCAGAATGGCACAGAATGGGCTGGATGGTCCTGAGCCTCTCTCTCTCTCTTTGTACCTCTGGGACACGCACTGTAATTGAGATCACAGCTCCTACTGAATTATTCACGGCAGCTTTGAGTGTCAGTTTTATTATATACATGCAGATTACTCCAGCATGCTTTCCCCTGCAGGGGAAGGATCGATAGTGGAGTTCTCTCCTCATGACTTTTCCGCCTGCATTTGTTCCTATTTCCCTATACCCAGACCTTGTTCCAAGTCCACCTGTACTCATGATACCTAACCTAACACCTTGCTCCAGCCAGCGCCATGCTCGGTTTTCATTTCAGCAGGGTGCTAACACCTTGAATTCACTAAACTGAGTCCACTGTCTCTATTCACAGCATCTGCTTGACCAGCGCTTCAAAGCCCCCAACTCTCTCTGACCTAGGGTCTTTTGCTGCCCTTTAAGATCACTTCAGTTTAGCCATTAAGTCTCTGATCCTTGGGTCCCACTCCTCTCCCTTCCCAATGTAATAAATATACAATATAACCTCTCTACTTCATAGGTCAGGCTACTGCAGATTAGTTCACATGTCCATTAAAGCCCAGAGGGTCCCCTCCTATTGCCTCACTTCACTGGAGCGCAAGGATTCCTTGTATCTCCAGAGCAGTTATAGAGAACATATCCTAGTCTGTAATAAAGTGGCAATGGTAATGTACATTAAAGAATAATGAAATGCAGTGATATTTCAGGCCTGACAGTCCTATTTCTGGCAGTCTCCGAATTAATGTGCTAGGCTTTGTGCTGCAGCTGCTACTAGGAACCTTCAGAGTCTTTCTAAATACATGAATAGAGCTTCCAGTTCTTCAGCTCAGATCACTGCGGCTATTTATCCTGCCTTTGCTTTCACTGTACCTTTTTAAATTTGGAATTTTAGAGTCGTTAGAGTAAGGAAATGCAGTAGCAAGTGCAATGCATACCAAATACTTTGTAGGAACAGGAGAGGGACTAAGTTCTGATATTCCACTTGAGTTCTGGGCACCAGAGGCCTCTCAAATCCTCAGATAAATCTGGGAGATGCCCTCCAAATAGGGTGACCAGATGTCCCGATTTTATAGGGACAGTCCCGATTTTTGGGTCTTTTTCTTATATTGGCTCCTATTACCCCCCCACCCCCTGTCCCGATTTTTCACACTTGCTCTCTGGGCACCCTACCGCCAAAGTCCCATTTCAGTTGCAAAAGCCCCCCTTCAGTCAGCATGTGGTTCCTCTCCACCTTCCAACCTGTCTCTCTAGAGCAGAGGTGGGCAAACTACGGCCCGCGGGCCACATCCAGCCCACGGGACCCTCCCGCCCAACCCCTGAGCTCCTGGCCTGGGAGGCTAGCCCCCGGTCCCTCCCCTGCTGTTCCCCCTTCCCCGCCGCCTCAGCTCACTGCGCTGCCAACGCAATGCTCCGGGCGGCGGGGCTGCGAGCTCTTGCCGGGCAGCGCAGCTGCAGAGCCACGGCCTGACCCGGTGCTCTGTGCTGAGTGGTGGCGTGGCTGGCTCCAGGTGGGCGGCACGGCTGCCTGTCTTGGTGCTCTGGGCGGCACAGCTGTAGCGCCGCCAGCCACCGGTGCTCCAGGCAGCGCGGTAAGGGGGGGAGGGCTGGATAGAGGACAGGGGAGTTTGGGGTGGTGGTCAGGGGGTGCGGATAGGGGTCGAGACAGTTAGAGGGCGGGGAACAGGGGGGCTGAATGGGGGCAGGGGTCTCGGGGGGGGCAGTCAGGAAGGAGGGGGGGTTGAATGGGGCGGCGGGGGGCAGTCAGGGGCAGGGGGTCCAGGGGCAGTCAGAGGACAGGGAGGGGTGGATGGGGCAGGGGTCCCGGGGGGCCATCAGGGGACAGGGAATGGGGGGGGGGTTGTATGGGGCAAGAGTCCCGGGGGGACATCAGGGGGTGAGAAGCGGGCGGGGGGGCCGGGACACGCCTGGCTGTTTGGGAAGGCACAGCCTCCCCTAGCCGGCCCTCCATACAATTTTGGAAACCTGATGTGGCCCTCAGGCCAAAAAGTTTGCCTGCCCCTGCTCTAGAGGCAGGCCTGAGAGGTTAAGGGCCACAGATTCCTAGCTGGTGTAAACCAGCATAGTGCCACAGATTTCAATGGAGTTTCGACAGTCTATACCAGCTGACAATGTGGCCCAAAAATCTACTATACAATTTGTATTTGGAAAACAGTTCTGAATCCAATCCAGATTGAACAACTAATGTAAACAAGCAACACGCCTTATGCACAAAGCCATAGGCAGGACCCATCAGAGGCTGTAGTATTGCAGTAGGTATGGAACGCACTACAAAGCATTTCACCATATTGTAAAGAGGTATAGAATATCGCTGGGCCCCATGCCATGACAGAACTGTACACTGGCCAATTGCATTATGGGGGTTTTCCATTCTCCTCTGAAGCATCAGGTATTAGCCACAGCTGGAGACAAGAGGCCAGTCTTGATAGACTAATGGTCTGATGAAGTATGGCAAATCCTGTGTTCCAAGACAAAAACCATTAAAGGGACCTAACTTGCAAGAACAAAGTATGAGTTAGCCTATCCTCCACCCTTCCCTGTCTGCCCTCAGTGATTTCACTAACCTCTCATCTGTTGCCAGGCAGTTTTAGCACTTTGTAACCCCAGAGGCTTCTGTCAGAGCGTGAGGAGAACACAAACCACAATTCAAACCTTTATGGGGCATAAAAGAAGATAGGTAATACTAGTGACCCCCTGCCCTTGTGACCAGAACTCCTCCTGGCCTCCAAGGGGCCTGAAAGAAATATCATTACAACAGAAGTGAGATAAAATTAGCTGAGATCCATTTCCAAGTCACATTTGCTGCCCTAATGGTAAAGGCTGCCACATTTCACACAATGGTGCCTCATTCCAATAACTATAGCACCACAGATTTCCAAAATATCAATGCAAAGGAAGAGAGATTTGCTTGCAGCAGACTCAGGCCCAGAGAATTTCAGCTTCTCATTAACATCCCAGTCCAATACTTTGTAATTATCCCTGGCTTTGTTCTGTGCCTAATCAGGAGAGCTCTGTTTTGAGAATCTGCCGCTGCCTTGTGTCTCTCCACTTCTAGCAATGGCCACGCTTCCTGATGCAAATATATAGTAAAGAAAGTCAAGAGGCCCAGGGCTAAAATATACTCTCAGCTAGACTGAAGTCCCACTGAAGCCAATGAGGGTTGCACATATGTAGCTGAGATCTGACAAAAATAGGGAGAGACAGGTAGATGTTTGCATGAGACTTGCAAGACTTTAATGGAAGAGTAGATTTGGAATCTCCTTAAAATCCCCAATATTTTGCATTTTTTGCAAAGAACCTCTGAACAATTAAGCCCAAAGAATCACAACAGCTTCCTTTTTTCCAGCTGAAACTTTGTTTTACCAATGACTCATTATTATATTTATACCTTCTCAGAGAACATTTAAAGTTGTGTTTTGTCATCTCCTTATCTTTTGGCTCCCCCTCAGCAGACAGTAAGAAGCTGTATTTATCCCCAGGTGTGGGTGATACTAATAGAATCGCTCTCTGTAAAACTGTTTTCCATTTAAGCCTTGTCAGGCACCAATATACATTTTTTCATGTGCAGCTTTTGTTTCAACATGTTTTATGAAAAGTATTTCCGCCATAACTTGTGGTTTGAAGCTGTTAAAATAGCTGATGACATGCCTAGTACAGATGGAGAGGCTGATGATGGCTGAAAGCAGCAGTTACTTTTGTAAAAGAAATTGCTGGAAAGGTTGAGCCATCATGCCTGGAAGACTGGTGAGTTCTTGTGTTCCTGTTACTGCCATCCTCATCCTCTTCCTTCCACACCCAATTACATTCTGACCCCACCTCTCACATTTTGCCCTGTTGAAAATTGTAAACTGTGTGGGACAAGGACTGTATTTTACTTTACATTTGTACATGATCCAATACAATAGTAACAATAAGCCTTAGCTCTTATCTAGCGCTTTTCATCCATTGATCTCAAAGCACTTTACAAAGGAGCTCAGTATCATTGCTCCAATAAGGTCCCCATTGTGATAGGGTGCAACTGTAGTTCTGTTAATACTAATGTTGATTAAGTGTAATATAATCTAGGATGGAATGATCTGATCCTAGCAGATTGAGTCTTTAATTTCCCTTGTGAAGTATTTATCAGAGATAAAATGGTTATCTGAGTCCTTTCTTGCCCAACTCAGTGTCTCCTTTATTGCCATCTCCCCATATTTTTTATTTTTGAGACTGACTTGATGAAAAGTGCTATATAAGAGCTAGGTATTATATTATCAAAGATTGAATTTCTCCCTTTTCCCGTAAGAAGGAGAGGTCAGGATTACAATGTAAAATATGACCATAATCTGGTCTGAGATTTTCAAAATAGTGCAGGGGATTTAGACACCCATCTTCCATTAAAATTATTGCACCTCTGGTCATTTAAAAGGAGGCAGGAAGTCTAGAGAGCATATGGCAGTGGTGGTGATCACAATGAGATCCTTGCTTACAGATCCCATAAGAGGATGTGTGTCTGGGGTCAGGGAGTACTGATCGCAGTGTTTCTGTGAACTATAAAGAGAGTGACAAAATGAAACACAACATTCTAGGAGAGACCACAGCTACTAAAAAGTACTGAAATCACACAGAGTGATTGGCAGACATAGTAAGGGACAGATATAAACAGAGAGCGAGAAACCTGGTCTTTATGACAGACTGCTGTACTAACTTGAACCATCCCTCACTTTCCCCACACAGGGAAAGGGAGAGTCTGAGGGGCAGTGACCAAATGTTACACATTGTCCCCAAGCATCACAACACTGATCACAAAAGGGTTTATAATTCCTTTAGCCTTTTTATTCTTTTCTTCAATAACAGCAGAGGAAAGTCAAATTTAAACACACACATACCACAAAATTATTAACCACAGGGAAGTCAGAGTCCCTGCTCTTCCTCCGCTTCCAGCTGCTGCATGAGTTTGGACCTAGCTGTTGCCACACCCATGATGCTTGTCTTATAACTGCTTCTCCAAAAGAGATATTTAGTGCGTATGAAGCCCAGTTCTGGACCGCTACATGTCCTGTTCACCTGTCCCATTCATGTAATTGGCAACTGATCATTTCCTTTCAGCTTGAGAAAGTCTTAATAGAAAGAAGTAAGAGACACTTTCTTTTGCATTTCTATTGGCAGGGTCATCACTTTGTCACTCGGTCGGATCACTGATTTTGCCTCATAATGAGCCGTAACAGTGAAATGCATCCAAAAGGATGAATAACCAGCTGCTGACTGAATATTTAAAGTGACATACAACTATTTTCATCTGAGAAACTACGAGCAGTTCACATAATGGATTTTCAAAGCCTTATGTGGCCTAAGGTCACACTGAACAGCTGACAAACTCTGACCCTTCATGACTGGTGAATTTGCTGCTACTTTGTTTGCAAGTCAAATGCAACATGCCCTGAACAACTGACCTAATTTAGTACCAAGTTTGGAAGTGGACGCAGCCTGAAATCCAACCCCAGAAGCTGATGTGAAACAATGGCAGCATTCAATTTTTCTTAGTTTCATTGAGAGACCTAAGGGTAGCACTGTGACTTGGGTAGCTAACCCAAACACAGGGTTGCCAAGCTGCTCATCCAGCTATGGTAAGAGCTGGTATTCTATTAACTGCATCACTAACCCATCTATGCGGGTAACACCCTGGCCAGACTGTAATGTCAATCTCCAAAAGATACACCATCTCCAAAAAGGTGTCAATGCAGGGGATGGTTCATTGTTGAAAAGCTGATCCAAAGATACTGAATCACCACTTACTGGAGGCTGGTATTACAATACTGGAAATGGCAGAAAACAAGTGTTTTGGGTTGTTGTTTTTAAAGTGCTTCCATACTGGAGAAAACTTTCAAACAGATCAAATCTAACTGTAAACCTTCCCCTTTTCATTATCTCTTTACTCAGTCATGTGAGTATGATTCAAGTAGGCTTGAACTCAGGTTTCCTCTCCCACAGGCTGCCTTCTGCTCTTCTTGTTTGACCCTGAAAGCGACATCATGCTGCTGAATTTTTCACATCACAATCATTTCCCGGCTGTGAAGATTATTACTTCAGTGCAGGATTTCAGGCGAGGTGGGCTGTGAAAATGCTATATCGCCAGAGGGTTGACAAACACTAGAGCAGACAACCAACCAACAGAGTCCCCTATCTAATCCGGAGGCCCAGTCCACTGTGGGTTTCATCCATCACAATGCAGTTTCAGGCTGTTGCTTGCACAAGTGCAAGGTAAAAGATGGGAGTGTGTCACTCGTACTTAAGAGAACTGCATTTAAGCTCATAGCTCCTCCACACCCTGCATTCTTGAGACTAAGGGAGTGGGCTTGGGACTTACTTCCAGTCAGTATGAAGGACTATGCATATCACCTCACCTTACCTGTGCTCATGCATAGCCTCCACTTCCACTTGTGTTGCAGCCCAACAAATTTACACAACCTGTAAGGACTTGGAGGATCGAGGCCTTTGTGTTACCACAGCCAGGACTCAAACTGGGACCCTGGTGTGGGTCTGTATGGAGCAGCTATATGAAGTAATCCAGAAGGCAGTGTGCCCTTGCCCGAGCTGGTGGAAGCTGGAACGAGATAGTCTCCTCTGGAAGTCACCCCCTACTGTCCTGGCATTCATCTGGGAGACGTATCTCTAGCTGAACAGGAAGGAGATGTGTTGAACTGGACTCTATTGGAAACCACCTTCCCGGGTTGAGCTATTTTAGGTGCTGTGCTAAGCTCTATCAGCTTGTTGGTAAGAATTCTATGTAGCTTGTCTCAGCTGGGAGTCGCCCTCTGCAGATCTTATACAGTAATGGAGAAACTCCTGATTACAAAGCAATTATTTTCAGTAATACCAAAGGAAAAAAAATCTGGCCTGGTAAAATTTCTAGAGTGGTTTTTCAACCCTGAGCTAGTGCTAAAATCTCTAACTCTAAACTTGCAGATTCATCTGCTGTTGCCTTGTAAAAGTCCCAAGGAATAGTGATAAACAATAACACCTAGCTTTCATGTAGCCTTTTTTCAACAGTAGATCAAAAAGTGCTTTATGAAATAAGGTCAGTGTCATTATCCCCATTTTACAGATGGGGAAACCGAGGCACATGGAGGGAAAGTGACTTGCCCAAGGTCATAACGGCCATACTGGGTCAGACCAAAGATCCATCTAACCCAGTATCCTGTCTTCTGACAATGGCCAATACCAGGTGCCCCAGAGGGAATGAACAGATCAGATAATCATCAAGTGATCCATTCCTTGCCACTCATTCTGAGTTTCTGGCAAACAGAGGCTAGGGACACCATCCCTGCCCATCCTGGCTAATAGCCATTGATGGACCTATCCTCCATGAATGTATCTAGTTCTTTCTTGAACCCTGGGCTTCACAACATCCTCTGGCAAAGAGTTCCACAGGTTAACTGCGTTGTGTGAAGAAATACTTCCTTCTGTTTGCTTTAAACTTGCTGCCAATTAGTTTCATTTCAATTGAAATTTGGTCACTCAGCAGGACAGTGTCAGAGGCAGGAATAGCAGCCAGGTTTCCTGAGTTCCAGTCCAATATTCTATCCACTAGACCCCACTGATGAAAGCAATACAGAGAGTGCCTCAGAAAGCACTGGAAGGCGTAATGCAGTGCCATGCAACAAGCTTGCCCCCCAACCTAGGACAGATCAGTGGCACCTCAATTTTGTTAATGTTTGCCAGAATCTGTGGTCCAAATTGAACACGGCTCAATGTATGTCAAACCATCTGTAGTGAACTCAGCATTTCTTCTGAGGATCCTGAAATAACACATCAGATTTAGATTCAGCTCCATGAACATATGAAAATGCTAAGGACAGAGAACCTCATGGTGTGAGAGGAAAAACAGGGCTGTTTATTCAGTCTGATTACATCAGAGAGACACTAGGACTGTCTGTCATGCACAGCCCTGACATCTATGTTTTCTGCCACTGGAGCGGAGGAAACTACACAAAGAAAACTTGATGCTCTTAAATATTTCTTTACTTAATCCTTCAAAAGACAATGGAAGTCCCTTCCCTCTCTCCCTCCCCTTTCCCACCCCCTTGCACCTCTACTGTACAAAAGGGGATCATTAAGCAACTGTACATGTAATTGGGGAAAAAATGGCAGACTGCCAACCTCAGGAAGAATCAAACACAAATCTCTCCTTGCCACACTCAGTTAAAGCACTTTGTGTATGCGTTTAGTCATCTTCTCTCCCTGCAGTTTAGGGGAAAACCTTGTAGGGAGGGGTTGCACGGGTCTCTGGAATTTGACCAATTCTGCAGGGTCTGACTGAGTGGGCAGGGCTTGTCGTGGTGTTCAGCGATTGCTCAGATGTACAGGACTCACCCAGGTGTGCGGTGCTTGCAAGGATGTGCTTGAGTAGACAGGGTTTGGCTGGGTGAGCTGCTCATGTGCAAAATTTGAGGAATGCTTTGGTTTGTCAATTATCCCATACCTGAGTTATGACAGACTGATATATTCAGAGAATCTGTGACCGAAGCAGACATTTTTTACTGGCTTGCCAAGCCTCAGCAAATTATTCATTGTTATGTTCTGCATTTCTGGATAATTTTGGAAAAACAAAATGGCAGCTGAATGTCAAATATTAATTACAGCAGCAGCAAAATTTACCATCATGTCAACAGCTCTGTTAGAAAGAATCCTCTGTTTTTCAGCTGTACATTAAATATTCCCTCTCTGGACATCTGGATGACAAAACCCTTTAATAGAATCTCAATCAGAGGATCAGTTTATTCATTTATTTACAAATGTATAATTTTTATGATTAAAGGAATTAATAACAATCAAAGCAAATATACTTTCAAATGTGAGCCGGGGAGAGGGTGAGTAAGGAGGCCAATAACCACTCAAACACCAAAGATTTATAGCTTTTCTGAGCCAAGTACAAATTCTACAGTAATGTTGCTGTAATCAGCCCGAGAGCCGTGAAATAACACCAAGACAAAAAGGGAGAGAGCCGAGGAAAGAAACAGAGCCTTATTTAACTTATAAAACGTTCTACATGACTGTCACCTATATTTAGTGATATTTTCAATACGATGTAGTGATTATGGTGGGTAATTATTGTCAATCAGTATTTTATTACTAGTTAAGCACTGACTGTGCTCAGCACTGTGCAAGATGCAAAAATAAAGACAGTCCTTGCCCTGAAGAGCTCACAGACAATGGGGAGCTTGATTCTCTGTAGCTCTGCTCCTTGTGTACCTGTTTACTCTAGCATGAAGGTGATGCAAAGACATCATCAAATCAGAATAGAGATGCTTGAAGGGATAGCTCAGTGGTTTGAGCATTGGCCTGCTAAACCCAGGGTTGTGAGTTCAATCCTTGGGGGGGCCATTTGGGGATCTGGGGCAAAAATTGGGGATTGGTCCTGCTTTGAGCAGGGGGTTGGACTAGATGACCTCCTAAGGTCCCTTCCAACCCTGATATTCTATGATTCTATGAAGCAGTGGCCAAGGGTAAGCCAATGGAGGGATCCAAAGAGCGGGAGTGGCAAGTTCAGCTCAATGGACCAGGAAGATTTTAGCAGATATATTTCGAATGGATGGATGGCAAGTAAACATTGCCAGTTGACTATCAGCCCTTGTATTTCTAATTCTCAGGAATGTATGGGTATCTTCAGTCAGAATACTGCCCAGTTGGAGCACCAGGTAGTCTATGCAGCTTGGCAGAGAAGCTGGGCGAAGTTTATGTTGAATTTGGCACTGCAGAGATGTACTTTAAAACTAGTTAAACTTTACTTGCCTGCCTAAAGCTCTAAGCTGAAATCAGTTAATCAACTCATAGAAACTAGAGATGGAAGAGACCTAATAGATCATGTCTCTTCCATCCCTCAAGGTGGCTGATGGAGGTGAAATAATATACACCAAATGTGCATTTAGGTTCGGCCAAAGTCCAGTCTTCACTAGTGGCTTCGTCTCTCCTTACTGCTTATCCAGAAAGGAACATTGGGCGGGGGAGAGAGGATGTATTTTGCAGTCACCAAACACCAATAATGAGAGGCTTTCTTGGTGCAGCAGAGGAGATTGGCAGATATTTGATTCACGATTCTTCTGGTTAAAAGCTTTGGAAATTCTTCAGGGGTTGCTGTGAAACAAGAGTGTTCCCCTGGGAATTAGAGAGTGACTCTCTGTCCTGAGCTTGGAGCAGCTTTACCTCTTGAGGGCCCCTTTTGCTACAAGGGAGTCAGATGTTTAGTTTCATCTCTTGAATCTCTGGAATTGCCACACATTTTACTTTTACACACTGAAGAAGAAAAACAAGGAGAAATTTTAGAAAGCACTGTGGTTAAATACCCTTTACCACTAGCAACCTTCTGCCTCCAAGAATTAGCCCTCTTCCTAGCAGGGACAAACCAGAATTTGTCTACCCACTCTCCGGGAGTGGCATTGAGTTGTTTGGCCGGGGGAGGAGGGGTGTGGCGCGGGGGGGGGGGGGGGCAGGGGGGGGGAAGGGAAGGTAACTAAAACAAAGCAGAATTGTAAAGATTTTAAACCCTGTTTTTCTTCCGAGATGGCATATCCTTCATGAACTAGACTGTTCCATCAGTGCTAGAAGTCTTTGGTATATTTACAATCTACAGAATCTCTCTGGCTACTTAAGCATTGCTATTTTGCCTTTGATGATCTGTATTACCTAAACTTTACTTGCTCTGTCTAATACCCAAAACAAATTTGCAGCACAGCATGTCCCCAGATGTGGATCCTAAGTTTCAATAGCTTTAAAATAGACCAGAACACTTTGCTTCCCAAACAAAGGTACTTTGTTAAAATAGAATTGCATATTCTCTCCCTTGTATATATTGTAGAACTACTGTACACCCAAGTGAACTGTTAAACTGCTGAACAGTAGACGCTTAAGTGTGCCATTAATTTCTGGGTGACTTTTGGTTATCTTTCAGGGAATTATGGAACCAACAGCTGTTGCAGTAATGGTATTCTTACACATTTTCTTTTCTTGTGGATAAAAAGCTAAATTACTTCAACAATGAAAAGGGTCAATTCTACACATTGCACCAAATTTTCAAAGGGGCCTCAAACCAACCTCCAAATTTGAATACACATGTACGTTGAAAAGCTTGACTCTGTGTGCACAGATGGCATTGCTGCATCCAGACAGTGCTCGCAAGTGCTGCTTGTGCAATCAGACTCAGGTTTTCACAGACGCAAATAATCCACAACATTTTGGACATTTTTTCTTTAAAATTTTCCTTCTATGTCATGTCACACCTGATGCTTTGGGGGTCAGCTTCCAGACCAAGGAGAAGGCTTAAACATTTAGTTCCACACATCGCACAGACATTGTTTTATTTCTCCTCTACAATTAATGGGAAAAACATGCTGTCCTAGACTGGTTAGTTGGTTTTCCTGTAAAATACATACTGGAGAAGCAGGTTGCTGAATAAAAGTTAACAATGGTAAAACGGCACAGTTGGATTCAAGGTAAACAAGGAGAGGTGCCACAAGAGAGGAGACTGAGAAGGGGAAAGCCTGATCTAAACAGAAGTACTTCCTGTACAATTCTTAACCCTAAATCAAATGTCCAAGATTAGTAAACTGGAACCTGCCCAAGATGGGAGCTGGCTAAAATGTGCAGCTGCTTGCTTTTTTCCAGTTAACTGGAGAAAGAGAGAAGGAGATTAAGAAAATAATAGATATGCATGGGAGGAGGGGAAAGGGAAAGAGAGACAAACCAAAACACAAAAGGGGTGCTTTAAACATAGTTCCCAATGTTAATACCCCACCTAATTTTTGCACTAATGATATGTGAGCTACCAAACATTGGAGATGGGTTGCTAACATTTGCTTTTTTGTTTTGTAAAAATGTTGGATTTAGGGGTATTTCATTTGGCTGGGTATTTGCTGTGGATTCCCGCTGAAAAGGATTTATGAAGCAAAAAGCCAAATCATAGGAACTATTTTCTTGTATGTTTAGGAAACTGATAAAACTCAGAAATGGCTAACTGTACTTTTTGTGTAAAGTTTTTTTTACTCAAATCTACGGATTCAATGGAGAACCCCTAAACTCATCTCAGTTGTAACCTCACCCAGATGCGAGAGTTCCCTGAAAAGGTGAAAGGCCAGTGCATTAACAATTCACTTGTGCCATTTAGTTCCAGAGTCCTAATTCCTTGCTTCTCTGACATGGCTATCTGGGAGAAGAGGAAAATGCAAGCTAAGAAATCAAGGATAAAAGAAACTGTAAAATATAAAAGTAAAGATGCAAGAAAAAGTAGGCAGGAGGCAGAGCTGTGTTCCTTGTGTGAGGCTGGCTGACATGGCAGCGTCCCTAGACACCTGACAACACTGTGCTTTGCTACAGAGCTATGAACCTCTTTGCACACTTTTCTATTTCTCCGAGTGTTGTTTTGACAGAACTCTCTCCTGTCATTTACTGACAGCCTAGTCTGAACATGTTCATTGTCTCTTTACAAACTCCTCTCAGAGCAGGAATGTATGCTGGGTGAAACACCTTAATGTGGTATAAGAAAACGTTTCTCCATTCGGGAGAATGCATTCAACAGCAGCAGCAAGAGGTGCAAGTAGCGGGTGGAGCAAAGGAGCTTCTATTGTCTCTAACTGTAGATTAGGGCTGCATAATTGGATGGGCCTTAATAACATTTATAAATGTGCATGCTAGGATAACGATAAGAGTAATCAACTATTCTGCTTCAAGACATCAGCTGATCAACTTCAAGGAGCAGAAAATAATCCACATTCCTCCTCCACCGTCCATGTATAACACTGAACCAATAACAATGTATTATGGAGGGTTCTCTGTCCTCAGAAACATCAGGCACAATCCATTGTTGGAGGCAGGATAACAGACTAGATGGACCAGTGGTCTGATTCAATATGGCAACTCCTTCCTACATGCCTAATTTCACCAGTTTTCCTGCGGCTGCAATCTCCTCCATTTATACCAACTAGGTGCAGACCTTAGACTCCTGGCAAGTTGCTAATGTGATTCATGGCTAGGCAATATTTTAGTAGGCGTACCTGCTCTAGTTCCATGTGGTAGTGCCCCATATCCATAAGGAAAGGTGATCTCTGACGAGCAGTGTCCCCACTGGTCTATGTTTTCCATTATTGAGCTGTCTGTAGCCCTGGAAGCTTCTGAAGTGCACACCATGTTCAGGCCAAGAAGGCCTCATGCTCTTGGCCTTTGCAAATCTCTGAGCAATGCAACAGGAAAAGCGGCTGCGGGTATTTCTTTGAAGTCAGATATGAGGAGGAGGAAAGACCCCTAATTGTCACAAACAGTGGGGGGTAGGAAGGGGAAAGAACCATCTGTCTGGATTTTTCTAAAGGCCTCGTACCTCGCCATGAGATTTTCAGTTCAACTACTGTTAGGAGAGGAGTAACCAGTCTGCTTATGTATCACATTACAGCTGTGCTCTTACTGTTGCTTTTCAAATGGAGGTCACTGAAGGCTAATTATGGATTGTGCTTCCTCCTGTTACACGAGTAGAAAGATAAAAAGGGGGCAGTCGCTTTGTCCCAGAGCCTCAAGCACCCCCCATATTTTTCCTGAGCCATAATGTTCATTTTCTACATGCTTTTATCCTCCTCCCCTTCCCCCCTCATCTCCCATGCTGGGCTCTCAGTCATGCTGCTTACACCTATAAAAATAACAGTTTGAGGGATGGAACTTCTGGCAGGACAAAGCAAACTGGCAGGACAGCTCTTGGCAGAACACAACAAACATATGCAGCAGCAAACTCCAAGATGAGTGAAAAATGGCCCCTGAAGTGAGAGAGGGAAAGACATCCATGAAGTGGCTGCCCTACGGGCCTGAGTGGCAAAACAGAATGCAGGGGTTTAAAGTAACAGACTGTAGCAGATGGGAGCCCTGCAAAACATGTCTCAGAGGAGCTTCTGATAAGCAATCAGCAGCTCTGTTTTTCTATATTTAGGGATTTCCCCTTTACTCACTTTCTTTCTTTCCTACAAGGTTCACAGAAACAAACCAGAAGGAAAAAGACACTTGCTCCCTCCCTAAAGAACTGAGAAACTAGCAATACTGCTAGTCCTGCCATGAGGGCAGGGGGCTGGACTCGATGACCTCTCGAGGTCCCTTCCAGCCCTAGAATCTATGAATCTATGAACCTAGAATCTATGAATACTCATTCCCTGCAATGAGTCAGTGAGGCATACTGTACATACTCTGCATTTCCTGATGCTAAATTGACAGGCCATTTGCAAATGTGGGGATACTTCTGTGAATTTCACAGACATTTTATTATCCCACTTGAGCTTGTGTTTCCAATGGGTAAAAAAGGCACAAGACAGTGAGACATTTTGATGGTATAGCATCTCCTGATAGCATATCACCCAGTTTTACTTCCCCAGGTTATTGCCATGTACTTCATTCTCATCACCAAATACATCTTGATAGTTGGGGTGGAGGGGGGGGAGGATTACAAACAAAAGCCCAAAGTATGCTTGAGATGAGCTAAAATGTTGCAGGGAATATTTCGATTTTATTCTGCCCAACCAGAACTTCTGGAGTAAAACAAAGGGTCGTTCGATCCCTTTAGCTAATGGCATCTAAAAATCTGAGTTTCTGTTGTTCTTGGCACTGATCTAAAAGGCCATGCTCAATTCACCAGAAGCAAAACCCTACATGCTAATCACAAAGGAGAACAACATCGTCTTTTCTGCTCTATAAATGGCCACTTCTTCCTACTTTTCAGTACAAAATTATTTACTACTTGCTTCTGCTCTTAGTCACATGGAGTTGTATTTTTTATCTTTACTAAATGAATAAAATGTCTCTGGGCCTTAATGAATAAAATAAATCGAAGGGTAAATATGGGATATTTACACATATATACACACATGAATGCTGGCATGCGGAAGACATGAAGATGTCTCTCCTTTCTTCCTAGCTGGTAGCTGGGATGCTTTTGCATTGTGCGGGTACTGGATACTACCAGAATACTGCAAACAGTCTAAGATTATTTTTTTTTTTGCCCCTGCTAGCAAGAATATAAATAACCTGCTGGTGGGATCAGTTTGTGAATTGGGCTTGGAGTTGTGGTAAGTGCCTGAGAGACAGAAAACCAGCTTTTCTGATAGCCCATATGTAGGTTCTATGGAGGGCGAAAAATTGCTGAAATGAAAACAATGCGGAGGCCCCTCTCTCCCCCCACCCCTTCCCGCCTCCCCTCCTTCTTCTTTCCCGCCTAACTTCTGTTTGTTTTGCTTTCTCTCTTTCTGAATGAACCCCCCCCATTCCCCTTTCCGCCCCCTGCTCAGGCCCCAATGCTGGTGCCTCTTTCTTGGAACTGCGCTGCACGCCAGTTGGAGGCCAGTGTGGGGAGGGGAAGCAGGGAAGGGGAGGGGGCAGAGAGAGAGAGAGAGCTTTCCTGCAAATCACATGATTACCCAGCTTATATAAATCACAGCTTGTTTTTCTCCATTTGCTGGGGATTTAAAGGCACAGGGTCTCTTTTTCAGGGAAGAGTCTTGTTCGGCCATTTCAAAGTCAGGCCTCAGTCCTGGTGTCACACACATATACAGGGAGAGAGGTCCTTAAGGTCTTTTTATCAGTATTAGAATAAGTCAGTAGATTGCACTTTCTGATGCAAGGAGAGGACATAGCTGTGATAATCTAGGATGTGCGCATCTTTTGACATGCCTAAGCTCTATATGTACAACTTCATTGAAATGCAGCCACATCTGTGGTGAAAGACGACAGCTAGGGAACTACATGCTGCACACCACCAGCTGAGGGAAATTTTGGCAATTGAGGCAAACATTTTCCTTCTAAGAAAGCACCACAGGATTTTTAAAGTCAACCTAAAGCAGGCAACGCCTTGATTTTTGAGACCCATGTACAGCGAAGTGCATGAAACTCAAGTTTATCTCCCATGGAAGAATGAAGTGGTGAGTCAGACCAGCCAGAGGAGTAGAGATATATCAAATCTGATGGTTACGTTCTTCTGGATCAGCTTCCACTGTTAAAGAAACTATTAAGAAGAAACAGGAACTTGTCTCAAATAGCAAAGCTAGAAAGCTACTATCTACAAAAGTAAGGTAGATGCAAATAACCATTCTATCGAAAGAGTTGGCTAGCTGGTGGAATTTTGGAAAGCACTCTGAAGGTGATATGCTAAGAATTCTTAGCCCTTGGGTTTGTGGGGAAGAGCAAAGGGTGTCAGCTGTGATGTTCATTTCAGTCTCCAGTGGCTGTTTTAGATAAGTCTCTTGTTCATTTCAGAGAAAATTCATTTTCTCAAATTGGTCATTTCAGAGAAATGAAAATGTTCATTTCAGGGTCTCCAGTGGCTGTTTTAGATAAATCTCTGCCTCTTGTCCTTCTAGGAAGTTTTCCAACTACCCTTCATTCTGTATGACACACCTATATTAGTGCTAAAATCTCTTTCCATCCTATGAAGACCTGTAGATGAGTGGACTCACTTAGGAAGAGGCCACCATGAGAAGCCAGAAGACTGTTTCTCGATTTGTCATGTTGTGCATTTCAGACCACATTCCAGTAAATGCTGTGTTGTCACAAATAAAATGAGGAGCAAGTGCTAATTTCTTTCATAGAAACAAAGCAGAAACTGAGAGGAAATGGACAAACTAACATTTGCAGAAAAATATTTCTTTAAAAGCTAAAGTATTTTTTCACCAAGGTTTCTTTTTTGGGTGGGTAGGGGAGTTGTATATTTTAAGGAGGGGGTGCTAATCTTGAAACTAGGGCTGTCGATTAATTGCAGTTAATTCACACGATTAACTCAAAAAAATTAACTGTGATTACAAAATTTAATCTCGATTAACTGCACTGTTAAACAATAGAATACCAACTGAAATTTATTAAATATTTGTGGATGTTTTTCTACATTTTCAAATATATTGATTTCTAACAGAGAATACAAAGTGCACACTGCTCACTTTATATTATTTTTGATTACACATATTTGCACTGTAAAAATTATAAGAAATAGTATTTTTCAATTCACCTCATACAAGTACTGGAGTGCAATCTCTATCGTGAAAGTGTAACTTACAAATGTAGATTTTTTTTACTACATAATTACACTCAAAAACAAAACAATGTAAAACTTTTGTAAAACTTTAGAGCCTACAAGTCCACTCAGTCCTACTTCTTGTTCAGCCAATCGCTAAGACAAACAAGTTTGTTTACATTTATGGGAGATACTGCTGCCTCCTTCTTATTTACGTCACCTGAAAGTGAGAACAGGCATTCACATGCCACATTTGTAGCGGCATTGCAAGGTATTTACGTGCCAGATATGCTAAACATTTGTATGCCCCTTCATACTTCAGCCACCATTCTGGAGGACATGCTTCCGAGCTGATGATGTTCGTTAAAAAAATAGTGTGTTAATTAAATTTGTGACTGAACTCCTTGGAGGAGAATTGTATGTCCCCTGCTCTGTTTACCCACATTCTGCGATTTACGAACACTGTCACTGCAGATCTGACAAAATGCAAAGAATGCAATGTGAGATTTCTAAAAATAGCTACAGCACTCGACCCAAGGTTTAAGAATCTGAAGTGCCATCCAAAATCTGAGAGGGACAAGGTGTGGAGCATGCTTCCAGAATTCTTAAAAGAGCAACACTCATATGCGGAAACTACGAAACCCAAACCACCAAAAAAGTAAATCAACCTTCTGCTAGTTACATCTGACTCAGATGATGAAAATGAACATGCATCGGTCCGCTCTGCTTTGGATCGTTATCAAGCAGAACCTATCAGCATGGATGCATATCCTCTGAAATGGTGGTTGAAGCATGATGGGACATATGAATCTTTAGCGCATCTGGCACATAATATCTTGCGATGCCGGTTACAACAGTGCCATGCGAACGCCTGTTCTCACTTTCAGGTGACGTAAACAAGAAGCAAGCAGCATTATTGTCTACAAATGTAACCAAACTTGTTTGTCTGAGCGACTGGCTGAAGTAGGATTGAGTGGACTTGTAGGCTCTAATGTTTTACATTGTTTTATTTTTGAATATAGTTATTTTTTGTACATAATTCTACATTTCTAAGTTCAACTTTTATGATAAAGAGATTGCACTACAGTATATATATATATATATATATATATTTTTTAGGTGAACTGAAAATACTATTTCTTTTGTTTTTTACAGTGCAAATATTTGTACAAAAAATAAATATAAAGTGAGCACTGCACACTTTGTATTCTGTGTTGTAATTGAAATCAATATATTTGAAAATGTAGAAAACATCAAAAAAATTAAAATAAATGGTATTCTATTATTGTTTAATAGTGCGATTAATTGCTCGACAGCCCTAGTTGAAACTACTCTGTATATATAAATATAAGGTGAATGTATATCATTTGTAACTGTACTGAATTAAAACCAGCAAGATGCTTGAGACAATGAATTATTTTATGCAACACTTCACAATGTGTGACTCTAATAATGAAGCAGCTGGGCTTCACAGAACATTGTATTACTTAGGGGAAGGGGGGGAAATCAGCAAGCTGAAAAGGGACAGAGGGAAACAGGACTTTTCAAATAGCTAAAATCCTTCCTCAGATATAAAAGTTCATAACACTCTAAAAACATGGGATATAAAACCCTTTCTTCCCACAAGTATTTCCTCTTTTGTTCTTTGTTACATCATCATCCAGGTAGCAGACATAAAAATTCTGGGTCAAGTTCAGTCCTGGAGTAGGAAAACTCCATTGGCTTCACTGAAATGACACCTGCTTACTTGGGCTGAATGTGGACTCAGATCTCTATATCGGAATAGCATCAATGCTGTCAGGAAGATTATATACACAATACCACATGCTGCAAGCATTTGCCATAGAGAACATCCTGCTCCTACAAGGCAAAACTTCCTGCGGATTGGGAAAAAGCACAATCATGTGCACTCATCGGTCTGTTGCTGACAGGGGAAGTTCTATGAAAGAGTCTGCATCAAGACTGCTTTGATGGATTACTTGTTCACTCAAACAGATAGAAGTCATTTGCAAGTGTGTAAAGACATCTTCTGGAAAATACCAAAATTTTAATTAGGGATGGGAGATTCTGATCAAGTGCATTTTAAACCCATTTAAACGTTCTAGTTCTACCTTTACTCCTAGAAATACTTCTTTGGAAAGCTGTGAACAGTTTGGTTGTTTTTGTTTGTTTTACATAAGCACACTGAAGGGGTCCATCCGCTTACAATTCTCTGAAAGAAAGTCACCAAATATTTTGCGGTTCCTAGGCAACCACCATCTCCACCAGCATGCCAGAGTTGCTGTCGGTTGTGAACACAACACAGTATCTTGTAAATTTTAGAGGTGCCAGCCACCACCGTAGTAGTGTGCTGGGCGTGGAAGGAGTAAGCAGCCTCGATTCACAAGTGTAGCATCAACAGAAAGAATACTGGGTAATACAGGCACTAGAAACAACACAGCAGCAAGGTCACTGACCCAAACTGATACACTGTTGTTGGATTTAAAAATTACCTGTGATGAATCTCATGCTAGCAAAAGAAATCAAATCACACCTTGGACCAAATTCTTCTCTGGTGGAATTCCACTAAGTCAGCTGAGTTACACCAGAAAAGAATATGGCAGTCCCAGTAAATACAGTAATTTACTGCAGTGCCTTGGAATCTGTTGATAAATCTTGGTAAATATTGGGAATAGGGTGACCAGACAGCAAATGTGAAAAATCGGGACGGGGGGTTGGGGGGTAATAGGAGCCTATATAAGAAAAAGACCCAAAAATCGGGACTGTCCCTATAAAATCGGGACATCTGGTCACCCTAATTGGGAAGTTAGTCTGATCTGTTTGACTTTAAATTGATCTTCTAAGGTTTGTAGCGTAGGGTGTAGATTGTGTCTCAGGGAAGGACTAGTCACATCAGTATCAATTGAAATAATAGCAAGTGATGTGAACTTATGAGGGCTGTGGTAACAGCAGAGGAGGGCAGTGAGAGCATGTGGGTCTATATGGGGAGAATGCTGAAAATGTGTGTGTGGAAGGAAATGGTGTTGAGTGTGTTCTGTGCATGGGAGAAGCAGTGCATATGTGTACGCAGGGAAAATTATTGTGTTTCTATGTGTGAGTGAGGGAAGGTACGCAAGTGTGGTGCATGTGAGTGTAGCAGGGATGGAGTGTGTCTGTGGTAGAGACAGTGGTGTGTATGCCTGTGTATTTGTGCGTGTGCAGAAGTGGGCAGGAATGTGAGTGTGAAGAGACTTGCTTATTCTGGGAAGGAAGGGCTTATGGCTGACCTGAGTGGAGCTGTGCATAGCAATGACAGGGTTTGGCAGTGTGCAAGCGGCAGTTGATTTTGCTTTGCCTTTACCTTTATCAGTACATGTCACTGAAGCAGTATGCAATTTCATTATTTTTCAGCAGCTGTGTTTATCCTGTCAAATAAGGACATAAAATTAAAAACTTCTTATAAAAATAGCAACACAACTTCCACATTTTTGTATTTTAATGTAAAATCAGACGAAGCAATACTTGTTACACTGTTCTGGGGAACTAGCATGTGAATGTGATCTGGCTTGAGTTTCATCAGCATTGCATATACACTTTTTAAAAAACAGACTATCAAACTGGGATTCTGTGTTTCACAATTTCCCTCTGTCCCCCTTCATTACTAGGCATTTTTGAAACGCTGAACTTATTTTTCATTCAGACAGTCTTTTTGTGTGCATGTGCACTAATTTAGAGGAAATATGCACAGATGTACAGTTGACACAGCCATATTTAAAAGGGCACGGTCATGTTACTGTTCATAATTTTTAAATAAATGTTCCTCATTTATAACACCTGCAAATTTGAATTGAAACCCTTCCTTACAAAAGCTTCTTTCAGTTGCATAAGCACTGTGATTTGTTACTGCATGATAGCTTATAAGCATTCAAGTTGTACAAACTGGTTTGCTGTTGTAGGGTTGCTTAAGTGTTGGGCTGCACACATTGGTTTGTTGCTATAAGGTAACTCAGGAGTGCTGGGATATGCACCTTTTTAATTTGGGGACTGCTTTTTGTGCCTGAATGCTGGCACTGTATTTTTAAATAAGCACTGAAGTACTTATTTTGAATAAAATAATTATATGAATAGTGTAAACAGGCACTCTCATACAATGGTAATAATAGGGACCCTATAAGAACTTGCTTGGAATAGATTGTTGACAGACAGAAACAACAGATGTAGGAAATTCTGTCCCTTCCCCACCTTAACAGTATCTTAAAAAGAAAAAAACCCAACAGCACCACAGTGACTGGCTGTCAAAATCAAATCAGATAGCTCATTTTACAACGTTTTGACTGTATCCCTCTCCCCCTTCATATTTTGGTAGTTTTCTTACATTGTTAGCATTTTGGGATGGGGATCCTGACCTCATGTGCTGATAAAACACCTAGCACCAGGGGGTCCCAATCTTGGTTGTGGTTCCTGGGTGTTACTGAAACTTAAATAAAGTTATCCTTTTGGGAATTCTGTCCTATTCAGATTTACCTGCCTGTTTTGGATTTTAGTCCAATTGCCTAATAAAGCCTCGGTATGTAGCTAAGTAGGACAAAAAGGTTTCTCAAACCTTTCTCCTCTCCTCCTCTTTATCCTTCTTGAGCTTGTTGTTGTTTATTTTAGGGCTCAAAGAAGTTTTGGCTTGACTGTGTTGTATTTGGTATGAGAGAAACAAGGAGGGTGAGGTCCTGACACAGCTACAATTACACTGTATTTGGTGTGGTCTGATGCAGATTAGGCAGAGTCAGCATTTCACAAAGCTTTCTGAGCCCCGTCTCCTCCTGATTCGCACCATCTCTACCCTTCCCATCCTGGGCCTCCCTAGCAGAGAGGCTGCCAAATCCAGCACGTCTATCTGGTGGTGTTGTAACAGGGATAAAAGTCCAGGAGGGGCCATGCCAGCAATCTGAAACTATTGTATTTCTATTTCATTCCCTGGGGTTGGATCTGGAATCTGTGCCTTACCTGTTCAGATGTGTGTTGTGGCTTCTGGCAGGTGTTAGTCTGAGCTATTACAAAACGATTACATATTTTCTTTTGGATCAACACATGGGGCTTAAGAAATTAGATTGCTCAGATTTTTTTTTTTTACACGTGTATTTTAATTACGAATTGCTTGCTTCAGTAACCCTTTGTTACTCATTCTCTGGATAACAACCTAAAGATCCAGCGCCATTACTTTTCTTTTCTCATTAACCAGTTTATTAGAACACTATGGGAATTACGTAAAATACCACTGACAAAACAGCACTTGGGCAAATAAAGTAGATTGACATTCCATTTTTTTATAGTCTGTTTGAGGAAATGATGCCACCTGGTGGGCACCTGATGTAAAATCTTTTAAAAAGGAGTATTCAAATAATTTCTACTCTACCACCTAGCCACCTCTATCTTCTGACTGGCAGATTTCGGATATTTTTCTCTAAAATTGTTACTACTCATATTTTCATGTCTTCAAACTCAACAGAAACTTCAGCTGTGATCACAGATTCAGTCCTTCTAGGGGCACAATGTAGTGTTTCCTGTGTGAGACCATATTTAGTTCCCAGGGAAAATGACACGTCCCTCTACACCCCACCCACATAGTTCAGATATTTGGCATCCAGCAACTGATTCCCCTCGTGGTTCAGATATTTGGAGTCCAAATCCATTGGCGTAAGAGCACAATATATGCCCTTGATTAAAGGAAATGTTTGTGACCATGTGGCTGGTGCAGTTTCTTATGTCATTCACCAATGCACCATTGGGTGAAATACCTACGGGTCTGATTCTAATAGCATTACTCTAAACTGCAAGAGAAATATAGGCAGGCAAAATGTAATTATTAGTCAGGATGGGCAGGGATGGTCTCCCTAGTCTCTGCCAGATGCTGGGAATGGGTGACAGAAGATGGATCACTTGATGATTACCTGTTCTGTTCATTCCCTCTGAAGCACCTGTCATTGGCTACTGTCGGAAGACAGGATACCGGGCTATATGGACCTTTGGTCTGACCCAGCAGGGCAGTTCTTATGTTCTTAATCAGCTGCACTGGAATTTAGACAAGACATCGGGGTTCATATACCTGCTCTTATAAAAAAAAATATGCCATGTCATCTTTAATGATGACAAATGGTCAGGATCTTGGGTGTACATCATACCCAAAACAGCATATCCAGCAGTGCATTGTCCCCTAACATCATGGTGAGACACTGGGTCAGTACTCACTCAGAGGGAAGACTGACACCTGCTGAATCACCAGTCCCACTTCCTGCGGCATTATCCTTGAGGAAGATAGCGCTTGTAAAAGCAGACAAAATCACAGCATGTAGTGGTACAGCAGCAGGTGTTTAGTTCTGCCAGAAATACTTTCTAGGAAGTCATAACAACAGTGAGAGCTCTCCCCTACCAAATTCCTCTGCTTTCTGAGGATGAAGCTGTGTGAGCATATGGTTCACAGGCATGGAATAAATATTTCATTAATCATAGGTGAGGATTTTCTTCTATGTATGTTCTTCTCTCTATTCTTTGGCAACTGCTCCCCCTCCTGGACATCTTCCTTTCTACAATACGTTTATCTTTTCTAAAATATGGATAACTTCTGTGCTTTCAGCTGTTGTGTTTGGATATATCTAGAATGGTACTTAAATCTGAGAACTCCCAAAGGTGTCAGACAAACTCGTCTTTCCTGGTTCAGTGAATGTTCTTTAATATTTAATTATTGTGTGTGTCTCTCTCTCTCTCTCTCTGATAACATTTTCAGGCCTTTTAAATAAAATAAATTCGGGGGATGGTTGTTTTTTTGCTTCTGGGTTGCTGAGTTTTTGCTAATTATCCCATCATCACTATCAGCAGAATGTTCCTTGTACTGCTGTCATCTTGTTCATGTTAATGTTTTAAATACATCATTCAGACATTTAAGTACCAGCTGGAACAGCACTGTGAATGGGCTTTTTTCGGTGACTGATGTGTGTCTTGCTGGAGGTACACTAACACTAAATTACTTAATTAATTAATTAAATAAATAAATTAATGGAGATATGCCAATCTCCTAGAACTGGAAGGACCTTGAAAGGTCATTGAGTCCAGTCCCCTGCCTTCACTAGCAGAACCAAGTGCCGTCCCCGGACAAAATTTTTTTTTGCCCCAGAATGGCCCCCTCAAGGATTGAACTCACAACCCTGGGTTTAGCAGGCCAATGCTCAAACCACTGAGATATCCCTGCCCCCAGAGGCATAATATCAACCAGGCAGAATATCACCCAAATTTATCCTCAACAACAATTTGGATCATTGGTGACAGTGAAGAATGGGCTAAAGCTACATTTAAGCCAGACAGACTTGATCTCTCAATCATAACCAAATTTACTTCTCTCCCACACACTCCTACCCTAGTGTTTATATCACACTGTTTATTACTGAACATGATGATGAAACTGAAGTTACATAAAATGGAGTATGTCCGTGCTGGTAGTCTGCGGAGAGCTGGAAAGTCACAGGGTGCTGGCTTTTCCTCGTTTCCCATTGCCTGACTGCCTGTAAAAGCAGCTGTAAACAAGGAGGAGGAGCCAGCCTAGCCATCTCTAATAGGAGAGGCTGCTACATAGGAAAAGGATGAGATGAAAGGGGAGTCACCAGCCACCACCAGGAGAGGAATTAGGAGTTGCCAATGGGACCAGAAACCTCCATAGGGGAAGGAATGTTCAAAGCAGAAGGGAACCAGGCAGCTGGTGCAGAGGAGTGGAGAAGAAAGGGACCTGATGACAGAAAAACATATGCCAGGTACCAGAGGTGAGAGAAAGGGAGAAGTGTAGAGCAAAAACTGAGGTGGGATTGTTGTTTTTTTTAAAGACAGAACATGCATTGAATTTTGCATTAAAGATATTAACTCTACCTCAGTACTTTCCTCATTTTACTTTTCCACATAAGCTATTATAGTAGTTGCACAGGGCTGATGGTGTTGAGGGGAGATGTCCTCACTATTAACAGGTAGCCCACATTGCCGGAGTTTGAGAACCCCTAGCGTACATCAAAACTCATTTCAAGCTCCCTGATGTGTTATTTTGGGGGCTGTCTCCCTCTCCTTAAAGGTTCACATCACATGAAATGGTTTCTTCAGTCAAACAAAAAAAGCCCCACATCTTTTGCAGCCTGTCCCATACAACAGGGCTGCAATCAGCTTAAACACTCCCTTCCTCCTGGTATTTTTATGACTCTTCCCCACAACCAAACCTTAAAAAACCCCATATCAATTTTTGCCAATCACTTACCTTTTCCAGGCGCCATACACAGATGTTTTCTGCCCGATGGAAGGATGTTCCAGTCACTCACATGCCGGCATATTTACAGCCTTTCAGCCAATCTCAGGGATGCCACGGCGGGAGCCACCAAAGTGCCTGCTTCCTTACCTTCTCCCCACAGGGCACACGCAAGAAAAGTGCAGGCACAGGTGGTGAGCGTGGGTACAGGGTACTAGCCCAATTCAAGCACTGTTCTCGGTGCAGTCAAGGAAACAGCTGAGCCAGGTGGAAAAGATTAAAGGTTGGAAGGGAGAACAGCCTAGTGGTTAGGGCGCAAGCTAGGGTGACCAGACAGCAAATGTGAAAAATCGGGACCGGGGTGGGAGGGTAATAGGAGCCTATATAAGATAAAGCCCCAAATATCCAAACTGTCCCTATAAAATCAGGACATCTGGTCACCCTAGCGCAAGCAGAGGACTTGGGGGGCTTATTTTCAGTTCCCTGCCCTGACAGACTTCCTCTGTAACCTTGAGCAAGCTGCTGCAGTCTTTCCATGCCTCAGTTTCCCATCTGTGAAATAAGCAACTTTTCTCCATCCTAGGGGCGTTGTGAGATTAAATGCATTAAAGACTGTGAGATGCTCAGCTCCTACAGTCATGGGGGGTGGAGGAGGGGAGCTGTAAATATCATGGATAACAAGGGCCGGGGGGGAGAAATTGGTGGGCTAAGTCCCGAAATGAAGGGAAGGGCTACATGCGCTGCTGGGGTCTGCGTGAGGGGAGAGGGAAGCTAATGGAGGATCCCACCGCTGCCCCTAGGTTTGGAGGGGGGGGGGGGAAGGAAAGCAATAGAAGCGGGGGACTGGGATTAGGAGGGGTTGGAAGACCCTCCCTCCAGCACGCGACTCAGGGGCAGCAGTGGTGCCGGGAATGCTGGGTGGGTGGGCACGGGGGGGGGAGGGGGAGCAAGGGGCTGTGAGGAGAACATGGCGGGGGGGGGGGGGGGATGTGCTGCACTATAGCTCACAGTGACCCACCCCCAGCCCTGGTACATCAGAGCGACAGCGGGGATGAGGGGCCTGCGGCTGTCCTGTGGGGAAAAGCCTGGGTGGCAGCTGGGCCAGGCCTTGGGGGGCGTGGGGGGGGGGGGCGTGTGACTCCTGGCGGACACCACGTTTTAGCTCTCGGGGGGGCCTGGCCAGCGCAGCCCTGCCCCGTGACGAGCTCCCCGGGGGAGGCACCTGACTGGGGCAGCTTCGTTATCGGCCCAATTACTAGCCTCCGGGGTGGGGGGGGCAACAGGGGAGCACCCGCCGCCCCGCCCCGCCCCGCCCGCGCGGGCGGAGCTGAGGCGGGGGCCTACGCGACGGGAGCGACTCGGCCTTTCCCGCCATTTCGGCCCACCCTGAGGCAGCGCGAGCCGCGGCCGCCCGACATGCCGCCTCTCCCGCCCCATTGGCTGCCCTTGTGTGACGTAAGCCAAAGAGGGCGCGGCTTTGGCCAGGAGGTGCTGCCAGCCGGCCGGAGACGGGGGGTTGAGTCATGCTCGTGCGGCGGGGGGGGCGGGGCCACGGGAGGGGTCGAAGCGCGGCGGGGCGGGGCGGGTAGGATGGTCCTGCGGGGAGGGGAAAGAACAAGAGGAGGGTACGGGGGGCGGGGACTGTAAAGGGGGGGGACAGAGCAATGGGGGGAGGGGATGGTACTGGGGGGTGGTAGTGGCAATAGGGGGAGGGTACTGGAGGCTGTAAAGCGGGACAGAGCAATGGGGGGGCTGATACTGGGGGGGCTGTAGGGGGAGGGTCCTGGGGGGCCGTACAGGGTAGAGGCAATAGGGGGAAGGTAGTGGGGGGCTAGAGTGGGGAAGGGGCAATGTGGGGAGGGGGAGGATGCAGGGGGAGGGGCAATAGGGGGAGGGTAGTGGGGGGCTATGGGGGGGGAGGGTAGTGGGGGGCTGTAAGGGGGGAGAATGCTAGAAATGTAGGACTTGAAGGGGCCTCAATAAATCATCTAGACCTAAGATAGGACGAAGTATTATGTGGACCATCCCTGACATGTGTTTGTCTAACCTGTTCTTGAAATCCTCTAACCTCCTTAGGTAATTTGTTCCAGTGCTTACCTAAACTGACAGTTAGGAAGATTTCCTAATGTTTAACCTAAATCTCCCTTGCTCTATTTAAGCCCATTAATTCTTGTCCTGTCCTAAATGGACAATGAGAACACTTTATCACCCTCCTTTTCATAACAACCTTTTACCTACTTGAATATTATCATTCCCTCCCCTTATCTTCTCTTTTCCAAACCAATCTAATTTTTTCAGTCTTCCCTTGTAGGTCATGTTTTCTAGATCTTTAATAATTGTTGTTGCTCTCCTATGGGCTTTCTCCACTGTGTCCACATCTTTCCTGAACTGTGGTGCTCAGAACTGGACATAATACGGCAGTTGAGTCCTTATCAGTGTGGAATGGAGTAGAATAATTACTTCTCATGTCCTGCTTACAATGCTCCTGCTAATAAAACCATTCTGGGACGTGTTTTTTTGCAACAGTATTATATTGTTGACTCATATTGAGTTTGTGATCCCCTATAACCACTCATCCTTTTCTGCCCTACTCCTTCATAGACAGTCATTTCCCATTTTGTATTTGTGCAACTGATTATTCCTTCCTAATGGTGGTACTGTGCAGTTATGCTTATTGACTTTCATCTTGTTTATTTCAGACCATTTCTCTAGTTTGTCAATATACTTTTGACTTCTAATCATGCCCTCCAAAGTGCTTGCAACCTTTTCCACCTTGGTATTGTCCACAAACTTTATCATGTACTCTCTATCTCATTAGCCATATCATTTATGAAGATATTGAATAGAACTGGACCTAGGACAGATCCCTGTGGGACCCCACTTGATATACCCTTCCAGCCTGGTTGTGAACAATTGATAACTATTCACTGAGTATGATTTTCCAACCAGTTGTGCACCCACCTCATAGGTTTGTCTATGTTATATTTCTCTAGTTTATCAGAAGGTCAAGCGACAGTATCAAAAGCCTTACTAATGTAAAGCTATCACATCTACTCCTTCCCCCATGGCTTGTTATGCTGTCAAAGGAGGATATTAGGTTGGTTTAATACAATTTGTTCTTGACAAATCCATGTTGACTGATACCTTATTTTCTTCTAGGTGTTTACAAATTGTTTATTTGCTGGATTATTTTTCCAGATACGGAATATGAGCTGACTGGTCTACAAGTCCCTGGGTTGTCTTTATTCCCCTTTTTACAGCTAGGTACTATATTTGCCCTTTTCCTGTCCAGGGAAGGGGTACTGGGTCTCTAAAACATCCATTTAAAAAAAAATGAAGTATCTGTTTATTCCACAGATACGAAGGGGAAGCTTCATTTCCAAGCAGGTCCTGCTGAGGTATTCTTTGGAGAGCTGAGCAGGTATAAGTGACAAACTTCACCCAGCCCAATTGTAATGCCAAAATAAAACCCTTAACAGGGAACCAGAAGGCCTCTAAAATGAGATTAAGCAGCAGAGGATATTGCATTAAGTGAATGACAACTAGAAAAAGGGCATCTGCTTACGTACGACCAGGATCAGTTTGCAAGTTAACTGCTCTGACACCTGGGAGTCTCATAAGTAAGAGGTAACTTAGCAAATAAACACCGGAGAACAGAGACGGAAAGAATCTCTGGATTTGAATTGTCAGCCCTGTTCTCTTGTATTCAGACGTGAGAAATGTCTTCCGATGATCGCTGGTCTGCGGAGGAAGAGGACAGTCAAGTATCTAAATTAACACGGAAAGCCAGAGATTCTCCATTTGTTCCTGTAGGTGAGTTGAATCTTTCTGTGCACAGAGTGCTATGGACAAGCTTTTATTGTAATAATTCCAGCCTGTTTTTCCTCAGGAATACTCTTTTCAGTTAGTAATAGAGGTTAATGGATTTTTTCCAGAAATAGCTAAAATTTACACTAGTTAAACATGGAACAGGAACACTGATAGCATGAAAGGTTTTTCTCCTTCCACTGTCAACTGTCCTACACCATTATGCTATTGTAATAGGATGGCCAGAGTAGAGTATAGATCTGTTGCAAAGGTGGTTGTTACTTTATCAGCAGACTGATGGAAGCCTATTATAACCCCTTCATTTAAAAGGTGTCTTTACTGTAATTGTGCAGCTTCCTATAGTACCTTCTACATGGGGGTTCTTCCCTCAGAAACAGAGCTTTAGAGGTTTCCCTATTTACACACCATTGAATCAGACCTCACTTAATATATTGGTTTTTAAAGGAAGATGAGTCACATTCAAAATACTAGGCTTTCAGGAAGAGTGCAGACCTGGAAAGGCAAGGAGAAGCCTGGCAAAGTTTCATCCATTAAACTTCATTAGGCTTCCCTAACATTTAGCAGCAACAGCAGGACTGTCAGAACAGAAGCTCTTCTAAACCTTAAAGTGATTTGTATGTACCAGACTAAATGAACACAGGCTAATCTGTAGACACTGTTGTCAATTTAGCAGGTTGCAAGGACACAGCTTGCTTTTTTGCAGCGTGTGGGGGTGGTTGTAATTGAAAGATAAAAGAATAATTTAGTTATTCAATTTATGTACCAAATAACAAAAGTAATTGAAAGTGATTTACAGGCCCTGACTTCACTTCAAAAGCAAAAAAGGCAGAGATAATATTAAACCTCTAGCTGATGCTTCCTTCTCTACTTCAGAAAGAAAAAAAGTCAGATAATATGAGAGTGGTTATAGTTACACTAGATGGTTTGGGAACAAAACCACCATTTTCTGGTACAGAAAGTTGGATGCTTTGTTCAAACAGCATGTCTAATTTAGCATTGGGTAAACGCTACTTTTTTAGTTCAGAAGGGGCAGATTCTGCAAACCCTTAATATGCTGATTCCTCACCCTCTGCACTATTTGGTAGATTTTAGCCTAAGGAATGTAGTATTTAGAATAATATAGCTGACATTCTTTAAGCCAAAGTTACATTTTCTGGTTCTACACATTTATTGAACTTCACCCTCCTTCTCTGAATGCATAGGGATGGCAGGCTTTGTTGCTGTCGTGGGCTATGGTCTCTACAAGCTAAAACACAGAGGAGATCAGAAAATGTCAGTCCATCTCATTCACATGAGAGTTGCAGCACAAGGCTTTGTCGTAGGAGCAATAACAATAGGTAAGATACTGATTTGTGCAGAGACCTTTTTAAGATACCTTGGCAGTAGCTGAGCCTTTTTCTGGGGGGCAGATGGGGTAGTCTTCTGCCCATATCATAGTGAGCCTACTCGTAGGCTGCTTGACTTACCTCTACTTTAAGCAAATATTCTCCCATTTCAAAGCTAACAGCTATATCTTCTGTAAATCACTATAGCTCATGATTCATGATATAGCTATTCACATTGGGATTTATTGGACCGTTTAATGTCCAGCTGTTACCTCCTTGCACCACTTATTTTTTAGGGTATTTAAAAAGACATTTTTACTGCTAAATAATTTTACCTACGCTAGTTTGCAGACATAATTAAATGAAAAGCAAAACTGTTTGCATGAAAGAGTAATTGCTGAACTATCTTTCATACAAAAAACACCAATAGATAACAGTATCTGCTCTCTTTTGTTAGGTGTTCTCTTCTCTATGTATAAGGATTATGTTAAACCTCAGTTCAAGAATGGGGCCAAAAAGTGAACCACCTCCACAGGAGCAAGCAGGAGAGGAAAGCATATGTTCAGTATTAATTATTTACAATTGCTATATGTAAACATTGTAAGAATTTTAAGTAATAATCACCAGGACTTCTGTTAGCTCTGCCATTGAACGGCTGCTCTATGCTAATGCCAACGGTTGGGATCAGTACCTAAACTCACAATATCCATGTCTATGATGCTAGAGGCAATAGACTCATCATGACTGACAGCACAGTCAGTACCAATGTTTCAGCATTCCCTGCCTGCTAGAGTACTGTGCAAGGAGGAGAATTGTTACCTACATCAAGCTTGGAATGCTGCAGTACTCCTCCTGTGCATCCTAGTTAGGAAAGAGGGCTACAATATGGTAAGAGAGCATTGCAAGATTGTTCTTTGGGGTTGGCAGTAAACAGTTAACAGAAGACCTGAGTAGTCAAATGTCTTGTACCACTGCTGGTTGTCTAAATGTTTCATAGGAATATATTTAGTAGGCTGCTGTTTGTTTATGCTATTTTATTTATTAAATCTTTATATATAGGGTAACCCACTTGGTTACAATAAAATACTCATGTTTCAACTTGCTGAAGCCAATAGTTATAGCTACAATAAGTAGATTTTGAACAGGTGCTCACCATGAAATACCGGGTCACTGCTCTTTGGCCTGTTGCATATTTCATGTCATTGCTATGGAGACCTTCACCTGCCGGACATATTTGGTTTAACAAAGATGCTCTCTAAACCACAGCAGTGATTAATGTGATGCAAGTAATGAGATTACAACAAGAGCCTCTTCCTTCCAACTAAAGCAACAGTGTTTGCAAACAAAAGCTCTGGCAGCTATTTAAGAACTCCCCAGAGATAACACATGTTAGAGGGACTCCTGGTTCAGTTACTGTACAGGCTGAGACTTGCCTGCCACAGAAAAATGGCAACAAATTACAGCTAGCACCAACTGGGGTAAAGACCAAGGCTAGAGGCAGGCTGCCTCTAGAGGGAATCAGCTGAGGAGGGGACTATTCCTCAGCCTTAAACCAAGATCCTTAATGTCCCTTGTATGTAGCTACAGCAGCAAGCAGAAGCCCAGTACTGTATCTAAAAGATACTAGGCCACTTGCTAAATGCCTACTCCACATTGGCCAAGGTAACACTGTAAATCGGATTTACTACAAACAAAAGCAAGTACCACCTACAACAGACTTAGGCTATGTCTACACTACAGACCTTACAGCAGCATAGCTGTACAAGCGGTAAGGTCTCCTGTGTAGCCGCGCTTTGCCAGCAGGAGAGAGCTCTTCTGCTGGCATAATTAAACCACCCACAATGAGCAGCATTAGCTATGTTGGCAGGAGAGCCTCTCTTGCTGACTTAGTGCTGTCCACACCAGCACTTTTGCCGGTGAAACTGATTTCGGTTAGGGGTGTGTGGTTTTTCTTCTACACACTCCTGACCAACAAAAGTTTTACTGACAAAAGTGGTAGTGTCTTAGACAAAGCTTTGGTGTGAGAAAAAGAGTATCAGAGTAAGACTCATTTTGCAAAAACATTTACAGCATGTGTTTCCACATTAACTGGTGGGAACTTGGACACCATTGCCCATGCTACACTTCAATCCAAACTTTAGGGTCTCTCTATGGTTTGGAGCCAGAGAATATCCTCTGGTGTACTGCATTCAGTACTCACACTGGGGGCGTTTTACTTCCCTCGCATGTAATAGCTACAAGTTTTTGCAGGTGTTCATAATGTACAGTCTGTTCTTGTACAGAAAACATTCAGTGAAAGTTAACAACTTTCTGGGTCATCTGACCTGAAGAATATCAGCATTATTTCTTAAGCAAATGAAGCCTGAACAGAAAAAGCTAAAGTGAATTTGACACATTTATTTCACTGTCTAGACTTCCATCATGTTCATCACAAGTCAAAGTGTAATCAATATATTTAATAAATGAGTGCCAAATACACAGAGATAGAAATGCTTCATTGGTAAGAGATTTAATTAAAAAAAACCAGAAGATGCCTCAGAACTGAGCCCACATAGACGTATATAAAAATATGATTCAGGGTATCTTCTAGTTGAAGGCAGTTCCTGCCTCAGGGTTCTTGGCACAATGCAAAAGATTTATCCTTTTAAAAAAACCCAAAATAAAACACTTTCCCACCCAGAATATCATGGCCTCAAGCTCTGAGTTTGGAACCATCCAATTCTCAGAAATTAGCCTAATCATTCAAGACTTCTTGAAATGGCATGAAAATGCAAAGCTCGTGTTCAATTCCATTTCTGTGAAGCTAGTCCCAGGAAAAGTTAACCCCATTCTGTGGTTGTTGGTTGGCTTAAGACAAGAGGCCACATTTCACCTATATAGGGAAGCTGCTGGGTAACTGTGCACATGGATTTATTCAGTTACATTTATGGCTGGAAGAACTACGTGAAGAATTTTTTGAAGTTCCCTCTTCAGGACTTAGTAGTTAACAGGCACTTTCCATGGTGAGCACTCTTAATAGAGCGGTGTCCACTCCTATAAGTGTATAGACAGATACTTAAACCAAGGATTCTATAGATCCCTACCTCTGATGTCAGGAGTAAAACCTAAACTTGCATGGCCTCTACAAACTATTTTGAAATTGAGAATTAAGCATTTCAACACACAAATAAAAGCTGGGATGTGATGACAAAGAAAACAAAGTTAGACTGAATGCACAAAGATACAACTCTTTGTGTCCTCCCATTTCAGTTACACTGTAGTTACCATTTCCTACGCAGCTGTCAGCAATGTAGTTTTGGGGGGCAAGGAAAGCACCTGAAATAAAATCCTAGAGCAGCTCAATATTGAAGAACTGGCCAAATGCTTAGAAGAGGTGGGCAGGGAAGTGAGGATTGCCACGCTCTTGGAGTAGGAGACCTCTTCAGATAGCCACAGTGGAGGCTAGAGAGGTTTGAGATGATAGGACTCATTGCTATAGTAACTGAGCACCTAAGTACCTGGACAGATAGGGAGGGCGTTTTTAGACAGAAGGGAGCAGAAATGGAAGAGCATGCCCAGAACATACTCTGCATTTTACAGAAGCCTTGTACACTTCTTCCTTAGGCTCCAATGGATTTGCACTTCAGAATCTGCCCATGCTTTTGAGTTAGTTATTTCTCATTGTGTAGTCTCCTTAGTGTACTCCATAAATGAGATCATTCAAAATCAAATGTAAAATCTTAACATTATTCATTTGGACAATCTTCCAAAAGCTGGAAAACATGTTAGTGTCCAATCATTTAGTTGACCTAAGAAACACCAAGCAGAATAAGTTTAGCTCTAAATCAATAAGATATTCAAATATCTATAATTTACTACCCAAATAATTTAAAATTAAAAAAAGGATTAAAGAAAATATGTTGGGTACCTAAAGGGAAGACAAACCCGTAGGTGTGTGATATTATGAACTGGTTTGACTCTGGCTCTTCATTGGTCCTGTGAGAACCTTCATGGCTGATGTCAAGTACAATGTCTGTTGATTCCATCTGACACTCCTCTGCAGATGTCAGTTTTATCCTGTGCTCCTTCTCGGAGGAAATCTTTCCGTCATTCATGATGCTTGACCATACCCGTTTCTGAACTAACCAAAAGTAAGGAAAAATCCTTTCCTGCAGCACAAAGGGGCTTCAAAATGGTTTTTGTTCTTGCTACTGCAGTTCAGGGAATCATCTAGTCACAATTGAGTCTGCATCGACATTGTTCAGAAGGAAGAGTTCAGGGTGAGTAGTAAGTCCCAGCCGATACTAGAGAAGGCAAAGAAGAAAATTAGGGAAACCACTTTGAAACAGAAGCCAAAAGACAGTGAAATCAAGGATGATTAGGTTGAAATCACTAAACAGAGGTTTTCGTGCTTTGGCTTTCTTCAGCCTAAAACTTTTTAACAAAGTCTTTGATCAATGTGCTTCAAATACAGAAGTAATATAGAAACATCTTATTTTGTTCAGATGATGAGTTTCACAGGACTTGTACAACCCAGAAGTGCAAGCAGCCTGGCCTGGAGTCCATGTCGAGAATATTCCTCCAGGGCAGGTAGTAATTAAGACAACTGCATGCCACAGGCACGGAGGCATGACCAAGACCAAGTTCTTTTTCAGCAGTTAAGTGCTATTCTCGCTGAACTGCTACATACCCTGCAGTTTTATTTCACTAAGGGCTTGCCTACACCGTGATTTAGTGCACAGCAAGCTGGGGTGTTTGAAACAGCAGTATGTCAAAGCACACTGGAATTTTTAGTGCGCGGAAGCAGGGGCTAGGTGGTCAGTTAGTGCCACGTAGACAAGCCCTTAGGAACTGGTACTGCCAGAAGGCCAAGTAGCGCCAAGTCACACAGTACAGTAGAACCTCAGAGTTACGAACACCAGAGTTATGAACTGACCGGTCAACCACACACCTCGTTTGGAATTGGAAGTACTCAATCAGGCAGTAGCAGAGACAAAAAAATGAATACAGTACAGTTCGGTGTTAAACGTAAACTACTAAAAAAAAGGCAAAGTTTAAAAAAATATTTGACAAAATAAGGAAACTGTTTCTGTGATTGTTTCACTTAAATTAAGATGGTTAAAAGCAGCATTTTTCTTCTGCATAGTAAAGTTTCAGAGCTCTATTAAGGCAATGTTCAGCTGTAAGCTTTTGAAAGAACCATAACATTTACAAACATTTCAGAATGATGAACAACCTCCATTCTCGAGGTGTTCGTAACTCTGAGGTTCTACTGTAGCTCATAAGGTCATCTAAACCATAATCTGATAGGTAAGAATCGTACTTAACTCAGATGACTGATTCTTTGGTCCTGCCACTTTCATTATACAAAATAAAATAAAATCCAAGTTGTGTGAGGCCGTTAGATGTTAAAACCAAAGCATTAAATCAATTTTTATTCTTTAATCAGCAGCAGTAAATCTCATTTGTTATAAATCTGATAAATACTGTACCACAATTAACTGATTTATTAAAGGTATTTTGATTAATCTGAAGGAGTGTCATTGGAATGATTGAAGCAACATGCAGCTGATTAAAAAACAAAGGTCAGCCGCTAGACCAGACAGGAGACAGATTTTTCCTTCTTTCCATTCTGATTATCACTTATTACATTAGTTACCTACTAGATTATTAGCAATAGGAGCACAGAGTGTGATCCAACAGGAAATCCCAGTCTCCACTTAGCAGAACACAGGATTCACCCTTTTCAAGTAGTATGGATTCGTTACAGAAAGTTTAGTTAAGCAAACACTGGATGTTGTTTCAATGCAATAGGTTTTCTATGGCAGGGTGCACTCTCAATTAGCCAGAGATAATAACCAGTTATTTATCTTGTATCTGGACAGGCTTCAGTCGCTAGTGGCCAGCCAAAGAATATGGTGCTATGTTCTAGGACCCAAGAGTTACATCTTTATAAAATCTTGTTTTGTATCCAGTTTATGTCTCAGCTGCAGTAGTTTGAAGACTCTCTTTAAAAGGGATTTCTGTCTGATTTACAAAGTTAGCTTTTGAGAGCAATGGCTATCGATAAGTTTTTATTTAACGGACACAATACTTCACACCAATACATATTACAAAAACATGTAAGGGATTCAGATGCAATATCCCATTACTGTTTCTGTTGTGGGGGGAGGCTCATGGACTTATCTTTTTCAGTTACAATTTCCTGTTACATCAACATGCAAATTTGACTGATTCCACGTATATAGGAGATAAAGTTATTCTCCGCTGTGAATCTTAAGTTCATGCTTAATTATTCAAAATTTGTTAAAAAAATTAAGTTAGAAATCAAAAGGCAAGACAAGAGTTTTCAATGGACTAAAACTTACCAAAAGTGTTTCTTACACGGTAGAAACAAAAACTAAATAGGTATTAATTTAATTAAAGGCCTGTAGCGAGCTTACAAATTCAGTGTTTCCTCTAAGAGAAATAAATAATATGCATTACTTACAGCTTCCAGTTCACTTAAACCAGGTAGGGAAAGCTTGTAATAAAAAAACGGGAAAGAAAGTTCCCATATCACATAGTAACACAAAAATCAATCTCTGAACAGAAGCAAAAGTTCAGGCTTGTTAAAAAAAAGAAAGGAGCGTGCAATGCCGGCTTCTATCAGAATTCCCTCCCCACTCCCAAATAGATTTTAAGGCCAGATGGGACAATTAGAGTTAGACCAAATCTGAACTCCTGAATAACATCAGGCCACAACATTTCACCCAATTACCTGTATTCATTACTATTCCAACTGAGCCGAGTTTATCCCCTATTAAGGTTGCTCCTGGGCAAAACAGGTTAGCATTTGATTCGTTTTGTTAGTAAGTGGGTAGGCGAGATAATCTGATTGGTTTTAGGCTGTTTTAGTGCATTTGCCATTTTGACTGAGGATCAGGAAGTGGCAAGACATGTGGAAATATAGCAGTAAATGGTCTAAATGTAGAATGGTAAGTTTGTCTTCCATATAGAGCCACCCAAAGACACCTATAAAAATGCTCAACTGAACCCTAGCAATAATTATATTCAGGTAGTCAGGCTGCGCAAGCTAATAGCATATCAATCCTTCGCTATTGCTGGGAGCAGAAGCACTCAATACTGCCCTGAAGGGAGTGGAGAATGTAAAGCGAAGATAGCTTCTTGGTTGACTGTCTTGCATGAACAAGGACTGTAGTGACCATTTCTGGCAACAGCAGTTAGTGAGAAGTTACTATGCACAGCTTGGAGAGAGTTAGTATAGAAATACTAAGCTTTGCATGCAGTCTAGTGTACAGGGCCAATAACTCTATAGAATTTCAATCATTTGGGCATCAATACGAGTTTCTTTTAAAGCAACATACTGGGTGTCGCAATTTAAAAAAAAAGACCCAAGAAACCAAGTTGAAAAAGTGTCTGTTCTTTTAATTGAAAATGTAGTGCATACAAATTTATTCATGCTCAATTTAAAAAAAATTAAGTTTCACAAAGAATAGAACAGAAGCTAAATTATAGCACACTAGGAGGACTTTATACAGAAGCTCCTGCATGTAGCTGTGATTTTGACATATAGTTTGCATCATATCCAACAGTGACAGTAATGCATGTGCACAATGGTCATGCATTTTTGACACTTTTACAAACCCGAAGTTTTTAAAATGCATGAAAATCAAAAGCATACAAATTAAACTACAGGAACTTATAAGCTAATGAAGGCCGCTAGATTCAAGCCTAACAGCAGTTCTAGATCATAAACATGCCTTTGGTTAGGCAGTCTATATAATGTTGCTGCCAAAGGAAGACAGATTAACACACAAGTCAGTGGAATTAGATATAAGACTACAAACCCTGGCAGTAAGTAGGATGCATACTCAGGATTTCTAGCTGGAATTTGAACTAAAACACTAAGTAAAATAATTTTTTTCTTTATATCAAGCATTAATACTTAAGTCAAGTATGTTTTGTCAGTTATCTCGACGAAGAGTAAATTAGCCAACTTTGTAGGCTTAGTCAAAACGATCATTAAAAAAAGATTAGCAGCTTTAATTTTTGCCATCACAAATTCATCGTGTCTCTTGCTCATAGTTGCCTTCCCAACACTGAATTCCTTACCAAATTTATGCACTTGGGAGTTTATTCTTTCCTGTACGTCTGCACTTATCATCATAACAGGAGCCGCACATGTAGGTGTTCTTTACTACTATTGGAAACCATGAGGCCTATGCTTTACTCTAGCAATTTGAGACTATGGGCTAGACTCATCTTTGTCCTGCACCTTGTGTAGTCTAGGGCAAAGCAGTTGTAAACTTTTACTGATTCTAATTCAGTAGCATTTTAATCCCAGTGCAAAGCGGATATAATGGACTACGGCAAGTCGCAGGGCAATGGGAGAATCTGGCTGTATGTCTTTGCTTTGGCAAGACAGCAATTATAACATTCAGTATCTATTTCTGACTGCTACAACAGACAGGAAGATGGAAGTGGTCCAGCCTGAACTAAACTGAATGTTCTCACACCACCTAGTGAGAACCACATCCCATTTCCATACAGGAAAATATTTAAAGGCATTCTCCACACTTACTCTGGACATCTTTCACCTCCCATCAACATGATGGATGTCCCTTAAAGTCTGAAGTTTGTCCAAACAAGAGGCATTACAATAATAATAATAAAAAAGCTACCATTCCATTGTGAACTCTGTCTCTCCAACCCTCTGAAAGCCATGGATAACCCCCTTCATCTGCAGAGAATCACCTCTCTTGTGATGAACATGATAAACACTAAGACAATGACTTACCAGAGAAAACCTTGTCTCCAATTAGAACTACAGAAACTAAGCTTGAAAACATGTCTACATTAGCCAGTCTCAATAAAATATTCCCACTTTAAAAAAAAAAAAAGGACTAATTTTAGTGATCAGGAGAGTGGAGGACTAAAATAGCATGGGATAAGTCAGGCAAAGCAATGGGAGATGCTGTGCAACCGACACCGATCTTCCAGGGGACCCCAATCCTGACTTGTAATACCCCTGCTATTCCAGTCCCTAGCCTCTGTTGAGCAAACTGCAATCATGCCATGCTTTTGGGAGGTTCACACAGAGGGACTGAGAAGTCCTTTGGAAGCCACTTTCACTTGTGACCCATGTCAGGATTTTAACCCAGTTCTCTTAAAAAAGGTGGAAAAAACTAATGCACAAACTAAAATTTAGTAAAGATCAAAATATCTGATGGGCACATGAGATGAAGGACAGAACTGAGATCAGTTTAATTCTAGTGAAATTACCTATCAAAATACCTCAACGCAAACACAAATGCTTACACACAGAGTTGTCATCAGCTAAAACTTCCATCAAGTAGTCATTGAAGAAAAATCTTACTCAGTAAGATTCAGGACTTCAGTTTCCCTACAGGTTTGCTTTACAGGATCCACTCATGAACACACATTCCCCCCGCCCCTAAAAACAATATTATATCCCCAAGGATATAACCACTTAATTCATGATAAAATTAGGACAAAATGTGCAGTCTTTTCCAAACAGAGAAAAGGAACGCATGTTTCTCACTGTGACCATTGCAATACTAGATTTGAGTGCCTCGGGCAGTGGAAGAAGCAGGAAGTACAATGGGGAAAGTGTTTGGAGTATAAAGGGCCAGACTGGAAGTGAAAGTAAGTAAGTTTAAAAAAATGGAGACCCAAATCATGGAAGGCTTTTAGCACATTCTGTTACGTTACACTCCATGAGTCATGATACAGGAAATTGCAGAAAATACAGAGAAAATTTCTATTAATGCCATACAGACAAAATAATTAACAGAACCATAAACAACCTGTAAACATGGATTTATTTTTTTCCTTTGCTGATCACCAGAATCACATACCAGGTAGGGAAAAAATATTATAGCTCTAATGCTTAGACTTCTAGTGTTTATGGGCTAGGATTTCTCCAGCACGATTCCCTCCTCCGGGAAGGAATTTCTGCACCCCACATTCATTCTGATCAACTGAAACCAGTAACTATTTTCTAATGCATTTAGAGTGAGAGATAAACAGGTCAATTTGAGATTATGGAATACAATTGAACTCTGATCTGTGGAGGTAGATTGTATCACTTAGTGTCACAGACTTTACACGTCGCTTGTCTAATTGTGAGAAGGAGGATAAATACTTCAGATACTGTCCAAGCAGCTTGTTTTCGGTTTACCAGCTTGTATTACAGATTCACTGGAAGACATCAGAGGCAGAGAACTAGCTAAATGGAAGTGTCATTTTGGAATACACAGTGTCTCTTTGCCAGGCTGTTAAACCGGATAATAGGTAAGTTACATGCAGTTCCTACATTCCAGCAGCAACATAACATTATGTTTGTGATTAGGTGTGTGATTGGAGGGGGTCAGCAAGGAAATTTACTCATCTCTTTAGTTATCTCAGCAACAAAATATTTCCCAGTATGTACAGCTGAGCTTTTATACAACAAACTTACACAAGTATTCTCTGTGCAAATTGCACATACATTTGGATATGTTCACACAGTAAACCATAGAAACGCACTGGCTCTGATGGCTACCTGCTGTGTGCAGACAGACCCAGTATTTAGTTAATTTGAGTGACTGGCGGTTCTTCAGTAAGCCCTGTTCTAGTGATGCTTACCGTTTGCCCACAGGCCAGGAAGGAGATCCCAAGAGCAATCAGACACAGCCAGCTCTGGAATTAAAGAAGAAGGAGTGGACTATGAGAAACATTGCTGCAAGTTACAATCTTTTTAGCAGCCGCACTTTAATGAATGGAAACATGGAGGGATTACTAAACGCTATTTTTCAATAATTACTCGAAAGTCAAGTTACTAAATCTCTTCAAAATAAGTTCTACAGAGAACGTTGAGGATGTTAAAGCACACTAAACCTGCTGAGATTGTGAAAGCTATTAAATAGATTGTTGAGCATGGTTATAAGCTGTTCTAAACTTTGACACACTTTTCACAATAAGTAGAAACTTGGAGATACAGGAGCAGTCACAGGAAGGAAAGTCAAACTGCATGTTGACTTTTTTTTTTTTTTTTAAACAAATGCATAATTGTCCCCTCTTACCATCTGAATACACACAAACAGATCTGGAATTTTGCATGATTCTGAAGGGCTCTCCCCATCAGGCTATTAGATGAGTCACAAAAGGAACAGGGATGGAAGGTAAGAAGTTGCACAGAATAGTGGACTGAGCACAGAACGGGGAGACAAATTCCTGGTTGAGTGGCGCTTGAGCAGGTCTTGACTTATGGGAAACTGAGGCACGTAGCTGAAATTATGCACCTGGTGGATGGTGGGGATTACTTAGTGTTTGCAAGAGTTCTATGGTTTATTTAAAAAAAAAAAAAAAAAAAAAAAAAAAAAAAGGTTTCCAGCTCCTGGGAAAGCAAGTTCATTGTCTCCGTCCTGCCTACAAGCTGCCTCAGCCCAGTAATTACTGGAATCACAATTTTATACAGCGATGGTCTTGCCAAAGAGCGTGGAAGAACAATACTTACCAAATATGCTACAAAGCACAGGTAGGCAACACAGACAATAGCTGCAACCACATACAAGGCAAGGTGTCCCAGTGCGGTGACATAGACCACCACAAAATACATGTTAATGGAGCAGACAATGAGAATGAGCACACCGCCAGCGATCTTCCAGCCTCTGAAAGGGAAGCCAAAAGAAACAGGATTACAGGGGCATTTGGGGGAGAGGGATGTTCCTATCTGCCCTGGTGTTTGGAGGGAACACTTCTTGTAATGTAAATGCCGAGACTGAAAATATAGTCCCCAGAATAGAAACTTTCATTGACCTGCACTGACTCTTTTCTAACAGGGTTGCTACTTTTAGCCTAAAAACACAGACTAGATAAAGGGACAAGAAAAGATGTCAAGACAGAGCTCAGGAAGCAATGAACACACACCTGTTTCTAGAAGTGACATACTGGGCACCACTCCAAGGAGAATGAGTTGTCAAACAGGTCTTGGGGAGACTGGGCTATGTATAAGAAGCTTAGAAGCAGAATTCCTCTAATACTGTTTGGGGAATAAAAACAATTCACGTTTTCGTGAACAGCTAGCCCTGCTTAACTGTCCTGAGGGAGGAAGAAAGACCTAGTGGTTAGGGTGCCAGCCTAGACTTGGGAAACTTAGTTCTTCTACTTTGTCACAGAGTTCCCATGTGACCTTGGGCAAGTCACTTAGCGTCTCAATTCCCCATATGTAAAATGGGGATAAAACTCCCCTCCCTCAGAGGGTGTTGCGAGGATAAATACATTAAAGATTGTGCTCAGATATCACATTTCTTGGGACAAAGCACCCACGATAGATATCAGTATTCAGGGCTAAATCAAATGGTTTTAAAATCAGGAAAAGGTCAGGCGGGTGGGATTCTTTTCATACTTACAGTCCATTGGCAAAGTCATTCATCACAGGATGCAGGCTGGTGAATGTGAGGACTGGGATTAAAGCAAAGGGAAGCTGGAATAAGGCAACAAGATGCAGGAGATTAGGGCTGGGACTTTGTTCGCATAAAAAACCCCCACCCAAGGTTTGTTTATACACAATAATTTTTCCCTTTAGCTATTGAAAGTGTGTCATCTAAGAGACCTCTCACGGCTAGAAATAGGAAGCAGTTTAAAGCCACAGCTTTCCCACCTCCCTTTTAAATGTAAACAAGGTATAAATGTAACTCTGTTTAAATATGGTTCTTGCTCTTTGTAAATATTCAAGTGGTGCTCAGATAATCCTGTGAGAGGCATGTAAGAGCCTAGAAGTAATTTACCTGTTCTAGAACTCAGGGGTTCTCAACCTTTTTCTTTCCGAGGCCCTCCCACCATGGTATAAAAACTCCACGGCCCAGCTGTGCCACAATTGTTTTTCTGCATATAAAAGCCAGGGGGTAGCAAGCAGGGCAACTGTCCGGGCCCCCCCACCACCACAGGGGGCACTCTGAAGCTAAGTTGCTCAGGTTTTGGCTTCAGCCCTAGGTGGTGGGGCTTGGTGCCCCAGGCTGCAGTCCCATGCAGCAGGACTTCGGCTTTCTGCCCTGGGCCCCTAGCGAGTCTGACGTTGGCCATGCTTGGCGGATCCCCTGAAATCTGCTCACGGCCCCCGAACCTCTGGTTGAGAACCGCTGCTATAACCAATGTTGGCCACAGTCCACAAGCAGCTACAGATCAGGGGCAGATCCTAAATTCACTGCTGCTGGAAAACCCAATTCTGATAGCAGCTGCTGCCATTTACAGGTCCCTCCTGCTGCCCTCCATACTTGAGCTGTCTGCACTCAGGACCCCTCAGCCAGCCAGCTTACAGAAATGTTCATAAGTAGGCCAACTGAAGGCCCTAAAGCCAACACTAGTAGTGACTAAGAGGCTGGTTCTGAATGAGGAGTTACTAGCAGCTAACGCTTAGACGTGACTCTCCAAGGAATAGTCCCGTGCTGTGAGTGCACAGCTGCTCACCTGTAAGCTCTGAAGGACGTTCAGGAAGTCATTCATCCCAGTCAGGTGTTCAACGTCTTGAAAAATGGCAACCAGCAGGGTTGGAGTGATGGCAATGGAGCGGGTCAAAATCACTCGAGCAAAACGCGACCACTTCAGGTTGAGAAATCCCTTCGGGGAGAGAAATGGAAGAGCTGCTGTTGCTACCACGCAACATTCCACAGAGTTAAACTGCAACAGCGGGAAGGGGAATGATCTACTACAGGGTAAGTTTTTTCTCTTAAAAAAACCTGAGTTAGGCTGGAATTTTCCAAGGGGAATCAGGGACCTAAGAGTCTGGTACGGGGTCAATAGCAGAACAGTCTGATCCTGCAGCAAGCTACATGACCAGGAAAGGAAATTAGGCCTCCACTGACCATCTGAGCTTCAAGGGATTACAAGGGGAAGGGGAAAACACAGACATAAACCAGCACAGCTATAGTCACATACCTCCATGACAAACTGCCCAGAGTAGGTCCCAGTCATGGTTGAACTCTGACCTGCAGCAAGAATCCCAACTGCCCAGATGTAAAGAGCAGCGGGGCCAAAGTAACATCCCAGAACAACACCCTGAAACACAGAGGGTTTCCAGTCACAAGTCAGTTGGTGTTAAATCCTAGATTTAAATGCTCAGTCAAAAACAGTTCTTGGAGCCAGCTGCTCCAACAGACTGATCATGGGCCTAGACAGGAAGGAACACTGTTCTGTTCCAACAGGACAACTCTTATAGTCTTATAGGTTCAAGGCTTGAACCGTCTCCATTTATTCAGAAGAAGCAGCTGCATATAACTCAGTCAAGGATGTTAAAGTCATTCAGAAAAGCCCATCCTGCCTGGCCTCACGATAAAGCCACTCACCCCTTTGTAGATATCCACTTCCAAGGTTTCATTGTTATTTGGAAAGAGTCCGGCATGGGGGCTGCTGCTGTTTGTGCAGACTTTGCTCTAGAAGAGGACAAGACAGTTTAGGAAGTTTCATTTTTGTAAACGGCTTTCAGAGAGCAGAAACCACGGCTGGTAGAGTTTGGGGTGGAGGAGCTGGCCAGATGTAATGCATTAGCATTAATGTCTTGGGTGTATCTTGCGGGCTAGGGCTGTCTATATTTATGCCTGCCAGGGCAGCGTAAAGGGTCCTTAGTGTAAATGAGAATCAGGCCCTCAGTGTATGAAACACTCAGGCCCACTGTGAACACAGTAGCTATTATTAACCCAGGTGCACAGTGTTTTAGGGTGTCTACACTGCAGTTGGAAGGTGCGACTGAAGTATGCGTAGACATACCTGATCTAGCTTTGATCTAACCAGCAGTGAAGCTGTGGCAGCGGGTTAGCCCCGAGTAGGTACCCAGGGTCCCAGGTGGGCAGGGCTAGCCCATGCTGCTGCTTGCCCGCCTTGGTTTCATTGCTATTGTTACTCGAGCTAGGGTACGCCAACGTGTGCCGAAATCACACCTCAGTGCCGATATACCCACCGTGTATATTACTCCCGGTAATCCAGAATCTCCACAAACACCAGCGCGCAACCCCCAACAAACCCCAGAGACTCACCACTTGTTCATTCGTCTTCCCAAAAAAAGCTTCAGCAAAGACAGAGACGACGAAGACGTTAATGAGGAAGGAGACAAAGAGGGCAACGCAGGCCTCTATGAAGAAATACTTATTGGCTTCTTGCACCTCCCTCTTGTCTGCACGATTCACCTGCCTCGACTGGAGAGAGAACGTTTAAAGACAGTTATGAGAGAGTATTTCAGAGCCTCTAGTCAATGGAACCAGCTGTATCTCCAACAGGTGGTTCCTCTGATTGCTACTGAACTTTGGCCAGAATATATCCACAGACGCCAACTTTCGTCAGCGTCGGTGGGTGCTCGCCCCGCCCCCCAGCCCCAACTCCACCCCTTCCCTGCCCCTCGGCCCCACCCCCTTCCAACCCCCTTCCCCAAAGTCTCCGCCCCCTCCCTGCCCCTATTGGACCCCTTCCCCAAATCCCCGCCCCGGCCCCGCTTCCTCCTCTGAGCGCGCCGCGCTTGTGGAGGAGAGGTGAGCTGGGGCCTGGGTTGGGGAGCTGCCCCTACCAATTTTTCCTCGTGGGTGCTCCGGGGCTGGAGCACCCACGGAGTCGGCGCCTATGAATATGTCTATCCTGTCTGGCAGCAAATATTAAGAGCTGAGCCCGGCCCATGACTGGATCCCTCTTTAGGCCTTACAAACAGCAATAAAGAGCATGGGACATTAGACACCAGCTAGCCAAGAGTAGCTGCTAATGCAATAACGCGGTGGGGTGCATGCAATGAGCAAAGGAGCATGGTTTGAAGAAGCAGGGCTGTGGCTGACCACATTCACACAAGCACCCATCCACAGGACGCACTAGCAACACGACACGTTTGAGCACGTTGCTCCGGCAGACTGGATTTCCCCATGGTCAACTGCAGCCCCAAATGAAATCTCACCATGCTGGAAAATGCTTCCCAGCTTAGCCTGGTGCCCACAGGCGGCCCAGCCTTCTGCTGTAATGCTGGGACGTGCCCCAAGATACAGAAGCTAGTAAGTTAAGGGGCCGCATCAGCCTGAGCTCTAAACATATGCTGCTGTGGGAAGGGGGAAAAAGAGAAAAAAGCCCATCTTGTTTGCAGGACAGACCGATGGCCTTCAGCTTTAAAATTAGCCTGGGTTTGTCATCTTGTCCCCAATAGAATTAAATATGGATGAATCCCACAAGGCAGAGAGACTGGGAAACACTGTTCAGAAGTCTGAAATATGGTTTCAGGGGTTTGCCAAGTGTTAATTTAGACCCCAGGTTCTGTCACGCAAACACATAGTTAACATGTGTTCAGCCAATTTATTCAATTTACCCTGTTAATTACATAATAGATACCGTATTTCTTTATCAGGTGTGCATGGCATATTCTAATTCTGAAAATGTACATAGAACAGTCATCATCAGAATCCGCTTACTGAACTGATTCCAAAGTATGGAGAGTTTTCCGCAAAGGTTACAGGAACTGCTACTATAGAGGGGATATTCAAAGGTGCTCAGCATCGGCATTCGCTTGTCGGAGGTAAAACTCCCACCGACTTCGGACCCCACACTGCAGTCATTAAAATCAATGGGAGTTTTGCCACTGGCTTCCTTGATGACACCCACTCTGAAAAGGGCCGTCACAACTATTCAGACATACCAGGCCTTGCAAGGCACTTTCCTCTCAACCCTCACGATCACATTCTAAGAGTCTCATTGTACTTCTGCAGAGTGAGCTAGAGGGGACACGGGACTCGCCCCTCTCTTACCTTGACTAAAGCAGAATGCAGGTACATGTTGTGTGGCATGATGACCGCTCCCACGATCCCCACAGCTTGTTCTAGCTGGGGGGTACCGCACTTGTCACAGTAAGGCATAAACATCCCCTTCAGCAGCTTTCCCTGGTCCGGTTTTACTGTAATATACTGCGCACAGACACAAGAGAGCCACTAGTACCTCTGGATTGGCAGAGTTCACACAGTTGCTTAGATGGCCAACTTAGAAGGAACCAAATTTGACCCACCTAAAAATTACAGTAATTTGGTAATCTCTCCCCCCTTTAAAAAATTTAGATATTGGTTACCCACTCGCACTGAAAGAGGAGTGTTGTACACCCCCAGGTAGCTTTTTGGAGGCAGATAAACAGCTAACAATTCTTGGGCAGGTTTAACCTTCTAGACCAGTGCCAACCAGATTTGAGCCAGGAAGCAAATAGAGCCCCAGAGCAGTTAAAAGTGGGCCCCACTGCAAAAAAAAAAAAAAAAAAAAAAAAAAAAATCTAAGAGAGTTCTAAAGCATGTGCTTTAGAACTGGTCTAAAATTTTCCAGCTAAACCGCTTTCCATGGAAAATTTTGTTTTTTGAACCAGAACCTTCGGTTTTTGACTAAAAACTCAAAAAGCTGCATGGGAAAAACATTTCTTTTTTTTTTGGATCAGCTCTGATATGCTTATCTTTAAGCTTGGGCTTAAAGTGCTTTCCAGAATTGGGGCCATGGGCAAAGGAGACGTCATGAGGGCCTGGCAGAAGAGGACAAAAATCAGAGGAAGAAATGAGATTGTCTGGTTTCTAAAATGTTTGAGAGACAAGAATGAAGACACAAGTTCGACAGAAAGAAGGGGGGAGAGGGAGTGTCACTCTAATTGCTAAGTAAAGCTCAAAGATGTTCAAGTGAGAATTACCTCATATCCGAATGTAAGCGCCATAATGGTAATAAGAAAGCCAAAAAATGCTTCCAGTTTTCGCAAGCCTGTGGAAGAAACATGCCATTAGCAAGTTCTGGAGGACAAGTCTCAGGCATAATGTTGAGGGGGCAACTGTCAGATTTAATCTGTTACATGTACTTTCATGGGACATTAACAATAATTAAAAGGAAAAGAAAAGAATTTTACCATACTTGTCCAAGAACAGAAACATGAAAGTGTCAGCAATGGTTATGAGCACTCCACCCCACAAAGGAACTCTGCAACAGAACAACAGGGGTTAGTTTGAATAGTGCAAGCTTCCCTATATTCCGGGCAGGGATCATGGCCACTTTGTGTGTGCTGTTATCAAACACTTATCTCAAGGTTTTATTTGTAATCTGACAAGCTGCTTGGTTACTTAAGGCAAGAGACAAGTCTGTTTTCTACATAAACAGTTCAGATAAGAGTTCTACCTTAAACCCTGCCTACATTTCTCTGCACAGCGAGCCAAGAGTTTCTGGAGCCAGACACACTTCTCATCTATTATAGGGCAATGAGCCTGTAGTTTTTGATTAAGTTTCCATTTCTACGCTGCCTGGTGGAAGTGGCTAACTTGCAGGGAACACGGAACTAAAACACAGTTGGGCTCCGGACTTCCAGGCTAAAACTCTACACCAATGTCCTTTCAGCTTTAGTTCTGATTTAATAGAAACTCCTCCGGTGTTGTGTATAGTAAGGCTCTGGTTTTACATGAGGTCTAAAAGCCAAAGGGAAGCTTATTTACAGTTCTATAATGTGTCACATCAGCAATGGCTGGTGCCAATTGTGGGCTCAGAAACGCTCATTTTATTTAAAAACCTTTAATCTCAAACATTTTTTATGTAATCCACAATGCAAAGACGGAGCTCATACCCTGCTGAGCAGAACAGAGCAGTGAGCTGCTAAGATTCTCAACTACAAGAAATAAAAGGGTACTTTTTGGCACAAAGCGTGTTGTTTTCTAATGGAATATGGGCAGCTGATAAACACTAGAGATGGAGAATGGCATTCATTTCCTGTTTTTCTCAGGTGATAAAAATCAACTTACTTCCCAGCAGACAAGAGGTTTATAGCAATTGCTGAGCCAATTACTTCTTGCATATCCGACCCAATGATAGCGAGTTCAATCATCAGCCACAACATAATTCGAGGAACCTAGATACAAACACAGAGCTTCAGATGCTTGAAATTAAAGCCACAAATAATGAACAGACTATTAAAGGGGAAGTTGCTTTCCCCCAACTTCCTGCCAGACTTATGTGGGTTTACAGCACCATTTAGGAAACCCATCTCCTTTTCCAGCACTGATGTCAAGGGAAAATACCCATGACTTCAGTATATATTGGATCAGGCCTTTATATTGCTAACACGAAGACCTTATGCACTTCAACTTTTACAGTTTATTTTCTGCTCCTTGCTCAGTTTGGATAGTGAAACTAGACAGATGTGTTTACTGCAGCATATGAGTGGCAAGAATGGCAGGTGTGCATTTGTGACAGGTTTAAATCAACACCCCAAAATGCCTTTCCAACAGAAATGTAATCAAGTTGTCATGACTTTTCTTATGAGGGATTTATGGGGGGGAGGAAGGGGGGATTTAAATGGACAGCCCAACCATATGACCTTGATTGTCTGACTCGGTCCCTTTAAACTGGTTTGTGTAAGATTACTGGAAATACTGGTTAAGGGGAGATCAATGTTTTCCACTGGATGGCTTTAGTCATTTTCAGCTGAAAAGTAAGTCATAACCGTATGCTTGCAAAACCACGAGCATTTCCTCAACAGCCAACGGCAATGCACACTCTTTCTTCATGAGCCCCCCGTGGCTAGTTTTAAATCTCTCCAGTCATTTGAAGGGGAAACCTGATTCAGTGGTTCGAACAGAGAACTAGGGAGTCAGGACATTCCTGGGTTCTATGCCTGACTCACATTGTGAGACGACAGGAGAATCATTCAACGTCTGTGCCCCAGTCTCTCCCTTCTAGATGGGAACAATACCACCAACCTCACGGTGGGCAGGCACGCTGTGAGGTTTTATGTTTGGAAAGTACATCAGCACCCTCAAACATATGTGCAAAGCTGTATTATAAAGCCTATATCAAAAGAAGCTAGTGTGATCCATATCTAGAGACTTTTAAAGTGCTAAAACTGGGGTAACATTAGCACTCGTTTGCCAAGTATCAGCACATAACCCTGCCGTTCTTTCAACCACAGGCCATTGCAGAAGTCAATCCTGAAATCCTCAGCTACATGGGCATTGTGCAAAAGTGAACTTCACAAGTCTATTTTTAGAAATAAAACACCACCCTTAGAGGCGGATTTCACATATGCTGATCAATAGTAACATTCGCATGAACCACAAGAGGTGTGGGCTGCCTGAGACAGAGAGTCACAAACCGACACATATCCACAAGATCGTCAGATAGTTTTCCATCTTCCAGACTAGTCACTGGGACGCCAAGGGTGCTTTTCTACACACACCCCTCCCCACCAATGAGCAAGGCTTTTCTTTGAACCCATTGTGCTTTGCTGTACAAAAGGAAGAGTTGTCACACACACAATGAACAGTAGCGCAGCCAGGTGCGGAGCGCAGGGGGAGTGGCGCTATAAAAAGGAGCCTCCCCCTGTACTCACCCGGCGGCGCTCCGGGTCTTCGGCGGCTCACTCCGGGTCTTCGGTGGTACCCGCCGCCAAAATGCCGCCGAAGACCCGGAGCGCTGCCGGGTGAGTGTAAGAAGCGGTGCTTTTTAGTGCTGCTAAAAAAAGGCGCCGATTCCGCCGCTTCTGCTCAAGGGGGAGCAGCCGCTCCCCCTGCTCCCCCCCGGCTACGCTACTGACAACAAATGGCCTTTGAGATGGACCGTGTCTCTACTGGCCTTTATTGCTTTGCATGCAGAAAAGCAAGAACTCTTTCCCTAACGAGGCATACTTGGCTTTTTAAAAATCTGTCCCCTAGGAGACTGCCTAGACTAAGGGCCTGTACACACTAGCGCTTACTTTGGTATAACTGAAATCGCTCAAGGGTGTGGAAAAACCACCCCCTGAGCGACATAAGTTACGCTGACCTAAGTGCCAGTGTGGACAGCGCTATGTTGGTGGAAGAAGCTCTCCCGTTGGCTTAATTACTCCATCTCCCCGAGCGGTGGTAGCTAAGCTCCCATTGGAACAGAGAGTCTGCACTAGCAGCGCTACAGAGGCGCAGCTCAATCGGCCCAGCTGTGCCACGGTAGCGATTCTAGTGTAGACTAGCTCTCAGACAAAGGAGGAAGCGCCATTCACACCAATTTTGAACCAACAGTGGAGACCAAAGGAGGTGTCACCTGTACCAGCCCCAAGTCCTTCAGTTCAGAACCATTTTGAAGGCGCTGTCTGGAAGTGGAGGCCCCATGTCTACTCTTTCCCCCTCTCAGCCCTTCCTGGAATTTCAGTTCCTCAACATTCCTGGGTCCCAGCCATTCAGAAAGCTTTATTTTCAGTGACACGACAGATCTCAGAAGAGCAAAGCAGCCCAGTGCATGGGAACAGCATCCAGAGTCTCTATTTTGAATCTAAAGGCCTTTAGGTCACCCACCTTTTGATATTGCCGGTTACACATTTCTGCAAGGTGCAGTCCTGTTACCACTCCTAGCCTCGCTGCCAGACGTTGCAAGAGGAGACCAATGACAGTGGCCAGCAGCAGAACCCAAAGCAGCTGAAAGAGATGCAACAACGCAAGGTAAGTAACCTTGAGTAATGAGGTGCTTCAGAGGCAGATGAACAAGCCAGGACTTGCACTGGAGAGCGTCTGGGTCTCCTGAGATTACAGTTCCCTCCACAGGCCTTCTTGTTAATAGGAACCAGAAATGTAGTCGATCCATTTGGAAGTGCAGTCCTGTTGAGATTCCATGCTTGGTTTTACAAGCCTGCCATGGACATAGACAAGGGGCTGCACGCAAATAAACCTGCAAGCCATTTTGTTGCCCGGTTTCATTCTCAGGCTACTGCAAGCCTAAGATCTGCTAAACCCACTGCTCACCAGTATCAAAGGCATATAACACCAGGCTGGAGTAAATGTGTCATCAGCAAAAAGCTTAGAGAGGAACTTCCAAGCAACGCAGGGGGCAGACCTTTAGACCCTTTGCAGTAGGGAGCCTGGCCAAACCTTTCAGCACAATAGTACTGATGAGGCCTTTGGCACTTGGCCTGACACTGGTTCAGCGCCTTCATCTGGAAGCGGCGCTGGGCACCTGCTAGGAGAGGTGGTGGGGCCTGGGTGTACAGCATAAAATTGCTTCCCAGCTTGGAAAGCATCACACTGACCTTAAACCCTGCGACCGCGCCTGACTGTAAATCCGACTCGATGTTGCCTGGATCCAGGTAGGCGATGCTCATGAGAAAACCTGGCCCCGTGAAGGCCCAGAGTTTGCGGAAGCTAAACCACGAGTGCTTTAAAATGGAAGAGAAGATGGAGACGTTAAGATTCCACTCTGCACCAAAGACTGGCGTTGATTCCAAACAAAACAGCCCGCATTCTCCAAGCTACTGCCCTTTCTCTCCCATCTCTTTCTGCAGGGAGGGATAGCTCAGTGGTTTGAGCGTTGGCCTGCTAAACCCAGGGTTGTGAGTTCAATCCTTGAGGGGGCCATTTGGGGATCTGGGGTAAAAATTGGGGGATTGATCCTGCTTTGAGCAGGGGGTTGGACTAGATGACTTCCTATGGTCCCTTCCAACCTTGATATTTTATGATTCTATGAAAACAGCACAGCCTCCAGGCCCATTTTTAAGACAAAAAAATTGGTAAGAGGAGCTTACAAGCTTTTTTAGCTGCCAGCAAAATAATAACCAGCCCCTGGCAAGACCTCTCCACTCCCTTATCAGTCTCTCTTTATTTTGAATTCCAAAGTGCAGCCCTTTATTTTGAGCTCTTCAGGGTCACCAGCCCTTTAGCTGGGGGATGATATCAAGCTAACTTTGCATGCAATCCTCTGACAAGTGCTGGCTTGCCTGCTCTTTACAGAGAAGACAGCAACTGCATCCCATACAGAGCTCCTTGTGAAGGGCATATGGCTCAGCCATTATGCTGGTGGGCCCAGCTTAGCATGGAAACAGCTATTCGGACTTGCTTTTCTTGGTAAGAGCAAAGCCAATTTCCACCTGGGAATCACACACGAGACATCTCTCTGCTCTTTAGCAGAAGCAGAAACCGCTGCCCTGGGAAACATAACTAAAGACAGCAAAGCGGCTCTGGGGTGAGTGCCATGCCCCTCCTCATTAGGAGTGTGCATTCACTTGAAACAGACAAATGCTTTGAAGGTTCTGTAAAAGTCAGCCAACGCCGATAGCAGCAGCAGGAGGAGCGTTTTCTGTTCAGATTAAGCTGACCTGTTTACTCTGAATGCAGCAATAGCCATGTGGGAAACTGGCATCCACAGCAGGTAGTGAACCTGGCAGCAGGTAGGTGAACCAGTCACTTGCTTTGTGGTAGTTGGCTGACAGTCACTCATTTTGTTTTATTTGAGTCACTGAATCCCACGCAAGCATGGCAGAACGTGGTCACTTGCTGGAGGATTCTCTGCATCTTGAAGTCTTTAAACCATGATTTGAGGACTTCAGTAGCTGAGACATAGGTGAGAGGATTATTGCAGGAGTGGGTGGGTGAGATTCTGTGGCCTGCATTGTGCAGGAGGTCAGACTAGATGATCATAATGGTCTCTTCTGACCTTACAGTCTATGAGACACCTCACCCTCTTCTCAACGTAGCTCTCCATAGTTAGAAACAAGCAGCCAGCTCTCCTACCTAGCGCCTCAATTTAAACTGAAAAGGGACCCAGCGCCCACAAAGGGAAACAAGTCATCTAGGTTACTACCACTTCCATTAAAGCCATTTCCCCACCAAGGTGAGCTTGCTAAGTCTGGGGCCCAGCCACACTGACCTTTTCATCTTCAGGGATAGGGATCTTCTCATCGAAGTAGGTGGTGAATGGTTCCTCATTGGACTCCGGAGACTGCTGTGGCACCGGGCTGCTGTAGATCGTGCTGATGACCTCCTCATGATCTTCAGAGAGATCCTCTGGATTTACAAAAAGCCATGTGTAAAAAAAAAAAAAGGAGGAGTCACTGTGCTGAAATGATGCAAGTTCCATTTTAAACTGGCCACGTTCCTAGCAAGTGCCATAGGCAAAGCAGAAAGCGAGTGTTCTAGCCCCACTTGCCAGGATTGGTAGGTTGGGGGGTTGGTTTGTTTTTTCAAACACATGGAGAAACGAAACATGTGTGGAGTGGCAAATCCACATAAAGAAGCTACTGCAATGAGACTGGGTTCTCCACTTGACACTCTCCAGCTCTCGCTTTCACATGCAAGTTTATTTTTTATTTCAAATATTAAGATGCCTGCCCATGCTCTCGGCACCTTGACAAATCATTACCAATAGAATAAATGAAATTACTACTTCGCTGCTGCTGGGATTTGGCTGAAAGTGCAACTCAGGTGGGCCAACACCTACAGGCACTCCCTCCCATCCCTTCATTCAACAAACCGTAGCCCTGTCCAAAAACCCTACCATCTTTGACGCATGCCTGGAAGTTCAGTTTAAGCCCCTAGAAGATGCTGCTAATGCACCGAGTTCAGCCTCAGGAAGGCACAATGCGCAGTTTGTTAGATCTTTGGAAGCGAGGAGTAAGAGACATTAAAGGAGACTAGAGGATCATTTTCCCGACTCCTAAGCTCTGAGAGAGAGCACCCAGCAGACACCCAGTCCTGCTGAATTCTCTGGACAGTATCTGATTTTAGGCTGTAAGTCAGGTAAACAAGGTCAGTCCAGTGACAGAATTACAACTCCCAACAACTTTCACATCAAGTCCTTTAACTCCATTCCACTCCTCCCAGCACCGGCCCAGAACAAAAACCCAATTCCAGCCCCCATGTTATACTCACTCTGGCTACCACCTCCTGGCATTATGCTTTCGTTTCAGAGGAGGAAAAGCAGCATTCAACTTAATCCTGCCTCCTTTACTAAGAGCAAAAGTGACCATTTATAACCAGAGAGGTAAAAGCAAGGTTTGGGCTCGTACACAGTTTCCAATTGCATCATCAAAGCGAACTGAAGCTGGTTGTTCCTCCTCATTTACTCCGCCTCCTAAATACCTGACCGGCCTGCCAGCAGATCTGTTTATATAATAGATTTAAAGCAACAGCACCTGTGTTTGTTTCTTTTCTTAGTGGCTTTGGTTGCCCAATATCTTGCTCAGCTAGTTCAACCAAACTTAAGGAAGTTCTATGAACAGTCCATCTGTTGCTGAATGGTGCTGGGAAGTGACAGCCTGAGAACTGGCTTCAGCCACAATTTTCATCCATCTGGAACAGCTAATCTCAAAGGTGCAAGTCGTATCAAAACAGGCCAGCCAGAAAGTCTTCATTCTACCTGTGAGTGACTCAAAGAACCCCTTTACTAACAGCCTACAAAGTACTGTAACAATCTTTGTGCAAAATATGCCTTGTGAGGTATCATTTGAAAACTAGTAATTCCCTGGTCAAGAATATGGTGAAATATACATAGCAACACTATATGGAAAGTTATGAATTCCCCTGTATGATGCACGTGTTCCGCTTGGGCAGAAGTGGCCAAAGAGATCAATCCTAAACAAAGGAATGCGTTTACCTCAATGTACATGTAAGTAGTAAACAGGATCATCAAGACAGCAGGGGAGGAGATGGCAGGAAATAAAACAATCTGCACATTAGTAAACACAATGGGGAAGGAAGAAGGTGAAGGATAGCTCCATGCTCTACCAAACTCCAAGTCACCTTCCTCAGAGCTTGGTGAAACTTTACTCTAGAAGAATCCACTTCAAAGATTCAATAGACTATAAAAGAAAGGGGCAGAGAACCCCAAGTTCTCTCTTTCAGCTAAGCAGAAAAAGGCACCAGCACCTTTAGGCCTCTGGAAGAGATCCTGACAGAGGAGAGGGTCAGTCACCATCTTGCTGGAAAACTATGGGTGAGACAGGCCATCTTGAACAAAGCCTTGAACCAAAACTTGCTAGATTAAGTTTTAAACTTTTAGATGCGTGTTTTCACTTTTATTTGCTTGTAACCATTTCTAACTTTATCTTATACTTGAGCTCACTTCAAATCCTATCTTCTTTTATTAATAAACTTGTTTTACTATTAATCGAAACCAACATCGCTGTGTTTGTACTACAGTAGTGGTTTTCAACCTTTTCTCATTTGTGGATCCTTAAAAAATGTTGAATGGACGTGCAGACCCCTTTGGAAATCTTAGACAGTCTGCAAGCCTCCAGGGGTCTGCGGACCACAGGTTGAAAAGCACTGTACTAAAGTGAATGTCGACTCCAGTTAATGGGGCAAACTGCTCTTTTAATGAGACAAAACACACCAAACAGATCTTATTCCTTTGAAGGGGGTGGAGACTGCAGAGCACATAGGTCTAGGGAAGTTCGGGACTAGGGGTGTGCTGTGATCACCTCCTAACATTAACCAAGTCTGGTAAAGACAAAACTGGCTGGGAGAACTGCTGGCAGGCTGTTGGATTCTAAGTGGTTGAATCAAAGTTGTACAGCATACAAAGAGCACACTGGCTGTGTGTAAATCCTAGGCAGGGAGCCGCAATACCAGAAGCATTTTGGGACACAAGAGTTAAAAGTGAATTGCACCCAGCTGTGACACTGTGACTATCCAAAGCAAGTACTGTTCATAACCCAGATCAATGTTACTCTAATTAGACTAAGGAAGCAGGATTTAAAGTTACTGTCTGGTTTCTCCTCTTTTATCCACTGCTTTCACTAACTGGTTCACAGGCAATGCTGACAGGACTAAAGTTAAAGCCACCTAGATTTTTAAGCAACAGAGCAGCTGTAACATCGGTAGAACCCCAGCTCCTCTTCTGGGAGAGCCACCAACAGTGAGTCTAGAGTGTTTGTGAGCACAGATACAAGCATGAATGCTGCTGAGTCACTCTTCTGCTCCACGAGCTGACTATTGTATTTCACATACTGCTCTTGGAGAGCCAAAACAGGCCAGCCTGCAAGCCAAAACTAGCACTACAGGTCTTGTCAGGCCTGCCTGCCTCGACAGTGACCATTTCCCACTATAAAGGCTGGTTTTCATTGACTAGACTAGTACCCAGGTTTTGAAGTCGACGCTCTAGTGTCCATCCCACTTGTGAAGGAAATGACATGCAAAACGAACTAGCCACAGAGGACAGCAATCTACAGTAGCCAACATAGGGCTGGAAGGAACCCTAGTCCATCCCCCTGTGCTAAGGTAGGATTAAATATACCTCCACAATATTCTAAGTATGATTTACTTCCTTCTGCTGAGGCAACCAGAGAAAGAAAACGAGTCTTACATTGTGAACACTCTGGGGCAGGGATTGTCTTTTTGTCCAGTGTTTGCTTGGCGCCTAGCGCAAATGGGCCCTAGTCCAAGGTGCTACCACAATACAAATAATAATTGGATTGTAGAGGCCCCAGCCCTATCCTATCTACTTCAAATTATTCTCTGCCATGGTTGAAGCAACTGAAAACAGGGATAGAATTCTCAGACTGTCCAACCAAGTTTTACCAATGTCAATTTATAATATAATATATAATATATAGTATATATAATATACAATATATAATATAAAAAATTTCTGCCCTTCTTTGACTGAGTTTTCACCATCTTTGTCATTTACTTGCTGAAATCCACTTTGTTTTCTTACAGTCTTCACGGAGGAAACCCCCTCAAAGCGGACAACCATGGTCGAAACCAAGTAGTTTCCCCTAGTGTAGACGGTGATATTCTGTGTGGCACAGCAAGGGAAGGGGGCATTAGGAAGCCATCCTCCAAAATTCAATCCACAATGCGAGTGACCCATTAGCACTGCAGGAAGATTGTTGGTTCCCAGGTAAGCTCTCAACACATTTTATGCAATACACTGAAACTCCCTGCTCACAGCCAGGCACCCTCTCTTGCCTATTGCATTTCTTCAAGAGTGGCAGACGGTGCCACTGGAAAGATGGTAACCAGACTACTTGGACAGACAGTCCTATCTGTCTAGAGATTTGATACACTCTTTTCATGGAATCTCAAAACCTGTTGCTTTCTACTGGAAGTAGCGTGCAAATGATGTTTAAGACTGGATTCAGTCACAATCTTCTTTGATTAAGAGTGGGAAGAATTTGCACTGGGATTTCCAAAGCCTAGTAGAGTTAAGCACCCAAACCCCATGAAATTTCAATGGGATATGGCCACCTACTTCCCATAGGTTCTTGAAAAATCCCAGCTTTGATTCTCCTATTTTAAGTGGGTTCCAATCTATAACCTTGCCAGTTCACAGGAGAAGGATGAAAATTGCGTGAGGTTAGGAAAGAACTTTGCCTATAACTATTTTATAATTATCAGAGGGGTAGCCGTGTTAGTCTGGATCTGTAGAAGCGACAAAGGGTCCTGTGGCACCTTATAGACTAACAGAGGTATTGGAGCATAAGCTTTCGTGGGTGAATACCCACTTCTTCGGATGCAAGCAGTGGAAATGTTTTATAATTGTTTATTATTACGGGAATTTTTGTATCTTCCTCTAAGGAGCCTGGTACCAACCACTGGCCTGAAACAAGGTATTGAACTAAATGGACAACTGGTCTGATCCTGTATAGAAATTCCTGTGTTCTTAACATGCACACAAGTGTGGAGTGTTACCATATAATATTTTCCGCTCCTTGCCAGGTGCCATGGTGGAAGACCTCTGACTGGAGGGGGAATCCTTAGAATAGGTCACGTTAACTGCAAAAAAGAAGGGAAAAGGCATAGTTAGGGCAAGAACACATCAAACACAGAGACTGCATGAATCAGGGAGAAAAAAAATGACAGGCTACAGTATGGACTATAGAACTAGCAACTTCTAAGAGACAGATTAAAGCACAACAGCCGCATGCTTAGAATATATACAGCCCTTTCCCTGCTTTAAAAGGGCTTCACCAAACATTAGAAATAGATGTTTTCATATGGACCCGATTTAGAAAAAGCCTGCTTGACCAAAGAAAACAAGTCCCTTGGGGACTTAAAACAAGAATGGGTGGGGGGGGGAGTGAGCAGACTACCTAGAGAAACTAATCAACATGGACATTAGTTCTTGCAGTTTCTGGTGCCAACTCCAAGATTAGTGCTGCCTGTGACAGACATTTCAACCCCATCTTTGGGGTCCACTGTTTTAAATGAATGGCTTGTGTGTACTCCGGGGGTTGGAGGGGTGGTGGTGGGAAGAGAGATACTACAGCTCTTACAAGAACTAAAAACAGTGGGTGGTGATTAAGGCAACACAACCAGGTTGTAACCTCCTCAGAGAGGGGTACTACCTCCTGGAGAGGCTCACATATGCTAATTCAAACTAGATTCTCCAGAGACCACTAGATAAAGAAAGCACTTTTGGGTAAATAGCCTGAGTTTAAACTGACTCAAGGCCTTCTTTCTGATCCAGAAAACAGACAGGACCTTCTGTCCAAGGGGGCCCCACAATCCTTCCTGGGAAGGTCTGGAAGGACTTTGGCCTACAGAGGCCCCATAAGACTGATGGGTGACATCTGGTAAGCTTATTAGCATGTATGTAGTGTTTGGGGTGGGGTTTTTTTGTTTTTTTTTAAATGTTTTCTCTATAATGCGGTTACCTTAAGAAGCAATACGCTTGCTTATAAAGAGCTGTGTGGTAACTCATAACTGATGGCCAATACATTGTTCATAGCCTTCAAACAGAAAGTAAAGAGACACTGGCCTCTTTAAGCAGTCTGGCTTACTGGGAATGTCACAGTGTAGGCAGGGAACAGGGCAGCCTGGAGAAACCCTGGTCAGGAGGGAGAGAGACATGGATCACCACCCAAGAGAGGAGCCAGCAGAGGAGCCTAGAGTGGGTGCACTTGATGGATCACAGAAGGGAAACAGAAGCGGTTGCCCTGAATTGCGACACTTACAAACAATGAAACCACAACAGGGAAGCAGGAAAGAATGGAAATTCCTTTATGTGTACAACTGGCAACCACACATCCTACACTATGGGGCTGTGGTTTAAGGATTGAGATCCTGTTCATCACCATGGCATCAGAATGTTCTTCTAATGACACTAAATAGCCAGACAGGACCACTTTCTGTGCCTATTTTTAAAAATGAAAATGTAGCAGATTTAGAAGGAGGCCAGAGTTGGGTGCAGAATTTCAGATGAAAGCTGGCATCCTCCTTAAATATTAACGTCAACTTAAAAAAAAATCCCAATTATATATTCGAGTCCTGATAACATCTAAGCATGGTATGTAAAGCACTTCATGTCCTCAAAGCCTGTTATATATTAACAGAGTATTTTTGCTCCTGGGACAATGCCATATATTGGCAATGTTATCTTCCTAAATTCCATCTTAATGTGGGCATACAAGGAAAAGGCTAGTTGGATGTTAACATTAAGTGAATCTGTGCCAAAGTGAAGGTGTTCAAAGCATAATTACAGTTCATACATTCCATTCTGAACAAACCAGCACAGCTAGTGTAGCTGACGTTGTAAAAGAACCCAGACAGACTTCAGCTCATTCACAGCAATTTGCCCAGTTGAAATGGCACCGTTCCTTTTCTGTAGATAAGACAACCCTACTGTTTATCTACTCAAATATGCTCAAGATTTTAAATTGTTTATTCTAGAACAGATTAATGCAGAGTAAACACTGTTCTGTGAGCTCTGTGCACCTGATGGCTCTTAATTAAATTTGCTGGTGCCACTTTAGACAAATTAGGAGTTTGCTCTTCACGTGACTAACAAGTACATTTGCTCACCTTAGATGAGGGCCTAGAGAAGTTCAGACTGTCTGTTTCAGTGCCTCGAAAAGCACTTCAGCTTTCATTTGCCACGTACAAAGGCTGCAATATTTTGGTGCAATGCTTTAGCTTTCACCTGTTCTGCAAGTGAAAAAAAAAATCCTCCTACGGATCATCACCTCTTCCAACTCTGCAGGCACAAGAGGACAATTGGTGATCCTAGTTTGAAAGCTATTGTTTTGGTACATGTGTAACGCCAACAGACCGCCCGGTCGGTCATCAGCGGGCAGGGTCAAACCAGGGACCTCTGAAGCTTAGTGCATGAGCCTCTACTGCATGAGCTAAAAGCCAACTGCCTGTAGCTAAGGCTGTAGAGCGGATTCAATCTCTCTCTCTCTCAGTGGTCTCAGTGCCACTAGATGGGACAGAACACCACACCCAGGAGGTGTGTGGGTTACACATGCCATATACTCTATGGTCTTAAAGGCAGCAGAATTCCACAGAGACCCACATCCCTTACAGATATGAATGCTGCTGCAGCTACATTTCTGACCAAGTGTGGTAATTAAAATAGTTAGGTGAAATAATCACCTTGATCCAATGACGTGGAAACTACCAGTCTGCAGCAGTTTCAGCAGCGCCACCAAGATCAAATGATTGGAAATAGCATCAGCAAGATTTGATGCCAAAGAGATTCTTTTAGATCAAGAGCACAGTAGTTCTGCCTTAGACTTGGTTGTTAGTTTGCATAAGCAGTTCCCTCCTAGACAGGCATCCATCTTCAAGGTTAGATCAAAGTTTTACCATCTTAGTTATGTGAGCATGTGACTTGTCTTTACTGCTTTTTCAGAACAAGAGCAAATTATTTTTATACTAGAATCTTAAGCAGCCACCAACGACACACAAAAATTCTCTGTTGGTGTGTAAAAGCCAGCAACAAATGCAAGCACATCCTACAGAACAGTTTGACAAACTCACACATAGTAATTTGCCAGAACAGGGCAGAGAGGCTAAACAGGTGACCGTGTGATATGCAAGTGATCCCAAACTGGCCAGCATGGTTCTGTCTTAGAGAGGATCACTGACTACAGTGGATATGATCTACCAAAGTATAAGCTTGCCATTGCTCAGGTAGGTCAGGTTAACCATCCAGAGCAGCTGGAGAGAGATCTTGACTGATTTTCTACAGGATAGTAGAGACAGCTTTCAGCACAGTTTACCTTACAGTGGAGTAGATGTTGTCACTATGGATAAAATCTTAGGCTCCTAAGTCACTTAGATGCTTCTGAAGTCCCGTTTTCAAAAGTAATTTAAGCACTTAAAAGCCTTAAGTCTTGCTGACTTTCAATGAGACTTAAGAACTTTTGAAAACTTTATCCATTTGCTCTACAGAAGCCTATTTACAGAACACAATCCTCACACATCTACCCTTTGGATTTTAAAGCTTTATAGTTTTATTTTCAGAAGCTGTTCTGATGAAATCTTAATTCTAAAACCTAATAGAATAGATTCCTCAATACATCGTGTTTCCTTCAAAACAAGTTCCCCAGAAGGAAATAAGTTACTTATTTCTGCAGCAAGTTCTATTAACACCAGCCTCAGAGAGGTTAATAAAGGCAAAAGGGAAGGTGATCACATGGCAAACATTCGTTACAGGAAGACACTGACCTAAATATCTTCTTGCAAAATACATTTCTCTTTGGGTGTGAGATAGACCATTTCCCTCCTATCTCTGCTGACAAGCTACAAACCCTGGCCCAGTTTAAACTCTCATGACACATTCATTCACTATGCCTGTCCTCCTTTGTCCAGAGAGCAAACGCTTAAGTATGAAAGCTTGAGAGCATTGTTCACTGACCTCTTACAACATGCTATTCAACACCTGATGCTCCACCACTTCCATTCCATTCTAACAAGCCACAATAGGCAAGGCATGAAGGAAACACCTTAAAATAAACTCCTGAGAGAAGTGGTCAGTTCTCTGTCTGTTGATGTCAAGATAGGATGTGTTTCTGAAAGGCACATTTTAGTAAATAGCTTAATATAAAGATAACTAGATGAAGTTCTATTGTCTGTGATACAGGTCAGAATAAAAGATCTAATGGTCTCTTCTGGCTTTAAAATCTATAAGTTTGATTGGATAAGCCCCTCCAGCCAAATGCTTAGAGATGTCCTGTGGGTCTCTGCAGAAAGCCATGTTTTTGCCCTCTTGGGTCAGAGTAGTCACTGCAATAATTTGTGGGTTTTATTTTGTGTACGACATTTCCAGTAATGCAACGTATCTACATGCTGATCACACACAACTCCCTGGAATTAAATCAAAAGGATTCTCAGGCCTGTGAATGCCAATACAACATGGAAGGCGGTGTCAGATGGACAAGGTCTAAAGAGCTGGCAAGGAAAGATGTAGACCCTGTCGCTCCCCTCAAAAGGAGGAATCCATTTTTGAGGCTGATTACTACATTACACGGCTCCATCAGGCATTTCTGCTTCGGATCATTTTTTATCCCAACTACCTTGCTCTAGAATCTGAAGAGCAACAGTTTCTGTGTGCACGCCTCCTTGAACTTTAAAAATTCCAACAGGTAATTTGGAGGTGTGTTGTACTCTGGATTGTTATTCTCCACACCCTCTGAAGCTGCTCTAGTCCACAAGGCAAATACAGTACCTCTTTTGTTTAGACATTCAATACCTCTTGCAGCAAACAACAGACCATTCTCCTGCACAAATCCTGAACCACTACTTACGAAGTTACACACTTCAATCCAGTGAGTCCTTTCTTTTTACTGGCATTTCTAGGGTTCTGCAATTCTGCTTCCCAGCAGCAGTAAACTGGAAAGCATGAATAGCTGATGACTGCTTGCCAGTCATTATCATAAGATGGGGATGTATATTAGACAAGGGGGAACCTGGTCTAGTAACATACCAAAAGCAGGTAGGGTTACGGAGGCGCTTGCAGTTGGTGCCGGGCTTTGATCTTCCCTGGCTTCCACTGGCCACGTGACCTTTTGGCCACGTGACCTTTCCATGCTGGAGCAGTTACTGGTTTTTAAGCAGGCTTCAGCCAGAAAGGTGGATCCCTTCTCAGAACTCTGAGCAGGGCCATATGGTTATTTTGCCCATATCTGTAGGGTACCAGATGTCCTGATTTTATAGGGACAGCCCCGATATTCGGGGCTTTTTCTTATGTAGGTACCTATTACGCCCCCATTCCCATCCTGATTTTAAACAACTTGCTAGCTGGTCATCCTATGTATCTGGGCATTTTTACAGTGCTCATTTACAGTGGTATCCCAGCATCTTTCTGCGCCATTATATACCTACATGGGAAACACAGCTATACTTCTTTATGGCTCGTTATTTGTACTATGGTAGCAGCTAAGAGCCCCAGTCATGGACTCCACTGTACTAGGCCCTGTCCAAATACAGGACCAAAAGATGGTCCCTGCCCCCATAAGTTTACAGTCGAATCCCTCTGGTACATCCAGCTAGCCATTCACCCTCCATTATAAAGCTATCCCCACACCAGTGTGACCCTCCCCAGCCCTCCTGGGGCTTCCCAGCACCTACACCTTTCTGTGCCAGTTATCACTTGAAGAAGAGCTCTGTGTAAGCTTCTCTCTCACCAACAGAAGTTGGTCCAATAGTAGATATTACGTCACCCACCTTGTCTCGCTAATATCCTGGGACTGACACCGCTACATCACTAGAAAAGTTTTCACTAGTCAGTTCTTCTTGGCCAAGTGAGAGAGTCAATGTCCGGACTACAGAACTGTCTCTTTCCTCTCTGAAAGCTTTTGCCTTCCCAAAGCAGTGTCTTTATAGCGTTCCTCTTGTTATCTGGGCAGTTTCAACACACAAAGACATTCTGATGACTAGAGATAAGGGGGAGTGGAGTGGAAAAGATGATTCAGCAAGGCAGCTAGGCAGCTGACTATGGGTAAAATCAGCCTCTCCTGAATAAGTGGCTTAAATTGCCCTTGAGGGAGAGGGGGAGGTTAAATTAACCCCATCCCTGACCATTACATCACTTCTTAAAATACTGCCAATACCATCTACCATTTCCAGGTCAGAGCAAAAGACATGCTAGCAAGTGTCTCTGAGCTCTTCTATTAACACCACATCTGTAAATTACCAATGGGCCCCATGCAAAGGGGCAATCTAGCCCCTAGGCTGGGATTATTGTATTGTAGTTCCAGATTTTGCTAGTCATTGTTCTAACCAAACTGCGCTTTTGTCGCAGAAAGGTATAGACTATTTTAAAAAAATAATGGGAGGAAAATGGCTGTGACAAAACAGAGTCTCAAAAGCGAGGGGGCAAAAAAACCCTGTTTCTCTCTATATGAAATAAGAGCCCACTAGTTTTTAGCACTAAGCAGGAGAGTAGAGTCTGAAGCTGCCCCTACAAGACTGTTCTGTGTTTGTAGAACATGTAACACAATGGGGTCCCAGTTCATGACCAATACAATACAAATAATAGTATTAAGATGCTGCTGGCGGGGGGAGCCCGAGACTGCCCCAGCAGTGGCCGGTGCAGGAGCTGCCCAAGCGGCCCCCGGAACAGCTGCACCGGCCACTGCAGACGTCACCGAGGTCCTGGAAAATCCCAGAATCCGTGACTTCCGGGACAGACTCGGAGCCTTAATTATCATATAACGAGACCACACAGACACAGTTTATCTTCCAGCTGTTACCAGTCATAAGAACAGCCATACTGGGTCAGACCAAAGGTCCATCTTCCCCAGTATCCTGTCTTCTGACAGTGGCCAATGCCAGGTGCCCCAGAGGGAATGAACAGAACAGGGAATCATCAAGTGATCCATCCCCTTGTCGCCCATTCCCAGCTTCTGGCAAACCGAGGCTAGGGACTCCATTCCCGCCCATCCTGGCTAATAGCCATTGGTGGACCGATCCTCCATGAACTTCTCTAGTTCTTTTTTGAACCCTGTTATGGTCTTGGCTTTCACAACATTCTCCGGCAAAGAGTTCCACAGGTTGACTGTGCGTTGTGTGAAGAAATACTTCCTTTTGTTTGTTTTAAACCTGCTGCCTATTAATTTCATTTGGTGAACCCCTAGTTCTTGTGTTATGAGGAGTAAGTAACACTTCCTTATTTACTTTCTTCATACCAGTCATGATTTTACAGACCTCTATCATATCCCCCCTTAGTCATCTCTTTTCCAAGCTGAAAATTCCCAGTCTTATTAATCTCTCCTCAAATGGAAGCCATTCCATACCCCTAATAATTTCTGTAGCCCTTTTCTGAACCTTTTCCAATTCTAATACATCTTTTTTTGAGATGGGGTGACCACATCTGCACGTGGTACTCAAATGGGTGTACCATGGATTTATAGAGAGGCAATATGATATTTTTTGTCTTATTATCTATCCCTTTCTTGATGATTCTCTACATTCTTTGTTTGCTTTTTTGACTGCCGCTGTACATTGAATGGATGTTTTCAGAGAACTATGCACAATGACTCCAAGATCTCTTTCTTGAATGGGGTCTAAATTAGCTGTTACCATCATTTTATATGTATAGTTGGGATTATGTTCCCCAATGTGCATTAATTTGTATTTATCAACATTGAATTTCATCTGCCATTTTGTTGCCATCACCCAGTTTTGAGAGATCCTTTTATAGCTCTTCGCAGTCTGCCTAGGACTTAACTATCTTGAGTACTTTTGTATCACCAGTCTATTTTAGATATAAGAGAATGAAACCCACTTTTCATTAACAACCCTTTTTATATATTTCAGCACCAACAGAGCAGAACATCTCCCTTCACCCATGCTCAGAAAGGCAAAAAGGGGGAATGGCCATCCACCCCTCACACACACACACCCTGGGAGAGACAGACACAATAATCCCATTAGTCACTCATTTTAGGATTGCAGGCTGTTTTGAAGGAAAAACATGGATGCTGATCTGTTGAGAAAGGAGAGCAGGAAATGGGAGCATGTCTCCTGCTCCAGATGTGTTCCAAAAGGACTTAGGGAGAGTTTAAACCCCTCTGATCTTAGTATCCTTTCAACAAGCATCTGGATCTTAGTGGGAGTACTGTGTTGGTTTCACTATGGGAATACTCCACCCAAAAGTTCTGCTTATACGTGAGCCTTCACTAATGAGGATTTGCTCTTGAAGGTAATGCCCAGTTTTCCAGATGTGGATATAAACTTTTGAAGGGTTACAGTAATCGTCCCTGGGTTGAGTCTGGCATTATGTCGTATTGTGTTCACCAAAAAGTACTGCAACAGAACACTAATGCAACTTTCCATCCCACTTGGCATCACACATAGCGAACACTGGAGTTTGGACTCCAGGACATGTGATGGGCTTTGTGATAACACTAAGCCAAATAATAGTCCATGTTTCATGGTTAAGACAGGCACAGAGATACGTGATGTCGCCACATTTCAAACAAAGCATTACATCAGGGGTAGTCAAATTATTTTTTGTCAAAGTCCAAATTTCTTGGTCAAGGTATAGTCAAGGTCCAGACTGCAGAGAAACATTTTTCACGTTGCAATAACAATAATGATGATAAGAAGTCAATAAAAAGATGTTGTGGTCCATTCAAAAGCGTCGGTGGTCCACATTTGGCCCGTGGTCTACCTAAGACTACCCCTGCGTTACATGAGCAACAGTTTTACTCTCAGGCTACATTCACAATACCCGCCCGATTCGGCAGGTAGCGATCGATGTTCTGGGATCGATTTATCGCGTCTCATCTAGACGCGATAAATCAATCCCAGATGCGCTCCCTGTCGACTGCGGAATTCCTGCTCGGCAAGAGGAGGACGCGCTGTCGACGGGGGAGCCTGCCTGCTGCCGTGTGGACCAACGGTAAGTACTTTTGAAATCGATCTAAGATATTCGACTTCAGCTACGTTATTCACGTAGCTGAAGTTGCGTATCTTAGATCGATCTCCCCCCCCGCCCCCCAGTGTGGACCAGCCCTCAGTGTCACTAAACAGTGTGCCCAGTTTTAATACAAAGGTATTTATATAGCACGAACCCTTGCATATCTAAGCACATTTTGCCTTACAAGCCAAGCATAGGATCCTGGGAAGTCACCTCTCAGAGAACCTTTCTCCTGCCACAAAATACCAATTGTATAGCATGCAAATACTTTATTAGAATCAGAATGAGTTTCTTAGTAGCAGTGGCCTTCTCACAGAACAGAGGCATCATTGACACCTCAGCAAAAATAAGTGTGCCCCTGGTCCCTCAACATCCAATTGAAGAGCAGTTTCCATATGGCTGTCTTTGTGCTAGTCAAAATAGTTTAAGCTGCATTTGATTTACAATGTAATCAAACATTTAAAAAACAAACGGGGAGGCGTGGGAGCCTTCTGGGTTTCTATTCCACCACTAGGAGAGAGAGCGTGGTCTGGTGGTCAGAGCAGGAGAAACATGGAGTCAGGACTCCTGGATTCTATCATTGCCTTTGAATCCCTGCAAACACCTTTAGCAAGCCACATCCTCTCTGTACCTCAGTTTCCCCACCTGTAAAATGAAGTTAATATTGACTCAGCCAAGATGGGTTAGTAGTGTAAGAGAGGGCAAACAAGGGAAGGAGGAATTTTCACAGCAGAGTCACTTAGAGTGATGCAAAGAGGGTGGGGAGAAAGAAGATTAGACCAAGAAAGAGATGCAAAGTTATTTATCTTGCATCAAATTACGATCCAAATTAAAAGTTCATAGCAAAACACCAGCCTGGGGAGAAGGGCAGGGCACGGTCACTGACATTGCATTGAACACATTTCTCTGTATATCATCTGCCCGGCCATAAGGGCTTTGCCAGCGCTTATCACCATAGCACAGCCCGGCCCCTGAGCTCCCCGGGAGGCTCCCCGGGCCCCTCCCCGCTGTCCCTCTGCAGTTACGCCACCGCGCGGGCAGCGCTCTGGGGGGCAGGGCTGCACGCTCCGGTGGGGCAGCCCCGCAGCGTGTCTGGCTCTGGCCGCTGCTCTGAGCGGCGTGGTAAGGGGGCTGGGGCCGGAGCATTGGATAAGGGGCAGAGGGTTCCGGAGGGCAGTCAGGGGACAGAGAGCGGTTGGATGGGGCGGAGGTTCAGGCGGGGGGAGGTCAGGGGGGCGGTCAGGGAGTCCTGGGGGGCTGTCAGGGGGCAGAGGTGTGGATAGGGGTTGGGACAGTCAGGAGACAGGAAGCAGGGGGGCTTAGATAAGGTGTGGGGTCCTGGGGTGGGGTTAGGGGCACGGGGTCTCTGGAGGGGGCAGTCAGGGGACAAGGAGCAGGGGAGCATAGATAGGGAGTGGGATCTCAGGGGGTGGTGGTTAGGGGCGGGGGGTTTCTGGAGGGAGTAGTCAGGGGACAAGGAGCGGGGGGGGGGTGTTGGATGGGTCAGGGATTCTGAGGGGGGCAGTCAGGGGATGGGAAGTGGGAGGGGGCAGAGGCCAGGCTGTTTGGGGAGGCACAGCCTTCCCTACCTGGCCCTCCACACAATTTTGCACTCCCCATGTGGCCCTCAAGCCAAAAAGTTTGCCCACCCCTGCCATAGCACATAAGAATTAACTCTATTTAGACTGTAAACTCAGTGGGGCAGGGATCTTCTCTCTGCCATGGCCTTTAAAGCACAAAGCAGACTTTAGGCACTTAAAGAAAACCCAACCACAACAAAAAAGCAGGCTGCAAGATCCTGCCGAGAATCAAACTTCAACAAGCCACAAAGACACCATCAAGCTGGTGACGCTAATGCCCAAACAACTCCACAGGCTCTGGGACACCACAAGGGCACAGAGCACAGAGGGGAATGCCAGGCCATGCATGCACTGTCATCACGCCCCCGTTATGCAAGGTCAGCGTCTGGTGTGCTGAATGCAGCAAACCACAAAAGGGCACTGCCCTAGGAAGAGAGCATAAGAACAAGCTGAATAGAATATATCCTGCTGTACAGTCTTGAGTCACAAGTCACCTTCCTCCTCCCCCCCCCCCCCTCACATGGCTGCTGCAGCAGCAGTGGAAGCCTCCTGCCCCCATGGCCCACGTGTATACATTAACCAAACCCCACACGGGTATGCCACCCCCTCAACCCACCCACCATTCCTCCGGGGGCCCCTGCACCCCCCAGGGTGTCACCTCCTCCCTCCCTCAGCAGCATGCACCATCCCTGCAACACCAGTGCGCTGCTACCTCCTTCCCCATCCCAAGGATCTGCGGCAACGCCCCCCACCCCAGCCAGTGACCTCTGCTCTCCCACCCCCCACCGACCTCCCTCTTCCAGGGCGCACACACCACCCCAGACGCACCTGTAGTGCCAGTTAATACCTCACCTCCCACCCCCCCGGGATCCTGGCCCTCCCCCATTACCAGCTTCTCTCCCCACTAGAATCCTCTGCTCTCTTGGTACCAATACCTCCCCCTCCCCCGGCTCCTCTCCCCCCGCCCCCGCACCTCTGTCCCCCCCACAATGCCAGCTCCTCTGCCCCCCCCCATGCCAGCTCCTCTCCCCCCCGGGCACCTCTGCCCCCCCCCACATGCCAGCTCCTCTTCCCCCCCCGGGCACCTCTGCCCCCCCCCACATGCCAGCTCCTCTTCCCCCCCCGGGCACCTCTGCCCCCCCCCACATGCCAGCTCCTCTTCCCCCCCCGGGCACCTCTGCCCCCCCCCACATGCCAGCTCCTCTCCCCCCCCCAGCACCTCTGCCCCCCCATGCCAGCTCCTCTCTCCCCCCCCCCAGCACCTCTATCTCCCCCCATGCCAGCACCTCTATCTCCCCCCATGCCAGCTCCTCTATCTCCCCCCATGCCAGCTCCTCTATCTCCCCCCCGGGCACCTCTGCCCCCCCCATGCCAGCTCCTCTCCCCCCCCGGGCACCTCTGCCCCCCCCATGCCAGCTCCTCTTCCCCCCCCGGCACCTCTGCCCCCCCATGCCAGCTCCTCTCCCCACCCCCCAGCACCTCTGCCCCCCCATGCCAGCTCCTCTCCCCGCCCCCCAGCACCTCTGCCCCCCCATGCCAGCTCCTCTCCCCACCCCCCAGCACCTCTGCCCCCCCCCCACATGCCAGCTCCTCTCCCCGCCCCCCAGCACCTCTGCCCCCCCCCCACATGCCAGCTCCTCTCCCCGCCCCCCAGCACCTCTGCCCCCCCCCACATGCCAGCTCCTCGCCCCCCAGCACCTCTGCCCCCCCATGCCAGCTCCTCTCCCCCCGGGCACCTCTGCCCCCCCATGCCAGCTCCTCTCTCCCCCCCCCCCAGCACCTCTGCCCCCCCATGCCAGCTCCTCTCTCCCCCCCCCCCAGCACCTCTGCCCCCCCATGCCAGCTCCTCTCTCCCCCCCCCCCAGCACCTCTGCCCCCCCATGCCAGCTCCTCTCTCCCCCCCCCCCAGCACCTCTATCTCCCCCCATGCCAGCACCTCTATCTCCCCCCATGCCAGCTCCTCTCCCCCCCCCGGGCACCTCTGCCCCCCCATGCCAGCTCCTCTCCCCCCCCCGGCATCTCTGCCCCCCCCACATACCAGCTCCTCTCCCCCCCCCGGCATCTCTGCCCCCCCCACATACCAGCTCCTCTCCCCCCCCAGGCACCTTTGCCCCCCCGCGGCTCACAACCACCATAGGCCTCTGTCTGTCCCCCTCCCCACAGTGCCAGCTCCCCGGTCCCGGTCCCACCCCCTCTGGCTACTCTCCCCCGGTACCCGCCACCCCGCAATCCACACGCCCCCCCCATACCCGGTCCGGTCTGGCGCTCACCGCCCCGCTCCTAAGCCGCCGCCGCCGCCCGGCCCCGCTGGCCTCCCCTGGGGCCTCCCCGGCTCCATGTCTCCCCGCTCCAGGCCGCAGCGCCCCCAACCCGGCCCCGCCCCCTGGCCGCCAACCCGGCCCCGCCCCTTGCTCACCGCCCCTTTGGCCCCCGAGGCGGCTGACCCCTACGCTGCGTGCTGACGCACAGGGGCTACGCTGACGCCAGTCTCCGGGGGCAGCCAATCAAACTGGGACGGGAGTGGGCGCGCTCGCGTGTGTGCAGCGTAGCGGCTGCGGCGTGGGGATTGGAACGCAGGGCCTCCTGATGCAGCTCCGCCATGGAGACACTGAGCCTCCCGGTGTAGCTCCGCCCTGGGGACACAGGGCCTCCTGATGCAGCTGCACCCTGGGGACACAGGGCCTCCTGATGCAGCTGCACCCTGGGGACACAGGGCCTCTTGATGCAGCTGCACCCTGGGGACACAGAGCCTCTTGGTTCGATTCTGCACTGGAAACACACGGTCCGTAGTGAAGACAGGGACCTCTCCCGGTGCAGCTCCGTACTGGGACCAAACAAAAGGCCTTCTAGTGCAGCTCCACCTTGGGGATACAGGGCCTCCTGGTGCAGTGCTGCACTGGGGAAACTGAGGCAGAGAGCCCTGACTTGTCCAAGAATGCCCGGCAGAGCAGAAACTAGAACCCAGGTCGCCTGAGACCCGGCCCAGCAGCGTTGCTTGGCCCAAGCGATCAACGGAGATTGATGAGAGGGGGAGTTCTCTAGGGAAGAGGCGACTGTAACCCTTTTTTGGTCCCAATCACAGAGGAAGACAGATCTCTGCCCTGGAAAGTTCACAGCCTAATCAGACCACGTGGCGGCAAGACATTGCCTTAAAGCTCTGCCCCCTTTCAGAAAAAATATTACCCCAAATCCTCCCTGTGAACAGAAAATATGAAGTAACCAACAGAGCAGCATTTACCCCAAGGGGCAGGAGGATGGACATGGGGTAACTGCTGCCTGTATTTGGGGAGCCCCACGTGAAGTGCCTTGGCCTGACTTTCAAAGGCACTGTGCGCTCACTGCCCCTGCTGACTTCCATAGCAGAGCGACAAGGTGGGTGAGTCCCATATAGGGTGACCAGACAGCAAATGTGAAAAATCGGGACAGGGGGTGGGGGGTAATAGGAGCCTATATAAGAAAAAGACCCAAAAATCGGGACTGTCCCTATAAAATCGGGACATCTGGTCACCATAGTCCCATATCTTTTATGGGACCAACTTCTGCTGGTGAGAGAGACAAGCTTTTGAGCTACACAGAGCGCCTCTTCCGGTCTGGGAAATGTACCCCGAGTGTCACTGCTAAATACAAGATCAAACAGATTGTTTGGTATATGCAGTTAGCCCGTATTCTAAGGGACCATTCAAGGTGAAGTGGCCCATTAACACCCCTGTAGTTGTAGGACAAAAAGGGGGGTTAGTGGGTTACAGGTTGCTTGAATCATCCATAAATCCAGTGTCTTTATTAAGGTCTTGATTTTGAGTGTCTAACAAAGTTATGAAATTAAGCTCCCAGGCTCATCTTTTGAAAGTATTGGGCATGTTTCCTTTGAGGATGAGGACTGATAGGTCAAGATATAGGGTGATCGCTTTGAGAAGTGTTCACCCCTGGGTGATACGGTGTTTTTGTCTTTTATCATTTATCTTTTTTTCTGTGAGAGTTCATCCGAGAGCATGGTGATAGCAGAGGGTACACAAGCACACAGGCCCTCCCACTCCTCAGAGGTTGAAATCAATGCAAGTTAGGCGCCTAAATGCTTTTGAGGATCTTCGCCTGAGTATGTCAAGTTGGGGACCTAAAATCGGTGGCCACTTTTGAAAAAAATGTGGGTTTCATTTCTCCATGCCTCACTTTCCCCATCTGTAAAATGGGATAATACTTCCCTACCTCCCAGGGAGCTGTGAGAATAAAGGCCCAGATTTCCAGAAGTTTCTAGTCGCCTAATGCTCATTTACATATTTGGGAGACACTCAAATACTATAATGATGGGACCTATGTAAGTGCCTAGATAAACAGAATCCTCCTTCTTCATGCAAGAACTCGGATCAGACAGAGACAATTTGATCAAGGCAACTTGGTGCATGATCTTTAGGACCTAGCTGCTTTCAGAACAATGGGGCTTCTGTGCAGAATTTTTTTTATACGACTGACATTATTGCCAACTACTACACTGCATGGAACTGAAAAGAATGTCATTATCATTTAAGTTCCAGTAGTGTCTTGAGAAATACTGAAAAGTGGTTATATTTATATTAGCTTGATTATTTGTATTACAGTAGCATCAAAAGGCTTTGACCCAGATGGGGGCCCCCAGCATGCCAGACAGACAATCTCTGAGAAGAGCTCACACTTAAAGAGAAGAGGATGGAAGGGGGAAACTAAGGCACAGAAAGAGGTAATGCCTTGTCCAAGGCCACGCAACGAGTCAGTGGCAAAGGTGGGAATAGACCCCAGAGCTCCTGGCTTGCAATCCAGTACCCCATTCACTGGAGTACTGTGTCCAGTTTTGGGCCCCACACTACAAGAAGGATGTGGATAAATTGGAAAGAGTCCAACGGAGGGCAACAAAAATGATTAGGGGGCTGGAGCACATGACTTATGAGGAGAGGCTGAGGGAACTGGGATTGTTTAGCCTGCAGAAGAGAAGAATGAGGGGGGATTTGATAGCTGCTTTCAACTACCTAAAAGGGGGTTCCAAAGAGGATGGATCTAGACTGTTCTCAGTGGTAGAAGATGACAGAACAAGGAGTAATGGTCTCAAGTTGCAGAGGGGGAGGTTTAGGTTGGATATTAGGAAAAACTTTTTCACTAGTAGGGTGGTGAAGCCCTGGAATGGGTTACCTAGGGAGGTGGTGGAATCTCCTTCCTTAGAGGTTTTTAAGGTCAGGCTTGATAAAGCCCTGGCTGGGATGATCTAGTTGGGTTTGGTCCTGCTTTGAGCAGGGGGTTGGACTAGATGACCTCCTGAGGTCCCTTCCAACCCTGAGATTCTATGATTCTATGATTCTATGATCTCACTGCATCTCCAAATAACATATATGGAGTCCCAATGGTTAGAGCAGGAACTTTGGAAGTCAAGACTCCTAGGTTCTACTCCTCCCTATTATAATACGTGCGTATGGCAGTATCCTTAACTTTGTTTTTTTCCAAAATCATCTACAAGGGTTTTATATAGATTGGCTAACGGAGAATACTCTAGTTCTTATAAAACATATTAAAAATCTGTTCCATGATGTAAAAGTCTGTTTTATCCTTCACTGGTTTATTAGTTAACTCCATAAAGTATAAGTGATTTCCCCCCTTATTAAATATACTGTTCAGCTTGAGTGCTCTGTCAGAACATTTCCAACAGAACATTTTTCTGTCCAGAGATGCTGCAATCATGTATCAATTTTGATGGAAACCAGCAGGTTTCCTGCCCCTCTGTGGATCCTCGGCAGCTCACCTGGTGGACTGCCACAGAGCCTGGGGAGATGGGACCAGAAATTTTCAACAAGTTCCATTTTCGTTCCTCCCAAATGGAATTTTTTTTTAAATGTCCCTCCGATGGAAAATTTCCCATGTCTGACTTTTTGTTGCAATACAGAAGGACATTTTTATTCAGAAATGAAAACTTTTCTGTGTGAGGCAAATTCTGGTTCCCACACAGCTCCTTGTGGCTAGGGAAACCTAGAGATCAAATATTTGAAAGAATTATTTTCTGACAACTATAATGCAAAAATAAAGAAAGAAATGTTGTCACCTTTGTTACCTAAGTTTGTGATACAGTCAGAATAGAATTGGGATGTGGCTGGTGCCTTACTGTGGCAATTTTAAAAATCCATACACACTGCATGTTCCCCTATCTCTGTTTCCCCACCCCGCAATTTTATTATAATCCACCCAAACAGACCTGTGGTTACACCCTGACACATCAGGGAATGCAAGACAGAGAGATCAAGCTATGTGTTAAGGGCAGATGAAGAAGAGAAAAACTTGCCAGTCACCATAAGAAATGTCTCCCTCGACAAATTAAACTATATGCCACAGTACACACAGCACATGCTTGCTTGTACTCCTGAAATAGGAGAGAGCTTTGTAGACAAGCAAACAAGACTAATCGTTGGCTTTTAGTTAATGTCCGTAGGGGTTTGGAGAGAACAAAGTTCATTATATTTGTCCAAAGCTTCAACTTTTCCCAAGCAGACAAGTTTTGCAATGCTGCTTTCCTTTTGTTTAGAACACATGGGAGCAAAATAATTACACATGATGTTATCAGGGAAACAAAACCACTGAATCACAGATAACCGGGCAGCGAATGTGTGGAGCTTTTTGTTTCTCCGTGGTTGTCTCTGGGCAAAAGGGCAAATTGCGCATTTCCAATTGAGTGTGAAAAATTCCCCTGGATGTTTGCAACCCTGCAAGATAAATCCCCCTCCTGGCAGGATGAAAACAACATCATCAAATTGAGCTGGAGGTTGTAGCTGCTAGGAATAGAGGATCCTTTGTCGCTTCTAGGAATAGAGGGTTCATCATGCTGAATCAGGCCCCAGGTCATCTCGTTTAGCATCCTGTCTCCCACAGTGGCTAACACCAGCTGCTTCAGAGAACGGTACTAGAAGCCCTGCAGTGGTGGTTATGGGGTAGTCTACCCCCAGGGAAAACCCCAGGGAAAAATTTTTCCTGACCCCCAATAATTTATGCCCTGGAGCAGGAAGATTTATGTTGCTTCCAAAACTCTTGGGTTGCTTTGTGTTTTGATCATCTGTCCTGGCTGCCAATAGCCTTGTTAAAGATCAACATCAGGGTGCCACCCATGAGACAACGGCTGCTGTTGACAGCGCCTAGGAAGGGCAACAAAAAAACTTTATTATTTGAACAATGCTCCATTGCTTTGAGACAATAAACGTCTCTATAGGTGCGAAACATCAAGGAAGCTTGACTCGCCCTCTGAATTAAGGAAACCAATAATTAGGAATGGATTTCCTAGCTCTTCCCCTCTCTTCGGATTACTTACCCAGCTCGCTGATCGGAGAACTCTGGTCCGTCATTATGCCGAAGCGGTGTTTGCTACTTACCCCGCAGCTCCTGGGACACAGCAGCGGAGCCCACTCTGCTGTTGTCTTTATACAAGTGTCTCCCCTCCGATAAGATAAGGGTACTTCAGACGTGCCCGGGAATTGGCTGGCATTGGGCAGAGCGGTTTGAAAGAAGCTTAAGAAACCAATTGGAATGTTGTTTTCCAAACACAGTTAACCTGGCTTTTCTCTTATCGCTGTGAAAAGAACTGACAGGGTGGTTATTAATGGGTCATTAATTGGGTATCAGAAACCTTGATCCAGAGGATTTTCCCTAGTTCAAGTGGCTGTGGCTTATCCACTCCCCTGAACAAATGTTATCAATATGGGGAGCTAAATCAAAAAGCCATTTGGTAGAACATTATGTAGCGCTCTGGCAATTAAATGCATGAGACATGCTGGACTCTGCTCTGACAGGGCCATTTTTCCAACAGATTAGAACCAGAACTGGCATTGCTGCATTGCGGTACGTGCAGCGCTGATAGGGCATCAGCTGGGTAAATACGATACAAAGTATCATTGATCAGTGCTGAGCTGAAAGTTTCATGAAGACTGAATTTATCAATCGATGACCTGGAAGCTATCAAAGCTGTAAAGCCTACAAAGGCTTCTGTGCATTTCTTCTGATAAGCAACAGCTGAACGTGCAGAACGTGAGCTGCCATATACCCATTTAACAGATTTATCACCCAACAGGGCATGGGAGGTGAGTATTGTGCCACCTCAGCCTTTCTCCAGAGATGGTAGAATATATACATGTATTTGGCTCATGACGGCTATGAAGCAGCCACCGGGCCTTCTGAAAGGATAGGATGGTGTCACCGTGCCTCTGTGGGTCACAATTGAGAAAACCAACTCAGGACAAACTGCTGAGAAATAGGGCAAGCACACCTCAAAACTGGTGGTTATTCTCCCATAAGATATACCAAACCAGCAACAAAAGTAAACTTCTGTTTCACCACACTGGCTAACAAGAAGCAGTCTCCTTAGGCATTCCAGTCCTTGTATCACCACCAAAAACACTAGACTTAATGATGAGTGGTTATTTAAAACCAATTTAATCAAACAAAAGGGTTCTTCTGATCCTAAAGGACCAGCCATATACCCAGGTCAATATATAAATCAGATCTTACCCAAAATCACACTTGCCAATCCTTTAGTATCTAAAATCTAAAGGTTTATGTATAAAAAGAAAATGAAAGAAAGAAAAGAAAGGTGGGTGAGAGTTAAAATTGGCTAAAGGAATCAAATACATAAAGTAATTGCAAAGTTCTTGGTTCAGGCTTGTAGCAGCGATGGAATAAACTGCTGGCTTAAGTCAAGTCTCTGGTTGCTTCCAAATCCTTGGAAGGTCCTCAGTCACTTGGTTAGAATGCTCCCATTAGTATAAGTCCATAGTCCAGAGGTTTGAACAGAAAAGAGGCAAAATGGAGATATCTCCAGGGCCTTTTATAGCATCTGCCAAGTGAAGGGGAAAACCATTGTTCTAGTTTGTGGAAAATCACAGGTAACAAGATGGTGTTTGGAGTCACATGGGCAAGTCACATGTCCATGCATGATTTCACTTAGTCGTAGCAGAAGCCATCCCATACTACAGTTAGAACGTTCACTGGAAAGTCCATTACCTGTGGATAGGCATTTTACATGGTCCATTGAGAGTTAAGTGTTCTTTGATGGGCCATCCAACTTGAATAGCTCCTCTCCTCCCTTGGTGTTCACACCTCAGCTGCTAGAAGAGGGCCTCACCCTCCCTGATTAAGTTTACCTCGGTATCTCTAGCCTGAATCTTCCCTGCATATTTATATCTGCCCCTGGACATTTCCACTGCTTGCATCCGAAGAAGTGGGTATTCACCCACGAAAGCTTATGCTTCAATACCTCTGTTAGTCTATAAGGTGCCACAGGACCCTTTGTCGCTTCTACAGCTCCAGACTAACACGGCTACCCCTCTGATCCTTCACAATGTGCTCGCTAAACACCTTGTTGTTACCACAGGAGCAAACATTTGAAATACAGGTACATAGTTAATATTCATAACTTCAGATACAAAAATGATACATGCATGCAAATAGCATAATCATATTCAGCAAAGCATAATCTTTCCATAGATACTGTACTTGACATACTTTAGACAAGATTTGTTGCAATTATATAACAGTGGTAGCAACAATGATCTACATGGTCATATTTTAATCAGATAATGTCACAGACTGAATAATGCAATATTAATAATTCCTTTTCTTACTTCCCCTACTCAATAGGTGGGCATGTTCCTATTGCACCCAACAGTCTTCCATTAATAACTTTTGGAGATGGGAGGGTGACAACCACTGTAAATTTCAGAAACTAAACCAACATCCTTCAGGTTCAGTAAAGCCTTTCAGATATCATTATCATTGGCTTGAGCATAGGAAAGGGAGCCAGGAACCTTGTGACAGATATTGGCATTGCATTGATAACAAATATTATCAATATGGGGAGCTAAATCAAAAAGCCATTTGGTAGAACATTATGCAGCGCTCTGGCAATTAAATGCATGAGACATGCTGGACTCTGCTCTGACAGGGCCATTTTTCGGACAGATTAGAACCAGAACTGGCATTGCTGTGTCACGGTACGTGCAGCGCTGATAGGGCATCAGCTGGGTAAATACGATACAAAGTATCATTGATCAGTGCTGAGCTGAAAGTTTCATAAAGACTGAATTTATCAATCACTGAATGTACCCCATTGTATTAAATTTATGAATGGTTGATGTCTGATTGTGTTCTACTTCATGGGGGCGAGTAACCTTAGCTCTTCCAGGAGCTAAAAACACTGGGAGGTGATTAAAGTTCATCACTGAGACTAAACAACTCTGGAGAGGAATCAGCCCTCATACACTGGCTCAAGCTGGGTTTTTCCAGAGACTAGGAGACAGAGAAGGGGCTTTTTCTATAAAAAGGTTGGCTTGAACTGACACAGGGCCTTCGTTCTGATCCAGAAAACAGACAGGACCTTCTGTCCAAGGGTTGGGGCAACCCTGGGGAAGGGTTGGAAGGACTTTGATCTACTAGTGCCCCAGAAGACTGATGGGTGACCTCTGGTAAGCTTTTAGCATATAGGAACTTTTACTGTTTTTTAAATATTTTCTCTATAATGCTTTTATCTTAAGAATGAATGTGCTTGCTTGGAAAGGGCTGTGTGATGACACGGGGAGAGAAAGCAAAGCACAGGTGCTTGTCTCTAGGCAGACTGACTTGCCGGGGATATCAGACTGTAAGGCAGAGAGCAATACAGCCTTAAAACCTCCGGGGTCAGTAAGGAATGGGACAAGAGACAGGTGATGGCTGGAGACCTGATTGGGAGTTCCTGGAGTGGACCATGCAGGCACAGTTACTCTGAAACTGTGACATCTGGCTCAGATATTGATTCTCTTCTGTGACCACAGACAAGATATTTCCCCTCTTGGCCTTGTAAAATGCGGAGAACACTCTCTAACTTTGCCGGAAGTCTGTGAATTGCTTAGTGAACGTAAAGCTCACTGAAAATAAAACAAAATGCTACTGAAGTGCTAATTAATTGATATTAAGAAGACTATCCCAGAACAATGATGCAAAAAGAATTAAAGCCAAACTCTTCCAATGATGCCACTTCCAAGTTTGTTCCTGAAAACAGTGCCAACAGGTCAAACGATATTGTACAAGAACAGCACAATTTACCCCATTTGAGAAAAACAGGAGCTGTCCATCAAGACATAAGTTTGGTGGGTAAGATATGCAGTTATTATTTGCATAGCATCAACTACAGGCGAGACACTTGTACCACTGCATTTAGCCATTCCCTTTATTGGCACTTTAGGGAACAAGAAAATCACACCTAAAGAGAGTTGAGGTAACTGAGGAGTCCTGGCAGAAATGAGGGACGGTGGAAGAGTGTGAGAAAGAGGGAAGGAGGGAGGGAGGGACAGGCACAATTGGACAGGAAAAGGGACTCCTGGAGAAACAGAGAAGAGAGAGTTTGACAGGTGCATTGGAAATTATTAGACAGTGGAAAGATCTTGCATGTCTCAGAAATTCCTGGAGATTTTATTTAGCTCAGCAGTTCTTACGGTATCACACCCAGTGCCACTAGGGGAAAGCCTCAGGCCCTTGTGTGGACAAAGGGTGACCAGATAGCAAGTATGAAAAGTTGGAACACTTTTTGTTTGTTTGTTGGAGTGGATATAGTTGCATACATAAGACAAAGCCCCTAATATCGGGATGTCTGGTCACCCTATGTGGATGTGACAGAACGTATCTTTTGAAGGCAGGGGAATGGTGTGTAAAGATGCCACTAAAAGACATCATGTTCCTCCCGGGATTAACCCCCCCTGGTGGCCTCAGGCTGCACAGGCATAAATCATCTGTTCTCTCTTGGCCTGGCTGTACAAATGCTGGCAAAGTCCAAAGAGGCCAGAAGCCCCGGGTCTCCGCAGACATAGGAATGGGTTTACACAGGGCTTGAAGTATGTGCAGGACATATTCCAGAACATTCGAGAGGCAGCCCCCTGCCCTGCGGTGCTCACAGTCGGACATCAGCAAAATTGCATGGCTGGTTATGCAGAGTGGCAATCCGGGTACAGGAGAGTTCAGAGCATCCTGATCCCCGCGCAGGCAGGAGGCTATCACTGCCCCTTTGGCAGGGGCTGGTTCTTCCCAAACGCACCCCAGGGCGCGTGAATAAAAGTGATGAGCACTTCACTCAGCGGGGGTAAGATTTGCTGCAGCAGGTCCCACATATGCTGGAGGGGGCTCGGCTCATGCTTCTCCTGTCTTGGGAGGGGATAAGGGCCAGAATACCTCACCCGTCCCCATGCCAAGGGAGGGGCCTGCCTTGCTCTCACCCTTCCTCCTCCTGCAGAGGATGCGGAGGGGGGGAGCAAGGCCTTGCCTGGCTATATCCCCCTCCCCACCCCCGCTCCACGTCTGGCTTATCCCTCACCCTGCTGGGGGCACAGCCTGCCTCACCACTACTACCCCCACCCCACAGCTGGGGAAGGGCCTGGCTCAGCCCCAGCTTCTGCTTCATGCCTGAGAAGGGATCTGCCTCACTTTCCTCCTACTCCCTCCCTCTCTGTGGAGGAGAGAGTGGGCTTGCTCCCTGCCCAGGGACAGACCTAAGCCCTAATTACCCTTCCAACTCTCACTTCCGCCTATAGTCACATGCGCCACCTGCACGGAAGCACATCCGCCTATAGTCACGTGTACATCGATGGGGCGGCCCCGCCTTTTCGGAGGTTCCAGCCAATCACCTCTCGGGCCCGCCCATCGCCCCGCTCCTCCCCCCCCCCGCCAGTCCAGCCGCGCGATAACCTTTGCCCTTTGTCCCTTAGTGATGACCTTAGCGCCGTTGCCAAGATGGCGCTGTCCAGGCTGGGCTGTTGCTGGGGAGGTCTGCACGGGGGGCTCCTGGGCGTAGGGCCCGTAACCGTCCCCGCCAACTGCCTGCGCCGGGTCCTGCGCGCCCCCGAGCCGGCCCCCGCCTGGAGGGCGCTGAGGTGCGTGCGGCTACCGGGTGTCAGGGGGAGGCGCGGGGCCGCCCCCCTCCCCCCGGTCCCTCCTCCCGCGGCGGCCCCCCCCCCCCCGTGACAGGAGCCGTGGCCGTTGGCCCCTCCCCCGCGGTGCCAGCCGTGGCCCAGGGCCCCTCCCCCCGCAGCTTCCCCCCCGTGACAGGTGTGTCCGTTGGCCCCGCCCCCTGGAGCCCGCTGGGGCCGTTGACCCCTCCTCCCCCGGTGCTAGCTGCATCCGTTGGCCTTTCCCCCGCCTCCTGCTGGTCTCCATGGTGACAGCTCAGCCGTGCCCATTGGCCCTCTGCGCACACGCCCCCCCTCCCCCCGGGCCAGCCGTGCCCATTGGTCCCGTCCCCCTCTGTGCCCCCTGCCAGCCGTGCCCATTGGTCTCTTCCCGCTCTGCACTCAGCCCCCTGGTGCCACCCATGCCCCCTTCCCCCTCTGCCCCTATGCCAGCCATGCCCATTGGTCCCTTCCCCCTCTGTGCCCCCTGCCAGCTGTGCCCTTTGGTCCCTTCCCCCTCTGTGCCCCCTGCCAGCTGTGCCCTTTGGTCCCTTCCCCCTCTGTGCCCCCTGCCAGCTGTGCCCATTGGTCCCTTCCCCCTCTGTGCCCCCTAGGGCTACCTGTGCCTATTGACCATTCCTCCCCCGTTGGCCAGCCCCCCATGCCAGCTGTGCCCACTGTCTCCTTCCCCCTGCCAGCTGTGCCCATTGGTCCCTTCCCCCTCTGCCCCCAGCCCGCTGGTGCCACTCATGCCCCGTTCCCCCTCTGCTCCTATGCCAGCCATGCCCATTGGTCCCTTCCCCCTCTGCCCCCAGCCCCCTGGTGCCACCCATGCCCCCTTCCCCCTCTGCCCCTATGCCAGCCATGCCCATTGGTCCCTTCCCCCTCTGTGCCCCCTGCATGCCTCCTAGGGCCAACTGTGCCTATTGACCATTCCTCCTCTGTTGCCCAGCCCCCCATGCCAGCTGTGCCCACTGTCTCCTTCCTCCTCTGTGCTGACAGCCCTCCCATTGTCACCTGTTGTAGAGGATCCTTGTTGCCAGTTCAGCTGTGGTCCCGCCTTTTCACACCAGCTGTGCCTGTTTACCCTGGGGTTGGCTTGTGGTGGTAGGGGAGGGTTTGGCAGCTGATATTGTCTGAATCTTTGGAGGTCAGTTTTTTCCCCAGGTGCTTCTGGAGGTGACTTTGCCTCTTGCTTGGCTGCATCTCCCTGCTGCTGCTGGATGCTCGTTAGCTAGCTCAAGGCTACTTCGTTGAGAGCCAACACATTTAGGAGCTCCTGAAGCTTCATGAGACCCTTTTATAACATGATCTCCTTAGGAGACTGTTTGGTTTCCCTCTCACGCACAATGGATCTGACCCTGCTGTCACTCACACTAGTGTAAATCAGAAGTATGTGATTATTTCTGTTGGCCCTGCAGAGGCCAAGACGGCTACAAATAAGAGTTGGCCTCTATTCCGGCTCTGCCATCAGTAACAGAATTGTTAACCAAGATGTGATTATTGGACTAAATTCTGCCCTCAGTTGCACAAATTTAACAAGACAGAATCTGAAGGCAGTGGTGCTGCATAGGCTCATCTGAGAATGGAATTTGGTCTGCAGAATCTTTGTTACCGGCGTATTTCAAAAAATGAAATCCCTGTAGAGTTTTGTCCCATCTTCCTCATTGTGAGTGGTGGGTTTCCCCACCCCCCTCCTCACAGCTACTCAGGCTTTGCATCAAATCAAATCACTTCAGCTCAAGCCTTTCATCCCCACAGGGCTTTGCTGGGTGCCGGGAGTACATGTACTTTCCTCTTTACAGCCTCACTGTGCAGGGTATGGAAAGATCACTTGGTTCCTATAAGATTTTTCTGCGAGTTACTTTTTGTTGCAGGCACCCAGCATGTTGCCTCTCTACAAAGACAAACCCCAAAGCCATCCTTGCTGCCGTCATGTCACAATTCAAATATGCCAATGGAAAATATGAGAGCTTTTTGGAAAGGACATTCCCCCGCTTCTATCTCTTGTATTCAACTTTTCTGAAAGGTAGGTTTTGAGTGGGAGAACTGGTTTCTTTTACTGATTATAGAAAAGGCAGGCTCAATAATTGTAGGTTATTTTTTGTTAGCTAAAGGGACACTGTAAGACTAAAAATCACTTAATTTTTTCTGTTTTATGAATAATCCTCAGATTTTTGCACACAAAAGAATTTTTAGGGTGGGATTTTCAAAGCCAATTTTTCAAGTCCTTTAAGCAATTGACTGAAAGTCTCAGCCTTCACATAGCATTAACTTATCACTTATGCTGGGTCTTGGCTTTTTTTGCATTTAATTTCATTCAGCTTGGACAATGAAAATAGACTAGCTAGTTTCATTCTGTTGGTTCAGACTGTTTGGATAATTAACACTGTGCAAATGTTTAAAAAAAAAAAACACCTGAAAAACTTCTTAAAACCATGAAAACTTTTCTCTTAAGCTCTGTAAAATCTTTTCTCGCAAAATCTAAATCTGAACTGCCAGACAATGTTACTTTTAAAACTGCTATATATCCAATAAAATCCAGTGTAGAGCCAGTGACTGGAACTTGAAGCTAGACAAATTCAGACAGGTAATAAGGCACACTTTTTAACAGTGAGGGTAATTAACCATTGGAACAATTTACAGAGGGGGTGCGGTAGATTCACCAGCACCGGCCATTTTTAAATCAGGATTGGATATTTTTCTGAAAGATGTGTTCTAGTTTAAACAGGAGTTAATTCAAGGAAATCTTATACCTTGTGTTATACAAGATGATCACAATAGTCTCCTTCTATGATAGGTTGTTTGTAAAGGCTGGACCAGCTTACTGGGACTAGATATTAACTGTGAGATTTAAAGACCTCTTGTATATCCAAGACAGAAGTGATAAGGAGGCACCCTCCCCTTGAAAAAAGATCCATCACTAAAAGGACAAAGCAAAAATAGAAAGGTTCAGTGATGGGTAACAAAAGTGACAATTCCATATGGGGAAGAGTAAAAAGGTTCAGACTACTTAGAGAGCAGACAGAAAAAAGCTGACAGATATTAGATAACTTTGGTAGGCTTATTTATTCTCCATACAAGACCAGGGGTCAGCCTCTGTACCTGAAAAGCAACAGATTTAAAATTAATACTTTTAATGGCCTTCACAAAATGCATAATTCACTCATGTAAGTCATTAACATAATATAAGGCCAAGGGCTTAGTAAGATTCCAAAAAAAGAATTCAACGTTTATATGGATAATGAATGCCTACTGTTCTAGGATGAGTGTACAGAGTGGGCTTTTCAAAGGGACGAAGGGACATGGATTCTTAGTCACTTTTGAAAAATCTCGCTTGTAAGGGATATTAGCCCTCATGTTTTAGAACAAAGAAACTTCTCGGATGCATAAATCCTTAATGCAGAAGTGTCCATTCTGTGGGTTTTGTACCTTCCTCCGAAACATCTGTCCCCAGCTGACTCAGGAACAGGAGACAGATTGGATAGACCACAGGTGTGATCTGCTCTGGCACTTCCTGTTTTGATTTGAAGTCAGAATTGTATGTGTCCCGCTACTAAAGGTTTTGGATCAGTCAGGTAAACTGCTCTCACATTCTGCAGATGGCTGAAAGAGTTGGAAGAGCTGCTGAAATTTTGATGGCTTGGGTTAGATTCTACATTTTCCAGCCTCTATTCTTGTTTCACTCTCAGCCTCTTCTATTCTCTGAATAACTCTGTGTGGAGCACAGCCTATATGAGACAATATACAATGCCTCATGTTGTGTTGTATTGCACTCTGCCGCTCAGTAGCCAAACTAAATAAGAATGTAAGGGATTGTGAAGGAGATTGTCAAGGGATCTCTGGGGCAGAGCACAGCTGCAGGCCTGAAGGTAACATCTGTATTCTGTACAGGATTTCGGACATTGTTTTCGGAAGCAAAAGAAGTAAGAAGAATAAAGTTAAACATGTCCCTTCAAAAGATCGATTTTCATCAGCTTCCATACAGGGAGATGGAAAGACTAAGACAGGTGGGGGGCTACCTTTCAGGTTCCTGTTTCTTACTCTGGTATCTGTAAGTTACGCTGAATTTCTCAGAAACAATCAAGCATTTTACTACACTGTCCCACGCAACTGGCAACCTTGTTTAGCGACTTACACCTCTTGTGATTCCATGACACAGAGAGTGCTCTGCTTTTAGAGGGTGGATCTGCTGTTGTCACTGGGTCGAATCTCTATTCTTTCTGTGAAGGGAGGGTCAAGATACACACTTTAAACACCTCCCCCAATAGCATGATGGCTTTACGAAGTTGGGTATTTAACCCAAGGCAGCCTGGCAGTTTGCTCTGGCCTATAATGTTCCTGCCGCTTACAGAGCATTTCTTATTGAGAGCAGGGTTAGAATGCTGCTGGCCGATCTGAGAGAGTCTATCAATTTTCAACTGCATTGCTGTAACTTGCTATCAAGTCATAACTGTGTTGTTTTAATTTTTGGTCAGTTTCGCAGGGACCTGATCAAGGCCATTCCTATTGGGCTTCTCTCCCTTCCACCTTTCGCCAACTACTTCGTCTTTTTGCTGATGTAAGTATGTCCTTTACTGAGCCTTTAAAACATCGTTGAACATCCTGTTGCCAAGTCCTTGCCCTGAATAGTCACCATGCAGAGGCTCAGATGGTAACTGAAGCGATTAGTCAGTGGAGCTGATCTTTCTCCTTGGGCTCCTTTCTTCTCTTGTCTCTCAGCTGACACTTGTACTATTCCTGGCTGTCTGATGAGAGGGTTTGCTACAGAACAGCTGTCTTTGTTCCTCTGGAGACTATTTTTTGCAGCAGTTAAAGCTACACTCATATTCATGGAAAATGATGTTTCTGAGCCTGATTCCCCCCCCCCCCCCATGTGGTGCTTCAGTTGTCTAAATTGAGTAACCGCAAAAGGGAAGAATCATTAGCTTGTTGTTCGTCTGCAGACAACTCATCACCTAGACGTCATGAACTAGATGGAATCTGAATGTTTTCTAGCCAAACTGATTTCTCCCTTCTGTACGGATTAAAGTTCCCATTTCTGTACTAACCTCTGTAAAAATCCAGTGCCTTGGATCTCTTGGAGCATTTCTGCTCTCACTACATTAGTGCATGTTCTGGGCCCCCTTGTAGCAAAAAAGAAATCCAGATGAACAAACCAAACAGCGTTGATTTTGTCTGAGGAGATTTCTGCTGCATTCTAGGTACCTCCCCATGCCCTTGTTCCCTTCTTTCTAACCCTAAAACAGTGCAAAACTTTATATTTATTGGCATTTATATGGTGCTCATCACTGTAGCATCTGAGTATGTCTTCAGTAAACAGTCCAGTGGACACGTGACTGTAAAAGTGGCCTCCTCACATGTGTCCATACCATCTGACTTCTTTCTCAGCTACCCCACCCAGATAAGTGATCCAGTTCCCTTCCCGGATGCTACCCTCCACCCCCAAGCGCCTGGAATGCCCCTCCTGCTATCTAACCCTGCCAGCTCCTTGCAGAGTCCTGGCTAGACTATGTTGTGCTCTGTGGGTTAAATGATACAGCCAAATGACGGACAGATTTATCTAGTATTTTAATGGAAACTAAGGACTTAGTATCAGTGAAGTTTCTGCATCATCAGAGCTCGGGGGATCTTTAGACCTGCATGCTGGTGGTTCTGAGTCACAGCTGAGGGCTAGTTGGAGCTCATCCATGCTGTTCCTGAACTGGCCAGAAGGGCAGGCTCTTCCCGGTGCAAGGGGCTGAGCGTGCCACTTCCGTGGAGCTCCCAGAAGGAACTGGGAATCAAGCCCTAGTTTGCCACATCACAGGCAGGGCTGTAACCACGGGGCCAGGTCCCAGAACATTATCAGCGTGTCTCCGGTTTGACTGGGCAAGGCACTATTGCTAGGCCCCTGGCCTGGCCTGGGACTGCTGAGTGTCGGATTTTGTGTAGCTGCAGCGTCCCTGCTTGTGAAGCTCAGTGCGTCACCTCCGGACGACCTTTTCTTTCCAAGGTACTTGTTCCCACGGCAACTGTTGATACGCCATTTCTGGACCCCAAAGCAGCAGTTTGAGTTTCTGAACATTTATCACGGCATGCGGCGGGAGGTGTACCCAGAAATCATTGATGGCTTAGAGCAGGTGACTCGTTTCGTAGCTGATCAGCAGCTCCGAGACCAGATGCAAGAGCTCTGCACCAAGGTAAGTAACACGTGGGGACGGCTCTTCTGGAACGCCGTAGGGCCAGCTGATTTTCTCATCATTAGCTCATAGCCTTGCTGGCTGCTGAGTTACCCTTGTCGGCACATGGGATGAAATAGTGCGCCGAATGACACTCTATGTAACCCCACTGGGGTCAGTGGAGGATTTGGCCCAGAGTTTTGGAGGGATTGTTTTACATCTGAAACACTGAGTTTGTCTGCTAGAATAGGAGTCCCATCCAGCGGGTCTAGGATTCCGTCTCTGATGGGGATTGAGCTTATGCTTGGGGGTCATCCCAAGTCTCAAGTCTTTTTCAAGAAGGCCTGGCCCCTCATTTCTTGCCATCCAAGTTTCCTCGGCTTCATTTGCTGTCCATGGGCAGACAAATTCCCCTGAATTTTCATTGTTCTAACCCCACAAAAAGGAAACGGTCTAGATCTGTTGCGCCCGAGGCAGTTACAGAGATGAATCCAATGGTCCCTAAGAGGCAGAAAGGCTGCTCTTGTACTAATAAATAGGTAGGAACCCAGTTTGGGAGGTGGAAGAAGTGAAACCCTCTTCCGACAAGCGGAAAAGTGCCCAGGTTGCATTGGCTTGGAGAGAGAGCCCCAGTGATGGGAGGGGGTGTGTGGTCTCCCAGAGTTGCTGGTCCAGCGCAGTTCAATGGAGACCATCCAGAGAGGCATTTCTGCTTTGCTGTAGACAGAATAATATGGCACCACACGGCATGCCAATGCCACCATGCCTGGCGCTTAGAAATGCTGAGAGAACAAGGTCAGCGACTTACCCTTTGGGCACAGATGGATTTCCAGGGGTCCTGCTGAGTCCTCAGTAGCTGGGGTCAGACGAATCATCTGTCCTTGGGAAGTATCCTGAGGAAAAAAAAACTCTTTGGCTCTCCAAGGTGCACAGCGGTTCCCATCCAGAGGTGGCGAAACTCCTGGCTGTGAGAAGCTTGTTTGAGGGACATCCCCTGGGCCTGCAACGGCTGCGCATTTGGCAAGTGGTAAGTGCCTCTCCCCACAGAGGCTGTCTGTGCTAGTGGTTGAGGAGATAGCCGGGATTGTACGTACAGCCGAGTGCTGAGGACGGGGCAGCTCGTTGAACTGTGAATTGTCACGAAGCAGCCGGCTGCTGTTTCACGATGCCCACTGCTTGCTGAAGGCCTCCTCGGCCCTGCTGTGAGGCTGAAAGGCTTGGTCAAGGGAGATACTCTTAGCCAAGTCTGGACCCGTCAGGGATGATCATCGCCACTAGCTCAGCCTGGATTACATCCCAGGGTTCTCTGAGCTCTGCCCACTATCCCATGTTGCCGCCTTGGTGAGGCAGAATGCTGTCCCGCCCTCCTTGAATCTTAGCAAGTTTCCTTGAGACGTCACAGATTTTCCTTGCCCTGCTTTTCACTCCCTGCCACAGAAAGCCTTGAGCCGTGTCCTGTTCCTGACTCCTCACTTGCCGATCTTCTTCCTGAGATACCGTCTGCGGAGCCATGTACTGGAGCTACAGCATCTGGACCGAGCCATGCTGAAGCTGGGAGTGAGCGAACTATCTGAAGAGGAAGTGAAAATGGTAAGACCGAGTCCACCCCTTTCACGCTGTGCCAGCTAGGTTAGAAAAATCCGAGACTCTCAAAACCCTGTTAGGGAGTACTAGATACACTGTTGGGTTTTTTCCCTCTTGCTCATTAGCGAAAAGCCTTGTGTGACAGCGTCTCTGTGGTGGAATATGATTTGCTGGCTTATGAACTGGTCATTGTTTCTCCTGTTCTGTCTACATCAAAGAAATACTATTCAGGCTCAGATCCCTGCTGATAACCTGGGGTTTGATCCTGCACTCCTGACTCAGAGAAAATGCCCGTTGAAGTCAAGCAAGGATTGCAGGATTCGGCCCTGTTGTTTGGTCTGCTGCTTAACTAGTGCTGGGGAAAAGAGGAAAGTGGGTCACGGAGTTTAAAGCGCTCCCCTCCAGAGATGCACAACGAGCCAAGAAGAAATGCACGAATCAGTGGGTTTCCCTGCTTGAAGTGTATGTACGGGGGAGGATAGTTATGCTATGCCTGTGTCCCACAAATAAGCCTTCCTCAGCAGAGGGAGTGGGCAGGGATTGGAGGTGAGGGGCAGGGTTATGCACGTTTCCCTCGGGGGGAGGGAGGTGGGAGCTTCTCCCATGCCATCTCGTGTGAAGCAACTGCACTAGAGAAATGACATGGTGGTTTGGTCCATTTAAAGCTGTATTTATCCAAATGCCCCAAAAGTAACTGGGCCAGAGAATTAAGCCTATTTCTTCCCATCAGAAATAAACCAGCCGCCTTGTGAATACACCTCCCAGCAGGGAGTCAGGATTCAAGAGAGATTTAGTGTACAGGGGACATGGGAGTAACACCTGTGTATTGCCTCTGAAATTGACTAGTGCCCTTTAAAGTGGTCTAGAGTTGCAGTCCTTCCTGCACAAGTGAATGTTTGAGGTTCACTTCCAGCAGAATAGAGGGAGTATAAAGCAGCCACTGGGGGAATTTTTCTAGTGGAAGGCCAGAACAGGGTGGGATTACATGGCCCTGTGCTATTCCTGCCCCTCACTTTCCAGTGTAGGGGCATGCTGGGGGTAGAAGGGAAGCAGATGGAGTTCTCTGGCGATTCTGGGCTGTGGAGCAGCAATGGGGCTGCTCTAACTTACACGGGGGACCAGGGCAGCCCATAGTTTAAAGCCACTTTTGTCCCCTTTCCTGGGCTGCACTTCATGGGAGTCTCAGTCCAGATTCTGGCCACTTGCGTCCAGTGATACCCACTGAAATGAAAGCTCATCTGTCTGCACACGCCTGCCGTGACACTTGCTTTTCTCTCGTGTGGTCATTAGGCTTGTTACAGCCGTGGCCTGAACTCCACCCATCTCAGCGCATCGGAGTGCCAAAAATGGCTGAAGCAATGGGTGCAGCTCTCCTGTGAACTGAAAGGTAAGACTGGTAGAGCTCAGCCAGCTGGCTGCTGCTTCCTCTCGTGTGCGGTGCAGATCCCGTAGGGCTGACCTCAGGCAACGCACCCAAGACTGTAAAAATCAAAGCTGCAGTTACGTGTCCAAACCCTCAGGTCTGAAATTCCTAGGTTCCCTGCAGCCTCAGGTTCCCATTCCGGCCCTTCTGCGTTTGGAGGTGGATAAGCCAAGTTCTGAGCCGTTTACTTTTAGGTGAGACCTTGAACCGCGTTCTAGCTGCTCTGTTGGGGCCTTGAGCACGGTGTCCTTCCGTAAGGTTATGGTCTTGCCCTGGTGTCCTGGGACCCCACTGAAATCCTTGGGCTTGGGAGAGCCCAGGTTATGTGTGTGTTTTAACGGAGAAGGGAGAGTTCAAGCTGCAGGCCCCTCCAAGGCAGATCGTAATATTGCAATCGTGTGTCCTCTCGGCCCCGTTGATTGAGTGCAGGTACATGGGGAAGGGGAACAGACTTTCAAAGAAGAGTTTGTCAGTATAGGAAGAGACATAAACGTGCAAACAGCTTCAACTGGGCCAGGCAAGTGCATTAGCTGCAGCTTCTGGGGTTATTTGGCCGTGATGCAGGCTAGAGAGGCTGAGCGGCGATGGAGCACACGGCCGAAAGCACTGCAGTCTCTAACCTAAAAAAGGGCAGTATGGGCCGAGGCTTTCTGCCTTCCCCGGGGGAACTGCATCCCCCACAGTTAATGGGTCAGGATCAGCCCATTGGGTACAGCTTCTAACCTCTCTCTTTCTGTCTTCTCACACCTAGCTGGAGAGGAGCTGGCCTCTGCGAGCGAGATTGACATTTCCCCTCCCCCATGCCTGTCCTGCGTGTCACCGGTGGCTTTAGTTAAAATAGTAAATTCTGACACACGACCGCTGGCCGGAGAGATCCTCTCCCTTCCTCAGATGAGGCGGGAGAGTATCTCAGCCCATGAAATCTGTGCGAACAAATGAACAGCTTTTCTTCAGGAATCATTTGATTCTTGCTGGCCCCTGATCAGTATCCTGGCAGGTGGAGTTTGCCAATCTCAGTTACCTGCTGCCAGCTTCTCCCTCACAACTTGTCAGGTTTCTGGGGAGCGGAGCTGGAATTTGAAAGCCTCGAGGAATGAGGCAAAGGGTTTAGGACTCTGTATCATGGTGACACTCAGTTTCACCCTGAAGAGAAGCTCAGCTACTGTGTCCAAAGGGGCTTGGCCAAGCTGTCTGTCCTCTGTCAGGATTGTCACTCAAAGAACGGCACAGAAAAGCTTAACGTGAGTGCTGGCGGCTGGTCCTGCTGCAGGGACCCTGTGGAGTCCCTGGCGTAAATCTGTGGCCCAGATGCTGTGGTGGAGGCTGCAGTTCTCTCCTTGGGCTAGTGTTTCCCTTGAGATGGTCTAGTGCAGGTGTAGGCAACTCTTGCTTTTGTGAAACATGCTGCTGCTTCCTCCCGGCTAGTCCCCAGCACTGTTCTAAATGGGTGGGGTGGGGACAGATTGTTTCTTGGGCGTGGGTGGGGGAGGAGGAGGATTGTCCTGGCTGCAGGCTGGTGATCACTGCCCTGTGTAGGTGTTACCCCTTCCTCTTTAGAGGATTTGATGCAAGAGCCAACTAGGGATTTGTCCCTGTCCAGACAGTGCTGGTGAAACATGAGGCTGACCTTCCAGCCCCTGCATTGTTCATGGGTGGTCTTGTGCGGTGAGGACAACATGGATGTAGTAGGGTTCATTACACAACAGGTGTACAGCCCAGAGCCGGATGTCAGGAAAACTTGTATTCAGACCTTCCTGATGGTGCTGTGGCTAGAGAGGGACAGGGGCCTGGGTGAAATGTGAGCCTACACCGCTAACTGCTGCTGCTGCGTCCCACCCCTGCCAGTCTGTCAGCCATCCAGGGAGCCCTTGCAGTAAACCAAGGATCAAATGGCTGGGTCCTTTAGTTGGCACCTGCTGCTGTTTCCTCTCACCTTTGGAAATGCCTCCTGCTAGGGCCAGGGGGTGCCTGCCACCAGGACCCCGCTCAAGCTGGGGCCTCCTGAGAGCTGGCTCTGGAGGGGTCAGATAAACATGACTTTGTGTTTTCAGATTCGGAGGTCTCGCTCCTGGCGCACGGCATGGTCTTACTGTCCACCAACTACCTCGGGGCCAAGGAGTGACAGCAGAGCCTTGGGCAGCCACAGGCACCAACTTCAACGGTCATCCTAGTTCTAGTGCTGGTGGTTGCAGCAGGGTAGTTTTTTGCTTGCATTGCAGGACGGGGGCTGGACTTTAGCGCGAGACACACCTTGCTTTTTGCCTGCTGCTCCAGCTCTAAAGAGTAAAACCCTTCCTCCGCCCTGCCAGAGATGAGTGCTGCAAGCATATTTACCTTAGGCACACCGCCATGGCCCTGAGAGCAAGAACCTGCTGTGGCTCCCAGTCACTAGATGCCATGGTTCTTGAATGTGTAAGACTGGCCCTGGCTGGGGTGGGGAGTGACTCTGCAGTTCTGAGCCATGCAGATGTCCATGCTCTGCCCTGTCATTTCCAAACGAGAGACCATGTTGGGACACCGCCAGGAGCCCTGGCTTTGCTATTCTAGCCTCCAACTGTGGCACTTTAACTAATCCTGTCCAGCGGAGAAAGCTAGTCTCCCCTGGATTTGTAAGCTTTCCTTGGGAGGTTCCCACTGGTAATTTACAGCAGTGGGCATTATCCAGCTAGGTTCCTTGTTGCTCCAGGACCTGAAGAGACACCAGTCTGGAGCAGTGCTCTTTGTTGTTTTTCCTGTTATGTTACTTTATTTACTGTGTTGTTTTAGGAATAAGGTGAATTTTACTAGGAGGGGTTGTGGGTGGAGCACCCTCGTTGCCAGGGGCTTAGTAAGTGACCTTGCCCCTCCGGCCAGTGATATGCCTTAAAGTTGAGGATCCATGTGTTTATTGAGTTGTCTTTTTAGTTCACAGCAGCGCCTTGTTAATGCTTGAACTGTGGCTGTTCCTCTCGGCCCTAGCTGACTGCTGGAAAGAGATACAGGCCAGCCAGGAACAGTTCCCATTCAAGCCTGGCCGCTCTGTAAGTTAGCCTGATTTCAGTTTCCGAGCATCTGCAGCTTCCCCTGAAATCAGTAGGAGCTGTGGGTGCTGAGCCCCTCTGAGGCTCCGGTCACTTGGGTACCCATAGGTGCCCCACTCTGGCTTAGAGCCTATTGCCATAGAAATAAATGCTAAACAGCCCTTACCGGTTAAGGACAGTCTCGGCTTCAATTTTGTCAATGAAGCGATTTAAGTTCTGCCTAATGTTTTTAGACCTGAACTTTCTGCTCAGTGTGAGGATTTGGGAGCCGGAAGTTTGGTCAACAGGAGCTTCATCCCTGTGCACTGGAATGTCTCGTGGCAGAGGCTGCAAGTTGAGTTGAAGGGATTTTTTAAAAAGTTACTTATAACTAGTGTCTTAAGTTATTTATGGCGGTAAAAATGCACGAAAAGTCTGTGAAAGCGGTGGTACCCTTAAATAAATATTCCATTAGAGATGACAGCTAAGGAAAGGTCTCTGGTGCATTTTTAAAATTAGATCCTGGGTGAGGTGTCCAATTAGTCTCCCAGCACCTGTAACTCTGATTAACATAGCTGAGACTGGAGCCTGCTCTCAGATTTCAAAGCAGCACGATGACATGTCTAGGATGACCAACCCATAGGATCATATGAGCTGTTAAAGCCCCACTATTCTATTTTTCATAGATTATGTCCCATTAATAAACCACAGGATATTAAGCTGCAGTCTGAGTAAACAGCCTTTGTTTGTTTAGCTGGAAATATTAGCAGGCCTTCAGCATAGACAGAGACCACACTGCAATTCCTAGAGGTGTACAATGGTTCCTTCACAAACAGACCTCACTTCTCTCATCTGCTTGAATTAGGGTCAAACAGGCCACAGAAGTCCCTACCCAGTGGCTCAGAGGTAGCCTCACCCCAACTAGCTTAAACCATGTGCTTTTATCGCCTTTGAGATAAGAACACAAGGCACAGGATGCAAGTTTGAGCATTTCTTTATTTTTACACTTAAATATTCTCTTTAAATACAGCATTATCACCATGAAAAGAACCTAAAAAGGCCAAAAAATAAAAATAAAAATGCAGAGGACCTGACAAGCTTTGGATTCACATTGAAAATTCCACCTGTATACAGGGTGTGACAGGAGATCAGAAAAGTTAGAAGTCGCGAAGTCACTATTTAAATAGGAAGAGGAGCAGGGCTAGAACCAAAGTGTCTCAGGTCGGGAACAGGCAACAGCTCAATAGCACTAGAAGTGAGACGGGCTGCCGGGTTTACTACATGGCTAACCAAAGTGGTTTAGGAGGAGACAGTGTGGTACCAGCATTAGTGTCACAAAGTGTGTGTGAGGAAGGGGGGAGGGAGAAGGCCAAAATGCACGTTCATTGCACTATTAACAGCATAGTTATTGTGTAAAAATAGAATAAATCCTATTCGTTCTTTGCTTAGTGTGAGAGCCCCCATCCTAACTGCTGCCTTAGGATTCTTCTGTCACGGCAGCCTCTGGTCATCCTGCAGATTTCCAAACATCACCAGAAGCCCCCAGCCTTCATTTGCTTCTATAGCCTTGAAGGGCTTGGATACAAATCAAGAAGGGAACTTTAGTATCAAAGATTTGACCTATTAAAAGTCACCAGGCGGATCCACTCGCTTTCTTCCCCTCGCAGAGAGCTGCCCTGTTTGTCCTAGGAGCAGACGGCGTGCCCAAAGCCCTTACGGATACACGGAGTCAGTCTGCCAAATGGCCAATCCAGTTACTCAACACCGGATCAATACACACAGCCGGGTCAGCTAACTCTGTGAAATGGAGGGAGTTCTCCTCCTCCTGGCACAGGTGAGGATTATTCCATGGGGGACGGGAGGGAGAAGAAGTTTAGTCTTTACCTGTGGGTCCAACTAGCCTCTTCCTACTCACTGGCGGCACCAGCTTGGAATGTCGGGGGGAGAAGTCTCCCTGCTAAAAGCTTCAAAGGGATCTGCTAGGAAAAGGTGTGGATGGTTAATTCCAGCCTCAAGCGCATGTTCTGCTGGTTACAGTTTGGCCAAGGGGTGAAGCTTAAAGCGCTCGGGAGCACAAGAACTTCCGTTGCTGTCATATTGCATGAATGACTTCTAAAGCCTTCATGCATCTTGCTGTCCCCGAGGAAGGGGATTGGCTGTGGAATTAAGGCAACAAAAACCGGGGGGCGGGGGCGTTTGGGCTGTCTACAGGAGACACCCAGCTGTGGCTGCACCAAGTGCAAGATTCAGCATCCTGTTTAGGGACTCACTTTTGAAAAGAGAGCTGCCCTGGGGGGGCGGGGATATCTCCAGCTATTCTACGGCACCCAACTTTACAGTTCAGAGTGTGGAATTTGGAAAAGGAGAATTTACTGATTTCATTAGTGCCGCCCCGGTAACAAACCGAGAAGAAACATCAGCACCATTTCTCGGAGTCATGTTGATGGGGTTGTGGTCATAGTGCCAGCAGGCAGGTGATGGGACTGGACACTGAGGCCAGAGAAGGTTCATAGTCTAAACCATAGAGGAAAAGCCAGTTTGCTGAACACAACGTTCACTTCTAACTGCTCACTGCGCCCGGAAGTCAGACAGCAAGTGGATTTTAAATACCAGTCCCCAAAACCCAGTGGGCTCACGAGCCCTGTTCGCCCTGGAGATCCAGCAAGGTGCTAACAAGTAGCCGACCCACCACCAACTGCTTAGTATCCTTCCAGCGCAAATAAGTGCTGTAGCTACTTACTACGGGAGAGAAACTCTTAATGGAAGAGCGTGAAATGGACGGGATTGTTTCCGCAGGGTCTGAAAGAGAAGGGGAAGGTAGTTCTGCTCTTTGCAGAAGTTTAGTGCTGCGGTTGTGCTGGCCCTTCAGAGAACTACAGCTGGGTCCTGGATGCGTTCTCCTTGGGCCAGGAGAACGAGGGGACTCAGGGGAAGGGGTTTGGACCAGCTTTTTGCCACAGAAGGAAAGGTGCCTGTGAGGCTAGGGATAAAAGTGCTTTCGCCACCTGCCTGGAAGGCAGGGTTGATGGGCTGTTAGGCCAGAAATTGTGGCAGTTTTGAGAAGATGTAGCCTTTTCCCCTGAGTCCGGGGAAAATGCTGTGGCTTATTAGAATGATGATTGTGTGCCTCCCTGCACCAGGCTGGGATCCAGGCCCAGAGCACAGAACTTTCTCTGCCACCAACATATTGCACCTTTGCAATCTCTGCTGAATTCAGACAGCCCTAGGAGGGAAAGGGCCTATTTCTTCCAAGGACTGAAATATTTGCTGCTCACCCAGTCACCCAAGGCTGCAATTCCATTGCATGCAAACCTCTCGCCCTCCAGTTTAGACCGAGCCAGGACTGAGGATCGCTATTAAGTGACTGGGTGGCAGGAAGCTTTTTTTAGGTGAGCGTGTGGACCATGTGCTTGGTCCTCCCCCTCCCCACTCCACTTCCTGGGCAATTAAAAACAGAAAACATTGACCTGATTAGGAAACATCCTCCGTCTCCACCAGGTGACCAGTCTCTACCACCCAACCGTCGTACTTCCACAGAGAAGATCCATTCCATTGGAGTAGCCCGGGTCCAAAGAGGGAGCTCCCAGAAAGATTTGCCATGGGGAAGGGAGCCCACAGCCCAGCACAGGGACTGTAGTGTCAGTTACAGGCAATGGCCCAGTAAACATTCAGCACATTAAAAAAAAAGAAAAAAAATTGAATGGATTCCATCAAGCCCGTAACGGGCAGGTGATGCAGCACTGGGAGGCAATAAGTGGGGGAGGGGGGGCCCAGGAGAAAGCTACTGACAAGCCGGAGACTCCAAGCTGGGTGTTGGTTAATAAAATGGTTGCATGCCAAAAGAGTAAACGTAACCAGCTGTGGAGGATGATTGAGCCGTAGAAAGCCATCTCTTCGGGGCAAGGGAACGGGGGCAGCTACCAGGGGGGAGAGCGGAGAGCCCAGGCTGTTCCGCTGCTGGGGTGGGGTTCAGACAGGAGGCTCCAAGGGCAAGTGCTGAAGCAGACGGTACGGTAGGAATGTTGTCAGTTTCACCCAGGAGGAGAAGCAGGATGGCGACTGCCACACAAACACGCCGCAGATCACGGGGGGAAGCAACCACGGAAAGGTGTCCCTGCTGCCCCACGGGCCAAGCCCGGTGCTCGAAGGGGAGGAACAAGAGGCAGCTTCGCACTATTGCTTATAGGAGACAGACACAGATTCACAAAGGATGGTCCCTGGGGGGGGGGGGGGGGGGGGGGGGCAGGGGGGAGAGACAGTTCCACAAATGGGAGGGAGCTCAGCTGAGCCTCCTCCCTCATCTGGCACATGGAGCAGCACCCACAGTGTTAGACGTGATGCCCCACCCTCTCTGAAGAGGGAGCCTCTCAAGAGACTGCCACAAGCGCTTGGTTTCATTGGTTTTCTTTTAAATCATATGTACAAAGTAGCCCAGCTCCCCCCCCCCAATACCAATTAAATAATCCTCAGCGGCCACTGCCGCTCGATAAAATATCTGTCAATAAATAGACATCAGAGAAAGCACCTGGAGGGGCCAGGGGCTGGGTCACACGGCCAGGGCGGGCCCCAGGGAGCGCTCCTCCGGGGAAGGCAGCTCACACACACTCTCTGGGGCCTGCTCCGGTCCAGACGATGGAGCGTTTGTACGGAATGGAGGAGCCGCGGCTGCCCTGCAGCTCTCGTGGGGCAGGGAGGGCTCCAGAGACAAGGCGGCTACTTTCCCTGTCTCCGTCTTGCTCGGGGCCACGGCTCTGCTGCAAGGAACCAGCGAGGCCACAGGGACGGAGAAGACGCTCAGATCCTTCTCATTCGTGTAAGGAGAGGGCATCTCCGACTCCTCCGTGCCACTCTCACCCTTCACCCCCAGCACGGACCTTTGGTCCACCTGGTAGTACACCACCGGCCCATTGTTCAAGTAGGACTGGTCGCCCACAGCCGAGGCTGCCTGCTCAGTGCTGTCTGCGAAGCACAGGACAGACGAGCCCGGAGGGAGTTGGGCTTGAATGAGGATAGGCGTGGGCAGGCCTGGGCACAGCCCCTCGGGCACGGCCAGGGGCTCCTCAAGGATGCACACTCCTAAGCTCTCCATGTTGGCGCCACTGGAGTCTTCCTCCGCCTTTAGCCTCTCCAGCTCCTCCGCTGTCTGCAGGTGCATGACGGCTGTCTCGTTCTCCGCCATGAACTCCTGGAAGTCTTGCGTCTCCGAGGGCTGCGTGCCCAGCCAGTCGTTGCCGGAGCCGTGCAGAGACTCCTCCTCCAGGGCCTGGGGCCGGCTCACCTGCCGCTTGTTCTCCAGCTCCAGCTTCATGATGGTGTGGAGATAGTGAGTCCGCACCCGGATGGGATTGAATTCTATTCGCCCGGCCATGTTCCCACAGCCGTCCCGGGAGCAGCCGCACGGGAAGGACATGCGATCCACCTGGGAGTAAAGGGAAGGGCGAGTGACATGGCCTGGCATGAGCAGCTCTCTCGGGCTCAGACCTCAGCTAAAGGAAATGTACACAGGGTTGTGTCTGCCACTGCACTACAACAAACCATTAACTAGCCCACAAGTGCAGCCCCCGCCCCCCGTTAACCCTGCCAGAACCCCTCAGGCTAATGCCTGGTCCTTCTCGGAGCTCTACATCCCCAGCCAAACCCGGGGAGTGCGAGGTGACCCTGCCGCATCTGCCTGCCTCTTCCCACCTGAGCACGTGGCTAAGTGGGGCTGGCAGGTGACCGGGGGTGGGGTGGGGGGAAGGTCACATTGCTGTGGGTCAGACAGGGAATGGATCAGTGGAAATGGCCAACAGATGCCCTGCTCCCCCTGCACCCAGCCAAGGACAATGTGGCTAACTAGGAACCCCCCTCCCCGCCCCCGGGGTGTCTCACCATCATGGGAACAACCAGGGATTCAAATGCCCAGTGAGCAGGAGGGGCCAGGCCACCCTAACAGCAGGTCTGGCCCTTTGCTCATGAGAATCCAGGGGTATATTCAGGGGATCCCTGCTTTGATGCAAGGACCCCAGGTGTTTGGCGGTGATGGGGAGAGTGGGAGGTCACTCCCCTCTTACTCCCTGTCCCCATTTCTGACCCTTAAATCCCAAACTGCCCACCCCACCCCCGATGCTTTGGTCCCCACTCCATCCAGGAGATGCCATCGGTGTGCTCCATGAGTCAGCCAGCAAGGGGAACCAGCGCAGTCCATAGTTCCTGCCACATACCTAGGCAGTCTCTGGTCCCAAGCCCAGATCTCAACCCGACAGACACCATCGGGATCTGATTACTGGCTCTTTGCAGCCACCATCTGTCAGACTGAACAGGGGGTTCATCTCCATGGGCGAGGGCAGCAGGGAAGGGACGGGACGGCACCCCAGCTAATGGGGAATCTTCCTTCCACCTAACCAGAATAGGGATTTGGCGTGTTATTCTTCTAAGGCCCCCAGAGCCCTTTCCAGGGCAGGGAGGCGCTCAGTAGGCCAATGCTGCCGACCTAAGAGCTCCCCCACAGCCTGGGATGCCTCTGATTTGCAAGAAGGGGCTGTTACCACGGTCAGTTTGGGAGCTGCCCAGCACGCAGCCCCTGGAAGCAGGCAGATACAGGTCTTCTCGGAAGGGTCGCTCCCATCCTGCCCTGCGAGCTCATCAGCGCTGGGGAGAAGCCAGAGACCTGGCACAGAAACTGAACCCGCAGCCTTTGAGCCTAGAGACCAGCCAAGCCAGAGAGGTGCACCGACGCAATCCAGCACGGATCAGGCCAGACCCTGGTGCTACTGACCTGGCATTTAATTCCAGCTTGGCTGCACGCGCAGGCTTCGGGATCGCAGTACAGGCGGCAGTCGCAGCCGCACTCCTCTCGTGACAGGCGGATGGCGCGCAGTTCCTGCTTCTCCTCGGCATCGATGCGGTGAACCCCGGAGGCCCGGAGCAGGGCTCGGCGCCGCTTGGTGGGCAGCGGCTGCAGAAAGAAATAGTCGTCCACTTCCACGTTCTCCACGTCAATGTCGTCGTCGGACATGTCCTCCAGGGTCAGGCCGTCCGCCTCCTCCGACTCCACTGTGCCGTTCTTCGTCAGCTGGGGAGACACGGGCAGAGTTAGTCCTTGGCTTGGGCCCTGGGCACAAGGCCTGGCGCTCTGCCCCAGCACTGCCTGGTGAGACACCCGCTAGCATTAGCTCTTGGAGAAGCGATCTGCCGGGAAAGGGGAGACTCAGTTGGGACCACACACCTAGGGACCTTCAACGGCAGCAGCAGATGCTGAGAAAGATCTTTCCTCCCAATTTTCCCTTGCACTGCATCATCTGACCCGGTCACCTACTGCCTCGTCCCCACCCACCCACCTAGAGGCCTCACATACCACTGGACCTGCACCCCGCCCCCCCTTCGCCTCAAGGTCATCACAGCCAAAAATGCCATTTCACTCAGCTGTCCAACACAACTGGAGCAGGAGGCAGGGGACTCAGCCCTCCACAGGGGGATCTGAGGGATCAGTCAGCATGAACAAACAAGCTGCCGTCCAAGTGGATTTTCCACCAGGCCCCAGGTTTCCCCATCCTCAGCCCCTTGGTAGGCCAGGCCAGCTTTCAACCCCTCAGCTTGCGATAGCCTGCAGGGCACCCTCTGGACTGACCCACCAGAGATATGCTGGGGAAGGAATTTGTGCTCAGGTCAGAGGAGACGGGCTGCCCTTCCCCACCCTCTGCAAGTGGGGAGATAAAAGGAGGCCACCGTGTCTTAAAATATCTGGCCCCTCAGGAGAGGAGCAGAGTGGAACAGCAGCAGCACCACCATGGGTTACAGAAATGAAGGACGCCCCCTGATCGGGCCGACAGGAACAGAGCTGAGTAGCGGCTTCACTTTCATTCCCGCTGCTCCCCAAACCCTTGGAAACCGACAGCACAGTGTGTTCTTATGGCCAGGGCTTTTTTCCCTCCCCATTTCTATTTTAAATGCAGAGAATCAGGGCTCCTAACGCAGGCATGATGGAGACGCTGCTGCTGGAATACATGACAATACGCTAGAGGCTGCTGCTTTCGTCAGACAAGCCACAGGTTTGTGGAGGCAGAAGGAAAATTCCTGAGAGACGCATGATGCAATAACTCCAGCTTCATTACACTCGTTTCAGGAGCCATGGAGGTCAGAGCAAATCCACCTTCATTCTCTGCAATCTAGGAGGTTCCCCGCAACAGATGGCAATTCTATAGCCCTGCTTGCCACTGGGGAAGTACTGACCCTTCCTGGCCCACTGATGGCTCATGCCATGCCTCCAGGATCATAGTCCTTTTTCCTGGGACAGGAGCTGCACTGGGGCAAGGGACAGGGGTCTGGTTCAAGTTCAAATCCAAATCCACTGGCTTCCTGCTCGTGACAGCGTTGGCTGCAGGTGCTTTGCAGACCCCAGCTCATCATCTGCCCTGTCTCTCGGCACCTGTTTATCTGCCCCACATAACCCACCCTGCAGCCGCACGCCCCAGCAGGGGAAAAAGCCCTAGTTTGAGGCGTGCACTTGAAAGGCTGGAGGGATGTGGGTCTGTTTGCCAAGCAGGTTGCCATGGCAGCAAGAGGCTGATTTGAACGGCTAGCTTTGCAGAAAGACACGTCCATTCAGTACGGGAAGTCCAGTCTCTAGGCAAACCTCCCACCCCCAGGGCACCCATCCACTGGGGATAGCATGCCCCACTGACTGGGGCATCTTTGTGCCTCAGCTCCAGGAGCTGGATGGAAATTGGGCAAGTCTGCAGAAAACCCAGTGCCGGGCTGAGAGAGGAGGTTTAGCTCCAGCCAGGATCTTGGCTCTTAGTGTGCCAGGCTGCAGCCACACCGCTGGCAGGACTCTGCCAGGCTGTGGGCCATGCCCCCATCACAAATTTGTTCACTCTGGTTAATACCCACAAAGGAGAAAAGTAAACGACTTAGGACAAAAAAATCACCTCTGGCTGCTCCCTAGGAAGCTCAGTCGTCCATCCCCAGCCCCGCAGCTTGGGTCCCAATCCCGCCAGAACTCGCTGTCACAGATCCACCCCGTAGGGCAATTGCATTCCACGAAAGGGGCGAATAGCGGTCTCCGATCTGCCTTCTCCATGCCAATAGCGACCAAGGAACGCAGGATCACGCATGGTCTGGAGAAGGGCAACCAGGCGCCTCTATCCGCCCGCTCTCGGAACGCGAGGACAAGAGACACTCAGCGACGGTGGGAGAGAGCACACTTTAAAACAGGGTAGGAAGAAATCCTGTTCACACCACACGCAGCCGGTGGAACGCCTTTCCAATCAGAGGCCATGGACACCAAGAGCCCAAATAGGATTAAAAAAGAGTGTACATTAACAGTGACAGGAATACCCAGAGTTATAAGAGTAAATATTAAAAGATCTCTGCCCTCCTGCTTCAGGATTTAAGTCAAGCCCCCGTGCTACCGGGGTGGGGGGCGGGTTAGGAAGACACTTCCTCTGGGGGCTGCTAATCACATGCCTGCCCAGCTGCTGGGTTTTATGCACCATCCTTCAGAGCAGCTGCTATTGGCCAGACAGATGATCCTGAACTGGGGATTCCCACAGCAGTCACTGAGCTCTTATGCGGCTTTACCCCTCCCGCTCCCCGCTCTTTGTCAGTGATACCTTCATTTTCTTGGCATGGAGTTTCTCCTCCTTGAGGTGCTCCCGGAGGATCTCCCGATGATTCACCTCCTGCTCCTGGGCGAACTCGCACAGCGTGTACCTGCGGACGGAGTTGTGGCGCTGGGCCATGCCCAGGGAGCTGCCCCCTTGGCTGGGCACGCTGGTGAAGCCCTGGCGCCGGGCGAAATAGTACACGGTCACCTGATCGAAACGCACATTCTTCCTGCGCAGCTGCTTCTGCCTCTTCAAGATGGATGTGGCTGAGAGCAGAGAGAAGGGAGCATCAGACACAGGGCGAGCACACGGGATTCTGGGTGGACCCTACTCGTGCCACGACCGCCCCCAGCTCTTCCACGACACAGCAGAAGCATGGGTTTGCTCTGAGTTGCTGATACACAGGCCCCTGAAAAGGCTGATCAGCTGATTTGACTTACAACAGGAGGGAGAGGCGGCCAACTTCCAGAGCAGGCCATACCCTGGACCTCACTGAGGAGGGATTCATGTGTGGAAATGCCTTACCCTCCCCTAGGGCTTTGCAAGCGTTACATTCAGAGGACCCTATTTGGGGAGTGAAGGAAGGAAGGCGAGCCCCAGGGATTCTGACCCTCTCTCTGGCTGTAAGTGTCTGATGTGATTTCTCCCCTGGACACCCTATTTCCATCTGAAGATTTCTGGCAAGTAAGCCCTAAAATTCCTTTCACTGAAAACACTCATTCACTCGTGCTCATATTTATCAGTTTATTTACTTCGTCCATAGTCAGAACCACTGGTGTTTTTTGTTTTTTTTTTGACAGCCTGCCCCCCTTCTCTGACACTGCAAGGGGTTTACCACTGGGAACAGGAGCAGCAAGGCTGAAACTGAAGAGGCAGCAACATGTACAGAGAGAGGGGAGAGCCAAGGCCGAATAGGTTTGATGGCTCAGCTTTTGAGCCCCTCCAGAAGACCTTTTCAAATAGGGGAACCAGAAAAACCCCTTCCAAATTTTTCTTTAAAAATCAAATCTTTTTAATAATAATACAGGGCAAGCGATTTTCTAATCCAAAATCATTTTTTTTTTAAAGTTAGTGGATTTAAAATAAGCTAAGTCGAGAGTGATTTATTTAAAGGGATGGTAAATTTGGGGTTGGAGGGGAATTACGAATTTCTACTTCCTCTGATCCTTCCCGACCACCAGTGGGTAACTGACAATACTCCTAGCATCATCACTTTCCTCCGGAGCACTGAGCAGGGATCATCTTTTAGGGCAGTGGTTCTCAAACTTTTGTACTAGTGACCCCTTTCACATAGCAAGCCTCTGAGTGTGACCCCCCTCCCCCTTGTAAATTAAAAACGCTTTTTTATACAATTAACACCATTATAAATGCTGGAGGCAAAGCATGATTTAGGGTGGAGGCTGACAGCTCGCAGGACCCCTAGTTTGAGAACCCCTGTTTTAGGATCAGGTGGGTGTATCACATGCCTGAATTCATCCACTGTTGGGGGAGGGGCGGGAGCTTGGGCAACGTAGAAGGGAATCGGACTCTCTCAGCTTCCACGCGGAATGTTAAAGCAGCCCTAGAGATTCTCAGGGAAGAGTTAGTTTGCACAGGGAAATTAAAAAAGCACCTCAACTGTGCTCTTGATTGGAGACTGTTTGTCATGCAATCCATGCCTGCCAACCACCCCTCGTTTGTTAGCATCCCTGCAGTCCAATGTCAGGCAAGGTCATCTAACTGAACCCAGTGTGAGAAGATGGAAGGGCAAAGACCGGATCTGTCCAGACGGAACCCATTTGACCACACTTTCAGCCCACAAAGCATGGACACCAGCATTCCCCTGGGCGTGATTTGCACGTGTCTCATACTAGTGAGACCAAACTGTGTAACGTGAAACGAGCCAGATGCTGGGTCCCCCCCCGAGAGGTCAGACAAACGAAACGCCGCAGAGCGGCTCTGCAGAAACCACCCCGGCCACCAGCTCGGCAACTCACGTATGAAGCCCATGGTGCTTGGGGGGTTGAGGCTATCGCAGCTGTCGGCGCTGTCGCTGTTGGAGATCTCATCGTCCGAGTTGGAGACGGGCGAGCCCACATCCACATCTTCGAACTTCCTCTTGAGGCTGACGCTGGCGATTGCATCCATTTGTGTCTGGCTCGCATGGAGAGCCAAAGAGCATAAAAAAGGGAGAAGTCAGCTGCAAGAACTCCAACACCAGCCCCCAGGGCTTTCGCTGAGGCTCAGCGGGGTTCCTGGGGATAAACAGGGAGCATGGGGGAGAGAAAGTCAGCAGTCCACCAGCACCAAGCCAAGCTTCTCTAGAGTCTGTACTTCCAACAGGCCCCATATCTCCACAGCATGCACTGTTGCAGCGGTAGCCAAACGCCCTCTTGGCAAGGGGCTACGGGGCTGAGTCCCTAGCAACTGCTCTTCCAGGTTGGTGCAACGAGACCCCCCAAAACTTGCTGTTACAAGCACCAGTAACATCCCACTCTGAAAAGCAGCAGAGTGGCAAACCCTTAGTGCTACAGTGATGTTTATGCATTAAACGATAAGCCAACACATGAGGCAATAGAAAAGGCTCAAGAGAACTCTGTGCCAGGACTCCAGCAAACTCTGCTGCCCACAGGGACCATCGACACACCGGCCTAAGAGGGAGGACTAGACTAAAGCACATACAGAGGTGTCATGACAGAACCATGGGAGGGGCTGAATGTCTCCTTTGCTAGAGCCTTGCCAAGACAGAAGTCCTGCATGGAGTTTGTTATTTACGCTTTTAGATGCCAGCTGGGTTTTCTATTCCTCAACATGTTACATGTCAGACATGTGGTCCCATACACTCAGCTGACTGGGAGAAAAGTCTGTTCCTGCCTTGTGTGTAGCCTATGAACATATGGTGAAGAAAAATGCATGCCCACAAACCACCAAAGGAAGCTGGACCGGAAGCCTAAATCAAACAGGTTTCATACTTAGAATCAGCTGGACCTAAGCCACTGGGGTTATGGAATGTAACTGGTAGCCAAATTAGCACAGAGGAACCAGTGGTTCAGAAGAGACTTCTATGGAGACTTCCAGTGATGGGTGGGTTAGTGTTACAATGTGGATCACCTGATGATTACCAGTTCTGTTCATTCCCTCTGAAGCACCTGGCACTGGCCTGTATCGGAAAACAGGATACTGGGCTAGATGGACCTTTGGTCTGACCCAGTATGGCTGTTCTTATGTTCATATGGCACATGTTTAGCTGAACATCAAGCTCAGAGACAAGAGTAGATGCCCATAGCTTCCACAAATACAACAGAGCCCCTATTTTACTAAATAATTGGAGATAAAAATGGTTCATATAAACTGGTTGTATACAAGATTGGTGTTCAAAAAAAATCAATCGAGATTATACTATACCCAAGAAAACAATTCCCAGCACACATCATGAGATATGTAATAACTTGCTGCAATTTGAGCGACTCTTCTTATGGTATACGTGTAAGAAAGTCACACCTATATGTAAGCTTAGATCGGTTTTCAAACCTATTTAAACTGGTGTAAATCCCTGCATAGACACTCTTATTTCAGTTTAAGAGTGACTTATATTGGTTTAGTTTAAACCAATTCCTAATTGACTTAAGCTAAATGAAAATAAGCCTGGCTGAAATCAAAATACAAGAGTCCACACAGCCATTTGTGCCAGTTTAACTAAACTGGTTTAAAATCACCCCCTTTAAGGTAAAACACATTCAATTCTCTCATATAGACAAGGCCTTAGTTTAGAAGTGGCAACACAGGAAGCCGGGGGCTCCTACACACAAAAGCAGTCATGATTATATCAAGTTCTCATTTTGGGATCCAGTGCACTCATGAGAAGACAAGTGTAACAGGTCACAGGTTTACAGTGTATTTGCAAACACTAAGACTGAGTTGAACGCAGAGAAAACGTAGAACCAGCTGCATTGTTCTTGGTTTCAGCGCGGTCTTCCAAGCGGATTTCCACACTAAAAGCAGAGCTGGGACTGTTCTAAGAACAAACCACTAACTAGCCCTGCCTGTAATAAAGTGCTGCCTAAACTAATTCCAATCAAATCAGCTACTCTATCCAAATCCTAGGAGTTGAAGGATGTTGAGCCTACAGGAGGCTGTATTTCTTCTGCTCCAAAAAAAGGTTCATGCATGTTTGCCCCCCTCATCTTCCCACTAGCATACCCTAACCAGAGAGCACAGGCCCCCTTTATGCGAAGCCTGGTAAGGCCACACACCCAGCCTCCTTAAACTGAGCAATTCAGAAATTCAGCTGGGAGAAGAGACTGAATCAAAGTGGATAGTCCTCTCCTCATCCCCACTTCAAGCAGAGAGAGACATTCATTATAAAGCAATGTTCACTTGCCAAGTCAAGAAACAGCAGAGCGCTGTGAAACAGGGACCATTTCTCTTGCGCCTGATGTTTAGAGGCACGGGTCACCAAGATAGAGATGATTTGGACTAGAAGACTTGATCTGCGCCCTTCTTCTGAGACAGATGAATACAGAATACCCCCGGGAAACCTGGGGCAGCTGACAGTTTCCTCAGAGTTCCCTGCTAGATGGGAGAGTCTTTCCGCTTTTTAATAAGGCATCTCCGCCAGGGCCAAGAGAGAGACCCAGACATACAGACCTTTGTCTTCAGAGGTGCGGTCTGATGGGGAAGTCATCTGAAGGGCAGGAGAACGAGATAAGGCCAGCCAAATGCTGAGATCTCCTCCCTCAGGGTCAGGTTGGAGTTGATAGGAAGTGCCATTCAAACCATAACACAACTGTATCAGAACAAGCCAAGGAGAGCACTCTTACTCTTTACGCCTTGCCCAGACCATTGCACGAGTTCAGGGTAGTTTTTAAAACTCATTTCTTCTGGAGCAGGAGGCCGCATCCCTGGTAGTTGGGATCTTGAGCCCAACACCCAGCCTTCCCCCCTCCCCTCAGTCTCCTCTGCACTTGTCTATTCCCTTCAATAAGCTAGCAACTGTTCCCATGACAACAAGTCGAACAAATGGGTTTGAAAAACATGTCAGCCGACTGCGTGTATCAGGAGAGGCGAGAGGCTCCTGATTGCCGGACGGAGCTTCCTGGGGGAATCAAACGATTCCACGCTCGATTCCTTCAAACAAAACAGGGAGAAGCTCCACCCCTTAGCTTCCAGCTTCGGACTCTTCCCTGCGCTGAACAGTTAAAAGTGCACGGATTCGCTCCAGGGTTCTGGGGGCCTCCAACCTCTTCAAAATCAAGAGGAGATGAGACTGCTCCCCCATCCCAAAAACAAGCGGAGTAAAAACCTGCGATTCTTATACAGCTGACATAGCAGAAAAGGAGAAGCTATGAAGTCAACGAGCGCTTTGCAAATATCGAATTACTCCCAGGAGGCTGAGCAGTAGCATCCTCAGGTTTGCCTATAAGCAGAGTTACACCAGTTGAAGAGCTGAGATGTTAAACTGATTTAGTTAACCCAGTGCCAAAGGCTGCTGGGATGCTCTTATTTTGATTTAAACCAGGCTTGTTTCATTTTAGCTTAAATTGATTAGGAACTGGTTTAAGCAAAACTGAAATAAGCCCCTCTTCAATCAAAAATCAGTGTCTACACAAGGGTTTGCACTGATTTAACTGGACGGAGGTCCAGATGCTTTCAATGGACTACTGAATCCCTCCAAAATTGCTGCTGCTGCCAAAGGCATCCTGCTCACCTGTTTGACCAGAATATCACCTCTCCCCTTGGAGATGCTCCACCTGCTCCCCTTTGCACAGCACATCCCGTTCACCCGGTCTGCCTTTGCCTCCAAGGCTCTGCATTTCAAAGTGCCTGCCTACATCTGACCTGATCTTCTTTCACGTTCCCACCTCCCTTCCCAATGCCAATGACGCCTGCCCCAATACCCCCATCGTCATCTTCTCACCAACACATCTTGGACATGTCTTCCGTCCCCTTCAAGCCACCTCCGTCTCAGTCAAGTCCCTACCAAAATCTTACTCCTGCCATCTTGCCTATTGAGATCCTGGACATTCTTGTTATGCGTATAAATTGTATTATCTTACGTAATGACAACCAAAATGCTGGAAGGGATATTAACTCTCATGCTTCAGGGCTTGAGCTAATTTCTATTAGAGATCAGAGAGAGAGAGAGAGAGAGAGAGAGAGAGAGAGAGAGAGAGAGAGAGAGATTCCACATCTGGCGGTATTTATGCCTTCCTCTCAAAAGTATGGCACTGGCCACGGCTGGCACACAGACCACTGAGCTAGCTGGACCTTGGGTGTGATCCAATATGGTAAATTCTTTTTCATCTTCTTTATGACGGTAGCGCTTCAGAACCGATTAAGAACAGGGCCCCACTATGCTAGGCACTGCAGAGTAGTAGACAGTCCTTGCTAAGGATCTCACAGTCTAAATAGACAACACAGAAACGAGGTGGGGGAAGGGGTAGAACACAGACTGAACAACGGGATGGCACCAAACAGCATGTTAGTGCCACCATTTTTGGGGGGGGGGGGGGGGCCTAAATGGAAAGGAAAGTGAATGAAGAGGGGACATTGAAAGGAAGGGGAATGAGGGGAACAGGGCAAGGAGAAGATGGTAAGAGGCAGGGTGGAGTGAAGCTGAGGTGGAGAGACTGATGCGGGGGGACAGAGATGGTTGGAGCAAAGAGCCAAATCAGCAAAGGGCAGAGGAAGTCAAGTCAAAACCATAATGTGGAGTTTGAAAGAGGGTTGTACAGCTTTGGTTATAATCTCTCTCCCTCACACACCCCCACACCCCGACCCCCAAGAAACAATCTCCCTTCAACAGTAAAGTCCATCTTCCACCTCATTGTGATATTGAGGTGTTTACAGAAAAAAAATAAATCCCTGGCTAATGGGGCTCTGGCAATCATATTCCCACCCGAAGTTGCGGAAGAGGGTTCAGAAACAAGATGCTACTGCATACGGGGAAACTGACACATCCCCTTTTACAGTTTCTAGCAGAGGTGTCGATAAAAAGGCTTCTGCCCCCTTGGACATCATGCATTTATTTGTATGTAAGGGGCATCCGGAACCATACTGGGCAAGTTGAAGCTCTTCAGCTTTGACACCTTGGATCGAGGCCTTGGAAAGGGCCCATAAGAACGGCCAAGTTCATTCTCAAACTCCATGCCCTGATGTCATCATCATGGGACAGGACAACAGCAGCAGCATGTCAAGCTCCCTTCCTCACAATCAGCTAGCGGAAACTATACTCAGGGCCCAATGGCACAGCTCCTCCTTTTCCACTCTGGCTTTGACTCATCACTCACAGAAGGCTAGGGACATTGAAAAATACTTTATGGGTGGAAGGGAGGAAAAAGAAAGAAAAGAAGTTTCTGGTAACAAGTACTAAAAGAGGTAGATTCTTTTTTGGCAGCACACGGCCCTATTCACGTCTGATGCTAGCATGTTACCTCGGCTGAGTATTAAGTGACCCGATTTCTCCTTAGGGGAGAAAGAAATGCAAACTGCCAAGAATTTAACTAATGATTAACTCCACTGAATTTTCAGATTCTGGTGCACCTCCGAGTTAGCCTCCCTCAGCCACAGTGTAGATGGAGCTTGCCTCCTCCAGCATACAGCCTGGCAGAAGTCAGTCACTTGGGTTCTCATCCTAATGAGTTTCTCCATTAACAGCAGCATCCTGTCTGCTACTCCCTGGTACGCCATTGTTTGCAGTCCTGCTGGCTTACTCAGAAGCCCATGCACAGTGGAGAGGATTAACCTACAGCTCGGTCTCCAAAACTCGCCTCACAGGGCCTTAAAATATTTTTTTTTTCAAAAGGAACTAATAATATAGCAAACCACACGTGACACACCCTCGACCCTTCTGCAGCACCAGACCCTGACAGCAACAGAAGGGGGTTCTAAGGCTGTCCCCTAAAAAGGAGATCCACTGTTCAATGGTGGGACAGATCACCTGCTTCTCATTACAGGAAGGAATTTCAAGTATTTTCTGAATAGCCCCATGGTGCTGGGAACAAAGTGCTAATGGGAAAGGCAGAAGAGAGCAGCGGGCGCTGAACAGCGAAAGACTCCTTACAAAGGGGCCAGCAGAACTAAAGTAGATTCTTTTTGTGCGTGTGTGTGTGTCATTTCTTTGGAGGGGGGAGTGAAGATGAATTTGGGGAGGGTGCCAGGGAGGAGATGAGAAAGCAGTGAGAGAATTCCAGCTAATCCTGGAACACTATCCAATCACCCTACCCAGAGAAGCTTGTTCTCCATCAGCTCAATTCCTTTCCCCGGTACACAGGGGAGGACAGCTGTCCTTGCACAGCACACACATCCTGCTGCAGGGTAGAGGAAAAGGCCAGTTTCATTCATTCACTGTATCAAATTACTTCAATTTACAGAAAATGCACTTGTAAAAAACATTCAAGACACACAGCGGCAGGTCGCACAGAGACCTCTGGAACCTTTGAGCCCAAGAGACATGCATTTGCTAATCTCTCTACAGGGAATGGGCACACGGGCAGGGCTGGCAGGTACCGTATGCCAAAAGCCTGGTACCAGGGAAACATTTAAGAAATTTCTCCATAGCATCTTTCTATTAGAATCATAGAATCTCAGGGTTGGAAGGGACCTTAGGAGGTCATCTAGTCCAACCCCCTGCTCAAAGCAGGACCAATCCCCAATTTTTGCCCCAGATCCCTAAATGGCCCCTTCAAGGATTGAACTCAACCCCTGGGTTTAGCAGGCCAATGCTCAAACCACTGAGCTAGCCCTCTATTAGGAGACACTCTTATGCCACATTCACTGGGGCTATTCAGTGGGATTAGGATTTTGGTACGTTATCAGAGCAGGACAAGTGCTGCTTGCAGCATTAGCAGGAAGGGACGAGTCATATCCCAAAAGGGACTGCTTTTAAAATATAAAATGATGTCTTAAGTAACGTCTTTCAAGACAAACGGCTTGAAGAGTTGGAGACAGTTAAAGCTGCAGTGATGAAGGCCCTTACACCAAGAGTGGTGAGCTTGTGTGAAGGCGCAGAGCAGAGGGGAAGCACAGGAAGACCAAGGCTACAAGGTCAGCTGGAGCAAATCCATGCAGAGTTTTCAGAGGGAGAAAATAACGAGTGCCAGTGGAAGGCAAGATCTGAGGAGGGGGTGCGAATGCTCCCGTTTTGCACTGGAGAGAAGGTACATGCTAAATTCTGCAGAGCAGGGACTTTGGGAGACCAAAGACAATGCCCTTGACGTAGTTAAAGGCTGACGCTCAGGAAAAGATGGTGAGCACAACAGCTGTGGTAGATAGTTTAAAGAGCATGGAGTCCATAAGCTTTGGGGTGGAGGTGAGGATAGGCAGGTACGCGCAGAGAGATAGGGGGAGGAAAGTTTAGTGCCAGCAACACAAGTTTTTTGAGCGTGGCCTACTTTTTGGGCGGTGAATTCAACACGAGAGCAGAATTCTATCACCGAAGGTGCCAACAGGCAAGGGAACTCCACTAGGAAAAGCCAGCCAAGGACAAAGATTTCCATACTGTGCTCCATGGCTGGTCACACCATATCAACTCTTCTTGTTTCCATTTATTAAATGGCATACAAAGAAACTGAAAACATTAAGTCTTTGATGTCAGCAATTGCTGTGGCTGCCTCAGGGTAGTTAGCATGAACGGAAGGGGAGATGGAGGTCTATGTGATCAGGAACGCAAGGACGGGGATGTCTCCAAGGTAGCCTCTGAATTAACATGTGGTCCATACCAGAAGTTTGAGGCTATCATGCCCAAAGGCTGCACAGAACTTCTCATGGCATCTCCTTTGTCACATGTCTTCAAGAAAGCGGATGGCTACCAGTTCAAAGCTAGTTAGCACTGGGCTGATTAACAAGCAGAAGATCCAAGAGGCCCTATCAGTAACACATTGTAGCTGGAAACTCTAGTTACTTGTTCGTAACCCATTATAAATTTAGCACCCACCACCAGGCTCCAGCTTTCAGTCACAATTAGAAATCCTTCCGTCAACGCATCACCATTGGAGGCGGAAAGCTGCTAAAGAATGCTTAGATCATTCACAAGGACTTCCTGTTGGCAAAAGCAGTACAGAAAATACCGAACGCACTCCCACCAAGCAATGTCTGAGGAGGAGTATATGACAAGTCCCAATCCATCCATTCTCACTGATCTCTGGTCAACGTGCCAGAAACATCCCCAGGAAAGCAGGTGAGTGAATTATTTTAGATGCAACACTAGCCACATAAAAAGGCATCACTATTGTTCCTTAAGGCCACTAGATGGGACCAAATACCAGAATGAACTCAGGAGTGCTTTTCTCCTTCAATGAGGAAGAGCAGTTTCATGTCCATAGTCCTCCCTGCTTCCTTCATCTCCCGTGTTCACAGAAGAAACTATTCTTCCTGTGACCAAAATGGAGTAGTTCTGTAGGGACCTGGGTATAGCGGACACCCAGGACCATAACAAAGGCAGAGCCAGAGGATGGGTTGAGGACTTCTAATCTATTTGAGACACACTTACAGACTGGTTTCCTACTTGCTTAAGGGTCTGTCTCCATGGGGAAATGGACCAGAACAGCTACTGCAGAATAAGCTACTCTGGAATAGCTCCCCTTGTGGACACACTATACCAGAATAAAAATGATTCTATTTCAGGACAATGCCTCATCTTTGGAAGCACAGTGATTACTCCAGAATAAAGTTTTCTGTTCTGGAATAAAAGTGTGTCCACATGGGGAGCAATAACTTATTCGGCAATATCTATTCTGGTGAATCTCCCTGTGTAGGGAAGCTGTAAGACTCTCTAAACCTTCATTATAAGGCAGACTCAGGCTCATTTTGCCTGAGTCAAGACTTCCACGGGGTGATATCGTTCACACCACATGTAGTAGAAATGAAGGCTCCAAAATTTCAAGCCCCTGGGATGACTCAAGGGAAACTCTTTACAACCTCAAGTCTTTTGGTTACCTCTGCTCACTATTTTCTCATCAGATAGATTTTTCTATCTTATTTGGTCCTCCCCCCCACCCACTGGCTATAGGAATAGCCTTAGCCAGATCCCTCAAGTCTGCTACTCATTGGCATCTGGCAACTCACTATAATGCCACTTCCTAATTCAGAAAAAAGTGTAATATTTCTTCCCTTCCCTCAGCCCATAGAGTTTCAGGTGAGGGACTGTTTAAGCTTCAGATTCTGGGGGTTGCCCCATGGCCAACAGCCTGTAAAGCTTAAACAGTATCAGCAGCTCTCTTTTTTTTTTTTTTTTAAATAAAGACAGTAGCGTAATTTTTGGAACCTTTTTTGCTTAGGGCAGGTTTTCACGCTGCAGAATGCAGTGGCTGGCCTGGTCATGTTTACACAGAGCAGCTGTGGGAACACAAGACACTCATCATGGCAACTTTAGCACTTTTTAATTTTTTGTCTTTAAATAAGCAGCTCGTAAAGGATAAAAGGCAAAAGTCAATTCTGTTCTCGCATGACTCCTAGAATAGAACTTTGCTCTAGGCCACGAATGGCGAACACCCAGTCCACCTGCTGTATTTATGTCAGCTGCATGAGGGAGTCAGGATCTTTAGCTTTAAACTAAAAAAAAAAAAAGGCAGTTTCTAGCCCACGTCTATGAAGAAAACCTTCCAAACAAGGTCCAAGTGTACCCAATGTTGCATTGCCTTTCTGAGTCTCCGGGCAACCGAAAAGAGGAGGTTACTTACCTGTAACTGGAGGTTCTTCGAGATGTGTGGCCCCTATTATTCCAAACGCAGGTGCTCATGCACACCATGTGCCAGAAGGTTGTCTTGGCAATGCCTGTTGACCCACACACATGTTGTGCATCCCCTGATGCTCGCAGCAGAGTGTAGAATTAGCCATGCAGGTCGACGCTTCTCCAGTGACTCTCTTACTGCTGAGTAGTCCAGTCCGCAGCAGAGGGGATGGAGGGTGAGTACTGGAATACAAATAGGGACCACATATCTGGCAGAACCTCCAGTTACAGGTAAGTAATCGCCTCCTCTTCGAGTGAGGGTCCCTATATGCATTCCAAACGTGGGTGAGTAGCGATCAGCGTGGAGGTGGGTGCAAGGATGCTAGAGGAAGTGCAGTCTGTACTACGGCGTGGCCCACGGCAGCATCCACAGCTGCCCCTTGGGCGGTGGCATTGTGGGATGTGAATGTGTGTATGGAGCGCCATGTTGCTACACAACAGATGCCTTGCCACAAGATGTCCGCCAAGCGGGGCGAAGTGGCTGCTTGTGCTCGCATAGAGCGTGCTGTAACTCTATCAGGTGGCAGTATGTTGAATAGCACGTAGCATTCACGGATGCACCTAGAGACCTATTTGGAGACTTGTTGGGAAGAGAGCCTGGCCCTTGGACCGGTCAGCAATGGCTACAAACAGATTAGTTGATGCATGAAAGACATGGGTCCTATGGGGATAGAATGCCAATGCACAGCAGATGTTCAAGGAGTTGTGTAGTTTGGGACAGAAGACAGGGAGGTGGATACACTGACTGAGGTGGAATTCTAACACCGCCTTTGAGAAGAACTTAGGGTGGAGCCATAAGTTCACCAGATAAGGGAGGCCAGAACCGTGTGGGGGACAACAACAACCCCAGCCTCCAAATGGTCCTTCTAGGGTCTGTAGATGGAGAGGAGCCATGGTTGGAGGCAATGCATGCATAGACGTGTATGTGGTGTCACGAAGGTACAGGCAGCCATAAGTCCAAAGAGGGGCGGACCACGGTGTGTGGGTTGTGGCAGAGGCCTGCAATCATAGCTGTCAGTGTTGCAAAGAGGTCCTCCGCTGATAAAGTTGATCATCGGAGTTCTCGTTAATGCAAATACCCAGAGATGTGAGGAGAGTGCGAAGGGCAAGGATGGCAGAGGCGAGTTCTTGTTGGGATAGCATGACAAAGGAGCTAGTAGATGAGGTAGGGATACACTGAATAGCCAAGGCAGCGTATTTGTGCTGCTACTATGGCAAAGACTTTGGTGATGACCCATGGAGCTGTCTCTATGCTGAAGGGGAGGACTCAAAATTGGTAATGGTGGTGGCCCACACGGAAGCAGAGAAATTTTGGGTGGGTCAGGTGAATGCCGACATGGAAGTAAGCATCTTTCACGTCGATAACCGCAATCCAGGCCCCGTGGGGGAAGAGATGAGATAATCAATGTCAGCATCACCATAAGGAATTTGGATTTCCTGATAAAGGCATTGAGCACCCAAAGATCTAGAATGGGGTGCCACTCTCCACCCTTCTTCAGGATGAGGAAGTACAGTGAGAAGCAGCGCGTCTGCTTCTTGTTGGGGGATGCGTTGATGGGATGGGTTCCCAGGGGAAGCCCTGGGTGGGGAGTGATGAGGGGGAAATTATAGGAATTCTATGGAGTGTTCATGATGGATAATCTCGATACCCAACTGTCCATGTAAGCTTGCCCCAATTGTGGGTGAATGGGGAAGATGGCCTGCAATGACAATATGGGGTGCCGCAGGAGATACTGGGGGAGGTTTGCAGTTCTCGACCTGCATGTCAAAACTGCTGTTTCAACTGCTGCTGGGTTGGGTCAAGCAGGTGGTTGTGGCAGACGTAGGGAAGCGAGGGGATTGTGAGCGGAGCGGTCTACATGGCACCTCCTGCTGGCGTTGGTAGTATTTTGGCTAGAGGGCACATGGTTGGGGACAGAATAGTTGCCGCCGCTGCCTGTGTCTAAATGCCAAGGGACCTAAGCATGGTGCAAGAGTCCTTCAGAGAATGGAGGGATTCATCTGTCTTATCATTGAATAATTGGTGCTCAAAGGGGTGGTCCTTGATCAAGTTTCGGACCTCCCTGGGGGATCCGGACAATTGGAGCCATGAGTCCCTGGGCATCATGATCACGGTCACCAGAGAGCAAGAGGATGTGTCCACTGAACTCTGCTAGCCTGTTACAGTTGTTCAAGTCATATTTGGCTAGCAGAGCTTGATAATTGGCAATGTGGAACTGCAGTCCTGCTGAAGGAGCAGACTTTCCTGCCTAGCAGGTCCATCCTCTTTGCCGCTCTGTCTGGGCAAGTAGATTTTTGAGGGTGCTGGGGTGCCTGTTTCGCTGCTGCATGGACCACAAGAGAGTTGGGGGGATGGATGGGTAAAAAGAGAGTCTGTCCCTTTAGCAGGAACAAAATATTGCCTCTCTGTTCTCTTTGGTGTGGGAGCACAGGAGGCAGAAGCGTGCCGTGATGTCCTCATCTGTTGCAGAATGGCCAGAGCTGCCTGAGAGAGCCCCTGGGGTTGGAGGATGTCCAGGAGCAGATGTTGTATGACCTGGATCTCCTCCAACGGAATCCTCAGGGCCACCACCACCGTCTGGAGCAAATCCTGGTTCTGGCACTGGTCATCAAACGGGGAGAAATAAGAGCCTCGTCCAGTGATGAAGCAGCACCAGTGGGGACTAGTGGAACCGGTTTCACATCTTCCTCCTCCTCATAAACTGACTATGCTGGAGAGTGAAAAAGCCCCCACCCCAAAAAAGAAGGGTCCCTGGGCACTGGTGGATCTAGCAGGTAATGGTACTAGGCTCTGCAGCGGGGTCGTAAGCTGGGAGGTCATGTCAGTCTGGGCCGCAAGTCCGGACTCCAAGGCCTGGGAGAAAACGAGGGCTCAGGCTCTGAGACACCCTCGGATTCTGAAGACCGTTCTGGCAACAGGGGGGAGGGAGATGGACTGTTGGTACCAGAGGGCTGTGATAGGGCAACAGGACTTGCCTCTCCGGTAGCAGCAGCAGCAAAGGTTCATCCGCCGGAAAGGGAAGTATCGTGGCAAGCAGGGGTCCAGAGAGGAGCGGAGAAAGTAGGCATGGGCGGAGCAGCTCCTCCATCAAGAGCAGAGGCTCCGACTGCCCAGGAGTGCATGGTGTCCCCCTGGACACGGTCGAGGGCCCAGATGGCATCAGTGGTGCTGCTTGATCCGATGAGCCTAGCAGCACTGGCATGACGGACAGGGTGTGTGCTGGTGAGGTTGCCGGCAGGGGTATCGAGGCAGTTGTCGGTACGACCAGATCCCACTTACGCTTTGCCTTGCTCTCAATGTGGTGCAGCTTGGGCGCTGGCCCAGCCGGATCCACATGCGACCTCTCACCTGAACTGGCGCGGTTTGGGGAGGAAATGCTGGGCAATCCGGGACGGGGATCTGCTCTTATGCCCGTGACCATGCTTTTTACCCTCATGGCTGGGCTTGTTCATCACCTTCGGTACCAATGGATCCACAGCTTGTGAGGTGCTCGGAAGGGTGCTCACTGCCAGCGATGGTCTCTGTACCGGTGCTTCTGCGGGTCCCAGATCTGGGTGCGTCCTGGGGCACATGGGTTCTTCCATTAACTTCCAGAGGCTAAGCTCTCAAGCCTCCCATATTCAGGATGTGAAGGACTTACAAACAGCACAGTGGGCCGTGATATAGGCCTCACCAAGGCAGTAGAGGCAACTCTGGTGCTTGTCGCTCACAGAAAACGAGCGCGGGCAAGAGGCACAGTTCTTAAAGCCCGTTTCCCCAAATGGCGGGAAAAACTACACTAAACTATCTAAGAAGAACTATAACACACTGAAACAGCTATGTACAACTATATACAGGAAACAGAAAGCAGATCACTCTCTTAGCAAGCTAAGACTCTGGCCATATGGTGGTAAGAGGGAACTGGAGAGGCGTTGACTGGCACGGCCTATTATACCCTCGGCTATGAGCACGAGGGGACACCGTGGGGGGTCAATGGACACTTCTAAGAAAACCACCTGACTCCGGTAAATGGTGCACATGTGCACCCATGTTTGGAATGCACACAGGGACCAATCACTCGAAGAAGAAATAATGATTCAGTGAAGTGTGAACTCCCTGCCCTGCATCAGTCTCACAGGAGTGTTAACTCTAGAGGCCAGTGCTGACAGCACTTTATTTCATTGCTGGTCATTTTAGCAGATGGATGGGGAAGGGGGAAGAAATTATGAGTTTCCTGAAGAGGACAGGAAGAAGAGAAAGGAAGAGGAAGAAAAGAGAAATTGCAGAGATCCTAAGGGGAGCACATTCTCCCACAGGGTGATGCTCTCCATGACAATAAGGTACTGAACAATAAATGACAACTAAACTTTTAGTTCCACATTGTTGTGCACACTAGCACGGACATCAGTGGCAGTCCCACTGTGGCTCAAGGACAAGACACAGGCCTCAACATTTAGTCTGGTCTGTAGACCATAATTAGATGGGGAATTCATCCCTATCCACAGAATGAACTCGACACTCCTGCTCTAGGTGGTACAGGGCACCTTTAAGAATGGATTATGCTCAAATCAGATCAGTCCAGAAATTCAGAAAGGCCCCGTTTTATACTGTGAAGTGTTAAACTCCAATTTTCTTCAGTCAAGGCAGCTTTAAGACATGAGGAATAGTCAATAAGAACAGGAACTAGCCTGCGCTTTCACATTTACTTGAGAGAAGCGAGGCTGCTCCCAGAAGCTGTTTTAAGGGGGATGATTTAAAAAACAAAAACAAAACAAAAATGGGTGAGGGAGGCTCACATTCCTCCAAGTTGAAGCCTTCAGAGAAAGGGGTTCACACCCCTGTGCTGTGGGCTAAGCTCACCAAGATCTCAGACTATGATCTCACTAGTTACCAATTATGCAGCAGGAATAACATTGCCCAGAATGACACGGCACCATCACTGCAGAGCAACACACCCCACTGATGTAACGTGATGTCAGAGAGAGAGAACAGTGAAACATGCTGAGGGTCTGGGAAAGAGCCGTGAATACCTACTACTCCACATCTAAAGACCTCCACATACACCGGGGAAAGCCACAAAGCAACACACACACACTAGAGCAGCCCTTACTATAGCTGCTCTCACTGGCCAGGTGTCGGTAGCTGCATTAGATATAAAACAAACAATTCTATACCTGTGCCAGCATGCAGAGTAGTCGATACTCTAAACTGTTTCAGAATAAATGTAAAGTGGCTTGCTTCAGCGAATGCCAGACAAATGTGTGTGGTCTACACAGCTCCAGCATACTAGTGAGTCTAGATTATACAACACTTCAAGGCACAATACTGAACACAACAAACACCATGAAATGATTGTAATGCCAGAGAAGAAATAGCAACCACAAAGAATCTAACCCGATGTCGACCAGGCCTCCTAAAGGCAAGTAAAGCACCCCACCCCTTTTACAAGGGCATGCATCCTAATAAGCCTGTGGAATGTATCTGATACACACACATGGTAAAGGGATTTGCACTGGGTTTGATTGTATATCAGAAGCGGTTCCCTCAATAATAAACTTCTATTTAACTGGCTAAGGCTAGAACAGTGTATATGGTAACCATTTCAACGCGGGGAGGGGAGGAGGAATAAAGCATGACAAGCTCTGCGCAGGTTCCAGAAGTTGAGAGTATCAAACTAGAGGCTGACAACAAGAACGTGAATAACCATTAAGGTTCCTGTCACCATCTGATCGGATGCATATCCAAGAGTTTCACCTCTGAAGTGTAGTGAGAGCAGAGAGAACCCAGTCAAGACCTCAAATGGCTTCTATATAGCTGACTAGGGCAGTGTCATCAAAAACCCGTATCAACAAGCCACAGAAAATAGGTTAATTACACACCAGATTAGAGACTTGCCACTGTGATGGGACAATCCCTAAGACAATGCACGAAGGGACAGCGTCCTGGTAAATGTCAAGAGTTCAGCAGTTATTGCCCAGGCTGTTTACAAACCAGTCAGGATTTCCCACTGGGTTCAGCCATCATCCTTTGTCAGCCGTTCAGATTTGTGGCTATTTTATTTCATACACCATACTCTAACTCTAGTAGGGCTGACATGCCAGAGATCAGGGCTCACAGTCTGTTCATTAAAACAACAGGTTCTGGAAGAATTGTGAGCCACAAGATTCATACCAGATCATGGAAGATACAGACCCTCCATTCTCCACCAGTGGTAGCAATGGTGAAAGTTACAGCATACTCAACGCACAGATTTATTTATATTCACCACTGTATCAAAATGACAGTGGTAGAAATACCTGCCCCCCATCTATACTACAGCTTTTATGGCTGCTACCACTAGAGGTAAATATAGCCTGAATTTTCCTAGTGTAGATATACCCTAAGATATTATCTTTCACAAACGCTACCGCTAGACATACCTTTTAAAAAACTCTTACAGAACCTTCTCTGCACAGCTAAGGTCAGCTGCAAAAGGTGCGACCCCAATACATGATGACAGAGGCCCATTTAATATCAGAATCAGCCCTTGACAGCCCCAAGTGACCCACGGTGACTTGATGGGCAACAAGGTCATGTTCCAAAGACTTTGATGACATTAGGGTTACTGATAGGGCAATCCATACTCAGCCATGACCTTCTTCCCGGCCAAGCTTCAAACAGGACAGGCGTAAGGTCACAGAGTCAGAAACCACACTAGCTCTGCTGGGCTTTACTGATGTTTTCCTCACCTGGTTTAGAAGGGAAAGATTTCACACTCAGGCAGAGGTGGAAAGAGTAGCACGAAGCTGAGGGGGCAGCTCGCCCCCGATAATGGGGAAGAGAAAGAAGACAAGGGGGGAGCACATGGAGGTTACTATGGCTCTGCAAGACTCCAGCAGGGCCAGCTCTATCCCCTCTGTGACCTTAGCTCCTGCTATAAATGGGGGTGGGGGAAGGGAGCATGCCATGCCACACAGACCCTTTGGCCTGGATGCCTATGAGGAAACACGCTTTCCAGCACCTCCTAAAAGAGAATGGGTCCAGTCACATCACCAAGAGCCCGTTCTCAGCATACAGCACTGGGCTGCTTCAATACCCCCAACCTCCTGCCCTGAGGGGGAAAAGTCACAACCTTCCATCCATCCTGCCCCCTCACCCCCCAAACCCCCAATGTCTCCGGTGACCCTGGGCCAGGGAAGGATCCACAAGGACCCCTACAGCTCATCCCTCCCAGCTCCCAACTCAAGGAGCATAACCCCAAATGTCCTCCCCGCAAAAAGCCCCACACTGCAACCCTCAGCACAACACCCCATCCAAGGGGGAGGCGCTGCCTCACCTGCCCCTCCAGCTACATCCCCCACAACCCTCCCATTAACATTCAGGGGTAAAGGGGATGGTCCATCTGTCCCCCCCCTCCTCATCCCAGGCGGAGGAGATGCCCCCCACTATGCAGCCCCTGCACCAACACCGAAGGGAGAAGGGTCACGCAACCTATCCTCCAACACCATTTGACTGCCCCCCCCCCAAATACCCTTTCCAGTCACATATGCCCCCTCCACGTAGGAAATGCCCCAATCCTCCCCAGGAGATTAGGGGGAACCCCCCCCCCCCCCGCAGGAGATGTAAGGGGAAGAGCCGCCCCACGGAGAGTGAGGGGAAGAGTTCCCCCCCCATATTTGCCCCCCAGAGAGTGAAGGGAAGAGGCCCCCCATATTTGGCCACCCCCAGGAGATGTGAGGGAAAGAACCCCCCCCCCCCGCAGCAGACATGAGGGAAAGAGCCCCCCCCAAAGACGTGAGGGAAAGAGCCCCCCCAAATTTACCCCCCGCAGGAGATGTGAAGGAAAGAGCCCCCCCCAAATTTGCCCCCCCGCAGGAGACGTGAGGGAAAGAGCCCCCCCAATTTGCCCCCCCGCAGGAGACGTGAGGGAAAGAGCCCCCCAAATTTGCCCCCCCGCAGGAGACGTGAGGGGAAGAGCCCCCCCCAAATTTGCCCCCCCGCAGGAGACGTGAGGGAAAGAGCCCCCCCCAATTTGCCCCCCCGCAGGAGACGTGAGGGGAAGAGCCCCCCCATATTCCCCCCCCCCCCCGCAGGAGACGTGAAGTAGCCCCCATCCTCCACCCGCCCCCAGCAGGGGTCGGGGGTCCCCAGTCGACCCCCGGGGCGGGAAGGGGCGACGACCCCCGCGTCACTCACCGGCTGCGGGTCCCCCCCCCGCCGCTCCCTCCTCCCCGCCGCGCGGGCCGGGGCTGCAGGGCGAGGCCCGGGCGGTTCCGCGCCAGGGGGAGCGAGGGGGGGGGAGGGTCCGGCCGGGCGGAGCGGGGCGGAGGCGGCTCGGCGCTCTCGGGCTCTAACCGGGCACACCCGCCCCGGCTGCGCTCCGCGATAACAATGGGGCTGCCGGCGCAGCGCCTCCCCTTATATAGCCCGGAGCACGTGACCTCCCCCGCCCGGGCCAGCTTGGGAAATGGAGTCCTCGCAGCCCTGCGCAAGGGCCGCTGGGAAATGGAGTCCGGGAGGAGAGGCTTGCTGGGAGGTGTAGTCGAAGGCCTAGCCCCAAAGCAGCAGCTAGAGGTGGATAAGCCTGGGAGACAGCGTAGTAGCCGTGTTAGTCTGTGTCGGCAAAAAGAAAATAAGAAAAATAAATACGTGGGGCACCTTAGAGACTAACACATTTATTTCAGCATAAGCTTTCGTGGGTTAGGTTCTAACCCACGAAACGAAAGCTTATGCTGAAATAAATGTGTTGGTCTCTAAGGTGCCACAAGTATGTATTTCTTATTTTCTTTTTCCTGGGAGACAAAAGCTCTCGCGGCTGCAAGGGAAAATCAGGCCCTGGGAAGAAGCATGGGAGGAGGAGACTACTGCAGCTGCTCGTTAAAAACCAAGCAGGCGTGCAGGAGATTGGGTGAAGAGATGCATTTTGTAAAAGCATCACCACGGGCAGGCTTTTCTCAAGCTGCTCCATAGCGAGGAGCTTTGGGTGTTTGTTTTTTTAAGCAAAAGGGAGAAGCATAAGCTTTCCTAAAAGTAAACTGCCACATTCATAACACATACACAGAGCTACAGCTTTAACATTACCGTGTGGAAGTTCGCAGCACGGAGCAGGGCATAGGGAGGAATAAGGTGAAGCTTTTGCTATTGCACAAATTTAAGGTATCAAGAGTGCAGGCAACAAGGGAGGAATTTGACCAACAAAAAACAAACAAAAAAATCAACCCACCAAACATACACCACCCCTCCGCCACCCCCTCCTTCCCCACATCCACTATCTGCCGTGTCCCTGAGTACCTGTCTTCTGTACAACACAGCTCTTTGTTTGCCTGCAGCAAGAGCTTGCACGGACAGCTGAAAGGAACGAGGCTGGTGTAGTCTCCAGTACTGCAAAATGAATTCCCTTTATTGAAAAGGTTCTTAGCTTTGCTTTAAGAATATTACTCACTCTTCAAATACAAAGAGTACAAATGTTGAGTAATGTAATATCCTGGATCACCACTGGATGGAGTGTGTGCAATAAAGATGCATTTAGCAGAATGCATCCTTGGCGCCTCTGTGCATTTTCAGTCATTGAGGTCTCCCGGCCGGAAACGATGCTCTCATTCTCCCCCGTACAGCAATCGCCAAGCCTTACAGATCATTAAACACAATCTTTACAGTTTAAACCCCAAGGCAAGCATGAACCAGTTACAAAAAAAACAAGAATTGAGAAGCAACAGCTGGATTAGCCAGATCTAAGGAAGAGAAAGCTAAAATTCAAACAGTAACGCCACAAAACTTTTAAGGGTAAACTCCATAGTGATGATGAAATCAGCCCACTCATTGAAGAGTTCGAACAAGACCAGCAAAAATCGACTTAGAAAGACGGATAAGAGAACCCCAGTTAACAAATCCCCAGATCGGCACTTTACACTAAGATAAGCCACCACCATATGTTATCAACAGAACTTCAGGTTTAATTGTTAGTAAGGGTAGTAATGGGATAAATGCAATGTCTGCAGTGAAGAAGCCCAACTGCTGAGCTCTGGGTGTAAACAGCTCCAGCTGGAAGAAATAAGGTGGCCAGAAGTGGAATTACAGAGAAGTCTAGACAAGAGATTAGAAAGGCCAGAACCAGCAGGAATAGGCAAAAGCACCTTATTTTAGAAATAGTGACCAGCTGCAGCCTGATGTAGGGGGTCAAAGGGCAACTGAGTCAAAAAGCAGTTGGAGAATTGAAGCAGCAGACTAGTTAAAAATCAAGCAAGAATCTGTTTGAGAGTACAGAAAGCTTTCCAGCAGATTCAAATTCTCACATTAAATTCAGTTTCTTTTCAATCCACCATACAGCTTTATATGGGGCAAGTTTCAATTACAGGCCATTCACTTAACATCTACTGTATTCTGTCCCCAGGGATCCTGTTTCTAGTTCTGCTTGTTAAGTACACTAGGACTACTAATTCTTGCTCTTAAAAGGGCAGGCAGAAAGACAACACACAGCACTGTTTTCCATCCAGTAAGAATCTGTCTGAAAGGTGCTGTATGAAAACTTTTCACAATATAACGTGAAGTGCATTGGATGGACAGTGTCAAATTAGACAGCACCCAGAAGGCAAGCAAGCAGGAGCCCAGTTTCAATGAAGGAATTTTCTACACAGCCTGCCACAAGCGTTTTCCACATATTCAATAACTTCGTCACTTACCTCGATCAGCTGATGATGGGAATGGAACCAAACAATTTTTGCTCTAAAAATCCAAATTTGGGTATCAATTCAAATGGAGAATTTTCATCTCCATCAAATTAGCTAATAAGGAAGTCAAGTGATTTCTTTAGTGAAGCTGTTTAGGCAAAGAAGCAGTTGATCAAGAGGATTTCTATTTCCCCTTTATTTTATCTTTTATTTCCAGTACTGGCCATTAAGTTTCAGGGGGAGGAGAGGTGAACCTCTGGATGTTCTGCCCTCTAACCCTTCTCCGAGGGACTGTTTAATGAGCAGTTGTAGATCAACAACACAGATGCACAATTGAGTTTATGTTGTCAAACAATGGATTCATTATGAATCTGTACGCACCCAGAAACATGGATACAAAAAATTCAACAAGTCTGTCACTATTGTACATTTTCTATTACGCCTCTCGCATACTGAGAACCCGGCCCCACAGATTAAAATCTTCCCAATCTATCACTGATGTAGTAAAACAGATACAAAAGGCCAGCTGCCAAAAGAATAGCACCTCTGTATGCAGAGTCCATAGTCCTGTCAATTCACCAGTAGTGCACACCGTTCTTCAGCAGGAAAGCAGGTGAAATCGCTCCAGCTTTTTCTAAGGCTTTTCTTGGCATCTTTAGCCCCATCGATTTAAACGGCCGAGGCCTTCACGTTTATTAGGCAAAGATCCACGACAGAACAAAGAGCCACAGCAATTTCAGAGTGTTTATATCTCAGGTCAAGATTCAAAAGTGACAACTGTTATGACACAAGCATTCAAAAAGCCAGGTAGAGGGACAATGCAGGTTGCTGCCCACAAATCAGGCCGTGAGACAAAGGGGCTTTCAGAGTCTTTTTAAGCAAAACCCAGAAAAAAAACACAACTGCTTTGGCATTGAAACGAATTCAGCCCTGAGTGACAAAACTGGACAGAAGAGGCTGTCCTGAAGTCCTCTATTTATCCCCAGAACCAGTACAAAACAGCAAGCAGCACAGCACGTTCTTGCATTGTCCTGCAAAACGTTACTCACCATCAAGCCAGAGGGGCTATTTCTAGCTCGGTCTCTATGGCTCACTCAGTTCTTTGCCAACCACGATGCCAATGATATGTCATTGACAGGTCTTCGCTAGGGAACTGGGGGGGCGAGGATTTCCAGCACCTTTCACGCAGGGGCTACCAAGCAGCCATCAAATGGACAACTCTTGCGCCATCGCTGAGTTGTTCCATCATTTCAAATCCAGTCTAGAGGTGAAAGGCTCTCAGACACATCACTAAATAGCATCTACAGAAGCCATCATCTTCAGAGGGAAGGGGCGGGGGGGGGGGGGGGGGAGGGGGGGGATTGGAACAGATACATAATGGTTGCCATCTGTAGGGCTTTCCAATTAATTGGAGGCAGAGGGGTGTTCATACAGGTGGTCTTAGGGTTATAAGAGGAGCAGCCAGTATCTTACCAGCTGTTTAGAACTACAAAGATATGATTGTCAGACTGTCACATACGCAGCATTATTCCCCGCCCCAACTAGGCCTTTCCTGGTCCAACTCAGAACCTGGCATTTCCTGCCTTGTGTTGGTTAATGTCACAACCTAATCATCTGAACACATCTGCTTTGTATTATGTTTCTTGTAAAACTATTTCACATATGTTTATAAAAACCATCTGTTTACCCAAGAACCTGACGTTCTGGGCAAATATAAATCCAGGCCTCATTTTATCATAAGATGCTTTTTATTTAGGACATCTTCTTTCAAGATATAATAGGTGCTCTCACAATGAGGGGACATGTGCTCAGGATTTTTTTTATTTACCCAAGAGACCCAACAGCTGCTGTCCTGGAAATCTGTATGTAGGCCCTTTTATCACCATGGCGTTTTCAGTAGCTTTAAGCACGGCCTGCAGGTTCTTGCTATGTAAATCTTTCTCAGTGCTGGTCCCATACTGTTCCAGCTCCAAAAGGGAGTTTCAGGACAAATGAGACACAAAAATCAACATGCCAATAAAATGTCACCCAAGTTTACAAAGGTACAGCAGAAGTTTTTCCACTTCCCCTCCACCCCAAAGATCAAGAATTTTAGTTCTTTTTTAAAAAAAACATCATACAGGAAACAGACCATATCATCAGTTCATCATCAAATTTCATTTTTTGTCAAAGTCGTGTGAGCTTTGAGTGTAAAGCCACATTTGTCCATATAGACCTTATAAATCCATGAGACTGGAGTTAGTTCCTGACAGTCTTGACACTGACCTGGAGGACAGAACTACAATCAATCAATCACACAAGCACACACAGGAACTAAACCAACAAGGATTGGCAGAATGAGAATAAGGCCTATACAATGCAGCTGTCCGACGTCAAAGAGAAGCTTAAAAAATAATGCTTCCCCCCAGTTCCATCAGTGCAGTTGGAAGGTTTATTTTGGGGGCGGGGCGGGGTGTTTGAGAAGTTGCTGTGTATTCCAGAGAGGTTGCTGGGTTAAGTTATTAGAATAGATGATCACTTGCAAGTCTCCGGCACATCACAGGAGCCAACACCTCTCAAAGTGTAACTCACTTATCATTAAACCCATACGCAGGTCCCAAGACACAAAGGCAAATGTCTATCAATAGCTAAGGACAACACAACCTGGCAAGTTTAGCCTCACATCTGCAACTACTTCCATTTTAAACTCCAGAGGTTAAGCAGTGCACTAGCATCATCAGCAGAGCTACGGGGGGCAGAGGGGAGGGGTCACCTGCCAGTAGGTACAGCGCAGTAACAACAAAGATCGGATCTTTACAGAAGCCTCCCACAAACTTCTGATCTCCGCTTGCATCCTTGTGCAATAGGCGATGGGTCTTTGTGTGTGACGAGAGGTGGCTACGGGCTCTCTCCTAGTCCAGTTCCCTCTTATTTTAAGATGATGTGGTAGCTATCGTTGGTTTCAGCTGGAAAGAAAGCAGAGCAGCGTCAGACATCCCCAACCGCAAGGAAAGTAGCTGAAATTCAACATGCCTCTTTCGATACAAGAGTTCTAAAGACTGCCAAAAAAGTAGTGGGGAGGAAAATGAAGGGGAGAGAGGAGCACACACGGTTTTATAAAGGCACACTGAATGAATTCAGTTACCTTTCATTGTGTCCAGAACAAAACACGATTCATCTTGGAAGTTCTGTATCATCTGAAAGAAGCCACGAGATCATTAGCGAGGGTTTAAGTTTAGGACCGAGGCTCAATTTCCTATATGCATTAGTCACTCAATGGTGGGGTTAGGCACGGCCCATTGAAAGAGCTGGAAGCTATTCAGCTACTACAGTGCTTTGGGATGAACAGAATGCACCACCTGGAATAATTATTCCTCCCTCCCACCCAGAGCTGGGGGTGAGTATCTGAAATACAGCAGAACCAAACCAGGCAATCAACCAAAAGAAGAGATTTTAGGCCTCCTGCCTCAGATATTGAAGCCCCTTCCCAAATCCTCAAATATGAGAGAGAGAGAGAGAGAGAGAGAGAGAGAGAGAGAGAGAGAGAGAACGAGAACGCGTGCACAGCTCAGAGGGTGGCTGGCCCCTTAAGAAAAGATAGGCCCCCATCGTAACTTGCCTCCCCAGCTGTGGAAAAAGCCTACGCAGAAGCCAAGAAACTGCTGCCAGCACTCCCACTCAAGCTCCTTTCCCTCCCCAGGTACCAGCAGTGCCTCACTGAGTCCCACGTCCCACTGTCCACACCTGGGGAGGCGAGACAAGCTGGTCGCAGATGGACTGAGGCTCATCTCCCGTTAAGGGGCCGGCCACCCTGCGACAGTCTGGTTATAATTCAGCGTCGGTGGCGATATCGTTACATGCCGGACGGGCAGCGTTTGCTCAGGACGTTTGCGTTTATTTTTAGATTCAAGGCAGAGGCTCCGTTTCCTGCGGCACATCCCTGAAGTCAAGTCCCAATAGCCAGCACAGAGGCTATTACTAAAAGGTTTGTTCGCCTTTCTAGAGACCTCTCTGCAACCTTTCCGGCAGGAGTCGCAACACCTACCCCAATGGTGTGTGCCAGTACTAGCTGAGTAGGCGGCAAGCCCAGCTGGGAGGCTAGACATCTCACTTTCCTTCTTCTAAAGCGAACTCGCCGCTGGGGGGTGGGGGGGACACACAGACGCACGCTGGAGCTGACTGCCCCTCCTAGCAGTTCACTTGCACTGGGAAGTGAGGGTTATTATACGGATGCCAAAGAAGTTAGAGAGACCTAGGCGATCACCCAGGACTTCGCCCATAGACAGGATGGGCCAGGTATTAGGTGAATACTCCACTGTGGACCTGATTCTCATTTACACCAAGGCTTCTTCCCAGCTCTCTAGCAATGTACATGTGCCCAACTTTAAGGCTCCTTTACATTGCAAAGGTGGTATAAAAGGGGTCTTATTTACATGGAGACTCAGCCCCCTACACACAAAGCAATCTGGGAAACCCACTCTAATTCCAACTTTCCCTCTAAAACAGGCAACACTGGGTCGATCAGATCGTAAGTGTCATGGCCTAAGCACAGAACTGGGAGCCAGGATTCCCTCCAGGGCCTTATTGGGGCCCGGACGCCTATTCTGTGGCCTTGGGCAGGGTTTTGGCATCTGTAAAATGGGGATTACACCTGCCTCATGGGGCTGGGTGGTTCAGGATGAATGCTTTGAAACAGAGGAACGCAAGAAGTATTACAGGTGAGAGCGCAAATGCCATTGTAAAATCAAGCCTCTTGGGCTCTGCAGACAGGTACGTAGGGCCCCTAAGCCATTTACCTGGAAAGGGCCAATATTCAAACCACTCCTGTCCATTTGGAATCCTTAGCACGCTTCCCCATGTCAGAGATCAGAGCACCAGATCAGGTTTGCAACAGACTTAAAGTAGTTGAGCCACCATGACTCGAAGATCCCTTCAGGCCAAGTGAGAGGCACTTACCTCATCGCTGATCAGGACGTGTATTCCTGTAGGGCCTTGTTTGTAGATATGGCTGATCTGTCGAGAGGAGATACTGAAGAGCTGGGCTATTTTTTCTGTCAGTTCCACTGCTGTCAGCTCTTCCAGATAGATAGCGTGATATACTGCAACAGGGACAAGAGCAGTTACAGTTAGCTTCCAAAGCACCTATTGCGACCGAGTCTGAACTGCCTGAATACCGTAAATATTATGATAGCACTTAGGCACCCCAGTCATGGATCAAGGCCTCACTGTGCTCGGTGCTGTACAAACAGAACGGAATGACACTCCCTACCCCTAAGAGCTTCCAATCTCAGTAATGGTGGCCAGACGTGACTCCGCACCATTCCCACTCAGCCAAAAGAAATCAAAGTGCAACTGACGAGCCCCCCTTGCAATATCAATACCATCGCCTAGGAGGGGACTAGGGGAAGCATGCGGGTTATGGAGTCGTAACAAGAAGGGAGGGCAAAGCCCACTGGCTCTCCCAGAATGCAGAAAGTGGATGTGCTGGCATCAAGCCGCTACAGAAAAGTAGGTCAGTCAGTGCGTCTAGGCCATGCTGGATTCTCACACGAGCTATAATTTATCAGCCCAGCGCAGGCACCGTGCCAACAATGAGATGCCGCAACCACAGTTTTGGCTGGGGAGGAGAAAACCAGCAGGCTGGAATGATGGCAGGTCAGCACAGAGCCCTTCTTCCAACCCCACTCAACCTTCCCCCAAATGCTGGCTGTGAGAGGGAGCCAACAGCCCTACTGCCTTCATGCTGATGCTGGGTTATCTTCCAAGGAAGCCTTCCACCTTCTGGCAGCAAAAAAAAGCAAGAATGATGGAGCAAGCATAAGCAAGGGCAGCCGAAAATGGAGGCAAGCTTGCATAAAATTCCTGTATGCCTCTATGTGAGATTATGTGCATTATGGTAATGACTAGAGGCACCAGCTGAGACTGAAGTCCCGTTATACTCGGCACTGTACACATATTGAAAGAATATCAAGCTCTAAAGAGCTTAAAATAGACAGAAACAGAGTGTCAGCAGGGAAGGGACTTGCCCAAAGGGGAAGAGCCAGGATTAGAACTCAGATCATCGGAGTTCCTGTCCAGTTCTCTATCCACTGGACCATGTTGCTTCTCCTCTGAGATGACTGGTATCCTACTTGCTGCTTTTGTAGAGTTCCCACAGCACTAAGCCATGACTGCAGCAGGTGAAGGGAGAAAGCATGTCACCCCTTCTGGAAACTCTTACCAAAAAAAGTACTGTTTGCCGGCTCCCCATCCTCATGCTTCTGCTGGTCCCTCAGCTGCTGAGGCTCCTGGCACACGTAGATGGTCAGCCTTGGCCGTACCATCCTGCAGGAGGGAGGGAGGGACAGGTGAATACCACTGAGTTTACCATGAGCATGTTTCCAGTTTCCCCGATGCTCAGGTCCCATGCTCCACTTTTCAGGCTCCTTGGTGCAGAAGACCAGACACACAGGCCTGTCTTCAGGCAGAAATAAGAGGGAGATCACAGCAAGTTTTGTTTCATGGAGACAACACAAACAAAGGAGGGGGCGGGGAGGGAGGAATCAGGCAGCATTCAGACTCATGGCCAATTAAGGGCCGTGACTGCCAAGTGGGATTAATAGCAGCTGGAAGTGGATGGGCTGGGGTTTAAAGCAGAGAGATCCTAGGCTACAACAGGAGCAGTGGATAATACCGGCATAAGAAACAGATGAAGCCTGTCACAGCATTTTCTGAATTGAGTCAGCTGTAAGATGACTAATGTCTGCTCCCCCACCCCAATGCAAAGCTGCGCCAACGTTTTAGTGCGATCTCACCAGTCATCGGACTTGGTACATTAACTCCCTGGAATGCTCACACTAGCACGGACTCTTGCCGTCCCTTATCAGAAATCCACGCTCTCCCAAAACACACCCCGATATGAATACACTACCAGTGGCTCTGTGCGTCTCTGCCTGGTTGCAATTCCTGCAACAGTTTCTCCACTAGCTGATCCTCCATCTCAGGCACAGGGTGATTGGAACGGCAAGCTAGTACCAGAGGCTTCACATGGAGATGCAAGGAAAGCTCCCTAAAGGAGGAACCTGCCCACAAGAGAAGTTTCTTTCTACCCTCGTCACCTGAGGCCAGATTTTGCCACTGTCCAGCACTAATGATCCAGTCCAGATTTTCAAGAGAGCTCCGCTCTTATTCAGGCACCTCAACAAAGGTCTGGATTCTCAGAATTGCTCAGCACCCAATATTCAGAGCTCTTGAAAATCTGGACCCGTACTGGTTGCCCTAAAAAAATGACAAAGTGTTTCTTAGGGCTGGTCTACACTACCACTTAAGTCGATGTAACTTACGTTGCTCAGCGCTGTGAAAAAGACACCCCCGAGCCACACGTTGCATCGACCTAAGCGCTGTCCACACCAGCACTCGGCGGGAGACGCTGTCCTGCTGATGTAGCTTCTGCCTTTTGCGGAGGTGGAGTAATTATGCCAACAGGAGAACGCTCTCCTGTCGGCCTACCGTGTCTTCACCAGATGTGCTATGTCGGCACAGCTTCGTCGGTGCAGCTGAACTGATGTAGTGCAGCAGTGTAGACGTGCTCTTAGAAGCATCTAATCCTTTTCTGAGCCCTGCTCAATGGTATTTTGTGGCAGAGAGTTCCAGGAGTTAATTTTCCAAAATGAATAACTATTTTCCTTTAGCTATTATGCATTTGTTGCTTTGCAATGTCACCGAATGCCCTCAAGTTTTCATGTTACAAGGAGGGATAAACAGAAGCATCCAGTTTAGCTTCTCTACCCCATAGGTTTTACCCACCTTGAGTCCCATTGTCGTCCTCTTAACAAAAAACTCAACCTTTCCTCACCTGGAAGCGACCCTTCTAATCATTTTCACTGTCTCTGGACACCTTCTATTTTTGTTCTATCCATGGCAGACAGCAAAATGATACCCCAAAAACTGATGCAGAGAACTCACTGAATTCCTCTGGAACACTGTTATCCTTCCTAAACCTTTCCTTCCCACCCACCCAGATGACCTACCAATTTTCTTGCAGGCTTCCTCCTTCTGCCGCAAGCAATTTACAAGTGCCTAGATCTGAATTCTGGACCTTCTAGCTCCAAAGCATCAGCAGCAACTTAACTTCGGCTTTCCAGCTGTATGGTCTTTGCTTTTTCTGAACTCGATCATCACTCTAAGGCCAGATCCTGAAGGAGAATTTTGCTTTTAACTGTGCTAGGCCTTTCAACAAATCCATGGAATCCCTGGCTTTTTCCTGCAGTTTTTGGAATAAGGTTAGCCCTGAAATTTCTAATCTGTCATGACATTTTTCTGTCATGCCGCAGACGTCCTCCTTTGACTCGGGTTTACGGACCCGAGCAATGATGAACCAGAGGGCAAAGTCTACACTTAAATTTTGCTGGATTAGTACATCTGTCAGGGGTGCGATGAGGTGGGATTTGTGGTCAACATAGCCATGCTGGCAAGAGCCCTAACGCAGATGCAGTTATATTGGTAAAAAAAGAGTCCGTTTGCTCGGAGAAACTGCGTCTTCACTATCATTGGGTTCCACTAAAACTATAACTATACCGGCAGCCTTTTCTAGGGTAGATAAGGCCCAGAACTACAAGAGTGATAGAGAAGCAGAGATCCCATGGCCATTGCTCTGTGGGGCATAAAAATCAAAAAACTCATTCTCAGCTTTTACAAGTATACGCACCGTCCCTTTAATGCATTAAAGAGCCTGATGCCATCTGCAGGCCCACAGATCTGGATAACATCTTCCCTGGTTAGCTTCAGTAAGTCTGCACCTGGAATTTAAAACAACAAGGAGCCAATAGATCACCAGTGGGGGAAAAACAGAGTAGGAATGGTTCATTTAAAGAAGATGGGGGTAAGTTTCATACAACGCATCGCAGCAGAGTTTGCACAGACTACAATACTGCCGGCGATCGACCCCTCCTCTGGAGGGAATGCAGCAGGAGCCTACTGAGGCGAGGAGCGAGCAGAGATGGGCTTTCATCACCAACCTGAGAAGTTCGTGAAGAGCCGGGAGAAAGTGGAGAAGCGGTTTCGATGCAGCCATTGCTGGGCTTCCTGAGGCGTCGTCGTTGGCAGGAGGTTCTGCGGCACGGGAACAAGATGGTTACTTTCCTTAGTCTGGGTAACACATAAGCCACTTGCATTAAAATATTAGCACAGGTCAGCTAGATTACTACTGTAATGTGGTAGCGCCTAGGACCCCAAGGCATGGATTAGGGCCCTGTACAAACATAGTTTGAAGATGGTCCTTATCCCAAAGAGCTTACAATTTCAGTATAACACTAGAGACAGCAGGTGAAATACAGACAGATGGGGGGGGGGGGAGGGGGCAGCGCGGGCAGGTAAGAGGGCAGAAGCACAACGAGATAATGCTGGTCAGCACAACAGAGCAGAGGTCACAGCATGCCATCTGCTCAACCACTGTCTAAGTTTTTATATGGCTTCACCGAGAGTTTTCACTCTAGATCCTCTCTCACCAAGTAGGAGCCATTGAGGAAGAAGTTATGGGCTTAATGTAGAAGTTACTTAGTGAGCTTCTTTGGCCTGTGTTACAGAGGAGGTCAGACTGGATGATAATGGCCCCTTCTGGCTTTAAAAAGGTCTATGAAATTTCTTCTCAAGGGAAGCCAGGCCAGCCCAGAGACAGAGGATTTGTCTACACGGGGAATTATTCTGGAATAGCTATTCCTGATTAACATCACATCTCGATGCTCTTATTCTGAAATCAGAGTGTTTTATTCCAAATTATCTGAAAGCGGATTAAATTAATTTGGAATAAAAAAAAAAAAAAAAAGTGTCGACAGATGGAGTTAACCAGGAATAGTTAAACCAGTTTAAAGTCATACCCTACCTTATTCCGGATTAACTTTCATGTGTAGACAAGCCCAGAGACCCCATACTGCAGCATACCAGCAAGCTCCTGAACATAGACACCTAGAAACCCACAAACTTCCAACAGTAAATTTAGAAAATAGGATTAACACCATCCTTACCACGAGCATAAGATTTGAGGTGGGACTTACATCTGTGATCGGAGGAGGTGGCTCGGGTTGGTGGTTTGGAGAGCCATTTCTAGATTTTGAGAAAGAAAAAGAAAAAAACGTGGTTGGAATCTGCTCTTCCCCACCTCCCAGTCTGATGCCTCTAAAATACATTGACAAAAGGTGTCAGATATTTTATTGCGAATCATGATTCGCAATGACCGGCACACAGTGTGTTTTAGAAAGTGGGCTCAGAAACCTGTAGGCATGGCTGGTTGCAAGTAGCAATGTGACCATGTCAATATCATTGCCAGGGAAATGAATACCCCGCAGAACAACGAACGGCACTAAGTGAGTGAACTGATATGCCAGGGGAAGGCTGATGGCTGAACACAGACAGAACAGCTACACAAATGCACATTCAGTTCTCATTTCAGGGGCAAAGAGGGCTGTACATGTTAGTGATCAAAATGAGCAATAGTCTAGATCTCCAGGAGTTGCCATTAGCGCTTTTTAAATAGGATGCTCTAGCTGCTGGTTCTAAAATGCTAGGAAATCATTTAGGGAAATGTCACCAGACAATTCAAATATTTCCATCCCTTAGGGAAGTCAGAAGAGGACGACAGCCAGCCAAGCAGTTCTCACTGCCCACACTTACCCCTCACCAATGGAAAAGCTGCTGTGGGAGCTGTTAAAGCCGGGAGATGGTGCATTGTTGACATAAGTGATCTCTGGCCACGGAGAACACTAGAAATGAAAACCCAATTGTGAGATCCCCAGGAAAGCCACAGTATTATTTTTAACTTTTACAAACTGGTTTCTGTAGATTTAGCTTTAAGCTGGCTTCTATGAACTAGGGCAAAATTGATATCTGCTCTGTTTAATGTAGATTATAGCGGTTTTCTGCACAAGCAGGTTTACTCTGAAGAGGTAGCTTACTGCTGCATTACAATTTACAGGGGTAGTACAGACCCTGTGAAACACTGGACGGTCTTCAAATTACAATATTCAAAACAGTGAGCTCTTGGATTGGAGTCACATCTCCTGGGCATTTTGTGTGTTTGCTTAATACTCTCCCACTGTGTCAGCTGCAGAGTGGGACCACACATCAAGCAGCCTGTTACTGAATTGAGAAATTGAGGAATACCCCAGAATTTACTCTAATCAGATCAAATACTCAAACTGTTCTACTGAAGCACTTCCCAAGGGAGAGAGTGTCAGTTTAGCATGGCGGTTCAAAGAATGAGATAGCTGCCTCTTATTGATAGGCTAACATTTCTCACCCTATCTAGCTATTTATCACACCCACCACCTGGGCTCAGGAGCCTCACAGTTTAATGACCCTTCAATTAGGCTTGGGGGTGGTGGAATGACATTGTCACCCCCAACCAAGCTGATTTACTAAGACACAAATTCCAGTAGCCAACTGTACCGCCAAGATGTTTTACCTCTGTGAGTATTGTGGTCTCATAGGAAGGCTGGTATTTCTCCTTCTCATGAGGAGTTCGCTTCTCCATTTTCTCTCTGTCCGTCTTCTGTTTTCGATCTGCTCCTTTGGGCTGGAAGTCCAACATTTTTGTTAGATCACAAATGCCTGACATCTTGGAAAGGAGTTAATCTAGCTCTCTTCCTGCATTTGGCTCACACTGGCTGCACAAAGAGACAGAAGGAAACTGGAACAGAATAGAAAAACTGAGAGAGCTAGGGAACATTTCAAGTTATTGAGTTGGGGGACAGATTCCAAACTGTAGCCCGGCTGGTATGGGCAGAGAATTAGAGAATAATGCTCTCCCTATGACAGATCTTCATATTACTAGATGTTCTCCCTACTAACCCAATCTGCCCTCCCCCAGGAAAAGATTTCAAAACATCTGAACTAGAAAGTGAAAAATCTTTCAGAAAGGAATTAGGCACAGATCAGAATGCTGCTATGCCATGCCAATGAGCTCTAACAGGGCAAAGACATGGCTGGGTGTGGCTGCAGATTTGTTCTGGGTTAAGTCTGTTGTAGCATAACTAACTAATACTTTGAGAGATAGTATGGCCCAGGGGAAAGAGCCCTGGATGGTGAATCAGATCACCTGGATTCTATTCCGAGCTCTGCCATTGGCCTGCTGGGTGACGTTGGGCAAGTCACTTCACCACCCTATACCTCAGTTTCTCCATTTTACAAATGGGATAATGGAACTGATCTTCTTTGTAAAGTGCTCTAAGACCTGATGAAAAGCACTAATGAGCTAGGGATTACAATTTAGGGCTTCACCTATTGCTTTAGGAGACTAGTAAAATTCCCCATTCCCCTTCTACCTCACCTCTGGACAGATGTAAAGCTAGACTTGCAATTATTATAGGGAATAATTCTGTGCTGGCTCCCTGGCATAGACTAGCTGATCAGGGAAGGGAGATGGAGAATTGGGTTCTGCATGCTAACAGCCAGAGTAGTTTTTCCAACACTTCGGTATTTCATAGGAGTGCTGGTACAAGCACAGTATCAGCAGTGAATTGAAAGGGTCACCAAGTTCTTTTGGATACAAAGCTCTTCCCTGCAACATTTCACAGAGTGTTTCAGTTCATCTCTTTTTACATGTTTGCTTTAATCCTTCAGATAACTCGTTTTGTCGCACCTCCCGCACTTTGTGAAATTCCTTGCTAGATTTTCATCGATGTAATCAGGGTAGCAGCACACACCCTTTCCCAGCTCAGTGTAAGTTGTTAGACAACATAGCTCAAGCGGTCTGTAAATAAGGGCTGGAATTCCCGTTCAGGATTCTGAAGACACTGCCTGTGCATTTGGAGGTTCTTTAACATGGCTTCCCAGGACTATGGCCTTCAGGCCGTTTCTGCAGTCAAGAAATTTGTTCTGGCCCAACGACACCTATATAGCTGCATTGATACAAACCCCTAATGTAGACGTACTGCAACAGTGCAAAGTGAGGCCTATACAAGGTGTAAACCCTGCTACATGTCCTCAGTGGTTTGAGCATTGGCCTGCTAAACCCAGGGTTGTGAGTTCAATCCTGGAGGGGGCCATTTAGGGATCTGGGGCAAAAATTGGGGATTGGTCCTGCTTTGAGCAGGGGGTTGGACTAGATGACCTTCTAAGGTCCCTTCCAACCCTGATATTCTATGATCTATGTCTACACAAAGGGCAGGTCTACACTTAAAAGCACTTAAGTGAAGACGCTCCTACACCAGAGGGAGTTAATCCACCTCCACGAAAGACAGTAGATATGTCCCATCGACATAATGCTCTCTAGACCAGGGGTTATGTTGGTATAAATATGCTGCTACCCCGAGCAACGTAATTATCCGGCTATAAGTCTGTAGTGTAGACCTGGCCGGACGGTCTGCAACGATGTAGTTACAATGGTACCAGATTCCTTAATGCAGACATATGGAGCGCCATGCTTTCCCCCAGACTCCTCAAAACTGAGGATCTGAAATGCGAAGCTGGAGTTTCTTTCCTGCCCAAGCGTTAAGCCTCCACAGCAGCTTCCTCTCCCTGGCTTAGAAACAGCGACTAGAGCAACGAGGCCCTTTAAAGAGGACATCAGCTGGTTTGAAACAGAACCTGCGTCCCTGCTCTGTCCCCATATTTCAGTTAGTGCCTGTGTCAAGTGTCCCGGCAAAGGTTTGGGAAGACGACCCAAACGCCACACGGGGAAAGACCCGCTAAAAGCCCTCGCAAGCCACTTTCAAAACACAGCCACACTGAACTTCTACTCCCACTGTCCTACAATTGATATTACCCCTGTGGGTAAGAATGTCCTGCGAATCTCCTGCAAATGAAAGGATCGCACATAGATTTACCCCAGGCACTGACGTTATCTGCAGCCCAAACAGGTGCAGTGGCTGTATCTAGTGAGCAGATCAGTCTGATTCCATGTAGTCAGGTGACCCTGCCAAGCTCTCAGCCACTCCTGGAGTTCAAAAGAGTTTCCTGTGATCTCTGTCACCCATCAGCTCTTGAGAAGGAAGGGTTATTTACACTTCAATATGGGAGCAGCTACTTCCACCAGGAACCCAAACAGAGCATATAAAGATTGCTTGTAGGATAAACAGCTAGAAGTCCTGCTGCAGAGTAACAGCTTTTCACACAGTCTGTAAGAGTGGGTGTAGCAAGTGAAAGATCACGAATCATTCTGACACTAGATGGAGATGCCCCCAGACCTACCTACCAGCCAACCCTTCTGCAAAGGGTTTATGCTTCTGTCCTAACATGTACCGGCTTGAAGCCTGGTAAGCAGGACTTTACTTCTGAATAGCTGAGCGGTTCTTCCTCCGGTTTCAAAGGGAATTTGATATTTTTTGCATCTGTTACCACGTGTCCTCGTGCTAGAAACAGAAGCTGTGCAGAAGTTCGGAGTTGCAATCCTGCTCTTGAGTGTGAGCTAGCCTACAGGCCGTCATCCCACAGCTCAGGATGCTAGAGGTTACATTTACCTTATTTATTTGTACTGAAGTAGCACCCAGAAGACCCAACAGAGATCAGGGTCCCATTGTGCTAGGCGTTGTACCAAAGCATCGGCCATGTCTATATGTACAGTGCACGGTGTGGTGAAGACGCTCTGTGCTGATGGGAGAGAGCTCTCCTGTCAGCATTAAAAAAACCCCACCTCTGTGAGTGGCATAAGCTATAAGCTTTGAGCTTCTCCCACTGACACAGCTCTGTGCACGCGAACGCTTATGTTGGTGTAACTTGTGTTGCTCAGGAGGTTGGAATAGTCACACCCCTGAGCGACATAAGTTTCGCTGACACAGGCTGTAGCGTATATGTGGCCTAAGAAACAGTCCCTGCCCTGAAGCGCTCACAATCTAAACCAGGCCTGCACAACTCGTAAAGCGGCGAGGGCCATATTACTCCAAAGAAAACAGCTGAGGGCCGAAACCCTCCAGCCCCGTGGAAACACCCCCACCCCCCGAGCGCCACCCACCCCACGGAAACCACCCCTCCTCCCCCAGTGCTGGGGTGTGGAAGCCTGTAGAGGGGGGAAGAAACAGCACGCAAAGGGTGACCAGATCACAGCAGTAAAATAGGACCCGCCCCCTCCCCGCTTGGCCCAACCATCACACCCCTCTTCACACCCCCAGGGGTCACTATATTACTGCACACAACAGGCAATCAATGCAGTTGTAGATAAATCTCTGCATTATGCATTTTTGTATAACTTTGATATGACTTCGTATTGAACCATGGTAATATGTTATAGCGGGCCCCTAAGGTAGTATAATTAAGGTAAAAGAAAAATGTCTTTTTGCTAGGAGTAGAATAAGATCTTCCCCTCACTTTGTATTCAAATTGCCCTGTTGAATGAATGAGGTGTGAATGAGGAAGGCGTGGAAGGCAGGCACCTCCAGACAGCTGCAACACTTGGCGAGGGGATGGGAACCAGACCAAAGACAAATCAAACTTGTCAAGTGGGTGGACTAGACAAGAGCAGACATACGGACGGCCTCGGGGGTTAGAAGCAAGCACCTTCCTTTGGGAACACCCTCTATGCAGCATTGGGACAACCCCCAGCCCAGAGACAAGCAGCAAAAAGGACCAACGGACACAGTCCCAGATTTTGGGCTGCACAATGAGCCCAGCTACTCAAACCCCCTCCCCCTCACGGGCCGCACAGTGAGTCCACGCGGGCCGCATGTTGTGCAGGCCTGAAACAGACAAGACAGGTAAGAGGTAGGAAGAGAAACAAGCACAGAGAGGTGAAGTGACTTGCTCAAAGGCACACAGTAAGTTAGTGGCAGGGTTGGGCCCAGAGCCTCTGTTCTCCTGTCCTAGTGCAACAACCTAGCCACTAGACCAAGCTATTCTGACAGCTCTCCTTTAGAGCTGGAGAGGAGCCAGGGAAGTTGTCCAGGGTTTTGCATTATTATGGGGGAGTGAAGATTGTCTAAGACGGTGTCACTTGTCCCAAACATCCTGGGGGTGCCATAGGCCATCTATTCCAGACCCAAGCAGTTCTGCTGGCAAGCAGCCTTTCCTCTAGGGCTATCCCTAGGCTTTGATGTTTTACCTACTCCTCTTACCCCCACCCACAAAAGCTAAGGACAGATCAGCTCGTCACACCCCGGGCTTATGTTGACATTAAACCTCTGATCTGATCTGTAACTCGTATTACATTCACACATTTCACTGGGGCCTGCACTAACCCAGGGACTAGAGAGACCAGATTTATTACATTTGTTTAGCATCTATCCCACAATAACAAGAAGCTAAAACAGAGAAAACTGCCCAAGGCCAAGATATGGAGCCCTAGGAGAGCACAGGAAAAGACATTACGTTACTCCCAGACTGCCAGTTTTGCTGCCTATATAAGGGTATTTATAGGGTGCCAGTCATGACAGGCAAGGAGCTACTTTTGTGGCGTACAAAGGTAAGGCCCTGTCCCTGCAGTTCATTGAGGCAGGAGAATCAGTTGGGGTCTGCTCCCCGATTGTTTGGCGTGGGGGACGTGTGTGTCTGGTTCTCTCTCTAGCAGGCTGTGCCCACAGCGCACATGGTACCTTGAAGACTTTAATCTGGCAGCTGGCAGAATGCAAGTGCTCAGTGTACTCCCCGTTCTCGTTCTCTTTAAAGGTGTCGATCTGGACTCGGAAGGGCACGCCCTTTTCGCCGCCATGTTTCCTCATGGTGAACTCCGTGCTGATACAGTGCACCTGAGAAGAGTCACCCAGGAGGGGCATCATTAGTAGAGCTCCAACGCCACGGAACAAGAACAGGCCCAGTAAACGTTCAGAGCAAAATATTCGCCCTAAAGTCTCATACTCAGCTGAACTGGAAATGCATCGGATAGCATGAACATTAAGGAGTTAAAGAGACACCAGCAGGGGTGTGTGTGTAATTCACTTTCTGCCTACAAGATTCCCAACCTACTATTGTTACAAATGACGCGCCAAGATCACTAAAACGGAAAACAGTTTGCAAACCCCACCCACATTTTTTCCAGTTTATTCCTTCTAGGCCCAAAGGACCAGATTTTCAAAGAGATTTAGGCACCCAGTGGGATTTTCAGTGCCGAACTTGCTTAGCCACTTTGAAGTGCTATCGATTTCAATACGAATTAGGCAACTAACTAGCTTATGTGCTTTCAAAAATCCTACTAGGTGCCTAAATACCCTTGACAAGTTGACCCAAATGCACAGGTAATTTCACTGTTTTATAACTAGTCAGAGGAACTTCCTATTTCATACCGTAACAAGACAATGCCACCCTCACGCATTGCTCTAGGGGGAGCTCCTGTGCAGATCCTTCCTCAGCCCCCGTAAAACCCAGCCGGCTGCTGTTTCGGAGTACTGACCCAGGAAAGAGCCCCTTTTCCTAGGACAGCTTCTCCCCTTCCCTGGGTGGCTGCAAAGGAGCAGCAGGAGCCAGGTGTTCCCCACAACTCCTGTCTTACCTGGATGAACACTGAAGTCCTCTTTGAAGGATCCCAGAGAAACTCCACGGTGTTTAGTTGCGTTGGATTTGCCCTGGGGTCGATTATACCCACAGACATCGGGATATCTGTGGAAGCAAAACACACACTTGGAGGGCAAGCACGAGGCAGAAAGTGTCCCTGACCCTCTGGATGTGCTAGCACAGGTACGGTGACAGAGGCGTCGTCTCTATTTCACTTGCCCTGCAGGAACTAGAGCGGAGTGAATTTCTTGAGGAAGTGCAGTGTGCAAGAAATCAAGGGATCGAGGAGCTTGGCTAGAGCTCCACATGGTTCAGGCAGATGCTGTGCAAACTTCCCCACTCCCGGCCCTGATAATGCACCTCAATCCTAGCCTGCCACGTAGCGGTGGCAAGGGAGACGGAGCAACATGGAGGCCACAGCTAGGTGAAGATGTGTATGGTGTGGAGGATCCTGTTGCGCAGGGGAATGGAACAAGGGATACTGAATGTTTTTAAACCCTTTAGTACCTACAATGATGAGTTAGTCGCTTTTTTTCTGAAGGGCTAAGTTCGGGGGAGGTCATATTCAAAACAGAACTGCCAGCTAAAGTCATGAGTCAGTATACGAAATGCAATAATTTACCCTCTATTTTATGCACAGCAAAGCATTATTATTCCCTCTTCTTGCCTATAAAACATAATTCTTGGGTTACTTAGAGCACAGAAGAGGTTTGGATCAGTGGGAATTGCATCAGTTAAGACAAACTGCATGCAAATCTGTTCTTCATGCCCTATCTGGGCTGCTGCAGACACTCACCTATATCCAATATCCTGTCCCCAGGCCTGTTCCACCTCCAGCCCTCAAGCTGCTGATGCTCCGTATATTGCAGCCGCCGGTCATGAAACACCACTCGAAATATACTCTAGAGGGAACAGACAATCACCATGTGTCCGGTCCCGCAACCATCACTAAGCGGCTCAATATCCCTCAGGCAGTGGGGGTTTCTCTGCATCACCAGCTCAGTGAAAGAGCAGGGAGGGAGAATATGGGAACAAAGAGTTAACTAGGCCCTGTGAAGCGAGTGACAAGCCACCAAGTCAGCGTTTCCTCTTATCCCAGCACTTCCGTATCAGGGTGCTTGTGGGGAATGGTTCAAAGATCCGTTTATTTTTCTCCCCTCCCACACGCTCCACACTTGGGCAACCTTGCTTCTGGCTATCGAAGATGGAATGAGGTGAAGCATTAGCTGTGGGGAAAAGGAGGTACTTTTGCACAATGCAAAATTCCCCTTCACCTCTACACCCATCAGGAGATGTGTGTAACCATCACATTTTCTTTTCTTGGCACTGGACTGTCGTACCTTAGCCTGGGCCTGAGATCCTCGAGCGTTAACAGCAGATTCTCTGCCAAGGAGGCAGTGGAGTCTAGCTGGCTCGATTTTCCGTAAGGCCTTTGGTTTTGGTGGACCCCTGGGGAGACCAACTAAGGCCACACCTGCTGGGGAGCACCTTGTACAGGTTGGTGGCATTGAGTGCCTGAAAGCACCTATCAACCCCTATGCCCCGAGGACCTTTCCGTGCAGACTGTCTGGTGTTTTGCTGCGTTGGCAGGGCACCCTGTGTGATGATGTCTGTATAAAAAGGGACAGTCTCATTCTCGCTCACTTACCTTTACCAGTTTCCCATTTATCTCAGGCAGCTCCCCGATTTTCCTGTTATCCAGCATCCGGATCTCATACGACTGACCTAGGGAAGAGGCCTAACAACTGTTAGCCGCACAGGGGTTTTGCTCTTCTTTGGCATTTAATTTGCCATCTAATACAAGAGCGACAGAAGTGGCAAGAAGTATAAGTGACATGCTGATCGGGGAGTGGATGAGGCACCTGTTGGGATGTTAGCCAAGGGAGAGGCACCTGTTGGGATGTTAGCTCCTGTCCTTCCTTGTGAAACAAGATGTAGCTTTCTAGGAATTGCCCACACTAACAAAGCTCATCTACTTACAAACTAAGAATATGAGAAGAAACCCATTACATGTTGGTTTAATTGGGTTACCGGCAGCTATCCTGATCTTTCCAAAATCCCACCTATGGAGGCGACTAGAATTTATAGACTCAGACTGTAAGGTCGGAAGGTACCATCATGATCACCGAGTCTGACCTTCTGCGCATCGCAGGCCACAGAACCTCACCCACTCCTCCAAGAGAATACACAGGCTGAAGAATGTCCTAGTGTATGCCCAATCATATGCTTGCTCTAACTTACTTCCTCTTACAGCCAGTCACAAGAACATGTGCTGGCAGCCAGGTGAGCAAAGTCCTAGTAAGGAGAAAGGGGTATGGTAGGATCAGGAGATGCATTTGTAGCACAATCTGCTTTAGGCTATGAAGATTTGTCTATAATGCCTGTAAGATGTAGTGTACCTGTTGCTATAGACACTAACCAGTCCTATGCTAGCCTTGGTCTAAGAACCGCAAAGGTTAGCGGTAGATACTCTGCCAATCAGGCTGTGGGGTTTAGATGGCTGTTTTCCTTAGGACTTTTGGTTCTGGTGGAACCTTGGGGAAAACCAGCTAATCCCACATCTGCTGGGGTAGAGAGAAATGAGTGAAAAGGCTGGGAGCCTCGAAGCAGCTTGGGTTTTAGTACAAAGATGGTTTACATTTGAAGGGTGAAAGTTTTTAGGAGAATGTTATGAAAGTCAGACCCTTAATAAATAAATGTATGAGACCCAAGGAGCCGATTTCTACCTGCCCTCCAGCAGCACAGAAAATCCTCACCTTGATTGAGATAGGTGAGTGTTTCGTCATGGAGTTTCACTGCAGGGGATGTGGCCGCACACAGAACGTATTGAAAAGGCAGGATCTTGTTTTCGTTGTCGGGAGGCAAGCTTGATTCTTCCTGTTTGAATATGGGCAGGGCCAGAACATCACTGCAACAGAGATTTGTCAGTCAGGTTGGTTTTGGCACAGACTGCACCGATATTTTGATATTTCACTCCTCACGCCCCCCCTTCATCTAACACCCATCATCAGGCTGTACAAAAAGGGAATAAAGCAAGAAATTCTGAACAGCACCCAAAGACTGATTCTTGCAAGATTTTTTAATTATTATCCTCCCTGCACTTCTAAATACGATCATTCCCTGCTTCAAACATCCTCAGTTTGTGGCTTAAAGTCAGAGACATGCCCTTTAACAGCAGGCCTATTTTACTACCTTTATGGCACACAACCAACGCTCTCCAAGATGGGAGGATGGGTAAGTGAAAAGAGACATTAATGTCATACTGCGAAATGGCCAGTCACCCCCTTGACCCTCAGGAGCCATAGGTAACCTCCTCCACAGCCACAACATCCACCCCCATGCAGCTATCCACAACCCAAACTGGGTCTCCAATTGCACCAGCTTCCAGTGACTGGTTTGTTTAATAAGCCATGGTGCAAGAGCTCATACCACCAAACTAATTTGGTAACACCGAGCTTGCATGAGTTTTGGGGGAGCAATCACTGGTAATACCTCAGCATGCTGCTCCTGGAAAGGTCACTTTGTGCTGATCCCTGTTTAAAACAAGAACTATGTACATACATCAGAGGGGTAGCCGTGTTAGTCTGGATCTGTAGAAGCGACAAAGGGTCCTGTGGCACCTTATAGACTAACAGAGATATTGAAGCATAAGCTTTCGTGGGTCAATACCCACTTCTTCGGATGCAAGCAGTGGAAATGTCCAGGGGCAGATATAAATGTGCAGGGAAGATTCAGGCTAGAGATAACGAGGTAAGCTTAATCAGGGAGGGTGAGGCCCTCTTCTAGCAGTTGAGGTGTGAACACCAAGGGAGGAGAAACTGCTTTTGTAGTTGGCTAGCCATTCATAGTCTTTGTTTAGTCCTGAGCTGATGGTGTCAAATTTGCAAATGAACTGAAGCTCTACAGTTTCTCTTTGGAGTCTGGTCCTGAAGTTTTTTTGCTGCAGGATGGCTACCTTTAAATCTGCTATTGTGTGTCCAGGGAGGTTGAAGTGTTCTCCTACAGGCTTTTGTATATTGCCATTCCTTATATCTGATTTGTGTCCATTTATCCTTTTGCGTGAGGACTGTCGTGTATATCAGGTTGGGCTGATTTAAATCATAGATTCCAATCATTATTAAAAAATCAGCAACCAGGAAACCTTGATTTAAATCCATTTTAATCTTCTTTTGCATTTGTACTTTTTAATAACTTTCCTAAAGACAAACTGATTCTCATTGGTTGGTAACCATTACACTGTATTGATTTGCAACTAAATGTAGCCTTCACACTATATTTGGTACTTTTTGCTAACCAGGAGAACACCACAATCTATACATATTTATTAAACATCTGTGTAGCTTAACATACTTTTAATTTAAATTGAGAGTTTTTTACATTTTTATAGCATTAGAAAACTGTGAATGGTGCATTTCTTATTTACCAGATGATTAGTGTCTAACTGCATTTGGATGGAAATTAAAACTTTGTTTTGGAGCATTTTTAATTGAATTCTAAACTTGTTTTTATTAATCAAATAAGACTACTTTAAGTGTGCTGGATAGGCAAGAAAAAGTTTTATCAAAATATGTTTTGCATTTACAACAAACTGATTTAAACAAAATAAGTATTATCTGTAATTAGTGAACTGAATTGTTTCCGATCACCATGTCTTTTAAGATCTTAGAACTAGTAGATCTCACCCTTTCACACCTTGTTTCTATTCACAGATTGGAAAAGGAAAACAAGCTTCCCTGCTTTTTCAACTCCCAGTCAGTTTCTCAAACAAGAATAAACTAGTCATTGAACTGAACTAGCTGAATAATCTGAAGGGAAGAAAATACTCTCTCTGTACCTGCAGAAGAGGCCACTGCTGCCTACAGCTGGTTTAGCACTCAGAACTGCCACCAGGTCAGTGAAACTTCAAAACTTCAGCACCAACCACGTACTGTTTGAATATCATTGGAATAATTAATAGATTACAGTAAATTTAAGGCTTGAATAGATTGCCAATTTCAATTTTAAATAGGTTTATTTTTAAAAAGAAAAGTGTATTTAAATTTAAAAAAGTTTTAAAAAATAACTGATTTGATCAATCCTGATTTTTTATTTTAAAACCTACAGCGTGCATGCAAAAGGCACGTCCTACAGCAAACCATTAACCTTCAAGGAAGTGATCTACGTCATAGCTCCAGCATCAACTTTGCCCCTTCCATTAGCTCAAAGAGTTAGATAAATTCTTGCTTCTATGTTCAGCTCTGTGCATACAGATAGCTGTCTCCATCTGACAGGCTGAGGACTGAACTCACTTGTCATGCAGCATCACATTTTTCAAGGAAGAATGTGCAGACAGGTCGTAAAGGAGCCCTGCTTGGTCACAATCCACTCCCCAACACTGACACCTGCTGCAGGCAGCATTTTTTTCAAAAGCTAGACAGTTTGTTAGGTTACCATGGGGGTGGGAGGGATGGGAAAGGCAGGGATGATTCACCTTGCCTTTCCCTCAGGGCCCGGCTTCTTTTAACCACTTCTCATCCTTCTCTGCCGCTTGAGCTGCTGATGCCTACCCTGTCCCTCACTGGGAGACCTGAGTAAAGTCAATCCCTTTCAAATTCAGAGCCATTACTGCTATGTTCAAAAGCCAAAACCAAAACGAGCTATGGTAACATGAATACAAACCCTAGAACATGCTCCCTGGAGCAGGGACCACGCTTTCATCTGGGTTTGTGCCGCACCTACCACAAGGCCTCAATCTAGATCTACTGGGAGCCCTCAGCATTATAAATACTGCACAACCAACCCCCAATCCATCTTCGCCAACTAACCAGCCATGTGAGTGAATGGTACCCTCATGCTTTTGGGAGCTTTGGGCATTTGCAGAGTCCTGAATGGAGACAAAATTTGTACCCGCATACAGTCCGCAAACATGGTCTGCAGATATAAAGAAGATCTCTGCAGATTTGCAGGGCTCGAGGCATTTGAACTCCTCCATCCAGGCAAGCAAGCCTGTCCAGGAGTCACCAGAAGAGAAAATTCTCCCACCGAGCTGCCATGGAGATGGAGCAGCTTCTATGGAATCGAGGACGGCAACCCAACCAGATATCCCTTCGGACTAGAGATAACGGGCAGATTTTTCACAGTGACGCTAATCAACCTTTGGAACAAATTACCAAGGGTTGTGGTGGATTCTCCATCACAAGAAATTTCAAAAACCAAGAATGGATGTTTTTCCTAAGAGATATGCTTTGGTTCAAGCACAGCTATTGAACCTGAAGCAGTAATTAATTTACAGAGAGGTCCTATGGCCTGTGTTACACAGGTGGTCAGACTAGACCAACACAATGGTTCCTTTTGACCTTAAAATAAAAAAACAAAAAACAAAACTGCAGCACCTTCCATTAGCTAGTGACATTTCTCAGCCCCCTTAACTCCAATAGAGATTTAAACCCTTATTAGTAGAAATTACGAGTAAATCATTATAAGATCATCGATTTCTACACCTCGTTTGTCATTGGCGGCTCACAAATGTGGTTTGCCTCAGCTGCCACTGAGAGAGGATGGGTCATTGGAGAGTCTAAAGCAACATGCTCTAGTGACCTTTTCCAACAGTTCCACAACATAGCATAATCTGGGTACACACTGATCTGTTAGATTTACAAGAAGCCAGGGATTCCGCCCCCGCCATCAATAATTTCAAGTAGGACTCTACAAGAGGTACCAAGGTTGGTATCCCAAGTCCCGATGGATTTAAATAGGCCAACTCCCCAGAGCAGTGGTTTTAAAACGGCGGATCGCGAGCCGGTACTGGGTCGTGGCACGACAGGCACTGGGTCGCGGTGGCTCTGGTCGGCACCGCCGACCGGGCCATTAAAAGTCCCATCGACGGTGCTGCCCGACTAACGCAAGCTAGTCCTTACCTGTTCTGACACTGTGCTGGGCCCTGGAAGCGGCAACAGCAGGTCCGGATCCTAGGTGGGGGGGGGGGGGGGGGGGCGCGCGCGCCACGGGGCTCCGCGCATTGCCCCCGCCCCGAACACTGGCTCCACACTCCCATTGGCTGGTTCCCGGCCAATGGGAGTTGGGGGCAGGGGTGCCGGCGGGCGAGAGTAGCACAGCGCCGCTTGCGCACCTCCGCCTAGGAGCTGGACCTGCTGCTGTCCACAGTGCCAGGACAGGCGGGAAACCTGCCTTAGCACCCCTGCTGTGTCACTGACTGGGAGCCGCCAGAGGTAAGCCCCCCCCAATCCCCTGCCCCAGCCCAGAGCCCCCCTCCCACACCCTGAACCCCTCATTCCTGGCCCCGCAGCATGCCCCCCAATCCCCTGCCCCAAACCCCTCATCCCCTGCCCCAGCCCAGAGCCTTGCCCCCCTCCCACATCCCAATCCCCTGTCCCAGCCCAGAGCCCCCTCCCACACCCTGAACCCCTCATTCCTGGCCCCCACCCTGCAGCCTGCACCCCAATCCCCTGCGGCAGCTCTGAGCCTCCCACAAACCCTGAACCCTTCATTCCCGGCCCCAACCCTGCAGCCTGCACCCCAATCCCCTGCCCCAGCTCTGAGTCCCCCACAAACCCTGAACCCCTCATTCCCGGCCCCAACCCTGCAGCCCGCACCCCAACCCTCTGCCCCAGCCCTGAGCCCCTCCCAAACCCCTCATCCCCAGCCTCGCTGGGTCACGGGCATCAATTTTCTTCCACTGGGTTGCCAGAAAAAAAAAAGTTTGAAAACCACTGCCCTCTGGCCTTGTCAGCACACAAAAGGTGCATCACTTTAACTACAGCAGCATAGGTGTCTCTAGCAGAGATGCAGTTATACTGCTATCACAGTGCTGGTAAACTGGTATAGCTTACTCCCTTTCCCGTATGGGAATCAGCTATATTGGTAAACCTGCATTCACACTAGGGGTTGTACTGGTAGAATTATCGGGGGGAGGGGGAGATAAGAGAAAATACACCCTTAACGGAAAGAGTTCTACCACTACAAAAAACTGGGGTGTAAGGCCTGTTAAGCACGTCTGAAAAATCCCAGCTGACGTGGCTAAAAGTCTCTCAGACTTCATCAGCTGTCAATAGCACTGACAGGAGGGACGCTCTGAAGACCTGTTTTCAGAATTTGATACAGCGCTCTGCTGGAGAAGCCCGATCATTCTTTACAAAAACCACATGACTGTTACTGACGCACGCACACAAATCATGAGGCATTCGAGGTGGAGAGCGCCGAAGTGCAGCTAGAATAGCGGAACTTTTTTTTTTTAAATGAAAAAAAGACGCTTCCCCCTTCAGTCCAGTTCTGCCGCTCGAGCCCTCTGCCAAACACCAGCTGCCCACCATGCAATACACTGGTATCTCCAGGAATAGCACCTTACAGGGGAGACACTGCAATCAAAGCAGCAGCTGCTCAAAGCCTTGTCTATATGGAGTAGTCAACCGGTATAGCTATTGCAGAATAAACTGTTCTGGAATAGTACCAAGTGGGAAATTTTTTTATTTTTTTTTGCCAGAATAAAGTAAGTCACGCATTCCACAATAGCTCTTCCAGAAAATTTCCTTGCATAGGCAGGGCTCAAGAAAGAATGTTCTATGGGTCAGAGGAAGTCAAGTCTTACCAAACAATGAAAGAAGCAGAGCTCATGGCGGTAGCGTTGCATAAACAGACAAACCCGTCACACCTAGCACTGGATGAGACAAGGGAATTTCAACTTGCTAGATTAGCAAAGTAACCAGAAACTAGTTCCCCCCCCCCCCCCCCCCAGGGGACGATGGGATGGAATGTGAGGCCCTATTCAGACTAAGGTCACCGATACCATTACAAAAACATAGGGGGAGAAAAATAGTCTAGACAGTTCAGTGCGAACACACACACACACACACACACACACACAGTCCTTTTCCTGCTTAAGCAAAGTATTTCGGGTATTAAAATATATGCCACATTCACACAGACAACAAACGCGGGGATGAGAGTTTTTCCAGCGTAAAAATCTTGGATGGATTTCCCTTATTTTATTCTCTCCTTTGTCCATTATTTGTATTACAGAAATGCCTAGCTATCCAACTGAAGTCAAGGCCCCGCATTGTACTAGGCATTGTATAAACACATAGTAAGACAGTCCCTGCCCCAGAGAATTTACAATCTAGATAGACAAGACAAAGGTTGGGGTGGGACTGGGGGAAAATTGAGGCAGAAAGAAGGAAAGTGACTTGCTCAGGGTCACACAGTCAATGTCAGAGCCAAGATGAAAACCAAGGTTGTCTCAGACCCACGCCAATGCCCACTGGGCCACACGGCAGCTCATCTGTAGAAGCCCCACTGTCAGATGCACCTCTTCCTTTGAATTAAATTGTATTTGAGAGTTTCCAAAACTTTGCTTCCATGGAAATATTGAGACCTTGCAATGGCTCACACACTTTCCTTAAGCCTTAGGGGATGCAACAGTTTTTACTATTTAATGCTTCTTTCCAGTTTTCCCAGCATGCTGTCGACCACAAACATGAAACACACACACCACCTCTCAGCACAGACATTCTACCCTGGCTGGAGGAGGATTAACTTGGGCACAGACAAATCCCACATTAAGAGATTGCAGCTGTAGGACACAAAGGTAGTGAAATCAAAATAAACCCAAGGCAAAGCCCAGCCATTTGCATCGGTCTAGCCCAGTGTCCTCTATCTTGCCTCCAGTGCACTACATGAATCATCTGACGCTACTGTAACTTTTGTCCAGTCTACAGTTCAAGAACGCCAGAATTTGTACCATAGGGAACAATCCTGCACTGGCAGGGAGACAGCTCGAATGATTTAAGTTACTGACACGTCTGACAAGCCACGAACCTATGCAAGTCAAAGTGTCTTCTCCACTATAACATTACATTTGAGACAAGTGACCAAAAAAAAAAAAATCTACGCACACGGCTGTAGTTAAACCTCTTTTCAGTCTCCCAGTACATCTCCTCTTATCTCTGCGTCTCAGCTTGCAAACTGCTTGGGGCAGACTGTCTGTTTGGTTCTCATGTATGCAGTGTTGCTGTAGAAGCGTCGGTCCCAGGATATTAGAGAGACAAGGTGGGTGAGGTAATATCTTTTGTTGGACCAATGTCTGTGGGTGAGAGAGACGAGCTTACACAGAGCTCTACTTTATTTGTTTCTCATACAGCAATGAGCACTTCAGCAATTAGAAATATCTACAGCCTTAGAGGGAAGTCATTGTACTTAACAGAACATAGGTGTGGAGGCCATCAAGCTAGCTTGTTTTAAGATGGGGCTTGGTAAATTTACTATTGGGATTATATGAGGGGTTGCCTAAAATAGCAGGGGATTCAACTCAATGACCCAGAAAGTTCCTTCCAGTCATATATAACATTGTCCTTTCCAAAGAGTCTGAAGTCCAGATCCTCAAAGGTATTTTAGGCACCTGACTCATACTGATTTCAATTGGAGTTAGGTACCTAAATCCCTCTGAGGATCTGGGCCTGAGAGTTAAGTTACTTTAAAAAAATAAAATAATGTCACTAATCCAATTTAACAGTCAGTGTTACTTATTAGTGGAACAGGAGATTTTGGGGACCATGTGTTGTCTTCAGGAGATAAGCTTTGATTGTTTTGAACCATCCTATCTCAGGTGTGGTCACCTAGCAGGTTGTAAGATAAGAGATTTGCCCTGTTGACAAAAATGGAGCCTGGAGGAGGAGTGAAGGAACATTGTAGCATACATTTCCATGCCCAACACACAGGGATCAGCCCCAGAGCGGAGATTTTAACATCACTGCACACCTTGGTTTGGAGGGGCTGAGAAATTTTCCACCACACTGGGAGTTCATTTTAAAACAGTCTAAAAGCACATTAAGTTTTGCTCACCACCCTTTTCAACTACTTTACTTTTCAATTACTTTAGGGGAATGTAGGGGGTATGGGGAAGAAAGGTAGGGAAGGAGGGCTAAGTCAGACCCTTGAAGGTCAACATGTTTTTTGTTGTTTTTTTGCTGAACATTACAAGTTTGCTGAGGGAGAACTGGAGTAGTCAAACATTTACCATTTTGCCCCCCGAGCAAAGTTTTAACCCTTTGATTTCAGGAGATGAAATATTCATGGGCTCCCCTCCCTGCAAAATGCTGCAAAAGTAACCAGTCTCCATCGGATTCCATCATCATCATAACAGGAAGTGGCTGCTTTTAAAGAGAGAAACCCATGTAGAAGGAAAGTTGGGCAGTTGCTGGCTGCAGCCCAGCCACCCCTCACTATAAGATGCACTGGCATCTTATCTTTATAAATGCCCTGATTTCTATCACCCATTCCACATGCATCACCATCCCTGCCTTCCATTAGATGCTCACATACGGCAGTGATAGGCACAATGTATATAGTTAGAGCTCTACCAAATTCACAGTCTATTTGGTCAATTTCACGGTCATAGGATTTTAAAAATCATAAATTTCATTATTTTAGCTATTTAAATCTGAAATTTCATGGTGTTGTAATTGTAGGGGTCCTGACCCAAAAAGGAGGGGTTTTTTGGGGGGGGTCACAAGGTTATTGTATGGAGGGGTTGCGGTACTGCTTACTTCTGTGCTGCCTTCAGAGCTGGGCAGCTGGAGAGCGGTGGCTGCTGGCCGGAAGCCCAGCTCTGAAGGCAGAGCCGCTGCGAGAAGCGGTGCAGAAGTAAGGATAGCATGGTATGGTATTAAGAAAACAAGAAAAATACCTGTGGCACCTTAGAGACTAACAAATTTATTTCAGCATAAGCTTTCGTGGGTTAAGAACTCACTTCATCGGATGCATGTTCCATTCCATGTATCCGATGAAGTGGGTTCTTAACCCACAAAAGCTTATACTGAAATAAATTTGTTAGTCTCTAAGGTGCCACAGGTATTTTTCTTGTTTTCTTTTTGCTGACACAGACTAACACGGCTACTACACTGAAACCTGTCATTATGGTATGGTATTGTCACCCTCACTTCTGCACTGCTGCTGGCGGGCGCTGCCTTCTGAGCTAGGCACCCGACCAACAGCCGCCGCTCTCTGGCTGCCCAGCTCTGAAGGCTGCGCAGAAGTAAGGGAAGCAATAGCGCAACCCCCCTAAAATACCCTTGAGACCCCCCTGCAACTCCCTTTTGGGTCAGGGCCCCCAATTTGAGAAATGCTGGTCTCCCCAGTGAAATCTACATAGTAAAGGGTAAAAGCACACAAAAGACCAGATTTCACAGGGGGAGACCAGATTTCATGGTCTGTGACGCATTTTTTATGGCCGTGATTTTGGTAGGGCCCTATATATAGATTATATATTTACACGACAGACCAATAGCTACAAGCCCATCCCCTGGTGCCAAGAGTCAGCCCTACAACATGAGACCCCAGAAGCTTGCTGCTCATTTAACCTCAAAAGATGATAATTTTAGGGAAGCAAATAGTATTTAACGATGCCAGTCAGCTATGGAACTAACTTGAGCAGGTACCTATTGGTCCATGGACTCACACTCCTAGTAAGGGCATCAGGGGAGAACTCAAAACCCCAGTGGAACATACATACTAACCCTCACATTGAAACAAAGTAGAAGTACAATGGAGGATGCTTAGAATCCCTAGCAAGCCGAGGGCATGTGGGAGCAGCACCAGGTAAAAACAGCCAGGAACATGCACAAGACATTACAGTAAATTCTTAGATTTTAGGGGATCTCCTACACCCAGTGTATATGAGAAACTTACACCACATCATCAACTGTCAGATATATTGATGCAGCAGTCATCTGCCCACCCCCCCCCCCGACCCCCCCACAACCAGCTAGACATACAAGGGAGATGACCTACACAGTTGCCTGGGTGCTGGAAACATAGTATTGCTGCATCAAGAAATGCACAAGAGAATGTACACAATTGGGCACGTTACATAATCCAAGGAAAAGACTTGGCTTGATGTTTCTCTGCAGAACGGACAGATGAAGAACAAATCTTTGCTATAGATCAGGCATCCCATTAGCACACAGAGATGGCTATTTTTCCTGCAGAAAGATTTCCTGAGCTAGAATTTCCCTGGATGCAACTGGCCTATCTTGAGAACACATGCCTTTCCACTCCATAATGAAACAGCCAGTCATCACTGCATTAGAACAGGTGGTAAACACATCTGGAGTTCTATATAACAACTTGGAATAAGCATCAGGTTAAGAGTCAGTAAAGCAGTTTGCTGTTACATCACAGACTGCTTTTCACAGCACCAAATATTTAGCATGTCTATAATAGCTACAGATCCGATTTAGCAGCCAACAAAGCTGTTAGGACCCCAGCTATTTGGGACCCTACTTAGCCTGGAATCTGGATTTCTGTTAGAAATATTACACATCCCAATAGGTGCTACACAGAGTTGGTTCTGGACCATTGAACTGTCATATTTGTAGAATTAGTCTAATCAAGCTCAGAATTCCTACAGTTATCCACTTGTTAGCCAAGTGTAAAACCAGCAATACACCACTACTAAAGATAAGAGCTCTGTATAGGTTACAGAAGCATAGCTCCTTCTGAACCTTTGATTACGAACTGATCATACAGATAGGTATTCTGGTCCAGTGATCATACTGATATGGTTAACTGCATGGCGTTATCCTCACTAGAAAGATCACAAACAGCAGCCAAAGAAAGCAGTTTTCTCCACCTCTCAGTCACGGATTATGTTAAGAGCTCCTAGGCTGGGAGTTCTAATCATTTAAATGACATTATGTTTCTGTGCTATGCGACCCAGGTAATAAGGTCAGCTTTACATGTTGTATGGTGTAATAAAAAGTTTAAATATTTATAGGAATGGTATCATTAAGACAGCCAGAGCTTAAAGAGCTCAACAGGTCCTGAAAAATGCTTGGACTCACAACTAGCATCTCCAGTGGAAATTCTTAATGACTTACCAAGAGATAGCAAGAGGTTGTGACCTCATGTGTTATCTCCAACCTTCTTCAAGACACAGCACACTGCTAAGTCCCATTTTCTCATGCTCTGACCTTTCATGTAACAACCATTCATCTGCTCAGTTCAGGAAGATGATGAGTTGTAAGTTTTGTTTTGGTAAAAGTGAGATGCTCTAACACATTCAATTATATTCCCCATTAGCACATTTATACGTCCCATGAATGGCTCCCCAGAATTCCCCTAGACAACTAGTGATTCACAACTGAGACACTCTTGTACAGTTGACAGAGTTAGACAAACAACACAGAGTTCAAAGAATTCTTCAAAGGGAAATGTATGGTCAATTACTAATGAAATATTTCAAAGCTGTCTCTGATCTCTTAGAATTACTGTGTTATATAAAGCTACCAGTAACACCAACGATTGCATCCACTAGCAGAATCATAAAAATGTTCAGCTGAAAGGGACAACCTCAAGCGATCCTAGTCCTTCCATCCCCTTGCTTCAAGGCAGGATTAAGTATACCTAGAAATGCATACTCTGATCCTATCCTGCGGAACATACACAAGGCAAGAGAACGTACATCTCCGAGGGTGAAGATCATCTCCACGCCCACCTACCAATGCCCATGCCCAAGGTAGCATTATGCCTCTTCCACAGTGAGATTAAAGAGCAACTGAAAACCACAAGGAGTGGTGGAGGGGAAAAACAAACACACACGAGGAAACAAAATGGCTATAGACGTCTTCCCTCCCTATGACTGGTGTGTGGAACTGCCATGACACGGGAGAAAATGTCAGATGTCAGGAAGGCATTTACCTACAGTGGGACAGACACTATTTATGATCAGCTTAGGTCAACAAATGTCAGGGAAAGAGAGTTAGGTTTCAGGAGGCCAACAGAGTTCAGACCTAAGGCATGGAATGCTCTCTACAGAGAAGGGAGTTGAGTTTGCTTAAGTGAATTACTGTTAAGTGGTATGAAAACTTATTGGTGTCAGGCGCCACTCTTGGGGGTGTTTAGCTCAAATGCTCTTTACCCTGGAGTTGCAGGTAATATTTCAGGAGCAGAGCTCTGCCTCTGGTCGGTGGGTGTTACTGGGAGGGTATGGAGGAGCCAGGTGCTCTGGGTAGCTATTTCCTGGGGAAAACTCCACTCAGGCTCCTGGCATTCAGCACTATCGCTCTGCTTTTATCAAGTGCACAGCTGGGTTTACAGAGGCAGGAGAAGACAAGCCATTTCACCAAGGTCATTTTACAAATTAAGGACGTAAAATCCCACCCCACCCCCTATTTCTTTGCAAGCTAACCAAAGCCGCCTTTATGGAATGCAAGCTCTGAAATGCAGCCGACAGGGTTTCACTTGAATATATTCATTTCTCTGTGTTTCTGGTTTGAAAAAAAAACAACACACCTGCTATTACAAGGGAGGGGGCCTGTCTGCTCTGCCAGACTATAAGAGCTGAAATCTAGTCACGGAGTTTGGTTCCAGAGCCTCATGTTCAGCCTCTCTTCACTATGGCTGACAAATTAGGTTCAGAACTGTCTGTTTGGAAACTATATCAAAAGTTGGATGTGACTCCACAAACCAAGCAGCACGATGACAAAGCACATAAACCAAAGGCATGTATCGGAACTGAACAGAAAGAGGAGGATGACTGGGGATTATAAAGGAAGAAGTATTAATAGTAGGAGGTGGCACCTAGAGACCACAACCAAGGAAAAGAGCCCCATTACCCTGGGAGAGAATCTCTGCAAGATTTTTACAATTTAAATAGATAAGACAGACAGACAGACAGAAGGGCAGGAGAGGGAAGAGGCCCCGAGAAGGGAAGTGATTTTTCCAAGGACTATGCTGCATTTCATCTGGACACTGTCAGACCTGATCCTGTAACGCTGGAGTTCTATGTTCTTGTGGATACCTCTAATTAGTCTACAATTCAGAACAGCCATTTATGTTCCTTCATAGATGGGAGGGTGGGAATCATCCTATGAAGTCCACTATCTGACGGAGGATAAGACAATGCTTCACTTTCAGTAATGGCAAGATACGCTGCTGCCCACGCTCTGACGTGTAGGAAGTATAAGCCAGTCACTCCCAATTCTCAAACCCCTCTCCTGGCTGGCTGTCCATTCCAAGAGCCGGCACAAAGTCTGTGTCATTCTTAATATCCTCTTTGCACTTGCTCAGCTGACTTCACAGACCGTAAGCCCAATTCTCCACCGCCCCACACCTTGTACCCTCATTTCCACCACTGAAGTGTAAGACGTTACCAGGTCAGATCAGCAGCACGCTGCACTGGTGCAAATGCAGGGCAATGGAGTTAGGCCCCTTGCCACCCCCCACCCCAATCTCATCCACCTCCACCAGCTATCTAGGCTCGGCCTTCCTTGCGCACTGCTGGGGAGTGTTGGTGCCAGAACATTCCTGCCACTTAGAACAGGTTTCCTGCATCTCTCGATCTCGCTTCAAGTTTTAGCTGAAAACATCTCCCCATTTGCCAACACTCTCCATTTCTCTCCCTCTCAGTCACTCTGAATACTAAACAACGGTAGGTAGCTCAGACCTGGCGTTTTTGCAGAAATAAAATAAGCGAAGTGTTAGTTTGGAAGTCTGAAGCCCAAACTTACGGCAAAGAGCTACAGCAAAACTGACCAGTCTATTTTCACTGCTGGCCTGTCCTCTCCTGAGAGCAAATGCCATCTAGCTCTGAAACATTTGCTAATGGCTAGGGAAGTGGGTGTGCTGTAACTGCTGCTTATTACGCTAATCACAAATCATCTGTTTGCTTTGCATTCCATGTCTGTCTGTTGTAATCCCCTTGATGTTGCATCATGACTTTGCTTGTAAGCTCTTTGGGTCAGGAAGCATGTTTCAGTTATGTATCTGTGTAGCTGATAGCTCAATGGGGTCCTGAGCCTGGATGGGGGTCTGTAGGCACTATGGTAATATAAAGAAATAATAAGCCACGCTCACCAACTAATATTACTTCTTTGTTGTTTTTTTTTTGTTGTTTTTTTTTTTTGGGGGGGGGGGGGGGGATTGTGGTAGCACCTAGAAGCCACAGCCATGGATAAGAACCACATTACTTCAGGCGCTGTACAAACAGAACAAAGACAGTCCCTGCGACAAAAAGCTTACAATCTAATTTTAATATTTGAAGGTATTATCAGTAAGGGCTGGTCCACACTAACCCCCTAGTTCGAACTAAGATACACAACTTCAGCTACATGAATAACGTAGCTGAAGTTGAAGTATCTTAGTTCGAACTTCAAGGTACTTACCGCGCGTCCACACGCAGCAGGCAGGCTCCCCCGTCGACTCCGCGTACTCCTCTCGCGGAGCAGGAGTACCGGTGTCGATGGCAAGCACTTCCGGGATCGATTTATCGCATCTAGACAAGACGTGATAAATCGATCCCAGAAGATCGATCGCTTACCGCCAAACCCGGAAGTAAGTATAGACGTACCCTAAGATAGTTAAAGGAGATGGTTTTAAGAGTTACATATGATAAACCTGACAGTGTCCCAGATGCGTGAGTCAGAGCAGGTACCGTTTGCATGTAAGACACCCTACAAGAATAAGTTGGTGGTGTATAGTAAGCCTTGATAGTAGACTCAGGCGTACACTTAGAGGCAACCAGGAGAAGGCTCTAGCTATCCCCATCACCTGGTTAAATAAAAGACCAAGCCTGAACAATACCAGCTGCTATTTAACACCCTTTGTCCCCTAAAGTAACAGGAAGCAAGGAGCTCTTCACTTCCTATTGACAAGGGACTAAGGCAGTGGTTCTCCACCTATTTACCAGCGTGGGCTGCATATGCAGCTCTGTGTGGGTTATGTGGGCTACATCCACACAATATATATACCACCAGTATGGACCTGAGGATGTCACATGGGCTGCAGCTGTGTGCTGATTGGGCCGCAAGCGGCCACTGGCCACAGGTTAAGAATCACTGGATTAAGGGCATGTCAACACATACAGTGCTGCAGCTGCACCGATGAAGATGTGCTGCTGCAGCATATCTGGTGAAGATGCTCTATGCTGACGGGAGAGAGCTCTCCCATCAGCATAATAAAACCACCTCCGCGAGCGGCGGTAGCAACGGGAGAGCTTCTCCCGCCAACATGGCGCTGGCCACACCAGCGCTTACGTCGGTGTAATTTATGTCACTTAGGGGCGTAGTTTATTCACACCCCTGAGCAATATAAATTATGCCGAGACAAACTGTAGTGTAGACATGGCCTTAGATGAATGCGAGCCTGTTGCATTTAAAGTGTTAACACCTTGGCATTTGTACATGTCCTCCTCCAGGAAGTGTCATTTAACTTTTAGCACATTTCAAACTCCACCTTCTGCGTCCCCTGCTTGAACTGTTCACAGTGCACCTCTGCCCAATGGGATGGTTTAAATGCTAGCATTATGATGGCAACAACTTAGTGGTGGTGAAGTTTCATGTCAACCTGTCAGGGGAGAAGGTCTTCCTGGAGAGAAAAAAAAAGTTTGCTTTCCCCCTGTTCTCTCCCCCCTGCAACCTTTTGCTCTCTTCTGGCCTGTTCTCCTCAAAATACAAATATGTCCTTGAAACCTTTGACACTGCTAATTATTGCCCCACCTCCCTCCACCTCACATACCTCTCCTCAATGGGTGTCCTGCCAGTCTGGCTTCCTCTGGCTTAACTTCACCAAAATTGCTCTCATCAAGTTTCCTGCTCCACTCTCAGCCTCCTTCAGGGGTTGCTTATGACACCATTGATCACACACTTCCTTTAAATCTTGTCCTGTCTTCTCCTCCCTTCTCTCTGATTAGCCCTTCAGGGTCACATTCAAATGGTCCGCCTCATCTTTGTCACTCTACAGGCAGTGTTGCCACGGACTTCATCCTTGGCCCACTCATCTCCCATTACGCCCACCCTCTGGGCGATTGCTGCCACCGACAGTTTTGATCACCATCTTTCCACAGGTGACTCAACTCTACCTCTCCAGTCCTGACCCATCTCCTTCCACCCTACTCCACCTCTTGGCCTGTCTCTCCAACATCCCGTCCCAGATGTTAAGTTTAAGGTGGCCAAACTCCTGAACTTTTCTGCCAAGCTGACTCTCCATCACTGTTGGCAACTCCACCATCCTCCTAGTCACTCATGTCTGTAATCAAGAGACATCTTGGACCTCTCCCCCCTCATTGTATTTCAAACCAGCTTTGTTTTGATTCAGCTTCAGTTGATTAGGATTGACCGAAACAAGCCTGGTTTCAATTGAAGCAGGAGTGTCCACACACACTTTTGCACCAGTTTAAAATAAAAATCATACCTTAAGTTAAAGCAGTGCAACTTTCTCATGCAGACCAACCCTAAGATCTCTAGAAGGCGTCTTTGCCCATCACACTGACTACATCACCCCTTTAACTAAACCTCTCCACTGGCTCCCCCTGTTCCATCACCAAGCTCATCATCAAAGCCCTTCACGGTTCTACCACTGCCTTACTGTATTGTCCCCCTGCCCACCTCTTCCACTTGGCCAAAAAAATGCCAGCCTCATTTGCACCTTCTTCCATACCACCCCTTATCCATGATGCGATACTAGCTCTGATACAGCACTTTCCATCTGTAGATCTCAAAGCGCTTTATTAAGTAGTATGCCTTCCCAACAAGTGAAGCCACCATCCTCCTCATCTTCAGATCACCTCTCAAGGTCACATCAAGTCAGCCAGTCAATACAAGCAGGAGAGACAAAGGGAAATAGGTGGTACTTTATATATTTGAATTATTGGGGGGGGGGGGGGGGGGAGGGAAACATTGGGCTCCCAACCTACATGTGTCTATAAAATTCTATCTATCCGATTTATCCCTCTCCCCTGACACGGCATGGGATAGGTCATTTTTGATTGCAAGGGTGATGGCCATGGATTGAATGGAGGACCTCCAGAGCTGAAAGCATGAGCTGCTAGATCTTAGCTGGGGCTGTGACAGTCTCTTATCCCCTGCAGATCAGGTACAGAGAGGGACCAAGGAGACACTCAGCAGTGGGTTAACACAAACTCTTCTAAGCAAGGACATGTCAGTACCGTATCCAGCACAGTGAGGCTCTGATCCTGAGCAGGACTGTTGGTCACTATCATAACACAAGTATTAATTAGGCACTTTAATATTAAACAAATGATCCTGAAACTCCCTCCCAGCCCCCACTGCAAAGTAGGGAAAGCGACTTCCCCCAAGGCCACAGAAAGGAAGAGAGCCAGAATTTTGGAGCCGCGTAGATTCCAAGGCCAGAAAGGAACACTGTGATTAGTCAGACCTCCTGCATAACACAGGGCACAGAATGGCCCCTAAATAATTCCTGGACCAGCTGTTTTAGAAAAACATCCAATCTTGCTTTAAAAATGATCAGTGATGGCGAATCCGCCACAACCCTTGGTAAGTGGTGCTAGTGGTTAATTAGCCGCACTGTCGACATTTTACACCTTAGTTCCAGTCTGAACTTGGCCAGCTTCAGCTTCCAGCCACTGGACCGTATTAGAGTCTTCGCTGATAGACTGAAGAGCCCATTATTAAATATCTGCTCCCCGCATAGATAATTTATAGGCTGTAATCAAGGCACCCTTTACCCTTCTCTTTGTTAAGCGAAACAGAACGAGCTCTTTGAGACGATCACTATAAGGGCTCACCTACACTGAAAAGCTACAACAGCACAGCTGTACGCTTCAATGTAGCCACTGCATACACCAATGGGAAGGGTTCCAAGAGGTGGCAGCTAGGTCAACAGAAGACTTCTTCTGTCAACCTAGCCCTGTCTACACAGCTACGTCCCTCAGGGGTGTGGATTTTTCACACCTGAAGAGACAGCCATGCTGATGTAATTTTCCTGTGTAGACCAAGCCTAAGGCAGGTTTTCTAATCCTTTAATCGTTTTTGTGGCTCTTCTCTGAACCGTCTCCACTTCATCAACCTCCTTCTTATAGACTCTGGGGCAAATTGCCGGAACTACTATGATGGGTCCCGCACTTTCTCTTCTTGTGGGGGGGTTTCAGGGTGCCATTTCTTGCCCCTGAACTGGGGTAACAGCTATCCTACTAGTATCCCAGGGAAGGGGAGTGGAGAGGGAGGGACCCAGGCCCGCCCTCTACTCCGGGTCCCAGCCCAGGGGCCCTATGATAGCAGGTGAACCACTTGTACCAGTGATTCTTTCCCCTGGGCTACTTCCCTCTCCTGACCTTCAGCTTGTGGGGCTTCCTGCCTTCCCTCTGCACAAGCCAGGTGTCCCTTTACCTAGGATCTTGGTCTTCTTAGCCCGCTGCAGCACTTCTCAAAACTCTCCTCCACTTTCCTTCGAACTGCTCTTTGTTCCACCACCAATCCACTCTGCTTCACTCCTCCAAACTGCTCTCTGCTTCACCACCAAACCACTCTGTTCCAGCTCCTCCAAACTGCTCTCTGCTCCACCACCAAACCACTCTGCTCCAGCTCCTCCTCACTCTGCTCCAGCTCCTCCTCTGGCTGATTGAAGCAGGGGGATTTTATCAGGTGACTGGCTTCAGGTGCTCTAATTGGTTTCAGGTGCTTTTAATTAATCTACAGGGAATAAGGCTTCTCCTCATCCTAGATCACTCTCCTGCTGCCTTCTGGCCATGCTGTATCACAACTCCTAGACTTTAAGGTCAGAAAGGACCATTATGATCATCTAGTCCGACCTCCTGCACAATGCAGGCCACAGAATCTCACCCACCCACTCCTGGAATAAACCCCTAACCTATGTCTGAGCTATTGAAGTCCTCAAATCATGGTTTAAAGACTTCAAGGTGCAGAGAATCCTCCAGCAAGTGAACAGTGCCCTATACTGCAGAGGAAGGCGAAAAACCCCCAGGGCCTCTGCCAATCTGCCCTGGAGGAAAATTCCTTCCTGTCCCCAAATATGGTGATCAGCTGAACCCTGAGCATGTGGGCAAGACTCACTAGCCAGACAGGAAAGAATTCTCTGTAGTAACTCAGATCCCACCCCATCTAACATCCCATTCACAGGCCATTGGGCATATTTACCGCTAATAATCAAAGATCAATTAATTGCCAAAATTAGGCTATCCCATCATATCATCTCCTCCATAAACTTATCTAGCTTAATCTTGAAGCCAGATAGGTCTTTTGCCCCCACTGCTTCCCTTGGAAGGCTGTTCCAGAACTTCACTCCTCTGATGGTTAGAAACCTTCGTCTAATTTCAAGTCTAAACTTCCTGATGGCCAGTTTATATCCATTTGTTCTTGTGTCCACATTGGTACTGAGCTGAAATAATTCCTCTCCCTCCCTGGTATTTATCCCTCTGATATATTTAAAGAGAGCAATCATATCTCCCCTCAGCCTTCTTTTGGTTAAGGTAAACAAACCAAGCTCCTTGAGTCTCCTTTCATACGACAGGTTTTCTATTCCTCGGATCATCCTAGTGGCCCTTCTTTGTACCTGTTCCAGTTTGAATTCATCCTTCTTAAACATGGGAGACCAGAACTGCACACAGTATTCCAAATGAGGTCTCACCAGTGCCTTGTATAACAGTACTAACACCTCCTTATCTCTACTGGAAATACCTGGCCTAATGCATCCCAAGACTGCATTAGCTTTTTTTAGGGCCATATCAAATTGGGGCTCATAGTCATCCTGTGATCAAACAATACTCTGAGGTCCTTCTCCCCCTCTGTTACTTCCAACTGATGCGTCCCTAGCTTATAACAGAAATTCTTGTTATTAATCCCTAACTGCATGACCTTGCACTTTTCACTATTAAATTTCATCCTATTACTATTACTCCAGTTTACAAGGTCATCCAGATCTTCCTATACGATAGCCCGGTCCTTCTCTGTATTGGCAATACCTCCCAGCTTTGTGTCATCCGCCAACTTTATTAGCACACTCCCACTTTTTGTGCCGAGGTCAGTAATAAAAAGATTAAATAAGATTGGTCCCAAAACCGATCCCTGAGGAACTCCACTAGTAAACTCCCTCCAGCCTGACAGTTCACCTTTCAGTATGACCCACTGTAATCTCCCCTTTAACCAGTTCCTTATCTACCTTTTAATTTTCATATTGATCCCCATCTTTTCCAATTTAACTAATAATTTTCCATGTGGAACCATATCAAATGCCTTACTGAAATCTTGAATTAAAATATTAAGATACTAATGCCTGCACTCAGATCACAGAGAGCTGAAGGTGCTTCTCCTACCCCTTGGGGACTGATTATTCAGGGCAAGATTAAGGAAAAGACACTCTTGGCCTGATTAGTTGAGGGAGCATAGAACAAAGACACATGTAGCAGGCTCTCCTAATCAGCAACAGTTGGGAGGCACAGGATTTAGACTATATCTACACTAGAGCAAAACTTAGGTTGCTCTGGGCTGTGAATATTCCATCCCCCGGAGTGATATAAATTACATTGACATAAGCATTTGCGTGCACAGTGCTATGTTGGTGGGAGAGCTTCTTCCACCAACACAGTTTATGCCGCTCGCTGAAGTGGTTTGTTTATGCCAACGGAAGAGCTCTCTCCAGTCGGTATATAGCATCTTCACCAGATGTGCTGTCGTTGTATCAGTACAGCAGCACTGTATGCATAGACATACCCTAGTCTGGATGATTTATCCATAACCTGACAACAGGAGGAAGCCAGATTCCAGAGGAATGGATTCACAAGATCCCCTTTAGCTGAACAATTCATGCCACCTGGGAACCGGCTAATGGCCAATACCTGATATTTTTAGAGGCAGGTGAACTGCCCCAAAGCTAACCAGCTGTGCAACGCTGAACATGAGGGGAGGAAGGGCAGGTGTTGCAAATCCTTCCTGACCCTGAGTTTAGATGATGCCCTCAAGCACAGAGTCCCCATTACGCCCATTTTAGGATTTACAAAACTCATAAAATTATCCATCTCAACTGTTGAGTTCTGTGGCTGACTTTAACTCTGGCTCCCAGCAACCGCTAACTCCTCAGGCCAACTTCATGCAGTGAGTGACACACTTGCGTCTTATCATTTCTAAATTGTACCTTATCCTTGGGTTTTATACTGCTGTCCAAGTCTCCCTGCCACTGGTTTCACTTCATCTTTCACATTCACAAATGCAGCATGCATAACGAACCGGGGGTAAGGTGTCCTGTTACTTAGTACAGATCACTACTGAAGACAGGATACTGCACTACATGGCCCCTTGATCTGCTCCAACCTAGCGATGGCTTCCATCAGCCCACCAGAAAAGTTATCATCTGCCATTAAATGCAACACCTGTGATACACTGTGCTGTCTGTTCTGCCCAGCCCAATGCAATATCCAACTACTCCTAGACTCTGCAGTCTCCCAGCCCGCGGTGGTCCAATCACAACCTCCATATTCTACTCTCATCACCCTTCTCAATTGGTGGTGTAGGACAAGATGTTCAGGAGGATCTCACCTACCTCATGCTGTAGGCGCCAGCGCCTAGCTCCTGGCCAATACCCGAGAGGCTGGCATCGAAATCTTGTACCAGCCCCGATTCGATCACCTCGTCCGCCAGCGGCAGCTTCAGAGCCCACGCCATCGTCACCCAGTGGCTCGGGGCTCAGGCCCCACAGCAAATGTACAACCCACCCCTAACCTCCCAAGATCAGTGGGAAGCAGGGTACTCACTACAGAGTCACCCCTTTCAGGAGATACAGCCCAGGCACACCCAACACCCACAATCTCCCCCTATGGTACCCCAATACTGAGGGAGCTCCCTCCAAGGGATGCTGCCTCACCAGGGACACACAATTTCCAACTCCCAGGGGGCTCAACACACAGTCACCCCCTTCCAAGGGATACTATCTCCCTGGGACCTCAACACCCACAGACACACTCTTTCCAGGGGCCACTACCCCCCCTCACGCCCCAGGGACCCTGAGAACCAAAGTCCCCCCCTCCCAGGGGACAGCACCCCCCCAAGGGACCCCCTCAGCCAGAGTCCCCCCTCCCAGAGAACCCCCTCAGCCAGAGTCCCCCCTCCCAAGGGACAGCACCTTCCAGAGACCCCCTCAGCTAGAGTCCCCTCCTCCCAGGGGACAGCACCCCCCAAGGGACCCCCTCACCCAGAGTCCCTCCCTCCCAGGGGACAGCACCCCCAGGGGACCCCTTCACCCAGAGTCACCCCCTCCCAGGGAACAGCACCCCCCAAGGGACCCCCTCACCCAGAGTCCCTCCCTCCCAGGGGACAGAAACCCCAGGGGACCCCTTCACCCAGAGTCCCTCCCTTCCAGGGGACAGCACCCCCAGGGGACCCCCTCACCCAGAGTCACCCCCTCCCAGGGGACAGCCCCCCCCAGGGGACCCCTTCACCCAGAGTCACCCCCTCCCAGGGAGCAGCACCCCCCAGGGGACCCCCTCACCCAGAGTCCCCCCCTCCCAGGGGACAGCACCCCCCAGGGGACCCCTTCACCCAGAGTCACCCCCTCCCAGGGAGCAGCACCCCCCAGGGGACCCCCTCAGCCAGAGTCCCCCCCTCCCAGGGGACAGCACCCCTAGGGGACCCCTTCACCCAGAGTCACCCCCTCCCAGGGAACAGCACCCCCCAAGGGACCCCCTCACCCAGAGTCCCTCCCTCCCAGGGGACAGAAACCCCAGGGGACCCCTTCACCCAGAGTCCCTCCCTTCCAGGGGACAGCACCCCCAGGGGACCCCCTCACCCAGAGTCACCCCCTCCCAGGGGACAGCCCCCCCCAGGGGACCCCTTCACCCAGAGTCACCCCCTCCCAGGGAGCAGCACCCCCCAGGGGACCCCCTCACCCAGAGTCCCCCCCTCCCAGGGGACAGCACCCCCCAGGGGACCCCTTCACCCAGAGTCACCCCCTCCCAGGGAGCAGCACCCCCCAGGGGACCCCCTCAGCCAGAGTCCCCCCCTCCCAGGGGACAGCACCCCTAGGGGACCCCTTCACCCAGAGTCACCCCCTCCCAGGGGACAGCCCCCCCCAGGGGACCCCCTCAGCCAGAGTCCCCCCCTCCCAGGGGACAGCCCCCCCCAGGGGACCCCTTCACCCAGAGTCCCCCCCTCCCAGGGGAGCAGCACCCTGCAGGGAGCCCCCCCCTTCCCGCTCAGCAGCAGCTGCCGCCCCCAGGCCCCCTCGGCTGCCCGGCCCCGAGCGCGACTCACGACCCCGCCACCTCTTCGGCCGGCCCCGCAATATGGAGGCGGCGGCAGCGCCGCAGCCCCCTGCTCCAGCCCAGCCGGGAGCAAGCCCCGCCCCCCTCACTCACTCGCGGCCAATAGCGACGCCCGGACCCCTCCAGACGCGAAACGAGCGCCAGCCAATCGCTTCTCACCGGCGGGCCCGTCGCCTCGGCAGCACCGTTGCGATAGGCTGAGCGCTCCGGACGGGGCGGGACTAGCGGGGTTAGGGCGCAGGAGCCGCTCAGCGTGGTACGGCCCGGATTCTTCTCCCTCTACATTTCTGGGACATGGCTCAGGCCAGTTCCTCTGAGGCGTACGGGTTCGATTCCTGTCCCTGGCTAATAAGTGCAATGAGTTGAGGGTGGACTCAGCCTGGAACCTAGGGGACTGGATAATAGCAGGGGGGTTCTGGGTCGGGACTGAGAGCAGTGGCAGACCTGTGGGGAGAGGCAGAGAGATAGTGGGGGGGGGTGTGGATTGGGATTGCAGGGCAGTGGCCTACTTGTCCTGGGGGATGAGCCCAGGGCTGGGATAGAAGGGGGCTGCAGGTTGGGATTCAGGGGCATTGGCAGGAAGAGAGAATGCAAGGCTGGAATGCCAGGTGGGATCGAAAGGGCATTGTTGGAGCTGGGGAACTCCAAGAATAATAGAAGCAACAAAGGGTCCTGTGGCACCTTATAGACTAACAGAGGTATTGAAGCATAAGCTTTCGTGGGTAATACCCGCTTCTTCGGATGCAAGATTCACCCACGAAAGCTTATGCTTCAATACCTCTGTTAGTCTATAAGGTGCCACAGGACCCTTTGTCGCTTCTACAGATCCAGACTAACACGGCTACCCCTCTGATATAAGAATAATAGAGGGTTTATGAGTGAGAAGCAAAGGCAAATATTGCCCTTGCTTATTTCAGGCATTACAACAAATATGTGAACAGCTGCTGAGTTTTCACATCAAATGGGCTGGAAAAGCAAAACCCGTTTAAACCAGTAGCGAGTGTATTAAAAGAACTTGGTACTTGGTACAAACATGTGACAAAATCCTTCCAGTCAGACCCCCCCAACTTTGCGGATGGATCAATTAAGTCTTAACATAACCCTGAGTGTTTGAAGCTAACAGAGGAGAACTCCAGCTTTGTGCATAGGTTCCCCCAGCCATCCCACCCCGCCGGTCCTCTCTGGCAGCTGGAAGTGCTTTTCTGGTTGGATCTAGAACTCAAATGAGAAAAGTGGAGCTTTGGCAAAAATGCTCCCCCACTCCACCCAGATGCTACAGACAGAATCTTCCATCCACACAGCCCTCAACATGCAGACGGGGAGCCCGGCATTCCCACCCCTATGGCAGGCTGGCTGCTGCCCTTCAATCTGGGTGGAAGTTTCTTTCCCAGGAACCCTCAGCACTGACCGATTTAAGCTCGGGTGGGGGGCTTGTTTTCATAGGGTAGATTTCCAATGGCTGCCTGCATTGTTATGGGAAGTGAGCTAGAGTCCTGCTGCAATGAAAACTCTGCCCAATGTCTGCTGGAAATGGGGTCAGGCTTGTTTACATTAGTGACCAGTTTTCAGCCCCGACTGGCGGGGCATATGATTAGCGCCATCTATATTATTTTCCTAGAGTAAATACAATTAATATGCATTGGAAACGCCTACCTATTATTTATGCTTGGTATTGCCATAGCACCTATGAGCCCGAGCCATGGACTATGACCCCACGGTGCAAGGCGCAGTACAAACACAGAGCAAAAAGACAGTCCTTGGCTCAAAGCGTTTACATTCAGTCATGTGCTCACATTAGCAGATCGTAGTTTCCCTCCACTCACAACCTGTCTCTCTCGTTTTCCATCCTTTACAATAAAAGTTTCTCTCCCTGCAGAATTGGGTCCCCATTATTTTGGGCCGTATTCTTCCCAGAAAAATGGGCTTGCGCCTCTCTCATCCAGATGCCAGCGGAGGATTGGCACATATTATTGCCCTTACATGCTGCCCGAGCCCTATTCGCAACAGCTTTGGGGAAATCATTTTGTGTTCCTAACGGTAGAACATTTTGAACTTTTCGATCAATGGCACCAATTCAGATATTTCCTGGAGGCAGCGCTCCGCCATATTGATTTAGTACAGGACCACTACTTAAAAGGAGCTGGGCCATGGCCCCCCTAGCCTATGGAACATTGAGCAAGGGCAAAATCCCCTCCCCAGCTCCAGCCCTTCCTAATTGGTGTTTATGGGGCCCTAATTTTATATCCATTATGCAACTTGCTGCTGTATGATTTGGGAAATGACACCACCTGGCGGCCACCAGGCCCTGCAGCCAGAAGGGCTTGGAAATCAGCAGTGGACTCTGAAATAAAAAAGGTTCTAAAATCCTGCTGCCTGGTTTGTGCCAATGTTGCGTGTGCATCTCTGGACCACAGCGGCACCTTCCCTGGCGGAAAGATCAGCGAATTCATTCCCCTCAGGTGGAATTTAGGCACGTTGGCCTCTTTGTTTGGTGAATTTAAGTGGTGCATAGGTTCGTGCTGTCTGTCAGCACCAGGAGGTCAAATTTCACCCGCAGATCTACATTAATGTATGTTTTTTGTTTGTTTTTTAGAAACAGCAATAATCCAGCACCCCTCCAGGTAGGCAATTCAGGGGCATTTTGCCTTTAGACTGCAGGCTCTGAATCCAGAATCAGCCTCTCTCTTGGATTCTTTATGTTTCTGGTACTATGGCTCTTTGGGTCTTCCTAGTACATTTCAGCAAAATCAGCTGTGTTCCTGCTGTCCATTTTATCTCAAACATCTGTCATCTCTGGTGTTCTCTTGCACCAGTATGTGTACATGTTGAGGGGTGGGAGCCTACTGGCTTAGCTAGAATGAGGAGATAGGTACGGACAAACCCCTCCCTCCTTGTGCCCACCGGCCATTCTTATGATCAAGACACAAAAGAACAAGACCACCCCCAGTTCCGTGCTTCGGCAGAAGGGGTCTAGAGATCTCTTTGCTGGCAGATTGTGCTCTGAAGACAGGGTGTGTCTAACTCCTTCAAGAGTTAGGGTGTGGTTAGAGAAGAGAATGGAGATTGGCCCCATAAGTCGACTGAAGGACTCACTCAGCATTCATGGGTTTCCTGACCAACTAGCTGGCTGAACTGGGAATCGCCTTCTGCTAGCCCCGGTGGGAGGAGTCGCAGTGAGCTGGGCATCACACACCCTGGGCGGAGCAGGTAGGAACCAATTACCTCACCCTGGCAGATGCAGAAGCAACTCAGCGTGGCTGGAAGTTGCTCCATGCAGCCCTCACCTGGAACCCCCCGCCCCCCCCATGCCCCTTCTCCTCCCGAGATTGCAAATAAATAAACCGTCCGGGAGCCACACGACACATTTTTACAAAAGAAAGTGAAAAAAGAAAGAAAAAATACTGTTTATTTCACACAACTACATCAAGTGCATCAGTCTAACAGAGCAAGACAGCCAGACCCCAGACCGGCTCCCCACCCCCATGGAGTCCGTCCCCCCCTCCTTGTACACCTCACACGGCACTCTGAAATCCACCAGCTTCTCTTGACACTGAGCAGTGGCGTTAACTGAGGCGAGGGGGAATGGCCTTCTCGCCCAACGAGGACTGGCTAAATGGGGGGAGCCCTGGAGATTGGAAGCTGGAGACACAGGACTGGCGATAGTGTGTTGGGTTCTGATTGACCCGGGGCGGCGGTGTTTAAACCACCTCCTTCTCCAAGGGTGGTATGAAACCAGTCCTGCCCACCCAGTAGCAGCGCCAGGGTTTTTGCCGCCCTAGGTGGCGGCGCTTCGGCGGCCGCTTTTCTTGCCGCCGAATCGCCGCCGGGAAGAGTCGCCGCCAAAATGCCGCCCCCCAAATCCTGCCGCCCTAGGCGACCACCTAGGGTCGCCTAGTGGAAGCACCGGGCCTGTTCCCACCCACTCTGGCCATGTCTGGAAATCACTGAAACACTCATTTCTTAGGGCAGGGAGAGAGGGCGATGGATCACCTTTATTAGGGAGGAATTTTCCGGCCAACCCTGCCCGAGCTATTCCAAACGGAGGTGGAGGGACAGCAGATCCAGAAAGGTACTTCCTAAAAACAAAAAAAATCACAACCCTCCCTCTAAGAAACCTTCTTTGGACAGATCCAGATGCGCCCCTTGGGCGCCCTGTTCCGCTCTGAACGGGGCGGAGGTTTGGGGACTCACCACCACACCGGGCAGCCAATGGAACGTCTCGCGTTGCTTGTAGCATCTTGGGAACAGCAGCATCAACTCAGGGCAGGGGACCAACCGAACATCCTAGCGAAAGCCTGATTGGAAGGGAAAGGTGCCAAGAAATTCTATTGCACAGCAGATTCGCCCTGCTAATGCTGGGACTGAGGTTTGCTTGTGGAGACAGCAGCTGCAGCTCAATTAATCCATTTGGTCTTTCCCCTGGTTCCTCCTCTCCCTGCTGAGTCTCATGGTCCTGGGCTAGTGACACTCGCGCGCCGTTCAGCCTGCGGGCAGATCTGTGGAATGCCGTCTTTGCCCGATAAAACCGCGGTAAAACACAAACAGCTTTTGAGTTCGGGAAGATCCTCAACTGACCCCCCATCCCACCCAGGGCGGCTGTCCCCAAATCAACGTGACGTGTCAACATTTTGCCTGGCAGCGAGTTACGCTGAACCCCCAGCGCCACCCTCCCAGAGCAGAAAGCTCACTCCCGCTGCCATTCGGCAGGTGGGCGATGAACTAGGACACAGACACAGCCTCTCTTGAGATTCCCCTAGGAATAACGACTAGCCTCTGGGATGTGTCCTGGAGATCAGGAGGTCAGACCCATAACCATCATATATCTCCTAGGATAAAGAGGGCTTTGTGGGACGCTGGAAGCTCCCATAAAGCATAGGACCTATACCAGATTCTCATCCTAATGGGCTATCTGACGCTTTCCTAGCCTGTAGGTGGGCCCCTGGCGGCAGATGAAATTTGCCGGGGTCTGATACCACTTCTTGATTACCATGCAAGCAAGCAGAACCTCCCGCTCCATTTAGCAGCAGAAGCTACTTTCTGACGATCTACTTTGGGACTGAAATTTAGGCCTTGTTTTTTTTTTTAATGCTTAGGCCCGAGGCAACCAGCACTGTCTCTTTAAGATAAACAGAAAAGGCAGCACCGAATCAGACCTTTTCCTGGGTTTACAGTTAAGGGTTATTGTGAAATGATTTATATATATATATAGATTTTGGCTTTCACAAGACAGCAAACACACCTCCCATTCCCTTCTTATGTTAAAGACACACAGTGCATATACAGACAGGAACAGGCTGGCCCCACCCTCCGTGCAGGACCTTAATACACACAGCTTCCTCCGCTTATTCCCCTTTTGCACTGATCCCAGCTTAGGAAGAGGGTGCCTGGGAGAGATCTCGGGATGGATCCCACCTCCCTGCATCCAGCCTGAGAGCTGGGCTCTGGTGGGCTTTGCAGTGACACCACCCAAGCGGTGGCGGGGGACGACACGTTCTGGCGCCGTCCGACGCGCTCTAAAAGGCTGCTGGTAAAGAAGGAATGGACGTCCCCTGGAGAGCGTCCCCTGATTGTTGAGCCGCACAAGGAGGGACTTTGCAGTTCAAAGCTGAAGGCTGTTCCTTCCACCCCCCCTCGGCCTGGTTCGTCTCCATTGTAGAGTCTCAGTCCTTTGCCTGGCTACTTTCCCGCGGGGAGGAGGGCTGGCGCTGCTGGCTTGGAGTCGGCCCCCCTTCACTTGGCAATTCGACAAGACAATCAGCTAACACAGGCCCATGCCTTTAGATCCCCAGGCTCGAGCCCTCGCAGGGGAAGGTGTAATGCTTGACTTCAACAGGAGCCAATGCAAAAAAAAAGAAAGAGGATGGAGCCAATTAAAGGACTCACACCCTGTCCGCCTTCAGAGGCCTCACTTTGGTGAAGAAGCTGCCTGGCCCGGCCGGTTCTGCCCATTTCTTCCTATAGGAACAATCCCATTTAGTGCAATGTAACCTTCCGTTTCCCAGGGGTGGCAGGGGAGATGGCAGGACGCAGGTGGCCGGTTCTCCTCTGGCAAACGAGGTTAGTAAGGGAGCTACCTACTGGCTCTTTAAACGACGCGGTGATCCCAAGCCCGAGCAGCTAATCATACGCAGAAACGTCCTTTGAAAGTCTTTTGACGGATAGTGCTTTGTACTCATAGGGGAGGGGATATACATTAAGCTACTCCGCCTAGATGCCGTTAGATACCAAGAACTTGTCTCTCCCACGGGACAGCCAGGGTTACGAAATAAAACAGGGATTGAAATGAAGTAGGCTTCACATCTGCCTGTTCGCGGACGTTACCGGCCTCCTGGCAGGCCCTGGTGCTACCTTAGAGAAACAGGAAATTCTAGAAAAGAAGAAAGTCGCCCGTGTGGCTGACATATTTGCCTGATCCGTGCAGAAATGCACGGATCACGGCACTCCCTGTGCCCTGCCCCACTGCTGCCCCCGGGGGCGGAGGGAGGCTGGGGACACTCACATCGGCAGCTACATGTTACACTCAGGAGCAAGAGAAGGAAGGAGCTAAGGCGTGCGACGTCCGACGTGTACACGGTCAGTTCCTGTGTGGACGAAGGGCACGGACATATGCACACGGCGGGGGAAAATAATGCCCGGCTGCAGTCAGCGAAGCTGGGCTAGTGGAGCGGAGGGAGGAGGTGGGCTGGGGCAAGGCCTAGGGAACAGTTAGTCGCAAAGTGCTCATGGCAGGATCCTGGAGGTGGCCGGGCCAGGCCGGGCAGGGTTCTCTCCTCCCACCTGCCCCCTTAGGGGATCTGAAAGACGTTGAGTTTGCTAGTGTTTTTGAGCGTCTGTCGGCGGTTGCAGAACCAGACCCGGACGACCTCGCGGTCGTAGTTGAGCTCCTTGGCGATCTCGGTGATCTCCTGGCCGGTGGGCAGGGCGTTCTTTTCGAAGTAGGCGTTGAGGGCCTCGATGGCCTGGGGCGTGAAGGAGGTGCGGCGCTTGCGTTTCTTGGAGGGCTCGCCGCCCACGAACTCCATCAGGTTCTGCTGCCCTTCCTGGTTCCGCAGCTCGGCCTCACTCAGCCACTTCTCCAGCACGGGCTTCAGCTTCTGGGCGCTCTTGGGGGTGATGTCCAGCTTCTCGAACCTGCAGGCAGGGCAGCGGGGAGGGAGAGAAGGCGTGAGGGTCCCGCCCTGCGCCAGGGGTCCGGCACAGACAGAAGCAGCAGCAACCAAGCTCTGGGGGGCGGGAAGGGGCATAAGATCAAGCCGGTTACGTGGTCACCCGCCGATGGTACAGTAACAAACACGACAACGGAGGCTAGTAAGAGAAGAGAACTCTGAAATGGGACGGAGGCACGGGCGCACGGTTCTGGGGGATCCTCAGGAACCTGGGTCTGCTCACAAAGAAGGGCCAAAGCAGGGCGCTGGGAGACTGGACTCCTGGGTTCTTTTCCCAGTTCTGGGTGGAGAGCGGTCACAGAAGTGGGGATGGGGACTCAGGACTCTGGGGTTCTATTACCAGCTCTTAGAAGGGGTGAGGTCACTGACACCCAAACTGTGGCCCTAGCCCCTAGCTGCCCCTTCCTCCCGAGGCCCCACCCCACTCCTTCTCCCTAAACCCCTGCCCTTGCGCCACCCCTTCCCAAGGCCCCGCCCCCACACTGCCTCTTCTCCCAAGACCCCGCCCCCCACTCACTCCTCTCTGCCCCCTCTCCCCCCGGGTCGCTCGCCCTTATGGCTAGAAAAAAGTGGGGGGCCATGGCGCCCCCATCCCCCGTTCCGGCGTCCCTGGCGTGAGCTAAAGGTTAGAGGGGGAGGGGGAGTCGTGACTCCTGAGTTAATTTCCCAGGACTGGTAAAGGAGTGGGAGTCAGGCTGCCTGGGTTCTATTCATAGCTTTGGGTGGGGCCTGGGGTCTACAGATTACTGCAGACTGAGGGACAGGATTCTTGGGGTTCTGTTCATAGGCGCCAACTTTTCCTGGCGCCGGTGGGTGCTCGTGTCCCCCACCCCTGGCCCTGCCCCAACTCCACCCTTTCCCCACCCCCATTCCAACCCCTTCCCCAAATCCTTGCCCTGGCCCCGCCTCCTCCCCTGAGCGCACCGCGTTCCCCCTCCCCTCCCAGCCGCGTGAAACAGCTGTTTCGCGGCGTAAGCGCTGGGAGCTAGGGGGAAAAAGCGGGCACGCGGCGCGCTCAGGGGAGGAGGCAGAGGCGAACTGGGCGGGGAGCTGCCAGTGGGTGCAAAGCACCCACCAATTTTTCCCCGTGGGTGCTCCAGCCCTGGAGCACCCACGGGGTCGGCGCCTATGGTTCTGTTCCCAGCTCTGGGAGAGGAGCGGGGTATAGTGGTTAGAGCAGGCGGCTGGGCCTGGGAGTCAGGACGCCTGGGTTCTATTTGTCTGGCTTTGGACGACCTATACAAGTCACTCCACCTCTCTGTGCCTAGTGCCCCTCTCTACTGGGGGCACTGGTGCTTGGCTGAAAGGAGAGTGTTATGAAACACTGTTTCTGGGGTGGGGTGCTGCTGTCCTGGCTCAGGGGATTCTCCCAGTGAAGTCGGAGTCAGCTTCCTCTTTGCTTTTTCAGGGGAGGGAGTCACCTAAATGCGACGCAGCCGAGCGGTGCCCTAGCCACTGTCTGCCCTGAACCCCCGAGCCCCGTAACAGGGCCGGCACTGAGCACAGCCGCTTACCTGCAGATGGCCGACTGGCTGTAAGCAGGTCCTTCCGTAGCAGTCAAAGCTTGCCCCACCTGTGTCTGCGTCAGGCCCAGAGACAGACGTCGGATCTTAAAGTTCTTGGCAAACTCCCGAATCTCCTCCAGGTTGATTCCATCCTCCTCAATGCCCGTATTTGGAGTCTGAGGCTCTGGGGTAGGGAGGGGAGAACTGTTATGAAGTGCAGTGCGCTCTCTAGCCTCACATCCAGCCGCAGTCCATCTCCTCACACCCCCCGGGAGATCTCAAAGTGGGAGCAGACACTGTCCCTGAGTGGCAGCCTTCTGGTAGCCTCACCCTATGGTTAGGGCCCGACTGGGCTGACAGACAGTCTCTGCCCCAGGGTGTTTACAATCTAAATAGACACGGAGTGGAAGGGAAAACTGAGGCAGAAAGAGGGGAAGCGACTTGCCCAGTGGCAGAGGCTGAAAGAGAACCCAGGTCTCCCAAGGCCCAGACCAGTACCATACTGCCATGCTAGTGGGACTTGGCTTGTTCTAGAGTGCTCTGTGTCTTGGGCAGCAGCTCGTCGGGGCTGGGAGCTGCTTGATACAGGGCACTATCAAAATAACAATACTAACACTGCACTGCTTCGCACCATCTCTTTCGCTCTTTAAAGGCTCTTCCTCCTCACCAAAAAGAAACACTTCCACTTTGCTTTGTTTTATAAACAAATCGGAAGCTTCATTCAGCACGTGCCAGTGACCCTACAATAACAACCCAGCATGTGCAGCTTGGAGCTCCCCAGCGACCCTACGATAACAACCCAGCGCGCGCAGCTCGGCGCTCCCCAGCGACCCTACGATAACAACCCAGCGCGCGCAGCTCGGCGCTCCCCAGCGACCCTACGATAACAACCCAGCGCGCGCAGCTCGGCGCTCCCCAGCGACCCTACGATAACAACCCAGCGCGCGCAGCTCGGCGCTCCCCAGCGACCCTACGATAACAACCCAGCGCGCGCAGCTCGGCGCTCCCCAGCGACCCTACGATAACAACCCAGCGCGCGCAGCTCGGCGCTCCCCAGCGACCCTACGATAACAACCCAGCGCGCGCAGCTCGGAGCTCCCCAGCGACCCTACGATAACAACCCAGCGCGCGCAGCTCGGAGCTCCCCAGCGACCCTACGATAACAACCCAGCGTGCGCAGCTCGGAGCTCCCCAGCGACCCTACGATAACAACCCAGCGTGCGCAGCTCGGAGCTCCCCAGCGACCCTACGATAACAACCCAGCGTGCGCAGCTCGGAGCACCCCAGCGACCCTACGATAACAACCCAGCGTGCGCAGCTCGGAGCTCCCCAGCGACCCTACGATAACAACCCAGCGTGCGCAGCTCGGCGCTCCCCAGCGACCCTACGATAACAACCCAGCGTGCGCAGCTCGGAGCTCCCCAGCGACCCTACGATAACAACCCAGCGTGCGCAGCTCGGAGCTCCCCAGCGACCCTACGATAACAACCCAGCGTGCGCAGCTCGGAGCTCCCCAGCGACCCTACGATAACAACCCAGCGTGCGCAGCTCGGAGCTCCCCAGCGACCCTACGATAACAACCCAGCGTGCGCAGCTCGGAGCTCCCCAGCGACCCTACGATAACAACCCAGCGTGCGCAGCTCGGAGCTCCCCAGCGACCCTACGATAACAACCCAGCATTTGTGTGCACAATACTTGCTCCGTGTCCTGTACTCTCACCACTAGACTCTGCTTCCTCTCCTACAATCACCGGGAAGGGATAAACCTCCGGGGTCACATCACACACTCTCCAGTTCCTAGAAAGGGAGTGCAAGCTGCCTGCCCCCCCTACCAGCATGAAATGGACAGGACCCGAGAGGTGCTTACTGGAAACCAGTTGGCTCACTGTCGGGGTCTCCGAGCAAGTGATGGGAACGGGCGCGGAAGAGGGCTTAGCGGCAGGGGCTGAGGTTGCGATGACCACCGCTGGCTGGGGCAGAGCAGGGGCAGGCTGGATTGGCTGGACCTGGTAACACAGCAAACAACAAGGCGCAGATGAGGGCCATATACGTGCATATAGTCCAGACGGATGGAGCGTGTGGTGGCAAAGCCCTGGCCACCCACCCCGCCTCTGCACAGAGGGGGCACAGCACAGCTCTGCTACTCCGATTCCCTTTGGTATTTGGCATTGGTGGCGTACGTAAAGCTGCCCCCATGCTACTCTGACTCATGCCAGGGCCACGGCTGGCACAGACTGGATCTCTGGTCTTCCCCTGGGCTGAATGGAGCTTGGCCGCAGGACAGAATCGGGCCCGTAGACGGGCAATCAGCACAAGTGAACTGCAGCCAAAGCAGGTGTCTGTTCAATTCCAACACACCAGGGCTGCCTGACCTGGGGGGAGGGATAGCTCAGTGGTTTGAGCATTGGCCTGCTAAACCCAGGGTTGTGAGTTCAATCCTTGAGGGGGCCCTTTAGGGATCTGGGGCAAAAATTGGGGATTGGTCCTGCTTTGAGCAGGGGGTTGGACTAGATGACCTCCTAAGGTCCCTTCCAACCCTGATATTCTATATTCTATGACCTGGCTAAGAGGTGTCCTAGCCAGTGACCTCTGGCATTGGATCCAGGAGCTGCCACCTTGGGGGGACCTCTGGAGGGAGCTGCCACCTTGACTCCTTCCAAAGGGAGAGGTCGGGCTCCGTCTCTCACCGGAGAATTCAGCAGGGTGGTAGGTCCTGGCAGAGGCTCTAATGGGTTGTTTAATGCTCAGTAAGTGGATCTGTAAAGGGCCAGTGCCCAAGTCACTAACCTCCCCAGGCTTTTGGGAGTTGCTGCGCGTGGCACTACGCTGGCACGCGGCCACAGACACCAGCCGGTTGGCTCTCCGAGAAGGTGCCTGCTAGGCAGCCGTCACCCGCCGTTCGGCGCTCACCTCGTTCTTTGCCTGGGACTCTGGGGCGCTGGGTTTCCTGATGGCCGCCGTCTGGAGGGCGCTGCTGGCTAACGTAGCAATGACCTGCCCTTGGGCGTTCAGCAGCAGCTGCGGGGTCACCGCCTGCACCTGCAGGTTCTGGGCCGGCAAAACAGCTGGGGTGGCGTTGGTGATCCCGGCCGGGTTCACCACCCAGGGCAGCGTCCCAATGACCTGCAGAGGAGACAAGAACGGGAGCTGGGCATAGACGCCAATTCCGTGGGTGCTCCAGGGCTGGAGCACCCATGGGGAAAAATTGGTGGGTGCTGAGCACCCACCGGCAGCTCCCTGCCAGCCCCGCCCCCACGCCCAGCTCACCTCCTCCTCTCGGACTCAGAGGCTCCCTCTCCAGCTGGTCGGGGAGAGGAAGGGAAGGGAAGGGTATGGGGAGGGGGCGGAGGCGGAGGGCCTGGCTCCGTCTCCACCTCCTCCCCATACCCCCTTCCCCCCACCCCCGACCAGCTGGAGGGAGCCAGGAAAAGCAGCGGGCTGCCGCTTTGCGTCTGGCTCAGCCTCTGAGAGGTGAGTTGGGGAGGGGGGGCTGGCGGGGAGCTGCCAGCTCCCCCCTCCCGCTTGCAAGCTGGGGCGGAGGGAATGCAGCGCGCCCAGGGGAAGAGGTGGGGGCGGGGATTTTGGAAGAGGCGGGGCCGGGGGTGGCGTGGGGCGGGGGCGACGAGCACACACCGGCACCGACAAAAGCTGGCGCCTATGGAGCTGGGTGCGTGGCACGCCAATACCCTTCCCCGCCTCCCGTCCTGCAGGATGGAGATCTCCCGTCCCGTGGCTGGATATGGGACAGTGGATGGGGTGGGCCGGCGCTCTGGGGTGGTGCTGAGAATTCTCTCTCCAATGCTTGGCTGGCTGGTTCATGCTCACACGCTCAGGGTCTAACTGATGGCCATATGTGGGGTTGGGAAGAGATTTCCCCCAGGTGACCTTGAGTTCACCTTCCTCTTCAGCCCGGGTCACTTACGAGGATCATCTCTCTTAATCAATTGATCACTTACGAGGATCATCTCTCTTAATCAATTCTCTGCCACTGCCTGGGCACGGGTGGCACAGTTGGGTCACCTGTGGGCTGCAATACTTGGCTCTAATTCTGGTTGAGTGTGCGGGTGCTGCCGGTGGCCGGTGATACGCAAGGGGTCAGCTGATCTGGCGTTGAACTCTATGACGATCTCTACCCTGAGTGACAGCTCCCGGGAAGGGAGAGGACGCCCACAGGAAGGCTTTATGAGTGGCAAGGGAGGGCTACCCTCCTGTTGTCTATTGGAGCCGGTCCCCACATACCTGTCCCTGGGCGTTGGTCAGGATCTGGCTCGTTATCCCTTGGACGCTGGGAATGGTGTTCGTGATCACCGGGGCGGCGGCCAGCGAGCCGAGGAGCTGGGTTTGCCCCCCGAGCGACGCTGCACTGATCTGTAGAGAAAACAGGAGTCGGAGGTTAAACACATCCACTCAGCCATGCCTCGTTCAGTGGGGAAACCCCGTGCCGGCTCCCAGTTAGGGGGAGAAATCGTCTAGCTGCCTTAGGTACTTACGGGGCCCACATTGTGGAAGTATCTCGACATTTCACAAACCCCGGTGGGGCAGGGCAGTGCTACTATCCTCACCTTACAGATGGGGCACTGAGGTGCAGCGAGACCTGGGGTACGGCTCCACCACAAATGAAGATGTGATTGTAGCACAAAGTAGGCGCAGCTCTGCTAGCTTTAAGCTAGCTAGCCCCGGGGGGGCCGTAGCAGCAGGACAAAGCCTGCGGCCGCCAAGCTCCCCTCCCCTCCCACCAGCGCGCCGCGTCCCCGCTCCTCTGCCTACCTCCAGGCGCTTCCCGCCACCAAACAGCTGTTTGGCGGCGCTTAGTGTTTTCCAGGAGGGAGAAGCCGCGCGCTCAGGAGAGGAGGTGGGGCAGGGATGGGGATTTGGGGAAGCGGTTGGAATAGGGGCAGGGAGGGGGCGGAGTCTTTGGGGAAGGGGTTGGAATGGGGACGGGAAGAGGCGGGGCCTTATGGGAGGGGTGGAGTGGGGGCGAGGCCGGGGCAGCTTTTGTATCTTTATATGAAAAGGTGTCAGTGATGCGGCCCTCGGGCCAATGTACTCGTCCTTATGTGGCCCTCGTGGTGATTTGAGGTTGAGATCCCTGAGCTAGATCAAAGCGAGCGCAGGGACGCTGCCGCACGTTAACAATCACATCTTAATTTGCAGCCCAGTTGTACCCTCAGGGGCTGAGCCACAGTCAGGCAGGAAGCCTGGGAGGCAGCACGGAATTGACCCCAGGCCTGCAAAGTCCCAGGTTAGCACCATAACCGCTAGACCATCCTTCCTCTTCCAGGTACCATCTTTCAAGGAGGTCTTGTGAAAGACGCCGCCTATCTCGGCTCGCCATCCAGCTTGCCTCTCCCCTGTCAGTGATGGCAGCCGGCCCAACCCGCCGGCTGCTCCCATCGGTCCCCATGTCCTTTCTCCCGCCCCGCTCCCTATGCATGCCTCCGGGGGGAGGGATAGCTCAGTGGTTTGAGCACTGGCCTGCTAAACCCAGGGTTGTGAGTTCAATCCTTGAAGGGGCCATTTAGGGATCTGGGGCAAAAATTGGGGATTGGTCCTGCTTTGAGCAGGGGGTTGGACTAGATGACCTCCTAAGGTCCCTTCCAACCCTGATATTCTATGATTCATGGGAAAAATCCCCCTCAGAATGATTAATAACAGCACCTGGCTCATACCACCTGTAGCTCTCAGAGCGCTTTACAAAGGGGGTATCAGCCCCACTTTTATAGATGGGGAAACTGAGGCACAGAACGGCACAACGACTTGCCCAAGGTCCTCCAGCCGGTCAGTGGCAGAGCCAGGAATGGAACACAGCTCTCCTCCCTCCCAGTCCAGTGCTCTATCCACTAGGCAACACTGCCTCCCATTCTGGGCAGGGATAAATGATGATGCAAGGGGCCAGAATGAAGCCCCTTTGTGAGCTGCTCCGTCAATACCGACTGCCCGACGTCGGGCCGGCCGGCAGGGGTTCCTGACCACGCAGGACAGACAGCTCGGCTCCCAGAGATTCTCTGTAGCGTCACACCAGCTCCTTACTATGCCAGGGTTAAAGGCAAATCCCGCAGGCTGGACGGTGATTTGCGTCTGCGTCTCCAACGGCTTTGCCACGGGCGGCGGCGGGGCGGCAGCGGGCTGGGGCAGGATGGCTGGCGGGCTCTGGAGCGAGGGCTGCGGCTGGAACACGGCCTGCGTTTGGACGGAGGGCCGCGGCTGGACCGGCGGCGGCACCTGGGCAGGCTGCACCGGGGCTGGCATTGCCGTGTTCAGCACCGCAGCCGCTGAAAGCAGAGCAGAGACATGGATGCTGAATAGCCGTAATACGCCACTCCCTTTGCTCCCCCACTGCCCGTCCCTGCAACAAATCATCGTCATAATACCTAGGCTCATCCAGAGCCTTTAAACTGAGCCCCCTACCAGCCCCGCCCGAGCCTTTCTTATCCCCGGCCTCTGTTCTGTCCTTTGGATGCCTGGCACTAGAAGAGGACAAAGGAGAAGGGTGTGTGGGATCCAGGACAGGGCAGGCCAATGGGCTGGCTGGCCGAAGACCAGTTGCCAACTCTGGTAGCTTTATCACCCGTCTCGTGATTTAGGGTATTCGCCCCAGCTCTTGGGGGGGTCACAGGACTACGGAAGAACCTCAGCTTTCGTCTAAGAAACTGGACGGATGTTTCTAGCCCCCGCGGCTGCAGGGAGAAGCGGCGAAACATCCCTAGCGCTCTGCATCAGTGGGTCTCAAGGGGTTTTACAAAGGAGGCCAGGATCATCACACCCCCCGTTTTACAGATGGGGAAACTGAGGCACGGGGCGGTGACGTGACATGCCCAAGGTCATCCAGAAAGCCAGCGGAGAACCAAGGAGTCCGGAGTCCCAGCCCAATGCTCTAGGGATATTACAAGTCAGTGCCTGTATCAAAGCCTGTGTGTGGCCACGGGCAGGAGTTACATGGATATCCAGGAGCGCAGGGCGCCTGAGTTCTATCCGCAGTCGTCACAACCCAAGGAGGGGAAAAAATCTCTCTCGACTAGAAGGCCAACGAAACCGGCCCACGGCCCAGGCACGACCCACGCCGCCCACCCCTCTCTCTGTGCTGCCTGTCTAGGCATCTAGACGGCCCTCAGCAGCCTAGTATGGGAGCATCTCACAATCTGTAACATACTGACCCACACAACCCCCTGTGAGGGAAGACAGTGCTATTATCCCTATTTTACAAGTGGCGGGGGACCAAGGCACAGGGTTGGGTAAGTGCCTTTTTGGAAGGGAGTTGGCAAAGTTTAAAAACCCTGGTCTGTCAAACGACCCCAGAATCTGAAAGGTCCAATCTGCACCCACCCTTAACTCTGTAAAGGGAACCAAACTGGCCATCGGGCCGCGAACACACACAGCGGAAACAGCAGGACTAGGCAGCGTGAGGGAGCCAGCTCTTCCGGGCTTCAAAGCAATTAGACACATTTGCTAAACACGGCTCCACCAGGAGACAGGTCAGCGTTAGTCTCCTAGCTCTGCACCAGATGAACCAAGAGGGCACCGTTCTCCCCCTGTGGCCCTGCTGAAGCCTTCCAGCTTACGTGGCAGGCAAGCCGTGCGGACGTAAGCGGTGCGTAGAACTCACACTGGCCCCCTGCACGAGGTGGATTTCACCCGGCCAGCGAGCGTGGCTTCCCCACCGACCCAGCCGCGGACTCAGAATTTAAATGCAGATCCCGGTAGGGTGACCAGATGTCCCGATTTTATAGGGACAGTCCCGATTTTGGGGTCTTTTTCTTATATAGGCTCCTATCCCCCCCTAACCCCGTCCCGATTTTTCACACTTTCTGTCTGGTCACCCTAGATCCTGGCCTTGCACCCAGAGCAGGGCCCACGCTTCCTCCCAGACACAGAGAAATCAGTGTGACCTTCCTCGCCCTGCATGAGCCTGCAGTCCTTATGCATGTAAAGCCAGCTGAAGCCAATGGGAGCTTTTGCCTGCAAAAGAACAGCTGACTCAGGGCCGGTGCTTCCAGTTTTACACCCTTCCCAGGCCAGGCAGACTTTGACTCAGCACAAGCAAGGGGACATTTGACACGATCAGGGGTGTTCTAAGGCAGAGGAGCGGCCGTTACCTTGCAAGCTGGCTATAGGTGGTTTGAAAATTCCCCCTGTAGGAGAAGCAGCCGTCAGTCCGGGAAGGGCAGCGACCGTTGCTGTAGGAAATGTCCACACAGCCAGCCCCTGCTGGCCAGCCACTTGACCTGCAATACTGATGGGGATAAGAAGAGGTTGAGTAACTGCCCCTGCTGGAACCATTACTCCTGTCACAACTGTTGCTAAGTTTTCCTGAGTCAAGACCTGCAAAAGTAAACAAGATTTAAAAAAGAAAAGGAAAGAAGAAATCAGCGCCACTGCAGACAGCACCAGCGCGCCAGCCGCGTGAGCGAGCGCACGTGGTCTTGCCAAGGCACGCTTGGCCCCAGCCAGGGGGAGCCTGCCTGAGCCATGCGTGGGATCGCTCCCCTCTTAGCAGCTGGGTTCCAGCTGAGTGGAGCCCCCCGGAGGCTGGTTGTCAAATCACTACCAGAGGGGGACTTTTTTTTTTCCCCTTAGTGCAACCCTACAGAATCATTTCCTGTGGCGGGCGCTATACGGAGGCGTGGCCAGGGATGGATCAGGACACAGGACCTAAGCTCCGTGCCTAGGCGGGTTGTTTCATTCAAACCCCACCCCACCGCCGGGTGCTCTCCCACTGGGCAAGTCTCTGTGCAACACACACAGCGCTGTTTCGGGGGCTATTAACAACCGATACCCGACGGGGAGTGTTGGAAGAGCGGGTGTGAATCCCCTGTGTCCGTGGCGCCACCTCACCCCTGGAACCGCCCCTCCCACGTGTCGGACACAGGAGAAATACCCCGTGCTCTTCCCCCTGCTCGCTGTCCGCGTTCGCTCCCTTCCCACACCCAGCCGCGCGGCTGCCAGGTAGTTACCTGGGGTGCAGCTTGCACTGCCAAGGGAGTTAGGGTTTGGGTTGGCTGGCTCATTGCTGGGTTGAAGGTGGTGACGGATGAGACGCTGGGGGGAGCTATTCCAGGCAATGACTTTACTTCGCCTTGAGAGGAGGAAATAACACAACGTCAAGAGACCCTGTTACTTAAGTGTAACGATAATGACAATTCTATAGCACTTTTCAACTACGGAGCTCCAGAGCTGCATCATTACCCTTATTTCACAAATGGGGAAACTGAGGCACGGGGAGAGGGTGGGGGGGAAATGACTTGCCCAAGGTCACTCAGCAAATTAGTGGCAGGGCCTGGAACTAAACTAGGGTGACCAGATGTCCCGATTTCATAGGGACAGTCCCGATTTTGGGGTCTTCTTCTTATATAGGCTCCTTTTACCCCCCACCCCCTGTCCTGATTTTTCACACTTGCTGTCTGGTCACCCAAGTCGCAGTCCTATTCCCTAATCGCTGGGCCGCAGTGTCACCTACTTACATAATGGGGCTCTCTGTCTCCCTCCAGTGGCTATCCCACAAATGAGTGAGGCAGGCAGAGCTGGATTTTTAGCCATGGATGGACCTGTCCCATAACCCACTTATACGTTTGGAATTCACCGCATCCCCCCCGCAATGAGGTTCACAGGCTGACTATGAGTGGCGTGAAGAATTGCGTCCTTCTATTTGTCGGAAACCCGCTGCCTGTTAATTTCATATCGGCTGACCGCTGGTTCTCATTTTATAAAGCAGGTCAGGAACCTTACCACCACACCCCCCACCCCTATTTTGTAGATGGGGAAACTGAGGCACAAAGCAGGGAAGCCACTTGCCCACGGAGCTCAGTGGCAGAGTTGGGACTAGAACTCAGGTATTGGGAGTCCCACGCCGGTGCTCTATCCACTAGGCCATCCTGCCTCAGTTGGTAATGCCTCTGGCTGCATGGAATGGAGGCGAGCTTCTGATCTAACATACCCACTATTCTGAGTCTCGGTCACCGCCCTGGTCCGGCCACCTCAGCCGTGCATAGAGTCAAGGTGACACCTTGAGGCCAGACGTAGGCATTGCAATTCTGTAATCTTGGATGGCAGTAGCCACCGACATTTTTGGCACAGATGGTGTTAATGAGCACCACCCTCCCATTGCTATCCCTGGGCAAGAGAGACTGCATCACAGCTACATTACATGCATCTTCCTTCTCCTGCACCTTGGACTCTAAGACCGAAGTCATTTTCTGCCCAAAGTTGCTGATGCTCGTAGGAGAACAACACTATCTTGGCAGCTGTCCCTAAAAAAACATAACTTACCACACTGAAACCCAAGAACACTTCACCCACCATTGAAAGGCAGCCACCTCTGGGGTGGGACGCAGCAGCCGTTTATCAGCACATATCAACACTCCAGAACAGCCTAGGGCAGGCAGGGAAGAAAAATCCCGTACCCCTGCACTGCTCCAGCTGTTTGCTTTGGCATCACAGCTGCAGAGGAGACTAGGGATCCCCTAGAGCAGCGGTGTCTAATACGTTCGCCACTAGCCACATGTGGCTAATAGGCTATTGAATTGTGGCTAATGCATGTGGCTTTTTTATATTGTGGCTAATAAGAACAATTCAAAACCACAAGTGTGGCTAGCATCGAATTTCTATTGGACCCTGCTGCCCTAGAGGGTACATCTACACTGCATACTAAGCTAAGCCTGAGCCGTGAGGAGGAAGGGCTCTGGCGGGGAAAGGAGGTGGGTCCTCAGGCGGGGGCGGGTGGGGCTGGCCGGGGGCTAGCCTCCCCCAACCGGCGGTTCACCCGCCACCCATGCGCGTATCAGATTCACCACCCTCAACCCACACTGACTATTACTGGTATCAGAGAAGCGCCTACAGGCCCTGCCCATCTGAGCTTAGAGCCCTGTTCTGCTCGGAACTGAACATAGTACGTAGTAACAAGCTTACAGTCTAAACCAAGGGAGGGGAAACCGAGGCACAGGGCATGACTTGTCTAGTGTCTCCTGGCTCCCAGTCCAGTGGCTAGTGAAGCACATGGCCACATCCGGCAGCAATCGGTTTCATCCATTTTGTTGACAGGCAGAAAACTCAATGAAAAGACCGTGCCAGAGTCTGCTGGGATTAGAACGTCAATTGAAATTGGGAGGATATTTTTCAGGGGCGCTTTTGGCCGACTCAGGAGGTTTTCGAGGTCTTGGGCATTTTCCTAATCATTTGCACTAACCAACGGGTGTGGGGTGGAACAGTGAAACAGCACAGTGTGGAGGGCCTCGTACCAGTTGTCCCTCCACAAGCGGCCTCCAGGTTTGGCTGCACGTCTTCTCTTCCTGGTTCACTTGTTTCCACGGGGCAGCTGCTGGCGACCTCTCCAGCTGTTGCTTCCAAAGCTTTCCCATCATCCTCTGCTGGAAGCGGGGCGTCCACTCCCACCTCCAGCACTCGGATCGTCTCATGACTCGACATCACAATGACCTGGAAGCAGACAGCAAAGCGTAAGTAAGATCTCATCGGGCACAAACCCTGAAAGAAACGAACAAGAAGAAGGTGGCATGATTCTCTGGGCTTCACACTCTCCATCCACAGCAAAAGGCAGAGCTAGGCTGGATCCGTCTATCTATCCATCTATCCATCCCTATACACATCCATCCATCATCCATCCCCATACATAGCTGCCTGTCTATCCATCCATGCCCATACACATCATCATCTATCTATCTATATATCCCATGCACCCCATCTATCTATCTATCGAATCTATCTGTCTATCCAGCCATCCCCATACACATCTGTCTGTTTATCCAGCCATCCCCATATCTAATCTATCTATCCCATGAACGCCCCCATCTATCTATCCATCCATCCATCCATTCATGCCATGGACCCCCTCTATCTATCTAGACATCTCCATACTTTTTTGAGGGATAGCTCAGTGGTTTGAGCATTGGCCTGCTAAACCCAGGGTTGTGAGTTCAATCCTTGAGGGGGCCATTTAGGGATCTGGGGCAGAAATTGGGGATTGGTCCTGCTTTGAGCAGGGGGTTGGACTAGATGACCTCCTAAGGTCCCTCCCAACTCTGATATTCTATGATTCTATCCATCCATCCCCATATCTAATATCTATCCCATGCACTCCCCCCATCTATCTATCCATCCATCCATTCATCCCAAGGACCCCCTTTATCTATCTATCTATCTAGACATCCGCATACACCTCTGTCTGTCTATCCATCCATCTCCATATCTATCTAATCTATCTATCTATCCCATGCACCCCCCCATCTATCTATCCATCCATCCATCCCATCCACCCCCTCTATCTATCTATCTATCCATCCAGCCAGCCAGCCCCATATCTATCTATCTGTCTGTCTGATCACACTAGGCTCAGCTGTAACTTTTTCATCACCATTGCAGTTAGTCACAAACAGCCAGGCCAGATGCTCAACTGGGGTAAATCAGCTGTGGCTCCATCAGTCACTGGGCTGCCGCTCCAGCTGGTGTGAGCTGGCCCAGCGCCGCTGACGCCAACGGGGCAGGTCCTCAATGGGTGTAAATCGGTGACGCGCCACTGGAGCCTGCGCTGATTTACACCCGCTGAGGCTCTGGCCCTGAGCACGCCGGCAGTGTTAGAAGGGCAAGACGTTCCCAAGACCGACGCCAGGCTCTGTTGCCACAAACCCGTGGAAAGAAACGAACGTACTTGCTCGTTAACCGTCAGGGAAGCGTCCTGGGGCTGCACGTCCATGATTGGTCACTGCGCGCTGGGGGGATGGGGGGTGGACTCAGACTCGCCACATACTGCAAGCAAGAAGACAACGGTCACAGGAGCGTCTGCTACTGAACCGGTGTCACGCCCGCCACCGGGTTACAACTTGGAACAACTTGCAAGCGTTGAAGCAACATGCACCCTGGCGCTTCGCACCCCGTAGCCACGCGGGGACAGTCCCGAGACCAGCCTCCCTTCGCGCGGTGGGGTAGCTGTCAGAGTGAGACACAGGCAGCCTGGCTTCTCCGTGCCACTGCACCTCGTAGAGCCGGTCGCACCCGTGCAAAGTGGGTGTTAAAACGCTCCTCTTCCAAATCCGTTCCGCTTTGCAACGGGCCACTGACTGCAACAAGTCAAGGGCAATGGAAGGTCAAGGGTTTGGAGCACGGGCGCTGGGTTGGTGCTCCACCCGCCCGCTCCACCCGGAGGCCCCGCCCCCACTCCGCCCCTTGCCCCACCTCTTTCCGCCCCCGTTCCACCCCTTCTCTCGAGGTCTCCCACCCTCCCGAGCGCTTCCTCACCAGCCGCCCAACAGCAGATCGGCGGCCCCGCCCAACAAGTGATCGGCGGCCCCGCCCAACAGCTGTGGTTGGTGGGTGCTGAGCACCTCCTATTTTTTTTCCGTGGGTGCTTGCGCTCCGGAGCACCCACGCCGTCGGCGCCTATGGTTTGGACTCCTGGGTTCTACTCCCGGTTCTACCACTAACTTCCACGGGGAAGGGGTTGGTATGTCAGTGTCCCCTTCTTTATGCTGGGTGTGGGAGGCGGGTGAGCTAATATTGATCATATCTCACAAGGGGAGTGTATGTGTGTGGGTGGGGGGGTGGGGGGGGAAATTGTGTGATTCACTTAGTAAAATGGAAGCGCTGAATAGCCAACAAGAGAAGAAAGAGGCGCTGGGGATTCCACCAGAAATCGAAGCACCCCACCCGAAGCGAAGCAATGGATCGGTGCAAGAATGTCTACTGATTGGGAGGAGAAATCATCCCAGGAGATGAGAATCTACCAACAGAAAAGCGAAACCCGTCCCTCGGGATCAAACCATTCTCCCTCTCCTTGGAAAAACAGACTCACGCTAACATATTTCTTTAGGCCGGCATTTTCCTCTCCCGCTGTCCATGGGGTTACGCGCCTAACTCCCATAAACCCGCTGAAATTTCCAGCCTTAAAGAGCAAAGAGAACACTGCCTCTTCCCCCGGCACAGGACCCTCAAAGGTTCTGAGGTCACTGAAGGTTTGTCCTCGGCCATCCCGCGTCTCTGCAGAGGAACGCGAGGGGCGACAGAGTCGATTTGCTCTTTCCTATTAGGAGCCGTTCTTGATGCTGGTTTAAATTTCCTGGCGGGCGAGATTTGTTTTGCAAGGATCTTAGCGCACCTGCTGAAGAGGAAACCGATCCTCTCGTAACGGCCTTCATGAGCTCGTTCGCTCACGTACCGTCCCCTCGCTGCCTTACAGACGGGTAATTGCCTTTAGAAGAGGCTGATGAATTTTTTATTAGGAAGGGCTCTGGGATGCATTTAACCGGCCAGGCTGCTTGACACTCAGAGCTACTTGATGCAGGCGTGACGGTGTCCTTGTTTCCGCAGCGGAGGAGGAGGTGGGTCAGGAGTTACTAGCAATGGAGAAAAGCAGCAGAGAGACCGCAAACGACTTCTGCCTTTGTGAATAGGGTTGCCAACCCTCCCGGATTGGCCGGGAGTCTACCAGAATGTGCCTCAATCTCCCGGTGACTATTAAAAGCAATCCAGCGGATTTAATAGACCAAAAGTCCGGTTGGCGGCACAACAGGGCTAAGGCAGGCTCCCTGCCTGCCCTGGCTCCGCACGGCTCCCAGCAGCGGCCGGCATGTCCGGCTGCTAGGTGCAGGGACGGCCGGGGGGTCTCCGCACGCTGCCCCCCGCGTCCCATGGGATCTGCGGGGGCAGTGCTGTAGGCAGGGGCAGTGCGCGGAGCCACCTGGCCACCCTAGAACCTAGGAGCCGGATTCCAGCAGCCGCCCGAGGTAAGGTGGGGAGGGATAGCTCAGTGGTTTGAGCATTGGCCTGCTAACCCAGGGTTGTGAGTTCAATCCTTGAGGGGGCCATTTGGGGATCTGGGGCAAAAATTGGGGATTGGTCCTGCTTTGAGCAGGGGGTTGGACTAGATGACCTCTTAAGGTCCCTTCCAACCCTGATATTCTATGATTCTAAGCATCACCCGAAGCATGCACTCCTCACCTCCTCTGCTGCCCCAGCCCTGAGCCCCCTCCTGCACCCAAACTCCCTCCCAGAGCCCACATGCACTCCCAGGCCCAGCCTGGAGCCCCCTCCCACACACCAGTGTGTAGTAACTGGGTAGTATCCCTTTAAACAGTGTGCAAAATCACTGTGTCCTTCACTCTTTACACAACAAATGTAACACGAAGGAACCTCACAGAACCACAGCGGAGTCCGAGTAACTGTGTTTACTAACTATATGCAACAAGCAACCTATACACATATACACGCTGCTGGCAGTTGTCTGTTGGCTTCTGAAACATAAAACCCAGTGAGCGCCATTAGAAGGCTCACAAATTATTTAAAGGGATACTACCCAACTCCTAGCTGCTGCACACACTAAACTGGGAATTTAGCTGCCCAGCTCCCTTTAAAACTATCCCCCTAGTTGGCTTTGACAATCTCAACCTAACTATTCAAACAGATCCCAGGGGGCGTGGCCCAGAACCAGTGCTGTCTTCTCCGCTACGCTCGGTGGCTTTTAATAGGTTTAGACCCTGCTGCCTGAGTGAGTGAGCTGACTGAGAGCAGCCCAGTGACTGATCCGTAATATCTGATCAAAGTTTTTAAATCCCGCTTTGACTTCAGAGTAGCCGAATGCCATGGGATGCCAGTGCACGCTTTAATTAACAATTTATTCCAGTGCAACCGAGCACAGAGTCAGGGGCCATCAGGTAGCTTTTCTACGCATCCGGCGTGATTAATAGTTAATTAGTTCTCCTACAGTCAGAGCACAGCAACCGGCAGGAAAAGTTGGAGCGAGGGACACTTGCTGGGCCAGGGATGTGCCGGTGGGAAGAAAAACCAGAGAACGAAAGCTGAAAAACCTCCTGTGACAAAGAGATGAGAGGAACCGAATGGACAGTCAATCCCCCAGGAAGGGAAGATCTGTGAGCTGGACACGGTGGTGGCTAGTGACTGGTTTGCTTCACTTCACTGCCTACCACAATGGGGTCACTATCTCACCTGGGCTTTTCCAGATGCGACTATAATGCAAATCATAAATAACCGTGGACTCCACACAAAGGCTCTCGCTAGCTCCGATCTAGCTCGCGTACGAAAAATAGCATTCAGCATAGCCACATCCGTCTGGGGGGTGGGAGGGGCTAGCTGCCCTGAGTACAATCCCATCTGAAATCCTAGGTATGCCACTTAGAGTGGCTAGCCCATTCCCAGCCGCGGCTACACTGCTATCGTTAGCTCGCTAGCTCGATCAGAGCTAGCGCAGGTGTGTCTGCCGGAGATGGAAATTATACCAGTGTAGACAACCCCTCGGAGCCTAGAGAAATGCAGCTGCTGATTCCCGATGAGCCTTCCTTCGTGCCCTGCACCAACACTGGGAGTCTGCCATCAAGAGCCAGGTGCTGTGTCTCTCTGTGTAAAGCTGATGGGGAATTTTTTGATGGAAAACTTTTTCATCAAAAATTGCCCATTTAACGAAGCCAAAACTTTTCACGGGGGGGGGGGGGGGGGGGGGAGTCTCAACAAATTTTTCCACTCGACTAAAAAGTTCTGAAATTGTCAAAACGACTTTTCGTTCCAAAATGTAAGATCGTTAGACAGTCATTTTAAAAAATACATCCAAAATGGTCAAAATCGAGGCCAGGCTGGGCACCCACAGGGAGATTGCTTGATATTCAGTGGATATATTCCCCAAAAGCCAGCGCGTATTTAAAAAATAACCAGACATCTGTGCCTCACTGCAACTTTCCTTTGCGGTGAACGCTCACGCCAGGAACAGCTGTTTAAGGAAAGGTATAATTCCAAACACATTCTCTAGTGACTGAGTGAGTGTCATTCTTGGCAGGAGATGAGACTGAGCAGTTATTAGCTGGTCTGCTAGAAAAATCACAAGAGTAGAACCCAGGAAATTCTGAGTTCTAACGCTGGGTACTGATTTGCTTTTCAGCTTTGGGCAAAGCACAATCTTGGGAAGAGACGGGAGGGTATTGTGCACTTGTCTCCCATAGGGAGCTGGGCAAATTCTTCAGCGTGATCAGCTTCTGTGATTTCACTTCCTGAGCTGCAAAATAAAAAAACTCGGTGCGGAAAATGCCCCGGCTCTCTCGGTCCTCCCAAGGTTATTCATCTGCTCCCCAGTCACATCCCTCCTGTTTGTGCATTTTAGGAACGTCTCCAGGAAACAGTGAAAAACAAACAAGATCCCATGCACTTTCCCAAGGAGGCACATGGGCACAATGGAGTGTTTAAAAAGCAGCATAATCCTTGACAGTTACATACCCTTTGCACTGCCAGAGGTATAAAATGGCATTTGTGTAAATTCAAATGAAGTTTAGAGCAAGACGCCTTCTTCAAAGTTTGCAGAGGATTAAAAAAAAGGCATCTTTCAACGGAGCCTTGGAGTTTTGCTGATCAAAGGAACACGAAAAACGGCAGCAAAGAGCAGCATGTGACAGGAAACATACTTGTGGCTTATAGGACGTTTATCTCTGCACCGATCTACAGCAACAAAACAAGCTGAAGAGCCACTGTTCAGAATCTCAGGTATATTCTAACAAGACTGAACAGGACACACGAATCATGTTCTAGCTACTGTATTTATCAGAGCAAGATACTTAGATCTTTTCAGGCCTTCCCAGTGCGGCAGAGTCAAATAATGGGCAGAGAAGAGAAGCGGAGATCTCTCTCAGTGCGGTGCAAAGAGACCAATTAGCGTGATGGGCAATTAAACAGACATTTCATAATGTCAAGCTCAATGCAGTTCCGTGGCGTGGCTTGGATTTCCTCACGGGCTGGCTCTCGTTTGGCAGACATTCTGCGAGTGTGTCGTACCATTTCATTTTGCTTCTTCGCACATTTTTGCAATTAATGGGACAAATCATTTGCCCAGATGGTGGTGTTAAGTGCACGCAGCAGGAAAACAGCCATTTCACAACAGATGGTGACAAGGAAACGAAATGCACAAAATAAAATAATAATAATAATAATAAAAAAGAATTGGGTAAGAGAGGGAGAAGATGATTTATGATGCTCCAGTTCTCACTGTGAATATAACTGTTGTGTTAATTACTAGTGTTGATGAGTCAGAGATGTGAAGGCCTGGATCCCATTCCAATGGGCATCTCACTTTGAACAAACAAGCCACAGGTGAGAAACCCAAAGAACCAGGTTTTCAAAAGTACTTATGCCCTCTATTCGACATTGGTGAGGCCTCATCTGGAGTACTGTGTCCAGTTTTGGGTTCCACACTACAAGAAGGATGTGGACAAATTGGAGAGAGTCCAGTGGAGGGCAACAAAATTAATTCGGAGGCTGGGGCACATGACTTACAAGGAGAGGCTGAGGGAACTGGGGTTATTTAGTCTGCAGAAGAGAAGAGTGAGGGGGGATTTGACAGCAGCCTTCAGTTACCTGAAGGGGGGTTCCAAAGAGGATGGAACTCGGCTGGTCTCAATGGTGGCAGATGAAGAACAAGAAGCAATGGTCTCAAGTTGCAGTGGGGGAGGTATAGGTTGGATATTAGGAAAACACCATTTCACTAGGAGGGTGGTGAAGCACTGGAATGGGTTACCTAGGGAGGTGGTGGAATCTCCATCTGTACAGGTTTTTAAGGCCTGGTTTGACAAAGCCTTGGCTGGGATGATTTAGTTGGTGTAGGTCCTGCTTTGAGTAGGGGGTTGGACTAGATACTTCCTGAGGTGCCTTCCAACCCTAATATTCTATGGTCTAAAGACACAGATAGGTACCTAGCGTTGTCTTCAAACATGCCTAAGCAGACTGGGCCCCCAACTCCCAGAGAAATCAATGGGAATTAGATGAGTAACGTGCTATGAACCTTTTAGAAATCCCACTAAGCACCTATCTGCATCTTTGGGTGTCTTAAATACCTTTGAAAAATGAATGCCCATGCACATCGGAGTACCGTGAGGACTTCTGCACTGAGATAGACTCATAGACTCTGTGAGGAGTGCCACAGAAATGCCAATATTACCAACTAAATTCTGTTTCTGTTGGAGTTAAGGACAAAGTTCCCATTGATTCGATGGGAGCAAGTTTGGACCCCCACCGGGAGGGGCCCATGAGCCTGCAAGCAAAGGGAAGAGTAACTAATGAGAATAATCGTTCTTGTCATCCGTAGCTTTCAAAGCACTTTACAAAGGAAGTCAGCACCATCAACCCCATTTTACAGATGGGGAAACTGAGGCATGGAGACTCTGAACCGTCTTCCCTACCAATCTGAAATGGACCCTGGGTTCTACTGTAAGGCAGCTAGCCCCAACCTTCTGGGACACTGCACCATTTCACTAGGCCAAGGCAAGGCTCTGGTTACCCCACTGCTGACCACCACTTCCTGTCCCGTTATACCAGTGCTAACCCATCAGGGAGTGTATCCTAAGTATAACTGTGGGTTATAGCGTGCACACACTGAGTGGAAAATGGGCAGCCGGTAAGCGCTGGGGCTCAGTATTAAGGGGGCTAGGGAAAGAGGTCCCCCGTTACAAAAGGCTAAAATTACAGTGCTGATATCTGCACCAGTGGTTAACAGCACTAGAGGAGACTAAGACATGAGGCATTAGAAGCGTTGAGACTTCTGGGCCTCTCACTTCTGCCATCAAGAGTTAGGGGTTCGATCATGCACTCCGGTCCCCATACAGCACACTTAAGAACGTCCCGTGGTTTTAACATTGAGCAAGGCGGGTGATTTCATATGCTTAAAGTTAAGCATAGAATCATAGAATATCAGGGTTGGAAGGGACCTTAGTAGGTCATCTAGTCCAACCCCCTGCTCAAAGCAGGACCAATCCCCAGTTTTTGCCCCAGATCCCCAAATGGCCCCCTCAAGGATTGAACTCACAACCCTAGGTTTAGCAGGCCAATGCTCAAACCACTGAGCTATCCCTCCCCGCCTGTGCTGAAGAGCTCTGATAGATTGGGAACCAAAGTGCTCAATATCTTGCAGGATCGAGCCCATAAAGCAATTTCGCAGTCACTCAGACTCATATTAGGGCCGGTGCAAACTGACATTGTTCCACGGACTTCGGTGGAGTTATGCTGATTCATGACACATGAAAATCTGCCTCTCATCTTTGTAGTATTCCCAATTTGTGAAGCCATTCAGCACAAAATTCATGGAGTTAAAGGTTATTCCACTCTATGTGACTAAATGCTTGTCTACATGAGGAAACTGACCAGAACTGCTTTTGTAGAGTAGTTTATTTCACAATAGCTATTCTGGTCAATTTCTCCCTGTAGACAAGCCCTTATTCTCACTGTTTAAGTGGTCTACAGAGATTGTTGTATCTTCCAGACTGGTTACATTTGTATCTCTTGAGAGAGCAATTAAATGGACAAACTTGAACTCACAAAAACCACAAACATTTTCTTTTCCAATGAAGCCACGTAAAGGTCTAAACTGCAGTTTAATTAAATTAAAACCTGCATTTAGTCATAAAAAGCCATTCATCATCACGAGTCCAAGCACAAATGTTGTGCCTCACGTTTAATCTGCCTCTTTTCCGTTCATATTTGTTTTTGGAATATTAAGGACATTTCAACCTGGTTTGTAATTAATTCCTCCCCCCAACAGCCTCACCCCCAAAACCCCAAAGTGCTAAACCTTTGTTTGCATTTCGACCAAACCTTTTCCTCTAGGAATCGCAAAGCACTTTACAATTAGCCTCACAACCTTCTCGGAGGAAGGCAAATATTACCAACCACATTTTACTGAAGGGGAAACTGAGGCAGGAGTAACTTGTCTAGAATCACACAGTGAATCACTGGCAGAACGAACACTAGAACTCAGGAGCACACAAACACCGGGATATTTCTCAATCCACATGCCCATTCTTCCTACGGTTCTGATCTAGGCTCTGATCCTGGAATCAGGTCCCCAGAGAGACAGATTCAATTACAGCATCGCACCCCTAGAGGACAAGCCCCCTTTTAGTATGGCTGAATCACACATTGTTTCTTACAGTCTGAAGCAGTGTCCAGGTAGAAAATGAAAAGCACCTCAGTCTTAAATCCCAGTTTAGTGTAGTTCTATCTTGGGGGGGAGATATTCATAAAAATAAGCAAGCCAATCTTGCTCCAAGGCAGATGTTCATGTCAGTTACAGTCTGTCATATAAATGGGGATTATGGGCAACAATTTCCAAAGCTCCTAAGTCATTTAGGAGTAGAAGCCTCATTTTAAGAAGTGACTTAGGCTCAGATTCTCAGAGATATTTAGACACCTAGCTGAAATCACATTTTGAGTACTTATCCCATTAATCCTTTCCAGCCTCACTCTAATATAATAAAACAATAATAGTATGCAGCACTTTTCATCAGTAGATCTCCACTTCACAGAGGAGGGCAGTATCATTATCTCCATTTTACAGTTGGGAAAACTGAGGCGGGGGGGTGGTGACGTGACTTGCCCGCGGTCACACAGCGGGCCAGTGGCAGAGCCAGGAATAGCATACGACAAGTGGACAGGATGCCCGTCCTTTTCTCTGCTGGCCACTCAGGCATGCCCAGCAGCACGTTGCCTAACTCCACTCCTCAAAATCATGTTTACTTGTGATTAAATTCCCTAGGGAAGACAAGCCCAGGGACTGGGATCTGCAAAGGCTAGAAACATACATGAACATCTAGGCACGGCAGCAGGGCAAACTGCCAGCACCCATACTCATCTCTTAATGTAGCACAAGACTTATTCCCAGCGCAACGTGCAGGGCTTGATTCTCGTTTACAGTAATGCCCCTTCCCATCACTGCGGCTCTCCAAGGAGGCCTGAAAGTGCAAGTCAATGTAACGTTTGCTCATTTGAAATCCCTATTTGCACCAGAACGGTGCAAAGGGCTCTTAGTGTAACAGCATCAGACATACGGTGCACCTGTTCTACAAGTAACCATTATACGGCAGCCCCCAACTGTTTGCTGAAGCAAAACTGGATTCCCCTTTCTGAAGGCAAAAATAAAACCACGACCAAAATCCAGTTTCTATAATGGGGGTGGGAACTTCAGTTCCATGCTTGGGAGCTTCAAAATGGCCAATCCAATGTTTCTGAAAATGTGCATTTCATAGAATCATAGAATCATAGATTATCCGGGTTGGAAGGGACCTCAGGAGATCATCTAGTCCAACCCCCTGCTCAAAGCAGGACCAATCCCCAACTAAATCATCCCAGCCAGGGCTTTGTCAAGCCTGACCTTAAAAACCTCCAAGGAAGGAGATCCTACCACCTCCCTAGGTAACCCATTTGCCATCCCCTGGGGAAATGCGCCCTGCTTGGCACATTTCAAAGTGAAGTTTTATGGCCATTTTTAAACTAAGATTGGGGGTTGGGGAGTAATGAAAAACCAGAGACAGCCTCTGATCAGAGTCGGATCCCATGCATCTGAAGAAGTGGGTTTTTTACCCACAAAAGCTTATGCCCAAATAAATCTGTTTGTTAGTCTTTAAGGTGCCACCGGACTCCTCAGTGTTTTTGTGGATACAGACTAACACGGCTACTCCCCTGATACTATCTTCGAAGACAGAGATTTCTGCCACTGGGATAACTTTGGAACTCCCCAAAGCTCCCGGTCACTATCTTCTGCAAGAGGAGTGAGCCTCTTTCCTGGAAAGCTCATGCCAGGGCTGGGCTGCGCCAGTTAACTCCACCAGCCGAGTCAACGAAAACTCATTTGTGACACATAAAGGACAGCCGCTCCAACATTACTGTAAAGCTATGAAAATCTGGGCTGCTATAAAGTGGGCTGTCATCAGATCAGGCTGCTCGGCTGACCTAAGGTGACAATTTCGTCAGCAGAACGCAAATTGGTTACTGTTAAATGTACGTTGAGACACATAGCGGCGGGAAGCAGGGCTGCCTGTAATGAACCGCGGCTTCGGGCTGAGTTTCAGGACTGAAGAAATCACAAGAGGGAATTAATGTCTGCAAAGCACATGCGGCTTCTGCAAACGTTAAAGAGCACCCCACCCCGCACCCGCAAGAATGCCTTATTTTACGTTGACGTACTTACTGGCATCTGTGCAGAGGAACTAGAGGTCACTTGCATTTGCCAGTGGTTTGCTGGCAGTTTTTTAGCCCGGATCCTGCAGTCGACTGCGCATGGGCAGACTCCAGAGTCTGTTGCAATATCTGGGACTTCAAGGAAAGCCAGAGACAACCTGACAATCCCTTTACCAACACACTTGCCAGTCCCATTTCAAGGCACACAGAGCAGTGAGTAACGAACAGGGAGCTTGCGTCTGCATCCAGAACATTTTACTAAATACATTAAAAAAAAAAAAAAAAAAGCCAGAGGTGACCCAGTAACTCCTGCCAATATCTGGGTTTAACTCTCAGTTATTTGCCAATCCCTCTCAGCACCTTTAAAATAAATGTTTGTTTTCCCTGCTTTTCACTTGCTACAATCGCTGCAACCTTCGAAATAAGGATGATGCTCTATTAGAGAGACAGTGTGACCCATTAGATTAGGAGATCTGTTCCTAGCTCCGTCATTGACCTCTTGGATGACCTGCGGCAAATCACTTAATCGCCCCGTGGCTTTGTTTTCCCTCCCACCCTTGGTCTATTTTGATTGTAAGCTCTTCAGGGCAAAAACTCTCTCCCTATGGGTTTATACGGCACCCAGCACAAAGAGGCCTCTAGGTTCTACTGTAATACGAATCCTAATAATATGTTTGCTTGACATCTTCCTGAATTCGGTCAGTGTGGCCTTGGAAGCCGTATTTGTTTGTTTACAAGTATCTCCGGACTGCACGTACATTACTTTTTCCAGAGAGGGAGGGAAGTATTACTCTCTTTGTTTTACAGATAGGATATTGAGAGATTAAGTGAAATGCCCAAGGCCAGATGAGAGACGCCTATTGCAGAGCCAGGTACAGAACGAAGATCGCCTGAATCCCAGTCCAGTCCATTAACCATAAACTCACTCTACCAGTTGTGAAGGAAGTTCATAATATTGATTCCGGTAGGTCCCGCAAACATAAAAATGTCACCTACCAAGCAAAAATGCACATCTCCTAGCTTCCCAACAAGGTGGTACCTGAGTAATATTGCAGACCGCTAACATTCCCTCCCTAAGCGACGCCTACTTTAGTAAGGGTGGTAAAACCACCACCACCATGTGCGTATTTGTGAAGGGAATGCGTGAGAGAAATCGGCTGCTTTCTTCTTAATATTTCCTGCACAGAAATCATTTGGTCACTTTGACTGCAAAAGGTGAGACAGAGAATAAAGCCAGCTCCTTCGAGACAGGGATGGGAGGTCATACTGCTGAGTGCGGCAAATGCAATATTGCCAGGCATTTCCGTGCCCCGGATCGCCCCCCCCCCCCCCCCCCCCCCCGCACTGGCAGGGAGCTGGCAGGACATCAGTCTCAACAGGTGTTTCCTGGTCAAGCAACTCTTACTACCAAGGTCTATTAGTATTGAAAGCCTTTAATATATAATGTTGGGGTATGTAAGAGTTAAGTAAAGACCTGGGTAGCCGCTATCATGCTAATAGGGAGTGAGGCACAGGCAAGCACTGTTTCTTCGCTTGCGACTGCTTTCCCTTCCCTTCTACTTTCCCTTCCCTTCTGCCTGTTAAGGATAGATAAGCATTGCAGCTGCATAAGGAATGTGGTTGTTTAAAGGATACCCTTTGAGTAAAGAAGTGCTATCTCCCCCTCCCTTCCTCTCCCAGCTACATAAAAGAGCTAGGGTAACCAGATGTTCCGATTTTACAGGGACAGTCCTGATTTTGGGGTCTTTTTCTTATATAGGCTCCTATTACCCCCGACCCCCGTCCCGATTTTTCACACTTGCTGTCTGGTCACCCCACCCCTTCCTCCCTCCCCTGGGAACTGCTGATTAAGTGAACTTGTGGCTACAATTACTTCAAAGAAATGTACCTTCAAGGTAAAAAAGCCTGTATAATATGCTTAATGCTGTAAACAGTAAACAGGGGCGGGTATAATTATATTCAGTATATAGCTATTAATATTCATGATATGGGCATTCATATGACTAAATAAAGGGTTTGGGGGTGCTGTAGTAAATGTGGGTATGTCATATTAACGTAGATAAAAGCGTGTGATGTCATTAACTCGGGGCTTACGCGACAATTGGGTGAAGGGGAACAAGTACCACAATAAAGAAGTCCGTTTACTCAGTCTGCCTCTGGGTCAGCCTGCTCCTACTTTCCATCTCTAACGTATAAGTGCTATCTCTGGGGGAAGGGCAGCCTGCGTCCTACTACCGTCACAAGCAAGTACAATCGTTACCGTTAGAAGTGCTGGCTGTACCAGGTTAGCATCTTGAGGGGATGAGAACTCGTCTCTTTCCCTATACAAAGCCCAGTCAATGCAGCCTTAAGAAAACTCCAGAATCTTTTGTTTCCATTCCCTTTGGTATTGGTATTTTTTTGTATCGGAGTAATGCCTAAAGGCCGCAGCGAAAAATCAGCGACATGTATTTAGCTACTGGGGTGTCTGGCGTGCCGACCGCTGCTGTTCAGGGTGCCTGGCAGCCTGTGGGTTGGGGGTGCCATCAAATTCACCATTATCCTCCATTGCTCCGGTGCGAATTAGCAATAGCAATAATACTCACCTTTCGTCTAGCGCTTTTCCTCAGTAGGCCTCCAAGTGCTTTACAGAGGAGGTCAGTGTCATTTGTGCCCATTTTACGGACGGGGAAACTGAGGCAGGGAGGTGCCGTGACTTGCCGAAGGCCACCAGCATGGCAGCGGCAGAGTTGGGCATAGAGGCACTTCCCTGAGAGGCACTTCTCTCCGACTCTGAGCCCTTCCCTCTCCAGGGGCACCTAGCTCAGGGGATGCTTAAAGGGGTCCTGGACAGAGACAATACGAACCCCTCAGTTTGCAGCAATGGGCCCCAGTCACATATTCCTCAACCTCAGGGGCGGCCCCTCCCCAGCCACCCAGGGGGCTCCAGCACCCAGCGCAGGGGGGGGGGGGGCTCCAGGGCCCAAGTGCAGGGGGCAGCCCCACCCCCACCCTACCCCACCCAGCCAGGCATGAGCCAGAGCCTGGCAGGGAGGCGAAGCCCCCGCACCGCACCCCACCCTGCCCTGCAACGCGGCTCCCTCCCAGTCAGGCAGCTCAGCCCCATGGCCCGGCCCCGGCAGCTGCTCCCCCAGGCCGGTGCCTCCGCAGCCCCCAGTGCAGCCTAAGACCACCCCCGCCGCCCGGGCCCCGCCGTCCGCTCGCCGCCTACAGCACAGCGCCCCCCGGGGCGGGCACAGCCCGGCCCCCGCGGCCCGATTCGGGTCGCTCCTACCGCGGTCCCTTTCCCGCTGTCCCCCAGCCTCTGCCTCCTCCGACCCCCAGGTCCCCCCAGCCCCGATCCCCGGGGCTCCCCCAGCCCCCGAGGCTTCCCCAGCCTCTGCCTCCTCCGACCCCCAGGTCCCCCCAGCCCCCCGATCCCCGGGGCTCCCCCAGCCCCCCCAGCCCCCTGGGGCTCCCCCAGCCCCTGGCTCCTCCGATCCCCGGTTCCCCACAGCCCCCGATCCACGGGGCTCCCCCCAACCCCGGCTGCCCAAGCCCCTGACACCCTCAGCCTCTGCCTCCTCCGACCCCCAGGTCCCCCCAGCCCCGATCCCCGGGGCTCCCCCAGCCCCCGCCTCCTCCGACCCCCAGGTCCCCCCAGCCCCCCGATCCCCGGGGCTCCCCCAGCCCCCCCAGCCCCCTGGGGCTCCCCCAGCCCCTGGCTCCTCCGATCCCCGGTTCCCCACAGCCCCCGATCCACGGGGCTCCCCCCAACCCCGGCTGCCCAAGCCCCTGACACCCTCAGCCTCTGCCTCCTCCGACCCCCCAGGTCCCCCCAGCCCCCCGATCTCCGGGTCCCCCCAGCCCCCCGATCCCCGGGGCTCCCCCAGCCCCTGGCTCCTCCGATCCCCGGTTCCCCACAGCCCCCGATCCACGGGGCTCCCCCCAACCCCGGCTGCCCAAGCCCCTGACACCCCCAGCCTCTGGCTCCTCCGATCTCCGGGTCCCCTCGGCGACCGACCCCCGGGTCGCTCCGATCCACGGGGCTCCCTCCAACCCCGACTGCCCCCCCCCCCAACCCGGAACCCCCTCAGCTCCCGACCGCTGGGGGCCCCGATCCCAGGGGCTCCCCCCAGCCCCTCGGGCTCCCCCCAGTCCCTGGCTCCTCTGGGTCCCCCCGGGGCTCCCCTTAACCCCGGCTCCTCGGTCTTCCCCCCAACCCCAGCTCCCTCAGTCCCGGTCTCCCCCGACCCCGTCTCCCCACGACCCCGTCTCCCCGGGCACCCCCGGCCCCGTCTCCCCCGCTCCGCGGACTCCCCCGGCCCCGTCTCCCCCGCTCGCAGCGGCCCCGGCCCCTGTTTTTCTCTTTATCATAAATATATAAATTATGCTAATTAAGACCATTGCATATTCACCGAACCGGGTCCCCCCCGCCCCCCCTGCCCGCCCCGCAGCGGCCCCACCGCACCCCCCCCCCTTTTCCCGGGCCCCGCACTCACCGCGCCGGGCACCCGCTCGGGCCGGGGCTCCGAGCCGCTTTTTTTTGCCGGGAATAATTAACAATTCATCTCACAGCGGCGGAGCGGAGGCTGCTGCACACAAAGGGGGGGGGGGGGGGGAAGGAGGCGGCAGCCCCCCCTCCGCCTGCCCAGCCCAGCCCTTGCACCGAGACCCCGGGGGCTCTGCACCGGGCCTCCCCCGCTTGCAGCCGCCCGGGCCCCCTCTCGGGGGCGTGGGGGGGGGGGGATTTTTTGGTTACTTGGATTTTTTTAGCTGCTGCGTCATGAACATAATTTATGCAAAGGCCTTTGCCGCAGGCTGCAGAGCTGGACGCGGCCTCAAGGGGGCGCAGGGACCCCCCCCCTCTCCTGTACAACCTTCCCCCCACCCCAAATCTCCCTGTATAACCCCCCCTCCCCCCAAACCTGAAAAGTGCCCCTTTTGTATAAGACACTTTGCATTTCCCCTCCCAACACTTGGCAAAAACATGAGCTGGTTCGTGGAGCCCAGTGGGGGGAATCAAAGGCATGGATTGGGAGGGGGGGCCTGATGTGAAACCGCTGCCCCCCACCAAGGTCATACAGCAAGTCACCGGCGACAGAGCTGGGAGAAGTAGCCTGACTTGCTGATTCGTTCCTCCCTTCAACTGGCTCATCAAAACCCTAATGCAGCATTTCATAATAATAAATTAATACATTAATAATAGCATTCACATGCGCCGCCTGGGGGCAGGACAAAGGACTCTGTTTCCTCACCTTATCTGGCTCTCTCATGGGGCGTCGCTTGGACCTGGAAATCTGCTTGGATCTGGAAATCGGCGCACCGCTAAGGTGGCCTCCCGTCCGGGTTTTCCCAGGATCGTTCCTTTTTCGAGGTGGCTGTCCTGGGAAATCTGTAAGGGTGCTCAGTACACGCTGCCAACTGTCCAGTGTTATAGGATCAGGATCTTCCCGGCTCTCCTGTTTTTTTGTACCTCAGAGGTAGCCACCCTACGCACCGCCCTTGTTATACAAACAAAACGATAGGATGAAAACTTCCAAGGGGCCAGCTACATTAGCTGTCGGGGCAGGTCTTCCATTCACTGTACTGGAAACCTTGAAGATATACTTTAAAACAGGGGTTTGGCTCGGAAAGGAATAGCACACTTATTGCAGTTCCCTTCCGCACTTTGCAAGAGTAATGTGGCAAGAGCTACACTTTATTGTGTAGAACTGTTACTCTCCGTACTAGTACCCTCCAAGCACAATGGGCAAAGAAGCCTGCATTCCATAGTAACTCGGCTTCTTATCTAGGGTGACCAGACAGCAAATGTGAAAAATCGGGACAGGGAGTGGGGGGTAATAGGAGCCTATACAAGAAAAAGACCCAAAAATCGGGACTGTCCCTATCAAATCGGGACATCTGGTCATCCTATTCTTATCTTTCCTGCAATCCAGCAGAGGACCCCTAGTGGGACCAGAAGCAGCTTGTGGCCTGGCTGTCCCTCCACTTGGAGCCCTACAAGGCCTGTCCTGACTATTATAGTTCAAGAGCCAAATTCATGATCAGCATTACCCAAAAGAACCACAGTAGTCGCTCGCTCTCTCTCTCTCTCTCTCTCTCTCTCTAGACTGACCAAGTATCCTACAAATGGTTAACAACATAGTAAAAACATCCTGATTGGTCAATAACTTAGACTGGTTAATAAGTAAAGCACAGGGTGTTTTAATATCATGTGCTGCAAAGAGCTGCTGGAGACACATTAAAGAGTTACTTGCGGCTCCCGAGCCTTGTCTGAGTATCACTGTTGTACCACTATTTTATAAGGGCATCCCGGCTGGCCTCTTGAACCTACTACCTACAGGCCTCTATGCCCCGAGGCAGACCTGTGCACTTTGATTTCTGACACAGCCAGTGCTGTGGGAGAGATCTGTGCGTGTACTTAAAAAGCCCAATGAAGAGAATAAAATGGATCCACTCCTCACAAGCAATGTAGTCCCAAGGAAATTATAGACTCATAGACTTTAAGGTCAGAAGGGACCATTATGATCATCTAGTCTGACCTCCTGCACAATGCAGGCCACAGAATCTCACCCACCCACTCCTGGAATAATCCTCTCACCTATGTCTCAGCTATTGAAGTCCTCAAATCATGGTTTAAAGACTTCAAGATGCAGAGAATCCTCCAGTAAGTGACCCGTGCCCCATGCTGCAGAGGAAGGCAAAAAACCTCCAGGGCCTCTGCCAATCTACCCTGGAGGAAAATTCCTTCCTGACCCCAAATATGGCGATCAGCTGAATCCCGAGCATGTGGGCAAGACTCACCAGCCAGACACCCAGGAAAAAGTTCTCTGTGGTAACTTCTAACATCCCATCATTGACCATTGATCCTATTTACCACTGATGGCAATTAATTGACCTTTGACTAAATGAAACGTGCATCATTGGGTTTGTTTCGTCTGGAGAAGAGAAGACTGAGAGGGGACATGATAACAGGTTTCAAGTATGTAAAAGGTTGTTACAAGGAGGAGAGAGAAAAATTGTTCTTCTTAACCTCTGAGGATAGGGCAAGAAGCAATGGGCTTAAATTGCAGCAAGGGCGGTTTACCTTGGACATTAGGAAAAACTGCCTGTCAGGGTGGTGAAGCACTGGAATAAATTGCCTAAGGAGCGTGTGGAATCGCCATCATCGGAGATTTTTAAGAGCAGGTTAGACAAACACCTGACAGGGATGGTCTAGATAATACTTAGTCCTGCCATGAGTGCAGGTGGCTGGACTAGATGACCTCTTGAGGTCCCTTCAGGCCTACGATTCTATGACTGTGCCTGCCAAACAAACCCTGCATTCCTTAGCTGTCCAGGTTGCTTGCTTTCTCCTAGGGCCCGAGCCACAGCTCTTGAAGTCAGTAGAATGATTCACATTGACTTCAAGGACTTAGGGGCTAGACCCTAGGAATGAATAGTTGTTGGGATAAGGAACTGGGTTGTTAACTCAGTGCATTGCTATAGCTTGGCTCAGCCGAGTGCTTAGGCTGCAAACCTGAGACTTCGGTTCAACATCCAGCCACTTCTGCTACAGGCTTTATGTGTAACCTTGGGCAAGTCTCCTTGCTGTGAGCCTCAGTAATAGTACCTGACCTCTAGGGTAACCAGATGTCCCAATTTTATAGGGACAGTCCCAAATTTTGGGTCTTTTTCTTATATAGGCTTCTATTACACGCCCCCCCCCCCCCACACACACACACGCACACACACACACACCCCCATCCTGATTTTTCACATTTGCTGTCTGGTCACCCTCCTGGCCTCACAGAGGTGTTGTGTAATACATTAAAGATCCTGGAGTGTTTATGGTAATGGGGACCATATAAGCACCTTAGTAAAACAGCAAGCTACCTCTAAACCACATGGAGCCAAATTCATTCCTAAAGCTACTTCACAGTCACTCAGTTTAGGTGTGAATTAGGCTTTTGAGACTGTATGCTACATGAGGCAGGGACTGTCTTTATTTGTTTTGCTCAGCAGCAAGGACATCATCAAGTAAATAGATAATAATTATACAGTACTCAGGAACGTGATGAACTGATTATTTGTATTGAAGTGGCAATATCTATATAAAAGAAGACTTTCTGAATTCTATTGAGCACCTGCATTTTTTGAGTGCAATCATTCAGAAAACCTTTGTCCAATTCACTTCAAATTTTGTACAAGAATTCTACCTCAGTTTCAGATCTAACCTACCAATTTTGAGGCAGATAAAAGGAACACAGATATCTCTTTTAACTGTATACCTCATTAAAAGCACAGATGCAATATTTGCGGTTTTTCAAAGCAAGCCAACTTATGGACGAATTACAGCTAGTTTTGACTCGTTATCAAAGAACACAAAGTATATTATTATCTTGCATTGTGCATGTTTTAAAATGTATAATTGGATAAATTGTAACTTCTTTCTTATCTTTAAGCAGGAGTAAGGGGAAAAAAAGGCATGTCTCAATTGCTGGTGCCTCTTAAAAACAAACAGCAAATGGTCTGATAAAGAATTATTTTTACCTCATTCTTTCACATCTAGGATCAGTTAGAAAGAATTACAGTTTCTGTTTCTTTTCACAGAGAAGCTATTGGATTAATTTTAAATTGTTGCCTTAAAATGCACCTTTTTGAGTTCACCATAAAATATTCAAAATGTGCCTCTAAAATACATTCCAGGATATGTGTGAATTTATCTATATCTATATCTCACAGCTTAAAAGAAATGCATTCTTTTTGTTAAATGTGTAAATATTATTTGTAATTTTTTGGGGGGTACCCTTTATTCTGCATGCTATTTCTGTACACAAAAATGTTTCTCAAATGAAAATAAGCTAAACTAGACTATCCCATCTCTACTGATATAACATGATATTTAGTACTAATTAGTAACAAATCTGTTTTGTAGAGGAACTCAGCAAACATGATATTATGTAGGCAGTTCTCTCTGAGGTCCTGATTCAAGAGAGCACTTAAATTACATTGACTGCAACAGGAGTTAAAGGATGTGTTTAAAATTAAGCACACGCTTACATGGTTTCCTGCATTGAGGCTTGAGCCAGATGTTAATACCAATGCACAAATATTAAGCAATGCACAACCAATGGTGACATTTTTTAAAATAACCGAATCAGTGATGTTAAAATGGCTTTACTTCAGTACAGCTGTTATTTGCAACTTCGCAGTACAATTCTGTCGAGAATCTGGTTTGCATATGCTGTACTGTGATTATGAATATTTAAATACTTCCATCTAGTTGAATTTCAGACTCATTTACATACATTGGCATACTATTAATATAATACATATGGGGAAAGGGTACACATTGCATTTTTAATTTATTTTGAAGCTGAATTGATTTTGCGAGTTCCAGAACTATTTCTTTGGAAAACAGCTTGTTTAGAAAGAAAAAACAACAACGATATTCATATGTTTGATAAGAATAGCTGGCGGAAATAAAATTCTGTCTATCTGATCGTTATCAAATGCCCTTTCCTCCAGTGCCTTTTCTGTCCACAGGAACTCATGACAGAGGACCAAATTAGTATTCTACCTCTCTTGTCTTTTCCTTTCTCGCTGACTTAAGGATTTAGCTTCCCTATCCCCACACAGCACTGGGCTAGATCACCATTTGCACCTGACTACATCTCACTCTCTACAGAAAGGCCTTCGGTTCCACAAGTGATGAATATCACGCCATAAACCCGTTTCCTTCAGAGGTTCTGGGGAGGCCTGCCTTCCCCCACAGCAAAAAATCCAAGCAACAGAAAGCCAGCATTTCTGTTTGATTTAGCAAAACACGAAGATCCCATGGGTTTACGCACTTTTGCTATATCAGCACATGCTTCATGGATAGGGAGGGATTTAAGCAGATGCTTCAAGTTAAGCATGTGCTTAATGCTTTGCTGACTCAAGCCCTTCTCAGTTTTCTCCTCTAGGGCTGTATTAGGATCAGGATTGTGCCCTGCAGTTTCAGACACTGCCCCACTTCATTGGTTTTGCGGCTTAGCTTACTCATGTGGGGTGAAATTCTCACCTTGTTGCCATCAATGACAAAACTCCCACTGATTTAAATGGAGCCAGGATTTTGCCCTTTGTGATTTGCAAGTAGGAGGTGCCATAAGGTAATGAACAATTAATTTGTATTATTATAATTATTTTTACACTAATTAGGGGCCTAATTCTGCATGGTACTGAGTATCCTCAACTCCTTTTAACCTTCAACTACGCACATGAGTAAAGTTACCCTCATGGCTGTTTGCAGGGGCAGGGACTTCACAGACATGATTTTCTTTCTTTCAGGTAGAAACAACAGCAATAGTCCAATTCAGTGTCACTGTTCGCCAGTGTTAAATATTATCCAGTAAAGTAAATAAGCAACTCTAGCACAGGTCTGGATTTACCCTTTGCCAAAACCAAACTGAACCTATGCTCATCTGTTTTGCATTTTATTTGTATAGTATCATCATTGTGCTACGAAAGCTGTCCCATTGCCATTTGGAATTACCTAGGGCAGGAAGCACAGCCCTTTGGCACACAGCTAAATGTTCAAAAGTAGCCTCTAATTTCAAGTGCTTCAGTTTTTGGCTATTCAGCTCAAAACCCTTTGGGCCTGATTTATAGAGCGGATGACATCAGTTGGAGTCTGAAAATCAGGCTCAAAGTCTATCAGTGTGGCCACTCAAAACAAAACAAACAAACAAACAAACAAACCCTCCAAAAGCATGCATTCTTTCCCCTTTTCCGTATAATGAAATCTGGCAAGCAGAAACAGGATTAATAACATACACTCTTTCAAAAAAATTATGGCTTGAGCCTTCTAAGTGATGAGTTCTCACCTCTCACTAATCTCAGTGCGTATTGGGGGCACGCATCACCTTCCAATCTAATCAGTACCTTGCAGGATCGGGCCCTCACAGAGAGACAGCAGAACTCAGTCACCATTTCAGAAACCATTTTCTAGTATGTGACAGGAAAACGATCTGCCACTTCTCCTGATGGAGATGCTCATTCCTTCTTTTGCTCTCGCTCTTTCTCGCCGCTTACATTTTTAGCGCTGTAAAACTGGGGCTATTTTATCCAGGCAGGTTTCAAGCTAGCGACACGGATCTCTCCTCCACTTTAAAGGGTAAATATTTTTTTATAGTGCCTGTACAGTAACAAGGTGAAGCACATTTTATGCTCATGAATTATTTATAAAGCCCTCACAGGCATAGCAACTGATGTGCATATTCATCAGTAGCCATGTACATTATTCATGAGACGTTCACTGAAACAGTGAGAAGCAATGCAATTGTTGATTGAAAGGCCTAAGAATTAGCTTGATAAAGGGTGTGTGTGTGTGTGTGGTGATTGGGGGCGGGGGATTCCACCCCAAACTGGACTGCATCAAGAAAGTTTGCATATAAGAGTCAAGACAGAAAGTGGAATTTTTTTACTCATGCCCAAAATATAAAATATGCATCTGTTCTATTTATGAAGGAGCGAGATTTGTACTTGTGGAATCTGATAGTCATATTAAGGGAGAATAGTTACAAGCCCTTCATTTTACCTACCCCTGGGCCTCTGACTATAAATTCTGTTCTAGAATCTTCGACTTTGTGACTATCAGACCACTGTTATGACAACAGGTAGGCGCAGAACAGCTGATCCTCAGAGCACATGGTTTGTTTCAGTTCTCTAGGTCCTGGTTTTGAAGGTGCTGAGCTTTCTCGTGGCCCAAGGTTCATCTCAGTGTGATCAAGACCCAACCCAGACAAGCACTTAAGTGGATGTTTAACTTTAAACACATGAGGAATCCCATTGAGGGTAACAGGACTCTGCGTGTGCTTAAAGTTAAGCATGTGCTTAACTGCTTCATTGGATCAGGATGATCCAAAGCCCACTGAACTCAACTGGGAGTCTGTCCATTCACTGGGGGGAGGGATAGCTCAGTGGTTTGAGCATTGGCCTGCTAAACCGAGGGTTGTGAGCACTGTTCCCTCTAAGTTGTGCGTGTGTGTGTGTGTGCATGCGCACACAGATCCTAAATCCTGCGCACACGGCGAAACACCGTGCGCACAAAAATTTGCACAGAAGCACAATAATTTGCACAGAAATTTTTTTGCGCACACAGCCTGTCAAAAATTTGCACAGAAGACATTTTTTTGTGCACATGGCCTGTCAAAAATTAGAGGGAACATTGGTTGTGAGTTCAATCCTTGAGGGGGCCATTTAGGGATCTGGGGCAAAAATCTGTCAGGGGACAGTACTTGGTTCTGCTAGTGAAGGCAGGGGACTGGACTCGATGACCTTTCAAGGTCCTTCCAGTTCTATGAGATAGGCATATCTCCATATATTGACTTCAATGGGCACTGGATCAGGCCTTAAGCGCTCAGGCCCAAAGGATGTGGGTCTCAGGCCTCAGTTCAGCAAAGTACAGCTGATGCTTAAGTGCTTTGGTGAGTGAGGGCCTAATTCAAGTCAGGCCAGGGTGCTCTGGACCATATATAAGGGGCAGCACGGAAGAAAGCACAGAGACATTTGTGGGAGACGCAGACAAGCGCTCAATCAAGGCTTTGGACGCGGAAGCTGGGAGAAGAGATAAGAACCAACTGAATGGTCGGTATTGAGAGTCCACCTTTCCCGGCATGCTGCAGTTCTTCAGCTTGACTGTAACAAAACCAAACTGGAGGTACCTTACGATACAGCTGTGGTCCTCTGGGACCATTTGAAAGGAGCTTCTCTCTTCTTGGTCATTTGATTATCATTTGTATTACAGCTCCCAATTGTGCTAGGTGTACGGACAAGGTACAAAGAAGAAATGAACCGAGTTCAGCAGAGAAATGGAAATTTTGGCTAGCCACTTGCCTAACTAATGGCACGCATGTTTCTCAGTTTGTATTTTCTTTTCTCCTTTTCACCAGGCCACTGACTCACGCTCATACATAACCCCAGGAGTCTTGGTGCCAAATGACTGAATACAGAGCCACTGTGGATGCAGAATCCCTAAGCAATGCCGACAGAACGCAACGGCTATATCGCAGTGTGGCCACTCTCCTTTGTGATAGGCTGCCTCGAGGGTGGTGATCACTTCAGTTAATGCTGTAGGATGGACCCGCCCTTTGAAAAATTCCACTGTGGACCAAAATTTTTTGCATTTCTGAAAAAATGGGCCTGTTGTTAGTCAGAAGCGGAGAGAAGGCTTGAATCGAAGAGGCATCATCTCCTGGCGGCCCCTACTGAGACTGTGTCGTTGTGGGATAAAGGGGCATAACTGCTTCCCGTGGGATGTTCACCCTCAAATCATTCAGGATTTCATAGATTATAAGGCCAGAAAGGACCATTATAACACTGGAAGTGCTAATAAATAAATTCAACTATGACATTGTTGGCATCACCGAAACTTGGTGGGATAATACACATGATTGGAATGTTGGTATGGATGGGGACAGCTTGCTCAGGAAGGACAGACAGGGGAAAAAGGGAGGAGGTGTTGCCTTATATATTAAAAATGTACACACTTGGACTGAGGTGGAGATGGACATAGGGGACAGAAGTGTTGAAAGTCTCTGGGTTAGGCTAAAAGGGGTAAAAAACAAGGGTGATGTCATGCTAGGAGTCTACTACAGGCCACCTAACCAGGTGGAAGAGGTGGATGAGGCTTTTTTTAAACAACTAACAAAATCATCCAAAGCCCAAGATCTGGTGGTGATGGGGGACTTCAACTATCCAGATATATGTTGGGAAAATAACACAGCGGGGCACAGACTATCCAATATGTTCTTGGACTGCATTGCAGACAACTTTTTATTTCAGAAGGTTGATAAAGCTACTAGGGGGGAAGCTGTTCTAGATTTGATTTTAACAAATAGGGAGGAACTCGTTGAGAACTTGAAAGTAGAAGGCAGCTTGGGTGAAAGTGATCATGAAATCCTAGAGTTCACAATTCTAAGGAAGGGTAGAAGGGAGTACAGCAAAATAGAGACAATGGATTTCAGGAAAGCGGATTTTGGTAAGCTCAGAGAGCTGATAGGTAAGGTCCCATGGGAATCAAGACTGAGGGGAAAAACAACTGAGGAGAGCTGGCAGTATTTCAAAGGGACACTATTAAGGGCCCAAAAGCAAACTATTCCGCTGGGTAGGAAAGATAGAAAATGTGGCAAAAGACCACCTTGGCTTAACCACGAGATCTCGCAAGATCTAAAAAATAAAAAGGAGTCCTATAAAAAATGGAAACTAGGACAAATTACAAAGGATGAATATAGGCAAACAACACGGGAATGCAGGGGCAAGATTAGAAAGGCAAAGGCACAAAATGAGCTCAAACTAGCTACAGGAATAAAGGGAAACAAGAAAACTTTTTATCAATACATTAGAAGCAAGAGGAAGACCAAGGACAGGGTAGGCCCACTACTCAGTGAGGAGGGAGAAACAGTATCAGGAAACTTGGAAATGGCAGAGATGCTTAATGACTTCTTTGTTTTGGTCTTCACCGAGAAGTCTGAAGGAATGCCTAACATAGTGAATGCAAATGGGAAGGGGGAAGGTTTAGAAGATCAAATAAAAAAAGAACAAGTTAAAAATCACTTAGATAAGTTAGATGCCTGCAAGTCACCAGGACCTGATGAAATGCATCCTAGAATACTCAAGGAGCTAATAGAGGAGGTATCTGAGCCTCTAGCTATTATCTTTGGTAAATCATGGGAGACAGGAGAGATTCCAGAAGACTGGAAAAGGGCAAATATAGTGCCCATCTATAAAAAGGGAAATAAAAACAACCCAGGAAACTACAGACCAGTTAGTTTAACTTCTGTGCCAGGGAAAATAATGGAGCAATTAATTAAGGAAATCATCTGCAAACACTTGGAAGGGGGTAAGGTGATAGGGAATAACCAGCATGGATTTGTAATGAACAAATCATGTCAAACCAATCTGATAGCTTTCTTTGATAGGATAACGAGTCTTGTGTATAAGGGAGAAGCAGTGGATGTGGTATACCTAGACTTTAGTAAGGCATTTGATACGGTCTCGCATGATATTCTTATCAATAAACTAGAGAAATACAACTTAGATGGGGCTACTATAAGGTGGGTACGCAACTGGCTGGATAACCGTACTCAGAGAGTAGTTATTAATGGTTCCCAATCCTGCTGGAAAGGTGTAACGAGTGGGGTTCCGCAAGGGTCTGTTTTGGGACCGGCTCTGTTCAATATCTTCATCAACGACTTGGATATTGGCATAGAAAGTACACTTATTAAGTTTGCAGATGATACCAAACTGGGAGGGATTGCAACTGCTTTGGAGGATAGGGTCATAATTCCAAATGATCTGGACAAATTGGAGAAATGGTCAGAGGTAAACAGGATGAAGTTTAATAAGGACAAATGCAAAGTGTTCCACTTAAGTAGGAACAATCAGTTTCACACATACAGAATGGGCGGAGACTGTCTAGGAAGGAGTACGGCAGAAAGGGATCTAGGGGTTATAGTGGACCACAAGCTAAATATGAGTCAACAGTGTGATGCTGTTGCAAAAAAAGCAAACTTGATTCTGGGCTGCATTAACAGGTGTGTTGTGAGCAAGACACGAGAAGTCACTCTTCCGCTCTACTCTGCGCTGGTTAGGCCTCAACTGGAGTATTGTGTCCAGTTCTGGGCACCGCATTTCAAGAAAGATGTGGAGAAATTGGAGAGGGTCCAGAGAAGAGCAACAAGAATGATTAAGGGTCTAGAGAACATGACCTATGAAGGAAGGCTGAAGGAATAGGGTTTGTTTAGTTTGGAAAAGAGAAGACTGAGAGGGGACATGATAGCAGTCTTCAGGTATCTAAAAGGGTGTCATAAGGAGGAGGGAGAAAACTTGTTCATCTTAGCATCTGAGGATACAACAAGAAGCAATGGGCTTAAACTGCAGCAAGGGAGGTTTAGGTTGGACATTAGGAAAAAGTTCCTAACTGTCAGGGTGGTTAAACACTGCAATAAACTGCCCAGGGAGGTTGTGGAATCTCCATCTCTGGAGATATTTAAGAGTAGATTAGATAAATGTCTATCAGGGATGGTCTAGACAGTAATTGGTCCTGCCATGAGGGCAGGGGGCTGGACTCAATGACCTCTCGAGGTCCCTTCCAGCCCTAGAATCTATGAATCTATGAATTATGATAATCTAATCTGACCCCAAAGAACCTCACCCAATCATTTCTGCATCAAGCCCATAACTTCTGTTTGAGCAATAGCTTATCACTGAGCAAGACATCCAATCTTGACAAGGACTGCAAAGGATGGAGAAACTACCATGTCCCTAAGTAAGTTGTTCCAATCATTAATTACCTTCACTATTAAAAATTTGCCTGTGTATGATCACATTGATGCATGTGTGTTCCACCTCTGGGTTCTGCAATCACCTTATAAAGAAGGTTTGGGGACATTTGTGTGTGTGTGTGTGTGTGTGTGTGGGGTCACAATTCCTGATTGAGTCCCGTGTGTGTGACAAGAGTCTGGGGAATAATGCCGACACCAACTTCCTGTTATAACAACCAAGAGGATATGTTTTAAAATAACTAACATATCCTAAAGCTCAGGCCAAAATAACTAATAAAGCATTAGCTGGTGCTAATGAACAGAACTCACTGCCTGATGAAATTTTACCAGCTTTAAGGCTTAATTAAATTTAAAAATATTTGGAGGTTATCAGCTGTTTCCATTGATCTTTTATGCATGAACTTAGAAGTGGCTGCTTTTTCTACGTCCAATTCAGAAGGGAAAAAAAAAAAAAAACGGGGGGGAGGTTACATGGATATATTTTTTCATATTTGCTCGACTGTCTGTTTACAGCTTTGTGCTATACTGAGGGATCGGGCTTTCTATGCTCCAAAGAGGAGTACACCAAGATTGGGTGTAAATGAAAGGGTTGCATTAGCCAATTGGGGTAGAATTCATTAGTAACAATATTTAGCACTTTCAATGTTTGTAAAGAGCTTTGAAGATGGAAGGATTACGCTTTATAACCTCATTTTAGGGTGACACTATCCTGGTTTTCCTTATAGGGAAAGTGAAGCACAAATTCATAGATTGTAAGCCCAGAAAGAATCTTTAGGATCATCTAGTCCGACCTCCTGTATAACACAGGCCAGAGAATTTCAGCCAGTCATTCTTGCATCAAGCCTGTATCTTGTGACTCAGCTAGAGCCTAGTTTTTAGAGTCATCCTGTCTTGATTTAAAGACTTCAAGTGACGGAGAATCAGCCTCATTCCCTTGGAAAGTTATTCCAATGGTTAATTACCCTATTTAATAGGTACCCCTTAATTCTAGCCTGAAAATATCTAGTTTCAGTTTCTAGCCATTGGACCTTGTTATGCCTTTGTCTGCTTGATTAAAGAGCCCTCTGCTATCAAAAATCTTCTCACACGTTGGTACTTATAGGGGGAGAAGGAAGAGCTCCCGCTCTCCTCCTTGGCTTGGATAAGAGGTGGCTGCCCCACTCCTACCCTTGGCTGGGATAAGCAGCCCCCCACAAATTTCCCCTCCCTTCCTTGGCTAGGATAAGCAGCTCCCCTCCACTACTTGGATGGGATAAGCAGCCCCCCCCCGAAGCCCCCATTCATGTATAGAATAAGCAGCCCCCCAGAAGCCCCCATTCATGTGTGGAATAAGCAGCCCCCCTGGCTTCCTTCCCTTTCTTGGCCTGGAAAAGCAGCCCCCCACCCCCGGCTGGGATAAGCAGCCTCCCCAGCTCTCCCTCCCCTCCTTGGCTGGGATAAGCAGCCCCCCCCCCGGCTCCCCCTCCCCTCCTTGGCTGGGATAAGCAGCCCCCCCCAGCTCCCCCTCCCCTCCTTGGCTGGGATAAGCAGCCCCCCCCCCCCCCCCGGCTCCCCTTCCCCTTCTTGGCTGGGATAAGCAGCCCCCCCCGGCTCCCCCTCCCCGCCTTGGCTGGGACAAGCAGCCCGGCTCCCCCTCCCCTCCTTGACTGGGACAAGCAGCCCCCCCCTGACTCCCCCTCCCCTCCTTGGCTGGGACAAGCAGCCCCCCCCCCCCCGGCTCCCCCTCCCCTCCTTGACTGGGATAAGCAGCCCCCCCCCCCCGGCTCCCCCCCCCTCCTTAGCTGGGATAAGCAGCCCGGCTCCCCCTCCCCTCCTTGGCTGGGACAAGCAGCCCCCCCCCCCGGCTCCCCCTCCCCTCCTTGACTGGGATAAGCAGCCCCCCCCCCCGGCTCCCCCTCCCCTCCTTAGCTGGGATAAGCAGCCCGTCTCCCCCTCCCCTCCTTGACTGGGATAAGCAGCCCCCCCCCGGCTCCCCCTCCCCGCCTTGGCTGGGACAAGCAGCCCGGCTCCCCCTCCCCTCCTTGACTGGGACAAGCAGCCCCCCCCCCGGCTCCCCCTCCCCTCCTTGGCTGGGACAAGCAGCCCCCCCCTGACTCCCCCTCCCCTCCTTGGCTGGGACAAGCAGCCCCCCCCCCCCGGCTCCCCTTCCCCTTCTTGGCTGGGATAAGCAGCCCCCCCCTGGCTCCCCCTCCCCTCCTTGGCTGGGACAAGCAGCCCCCCCCCCCCGGCTCCCCCTCCCCTCCTTGGCTGGGATAAGCAGCCCCCCCCAGCTCCCCCTCCCCTCCTTGGCTGGGACAAGCAGCCCCCCCCCCCGGCTCCCCCTCCCCTCCTTGGCTGGGACAAGCAGCCCCCCCCTGACTCCCCCTCCCCTCCTTGGCTGGGACAAGCAGCCCCCCCCTGACTCCCCCTCCCCTCCTTGGCTGGGATAAGCAGCCCCCCCCCCCGGCTCCCCCTCCCCTCCTTAGCTGGGATAAGCAGCCCCCCCCCCCCCGGCTCCCCCTCCCCTCCTTGGCTGGGATAAGCAGCCCCCCCCCCGGCTCCCCCTCCCCGCCTTGGCTGGGATAAGCAGCCCCCCCCCGGTGCCCCCTCCCCTCCTTGGCTGGGATAAGCAGCCCCCCCCCCCACTCCCCCTCCCCTCCTTGGCTGGGATAAGCAGCCCCCCCCCCCACTCCCCCTCCCCTCCTTGGCTGGGATAAGCAGCCCCCCCCGGCTCCCCCCCCCTCCTTAGCTGGGATAAGCAGCCCGGCTCCCCCTCCCCTCCTTGGCTGGGACAAGCAGCCCCCCCCCCCGGCTCCCCCTCCCCTCCTTGACTGGGATAAGCAGCCCCCCCCCCCCGGCTCCCCCTCCCCTCCTTAGCTGGGATAAGCAGCCCGTCTCCCCCTCCCCTCCTTGACTGGGATAAGCAGCCCCCCCCCCCCGGCTCCCCCTCCCCTCCTTAGCTGGGACAAGCAGCCCGGCTCCCCCTCCCCTCCTTGACTGGGACAAGCAGCCCCCCCCCCGGCTCCCCCTCCCCTCCTTGGCTGGGACAAGCAGCCCCCCCCTGACTCCCCCTCCCCTCCTTGGCTGGGACAAGCAGCCCCCCCCCCCGGCTCCCCTTCCCCTTCTTGGCTGGGATAAGCAGCCCCCCCCTGGCTCCCCCTCCCCTCCTTGGCTGGGATAAGCAGCCCCCCCCCCCGGCTCCCCCTCCCCTCCTTGGCTGGGACAAGCAGCCCCCCCCCCCGGCTCCCCCTCCCCTCCTTGGCTGGGATAAGCAGCCCCCCCCAGCTCCCCCTCCCCTCCTTGGCTGGGACAAGCAGCCCCCCCCCCCGGCTCCCCCTCCCCTCCTTGGCTGGGACAAGCAGCCCCCCCCCCCGGCTCCCCTTCCCCTTCTTGGCTGGGATAAGCAGCCCCCCCCCCCCGGCTCCCCCTCCCCTCCTTGGCTGGGATAAGCAGCCCCCCCCCCGGCTCCCCCTCCCCTCCTTGGCTGGGACAAGCAGCCCCCCCCTGACTCCCCCTCCCCTCCTTGGCTGGGATAAGCAGCCCCCCCCCCCGGCTCCCCCTCCCCTCCTTAGCTGGGATAAGCAGCCCCCCCCCCCCCGGCTCCCCCTCCCCTCCTTGGCTGGGATAAGCAGCCCCCCCCCCCCGGCTCCCCCTCCCCGCCTTGGCTGGGATAAGCAGCCCCCCCCCCCCCCGGCTCCCCTTCCCCTCCTTAGCTGGGATAAGCAGCCCCCCCCCCGGCTCCCCCTTGACTGGGACAAGCAGCCCCCCCCCGGTGCCCCCCTTCTCCCAGGAGTCCGGGGCGGGGCTGTCTACTCCCGCACCCAGCAGGGGCTCATCGTTTGGAACGGGGGTGGGGCTGGGGTATCTATGCAACCCCCCCCCACCCCACAGAGGCCACGCCCCCAATGACCCCTCTCTCTTTCCCTCCCGCAGCCCCTGGCGCGACGCCGTTACGTCATGACGCCGCGCAGCGAACGTCAGACGTCCTCCCCCCCCGCCCCCTTCCTAGCGCCGCAGTGACAATAACAAGGAAGTGAGCGGAGCGGACAGATCCGGAACCGGCCGTAGCGAGTCCCCGAGCCAGAGCCCAACCGGACCGAACCCCGCGCCGCCATGAACAGCAAAGGCAAGAGCGGGGCGGGGCGGGGCGGAAGCCCGGGGCCCCCCCCCCCCGCCCGTCGCCGGGCCGGGGCCGCGGCCCCTTTAAAGCTGGCGTCGCCGTCGGTTACCGTGAGGCCGAGCCCGTGATGGGCGGGGAGTCCTGGCCAGTGGGAGCGCGGCGGGGCGGGGGGCGGGTGCTCGGTTTCCATGACGCCGCGCGCCTCGGGCCTAGTCGTTAACCCCTTGGCTGCCGCACGGCCGCTGTGTGTGGGCGGAGGGAGGGGCGGGCTCCAAGGCCTGGGTGCTTCCCGGGCGGGGGTGGAAGGTACGTGGCCGGGGGAGGGTGAGCGCGTCATGGAGAGTGGGGGAGGGGTGCGGGGGAGGGGTCAGCCCCATGGGGGGGAGGGGGTGCGCCTCATGGGGAGGGGTCCGCCCCATGGGGACAAGGAGGGGGAGGGGTCCGCCCCATGGGGAGGGGTGCGGGGGAGGGGTCAGCCCCATGGGGGGGAGGGGGTGCGCCTCATGGGGAGGGGTCTGCCCCATGGGGAGGGGTGCGGGGGAGGGGTCCGCCCCATGGGGGGGGGAGGGGGTGCGCCTCATGGGGCGGGGAGGGGTCCGCCCCATGGGGGCAAGGAGGGGGAGGGGTCCGCCCCATGGGGGGAAGGAGGGGGTCCGCCCCATGGGGCGAGGAGGGGGAGGGGGCTCCCCTATGGGGGGAGGGGTGTGGGGAGGGGTCAGCCCCATGGGGCAGGGAGGGGGAGGGGTCAGCCCCATGGGGGGGAGGGGGTGCGCCTCATGGGGCGGGGAGGGGTCCGCCCCATGGGGGCAAGGAGGGGGAGCGGTGCGGGGGAGGGGGCTCCCCTATGGGGGGGAGGGGTGTGGGGAGGGGTCCGCCCCATGGGGGGAAGGAGGGGGTGTGCCCCATGGGGCAAGGAGGGGGAGGGGTGCGGGGGAGGGGTGTGGGGAGGGGTCAGCCCCATGGGGCAGGGAGGGGGAGGGGTCAGCCCCATGGGGGCTGTAGTTTTTTTCTGCGGGCGGGAGTGTATTTTTTTGGAGTGGGTTGCCTGTCCTAGCTCAGAGGCAGAGGTAGGCGATGGTAGTCCTGGATCAAGGTGGGGCAATTCTGAGGGCACCAGGGGCGGGTGGGGGCTGGAGGCGGTTGGGACACGAGGGTGAGGGCAGGTGTGGTGGCTGCTTGTCATCTCGAAGCAGGGAGCCTCAGGCATCGGTGGAAGGCCACTATTTAACGGTTCGCTCGACCGTTCACGGCGTGAACCTTGATTTGCTAACTCCGAATCCCTAAACGGTGTCACGAGGCCTCTCTCTAGACGGCTTCCTGTAAGAGAGCTGCAGTGTCTGCAGGATGGCGCTGTGCCACAGCAGCACCCTGGAGGTGGACGTGACAGCCCTGCGGGAGGCTGTTGGGGGTAGTGGGGGGGTGTCTGTGACAGTGAGGGATGTCACTTGAGGGGTTAATGCAGATTTGTACAACTCCAGTCGATTGGGTTCATAATTTGCCTGGAGTAACGGGAGCTGCTCTGGCCTTTCTCGGTATCACAATCTTAAAATCGCTTCAGAAATCTTGGTTACGTGCCCTTAACAAAGCTGCTGCTTTTCTCTGAATTTTCCTTGGGGGCAGTGGCTCCCTCTGGTTGTGGATGCTCTCCTGGGGCTCAGGTACTATGGGGATGAGCATCTTAGAAAAGCTTGACTAGCACTCAAGTTCGAACCCTCCAAGACCACTATATTCCCCCCTCTGTTTTTCTTTAACTCTGTGTTGAATCTGTAACTCTCATAGAAACACTGATATTGGCATTAGGTGTGATAGTGCTTTTAACAATCATTACAAGAGTCCTGCTTTGACCTGATGGTGACACATTAAAGCCACGCCTCCTTGATGGTGATGCATTAAGGCCACACCTCTTTGCCATTGCTAGCTATCTTACTGAACAAACCCATGCAGCTGAACAAACCCATCAACATTATTTATTTTAAACACATGATATTGACCTGATGAGAAAAACAAACTGTAAAGCTTACTGCGGTAAGGGTCAATAGGTAACGCCTTCAAAATTTCACCAAGATATTAAACAGGACTTCCTTTTGGCCCTCACTTTAAGAGCAATGCTACTATACACCTCATTGCTTTTGATACATTAAGATGCATGTCGCTTTAATGGAATGTCAACACTTGCATGAATTAATAAAGTGGTAAGGAAAAGTAATGAGGGTGGGAGAGCCTGGGACTGGGAGAAGTCCTCTCTTACTCTGGGGACTATATCTGTTGATTTCTCACTTCAGTGTGTGTTACGGCTCCTCTCTTTTGTAGAAACCAAGTATCTTTTCCGTGAACTCTGCCTTCTGCGACTTGAGGCACATGGAGTGACCGTGTTTAATTGTAAACATTAAGACCATTAACAGCTGCTCTCTGGAAATTGCACTTATGACAACCTATCAGTAGTTTCAAATGATACAGGATCTAGTATTGTTGATGTCCCAGTAATTGTTGTAGGTCTGTGGCAGAGTCTCAAAATGTTGTGACTTGCTCATCTAAGCAGTGAAAGGCGCAACTCTGAATAAGCAGATCTGCACAGGAAGATAATTTAACTGTGCAGTAGCCTCATTCCTTTAAAGGATTTTAATAGTATAGAAATTATTTTTTGCTTTAAATTCTGACCAGAGTGCAAGTATTGCCTGAACATGACTGAGTGGATTTTACTTCGGACCTGACATAGTTGCAGGGCCTTGCCTTCCCTCTTGCGCCCTCCCTCTGCCTCTGGTTGTGTGTGTGTAAAAACATCCGCAATTTCAATCCCTTGCGGTCCTCTCTCTCTCGGCTCCCTAAAGAAGTGACTTTCCATAAACTCAACGTCCTGTGCCATTTCCATAATGGCAGTTCAGTTAACACTGACCAAATTCTCTTCTGCCTCTTAGGTCAATATCCGACTCAGCCATCCTACCCAGTGCAACCTCCTGGTAATCCTTCTGTGTACCCTCTTCCTCAAGCACCACCTTATACTGATGCGCCTCCTGCTTACTCTGAGGTACGCACTATGTGCCTTTTGTATTCTTGCTCCACACCTGAAAAGTAAACTTGAGCTGGTTACAAATGAATACTTAATACCTACATTTGTTAGCCTGGAATGACCATTTGCATCTCCCAGACCTGGGCAGCAATCAGCCTGGCAGCTCTGTCTAGTGAGATCTGCTGAGTTAGGGGATGCCATTCTGACTGCTAATTAGAAAAGCATGCTCTGTGCACTTTGGAAGCTGTTCCAGGTTTCAAAATCCTTCTCTCTCTCTCTCTCCCGCCTTCAGAAATCAGTAAAGCATTAGTTAATAGCTTTGGCTAAATGCTCAAGCATAACATTCAGTAAAAACGAATTGACAGAGGCATCATGTATGGACACAAACAACATCTCTGTTCTGAAATGGGAAAAAATACTTGTTCTGTGATCTGGCTGAAATCCACAAATAACATTTCCTTTCCCAAATCCATTTAAAATGCCAGAAACTTTAGTCAAAGCGTCCCTTAGAGTTGCCCCTGGAGCTAACCTGCGTAGGCAAAAGCCAATAAGATGGTTCTCCTGGACCGATTCTGGCAGACAAATCGGGAAGCACCATGCCTCAAAGTGGCATAATCTGAACAAACTCCTCTCTCCTTCCAGATGGAGTTGTGCTTTCAGGGAAGGGAGTGGGACTACCTCTGTATGTGGGGGAGGGTGGCAGACCTGTGACATACTATCAGAGCTTTGAGAGAGAATCTGCATAAATGGTTCTGGGGCGAGGAAAATCTTATAACTGCCTTGTGTTTCTCGTTCTAGCTCTATCGTCCGAGCTTTGTGCATCCAGGGGCTGCCACCGTACCTACTATGTCGGCTGCGTACCCTGGTACTTCTCTGTACCTACCCATGGCACAGTCTGTGGCTGTTGGCCCAATGGGCTCTTCAGTTCCAATGGCATATTATCCTGTAGGCCCTGTCTACCCTCCTGGGTCAACTGTCCTGGTTGACGGTGGTTTTGATGCCGGAGCAAGGTTTGGGGCTGGTGCCTCTGGTAGTGTTCCTGTAAGTATGACTGTATTGTGGAAAGCTTGCGTGTCTCACTTTCAGTGTCATAATGGGAGGCTGACAGCGTAGGCAAGAGAGGCTATTCCTCAATCGCTCAACGTTTATCAGAAGATGCTCATGTCCGGATTTAGGAATGATCAGCTGCGAGGATAGAACTGGTGTGAGCGACCTGTGCTTGTAGAGCTCATGGTGGGTCTGCTGCAGTCTTTTTCTGCCATTACATCTCTGCTTGGGTTTGAGGTGGATTAAAAAAAAAAGCCAAGGCGGCATTCATAGTCTTAATTCGTTTGTGTCCCGTTGCCTCACCAATTCTGTCCTATGAATGGAGCAGGGATGACTCCTCTGCTCTTTCAAACCAGTGATCAGGGTGTTGCCCATCCGTTTGTGTACTATTACGTGTGATCATAGTTCAGTAGCTCGCTATGGGTGTGTTGATGGTAATTATTATTCTGTGTTGCAAAAGGGAGTGCCCGGTTCACTGTAATCCAAGACATCTCGTCTACAAGGTGGCTTTGCCCTCTGATCCTCTTAACTAATCCTCTCTTTGTTTTTCAGCCACCACCTCCCGGCTGCCCTCCCAATGCAGCGCAGCTGGCAGCCATGCAGGGTGCCAATGTGTTAGTGACGCAACGGAAGGGAAGCTACTTCATGGGGGGCTCGGATGGTGGCTACACTATCTGGTGAACGAAGAGGCTCTGTTTGTGTAAGGAAAGACATCACATATTGTCAGCACTTCTCACAATGTAACGGCTTTAGTCATATTAACCTGAAGTTGCAGTTTAGACACATAACGGTGGGGTGTCTTCCTGGTGCCCAGCCCTTCAGGCACTTTTAAAACTTAATAAGAAACCATGTAATGGTAGCAGTGCCTCTATTAAAGAGGGGTTAATTCATGAAATGAATGTGAGCTAAGCAGCCCCACAGATCTTCCTTTAATTCCACTGGAGTAATACTGCAGCACTGTCTCTTGGCTTTTATTAATCAACTGTCTATCAATTGGGGGGCAGGAGGAGAAGGGTAGGAAAGAAATCTGACTTCAAAGTATCAAACTATAATTCTTGCAGCTCAATCTCAAATCTATTGCTTATCAATAGGAGTGAGATACATGCATCCTCTTTCTCCTTCCATAGAATCAATGGTGCTGGATAGAAAGCCAGTCACATTAATTTCTCTGGTCGCCACATAGGGCTTTTTCTCCCTCGCAACTTCACAGTAGAATGGATCCCTTGAAGCACTCTCTGTGCTCACATTCGCTCTTCATTTTTCTCCAGGAAGGTATGCAGCCTCGGGTGTGACATGGGATGTTCTTTTTATACATTCCCAGTAGCGTTGGGACTCTTTTGCACGTTGAGTCTAATCAAAGCCATGCTTTGGTGCCTGAAACACAGTGCAACTCCTGTTCGAACGTTTCATTAAATGCAAACTAGACTTTTAAAACTACAGCTTAATAACAAAACCACACTTTAAAAGCAACTTGGTGTCTTGACAGCAAAACGTGAGGCTATTACTCAGAACAGAGAGACGGGTTTCCATCTGTGCTCGAGTGTGTAGCAACTGTCAATCAACACACAAGTTAGTGTGGTGAATGGCTTGTTTTATGAATGCATCCTTTTAAAAATGACTTGAGTATAATGAAGTCTTATTAGGGTTAAGAAGAATATTTCAGGGATCCTCGATCTTTTGGTTTTTGTTTTATGAAGAAAAAAAATCAGATTTGGTGAATATATTTTATCTTGAGGTTTCAGTTGTATCTAAATCTCTGTATTCTATGTTGTGTTCAACCGTACAACTGACTGTTCTGGAAGTTCAGCATTATGTCTCTCTCTGTATACACTGTGGTGCACTTAACTTGTGGATTTTTTTTTATACTAAAAAAAAGTAGAATAAAGACTATTTTGAAAATTTGAATAAAGTGACAAAGTTGCATTAGACCTCACAAAGAACTCCTGACTGTTGCTAAGCTTGGTGGTGGTTGTTTTTTTTGTTAAAGGCTTGCCTCTTCTTTCCTGCTTTCTCGCAAACTTCATCTTAAATAGGTTTTGTGAAGGGGAAACTTTTCTTAAGAGGTGAGGAGAACCCTGTAGATCTCCTGAGAGCATTTCACACTAGTCTAACCTAACACAGGGAAGGATGAAAGGAAAGAATGAAGTGAAATTTGAGTAGATTGTTCTGTTGCTTTGTGAGGATATCACAGAATGGCATGATGGGTAAATGGACTTGCGGTACAATAGAGGGTCATGCCAAACTGAAGGATTTTGAGTCTCTTGGGAACAGTTATGCTGCTTCAGAATTAAGCAATACAGGGCATGTTGAGTCATCTAGAGTGGCTCAGGCAGTTAACACTGTAGGTCTTAAGCAAACGTAAGGGCAGTGTAATTTCAGATACCTTTTTTCATCCCTAAAAGGGAATTCTTGCTGATAGAGGTAAAGAGCTTTGAATTTTAGTGCTTCCTTCAGCCTAAGATCATGTTCCTTGCCCCTAAATATGGGTGTTTTCCTTTTGGTGGTGGCACTAGTGACCCCAGACTAAGGCACGGTGCAGAACAGTGAGACAACAGCCTACACCACCTGGAGGCCTGACTTTATTGTGCTGAGTGACTTATTTACATGAAATAAGCTGCTAGCCTCACCCCTTGTAAGAATGAAATAGGAATTGTTGTGGTTAATTAGACCATTGCTCTGTCTGGTCTCAGACACTGGCCAGTACCACATGGGACACCTCAAAGTGAAAGAAACCCTGGACAACACTGAATAATCTGCTCATAAGGCAAGTTTCTTTAATTGGCCTCAGTCACCTAATGGCTGTCCTCATTTGGAGAGGCAGTGTGCTCCAAGGGTTAAGACACTGGGTTGGGAGCAGGAGCCCTGGGTTCTTTTCCAGTTCTGCCACTGACTTGCTGTGTGACCTTGGGCAAGTCACTTCCCCCTGTCTGTGCTTCCAGTTCCCCTCCCACTTGGTGGCCTTTTAGACTAAATTATTTGGGGCAGGGACTTACTAGGTAATTGTACAGAGCCTAGCATGATGGAGGCCTCTTGGAATTATTGTAACACACATAATAACTTGCTTAACTTTGGCCCTTAATCTATTCCCCACTTCCTTTAGTCAACCTTAACATTCTTTGCTTGAGGAGAGAGAAACTCTAGGTGTTTATTAGTCCGTATTACAAACCAGACAAGGCAGTACACTATCATCATAGCTGGCACTTCTACATGGTAGTGCTTCCAACACAATCACTTATTAAGTGGGAGATCCTTGCCTTCCATTTTACAATCATTCTCCGCCGTGGAACAATGGTTGAGGTTAGCATTGTGCACGTGTAAAATTAATCCAAAAAGGAAAAAGTGTAATAAATTAGGGGGGAAAAGGTCTCTAGATCCCAGAGTCCAGGAAACATGGGCAACTTCGTGTCAAACCTGAGAACGGCGTAGAAACTGTTAGCCACGCTGAATGGGTTATATAAAATATTCCTCCTTTTCTCCTTTCGAAGGGAGGTTCTCCATCTGTACAGACACATCTGCTTCTGGTTGCTCATAGGTATGGTAGCTACCTTTATTCTTGTACAGGTATGTGATGATGATTACCAGGACGGTCAGTAGTGTGATGAAAACCACTGTGATGACACCTTCCGCAGAAGAAGAAGAAGAAAGCCAGATTAGGATAGAGCCTTGCACAAGTTAACCTTTAGCTGTTCACTTAGAAAGCTGCTTGCTCTGTAATAGTACTAGCATTGGTCATAAGAGCAGCAGAACACTCTGGGATGCTAGCAGGGCTATATTTATTTCAAACTGGGAAAATAGTACAAAAGTGTATATTAAAAAATAATTCACTGTAGGGGACAAAAGAGGTCCAGCGCTAGCCTGGGATTTAAGTCTAGATTCCATTCCCTGCTCTGTCCCAGACTTCACCTGTGACCTTGGCCATGGCACTCGGGCCAGATTTTTAAAAGGCATTTTGGCTCCTAAAGATGCAGATTGAAAATCCCACTCGGTGCCTGTCTGCATCTTGTCATACAGCAGGGCCAGGGAGAGTGGGCAAGGGAAGATATATAAGCCCTTGGCTAATAAAGGTGTGGTTCCCTGTAGACCAGAGAAGGTTACTACAGGTTAATTGGAGCACCTGTAGTCAATTAAGGCCCTGTCAGGGATCTAACAAAAAAACCCTGCTTCAGAGAGACAGGGTGATGCAAGGAAGGAGAGAGGACTGGAGTTTAGAGGTGTGTTGCTAAGAACTGAAAGACTGGAGGAAGGGAGACCCTGCCCCAAAATCAAGGACTGAGGGTAACCCTACTTGGGGGAAAGAGGGTAAGAAACCCGTAGGGGCTGGGGCTCAGAGTGCAGAGCAAACCCAGACTCCTTCCCCGCTTCCCTTCTCTACAACCTTCCCAGGCCACTAGTGGGGCCCTTGGTGCCCCAAGAGCAGGGGCAAAGGGTGGCGTCTCCAAGAAAAGCACAGGACCCACTATACCAACATCAGCCATTTTGCCACAATCTTTAAAATCTATCCCTTGGTCTGTATGCCTCAGTTCCTCATCTGTAAAATGGAGAGAATACGAAAGTACTACCTCATTGGGGTGTTGTGTGACTTAATACATTGAGCGTGAGAGGCTCAGATACTATGCTGATGGGGACCATATAGTATTAATATCATTTACTATATTCATGCATGGGAAGCAATGTGGCGGGGACTGCACAGAAAAAGACATGGGTTTCATGTCTGGCTCTGTGCCTGACTTGTGGTCTTGGACTTGCCAACTCAACTTTTCTGTACCTCAGTTCCCTACCCATAAAATGACAGTAATATCTCCTTTGCTGCTGAGAAGCTTAAGTAATAGATGTTTCAGAGCCACAGAAGCAAGAAGGATTTGTCACGGTGTCTAGAAGCGATATAGGGCACTCCTCTTTTTCCTGATCTTTATATAGAATAGCTTATGGAATATTAGTAAAGCAGCTGAGATGTATGCTAAGGTGATAGAAAAAACAGTTTATCAGCAGTTGCTGACTACTGGTCTCTTTGTTACGGGAAGTTACTCCAGCATTTCAGCCATTAGAAGGCAGATCGCTCTTAACCAGCAACATACTATACCCCGAAGAGATGCTTCAGACAACCGCACCTGTAGTAAAGTGTTACACTGGGAAATAAGGAATCGAAGCAGTCTATGACAAGGCTTGGAGACTGGCTAAGAGACAAGACTATCCTTATGTGCATGGACAGAGATGGAGGTGGCATTGATTTGGTTGGATGAGCAGCTGAATAATCCACAGATATTTATTTCTACATCCATTTCCTCTGTGGTTTTCCCCCCTGCCCTGAACTATATCTTTTGTCTCCTCTCTGTACTTAGAACCTGGGCCGGGTGAAATTCACTGCTGCTTTAGTTCATGTAGGCCATCTCTGGGGGGGGCCAGTCTAGAATTATTTTCAGTAAAAAGGAACTGAGAGGCTATTAAACTCCCTCTGCCTGGAAAAGTTCAGCAGCTGCCAGCCGGATAAAAGTGACCTAGCTTCAGGTGCCGTTATCACAGTTAACCCCTCGGTGATACGACTTGGTGTGGTGCATTTTTGGCGTGCATATCTACCAAGGTGAGTGCTGAAATTTTGTGCGTTAGCTGGGAACTGCCAAGGCCCTCCATGGTGCCATATGGCCCCTTGCGGCAGTGAAAAGAAGCATTAATGCCTCAGCGTGGAAGAAAGATGAGTAAATCCTGTAAGGTGAGCTACTTTGATTAGGCTCGGAGTTTTACCCAGAAAGTGTCTGGATACCTGTGTATCGCGGTACAGAGCAGAGTGACGGCCTATGTGCTGGTTGGGATCAATGCACAACAATAGTAACGTCCTACCTGCGATAACACCCATGCTGGCTTCTTCTTGGAGAGACGGCGTACTTATCCTCTTCAGAAAAGGGGTGGTTAGCTCTTCTTTACAATGCCAGGGGGTGAAATTGAGAAAAGGGGGGAGGGAGGGGAATGTGACACTGTTATTGAAGCATCTTCAAGGCACTTACAGTAAAGCCTTTGGAGGCATCTAGTTACACAAGAATAGGTCTTGCGCGAAGACTTGTTTAGTAGCATTGGTTGAAAATTTTTCATTGAAACAGTTTTTGATCCGAAAACAGGTTTAACACAAAAAGGAAGTATTTCTTCACACAACACATAGTCAGTCTGTGAAACTCTTCACTAGAGGATGTTGTGAAGGCCAAGACCATAACAGGGTTCAAAAAAGAACTAGAGAAGTTCATGGAGGATAGGTCCATCAATGGCTATTAGCCGGGATGGGCAGGGATGGTGTCCTTAGCCTCTGTTTGCCAGAAGCTGGGAATGGGCGATAGGGGATGATCACTTGATAATTCCCTGTTCTGTTCATTCCCTCTGGGGCACCTGGCATTGGCCACTGTCAGAAGACAGGATACTGGGGAAGATGGACCTTTGGTCTGACTCAGTATGGCTGTTCTTATGAAAATGCCCTTTTGGCAAAACCAGTTCTTTTTAGTGAAATTGTATTGCCAACATTTTGTTTAGAGAGAGAAAAAAAAAAAGGAAGAGTTACAAAAATGTAAAAACTTCCCAGTTTGACACTTTTAGAACAAAAAGTTTTGATTTTTCATGGCAAATGACTTTGGTTTGAAGCTTACTTCATGATATATTTTTTAAAAATGGTTGAAATCCAAACTAAATGTTTTGATAGACCTGACATTTTTTTAATCTTTTTAAATTTTGGATTTTTGTCCCAATTTGAGTCAAATTTTTTGTTCTGAAATTTCCGTTTCTTGCAGCATGGAAAATCAGTTTTCTGACCAATTTCTGTCGTTTACCACAGATGAACCCTCGAATGAGAGTGAAGTCTGGAAACTTTTAAACCACACGTTGGTTTCAATGGGTAGCAGCCACTGCAGTAATACAGATGCTCAGCTATCCCCTTTAATTAAATGATTAGAGCAGTGGCTTTGATTAGCAGCCGCGTGGCAATCGACACTTTTGGCCAAATCTGTGGACTTTAATGGTGCAACATGCCTATTGGAATCCGTGAGTTTTGCTCAATTCAAGACTCCAAGACATGGTTTAAAAGGCAGAACTGATTTAACAGCATCTTTTCCATCATTCTATGGCATTATGTAATCAGGCTGTCTCCTTGCACATCGCGTTATAAATAGCTGCCGTGCTACCAGCAGGAATGGTCTGGCAGTAGCTCTGTTACAAATTGTCTTACAAGTTCTCAACCGGAGACAATTTCTTCTGGCTACATTTTGCTTCAACCGGGGGTAGGATTCTGTGTTTAGGGATGTGGGTTTGTCTTTATGTGGGACAGTTATAAAGGGGTCTTTTGGATAGGGGAAAACAGGGAAAAAATAGACGTAAGCTGCATGCACAGCATGTGTTTTTCCTGCAATGTTTTCAGCAGTAACAAACTTGCATTCACAAATGCTTCTACAGTTTGGCTTATTATAAACTTCTGCCTCTCCTAAGAAGTTGTATTGTAAGATGAGGCCACATATAAACCTGCCTCTTCATTTTGCATCATGCAAGAGGTGTTGCTTTACCAGACCGGGCAGAAATTCATCTCCTCCAACCCATCCTCAACCAAATCTCCAATATTACAACCAAGTAAGTTAGTCAGGCATTTTGATTAGGCTCTCTTTTGTTTTGCTTGTGAGTTTTCCCTGGACTAAAAGGGAGGTTTATTCCTGATTTCTGTAGCTTGAATTCTCCCTGTGTTAAGAGGGAGGTGTTATTCCTGTTTTTCTGTAACTTTAAGGTTTTGCCCGGGGGCGGGGACCCTCTGAATTTTGAAATTGAGTACCCTGTAAAGTTATTTTACAGAGATGAAATTGAGTACCCTGATTTTACAGAGATGATTTTTACCTTTCTTTTTTAAATAAAATCCTTCTTTTAAGAACCTGACTGATTTTTTCATTGTTCTAAGACCCAGGGGGTGGGTCTTTGATCACTTTGTAATCAATTGGTTAGGAGATTATTCTCAAGCCTCCCCAGGAAAAGGGGTTTAAGGGCTTGAGGGGATATTTTGGGGGGAAGGGGAACTCCAAGTGGTTCTTGTTTAAATCACTTGGTGGTGGTAGTGGTTACCTTCTTCAAGGTACAAAAAAGAATTTGTACCTCGGGGAGTTTTTAACCTAAGCTGGTAAAAATAAGCATAGAGGGTCTTCCATGTGGGTCCCCACGACTGTACCCTAAAGTTCAGAGTGGGGAGGGAACCCTGACAGTGGGTATTCACCCACGAAAGCTTATGCTCCAATATGTCTGTTAGTCTATAAGGTGCCCCAGGACTCTTTGTCGCTTCTACAGATTCAGACTAACACGGCTACCCCTCTGATACTTGCTAGCTAGTAAACCAAGCTCTGATTTACTGACTCCTTACCAGGTCTGCAACCTGCCAAGCTTTCAAGCACTTCGTACCTGTAGCTAGTGGAGGTGGTGGAGTAGCTGCCATAGATCTAGCTGAGTTGCAGGTGTTTTTATCCGTCCACTTTAAATTTTGGGATCTTTTAGAACTACAAAAACAACAAGAAAAGTGATGTTAGATTTATTAGTCTCTTACAACAGAGAGTGTAACTCCGCTAATTACCCTTATGCTTAGTTGTGGTAGAATCTGAACTTTTGATCCGTCACCCAGCATCAAAAGCAGCACTTACTTTGAGAAGAAAACAAAACAGTCTAATTTGTGCAGACTTCATTGGAATAGTTGAGCCCAGGGTCAACCCAGCAGCAAGTTAGGACAAACGGGGATTGGGAAAGCCCAGGTGACTATCCAGCATCTTCAAGCAGGTCCTGTTCTATTTGTTCATTGAGCCAGGATCAGAGCAGACCAAGGATGAAGTGGGGAATTGTCTCTAGACGTGCCATGAGTTCTCTGATTCAATTTAAGCACATATGACACTTTACACCTTCAAAATGCTTTCCATGCACTAACTAGCAAGCTCTTACAACTTCTGCGCTATGCATATAATGTTCTCTCATAAAAGGGGACAATGAGGCACAGACATTTTAAGGCCAGAATGTCTAAAGGTGGCCTTTGATTTTGGGGGCTTTAGTTTTGAGTGCTTCCCAGGAGCCATGCTGGGCCTGATTTTCCAGGGTGCTGTGCATAGCCACAGCTTCTGTTGACTTCATGGGGAGTGGTGGGTGCTCAGCCGTTTGAAAACCAGGCCCCATGTGCATCTAGATGGGCACCCTCCATCGGAGGCCATTTTGAAAACTTTGGATTTGAGGCACATAGAGTCAGTTTAGAATTTCTAGGCCTATGTTCATACCACCAGACTTAGGGATTCTCATTTTCAGTTTGACCTTTGCCGTCACTCTCCTGATCAGGAGCACTCTTATCACGCTCCCTGGGTGGGTAATAGGGTTACTGTCAGGGCCAGTGCAATGAAGTTTCGCACCCTAACCCCCTGCCCCGCGGCAGCCAGTCCCCCCAGCTCCCGGCTCAGCTGCAGAGCCGGGAGGGCGGGCGGCAGCCACAGCCAGCCGCCCCCGCTCCTGGTTCAGCCGCGTTGCCGGGAGGGCGGGTGGCAGCCGCGGCCAGCCACCCCCCTGGCTCCCAGCTCAGCCGCGGAGCCGGGAGGGCGGGCAGCAGCCGCGGCCAGCCACCTCCCGGCGCCTTAGGCGACTGCCTAGGGTCGCCTAGTGGGTGCACCGGCCCTGGTTACCGCCTCTGAAATGCAAAAAACCCCACAAAAAACAACCACAAAAAAAACCAAACCCCACAAGCAATGTTCCCTCTAATTTTTGACAGGCCGTGTGCGCAAAAAAATTTCTTCTGTGCAAATTTTTGACAGGCTGTGTGCGTAAAAAATTTCTTCTATGCAAATTGTTGTGCTTCTGTGCAAATTTGTGTGTGCGCGGTGTTTCGCCATGTGTGCGGGGTTTAGGATCTGTGTGCGCGCACACACGCGCACAGCTTAGAGGGAACAGTGCCCACAAGGCAAGTCCACTGCACTCCCAACCACAAGGCAACTCTGCAACTCCTATTCTTCAGCAGCCACTTGTTATCCAGAGAGAGAACACGTATAGGTCAGACCGATAACAACGCAGGTCTCCTCACTCTTGCGTGACTCAAACCCCCTCTCACATGCATGCAGTGCACTTGTGTGTTGGTGGGCAGTCAGCTGCTGTATTTTCAACGGGTTTGATCTGTTCTCGCTTAAACTGTGGAAGGGGAGACCACCGCAGCACCTTTAGCTGGACACAAACTTTTAACATTAGGTATCTCAGTGTATTGTGAGAACGCAAATCTTTAGACCCATGTAAAAAAGCCCCGGGCGAGTAAATTATTTTTCTGGCAACTAGCAAATCCACTAAAAAAACCCAGCCAGGCTGGTCAAATACCGGCCAGCTGGTAACCCTAGTGGTAAGTACATGTATACAAAGAGACTGAAGAGTTAGGTGAGAACTTCTAGACTCAAATGACAAGCGCGCATGTAATTTGACAGGGTTTTTGTGTGAACTTCTTACATTTTTATTAATTGTCAGGGGGATGCTCAATTAGTAGACTTTATTGGTTTCTAAAATCTAACAACTCTGAATCTCAATGCATAATCAAACTCTGACCAGGAAGAATAAAGCCTTTAATGTGAAAAAATAAAGTTACACATAGGGTGACCAGATGTCCCGATTTTATAGGGACAGTCCTGATTTTTGGGTCTTTTTCTTATATAGGCTCCTATTCCGCCCCCGTCCTGATTTTTCACATTTGCTGTCTGGTCACCCTAGTTACACAGTAGATAACAGGCTTTACCCTGAGCCAGCGGAGATGTCTTATCACATTCTGCTACACTGCAGTTTGCATTGCCTAAGTCCAAACATCTTGCTTATCAAAGTAGAGTAATGCCTGGCATTCACATTGCCTCCCCCCCCCCCACTTAAAAACGTGATCTCAACAATTAAACATGCGGAAAACTCCAAGGGCTAATAGGCTCTGCACTCATTACTTCCACGCTCTTGTAAAGATTCTTCTCAAATACATTGTCGGAGGAACCGCCCTCAGATCTGCAGCTCTGGTTTAAATGGCAGTTGCAGTTAGGTGTTTGTGTATTTTATGAGGCAGGGCTCTGCCTCATACACCTTGGTCCAAAGGCTTCCTGCCTACTAGCAAATGACTCACCCAAGCACTTGCTCTAAAATTGGCCGCTGCTTCCCTACTGACTCAGCTGCTGTGCAGAAACTGACCACTAGGTGTCAGGCTAAAATAAATTTCAAAACAGCAGGTCAGCAAGACACAAATGGGGTCAGAGAAGTGGCCTGCTGTTTCTACTTCAGTATCAGTCTAAAGCACCTTGTTAACTTAAGAGCATATGGCCCAATGCAAGGCTATAAACCCAGATGTTATCCATTGAAACTGAAAGATCTAAATTAGTTTCCACTAGTTATACTCCGATTTAGTTTGTGGTTGACTTAGGGCCAGATGGTATCTTCTCGTTAGCCAGCTCATTATCACCTTATGTTCTCCCCATGTGTGTTGTGGCCACCTGTTGCCTCTCATTTTATACCTGCATTTTAAGCTGTCCGGGGCAGGTCCTGCCTTTTTGTTGCATTAGGGTGACCAGATGTCCCGCTTGTATAGGGACAGTCCCGATATTTGGGGTATTTTTCTTATATAGGCTCCTATTACCCCCCCAACCCCATCCCGATTTTTCACACTTGCTGTCTGGTCACCCTATGCTGCATCTTCGTACAGTGCCTAGTATAATCACTCTAGGATCTTACTGTTCTTACTTGGATCTTGCTGTAACACCTAATGAGAGGCCTGCTCAGCCAAGCAGGGGAGTAACGGAGAGGAAGACAGCCCCTTGTATTCCCTAGCGCAGGGCACAGTGGACAGAAGCAGCCGTTATAAGACCAGTAGCTTCTCATTCCCGTGTAGATAGGTAGGCAGGAAGGGGCAGAAACTTCATTTGAACCCCCCCACACACACCTTCTTCCCCTCCAAAAATGCATCCGAGCTCAGCCGGCCTGAGATGGGAAGTAACCCACGGCCGGTCTAGCCCAGTAGCAGATGACTTCTTGGAGCAAAGGGGAAGCAAGCAGTGAACTGTGACTCTGAGTCACAGTTTGTCCCATGATCTGCTCTTAGAGCTCCACTCTTACGCAGGCCAGAGTGGAAGACAACACACTAGCCTTTAATTTGGACACGAGAAATAGACTGGTCATAGTGTCAGTGACACTCTCATTTCTCGCTAAGCTTTTACACTGCACTCCGCACCATGGGCTAAGTAGTGTTAACTCCTAGAGCTGCAAACAGTACAGAGCAAACTTTTGAGATCCAACCAAAAAGCCTCTCTCTTGCACTGGATTCATGAAAACATTGCTATAGTCCTACCTTCTGTAAAACATTTTCTGGCATCAGCACCTGAGTCTAAGTCACTTGACAACGTTGCTTTAGAAATGTTTCCCTGGTTTGACGCCAAGTTATGAAGGTAAAATGTCATCCCTGGAAGTTCAGACCATGAGCGCGCACCTGAGCAAGTAACCGGAAAGTGACGGACTTCCTGAAGATAATTGCCTCTGTGAAAGCCAGGAAAAGTAGCCTGTGATTTTTACAAGCCCCGCAGAGTTGGTAAAAAGACTGTTGACTGTGCTCTCGTGGTGTCTAAGTGGATTAAAGATGGTGTTTAGCATGGAGGAATGCAGTGAGTAAAGGCATTTCAGCAGCAGTCAGATGATCTTGGGGGCAACCGGATTTAGGGATTTCAGAGAGGCAGAGGAGGCACTGCTTAGTATGATGAAGGTTAGCACAGGCTGGAGCATTGTGCAGTGGAGTGGTTATAACGAAGTAAGGAACAGCTGGTTATAATTTCACTCCTGCATGATGGGCATTTTGCTTGGACCCTATTGAGCTGTGCACTGAAATGTGAGCGCACAAAACTCACCTAGCTACAACAGCCACAAGACTCAGCTACAGAGCAATCCAGGAGTCACTGCGACCTGCAAACACTGATGCCACAGTGAGAGGCTGGAAAGAAATTCTACCTCCAGATTGACAGTCAGACAGCAGTTAAAGGTAAGTGCACCATGCCTGCAAAAACAGGGTGAATCAGTGAAAGAAACCTGTTTGGGGTGCAGGAGGGTGCTCTGGGCTGGGATCAAGGGGTTTGGTGAGCGGGAGGGCGGGGATCAGGGCTGGGGCGTGGGGAGAGGCTCAGGGGTGCAGGCTCCAAGTTGCGCTTGCCTCATGCGCCTCCCCGAAGCAGTGGCACGTCTCTTGTCCGGCTCCTATGCGGAGGCGCGGCCAGATGGCTCTGCACGCTGCCCCATCTGCAGGCACCGCCCCTGCACCTCCCATTGGAGCATGTAGGAGCTGGAGCGGGGCCATGCCACGGCTTCCGGGAGCTGCGTGGAGCGGCCCCCGGCTGAAGTGCCAGAGCGGGGCCAAGCCGCATGGTGCAGCCCCCGACCCAGTGTCCCGGCTGGGGTGAACTGGGGCAAGCCCCAGACCTCCCAGCGGGAGCTCGTGAGCCGGCTTAAAACGTCCCAGCCGTAGTTTGCCCACCCCCAGTGCAGGGGCTGAAGGAGAACCCCAATGACATGAGGACAGCATGCTCCCAGCTTTCTGGCTGTGCAGGCAACCTCAGTCCAAGCACGGGAGGGAAGAGAAAAGTGCTATAGAAATGCAAGAGAGAGTGTTGCAAAGCCAAGCCCCGGCAAGGGGTTTACCTTACAAAGGTGCTGACTCAGACAGGCCTCTCTGAAGCTCCAGTCCTGCCAGGCGCTGAGCACCCACACCCTTGACATCAGTGGGACTAGGCACTCGAGTACTGATCTAGTGCTAGTCTCTGAAAGGACAAGACACCCCCAGCTCCTTTGGGAATCCAGTTCTGATTTTCAGAGGCTCGTGTCTCTAATGCTCGGTTCCTCTCCAGCCTCCTTGCTGATTGGGTGTAGTCCAACAGCCAGTGAGTCACTTCCCTGACACACTGGATATTTACTCATCTATAAGTGTTTTTAAAGCGACACGGTGTTACAAGCTGTGTACGGAACCAAGGTTTTGGTGCGCTAGCCGTTGTGAAAAAGAAACCGTTCCCGGGGAAGCGAAACCAACATTTTTTGACATCGAAAAAGTAAAAAAAAAAAAAAAAAAATCATTTTGGGTTTGAATGAAATGTTTCGTTTGACCCAAAACACTTAGTTTCCAGGCATTTTTAAAACCCAAGCAAAGGCAATCATTCACAAAGGGAAGGATGATGGGGCTAAAGCCCCATAACCATTACCTCAGTGCTTAGAGCACTATGTCGTGGGAGAGGGGTGGGCAAACTTTTTGGCCCGAGGGCCACGTCGGGGTTGCAAAACTGTATGGAGGGCCGGGTAGGGAAGGCTGTGCCTCCCCAAACAGCCTGGCCCCCTTCCACTTCCTGCCCCTGTCTGCCCCCCCCTGCTCCTTGTCCCCTGACCGCCCCCTCCTGAGACCACCCACCAGGACCCCACCCCCTATCCAACCTCTTTGCTTCCTGTCCCCTGACTGCCCCAACCCCTATCCACAGCCCCGCCCCCTGAGAGGCTCTCCGGGACTCCCATGCTTATCCAACCCCCTCCCCCTGCCCCCGGTTCCCTGTCTGCCCCCCGGGACCCTCTGCCCCTTATCCAACCCCCCAGCCCTGGCCCCCTTACCACGCTGCTCAGAGCAGCATGTCTGGCAGCCACGTGGCCCGGTCGGAGTGCGCTGCCCCGCCCCCCAGAACATTGCCGGCGTGGCTCTGGGGGAGGGGGGACAGCAGAGGAGGGGGGGCAGGGCTAGCCTCCCCAGCCGGGAGCTCAGGGGCCAGGCAGGGAGGGCCCATGGGCCCGGATGTGGGCCGCAGGCCGTAGTTTGCCCACCCCTGTCCTGGGACATAGAAGACACGTTTGAATCCGTTCTGAAGCAGGGACTTTGAACCCAGCCTCCCACATGAGTGCCCGAACCGCCTGTGTACAGGGCATGCTGTGGTGGAGGTTTCAATCTCTTTCTTCTGGGGAAGCTGTTCCACTTTATATCGATTGATTTTTCTTGGAGCAGGGCCCGGAACCCAGGCTTTCCACACCCCAGAGTGTCATTTTCTCTTGCGAGCCCCATTTGTATGTGCAGTAGCAGCTAGGGTCCCAGTCTTGACCCGGGATGCATGGTGCTAGGTGCTGTACAAACTCGGAACAAAAAAATGGTCCCTACCCCAAAGAGCTTACCAGCCAAGCCAGACTGCCACGGTCATGGATGCCTGCACAGTGGGGGTTGGAGGGAGACCCCCCCGCAATTCAGTTTGTAAACAGCAATGTGACTATCAAACCTAAGCTAGATTCCAACCAGTGACCTAAAGGCTCAATCTCTCACTGCCAATGACCCTAGACAGCGGGGTCCCCCCCTCTAAAAAGTTGTCTCTAACAAGCCCATCATATTCTGGCGCGGTTCTAGCTGCTGCTCTTTGTATTCCGCATGCTCCATTTCGTCTGTTTATTTGGGGACGATTTTTCACTTCCTGTACAGTCCTAGGGAAGCCCGGTTGACACTTCAACCGCACTTTTGAGAGGCGTTTAGAAGAGTCGGCTGAATTTAAACTCAAATGCTGCAGCAGCTTCTAAAGGGAAACTCTGAAAGAGGAACAGAACGAAGGGAGAGCAGCATTTTGGCTTTTGCATCCTCCCTCTGCTGCCAACACAGTCCAGAGGTTGAAAACCCTCTGTCTGACACCGGGCCTGGACCTGTCATGTGCTGAGCTCCTGCAAGTACCAGCGAGGGCAGTACCAGTCAGGATTTGACCCAATGGGCCAGATTCTCGTAAGGGTTAAGCACCTAGCAACTCCCACTGAGGGGCCTAAATGGGAGCTAAGCTCTTTCGAAAAAATGGTCCCTGTGGCGTTTGCAGTTAATCCACCCCAACCAAGCCTTCACCAGGGTCCCCCCTGGTTTGTCCTTCCCAGACCATATTCAGATGTGGGGCTGGATTGGGAGTGGATTGACATGGGTCGTAAAGCGGATCAGAACCAGTATGACTGGAAAAGTAAGTCTCTATCCCCCCAAACAGCACTATGCTGCCAGGAACCCCCCACCCTCACCCCCCTTACCTGATACCATGTCAGAGTACAACACTCCAGCAGCATGAGGTGTTTGCAGAGTTCCCTTCCACCACCTATTCTCACACCGCTCCTGAAACTGCTGGGAGGCGAAAAGGCGTTCCCGTCCCGCCTCACCTTTCCAGTTTCCCCACATTGATGATAAAAGACACAGTCATCCGAATGCCTTCCCCCGTGTTAACTCTTCGTGGGCAGGCGAGAAACAGACAAGATACGCGAGGCCACCGTTGCGAGACCTTCCCACTGACTGATGCACACACAAGGGTCAGGAATTATTCAGCACGGTGTCTTTATTGAAATGTCTTGGGATTTAAAACCCGTGGCCAAATTTCTAGTGATAAGAAGATGCCGTGAGTTATTTATTGCTATTTCCTCACTGGCCCTCCCCAAAGAAACGCCCTTCCTGGAATAACAGGATATCGAGGCCAACCCCAGGGATCAACTCGTGTCACGTCAGAGCCTGCGTTAGGCATAGGCAGCTCAAGGGGCCCCCCCATTTGCTTTTTATTATAAAATCTTGCCTGTTTTAGTATTGGGGGAAGGGGCAAAAATATTGCGGTTTAGGGCCCCCAGTGAGCGAACACCGGCACTGGTCACCCTCATGTGCCTTGGGGACAATCACCAGTAACCATGCATGGGGCAGACAGAAGTCCCAGCGTTGCCATGGAAGTGAGGGAAGCAAATCTTTTGTGGATTCCACCCCAATGAATGGTGCATTTACATGACCAGCAGCATGGGCGGGGGGTGAACCACAGGCTGGGGGAGACTAGCCCCCAGCCAGCCCTGCCCCCGTACCTGAGGACTCATCCCCCATCCCCCGCCAGAGCCCCCCCCCAGCCCTGGAGCACTGAGCGCCCGCCCTCCCAGACCCCAAGTACAGGGCGGGCAGCCCCCGCCCCTCCCGTGTCCCACCCCTGAGCGTTCCCCCCCAGCCGCCCTAGCCCCAGCACGCTGCTTCCCTGAAGAGGAGCAGCTTGCCTGGGCTGGGGCCAAGCAGGGCTTTGGGGAGGAGCGTGGGCAGGGCCACGCCGGGCTGTTTGGGGAGGCACAGCCTTCCCCAGCCTATGCGACATGCCGCCCATGACCACAAAATAACTCCCGCCCCTCCAGATTCTGAACCCGCGTGGTCAGAGCAAGCCCCCCCACCTGAAAAGCACCCCTAAGGCAGCTGGGCCTTTCCAGGGGCTCACCTGGTCTGCAGGAAGGAGCTGGATGGAGGGTCTCATCATGGAACCTAGCTACTAAGGGATTAAGGCCGTGATTCACCAAAGCATGGAAGCCCATGCTTAAAGCTAAGCACATGAGTAGCTGCAGACATTTCTACTGGGTTTACTCAGGTGCTTAAAGCTAACCATGTGCTCTGTGGAACCTGGCCTTCACTGAGCATAAATGCAGGGGCTTTGAAGCATAGGGATAAAACACCCCCAACTACGCTGCAGTGTCTTCAACCAATGCTTCACTATGGGTTTTGCCAAACAATTCGTGACAGCAAATTCCCTGATATTTACGGCGTGGGGGCGAGGGGAGGTTCAGATTTCTGTGCTTTTTCTAAGGGGCTTGCAGCAGGCACCATGGAATCCAACCGAAGCTTCTTCCTATGCCAGCTCCGTTCATTCCCACTTACATTCATTTCGTTTTGAGATGGGTTTTCCCTCCCGTCCCCACATGCCCCGTTGCAAGTCTGACATTCTGAATGGGATGTACGCGGCAAAGCTCTCTTTGGTGACAACGGCAACGTGACTGCTTTCCTGTTTCCCTCCCACTCCGCCCCAGCTGCTTTGATGCGCTGGACTCATTCGGAGGAGATGGGTCTGATGAGCTCTTGGGGGAATGCTCTCTTCTGTAGGAGATCCCGGTTCACCTTCCAGACGCTCTCTTTGAAGCCGGTCAGAAATCCTTCTTCCTGGGGAGAAAAAACAAACCTGGGTCAGGAGCGGCAGGAAGAGTGGAAAGGAATTTCTAAGGCTGAGTAGCAGGAAAATGTTTCTGACAGTGAGAGCTGTTGGACTAGGAACGTTTCCCAAAGATTGCAGGGTGGAGACATGGGCTTGGGACATTTAAAACTAGATTAGATGCAGCAGTACAGAACAATCCTGCATTGGTTCCAGAGAGCTGGACTGGGTGGAACCTATCCTGTCTTTTCCATTTCATGATTCAAAGAGGAGTTCTTTGCTTTAAAGTCACCTAGGAGGTGTGGAAACCCAGTTCCCGTTAATTCTAACTGGGGTTTCTGAGTCTATTAGACAGCTCTGAAAAATCTCAGCTTTAATACTGCACTTCTCTTTAGTTTTACCCTCTGGCGACAGCATCTTCATCACAGAGACAGTACACAGATTCAAGTGGGCAGATGAAGGAATCAGTTGATGAGCCGGGTGGGAAATGTTTTCCTATCCTGTGCGTTTGAAGTTTTGAATTTTTTCCCCTGTCTCAAATCAGGCTGAAAAGTCAAAAGCTCAAAAATCTTTGCAACCTGATAGTCCAAAATTATTTTTTTTTTGCGCATTAAGTCCATTAAAATGTTTCATTTAGATTTCAATTTTAAAAGAAAAAAAGCTTTTAGTAAAAATTAACTAAAATTTCAAAACAAAAAGTTTTGAACCAGAAAACAAAACACTTTGAATTTAGAAAACATTGAAACTGGTCATTTCAACAATTTTAAAGTTTTTCCCCCAACATTTTTCTAATCAGATTTGTCAAAACCAACCCTTTCCCGTGAAAAATGTGTTTCTGTGAACCGGCATTTTTTGATGGGGGAAAAAAAACGTTTCATCAGAAAATTCCCAGCCTACTCTACCAATTTGCCTTTAAATCTCTTCACCAACAGGAAGTGACTTATCAGCACCAAGGAAATAGATTAGCAAGAGGAGGAAGGAGCTGGGAGATCAGTTAATGATTGACTGAAGGTCTACCTAAGGTGGAAGAGAAATGATAAACAGACACATGTGTGCTGCAGGCACTGTGCCTGCATTTTTTTAGGCCGTGTGCTCATGGGAAAATTGCACTTGAATAACTGAAGGTATGAATCTAAACTGGAGCAAACGCTGTACAGACTCTTTTAGACTTGGTCTACACAGTTATTTTACTAGTATAATGAGATATGTTAGAGGTGTGTTTTTTAGTTTTTTTTTACCCAAAGTTCTACCAGTACAACCCTTAGTGTGGACTTCTAGTTCTACCAATATGGTTTATTCTCCTTCCTGTACGGTACACCTGCACCCACCCTAACGGGAGTCGTATTACTTTAATTATACCAGTATAGTTAAAATAGGGTGACCAGATGTCCCGATTTTATAGGGACAGTCCTGATTTTTGGGTCTTTTTCTTATATAGGCTCCTATTACTCCCCACCCCCTGTCCTGGTTTTTCACATTTGCTGTCTGGTCACCCTAAGCTAAAGCAGTACATCTTGTGTGTGTGTAGATAAACCCGTAATCCAGTTTAAGAGTGGTTTACTGCTGTTTAGCTCAATGCTAGCTTTACACATGGAGGCTTTGCTGCTATAGCTGTACCAGTTAGGGTGATCAGACAGCGAATGTGAAAAATCAGGACAGGGGGTGGGGGGGTAATAGGAGCCTATGTAAGAAAAAGACCCAGAAATCAGGACTGTCCCTATAAAATCGGGACATCTGGTCACCCTAGTACCAATATACAAGACTGGCAAAGCGCTTCTAGAGTGGATGCAGCTTATACCAGCAAAACTATGGTTTCCCCAGTGTAACTTATTCCAGTGGCCCCCCACCCCAGTGAGAGAAAAATGCAGTTTTGCTGGTATAACTGTAGCTACATTAAGGGCTTTTGCTGGCTGTACTGGTCACAAATCACACCTCCGACTGACATTGCTATGCCAGCAAAAGTTTTTAGTGTCGATCTGGCTTTAGTCAATTAGAAACAGGCTTAATTAAACCAAATTAGAGCATCCGCACACCGCCTTTTGCACCAGTGAAATTGTCTTTTTTAAACGGATACAATTCAAAGTTAGACCGTGAAGCTTTCCCACGGAGACAAGCCCTTGCTTAGATCCTGAGAGAAGAGACTGCAACAGGATCATATGTCCCACGTACACCGTATGCAGCAACAGGAAATTGCCAAGACAGCCCGTCCCCCATTACGGAATAATCAGGCCCTTTATTTTCAGTTTTTACCGATTTTTTACTAAAAGTTTCCCGGGTTTTACAAAAGCCATTATTTGGTTTTTACCAACTTTTCACCCAATTTTTAGACGTGCCGGAAATCCCATGAACCCAGGGCCGGCGCTTCCACTAGGTGGCCCTAGGCAGTCACCTAGGGCGCCAGGATTTGGGGGGGCAGCGATTTGGCGGCAATAAAAGCAGCCGCCGAAACGCCGCCAAGAATGCAGCTTCAGAGAAACTGCTGGCGCCGGCGGAGGTGAGCTGCTGCCATGGGAGGCCTGGCCCTGTACGAACCGCCTCCCTGCTCTGGAATGAGAGGTGGAGGCTCGGGGTTACCTGGCCCTGAGAGTTGGCTACCACCAGAATGATCTCCCCTTCCCTGAACTGCAGATGATTTTCATCGTCTGACTTGTGAGTCTGGATGGCTTGAGCCTGGAATGTGAAAGATGGGGTTAGTGAGAAGTTGCTTTCCTCGGCATCACTGACCCTTTCCCCACCAGCAGGACGAGATGGTACATGGTGGTATTTGGATACATACATGGTGTCAGAATGGTGCAATTGTCTCTTGATAGCCACATTCCATACCATGTGTCTGCTTAATTAGCAGGCCCTTTTCAGATGACATCCCAGGGAGCAGCACATACACCCAGACTGGGAATACTGCTAGGAACTGCTGCTTTACATTATTTAGGGCACGGACGCTAAAAAAAATATGCATGTGAAGGCAGAATTTGGCCCTTGGAACCTAGTTTTTAAAGTAGCGATGGAACAGGCAGGTAAGAAAAGAATGTAGATTCCCCTGGGATTACCCCGCCTGTGTGCCTGAAATTTGGGTGTCCCTAAAATGTGAATGCAAAGGGCTGCTGCTGGTGACATCTCAGGAGGCCAACAACCCACCCTCCCCCAAGCTGCTGATTGTATCAAACAGCTGATTGCTATCACGTTGTTCACTGCTTGTGTGTGGTGTCGCTTTCCCCTATCTGTCATCTTCACGGGCTGTAATTATCAGCTCTTCCTGGCAGACACTATTTTGTGTTTGTACAGCGCCTCCCACCATGGGGCCCCAGTCTCGGCTGGTTCCCTAGGCACTGCCGTAATATGCGTGATTAATAATATTGACAAGAGGCCAGGACTACGCGACAGAGTTTCAGCCGCATGGTTCTGTCAGTCAGAGGTGTGAAAAAACCACACCCTTGACTGACACAAGTATGCCGGCAAAACCCCCGTGTACACGCAGCTATACCAGAAAAAGAGTCTTTTTGCTGGTATAGCTTATGTTGTTGCTGCCTAACTATACGGGGAAAATAAACTCCTCTTGCTGGTATAAGCAGTGTCTCCACTAGGAGGCACTGCCGGCACAGCCGGTGTAGTGTGAACGAGCCCCCCGGCACCAGAGAAACACAAAATTCTTTTGCTGAAGGTCAGCCTTTGAATCAACCCCAGCTGTGTCATTACTGGGAATTCGTATTAGGGTAGCGCTCAGAGACCCCAACTGGGATTAGGACCCCGCTGTGTGAGGTGCTGTACAAACCCATTGGATGAAATCGTCCAAGAAGAACTTAAAGTCTAAATAAATAAGACAAAGGATGGGAGGGGAAACAGAGGCAAGAAGCAACTTGCCTAAGGTCACACATCAGCTCAATGAACAGAATCCTGGTCTCCCGACTCCCAGGCCAGTGTCTTAGCCACTAGACCAGCTCTGCTCAGCCTTATGGTACAGCAGGTAGTTGGTGTTTCTTAGAATATAAGAACGGCCACACTGGGTCAGACCAAAGGTCCATCTAGCCCAGTATCCTGTCTTCTGACACTGGCCAATGCTAGGTACCCCAGAGGGAATGAACAGAACAGGTAATCATCAAATGATCCATCCCGTGTCACCCATTCCCAGCTTCTGGGACTAGTCTAGGGACACCATCCCTGCCCATCCTGGCTAACAGTCATTGATGGACCGATCCTCCACTTATCTCGTTTTGTTTTTTTTAAAACCCTTTTATAAGTCTTGACCTTCACAACATCCTCTGGCAAGGAGTTCCACAGGTTGACTGTTGTGTGAAGAATTACTTCCTTTTGTTTTAAACCTGCTGCCTATTAATTTCATTTGGTGACCCCTGGTTCTTGTGTTAGGAGAAGGAGTAAATAACACGTCCTTATTTACGTTCTCCTCACCAGTCATAATTTTATAGACCTCAATCATATCCCCTCCTAGTTGTCTTCTTACCTTGAAGAGGAAGCCCACAGGCAGCTCATGGCTGCTGCCTGTTTCATCATCTGGGGTGAAGCCAAACATAATCTGAAATCAGAAAGACATTTTACGGGTCTGGTTACTCTAGCTTCTTTGCTCATGCACAGAACTATCCCTTTGGCTGGCTCTCTGGGGCTGCCGGTGGCGTCACAGACTAAACAGAAAGCAACTTAGCAAAATAGTTTTTAGAAAATGCGATGTAGGAGCTATAGTTGGGAACCACAAGTAATCCGGCCTTTCAGCCTGGAGTCCTTGCTTCCTTCAGTGGATTCCCAGATCTTCTGATTTAGATCCAGATGCTGCTACTCTTGCGTGGCCAGCAGCCCTCCTGGAGAAACTGAGACTACACCCAGAGTGAAGCACTAACAATTGCGTGTAAGGATAGGACAAGCTGACCCTTCAACCTTCCACTCTATTAACTCATGCATCCGATGAAGTGGGTTCTTAACCCACGAAAGCTTATGCTGAAATAAATGTTAGTCTCTAAGGTGCCACAGGTATTTTTCTTGTTTTCTTTTTGCTGACACAGACTAACACGGCTACTACACTGAAACCTGTCTATTAACTCAGTCACCTCCTATCAAGGAAGAGATTCACAGGTGCCGATCACTAAGGGCTGGTCTACACTACCCGCCGATTCGGCGGGTAACGATCGATCTTTCGGGGAGCGATTTTTCGCGCCTAGTGTAGACGCGATAAATCGACCCCCGATTGCTCTGCTGTCGACTCCAGTAATCCACCCCGGCGAGAGGCGGAAGTGGAGTCGACGGGGGAGCGGCGGCAATTGACATTGCAGCGTCCTCAGTCGAGCGAGGTACGTCGACTTCAGCTACGTTATTCATGTAGCTGAAGTTGCAAACCTTACATCGATCCCCGCCCCTAGTGTAGACCTGGCCTAACAGGGAACGCGAAGCAGCTTCATGTCCATTGGAGGAGCTTTGCACACAGCACGGCTCACTTGCCCCTCATGGGGAAAGCCACAAACTTTGCTTTATCATCATTATATCACTTGTACTGCAATAGCACCTAGGAGCCCGAGTCGTGGCCCGGAACCCCACTGCGCTAGGTGCTGTACAGTGACAGCGATTGGATGCAGTTTTGTTTCCTCCCAGATAGGCTCCCTCCTTTTCATGGCTGATCACCAGGAGCACGACCATGCCAAATGAGCGTGCTCGTTTCTAAACACGTGCTGACCAGAAACGCCTTTTGCCGTGGTTTTGGGACAAGAGATACACAAACCCCATTATATATATAAGGAAGTGGGGGGAGGGATAGCTCAGTGGTTTGAGCATTGGGCTGCTAAACCCAGGGTTGTGAGTTCAATCCTTGAGGGGGCCAGTTAGGGATCTGGGGCAAAAATTGGGGATTGGTCCTGCTTTGAGCAGGGGGTTAGACTAGATGACCTCCTAAGGTCCCTTCCAACCCTGATATTCTATGATTATCATTCAGCAGCAGTTGTGTGCCTAAATCCCTTAGGCTCCAGTGAAAACCCCAGCCTTACCATGCAACAAGAGCCTAGGAAATGGATGGGTGAGGGAGAGGCTAGAAATATACTATAATATTGATCTTCAGGGCACTTGTGAGCACTTCTGGGTGTGGGAAAAGCCTTCCCTTTGGGAGGGCTGGAGACATATAAGGGAGCCAAAGGGAACGTATTGGTGTGTGAGAAATAAATCCCAGCGTTAGAGTGGCAAAAACCAGGCGCACAGGAGAGCAACTAGTAGGAAAATGCTATGCACCCTCCTGTGGAAATCTAAATAATAACAAACACTCACAGATGTCCCTGCTGTTTCTTGGTTGAAGTTGGGTTTTTCTGACACACCTTAATGGCTATCCAAACACAACGGGGTTTGGAACAAAAGGAGGAGGAAACTAGTCTTATTCAGCGAATACTTTCCTATTCATCCTCAGTGAAAAAGCAAACCACATCACCGAGTGACCAATTCCTCGCTGCTGGGAACTGCTCTCCTCCCTCCACCGCCCTGCAAGCTGAACCGGGAAGCCTTGGAAGTTGGGGAACTTGCAATGAGCAAATTGCAAAGGATCGTGTAGGCAACAGACCCAGGGGACTGCCCCAATTGTCAGTAATATTTCTAGCAAGGGCAAGTACAATTCAAGCGGGTCTCTTCTCTGGGTCCTAGCACCTCACGCACCCCTTCTCCAGTAGCCCCCCTTTCATCTCTCAGTGCATCTGTTTGCTCGTTACTCCCATGTTACAGCAGATACCTGCAATGACTTTGCTTCAGGCCACTGGTCAGCAGCCAAACCCTTGTAGAACATTCGTTCTGTTGTCTGTTACCTGCGTTTCAGTCACCGTTGGGGAAACGTTTAGCTCTTCCATGCTCCCCTCGCTGTCCCGGTCCTCTTCGGCCTCCCTGCTCGGCTGGCAAATGGTCCGCTCAGTCTCTGGCTGCGGCTGCTTCTGGCCATTGGCATGCTCCTCTGCTTCGGGCGGACTGGAGCCACGGGTGCTGGCTGGGTCTTGATGGACTTCGTGGACCGGGGTGGGAGGGGGAGAATCTTCGTCAGGAGGGTACGTGGCATTTTCAGGGCAAACTAAAACCTCACCGATGGGCATCCCGTTTCCTGGCTGACTTGATTCTTGCTGGGGAGCTGCGGGTTGGGTATCTCCTGATGGCTCGGTCTCCTCTCTCAAGTCAGGTGGAGAGGATGCTTGCAGAGATGGGATTTCATTGCTCGCGGGGAGTACGGAACATTCGGTTCCCCCCTGCAGATCGCTAATGTCGGCCTCAAGGCTTTCTGGAGTCTGGGTTTGGGCTGGTGCACCATCAGAGGGCGGCGGGGACGGTTTGGCTTTGCCCACGGCCTCAGCTATAGCGGCAGATAGAATCTCCGCAGCCGTAGCTGCTGCAACATCTTCAACGCCCCGGTACGGCCTCTCTGTAGCTCTGCTGGGTTCCTCCCGAGTCCCAGTTTGATTTTCATCCCGGAGTTCACTGGCACCGGAAGACTCTGCCTTCACCTCTGCGGCTGACAGAGATTCTCTCTGGTCATGCATCGGAACAACAGGAGAGGTAGGGGTCTCCTCCTGGATTTCGCTGGCACCAGAGGACACGGACTCCCCGTCTGCTGCTGACATGGACTCTCTCTTGTCGGGTGTCAAAACAGCAGCAGGAGTTGCGGGCCGCTCATCCTGGATTTCGCTGCCACCAGAGGATGCGGCCTCCCCCTCTGCTACTGAAGAAACAGATTCTCTCTTGGGACACATTGAATTGTCAGGAGGCAGCGCAGGGGTCCCATCCTCAGCATTTCCCAGTGATGTGAAAACGACAGGAGGACGACTCACCGGGGAGGAGATGACCAGCGAGCGCCTGTTACTGCATTAAAAAAGACAGTGAGTCAGACTATAAGGTCAGAAGGGACCATTATGATCATCTAGTCTGACCTCCTGCACAACGCAGGCCACAGAATCTCACCCACCCACTCCTGCAATAATCCTCTCACCTATGTCTCAGCTATTGAAACCCTCAAATCCTGGTTTAAAGACTTCAAGATGCAGAGAATCCTCCAGCAAGTGACCCGTGCCCCATGCTGCAGAGGAAGGCGAAAAACCTCCAGGGCCTCTGCCGATCTACCCTGGAGGAAACTTTTACTTGCATAGGGCGTTCTTTCTGTGACACACCTTACCTATCTAAGTACTTTGCACCTACTGCACCCTACATTAACCCCCCACCATATAACCCCAGCAAGAGTAGGACCGGGCCGGTAGTCTCCAACCCCTCCCATATAACCCCAGCAAGAGTAGGACTGGGCCGGTAGTCTCCAAACAGACAGACTGCAACAACCAAAATTCCTGTTTCGTAGATCACCAGATGTCTTTAACTAATCCCTGGGTAATGACTGTCAGATTGGCCTTCACCAGGGATTGAACCAGGGATCTCTACAGCTAAAGCATGAGCTTCTCTAGCTTTGAGCTAAAGGACAAACTCCCCTAGCTTTGAACGGCAGCAGACTTATTCTCTCTGGGTCAGGCCCAGGGTAGGGGGGTGAGGTCTAAATCACACATTAACCAGTGGGTTATATTGGCTGAAATGTGTGAGACTGCCCTCCTGGGAGGCTGGGTTTTAAATACTCCAAGGCTCACTGAGACAATGACTATACCCAGTTAGATTACTCTTCACTTCCCAGCGATAACGGTATAAAAATCCAGTATCAAAACCACACACGTTGACCAAAGTACGACCGGCCAGGAGCTCCACCCAGGGGTATCTTAGCCAGGGGTTCTGAGGAAGCTGCTCCAGAGACAGAGGTGAAATTTTTTTTTTAAAAAAGTGACTCATGATTCCGAGGTGCCAACATTTGAGACACATTTATGGGCTCTGATTTTCAGAGACCAGGCACTCAGCACAGTTTGAAAATCAGGCTCCATTAAGGAACCTCAGCCCAGACTTCTGAGGGTTGAGGCACCTCCCACAATCCATAGTCAGATTTGAAAATCTGGGTCAGTCTCTCTTCGTTCCAACTTTACGTCCACATCGTTATTTTGTGATTTACTGCATTTTATTTATATTCATTTAAAGAAACAGGAAACCTCAGAGAATCAGGGCTTGAAGGCATAGGAGAACATTCTCCATAGCTCCTAAGGCCTGGTCTACACTACAAATTTAGGCCAATGGAAGCCACCTTACGTTGACCTAATAATATATGCGTCTACACCACCAGGTCCCTTCTGCCAACCTAACTCTCCCTGTAACATCGTTTTAATTACTCCACCCCGCCAGAGGCGGAGCATTTAATTCGATGTTGATGGGTCGGCAGAGAGGCAGCGTAGACGCATTAGAGACTTAGAAGCTTAAGTTCCATCGAAAGTCAATGGGAAGTAGGAGCTTGACTCACTGAGGTACTTTTGAAAACGTTCCGTTGTCTAACACGGTGCCCAGCGCTCCCCCTGTTTGAGATTTAGCATCCCTCTAGACCTCATCTACCATGAGAACTGGAAAGCCATTTACCTCGGCACCCCTTTAATGATAAAGACTTTGCTGGAGTGCTGCTTTTCCAGTTTGCTCATCACCTCATACAAGTCGTGGTTCAGCTGAAAACAATGGGAGAGAAGCAAACATCAGAACCCACAATGAGATGATACTTCACAGCTTTCTCTTCTTGTATCAGGGAGAATTAGTTCACATGGTTTCTCTTCACAGCCCTGTGAGCATGGACTTCTGCTCACCCACTGTCTGAAACACTATAACATGGACTATCTAGACCAGTGTTTCTCAACCTTTTTCATACCAGGGACTGACTTGCTGCCTTCTTAAAAAGTGTCCGGGAAATCTCAGGGACCAGCAAGGAGACTGCCACGGACCGGTCGTTGAGAAACACTGATCTACACGACTCAAGACAGGAAGTCGCTTCATGGGTGGCGGGTATCAAAGGCTGCGGGAGGCTGAGCCTCCCCAAACAACCCTGCGTGGCCCCGCCCATGCTCCGCCCCCAGACCTCCTCCTTCCCAGCGCTGCACTCTGGGGCGGGGGGGCTGTGCCACCTGCCCACCCCCACCCCCGGTGCTCCGGGACTGAGGGGGAAGAGGGCGCACCGCCTGCCTGCTCTTCTGGTGCTCCGGGACTGGGGGCGCTCGGGTGGGCTGGGGGGCTCTATGGGCTCTGGCAGGAGGGGCGGGGCCTCAGCCAGGAGGGGCAGGAGTCTGGAAAGGTTGAGTACTGATTGATCGAAGAGTCCCTTTAAAAAAAAAAAAATCTATGACTTTATCTATGCAAACCCTGCTCACAAGGCCCTTCTGACAGCACTGGGATATGCTAGTGACTAGTCTGGTTAACACGGAGCAACATTAGATGGATTCACTTAAAATTAATTTCAAGGGAACACAAATTCCTTGGATAAACCGACAAGGCGGGCGAGGGAATCTCTTGTATTGGACTGACTTCTGTTGGAGAGAGAGACAGGCCTTTGAGCTTACACAGAGCTCTTCTTCAGGCCTGGGAAAGGTACTCAGAGTGTCCCAGCTAAATACAAGGTGGAACAGATTGTTTAGCACAAGCTGTTGACACATATTTCAAGGAACCATACACATTGAAGTGGCCTGTTAAGACCTTTCCAGTCATGGTGGGAGGAGGGGAAATAAAGGACCAGAGGTGGGTGACTACACAGCCGGCAGATTTTTTTTTTTACCTTCCTAACTGTCCTCTAGGTGGCAGCAGTGGGTGATTATTGCTAATGCTCAAAGTTTGTAAAGCAATTGGGACCCCGTTACTAGGAAAAACACATCTTGTGTGTGTGCCTTGTTGTATGGCTTTTTGGGGGGAGGGATAGCTCAGTGGTTTGAGCATTGGCCTGCTAAACCCAGGGTTGTGAGTTCAATCCTTAAGGGGGCCATTTAGAGATCTGGGGCAAAAATTGGGGATTGGTCCTGCTTTGAGCAGGGGGTTGGACTAGATGACCTCCTAAGGTCCCTTCCAACCCTGATATTCTATTCTATGATTCTAAGGGCCAGTCTCTCACCTTACTCATCTCCTTGTAGAAGATGTCTCTTAAATTGGAAATATTCTGGAAGATGGTCACGTAGCAAGCAATGCGGCTGTTCAGGAATAAACAAAGAAAAAAGCAAAAAATCATAGTATTACACAGTACATCGGCCACATTCTCATTTGTGAACCTCTGCTGCCATCTTTTGGTCATTAATCATTGGAACTTTTCAGGCACAGCTCTCAAAGCATTTTCACGGGAAGGCGCTCGGTGTATTATTATTCCCACTACAGTGGGATAAAGGAAGGTGAGGTTAAGGGCACGTTTTCCAAATCTGGCTGTGAATTGTGGGTTCCTGCTTTGGAACACTTAATGTTAGGAGTCTTAATGCAGAGTTCAGCGCCTAACTTCAGAGAACGACATTTTGGCCAGTGCAACTAAGAGTCCTGTAGCACCTTCCAGACTGTCAGATATATTGGAGCATAAGCTTTCATGGGTGAAGATCCACTTCATCAGACACATGTGACAGACACAGCTACCCCTCCGATATTTTGGCCAGTGTCTTTCCTTAGGACACAATCATAGAATATTAGGGTTGGAAGGGACCTTAGTAGGTCATCTAGTCCAACCCCCTGCTCAAAGCAGGACCAATCCCCAATTTTTGCCCCAGATCCCCAAATGGCCCCCTCAAGGATTGAACTCACAACCCTGGGTTTAGCAGGCCAACGCTCAAACCACTGAGCTATCCTTCTCTCCCCCAATTATTGGGTAAAGCAAGAGGAGATATTTGCTTGTGTGCTATAGATTTGTTGAATTGGATTGTGTATCACATTGTTGCATGGCTTGACAAGAAGATAACTAGCGTAGGGATGGCTATGGAATTGCTTCATCTATTCTCCACCCACCCACCCTGTCCCCAAAACAGGCAGCAGCCAGAACTGTAACCAACACCCTCCACCCAGTTCAGCTCTCTGTGGGGTGGGGAGAGAGGATGTGGTTTTAACACGTAAGATTTGAGAAGCTAGGGGTTAGAAGCTAAGAGGATAACAAGGACCCATATTCATCAGAACTCCAGGTTTTTAACTCACATCAGATTACATTTTTTTTGTAGACAGGTTACTCTGCTTTTCTTAATTCCCAGCAAGAACCTCAGAATTGAAGGAGTTTAGTGTATAGGTCAAATATGTACTCGTGCTTTCCTCCAATCTAGATATTAACACTAAACCCTATTGCCTATCAGGCAAATATACAAGTGGGATAAAGGAGCTCATTCCCCAGCTAGGTTTCTCTGCCATTCTGCACCCCTGCTATGATCTGTGTCTGCGATAGCACAGGGCAGCGGCAGGCTGAATTTTGCTTGTGAATTAAGAATGAGACACTCTCTGTTGTGCCATAGAAATGAACATTTTGCCTCCCCAGAGTCCTCCTGATTACATGCAAGTTCTCCTAGATTTAACTTGCCCTTTTTAAAGCAGGGTGATTTTCCAGCTGGTTTAGCAGGCAGGGATGTGACGTTACCTGTTATAAAGAACCGGGAGCTCCTCTCGAAGTTCTTTGTTAAGATCCTCAAACACAGCCTGCGCTTTGTAGAATTCCTCTTCAGCCTGCGTGACGGAAGGGGAACAGCCGTCTTCAGACACAGCAATGTGAAGGAGGCATTAACAAAACAGACGAGCTGAGCTGTTGAGGCGAGATCCGAACTCGGAGCTGCAAGAATCTTTGCACACAGGCGCTCCAGATACGCTAGGTAATTGGAAGTCACTAGGGCGGCTAGAGCCAATCCCCAGTCTCAGAGACTGGCAACAGCCCTGCTTTAAGGCCCCGTGAGATGCTTACCTGGGACTCAACCCAGTATTCAACACTGAAGGAGCAAAAACCATGGGCACAAATAGTTGCACGTGGAATGACACCCATTTCGAAGCCCAGTTACCTGCCTGCACTAGCAAGTCACTTAATGAACCTTCTCCACAAGGGTAATTGCGGACAGAATTATTTGCATTGAAATTAGGTGCAGGTGCAAAATCGTGTCCAGTAGGCATGTATTGTAGGCCAGGGTGAGGCCCAACTAAAAGCCAGGACTGATCAGGGCTGGATGGAGCTGAAGCTCTGAGTTACATGGGAGCGGCAACTAGGTTCCTTTTTTTAAAAAAAAAAATGGAGATATGCTAATCTCCTAGAACTGGAACAACCTTGAAAGGTCATTGAGTCCAGTCCCCTGCCTTCACTAGCAGGACCAAGTACTGTCCCCTGACAGATTCCCCCCCGATCCCTAAATGGCCCCCTTAAGCATTGAACTCACAACCCTGGGTTTAGCAGACCAATGCTCAAACCACTGAGCTATCCCTCCCCCATTCTGCATGGGCAGCCTTTACCTTTGCAATCTTAGCTTCATCTTTCTTCTTGGCATTCTGCAGCGCCTCCAGGTGATGCCTGGCGCTGTCGTAATCCACCAGCTTCCGCCCCCGCTTGCCAATTCGCTCCTGGTCAGAAACCAGATGCATGATGGTAGGTGAGTTAGTTCAGGAGGAGAGGGCCCTTAGCACAGTGAGCGATACCCCACTGTTCTGTACCGTCAAATCTATCCACAGCCCTGCTCAAGGGTGTTGTACTCTACAGCTGCACACCTCACCCAGTCATACTGTACCTTGAACGCCTGGGACAGCTCATGACCAATGTAGCTCGTGCCTAGCACACGATGCATTGTCCCTACCACAGTGCTGTGTACTCAGTAAGCTGTGCAGTTATCTGTTTGTATCACTGCCCAGGGCCCATCCCGTGCTTTTCACTGTAAATGCAAAGCCTCCTACTCTACAGTGTAGTGGGGTCGGGGTGCGGCTTTCTGAAATACAGTCTACGTTTACACCTGACGGTACCTTAATTTCACCAAACTGAGCCATGTAGGTCTCCATGGTTCTCACCGCCTGGTCAGCTAGTTTTTCCTCGTAGTCTTCCCACAGGAGGTCATTGCTCTGGAAATAAACACGGGGGGACATTTGAAGTGCTGCGGTGTCCCTAGACTCACACCTCCGCACTTCGTTCCCTAGGGTACGTCTACACTACCCGCCGGATCACTACCCGGCGGGTAGTGATCGATCTATCAGGGATCGATTTATCACGTCTAGACACGATAAATCGATCCCCGAGCGTGCTCCCCGCCGACTCCGGAACTCCACCTCCGCGAGAGGCGGAAGCGGAGTCGACGGGGGGAGCGGGAGCGGTCGACTCACCGCTGTGAGGACGGCCAGGTAAGTCAACCTAAGATACGTCGACTTCAGCTACGCTATTCGCGTAGCTGAAGTTGCGAATCTTAGGTCAACCCCCCCTCCCTGGTGTAGACCAGGACCTAGACTGGTCTGGGGCAGGATGGCTTATCAACCCCCGCTCCCTTGTGTAGACCAGGACCTAGACTGGTCCGAGGCAGGATGGCTCAGCGGTTGGGGGGGCTAGGCTGAGATTTGAGAGACCCAGGTTCAGTCCCCTTGTTTGCCACAGGCTGCGTGACCTTGGGCAAGTCACTTAGCACCTCTGTGCTTCAGTTTTACACGTGAGCTGACTGGCGGCTGCTTACCTCACGGAGGCGTTGTGAGGATAAATACCTTTAAAGATGGCTCAGGAACTATCGTGATGGGTGCTCATAAGTACAATGACTAGCTACAATTAATGCTTCAGGCTCTTCCTTCGAGTCAGTGGATCACCGAAGGCTTCATTATAAAATAAACAGACCAGACTATTATCCTTCCAAATGATGCACGGGTGCTTGGTCTGTGTGCGCATTTGTGTTTTCAAATTAGTCAGTAAACCCCGCCGAGCACGGAAACGCGGCAAGACACTCCAAGCAGATTTGGAGGCTCCAGCCACACAACTTCTATTCATGTTAAGCCTCTGAGTTGGCTTGAAAAGGACAGCCTCTGGTCTTATGTGGCGTTGGGGTAGCCGTGTTGCTCCCAGGATATGAGACATACACAAGGTGGGCGAGGTGATATCTTCTGCTGCTGAGAGAGAGCTGACACAGAGCTGAAGAAAGGCTTTTTTCCCCTTCAGCCCTGCGTCAGCTTGGAAATTTACAGAAATTTTCATCAGATTTGACGTGGGTACTTGGATGGAGGCCTGTACGGTAATAAAGGTAATAAGGTAATAAAGAAGCTGTTTTATGCTGGGTTGGTAAATCTAAGTATTGGAATATCCACCAGCTTTTTGGGGTTTGGCTGCCCCATTCTTTGCAGTTCACTCTAACTGAGTGACCACAGCCGGCTCCCCACTAGGACCCCGGTCACAGTGGCATAGACCTACTTGGATACACATTACCACAGGTTAAAGGTTTTTTGGATCAGAACCACACGCTTGTCAAAATTTTATTTTGATATTGGAGAGTTTAAGGGTTAAAAATCAGTTACAGTGAGTGACCCACGATCAAGATCCTGACAGAAAAAGCCTGGAAGAATTGTGCTCACAGAGGGGGTTGTCTTTTAAGAAAAAGACTCCAGAGCAGGAACTGAGAAATCTATTAATTGTCAGTGATAAGGAAGCAGACGCAGTGAAAATGCTTGCAGCGAGAAACCAGCAGCTAGAACTTGAACAAAAGCAAAAAATAGCTCATATGGAAGGAGAAGCTGCTGAAAGAGAACACCTGTGTTTTGAACACAAAGAATGGCATATATTTGATTGCAGGAACTAGAAGCTAAGGCAGAAGCGGACAGACTTAAGCTCCAACTCAAAAGAATAAAAGGAACAACAGGAACAGTATCATCCTGAAAAGCCTGCTCCTCTCAACAACAAAGATGGGGATAGATAGGTAACTGAGGCACAAAAGAGGTTAAGTGACTTGGTCAAGGTCACACAGGAAATCTGTGGCAGAGCAAGGACTTGAACCTGGTTCTCCCAAAATACAGGCTAGTGCCCTAACTGGACGAGCTGTCTTCTTACTCCACCCTTCAGTGAATGAAGATTTTCTAGTTAGTGTTTCTTGCCCAAGGGAGACTTCATCCCATCTCTTACCTCCGCAATGGCTTTCAAGTCCCCGTGTCCATCCCATTCCACATTGTAAATTTCGTGCAGGGTTTCTGCCACTTTCTTGGAACTTTCGTGCATCACTGGAAGACACAACCCGGCATGTGGCAAAACTGCTACCATCCCGGAGTCATTAGCACCCCTTAAGCCAACTTCCCAGCTGCCTCATTAAAGTTTAGAGCTACCATTGGAGTTTCCCTGTGAAATCTCCACCCCGCTAAGTGTCCACACATCCCGTAGGAATAAAAGTCCGTGACATTAACAAAAGTCAGGCACCCAAGAGAATAAAACCCAAGGTGAACGTGGTAAGCAAGCAAGTTTGGGATAAGGGGAAAGCTGTCTGACTGGATCCAGGAGTGACTTCTCCAGTCTCGGACAGAGGGACTGGATGGTGGGAGGCCACTGGGTAGCAGGGAGCTTCAAGGATCAATGCCAATGGTTTAAAATTCTTCTTCAAAAGCTGTTTCTAAACGTTGAGCTTTTCTAAGCCTCTCAGAGAATTGAGATGCACAATTCCCCACTGAAATGAATGGGATGTGTGTCTAAATTCCCTAGGGAGTCTTTGAAAATTTCAGCCCCAAGACCATAGCCTTCCAACACTGGGCGGTATGGCAAATTCCGGTAGAAAGGGTGGTCTAAGTAGTGGAATTGGGACTCAGGAGACCTAGGCTCTACACCCAGCTCATGCAAGACACGTCGTCTCTCTGTGCCTCAGTTTCCCATTTGTAAAATGGAGAGGATAGCACTGCTCTCCCTCATAGGGGAACTGGGAAGATAAAGCCCATTAAGGACAGTGGAACATTCAGAAACTACACTGATAGGGGCCATATAAAAAGTAATTTGATATTTTCCCTAAAGCCCCAGCTCCTGGAGTCATGTGGTTAGGTGAAAATCTCTGCTTTCGTTAAAAAAAAATAATTGAAAAAATAGCATGTTCCTAGACCTCATGGTTGCAGAGAAAGGCTTGAAAATGTGATCCAAGCATGATTCTAGAGATTCAGAAGCCAAATAAAAAAGAACCTCAAATTATTTTTTTTACATTCTCATGATTTTTTGGCCAGTCTCATGATTTTTCAAGGCTCGGGGTTGGACACCTGGTGTGTCAGTAGTGATGTGGCGGGGAGCCAAGCAGCAAAAGGTAAGTTTGAAGAAGGAACTGGGGTTTCATACCTTTCACAGCACTGAGGAAAGCCTTAAGGTCCTTGTAGAGTTTGTGGCCTTCAATCTGAAAAGCAAAGAAGAGCAACAACCAGGGTTTGTGTCAGGGTCAGCAGCCGGCGTTCTACTCTGCACTTCTACTACAAACAGTGAGAGGCAGCATTCACCGCATCAGCCACAGTGGGGAAGGTGAATGGAGCAAAGAGTGGAAGTGGGCTCAAAGAAATCCAGCGAAGGATCAAGGCTGGACTTTTTTTTTGTCAAAAGGGTTTCTCATACAAAAAATGCCATTATCGTAGGGATCGGAACATGTCCATTTCAACGAAATGTCATTGAAGAAAAAAACCCGAAACAAAGCGTTTGGATGCTGTCATCACGTGCTGCTTGGGTCCATTTCAACATGTCCAATGAAAAAGTCTTTAAAAGGTGGCCACCAGAATGAAGTGTTTCAATAGCAGCAACACAAACTGTTTCGATGCACCTGACAGGACTGTGTTTTATTTTTTTAAAAATGTTGGTACGTGAGGAAATTTTTTGTTTTCATTCCATTTCAGAACAGAAAAAATTCAAAACTGTGGAATTTCCCACAAAACTGAAAATCCACGTTCCGGCCAGTTCTAATCATGGAATCGGACTGGAAGGGACCTCGAGAGGTCATCTAGTCCAGTCCCCTGCACTCAAGGCAGGACTAAGTATTATCTAGACCAGTGGTTCTCAAACTTTTGTACTGGTGACCCCTTTCACATAGCAAACCTCTGAGTGCGATCCCCCTTATAAATTAAAAACAATTTTTAATATATTTAACACCATTATAAATGCTGGAGGCAAAGCGGGGTTTGGGGTCGAGGCTGACAGCTCGCAACTCCCCCAGTAATAACCTTGTGACCCCCTGAGGGTTCCTGAGCCCCAGTTTGAGAACCCCTGATCTAGACCATCCCAGACAGGTGTTTGTCTAACCTGCTCTTAAAAATCCCCAATGATGAACATTCCACAACCTCCCTAGGCAATTTATTCCAGTGCTTCATCACCCTAACAATTAGGAAGTTTTTCCTACTGTCCAACCTAAACTGCCTTTGCTGTAATTTAAGCCCATTGCTTCTTGTTCTATCCGCAGAGGTTAAGGAGAACAATTTTTCTTCTTCCTCCTCCTTGTAATCAAGGAGGCATCGGATGGTGGCGGTGGGAGAAACCAAGAAGGTGGGATATGGTAAACCTTGTGGATGAGTTAGAGCTGGACAGGGCAGGGCAGGGCAGATTGTACACATCCCTGTCTGGATACAAGCATGACAGGGTCCAAAGAAGGTGTCAGTCCACGGGGCATTTTTCCTGTTCCTAACCTTTCATGAGAATGGAGCAGGTTCTAGCCAATCAGAAACCTGCGTTTCTTTCTGTTGTAGATTTCCCTACCCATTTACCCTTCATGCTCCAGTTCCTGGGCTGGCTGCATCTGCCTTGCTGGAGGTCACCAGAGAGTGACTTTGAAAGAAAAGTCCATGTCTAGTTGGCAGCCGGTATCAAGTGGAGTGCCCCAAGGGTCGGTGCTGGGGCCGGTTTTGTTCAATATCTTCATCAACGATCTGGAGGATGGTGTGGACTGCACCCTTAGCAACTTTGCAGATGACACTAAATTGGGAGGAGTGGTTGATACGCTGGAGGGTAGGGACAGGATACAGAGGGACCTAGACAAATTAGAGGATTGGGCCAAAAGAAATCTGATGAGGTTCAACAAGGACAAGTGCAGAGTCCTGCACTTAGGACGCAAGAATCCCATGCACTGCTACAGACTAGGGACCGAATGGCTGGGCAGCAGTTCTGCAGAAAAGGACCTAGGGGTTACGGTGGACGAAAAGCTGAATATGAGTCAACAGTGTGCCCTTGTTGCCAAGAAGGCTAACGGCATTTTGGGCTGTATAAGTAGGGGCATTTCCAGCAGATGGAGGGACGTGATTATTCCCCTCTATTCGGCACTGGTGAGGCCTCATTTGGAGTACTGTGTCCAGTTTTGGGCCCCACGCTACAAGAAGGATGTGGATAAATTGGAAAGAGTCCAGCGGAGGGCAACAAAAATGATTAGGGGGCTGGAGCACATGACTTATGAGGAGAGGCTGAGGGAACTGGGATTGTTTAGCCTGCAGAAGAGAAGAATGAGGGGGGATTTGATAGCTGCTTTCAACTACCTAAAAGGGGGTTCCAAAGAGGATGGATCTAGACTGTTCTCAGTGGTAGAAGATGACAGAACAAGGAGTAATGGTCTCAAGTTGCAGAGGGGGAGGTTTAGGTTGGATATTAGGAAAAACTTTTTCACTAGTAGGGTGGTGAAGCACTGGAATGGGTTACCTAGGGAGGTGGTGGAATCTCCTTCCGTAGAGGTTTTTAAGGTCAGGCTTGACAAAGCCCTGGCTGGGATGATCTAATTGGGTTTGGTCCTGCTTTGAGCAGGGGGTTGGACTAGATGACCTCCTGAGGTCCCTTCCAACCCTGAGATTCTATGATTCTATGAAAACCAGTCTCTCTCTCACCCCTCCCTGCCCCACTTCCACGCTCCAATAAATCATCAGACACCCTCATCCCCTAGTTCCTGATCTACTCCCCTTCCGCTATATGGGAGATACCCCACCGCCGCTCCTTGCTCCATATTTCAGGAGAATCCCCCTCCCTCCAGATGTTCAGTGACTCTCCCCGCCCCCCCCGCCATATCTCAGATGAACTCCCCATGTCCCTGCCCCTCCCATATTTTAGAAGACCCCTCCCCCACCCTCTGCCCCTATGTCTTCTCTCCCCTCTGCTCCCTTCAGTCAGACCAACCTGTTGCTGCTGGAAATCGTAAGCGCTTTGCTCGAACTGCTCATCTTTGGTTTCTACCGTCTTACCAAGTTTCTGCAAAACCTGGGGGTAGAAAGAGACACCAAAATTTAAAAAATAAATAATCTCTTTGGTAAAAATTCGTAATAAACTATAAAGTTCCCATTTTAATCTCTCACCATGAGCAAGTGCAGCACCTTGTACAATGGGCCCCGATCTCAGATGGAGAATCTAGCTACTACTGTAATTAACAATTACTAATCTTTTTTTTTTTTTTTTTTTTTTTTTTAAGAACTGGAAGGACCTTGAAAGGTCATCGAGTCCAGTCCCCTGCCTTCACTAGCAGGACCAAGTACAGATTTTTGAACGATTTTTGCCCCCGATCCCTAAATGGCCCCCTCAAGGATTGACCTCACAACCCTGGGTTTAGCAGGCCAATGCTCAAACCACTGAGCTATCCCTCCCCTCAATTATTTCCTTGTAATCTCTCATTCCATGTGCAGCACCTAGCACAAAGGGGCTCTGATCTCAGCGGGTGCATCTAAGTGCTACTAATTATATTCATAATTTGAAAATTATTCTTTCAACTGGAAAATGCGACCATTAGTAATTTTCAATTCTGCAAGTAGGTTTATACATTAAGGCCAGAAAGGACCATTGGGAGGAGCTAGTCTGATCTCTTGCACAACAGAGACCAGAGAATTTTACCCCGTGTTTCCTGAATAGATCCTGCCACCTATTTTGGATCTTCAGCGTGTGTACTTATTTTCCAAATGAATTTCACTGAGGATGCAGATTTAAAAAGGTCAATGCAAGTTCATCTTTGAAGAAAAACAAGCTTCTGTTTGGCAAAAGCTTCGACTCGCTGCAGTCCGAGCCACCCAGGGAAGATGCCATGCAGTGGAATTTCAAAATCCCCACTTTCCTCCGTTTGCATCGACAATACTCCAAAACAAATGGAACCCATGCCCAGGGCGGTGCCGTGCGCCCCCTAGTGGTGACTGGGCCACACAGAGATTGACGAGGTTTGCTGCAGCCTTGGCTAGCTCAGGTAGTAGAAACTCATACTCTTAGCCCTGGTCTACACTAGCGGGGGAAAAATCGACCTAAAATACGCAACTTCAGCTACGGGAATAGCATAGCTGAAGTCGATGTATTTAGGTCGACTTACTGCGGCGTCTTCACGGCGCGGGGTCGACTGCTGCTGCTGCTCCCCCGTTGACTCCGCCTCTCACGGCGGTGGAGTACAGGAGTCGACGGGAGAGCGCTCGGGGATCGATTTAGCGTGTCTAGACTAGACGCGCTAAATCAACCCCCGAAAGATCGATCGCTACCCGCCAATCCGGCGGGTAGCGTAGACATACTCTTAGCCCAGGGCTACACTAGGGGAGGGGGTCGATCTACGATACGCAACTTCAGCTACGTGAATAGCGTAGCTGAAGTCGGCGTATCGTAATCGACTTACCTGGCCATGAGGACGGCGGCGAGTCGATCGCTGCCGCTCCCCCGTCGACTCCGCTTCCGCCTTTCGATGAGGTGGATTGCCGGAGCCGACGGGGAGCGCGATCGGGGATCGATTAATCGCGTCTTAACGAGACGCGAAAAATCGATCCCCGATAGATCGATTGCTACCCGCCGATCCGGCGGGTAGTGAAGACCTGCCCTTAGATCCGGAGGTGCCAAGTCTGATCCCTGTTATTGACAACCCACCCAGGTGCAGGACATACTGGGGGCCAGTAGGGGGATTTGAGCTGGTTTGGGGCTCAGAAGAGGCTTCCTCAGCCAAAAGAAGTGTGTAACATGAGTCTATTCCAGCGTGGCACTCTGCGCCCGGTGACGACCCATTCAGGGGCTCTGCCGAACGCGTGCTGCACTTGGGTAAGGTCTGCACGCAGGCCTCCGCATTCAGAAACAGGGACTTAAGCACGTGCGTAAGTGCTTAGTTAAACAGAGATGTTTTTGTGACTTGAGGCCAAGCCAGAGCAGACTATCCAGCACCGGCCACTATTTCTGTGGGCTCAGTTTTCTCTTTAAATCATTTTGAGCCCGGTGTTGTCTGATGGTTCACGAGACTACACGGTCAGTAACGTTATGAAGAACTGAAATAAGTAGTCACTCTGTACTCTCTAAAGGGGAAGCAGCCTATCTGGAGTTCAGGTCAGCTAACTTCTCCCCACTCCAACATGTGCTGGTCAGTGACATGCCCAAACCGTGAGAGAACATCTGCACCTCAGAGCTTCACTCTTCCCTCCTCTGGAGTTTACCATTACTCACAAAATCCTCCTCCTCCTGAAAAGGATCCTCCCCCCGCAATCAAATAGCTTCAATTGGACGAAGAGCAAAGTTTTGGGAGATTACACCCACATGGTGAGGAGCTTGAAATGCGGAACACAGGAGGAGGCTGGCGTGCAGAAGGTGGTTTCTTTGAGAATCAGAGGTGTGTGTGTGTGTGTTTCATAGCCCTGGTCTACACTGGGGGGGGGGGCGAGGGGGGGAGGAATCGACCTAAGATACGCAACTTCAGCTACGGGAATAGCGTAGCTGAAGTCGACGCATCTAAGGTCGACTTAACTCGGCATCCTCACAGCGTGGGGTTGACTGCCGCCACTCCCCCATCAACTCCGCATGCGCCTCTCACGGCGCTGGAGTCCCGGAGTCAATGGGAGAGCGCTCGGGGATCGATTTATCACGTCTAGACTAGACACTATAAATCAACACCTGATAGATCGATCGCTACCCGCCGATCCGGCGGGTAGTGTAAATCTACCCATAGATTGCAAGGCCAGAAGGGACCATTGTGATCATCTAGCCTGACCTTCTGGATAAAGTACAACTTATGCTACAACTGCCCCAAAATAATTCCTTTATAAGTAGAGCATCTCTTTTACAAAAAACATCCAGTCTTGATTGAAAAATTGCCAGTGATGGATAATCCACCATGACCCTTGGTCAATCTTTCTAATGGTTAATTATCTTCACTGTTAAAAAATTATGCCTCATTTCCACCTGACTTTGTTTAGCTTCACCTTCCACCCATTGGATCGTGTTGTACCTTTCTCTGCTAGACTGAAGAGCCCATTAGCAAATATTTGTTCCCCAGGTAGGTACCTAGCGTCTCCCCGGGAAGAGAGGGTTTCCCAGGAAAGCTGTGAAGGGACCACATCTAGACAGTCCCTTTCGGCGGGATCTGCACATATTATTCAGAGGGTAGCTGGCCCCGGATGTTTTGGGCAATGTGGAGAAATTCTATCCAGGTTACTGAACTACATGAAATATCTACAAGAGAAGAGGGCTCCATCCAATGAGCACAGAAATAATTCAACCATCTGCGGTGCATATGTGGCCCCCATAATCTGAGCACCTCAGAATTTTTAATGTATTTATGAGTAGTGCTAGCATCCCCATTTTGCTGATGGGGAATTAAAGACAGAGAGAATAAAGAGGTTTGCCCAAAGTCACCCAGGAATTCTGTGGCACAGCAGAGAATCTACTTCAAGGGAACCTAAGAAGGGACAATACACAATAATTTAGTCTCCAAAGGCTTTTCCAAACCACATCCTCTCTCTTCTCCTAGATACCAAATGACAATCCATGTTCTCATAGTTAAGCACACCACCACTTTCTGGCGCGCTCAAAAGTTTCTTGCCTGCGTTTGTGGTCAAACACGAGCAAACGCCTTTCTGCATTTTCACACATCTGAATTTTGGCGGCGTAGAGCCAACGCTACGTGGGTGTAGCTGACGAACAGCCGCTCGGGCCGACAACTACCCAAACCTGCAAACAGCCGTGAAGAGAATTCCAGCTGGCAAGGCGATTCACAGGATGGTAAAATCTGAAACTGCGCTTCCCCAGAATAACTTTGCAGACTGTGCTCCAGATGCCTGTGTGCGCCTGCATGCAAATTTAGCACTAGAAACTGGCTGCAGTTTAGCGTCAGATTGACAGCCCTGGAGACCGGAGCCTTCTGGTTATCTCAGAGAACAAGTACAGCATGGACAAGCTTCCCCACCCTGCCTCTATTCTTACTTTGGATTGATCGACACTGCAATCAGAGATGTCACTGCAGTACACGTCAATATACTCAAGCTAACGTTGCTCTAGCTAACTTGGGTACCAATAGCAGCGAAGCCACAATAGCATGGGTTAGGGCTAGTCACCCAAGTTATGTACCCAGGATCCCGGGTGGGCTTGTACCACCCGTGCTGCTGTGGCTTCATTGCTATTGGTACCTGAGTTAGCTAGAGCAAAGTTAGCTCGGGTAGGTCTACATATGCTGCCGTGAACATAAGAACGGCCATACTGGGTCAGACCAAAGGTCCATCTAGCCCAGTGTCCTGTCTTCCAACAGTGGCCAATGCCAGGTGCCCCAGAGGAAATGAACAGAACAGGGAATCATCAAGTGATCCATCCCCTGTCGCCCATTCCCAGCTTCTGTCAAACAGAGGCTAGGGACACCATCCCTGCCCATCCTGGCTAATAGCCATTGATGGACCTATCCTCCGTGAACTTAGCTAGTTCTTTTTTGAACCCTGTTATAGTCTTGGCCTTCACAACATCCTCTGGCAAGGATTTCCACAGGTTGACTGTGCATTGTGTGAAGAAATACTTCCTTGTTTGTTTGTTTTAAACCTGCTGCCTATTAACACCTCTGATTGCAGTGTAGACGTACCATTGGAATGGAAGGATAATTCCTCCAAGGTCCATGCAATCTTCGCTCCCTACTGAGACTACCAGCTGGGAAAAACCTGTTATGTGACCAGTAGGCCCCATTGAATGAGACTCAGATACTATAGAAAGATGGAGGCCAGTTCGGGCTGCTCACATGAGAGGATTGATAGGATGAGGCTAATCAGGGTTAAGCCATCATTTCAACTGCTGTAGTACCTAGAGAGGCCTTTAACAGGTCAGAGCCCAAGAATGCTGAGCACCGTAGAAACTTCTTATAAGACAGTTGTCCATTGGAAACCAGCCGCAGATCACCCCTAACTGATTTCCACACAGGCCACCACCAGCCATCAAATGTCACTCAACCTAAGGGGGAGATTCAACACCAGTGACATGGAGATTCAGCTAAGGATTTCTGTGCTTTGGTCAAAGGGCGATACGGTGCTGGTCCGTCCTGATTAGGAGAGCTTGGCTAATCCTAGGCCAGAGTGAAATAGGCAAAAAGCCTATGCTGCACTTAAAAAAGGAAGAAATACCAAGGCTAGAGGAACCAGCAGAGGCCAGCTCTATTTCTACCCACTTCCTGAGCCCAGCCCCCATCTCTTCCTGATACAATTCATAAAGAGAGAGTTTAGGCGGTTGGCTCACGCTAGCATTTCTGGAGTTAACTCCACTTGCCAAACCTCCCTCCACCCTGTTCTGGGCTTGCTCTCCTTCCAAAGGAACTGCCCTCAGCAACTCAGTACTTGCAGGCAACCGCCACGCAGCATCAGCATCCGCGGCAGACACATTTTGGGTGACAAGGTGATGTGTTTTGGGAAGGGTAACAATGCAACTCAACTCCTCAGAGACCTTCGGAGATAGGTCGAATCAAGCCCGCCTGTCGTAACTATAGGTAGCACTCCATGGAAGTTAAGCCTGGTACACAGATACAGGGTTAATACTCCCTCTATTATTATTATTTTGTTAAGAGGAGCTCCAGTCAACACAGACTAGAGCTCACTGGGAGCAGGACATCACCCTGACTATCATCAAAGCAGCTGTCTCAGCATCATTTTTTCTTAATACCGATTGCAAAAGCACTGGGAATTAGACACACACACACAGGCTAGCGCTCAGAACACACCTCCCACTCACTCGCTTTGTTGCATAGCATGATTTCTCAGCTCCCTAAGAAGCTGGACAGCTGAAAGGGGATGCTACATTCCGAGCTTTCCTTGCAAGGGCACAAAGCAGTAACAAATGAATGAAGCGTACCTTCTCCTGGGCTCGGCTAAATCGCTTTTGGACTTGCTTTGCAAACTGCCCGGCTCCTCCCGTCTTGCCGTCTGCCATGGCTGCAGCTCACGGTGCAATTTCTGTTTTCAGCATGAACTTGTGGTTTTAAAGTTTTCGGGGGGGAGGAAGTAAACAGACCGTCAGCTGCCACCATGCTCAGCATCCGCTTAAAAATCAGATCAGGGAGTGTTTAATTTCCATTGCTGAATGCTGAGCAGTCGCTGTCTGCTCTGCCCAAGGAATGAAGGTTCTGTATGTTACCTCTGGTTGGATTTGGGTGGGTGTGACGCTTGGCTAGAAAGGGTTAAACATCCTGCAAAATAAGTAACCTGGAGAAGACATGTGATTCATAGATTCATAGATTCTAGGGCTGGAAGGGACCTCGAGAAGGGAGATAATGTTTGTGTAATAATAAATAATTAATAATAATAATAATAAATGGAGATATGCCAATCTCCTAGAACTGGAAGGACCTTGAAAGGTCATCGAGTCCAGTCCCCTGCCTTCACTAGCAGGACCAAGTACTGTCCCCTGACAGATTTTTGCTCCAGATTCCTAAGTGGCCCCCTCAAGGATGGAACTCACAACCCTGGGTTTAGCAGGCCAATGCTCAAACCACTGAGCTATCCCTCCCCCCATATGTGTATTTACATATGTATGAGTAGGGTGGACAATGTAAATCAACAGACCCTGTCTGGGCTGTATTCTGATAATTCAGAGGTCAAAAGAACATCTTAGCATGTAAATGAATTGTGAACAGGGGACATCTCAGTATTCATTTCTCTTTGAAATGTACTGTGAATGGTGGAGGAACAAGCAAATGGCCTTGTGTTAATTCGTATAGCTAAGTACCGGTGATGGACGGACCTCCTTCAAAGTCATCCTAATGACTTTTTGTTCCCTGAGGAATTCCAACTTGTCAAAAGACATGAAATTGTATAAAAGATCCTTGGGTCCTGTGATGAAGTAGGTGGTTCTCGTTTTTTTCTCGTTTTTTTCAATGGTTTGCATGCAGTGGGGGTGGAACTCAGTTTTCCTGGGCGTTACTGGTTGAATGAGGTGATGGGAGAGGGAGTTTGTTGTTACAGAGGACCAGCAATGGAACTTGGGACCCCGGCCAATGGCCTGGAGAATGGATACCCCAGCGACTGGTGACCTGGAGACCGGGAGGCCCAGCTTGGGAGTCACAGCTGGTTCTGGCCAGTGGGAGGACAATGGGCTGCGAAGAGAGGACCTCGGTGACCAGACCAGCCAGTTCCAGCCAGAGGGGACAAAGGACAGTTGTTAGGAGAAGAGGCCCAGGCGAGCCTGTTTACCTGGATAGAAGACAATAGACAGAAGCGGGGCTTGTGGGAGGTGATATCAGATGCCCAGCTGGAAAGCGCAGGGTCTCTGGACTGGAGAGAGGGAGCAGAAAGAGCCCACCTGGATGCAGGAGAGACTTAGATGTACAGTGCTGAGGGAGGCCAGGCCTGAGGGCCCTAGGGTGACCAGAGAGCAAATGTGAAAAATTGGGACGGGGTGGGGGGTAATAGAAACCTATATAAGAGAAAGACCCAAAAATCAGGACTGTCCCTATAAAATCGGGGCATCTGGTCACCCTAGAGGGCCCAGAGAGTTTCCTATGCTGTGTTCACACACTCAGTAAACCCTGCTGTTTTACGCTGGCTGAGGGTCACTCTGGTCTAGAGAACAGGGTTGCATTATTCCCTCTGGGAGGCCCCAGGGGTCTGGAGCGAGTGGACTCCCTGAGGGGGCCCACAGTGAGAGACAGACGTGCTAAGGTTCAGGGAGGTGCGGTTCCAGGAGGCAGAGGGGCTTAACCCCCAAAAGAGAGGGGACCCCCAAGAAGGGCTGTCACACTGAAGGGAGTTCCCCCCAGGGACCACATGGGCCAAGAGTGGGCACGACCTGTGAGTCCGTGACAGGTCCTGATTCTGTCATCTCAGATCCGCTTAGACTTCATCAGGGGAAGTTTGAGTCGCAAGACTGAAGTCCCAGTTATGCTGGTACACCCTGAATATGAGATTTGGACATTGGACTATGACCGATGAACTGAATTCTAAAGGAACTCTTTGCAACTACAAAGCTCACCAGCTCGGTTATGAATCTGCACCTCAATGAATTGAACTCACGTCTGTATGTATATTGATATTTTAATCATACTCAGTTTTTTAAATACATTTTAGTTTAGTTAATAAGAATTGGCTGTAGCATGTATTTGGGTAAGATCTGAAACATTGATTAACCTGGGAGGTAATGTGTCCGATCCTTTGGGATTGGTAGAACCTTTTCCTTTATATGATGAAATAAGATTTACAGAAATTTTCATCACATTTGACATGGATACCTCGATGGAGGCCTGAGGCTGGATCACTTTAAGGGAACTGTGTTGTTTGGACTTCTGAGTAACCAGTAAGGTAATAAAGAAGCTGTTTTATGCTGTCTTGGTAAATCTAAGTATTGGAATATCCACCAGCTTTATGGGGATCGTCTGCCCCATTCTTTGCAGTTCACCCTAATTGAGTGACCACAGCCGGCTCCCCACTAGGACCCTGGTCACAGTGGCATAGTTGTGCTTGGATACACATTACCACAGGTTAAATGGGTTTTTTGGATCAGAACCACACGCTTGTCAAAATTTTATTTTGATATTGGAGAGTTTAAGGGTTAAAAATCAGTTACAGTGAGTGACCCACGATCAAGATCCTGACAGAAAAAGCCTGGAAGAATTGTGCTCAGAGAGGGGGTTATCTTAAGAAAGAGACCCCGGAGCAGGAACTGAGAAATCTGTTAGTTGCCAGTGATAAGGAAGCAGACGCAGTGAAAATGCTTGCAGTGAGAAACCAGCAGCTAGAACTTGAACAAAAGCAAAAAATTGCTGATATGGAAGGAGAAGCTGCTGAAAGAGAACACCAGTGTTTTGAACATGAAAAAAGAATGACATTTGATTTCAGGAACTAGAAGCTAAGGCAAAAGTGGACAGACAAGCTCCAACTCAAGAGAATAAAGGAACAACAGGAACTGTATCATTCTGGAAAGCAAGGATGGGGATAGAATCTATCCAGTTTGTAAGAATGCTGGTATGTTGTTTGACTCTAAGCAGTTGTCTGTGTGTAACCAAATTTACCCCAGCCCTGCCACCTTTAAGGTAAATGCTTTTACTGTGAGCTCCGGTGAAGGTAACCCCATAACTTGTGCAGAGAAGGTAAAAGTCAATGGTAAAAGCTGTTTAAGACAAATTACAACTTCTAACATCACTCTTGTTAAAACAGATTTTGTCAAAGAGGAAGATTATTTACCAGATAAGAGTGTGAATGTTGTAATCCTCTATGAGTTTTCTGTAAGTGTGCCTTTAGCCAGAATCCATCTTGAATGGAATGGTGTTAAACATGAAGTTATAGCTGGTGTAAGGAAGTTATTGCCTAAGGATCTTTTGATTGGAGATGATATTAAAGCTTTGTTCAGTCAGGTTAACATAAACCAGTCACAGGAAAGAAATAATCCTGAACCCGTGTCTATTAGGGGCAAGGATTTACCTATGGATGGTTTCTTCAAATGCTTGTCTGAGGAAGATGTCTGTTTGTCTATGCAAAGAAGTGCATATGTGGAAGAAATTTCTGAGTGTCTGATATCTCAGAAGTGAATCTGGCATTAGATAAGGCTCAGGAAGATGTTTTTCTACAGCAAATTAAAATGGGTGATCAGGTTAAAGCCTTAACTCTTTATATGGAGATATGCCTATCTCATAGAACTGGAAGGACCTTGAAAGGTCATTGAGTCCAGTCCCTTGCCTTCACTAGCAGGACCAAGTACTGTCCCCTGACAGATTTTTACCCCAGATCCCTAAATGGCTCCCCTCAAGGATTGAACTCACAACCCTGGGTTTAGCAGGCCAATGCTCAAACCACTAAGCTATCCCTCCCCGCCACTGAGCTATTGCTTCGCTGAGGTAAAGAACCATCATCGTTCAACTATGGGACAAGAGCGTTTGAATGGGCTCGCCATGCTTAATATCAACTGTGACATTGCATGAGAGCTGGATTTTTCCTCAATAATTAGTGCATTTGCACAGAAAAAGGCTAGAAAAGCATATTAAATACATTTTTTTTAAAGTTATGTCTCACTTTTTTTGGTGCCTTATTTTGTTTTCATGTGTCGTCATTTTTTGTTTTTATTATGGCTAGGGGCCTCAAAAGCTGGAAGTGGCCCGGGCCTCTCTGGACCTCTAAGAGGGCCTGTATAGATCCACTCACTTTGCTTTAGAAAGACCCAGTGTGGATAGCTTTGAAAAGGTTTCAAATGAAATAAAAATTGTTAGGGAATTTAGACAGCCCTGTAAGCGTAACCAGCTTGTTGGGGAGACAATGTTGGAACATGAATGTCTCCATGTTGATTCTTTAAATAGGCAGTCTCTGACTCAGGTACTGAGGAAAGATCGGGTTACTGGGTTACAAGGATGCAGGGGAGAGCAGGCAAACTCATCTCTAGATATTTTGGATATGACTCTTAGTGGACTTGACATCTGATTCCATGTGGAAGCAGAGGTTGGTAAGGGAAGGACAAAAGAACCTTGAGTCTAACATGCTAGCGAAAATGGATGGAATCTCTTTAAGGCAGAGTCCGGCCTTGGAATTGGTAAAGCTTGAGGACCTGAAAACTAGTAAACAAGTTAGTGTCTGTGTTGATGCAAATTACCTGACCGACTGGGGGTGGGAACGGACTTGCCTGTAGCTGTTAGCAAAAAAGGACACATCCAGCCGGCTAATGAATTTTGTTAAGCAAGAGAGTTCAGATTTTGACCCTACTGGACAGGGAGGAAGGGAAGGATTAAAGCTTGTAAATAACAGCCACAGGTAAACTAAAATACCAAAACCCCAAGGAAGTGGTTAAACTGAAAGCCTATGTTAAGGAAGGCCCTGAGGTCAAGAAAAAGCTACAAAGATTCAAAAGGGAGATTGGACAAGCTGACCTAAAGAATGATTTGTCTAAACCAAAGGCTTGGCACGACAGAAATAATTGTAAATGTACACTTGTGATAGAACTGATGTTATTGCTAATGATTGTAACTAACTTGTTGCTGATACCAAGAACTGTAAAAATGTACAATGTGCAGGGTTTTTTGGAAAAAACTCTTGAACATGTTGGGGGCGATACACAAGAACTCATTATGGTGTAAAAGCCTTCATGGTCATACTGTTTCATTACATGATAACACACACTATGTTAAAAGGCCTGGTGATACTGATATTTCTCAGTTAGTGCCTGTATCTAATCTTGAAACTGTACACAGCAGAAAAACCACTACAAGCTTGAACTGCTGTGCACAAAGGGACACTGAGGTACACCACCTCACAGCCTTCATGGCTGAATGCCAGACTAAGTGCTCTTCAAAAAAAATTAATGTCACTATTGAACAGAGAAGAGAGTAATTTTAACATAGTTTTATTGGCATTAGAGTTACAGGTATAACCCTGCAGATCAAATGGGACAATAGAGAAGATGGGCAGTAGAGAAGATGAAGACGGACAGTGTGAGTGTATTCCGATCAGGGAAAGAGGTTCTTCTTTGACGTTGATTCCATCCTCTCAGCCTGTTCAGTTGGAGTTAATTATCTGAAAGGAGTTAAAGAAAGATCCACCACATCAGGCTGTTTCTCAAGAGTTTTCAACAGAGTGGCATCAATTGAAAGCATGGAAGCATGAATGAAGTGGCTGCATTATTAAATCTCTAAGCCGGGAAGGCTCCAGGTGGCCAACTCTAAAACTTCAGCTCCTGATAAAAGGTTCCAGCACATAAATTCTTATGTGCAGAATTGGGAACTGGCACAGACTGGCTGGAACAGCTGTCATTAACCTCACTGCCTCTGCAACTTTCCATCTCTTCTGATGGACGTCAAGGCCAGAAAGACCATGAGATCATTTAGTCTAACCTCCTGTATAACACAGGCTTTAGAATCTCATTGTTACCCCGGCCCTGAGCCCAACCTGTGTTTGGCTAAAGCACATTTTCCAGAAAGGCATCCAGTCTTGATCTGAAGACATCAAGGGATGGAGCAACCACCACTTCCCTTGGCAATTTATTCCAATGATTAATCACCCCACTGTTAAAAATTTGCCTTCATCTCACCCAAGTTCTTTTCTCCCTTGCAAATGCTTCCTGCTCAGCTTCCCCTATTATATATTTTATTTTTTGGTACTATATAATCCTTTAACTCATCTGTTTCATTCCATAACTATACTATTTATCTCAAAGTCAGTGTGATACTTCTGATAGAGACCATCCAAAACATAAATTGGAGAGCGTTCACAGAAGTGAAACTCCAGCTCCAATGGTTGGAAGCAGATCCCATGGCTGAAAGTTGAAACTAGACAAATTCAGACCGGAAATAAGGTGTAAATTTATGACAGAGGGTAATTAGCTATTGGAACAATTTACCAAGGGTCATGGTGGATTCTCCATCACTGACCATTTTAAAATCAAGTTTGGATGTTTTTCCAATAGATCTTCCCTAGGAATTATTCTGGGGAGGTTCTATGGCCTGTGTTATCCAGGAGGTCAGACTAGATGAACACAATGGTCCTTTCTGGCCTTGGAATCTATGAATCAAAATGAAGTGCATTACTCTGGCATTGCAGGACCTCAGAGTCATAGATTTTAAGGCCAGAAGGGACCACTGTGAACATCTCATGCCAATGGTTCTCAACTTGCGGCCCAATCAGCACAGCGCTGCAGTTCAGATGACATCCCCAGGGCCATACAGGTAGCATTGGATGCGGCCCACAATGGTAAATAGGTTGAGAACCACATTCTTGTTGGACCTCCTGCAGAACCCAGGCCAGAAAGAATCTTGTTCAGTGATTCTTGTGTCCTCGTTCAAACTGCAATTGAAACAGAGCACCTCATTTTACACCAAGACGTTCAATTTTTGATTTAACACACTTCATGCAATGAAGAATTCACCATTTCCCTTGATGAGCTGTGCTAATGGCAAGTTGCCCTTCCTGTTAAAATATGCATTTTGACTGGTCTAGCTTCGTATTCCAGCCACTAGATTTCGTTATGCCTTTGTCTACCAGATTAAAGAATCCTCCAGCCTCAGATATGATCTTCCTGTGTAAATATGTCTAGATCGTGATTAAGTCTCTTCTTAACTTTCTCCCTTTGTTGCTGTTTTCCATCAATGCTAGTGGGCGGGCAGGGGCAGGGAGAACATCACATGGGGGAGAGTTGACAGAAGACATGGTTAGGATCCCTTCGCATCAAGGTGAGATTATACTCTGATGCAGGATAATGATCAGATCTGGTAACCAACACCCAGATGGAAACACCTGAACATAAATTATAGCAATTCAGTAGGGATGATAATACTGCAAACTGAATCTCAAGTGGCAGAATGCTGAACGGCCATCAATCCGACAGAGATCCCCTGAAGCAATGCCCTTAGGAGAAGTAGCTCTTGGCTGGTTCGGCCTCATAGAAGAGGGTGGTTTGGAAAAAAATACATGGTTAACGTCATCTATCGCCCTCTTCCATGCTGCAGCCACCACGCGCGGTGAGGGTTTCTAGCCACACTCTTCGGCATGACTGCAGAGGCCGCATTTAAGAGACACATGTCCTGCGACTGGCTCAGAACAGCAGGCATAATTAGAACAAAAAAATTGCAAGCAAGAGGCCTTTGTCTGCAGCGGGGTGTTTCCTCATTGCAGTTTCCCTTCTGTGCAAAGCAAACTTACGTTATTGATCCAGGAAATGTAGGCAGACACCCGGGTGAACACCGTGGGCTTCTGGTAGACGTTACAGCCCGAGGCGGAAACAAAACTGGTCACTCCATGGACGTAGTACTTGCCGTTCACCAGGCAGTTCAGAGGGCCCCCAGAATCGCCCTGCAGAGCAAAGCCAAAGGGCAACAAAACTTGGCACATATTGCAATGAACAGCAATGCTTTGCCCTTCTTAGCACTTTCCAACAGACAACCTCAAAGTGCCTTCAAGGCTCCACGTCTCCCCTTCTCCAGTGAAGCAGACTGAGTGAGGTGACTGGACAGAATAGCCAGCATTAGAATACAGGCATCCTGACCTGTGGAACTCATTGCCAGGGGATGTTGGAAAGGCCAAAACTATAACAGAGTTCATAAAAGAACTAGATAAGTTCATGGAGGATAGATCCATCAATGACTATTAGCCAAGATGGGCAGGGATGCAACCCCATTGCTCTGGGTGTCCCTAGCCTTTGACTGCCAGAAGCTGGGAGTGGATGACAGGGGATGGATCACTCGATTGCCTGTTCTGTTCATTCCCTCTGACGCATCTGGCATTGGCCACCATTAGAAGACAGGCTACTGGGCTAGATGGACCCTTGGTCTGACCCAGTACGTCTGCTCTTAGACATCTCCTCCTGGGTCATCCACTGGTCCATACAACTCCTCTTCCCACAATATATCGGGCAATGTCTGGTGAATTCATTTCCCATCAGCATTTATAAACCCCCCTGGTGAGTGCGGGGTCTCTCTCTGTGCCTGATCCACAGAGGGCATGAGCGTTACATCCCCAGCTATCACACGCTGGCTCTTCAGCGTATGCTTTTAGTTCTGGAGGGCCCCAGGTCAGTTCCCAGCCCGACTTGCAGCACCGCCGCCGGCACGTCTACAAATTAATTCGGCCCAGCAGCCGGGCGAAGCCTTGTCAGGGGTGACTGCGAACTAACGCAGCAGCTGGCAAAGCACCAGCGGCAGACTGACTTTCAAAGACAGAACGTCGAGCGGGAAGTCAGCACCGGAGAAGGGGATGGCAAAGCGAGGGGGTCACTTGGAGAGTCATTTTTTTCAGCCCTAACCACCCGGAAAGGGGACAGAGCCAAGTGAACATGGAGCATGATCTCCAGCTTCGACCCACCAACCCAAGTAACACACAGTACTCAAGCTTAACCCCTACACAGCACCTCCCTCCCAGGAGGCAGCGCGCCCTTCTACAGGGCTATGCACCTGAAAGTGCTTTGGCAAGGAATTGACTGATGGGCGACCCAGAGAGGGGGAATCACCAGACCGAGATCACACAGCAGGTAAGTAGCAGAGCCAGGAACAAACCCCAGGTCTCCTGACTCCCAGTCCAGTGCCACTGGACCACAATTAGGAACAACGCCCAAGTGTAACCCTTATATATAGCACCGCCCTCCAAGGAGGTGACAAGAGCGGCCGAGACCCTGGGAATGCTTGTGCTTGGTTCAATCGCTCGGCGGTTACCTGGCACCCAGAGCGCACACCGTCCCCTCCAGCGCACACCATGGTGTTCTTGACTGTGGAGCCCCAGTAAGCGGAACCGGAGCAGATACTGTAGGACACGACGGGAAGCGAAGCTTGCTGCAGGGTTTGAGCCAGCTGCCCGTTAGCTGCGCAAAACACATCGGAGACCTGGGTTAGTTTACAAGGAAGATGGCCTGTTTTCCCCCCCAGACACCCGGGGTGAAGTTCTGGGCTGCAGGATCAAATACAACCAACTTCGGGATCTAGAATCCCTTTATATTGTCTTACTTGTTGGCCAATTGCTTGTCCAATATATGAGCTTTGCAGTGCTAATCCCGCCCCTGCTATGGAGCTGTGGCCATAAAATTTGGCTGGGAATTTGCTTTCAATAAGCTCGAAAGCAAGGGATTGGAGTCAGTCTGGATTGTTACGGACACGTCTCAGGATCCCCAAATTATAGGTCATTGACTGGGCCTGATTCGGAGCTCATTTTTATTAGTGTAAATTAGATGCAACTTCAACGGAGTTACACCCAGTGTTGAGATCAGAATGAGGCCCAGCAGTTCTTAAATTTGCTTTAGTCTAGTGCATTTTCTGGGGGAAAAAAGGAGCTTCTAAAAAAGGCTGCACTGATGCTGGATATCACAACAAGGATGTGAGAACGCAGGATGACCCCACATTTCCCCGGGGTGTTCTCGGGGCTCGTGTGAATCAATGAGCAGATCTCCAAAGGGCAGCCGACTGCAGCTCCAACATTTCTCCATAGCGTGTCCTGACTTAGCTGGTGCAGCCGGGCACAGCATTGTCCTGCACATCAGGTTGTTTTGCAAAACCATCGAGGAGGAATGAAGTGAGGCCACGCTCCCTCTGGAGGGGGAGCAAACAGGGTTTGCACCAAACTACAGACTGGGATGGAATCTCGGTCCTGTCGAATGGCAAAACTCCCAATAGGGCCAGAATTTCCCATAGGTCTTGTGTAACAAACGATATTTTGGCCCTTCTATAGCACATTCAATGGGGGGATTTTAAAGGGCTTTGCAAACCATTAACAAAGCCACGGGTCGCAACAACTGTGAACGATCACCACTGTTTTATACAAGGGGAAACTGAGGCACAGAGCGGTCCGGGGTTTGTTCAAACTCTCAGGAAGTTTGGGGGCAAAGCGGGGGATGCTAGTCACATCCAAGCCCCACCCACCTCCAAGCCTGTGCCCTCCATCACTGGGCCATCCCATGCCCCCTCTGAATTACGGCACTTACTCCTGGTCAAGCCCCAGCCAGTGATGTAGCAAGGATTGTTGTTTGGCAGAATCTCGCCTGAACTGGGCAGAGCGGCCAGCTGCACGTAGCTGTTCAGAGACGCGCTCTGGGAGAGACGCAGTAGAGCGATGTCGTAGCTGCAGAGTAACAAAGGAAACGGCGTCAAATGGCCTTTCAGAAACGGGCGCCAACGGGTTGCATTGAAGTGACCCCGCTGCCGCCGACAGTAAAACCTAGGCTGGGGCTGCCGAAGGATCCCCGATCCATTGAAAGCAGGGGGCGGTGCCACCATGTTGCGTGATGGACACTTGACAAAATTACCGTATTTAGTGACGGACATTGGGAGGGGAAGTGGGGAGGCGCATGAGGTCATTCAATTTTTTGAAAAGTTACCACAGACCTCAAAATGTACACCACAAAATTTACCCTCTCAGGCACGTTCCCACTAAAGGACAGCACAGAGGACTGAATGAGGACCCAGCACTGGGCCTTGTATTATTAAGCAGCTGCTTGAGAAGGCAGCAAAATACCTGAGCCCACTGCCAGCCCAACCCAGAAGTACCCAGTAGCATCAGAAGCCTGGCTCCCCAGCAGCTAGTCCAGGGGTGGGCAAACTACGGCCTGGGGGGCCGAATCCGGCCCTTCAGACGTTTTAATCCGGCCCTCAAACTCCTGCCAGGGAGCGGAGTCCGGGGCTTGCCCCGCTCCACATGTGCCGGGGCTCTGTGCAGCTCCCGGAAGCAGCAGCATGTCCCTACTCTGGCTCCTACACATGGGGCAGCCAGCGGTCTCCGCATGCTGCCCCCGCCCCAAGTGCCGCCCCCCCAAGTGCAGCCAAAGGGAGCTGCAGGGGCGGCGCCTGCGGATGGGGCAGCGCACAGAACCACCTGGCTGAGCTTCTGCGTAGGAGCTGGAGGGGGGACATGCCGCTGCTTCCGGGAGCTGCTTGAGATAAGCACTGCCCACAGCCTGCACCCCTCACCCCCTCCAGAGCCCCAACCCCCCTCCCACTTTCCAAACCCCTCCGCCTCACCCTCCTGCACCCCAAAGCCCTCACCCCCAGCCAGAACCCTCACCCACCCCTTCAACTCCCCCTGCCACTGTTTTGTTCTGCCTCTGCAACTCTACCTCCGTAGGGCCTGGACCATCCTACTCTGCTCTGAACCTATCTATCGTGCCAGTGAAGAACACTATGGAGTGCTCCAAGATATCCATTTTGCTCCTGATACCACCAAAGATTTTTGAATACTGTCTGTATTGGGTGCCAGCTCAAGATATACGTGACTGAGTATCTCAGAGGAAGGGAGCTCCAAGTGCAGCGTATTCAGATTTCATAGAATCGTAGAATATCAGGGTTGGAAGGGACCTTAGGAGGTCATCTAGTCCAACCCCCTGCTCAAAGCAGGAGCAATCCCCAATTTTTGCCCCAGATCCCTAAATGGCTCCCTCAAGGACTGAACTCACAACTCTGGGTTTAGCAGGCCATTGCTCAAACCACTGAGCTATCCCTCCTCCTCAGCTGCACATAAGGCGCTCGGACTTTGTGACCTTAGCCGTGAAATCCCTCAGCCAAGCCATGCAGGTGGCCGGGGTGAAACAGGAGGCACCTTACCCAGCAGCGACATTGTTGCTGTTCCAGCCTGAATGGATGAACTTACTCCCCACGCTCAAATACTGCTCCCTGCCATCGTTCTGATTCAGGTTGTACTCTCCCACGACCACCCGGAAAGTCAAGGCACTGTGGATAAGAGGAACAAGCTGGGACGTGTTGTAAGGCGCCAACTTGGCATCAATCCCACTTCGCCCCCAAGTCCTGACGGCATCGTGAGGCCGCTGGAATGTGAGCCACTCCCCCTTTCTTGACTTCCGAGGGGAAGGGCGCTGAACAGAATGTTAATAACTAGCTCATCGATAGCTTTTTCTTATCAGATCTTCACAAGCTTTATCCTTGCAACATCTCTGGGGGGTAGGGAAGTATTACTGACCCCATTTTACAGATGGGGAACTCAGACCTAGAGAGGCTAAATGACTTGCCTAAGGTCACACAAGAAGTCTGTGGCAGAGCAGGGATCCAAACCCTGGTCTCCCAAGTCGCAGACTAGTGCCTTAACCACTTGTCCACCCTTCCACTGAGTAGGAATCGGCAAACTGGATCAGATCCAGGAATTCATTGAAGATTGAGTACAGGCCTCAGGACTGGGCCTTGAAATATTAAACAGGTGCACGATAAAAAGGAACAAAGTCCTGTCTGAGAGGCCAGGACTAGCTGCTCCAGAGGAAAGTTCAAGAAACCCTAATGGGCAATTAGTAAAATAAACTGCACAATGGGCAGGTTTCTGCCTAACGCTGGAGCTGGCTGAAATGTTTCCATTGAAACGTAATCTCATAATGTAACCCCAACAGACAGCGGTTGTCGGTGGGCGGGATCGAACCTGGGGCCTCTGGAGCTTAGTGCATTAGCCTCTACCGCATGAGCTAAAAGTCAATTGGCTGCTAGCTAAGGCTGTAGAGCAAACCCATTTTCTTTTCTCTCTTCCCCCCCCCCTCTTCCCCCTCCACCCCCCCTTGGTGCCACTAGATGGGACAAAACACCCCACCCAGAAGGTGTGGGGGTTACCATAAAAATCACAGACATGTCAGGCTTAACAAGTCATCTAGCCCAGTGGTTCTCAAACTGGGGGAGACAACCCAGTTTTCATGGGGTCGCCAGGGCTGGTGTCGACTTCTTAGGGCCCTGGGCCAAAGCCCGAGGCCAAGCCCCACCACCTGGGCCTGAAACCCATGGGCTTCAGCCCTGGGTGGCGGGGATCAGGCTCCACTAACCTTAGAAGGCAAAGGTTTTCCTAATATCCATTTGGACGAAAGGCGGGGTGGTTTTTTTGTTGTTTTTTTTTGCGCGCCTTAAACTAAAATTTTAGGTGAAAAATTCTTTTCCATTCAATTTTCCAGTTTCCCCAGTGAAAACCCAAGAATTTTAACTGAAAATGGTTTCAGGAACAGCAGTTTTAAACACACGATTTTGGTTTTTCTATAAAAATGTGGAAAATTCTGACAAAATACCGGGAAAATAAAAGAACAGTATACATTTCTTGGGGAAATAATTAGCGTTTTTCAGCCAGCTCTAGCTAGCAGCCCCCAGAAACACTCTGGTTGGATTCTGCCCTGCAGTGGGGGGTGTGAGAGAGGAAGTGTGTGTTTTGGCACACTTGGGCCCCACCAGGAAGGGGGATGAGCTACTGAAGTCATGTTTGGATCTGACCTGCTAAAGAGCTAACACTGTATTGTTGGTATTTTCAGATGCTACTTGGAATGGGCAGAGTTATACACAGGAGAGCGCGTATGTAACACGCTGTGTGTGCTACAGGTATAGACAGACACTGGTTAGGGTTAGGAGGTGGCTTCCCCCCCCCCACACCACCCAAATCTCTCTGTTCAGCCATGCCAGGGCAGAGTGTCGTGGGGGAGGGCCCTGCCTCCGCACTAGATGATTCCCAGCCAGGGGAGCTCGATTCCCGTCCGAGCAGGGATTGCCGGCTTTGGAGCAGCACTCCCTGGGAATGGGAAAGAGGGGATCCTGAGGTGATTGTGGGGGAGTCCCAAAGGCAGGGGGAATCCTGAGACCCTGCATCCAACGGTGCTTGGGCCAGGAAAGGGGAGGGATGTCATGGCAGGGAGGGCCCCACACGCCTCATGTGATGCTGAATTTGTGAGCATTGAGAGCCAACGGGTCAGAGCGGGGAGCCAGGCCCAGCAGCCGTGGCGGGCTGAGAGTGGGGCGGGCGGGCAGGCTCATCCCCTCCCCCATATTTTCACCAGCCACCTATGGCTACAGGTTCTCCAGTCTGTGCCGATCCTCAGAGGATAGGAGTTGTCACAACCCCTAACTACAGGGGCTTGAGTCTTTCACTCAAGCTGTAGCAGCTCCTGCTTTCAGCTCTGGAGGACTCTGGTTCAATCCCCGGGGTGCTGGCCATCACGCATGCTCAAGCAACGTCTCCCCATGAGGGGCAGCCAAGAAAGCTGCAGGTGAAAAGCACCCTCCCCCGCCCCGCATCTTCTCCTTGGCTTCAGAGAGCAACTCCAACTCCCCTCCTTGCCTGGTGCATTGCCCACTCCTGCTTTAGACCCTGACCCCCCCTCTATCTGATTAAAGTCTCTTTAATGGACAGATCAACCAACCAACCACCGTGGTCTCCATTACCTGTCCACGCAGTGAGCCGCAGTCATCACCCAGTTCTGCCTCACCAACGACCCACCGCAGGTGTGATGCCATTGCCCACCAGAGTAATACTGGAGGGAAATCTAGATTTGGGGTGGCGAAAGGGAGAGAGAGAGATAAGACGACAGCAATATCGTAATGCCACAATATAAATGCATGGTACACGTCCACCCCTTGAATATCGGGTGCAGTTCTGGTCCCGCCCCATCTCAAAAAAAGAGATGGAAAAGGTACAGAAAAGGGGTAACAAAAGTGGCTAGGGGTATGGAACAGCTTCCACATGAGGAAAGAATAGAAAGACTGGGAGTGTTCGTCTTAGACAAGAGACGACTAAGGGGCGATATGAGAGGGGTCTATAAAATCATGAACGGAGAAAGTGAGAGTGTTATTTACCCCTTCACATAACACAAGAACTTGGGGTCACCCAATGAAATGAAGAGGTGGCAGGCTTAAAAACAAACAAAAGGAAGCACTTCTTCATACAACGCACAGTCAACCTGTGGAACTCATTGCCTGGGGATGTTGTGAAGGCCAAAACTATAACTGGATTTTAAAAAGAATGAGATAAGGCCAAGATGGTCAGGGATGCAACCCCATGCTCTGGGTTTCCCCTCAGTCTCACTGCCAGATGGCGAGACTGGACGACAGGAGATGGATCACTCAATAATTGCCCTGTTCTGTTCATTCCTCTTGAAGCATCTGGCATTGGCCATGTCAGAAGACAGGATACCATTGGTCTGGCCCAGCATGGCCCTTCTTATGTTCTCACGGTGGAAGAGGAGAGCTGCATTTTAAAAGAGGAAATATCTCACAAAAGGAAGCAACACCTCTTACCAGCCCAACGTGAATGTGCATCAGGCGCATGAAGAAACAGTCTTGCTTCTATATGCACCAGGCACATCACATTAGCTGGTTTGAGCATTGGGCCATGGTTTATGAACTTGGTCTCTGCAGGACATGGCCTGTGGATAGTGGGGCTGAAGTAGTTGGTTGGCTGGAGCTCCAGACACATTACCTAGTGAAAAACACCACACAAAAAACCACCACCACCAAACAAGAAGCTAAGGACTGACTGGTCAGGGCTGGGGTCCGCACGGAGGCATTCTTCACAAAGCTGAACTGGCAATGTGGCCCTGTGCCAAGGTAGTAACAGCAAAGAACAGAGATGCCCACTTCCGGTGCCCATCATCCCAGACACGCACACCCCTCTCTCACCTCCCAGGACAGGCTCAGGTGAGAGATGGATCCAAGCCTTGAAGTTTGGATCGGTCTCTGGATTTCTCCAGGTTGGGAGTTCCAGTTTGAGTCAATCCTTCCTCTTTGTTATATGCTAAATGCTTCTCTTACAGGCGGCGTTGGTGTTGACATGCATGTTGTACAACACAGCTTGGGCTTTAGAACTGGCAAAGGCAAATCCCATGTGGCTGCCCCAAGCAGGAAAACCATACGTCTTTGGCTTTCAGTCGTGATTCAGCTGCTATTTCCCCTTGGGAGCGGCTAATCTGCACTCTCAGGTATTCTGTACGCCATCCCATCTCTGCGCCCCCTCCTCGGTTGTTACTGGGAGGACAGTTAGATGGAGAAGGGATCTAGAAGTAGACATTGTACCCACCTGCGATGGCCATGAACCCTGCTGTGCATTACTCCCTCCAACAACACGCCCATTGCCTTCCAGCGACTCTTCCAAGCAGTGTCCTTCAGGAGTAAAGAAGGAACATCATCTAGAATAGCTTCTGCGTATTGCAGGAGGGACCCCAAACCCCATTTTACTCTGCGGTTTCCACTCCAGGACAGGAGTCTAGCCTTGCTTTTACTCCCTCTCTCGCAGAGAACATTTCCCTGCTCCAAGTCCTCCGAGAGAGAGTTTGAGAAGGGAAACGAAGGGCTCCGAGTGCCAGGCATCCCAGCTTTAATGATGAGGGGGCAGATGTTCAACCTTGCTTAGCACCCAGTTTTCCAGGAGAACTGGATACACATTGCGTGTGGCCCTCTTGAAAGTCTGAAGTGCCCCAATGGGAAACGTTGGGAGCAGAGCAACTTTGAAAACGGTGAGGCCCCTGGGGACTAGGGAAGAGATTAATTTCTGGAGGCAAAATGGACATATTGTCTCTTCTGAGGTGATGGAGGTTTTTCGCATGTAGATGACTGCACAGTGTGGCAAAACGAGCCACAGCAAAGCACATTTCAGTGAAGACTTCAGTGGATTTGCCCCCGCGAATACCTATCCAGATGTGCCCCTCCAGCTACCTCTTTGGGGTGGTGATTTTTAGTTTCTATGTTCGTACAGTGCCAAGCACAACAGGTTCCTAGCCTGGTTGAGGCCTCTAGGTGCTACAGCAACATACGTGGTAACCAATACGTTTCTTAGCACCAGAATGCAAGAAGACATCACCGCCTCAAAAAAAACCCACTTACCACAGAGGACAAAGACAGCGAGGAGGAGTAGTTTCAGCATCATGAGCGAATGGTAGGGACAACCTCAGTCACTCCACTTCCTATATGCTTCTGGGTCGTCTCTCGTACCATGGCTGGTGTTAAATAGATACCTGTGGGGAGCAGGGGATGGGAAGAAACGCAGGTGATTTGGAAATACAAACGGAAAACAGTCTTGGCTCCTTTTCTAACAAAACACACATTTCATTCTTGGTTCTGGCGAAGGTCAAGGCTGAAACCTGGCATTGAGGGCACCAGATGCCAATAAACTCTTTGGAGAATTAAAAAAAAAGAAAAAAAAAAGGTTGTTTTACAAATATAGAAAGTGTTCCGAGAAACTGGAAGTGCAGAATCAAGTGAGTTGGGGTGGGTGTGCCTGAACAAACAATTTGGGACTAGTTTTTCCATACCTGCGCCTCCTCTTGACCTGAGCTGGAGTCGTGGGTGCTCAGGATTAGGGCAAGAATTCCGTTTTTCAAAAAATAAAAAAAATTGAAGGTGTTGGAATTTGTTTTTGCTCTGCGTCAGGACAAAAAGGAGACCTTTTGAAATTTGTCATGGAAAACATCATGAAGGCCTTCTCCTTGACTAGCCAATAGCCCAGTGGTCAGGACACACACCCGGGATGTGAGACATTCAGCTTTAAGACCTTGCTCTGCCCGATTTGGAGCAGCTGGGATTTTCAGAAGATTGAAGGGAGTTCAGTGCCCTAAACCCTCTGAAATCCAGTAGGTGATGGGTGTTTTTCTCCATTAAGATACTTTGAAAAATTCTCAGTAGTAGACCTAGGGAGAGGCATCTTCAGGGCTTGGAGAACCAGAGAGACATACACACGATAAGCAAAAGATCAGTTGAGGAAGTCTACAAGGGGCACTTAGGAATCCTTGTCCCTTATCCCACATACCCCAACACAGAGCGTACATGACTAACAAGATTCAATACATTTATTCTGTACCTTGCTATACTCTATCAGATCTTCATCTATCCTTCACTAGAATCTAGTTTCCCTTTAATAGCCAGGCCTGCACTTACAACCATCAGAGCAGACCCTCACAACCCAAGTGTTCCCTGACCACTTACAATATGGTGGAAGTTTCTAGTGCGGATTGGACCTGTGTGTATTGACATCAGGTTACGTAAAAGAGTCCGCACCTTTAACATGGACAAGGCTTTGGCCCAGTTACATAAACCCCAACTAAGATCCTGTCTATATTACCCATTATATTTGTGTTATGGCTGGCCTCGTGAAATTTGTATTTGTACCACACTGGGCCTCAGAGCCTGTTACATGAGTTATAAATATATCGTGACCGGACAACCCTTTTACATGTTTCCTACTGATATGACCACCATACTGTTTTGCAGCTACGTGTATCTATAGCCTTAAAACATCCAGTTTCCTGTGTGTTTGGGGAGCTGTTGTGATAAACACATGCAGCTGTGGCCATTGGAAAGCAGCTGCAATTGGGTCACAAAAGCATGCTGTTGGCAACATGTGTTTATGCAGCCCACTTGAGAGCCCACATTACATATCCCCAGCTATACAGGAGGGCTCTTTTGCATCAAGCTACAGAGGCCCCCGCTTTCCGCTCCAGAGATCCCCGACATCCCACTGAGACACCTTCCTAAAGACACCCAAATTCATGGTCAGCGCCTCCCAGAACAGACGAGGCCAGCCCTGCTTCTGAGAGATAACTTAGACACAACGTTTCTTCAGTGTAGTTTCCATTGAATTTGGTTCTGCAGAGTGGTTGGAACACACTTTCTAAATGGATAGCATCCTGCCTGTGCTGATGGTACGTAGTCTAGTCCGTGTCTCAGGCAACATAACTCATGAGCGCCCACCACTGCCTGTCTTAGGTATGTCCATAATAATAATTAATACCTAGCTCTTCTCTTCGGTAGGTCTCAAAGTGCTTTACAAAGGTGGTCAGTATCATTATTACAGATGGGGAAACTGAGGCACAGAGGTGGAGCAACTTGCCCAAGGTCACCCAGCAGGCCAGTGGCAGAACCAGGGCCACAACCCAGGTCTCCCAAGTCTCAGTCCAGCGTTACAGCTACTTACAGCAAACTGCCACTGTATGCCCACCCCCATAGGGCACATGCCTTCTCAGGCTTTGCCTACGCACAAGTTGTACAATGCTTTAACTATAGTTAAGCAGTACCAACCCACCAGTGTGGACACATTTAAACCAGTTTAAGAGGTGCCTTATACGCATAACTTATTCCCATACAGCAAAGGGAATAAGCATGCCACCGTAAGGCAAGTTCATACTGGTATAACTGCATCCACAGTAGAGATTTGTTACTGAAACAGTTATATCAGTACAAAATCTGTGTGTAGAAAACAGGCATTTGTTTCTTTAGGTCCAAGATGCGAGACCCCCATTTTCTCAAAGCTTATTTACTACCTACAACACGACAGCAACAGAAAACTAACAAATTCCTCCTACCTATTAAATGTCTTGGTTCTTGTGAGCAGTGCTAACACATTTCATAACTATGGAGATGCGTGCTAGTGACACTGTAGTTCAGGTTGGATCTTGGTTTCTCCCATTTGACAGGACATTAACAAGAGCTGAGAAAACAAACCGTGTTTTTAACTAGCCAATGTTTGTTCTGGAACAAGAACAGGCGCTCTGGTCCACAGCACAAATTGTCCCACGGAGTGATTACTTTGAAAACTAGTTTGATACACAGACATCCCGAATCAGTGGCTACACAAAAGTAGCAACAGGCACTGGTGCAAAATCCCAACACTTAGCACCTGCTGTATTTCTGCTTTTTATCTTTGTTGAAGTACAAACACGCCAGGAAATGTAGCCATGAAGTAAGAGTAAGATAAAGGGGTAAGGAACTGACTGCAGAAAAGCAAGAAACCTATAGGCCTGTAAGAATAGCTTAAGCAGCTAGCAGAAGCGCAAGGCCTGACAGCTTGAGTAGGAGTAGCTGCTTAATACATTAGCATAAGTAAGTGAACGAATAGCAACCCTAAGTCACAAGATGACATCAGGCTTTGTTTGCTGCTTTGTAATAATCACAGTGTTGAAAACTGCTGACAGGTAACTTGCAAGAAGGCAGTTTGTACCAGTTCAGGGTATTTTTGGAGGGGAATATCAGCAGATGTCTAACCGCAGGTAACCCTATTAATCCAATTGATGTATATATTAATGGCTTTAATCTAATTGCAAAGCGAGTTGACCAAGGTCACAAAGCTGGTCAGTGGCAGAGTCCCGACTAGAACTCTCTTGACTCTCCATCGCCTGCAATAGCCACAAAGCTAACTTCCCCATGTGTACGATGGGGGAAAAATAGCACTGCCCAACTCCACAGGTATTGGGAAGGGAAGTACATTTACAAATTCTGAAGTGCTCAGAGACTATGGGAATGAGTGCCACGTAAGTACATAAGATAGAGAGCCATCAAATTAAGTTTGCTGGCCACTCAAACAGGACGAGGACCTGGGGACTTGCGACCCCCACTGAAGATACTTGGGACAAAGGGAAACTGACTGGGCACTGGTGCCCCACTGAAATACATCCATGGTATAGAGAGGCTCCAACTGAGGACAGCTGAGCCGGCGTGGCAGAGTGAGCAAGCTAGGCTATTTTTCTAGGACACATTGAACCGGCTGGCGTTTTCGTGCTGAACTCAGGCCCTTTAATACTCTCAGCAGCCTAGAGGAATTACAAAGCAAGACCGCTTCCAGGAGATTGTTCGCCAGTCATCCGGGACGGAAGGGAGGCCTTCCTCATCCTGCTCCGACATGAAGGGTTAAGGGCTCGTGTCCGATCCTGCTTTCCTTGCGTGTTGGTGAACCTCTCGAGCAGCAAAGAGGACACGCGAGTCCTTTGGAGGCAGTCCTGACTCTGCAGTTTGTCTGAGAGAACGAGGGCTAAAGAGGTGGATGGGGTAAGAGCGTCATTTAAAGGGGCCATGCCAGAGTGATGACTCTAGCGTTAGCTTTTAGTGCTGTGAGGGGTTTTCCCTTCCGACTGGGGAAAAGATCCCTCCAACGCATCAAGGGGCTCCAAAGGGACTCCCCTCCGCCATCAGAGCCTAGGGAATGCGAATGTGTTGGAACAGAGCCCACCTGGACAAACCAAACGCCTCGCAAACCGTCCGCGCGCACCAGAGTGAATGCTTTGAGAATCTGCCATGCCTAGAAACCATCGTGCGCCATGGCGCTACGTCGCGACTTGCCCCTGGCACCCAGGACCGGACGGCGTTCGGGAAATAGGGGAGGGATAGCTCAGTGGTTTGAGCATTGGCCTGCTAAACCCAGGGTTGTGAGTTCAATCCTTGAGGGGGCCACTTAGGGATCTGGGGCAAAAATCTGTCAGGGGACAGTACTTGGTCCTGCTAGTGAAGGCAGGGGACTGGACTCGATGACCTTTCAAGGTCCTTCCAGTTCTAGGAGATTAGCATATCTCCTTTTCCTGCCATGAGGGCAGGGGGCTGGACTCGATGACCTCTCGAGGTCCCTTCCAGCCCTAGAATCTATGAATCTATGAAATGGACACAGGAGCTCAAACTCCAAAAGGCAGCATGTGGCCCTCTCCTCCTGGGCGGACATTACCGGCAGTTTGCTTCCCCCACCCCTGCCACTATTTTGGTAACACGTGTCTAGCTTATCGTGCCGACAAATCTCATTTAAATCTAACACCCCCCTTCCCCCGAAACCCAAAAGAAATTAAAATTGTGGAACTAACATGATATTTAGCACCATTGCATTATTCACTCTGCTAGTATGTTCTATCCCCTTCCTCCCCCTCCTGGTGTCTGCCTTTTTTATTTAGACTGAGTTCTCTGGGGCAGGGACTGTCTAGTACTGTGTACTGTGCTGGCACAACCATAATACGTGTGGTTAATAACTGAACTGAAAGGTGTGCCTGCTCAGACACGGCTGGGTGAAGTGTTTGTGCCTCTAGGGCCTGTTGCAGCAATACTGGGAAACATCTGCTCCAAAGGAACCAAATCCAGACTGGATTCTTTTGTAAAATAGAACATCTCTTTATTTTCGGTTCAGGTCACATGTCCAAAGGCAGGTCTCCTCCCCCATTTCCAGGAAGATTTTTTCAATTAAAATGAAAATGGAATCGCTTAGACACTAATGTAAACTACAGTATTCAAGTCTCAAAAAAGGGGCTTACATTCAGTCTCCTACTAGGCCATCTTTCCACAAGATGCTAAAATGGTAGAGAAACTAGCCGCACAGTTTAGTACGGGAGGAAGGGGGATCCAACAGGGGGAACAGAATCAGAGTTTAAATTAAGCCCTCCAGTAAAGAACTCCCCTCTTCCCCTGGCAGATTCTGAAGAGTGCGAGCATCCTGGATTTGCATCAGTGTGTCCTGTAAAAACCAGTTATTCTGCTTGTGCTCGTACCAATTTAAACGGTCTATGGGTGGGGCTGAGTCATCGGAGGTGTTACTGGGATGCAGATTTTTATGAAGTACCCAAACCCAAGCACAAAATTGAAGCAGACAGCCCAGGATAAAAGTGGCACTACATATTTCCTCTGACTGGCACATGCTATAAGTTATAAATGGTAATACTGCGTCATGGCACAAGGAAATCAAAAGCCATGAGCTTGCTGGATCTCAGGATCTGTGTTTCATGTGCACCGATCCAGTGATTTAAAAAAAATAAACAGTAAAAATCCTCCTCCCATACCCCGCATGCTATTCCATAATCTTCATTCCAACCACCAACATGACCTTGCAGGCTCATATAGTACCTGTCTCTCAAGCCCTGGCTTTCCCCTGCTAGTCTATGCTCAGCAGCACCATCACCAGGCCACTTCCCTGCATGAGCCAAGAAAAGGACGATTCATCTCTCCTTTGGGGATTAACTGCACAGAAAGTCCTTTTTATTTGCAACACAATTAGCACGACTATCTCCTTGTGCTGGCAAGAGCTCCCAAGGTTTCATTCGGTGCAACAGGCTGGGATTTCACACAACAACAATGCACCCTGGTGTTATGTTTTAAATGCACACACCTATCTCCCTCCTTCAAGGTTAAAAATCTCATTAAACAACAAGAGCCTGTGCTAGAGGGCATGAATATGCTCTCCTGCCCAGGATACTGCAAAGTCTTCTTGCAGCCTCCTGATCTGCCTTTGCATGCAAGCCTACATGATAACTAGAGGACACCGGGTACTATTTTTGGCATGAGACATATTCAAAGGCCTGCTGGCACCGCTTCTTTGGGACAGGTATTGTATTCAATCTCATCCCTTGCATTCTGACTGGTTGTGGTCCAATTTTCCTGGGTTCAGGAAGTGGGATTGATCATTCATGCAATTATCGATGTAGTTGGTTCCATATTATTTATCTTTGGATACGTTACAATATTACACTCACGTAGGCTGCAAACAAGAAGTTTGCTTAGTCTCTTAGAAAAAGTGATAAAAAATCTCCACATATTACACAGTCTTATCCCAAAGGCACAGAGGAAAATTAAAGGCAACTGTGAAATGCAGCATATTTAAGACGTTAGCTTCTTTTAAATAAACGGAGAGAGTCTTAGCTTCTGTTTTCCTGAGTGCAGTTTGGAATCAAGGTCTCGAAGTGAGATGGGCTGGCACTTTTCTTGTTGACACTGGTTTTGTCTTCACTATATTGCTTGGGTAAAGAACCACTGTTGATAAGAATCCGAGGGGTTACAGGAAATCATAGATGGATGCTCATCTCTTGCCGACAAACACATGTTAGAGGCCACATTTTTAATCAGACGATCCTAAAAACAAATAGAGATACTTTACTCACATCATCCACCGATCTCAAAGTGCTTTACAAAGGACTATTGTTATCCCCATTGTACAGAAGGGGAAACGGAGGCATGGGGAGGCGACGTGACTTGCCCAAGGTCACCCAGAGCACCATTGGCAGAGTGAGGAATAAAACCCAGGTCTCTGGAGTAGATCTGGGCAAGATTTTTTTTGGTGGAAAAAAAAAAATGCAGATTTGGATTGACTTGAAATGCTTCACAAATTTGTGTCAGTTTTTGCTGTATTATTTCAGTCAGAAAAATTCAAAAAGATTTGTTTTGTTTGCGGAACAAAAATGTTTACATTTTCCGATTCAAAATGACTTTTCACTTCAAAAATTTCCTTCAATGTTACATTTTTTTTTTAAAAAAAGGCTCCATATGGCAACAAAACTGTTTGACCCAAACTAAAAATGTTCTGATTTTTTGGAACTGCCAGAGAGCCAAAATAAGGTTGGTGACTTGCATGGCCCCAGTCCAGTCCTCTCCCCAGTAGGTCCCACTGCCTCCCGAAGGAACCCTCCCAGTCTGACAGCAAAGCACAAGACAGGCTTCTGCAAGGCGTCCAAGAAACTCTCGTCAGAGGTGAGGAAGAGGGACAGACACTGCTGCTTCTGGGTGCACTGAGCACCTGTGTTCTTTACTTACGTGGGTCAGTTCCCATTCTTCATTTCCTGGAACCCGCGAGTTTTTTCCTGTGAAGTGACAGTCTCCCAGCTCCACCGGCCCAAAGCCAGATCGGAGACAGAGCTGCTTGCCGATGTTGTGCCGCAGGTCCTTCTGGGACGTGTATTCAAAATACTGAGAACCAAGATCAGATAGGGGAGATTAGGCTGCTACTATCCTCCTCTATGAATGGTCACCTATGCTATAAGAAAACAGCCTGCCTTCTCCACTAATGAAGGCAGCACCAAAATTAACTCAAGGCGCTAGGAGAATTCACTCTTATGCCAGTTGATAATCAAGTGCACCCCAACACCAGCTGGTACCCAAAAGTCTGAAGGATCCACCCCCACCCCCTTGACGAGACATCTAATCCCCCAATGAGATGCACACTGAGCAGCGTGGATACTGGATGGACAAGGGGCAGCCCGCTCACACCACCAGTGGAGTGAATCCCATCTCCAATTGTGATGTGATGCCGATGGCCCTGGGATGGTCTTCAGCAGTAGGGACTGAAACGGAGACCTCTGGATCTTAATGCAAGAGCCTCTACTGCTCAACCAGGCTGCAGCACTCATTGATTTCTAGGCAGTCTAGCCATCACCAAAGGAGGACTGAGTGTCACACCGAGTTGAGCCACCAGGCGGGTCAAAAGAGTGTAATATAGGGGGGTATATTCAAAAGCAAAACACTCAGGCACCCAATGGAGCTGGCAGAGTAGGGTGATCGATGTAGTGGTTGGAGCAGAAGACTAGAAGTCGGGTCTCCTGAGCTCAGATCAGCCACAGATGGGCTGTGTGAACTGGGACAGATTTATTTTCTCTGTCTCACTCCTTCCCCATCATTTATCATTGGTAGGGATAACCACCTACTTCATGAGGGAAAAAGGGAGCAGAACTAAGGCGAATTTTTTGGATGACATTTTTACTGCCAACCATGAAGATTCAGATGGACCAAAACATTTTACAAACTCGTGCTGAATTTGCCAAATTCTTTCAGTAAAAAACCCCCCAAAGAATCAGGGGAAAAAAAATCTTAACGTTTGTTTCAAACGCTTTCTAACATGCTTTTGGAATAGAATGTTACATTTAAAACGGCTAAAAGTCAAACGCAACATTTTGTTTCAGTTTGAATGAAATGGTTGGTTTGACCCAAATCAATTTTTTTCCTTCAATGGTTTGGTTCAGCCTGGAAAACAAACAAACAGAAAATTGGGACGGTTCTGAAAGGGGGCTTTAATTCACATTGTAAAGTGTTTAGAAATCTGTTTAGAAATCCTCAGATGCAAGGCACAGTGTGTCGCTGAAGTGCTGTGGACGTCGGCTGTTTGGGGCAGAGACCTGAATGGAGGTTATTGTCCTTACTGAAATAAAATAACTTGTTTAAATAAGCGACAAAGGGTCCTGTGGCACCTTATAGACTAACAGAGGTATTGGAGCATAAGCTTTCGTGGGTGAATACCCACTTCTTCGGATGCAAGCAGTTTTTCCACTCCAATACCTCTGTTAGTCTATAAGGTGCCACAGGACCCTTTGTCGCTTCTACAGATCCAGACTAACACGGCTACCCCTCTCATACTTGTTTAAGTAAGAAGAGGTACAAAGGAGGGGGAATTGCCCATGTTCCGTGCATGATTCACATCTTAACTGCTAATATGGAAAGGCTGGGTTTTCTTCCTTTCCCCAGCTCTGGGCTTTCCTATTTCGGGGTGTGGATGGGATGGGGTGAAAGCTGGTGGGACACACTCGCAGGTTGCATACCTGATTGCCTCCCATCCCGTGGCACGGGTACATGATCAGCGGCTTCCCTCCATGATTGTTCTCGCCAACATCCAGGCAATTCTTTGACCCTTCATTTTTAATCTGAAAGCGAAGTGCAAAACAAAGCAAGCAAGCAGCTCAGGTCTGAGGTGACTTCGCTGCATTCTGGGTGCTCAGTCACAGACCCGATCCAATCCGGTGCGCTTGGCCAGGGATTCGGGATCCCCTTTTCAGCTGAAAACACAGTCCAGCAAATCCTATTACATCCTGTCAGGATCCTTGGGCTGTTTTTTTTTTTTTTAAATCAGGGCTTTGCTGTGGTTTTGTTTGGGTGCCTGGGATCCTACCTATTTCTATTCTTTCAGCAGGGTTTCATTTAATACTTAGTATATTTGGGCTGAAATTTTCAAAGCCACTGGAGATGGAACACTAGACGGAGAAGGCTCTGAGTTACTACAGTGAATTCTGATCCCAGGTGTCCAGCTGGTGGGTTTCTCCAACATGCGCAGGGTCTGATCGCCATTTGGGGTCAGGAAGGAATTTCCCCCCAGGTCAGATAGGAAAAACCCCCTCAAGGTCTCTGCCACCTTTCATTTGCAGTGTGGGGCATGGGTCCCTTGTTGGTTTGAATGAGAGCTCATGGCGGAGTCTCTGTAATTGAAGTTTTAAAATCATGATTCGAGGACTTCAGTAACTCAGCCAGAGGTTAGGGGATGAGGTGGGTGAGGTTCTGTGGCTGTGATGGGCAGGAGGTCAGGACTAGGTGACCGAGATGGTCCCTTCTGGCCTTAAAGTCTCTGATTGTAGCAACCAATTCACATTAAAATTAGTGAGTACTGGACATCCAAATTGCCTCACAATCTCTGCCTTGGAGCTCTAAGTCTTAAGAGGCTGGGACCTGTCATAAGGCTCTAACTTTCCAGGGATGATTATTTTTTGGAGATGGGAAGACAAAGCATTCTGGGGAAAAAATGCTGAGAACTCCGCAAACTGAAAACTACCCAGAGCAGGCGTCAAGTAATCTGCTATGGACAGATAGCTGTAAACTGCCTTCGATACAACGACTTCGCAAATTAATAAATCATCTGCCACGCTGACTTCTGGCTCCACCTGTATTCCGGAATGCAAGCAAGGGCGGGGTGTGCAGGAGGGTTCAACCAGAATTAGGAACCTATGCACAATCGACTTACGTCTAAGTCACTCTTCTTCTGCTTACATATCAATAGACAGCTGGATCAGAGAACTGGAGCTGCAAGTTTTTACTATGCAAAGCACCATCCTTTCTGCAGGTGGCATTTAACTCCATGTTTGTGAATTGGAATGCGCTCAGCTGCGTGATCTGACTTCCCAGGACAAACCCAAGGCAACTGACCTTGAATTGCCAGAGAAGCCAACAAACAACAATCTTTAGTAGCCATAAGAGATAAACAGCACTCTGCACATAACTGATTTTTCAGTTTGGAGCTAGCAGCACTGTTTTGTCTCACAGGGGTGCGTGGGAATTATATATTTAAGATTGTGAGGCACTCAGATACGATGGTAACACAAGCCAGATAAATACCTAAGAGATGCTATTTTTCTTGACTCACTGGGAAGGTGGGAGTCAAACTCTTTTGTCCGTTGCTCAAAGCCTCAATTGGCTTCACTATATTTCAGTCCCACTTTAAACTCCCCAACTCTCTGAACCCTGCACGGATACCAGTATCCCTTCAGCCAAGAAGGGGAGTGGCCACTTAGAAGCCTATTACTTGGCCAGAAGTACAGCCGTTCAGCGACATGAGGTGTGCTCAGCCCTCAGGCGGTGAGTCATCTTTGCGCCACTCCCCTTCCCGGCTGGCCTGGGTGGAAGAGCAAAACCTGCTAAATCAAAGACCAGCCTTCCTCGGCGCTGACATGCCCCATCCCGCTTAACCTCCACTGTTCCATTCTTACGTATAAGCTGCCAATCACGTAGCTAGTTGGGGAGGAATATATAGGGAGAAGTCTTGCGAAAGGAGTGAATTTTGTTTAACATTTTCTATGACGCTTTAGTCCTGGGGTAAGATTGTTTTAGTAGGAATAAAAGCCCACTTAAAAACAAAAACAAAAACCCAAATGCCTTTTCCACTTTGGGGGGGGGGGGAGGGAGGAAAGAGGGGAGCTTGTGTGGGGAGGGAAGGGGAAAATAAAGGGAAAATGGGTTCTCTATCTCACACCCAGCTAGTGAAGACGAGCCCTTAAACAAAGGGGAATGGGATAGGTGGGGGGGGGGAGGAGGAGAGAGATCAGGCAACTGAACAGGGGTTTTCCAACTCTGACGGAGTTGCTCATGAATAACATGGAGGATTCCAAGTGCTGGGGCACTGTTTAAGGCTGTCTCTATACTATGAGTTCGGGGTGTGATTCCCCTGCCCGTGTACACATGCTCACACCTACGTTCTCATCGAACCAGCCGTGAGTAGAAATAGCAGTGTTGTCGCTGCAGCAGCGCCGGGAAGCATTCGAAACGTATTCCTGGGCTCCTGCTGGAATGCCTTCATTTGCAGATGCCAAACCCAGAAGGGACCAGCGTGATCTGATCTTCTGTATCACACAGATCACAGAACTCCCTGAAAATAATTTCTACCGCGGATCTTTTAGGAAAACATCCAGTCTGGGGCAAAGTCATTTCCCCCTTTCGGTGTCGGTGTTTCTCATCTCCAAGTTTTGGCTTGGACATTTAGACTGTAAGGTGTTTGGGACAGGGACAGTCACATCAGAGTCTGCTCAGTGCAACGGCGCCCTGATCTTCGTTAGAGCCGCGACACCGTATGAACTGCTGCTACCATCTCCATTTGTTTCTAGAGAAGGAGGGAATTGGTGGAGGGGGGGTTTACCAAAAGGGAACAGGACAACAGACGCACGCCTGCACTTACTGCTCCATAGAAGGTTGGAGTCAAGTCTGGGATGAAGATCTCCGGGTAGATAGTTTGTAGATACCAGGTGAAGTTTTTACAGTGCAGCTGTTCCTTCAGTTTGAGCCGTCCCGTAACGTCGCCGTACGTTTTCTATCAAAATCATGCAAAAAAATTAAACTAACCTCAATAGAGCAGCAACAGAATCCAAAACCCGGCGTTCCCTGGCTTAAAGCATCACAGAGAGGTGGTTTCCATTTGTAATTCACCTTAGAACCTTATGGGATTAAGTTACTACACACCTTCCCTTCTTATCACGGGTAGGATGCAAAACAGCACTGAGGAGCATGTTTCCCAGGATGCTTGTCACTGGAAGTAGAGAGAGAGAGAGACAGGAAACCTGTTTTCCCCTCCAGCGAATCTTTGAGAGTTTGAAATTTCGCACCCCCCATCCCAAATCAGGACAAAAAGTGGAAATCTCAAAAATGTTTGACTAAAAAACCCCCAGAAAGTTCAGGTTGGGTTAATAGAATGGTTTTCTTTTACAGCTTTGTTTTTAAATCTAATTAGAAATGTAAACTAATGATGTTTTGACCCAGAAAACCTGAATTTTTTTTGTTCAGAAAATGTCAAAATGAAACATTGATAGTTTTGAAGCTTTTCTATGGTAGGGTGGGTTGGGTTTTTTTGGGGGCGGGGGGGGGGGGGCGGGGAGAAGAGGAGTCAGGAAGTTTGTCCAAACCTACCGTTTTGCAAACAAATTTCCATGAATCAGCATATTTTGGACAAAAAACCTTATGTTGAAAAATTCTCTGACCAGTTCTAATTGGAAGGTTCATCTCAGACAGCACAAGACATTTGGGAGCCATCCTCACTTTGGGTTCTGATCAGTGGCAGAGCTTATAGGGAGGAGGGGTGTCTGTCTGTCTGTCCCGGTGGCCTTTAGATGTACCTATGGCGCCTTTTCAAGCCAATAGCTATAGTTGAAGGTGGTACCACCAATAACCCATTGCCCCCCAGCTCTACAACCTAGCTCTGCTACTGATCCAGATCCCACATGGGTTGGCCACTGACCCTGCACAGAGTCTAGTTAACGTCTGTGGAGCTCTGCACAGGCAGATGGGTCCATCCATGTGGCTCTCTTCATAGGACCAGCGCCTTCAGCATGGCACTAAAAGAAGCCCGACACTGCCAAGAGGAATCAACCAACTAGTTTCCCTGCATACAGAAACATCCAAGATGCTTTGATTACTTGCGAGATGCTTTATGGAACTGGGTTCGGTACCTCTCTGGCCATCTTCGAGGCCTGCTGGTTTCTTCTGTAGAAGATTTCCTTATAGTCGCCCATCCAGACCTCCGCCAGGCGCACTTGGTTCCTGGAGATGACCTGAGTTCCTTTTGGGAAGGTGTGGGGACTTTTGGAGCGGAACACGTGCCCAACCACCGAGCAGGGGATGATCTCCAGCTGACCACCACACTGCCAAACCTACACAAGGGTGAAGCAGCCCATCCAGTGGATTTCAAAGGTAGCTTTAAGTCAAACAAACCCTGACACATCAATGAAAGGGGAAAAATAATGTTTCCTATGTCCAACGTGTTCTCCTCCATAGTTTGAAGTAGAGAACGGGACTGGGTTGAGATCTGGCATAATGTGCTTTGAGCTTCGCTATTTGTATTGCGGTAGGACCTTGACGCTCCAGTCAAAGACCCCATCACGCTAGGTGCTGTACAAACAGAGCTCTGCCTTTTTAACTGCATGCACTGAAAACAAAGGCTCTGGTTCGCAAAGGTACTCAGCCCAGTCTCTCTGGAGTGGTGAGACTTCAGCACTTCTGGAATTCAGGCCCAAAGCTCACCGTTAAGGGATTTTGTTGGCCAAGGTTATGAGGCCTTATACTCAACTCAATGGCATTGCTCCATAATGTGCTAACTCTTGAATGCTACATCTGATCAAGGCCAGAATTTCAGGGAATGTTCTAGGCATCAGTGGGTACAATCCTATTGATTTTTTTTGGGGGGGGGAGGGGGGAAGAGGGAAAAACAGGAAACACACAGGAACTGTGTGTGTTTGTGGGGAAACTCTTGGTATAACTTTTGCAATATGACGGGCCTACAGAAGCAACAAAGTGTGTGGGCCCCCTAGTTTTAATCCTGTTAGAAGTTAACGGTCCGCCCCGCCGCCACTTCACTTGGCTCTTACCCTAAAGGACATTTCCACATTCTCCCCGCCCCAGATCTCCATCTGGTCGTCATAGGAACCGATGTGTTCAAAATAGGACTTGGAGATCGCAAAGAGGCCACCAGCAAAAGTGGGAGACCTGAGGGGAGACCGAAGCAGAGTCAAGAGACCATACTCAGTGCATCACAAATGTTAATTTAGCAATCCTGGCAAACCGCACCATTCATCCTGCTGCAAGACAAATATCCACAGGAAGTGGCAGGACAAGATCAGAAATGAGGCTACGCGAAGCCGAACCCAGCAACTGCCTCCATCAGCATTGGTTTGGTATTGGCAGCTTTCTTGGTGTGGACATATTAGGACAGAAGACCAAGGAATTCTGGAACGCAGTTACCAAGGAAGGCTGCTACACTGCCAGCAATCCCAAAAGCTTTGGTAGGGCAATAAAGTCACCAAAGATGGACAAACTGAATGTACAGCTAGACGGTCTTAGGGATCTGGCTAGAGATCGACCCAGGTGGCACTCAAATATGAAGGGAGGCCAGGGGGGACTGAAGGTCTCTAGAAATGGAGGCGGCCACGGGTGCCTGAAACGTGGCCCCGCCCCTGTGCTGCCCCTTCCCCACAAGGCCCTGCCCCCTACTCACTCACCCTTACAACTGGTAAGTGATGGGGCCATGACCCTCCTGCCCCCCTCCCCCATTCCGGGGCCCCTGAGGGAGGCTACGTCCCTCTGGGATTTGCCACGATGATGCAAATATCCCCAGTTTGCAGATGGGGATAGCTGCAATGAGACGTTAAATAATCTTCTCATTCACAGCACCGAGACCTGGTATTGTGATGTCCTTCTGCGATCAGGAAAAATGTTGCTGTCATGACTCTAGGGGGGAGGGATAGCTCAGTGGTTTGAGCATTGGCCTGCTAAACCCAAGGTTGTGAGTTCAATCCTTGAGGGGGCCATTTAGGGATCTGGGGCAAAAATCTGTCAGGGGACAGTACTTGGTCCTGTTAGTGAAGGCAGGGGACTGGACTCAATGACCTTTCAAGGTCCTTCCAGTTCTAGGAGATAGGCATATCTCCATATTATATTACGCTTGTGACTGGCCTGCTCACGATGTTAGGATAACAAAGAAACCCTTAGAACGACCATCAGAACCCTCTTGCCAAATACTTCAGATAAGGGATTATCGTTCAGACAAGGAGGAGGGTCCAGTGGATAGTGCACTAACCTGGAAACTCTGAAGACCTGGGTTCAATTCCCCACCCTGCCACTGTCTCCCTATCTGACCTTAGGCAAATCACTTGATCTCGGTTCCCCAACTGCAAATGAGGATAATGGTGCTACCCTGCCGCACAGGTGTGTTGCGAGGGAAAATACATGGGATTGTGAGGAGCTCAGATTGTCTGGTAATGAGGGCTATGTAAGTACCTAAAACAGAGAGAAGTGAAAGGAGCAGCTGGTAGCTGTAACACCAAGCGGATGCGTGATCCAGGGGGCTGATCTGATTCAGGAGGAGGAGAAGCCTAGAGTATCATTACTGAATGTCATAGCAGAAAGGAAATCCAGGGCTAAGATTGTCCTTCTGTCTCCCTTTATAATCTGCTACATCTGAACTTTAAATGGGGGGTGGGGTGGAACCGAAACCATCTTTTATAAACCTTACTGAACTGCTGTGTTCTCGCCGAGAGGAGCCAGCGGAGATTAGAGGCAGCTGGAAGCCAAGTTACCAGTCCACAGAGAAAACACAAAAAAAGGGACCTTTATTGAGAAAGAAACTTCTCCCGTCTGACCTTTCCACAAAGCGGAGCCGTACTCCAGGCCAGAGGCCAGGCTTTGTCTCGCTATGGCGGAAAGGGCCAAGAGCAGGCATTGAATGTCTTCACTTGGGAATTCGAGGTTATTCTGTTTCTGAAAGGGCAGAAGCGGGTGACTAGAGCCTACAGTTGCTTGTGCCAACTGGGCAGCGGGCTGGCAGGGTTTGAAGGAGACAAAAAGACTCTTTTCTATGGTGCTGCAGGAGCAATGCACTTTAAAATGTCAAAGGTAAGTTACCAAAAACAAAGGAAAAAACCGAAAAGGAACTTATCTGGCCCCTGCCACTGTTGTATCTTTATTGTATTTATCCTTGCAGCACTTCAGTGCTGTTCCCCTCCCTTTTACAGATGGGGAACGGAGGCAGAGAACAGGTCTACATGAGACCAGGTTTGCCGGCATACCTTGCTAGCACCGTGGACGGACCTCACGCTGGCAAACCTGTGCTTTGGGCAGTATAGCCGATTCCAGCCCTTCTGAACAAAATGAGTTATATCGGCAACACTGTGCTTTTACCAGTACGTCAGTCACCAATCACACCTCCTCACGCCCTGGACCGAAAGATCTGTGCCAGCAGAAGCTTAAGGTGCAGAACGGACACTAGTTTATATTAGAAAAGGTTTGCTGGTATAGTTATACTGCAAACCCTCCTAGTTTAGAAGCAGGCTACATTGGCCACAGGAGATCTTTTGCGGTATAGTTAAATCTCTTCCCCGAATGACAGCAACTAATATTGGCAAAATACCTCTTCTGCTGGTATAAGCTACTTCTCTACTAGGCTTTGTGACAGACCCAGACACGTGGGGTACAGAAGTCTGATAGAAGGCAAATATACTGGCCATTGGATGAATAGTTTTCTGTTCCCTGAGTGACCAGAGCAGGGGCTGTACTAGAACAAACAGGAACTTTCTGGCACCAATTTAAAGCATGTCAGGAGCTGTGGAAGGAGGTTGCATGCGAGGAGCTGGGAGCAAGAGGCACTAGGAGCTGAGAGTAAGAGGACGTACTGCTAGAAGATCCTGTGGTGAGGATAAAGAAGGTGTTGGGAGGAGTCCATGGGGAAGTAGCCCAGGGAGTTGTAGCTGTTGTGCAGTTGTTCCAGGAGGCACTCTAAACAGCTGCAATCCACAGGGCCCTGGGCTGGAACCCGGAGTAGAGGGTGGGCCCGGGTTCCCCCAAACCTCCCAACTCCTGATCAGACACAGGAGGAATTTGACTGTGGGTTCTACCAGAGGGGAAGATGTCTGAGGCGATCAAAATCCACCAATAAGCGCAGGACTCACCAAGGTAGAGGAGGAACTTTGTCACAGCTTTTACAGGCAAATCTTCTCTAGTGTAGACAAGGCCTAAGCGGCTTGTCCAAGATCGCACAGGAAGTCAGTGGTGGAGCAAGGATTTGAACCCAAGTCTCCTAGACCTGTGCCCTAGCCACTAGACCATACTGCCTCCAGCCCACTAGAATTAATTGGAAATTAACCAGTACCATCTCACGGGCAATGAACAAAACACCACAATAAGTTTTGTTGAGTCTCAGTATTGCAATAAGCAGGTGCTCCTGTTTTGTGAGGGCCAGCAAATTCCTACTAATCTTTAATGCTCCCTCTGTTCAAATAGGAAAAGGGCCTTTTCATAAGACTGAATGGGCAGATCACCCCGTCTTTTCCCAACCCAGTAGTGACAGGGTGTTCAGATGACAGGGTTTTTGAGATAAGTGCAAAGATGGAGAGACAGTAATTAGGCTCTTAATGAGAGACTTTGCCAGAAAGCAAGGTCTGTCTGGAGCCTGAGGTGATTAAGAGCTACTTCTGGAACGCCGATAGCCCCCAGTCGTCAGCGGGCAGGATCAAACCGGGGACCTCCGGAGCTTAATGCATGAGCTAAAAACCAACTGCCGCTGTAGACCAGACTAATTTTAACTCTCTAAGTCTAAGTGGTCTCGGTGCCACTAGATGGGACAGAACACCACACCCAGGAGGTGTGTGGGTTACGCTTTCATTTGTAGAAATTAAGTTCATAATGGCTCTCAATCATTCAAACCCAACCAGAGATATCCTCCCCACCAGCCACCCCACTCCTTTCCCCTAACCTGAACAGAACGCACACCAGTGCCTGATGCAGCTGCATTACACTGGGAAGGGGAGTGTCCTAACAGCCAAGCACCTTAAGGGGACATCCTGACACTCAGTTAAGAGGCTGCACACGGTATATGAACAAAAGGCCAAGCTGCCAAGAGCTGCCGCTGGCTTTGGAGTTTTGTTTTCGGCCCCGATTTTCAGATAATTCAAGGGCCTGCAGGGCCAAGCCAGTCCAAAGCAGCTCAGCACTAGATCTGAGCTGGAAAACAAGAATTCTGTTTTGTGAAAATCTGAGGTTCTGAAATGTGCTTTCGTTGTGTGTTGGAACGATGAAGCTCTTTGAAATTTTCCATCAAAAAACATGAGCCAACAGCTCTGTGGTTAGATCACTCACCTGGGATGTGGGAGACCCAGGTTTAAGTCACTGCTCTGAGTCAGGCTATTGGTGGTTCTGGGGTAGGAGCCCACCCCAACCTCGACTCCTCAAAAAAATTCCATCTGGGATATTAGACACCTTCCTGACGAATGTTCAATCCAAACTGCTACGTTTCCATTAGAAGTTTTGGTTTTGACAGATCGGATTTCTCAGACAGAAAAGCGTTTCATTGAAAAATTCCTGGTTAGCTCTGCCGGCACCTCTCAAAGTCAGGCCTGAGGTATCTTGAGCTAGGCACTCAACATCTGACACATTCAAAACAGGACACGCCCAAACTCAGCAGCTCTTTAGAAGAGTTTGGCTGTAGGAGGTATTAGGAAGCATGGGGTAAAGAGGCTACCCCTCCCCACAAAGATACATGTTGCATGGTAGATGGTGTTTGTCTTTGCCTCTTTTCTGCCCAAGAAAAAGGACAAATTCCATCTAGAGCTGGTTGGGGGAAAAACGAAACAAAACCCCAAAAATCTGGCAAAAAGGCTTCTTAAATCATAGAATATCAGGGTTGGAAGGGACCTTAGAAGGTCATCTAGTCCAACCCCCTGCTCAAAGCAGGACCAAACCCCAATTTTTGCCCCAGATCCCTAAATGGCCCCCTCAAGGATTGAACTCACAACCCTGGGTTTAGCAGGCCAATGCTCAAACCACTGAGCTATCCCTCCCCCCCCAGATAATTAAGATTTCTTTCATTTTGCAGGGTTCAAACCTCCCATAATTTGTAATTAGTTGCTTTATTCTCCCCCACCCCTTAGCCCTTTTTTTGGGGGGGGGGTGTGGCCACCTGATTTAAAAAAAATTGACTGGGAAAAGAAAAACCACAAGTCAAAAAATGAAAACCCCCCCAAATATTTTAAAAATCGTGTACAAATTTTAAATGGGTAATTTTTTTAAAAAACAAAGATTTTCCAAATTCAGAAAAAGACAGAGAAAAACCAAACCCCCGCAAAAAGCCACCACCACACATCATTTGTCAAAAAGAGTTTGGTCCACTCCAATACCTGCCAATATCCAGGATGATATTTGCAGGTCAAATCTGCCCTCTCCTAACAAAAACAGGCCACACTGAATGAACCTCAGACAGATCCGAGGGCTTGTCTGCACTAGAAAGTGGCACCAATTTCACTATCCCGGTATAATACCACCTAGCTCTTAAAGCGCTTTTCACCAGTAGGTCTCAATGCGCTTCACAAACTTTAATATACTGATTCTCAACACTCCTGTGAGGTAGGGCAATGCCATTATCCCTGTTGCACAGAGGGAGAACTGAGACACAGAGAGGCTAAGTGACTTGCCCAAGGTCACACAGGAAACCTGTGGCGGAGCAAGGAATTGAAACTAGGTCACGCATCTCCGAGGCTACCGCCGTCATCACTGGACCAAGCGGTATAACCCCTCTAGTGTGGATGCCGTTACACTGGTACAAAGGTGCTTATATACCAGTATAGCGTATTCCATATGGGAAAGGGAATAAGCTATACTAATATAAAGCACCTTTATGTCAGCATTACTGTCTTCATTAGCGGTTGTACCTGTATTCTGCCAAAAGTTATTAGATTTAAAAAAAAATTCTACGGCTAATATAGATGTTTATTGCTAAGCATTTCCCCCTGATTTTTATCAATTTCATTTTTCACAGTTCTGCAAAATTATGAGGGGGGGGGTTGACCACAGGCGGGGGAGTGTGTGTGTGTCCACACAATTATTTAATGACAGTAGATGCTGAGATTCTGAAAGTTTAAGCTTTATAAAAGTAACAAGAACAAATTGTCACCATCACATGTCAAAAATACACACTAAATATCCTTAAATCAAACTTTATTAAGTTCTCAAGCAGCATTTTTTTTTTTTACTTCGCCTATCTGTACATTTCAGTAGTTATTGAGGGAAATATTTTTTCCTTGGTTTGCGTATGCATGGGGAAATTGACATTTACTGACATTTGCCAACAAAAAACGAATCCTTCCCAGCCTAAGGGTAACTCTAAGCGATAAAACAAAAATCACATCCCTGACTGGATGGATATACCTGTGTATAGACCAGGCCTAAGCAGAAAACCTTGCAACCTGAAGAAAAAAACAACAACCTGCTCCTTGCATAGAATTATTCTAGTATTTGTTAACTACATCCTTAGACTGACGAGTAGGACCAAACACCCCTTTCCATGACTGCCTATTGTGGTACTGTATCACGTACCCACAAAGAAAAATGGTGTGCGTTACCGTAACACCCAGAAGCTCCAGTCATGGACAGGGCCTCGTTGTGTCAGGTGCTGTACAAACACAGAACAAAAAGTCCCTGCCCGGAGGAGTTTACAGTCCAAGACAAGAGACAACAGATGGCGACTGACAGACAGGGGGAGTATATGGAACCAGTGAGACAATATTGGCCAACATGATGAGCAGTGGTCTCAGAAGACAGAAATATACCACAGGCATTTTGCACTTACTTGATAGGGGAGGTCTCATCTTTTCTTCTCTGCTTCTCCTTAGGAGGAATAGCCTCCCATCCGAAGGTCAAACTCCAGTCAAAATTCCCTCGACTGTGCTGCTTCCCATATTGGATTGGCTTGGAAAACTCAAAGGTATTCAGGTCGATGGTGGTGATGTCCGGACTCACCACGGCCGTGGGTTCCTCTGCGATACGGGATAAGAGAGGCTCCAGCCAGCCGTGGAAACACTCGCCTAAGAAGCAGCGAGGAAGAGGACCATATAAGGTCGGATTTCATCACTACTGGTTAGATTGCAAGCCCCTAAGGCAGGCCCCGTCTCTCCCTGTGGACCCAAATTCAACGAAGGAATGAAGCATACGTTGACTAGAAATGGCCTACGGTGTTTACCTAGCCCTTGACACAACGGCCCCCCATTTCTGGTGGGGCATCTAGACACCAATGGAATAAAAATGATGAACGACAAATGTTCTGGTGAGACCGGTCTCACCCTGGGTGGAGGGAAATAAGTTCTGCCCCCTTCTTAGAAGCAGGGCCGGCGCGCCCACTAGGCGACCCTAGGTGGTCGCCTAGGGCACCACGATTTGGGGGGCGGCTCGCCACGGCAGGGCTGTAACGGGGCGCACTGCTGGCAGGGGCCGCAAAAGCCTGCTGCCAGGGGCGCCCCCTCCTCCCCCGCCGCCGAAGTCGCCCCAGCTTACCTGCAGGAGGTCCGCAGGTCTGTTGCCGCCGAAGCCATGGGACCAGCGGACCTCCCGCAGGCAAGCGGCTTCGGCAGCAGGGTGAAAGTGCTGCTAACACCACCCTCCCCCAAAACCGCTTCTGCTTGCCTGCGGGAGGTCCGCAGCTTCGGCGGAGAGTATTATTAGGAGCACTTCCGCCCTGCCGCCGAAGCCGCTTGCCTGTGGGAGGTCTGCTGGTCCCGCGGCTTCGGCGGCAACAGATCTGCAGACCTCCCGCAGGTAAGCCGGGGCGGCTTTGGTGGCAGGGGAGGAGGGGGCGCCCCTGGCAGGCTGAGCGGGGAGCACCCGCAGTGTCAGCGGGGGAGCCGGGGGACACCCGCGGCGAGCTGCCCCCTGCTCAGTTCCCGCGGGGGGTGGTGGTGGGGGCTGAGGGCCCGCGGGGGGTGGTGGTGGTGGGGGGGGCTGAGGGCCCGTGGGTGTGGGGGGGCAGTGCAGGGCTGGTGGAAGGAAGTTTCGCTTAGGGCGCGAAACTTCTTTGCACCGGCCCCGCTTAGAAGGCTTGGGAATAACAGCCAGAACATACAGCAATATGCAAACTAGATACCATTAACTTAGGTTTGAACAGAGACTGGGATCGGCTCGGTCAGTACACTAATTGAATCTGTTTCCCCTAGTTAAGTATCCTCACACCTGTGTCTCAACTGTCCGAAATGGGCCATCTTGAGTATCACGTCAAAAGTTTTTTTCCCCCTGCTGATAATAGTTCCTCTTAATTAGCTAGCCTCTTACAGTTGGTATGGGTACTTCCACCTTTTCATGTTTCTCTGTATGTATAAATATCTTCTTACTATATGTTCCATTCTATGCATCCGATGAAGTGGACTGTAGTCCACGAAAGCTTATGCTCAAATAAATGTGTTAGTCTCTAAGGTGCCACAAATACTCCTGTTCTTTTTGCGGACACAGACTAACACAGCTGCTACTCTGAAACCAGCCAGAACACACTGTATTTTCAGGAAAATGTCATTTCATGGTGGTCCATATACTGCTATCCTTGCGTGCCCGGGACAGCACTTTACGCTGCAAGAAATCCCATTCAAATACAATTGAAAAAAGGGTTCATGTAGAAACAGCTTTTGGTTTCGGCTTGCATTGCAACTGACCGGCCATCTTGCAGAATAAAGCACTGCTCAGCGTGAGCGAGGCCCTGTGTGACTATTGATTATCTACAGGAAACCAGGGGGAAAAAAAGGCAAAAACAATCAACCCCCCTCCCCAGTAACCCAGGCTGCTTCCAAACACAAACGCCTTGTTATGAGGAGAAGATAAAAATTGGCAGTAAGTATGTAACTATCCAACTGGCATGACCGGAAACAGGGCTGGATTTAGGGGTAGGTGGCCCAGGTGACCGCCTGGGGTGCTGGGTTTGGGGTTCTCTTTTGCTTGCTAATGACAAAAGGGAAAATAGAATGCTTGAAGTAAGATGTTTCAGGTATTCTGTATGTGCAACTTTGTAGAACCTTCCAGACTTTGAGAACTACATTTTCCTTGAACCTCCTAAAACGTTGTCAGCCACGCCCTTGTGGCTATATAAGGGGCGGGGCGTCGTCGGTCAGCGAGATATAAGAACGAAGTGAAGTGAGAGCCCAGCTGTGATAGCGTGAACCTTGTTTTATTGTGTAATTGTGAAAGTGTACCTGTGCTTTAAAACGGGAAGAGTGTGTCAGTAGCGACTAATAATGGACATATTTAATGAGATGCCAGAGGTATCAACTGAACCCCTATCTATGCGACATGCTTCTTTTCCCATGCATGACACGGAAAGTTTGATGACTTTCTAAGGCCGCGGAACTGAAACGAGTGACAAATACAATAAAAAAAATAAGGTATTCAAAAGTTTAACAAACAGGGGAGGGGGGCGTGTGCCAAAGACGCCCCTTGCCTGGTGCGCTATTTGGCCTAGGCCCGGGCCTGACCGAAAAGAACCCAAAAAGCTGGGGGGAATGCAAGTTGCGTGGTTTCTTTCTAGGAAACCAATTTAATTTCTAAGAAACATTTTCAAAAGCAGCTAAAAGCCACACCGGGGCTCCTGAAGCGGACTCAAGGCAGAAAGGCCCAGCTATACTTACAGTGAGCATCCAGGAAAGTAAGCACCTCTCCGCTCGCGACACCAGCGCCGAGTAGTCGTGCGGTTATTAACCCTTTCCTCTCCTGCTGCCGCACAACTCTCACGATCTGCAGCTGCTTCACGTAGAGATCCAGTTGGTCTTTTAAATAGTCTGAAAGGGAGAGTTTATCGCACGCACAGGAAGCGAGGAGGGTCATAATTCAGAAGGTCTGCAGATCTCAAAGCACTTTGCAAAGGCAGCAAGTGATACTCCCATTTTACAGATGAAGACATAGTGGCAGAACCAGGAATAGAAATCATGTCTCCTGAGTCCCAGTCCTGTTCCCTATCCAATGAGCAACACTGCCTCTCCACAGCAGAAGGACTGCCCACCACCCTAAGGCTTGGTCTACACTGTGGGGGGGGGGGTCGACCTATGATATGACTTCAGCTACGCTATTCGCGTGTCTAGACGAGACACGATAAATCGATCCCTGATAGATCGATCACTACCCGCCGATCTGGCATCTCCTCACCTCCTCCTAAGGCGTCTCCTCACCTCATCCCCGTGCACCTCTTGCCCAAAGCAAAGTTATTAGCTCTGCTGATGATCGTGAAAATGTGGCAGTATCATAGTTCTACTTACGCAGAACACACTGTGGGGTTGACGCATACAGCACTTGCATCAACACAACCAGAAGCTCTGACAACCCCAAAATTCGTGTTATTGACCAGGCTGATCCTCAGTCTGATCCTCACAGAGAGGACTAAATCCATGACAAATTTCAACTTTTTAAAAGTTGTCCCCTCTCCCCCCAGCTGACACTTTTTCCTCGTTCCCACCCCCCCCCCCCGGAAAAAAAAATTGAATCTTTTCTGCAGAGCCCACTGACTCAAGACAATTTCCTTGATTTTCTTCCACCTCCCCACTAAGATTCATGTCTAGACTAAACATGGAAAAAGAGACATTCCCCCCCCCAAAGGATTTTTTATTTGTTAAAATGAAAGTGGGCCTTGCAATGAATGCACTCTGCAATCTGAACGATGGAGCTCTTCCCACAGCTATAATCTCTCCAGCTTTCTCCCATCAAAGAGATTAGTCTGGGACTCAACAATACAACTAAAAAATTCTCTTGACCTGTAGTTAAAACTTCATCATGACCAAACAGGGGGGCGGGGGGAGAAGAGAAGGGGATGCGGGGAGTGTGACTTGTTTAGAGACCAGGCTCAGGTTCAGAGTTGAGTGCACAAAAGGGAAAGAGTTAGGTTTTCCCTCCAGCCAGATGTTACTATGACACAAAAGGCACCAGAGGATGAGCTCAGCAAAGAAAAGGAAAGAGATTAAGGAGAAAGAGGAACCTTGTGAAATATCTTGGTTTACTCTGAGAGGCAGGTCTAAGAAATGCAGGTGCACAAAGCTACTCCCATCCCCAACAGAAAGAAAAAAAAAAAATCAGGTCACCCAAGCCTCTTCAACATGCAGCCAGGAAATATTCTCCAGTTAATATTTCAGGGGATATCATCTACCTTAGATATTTGCATGGCCTCCATCCCTGTAGAATCTGGATACCTCATAACCTTTAATGTATTTAATTATCCCAGTATAACAACGCCTGTCTTATGTAGCATTTTTCATCAGGAGATCTCAAACAGCGTTGCAATCTGTAATGTATTTATTCTCCCAACACCCATGTGATGCAAGGCAGTGCTGTTAGCCTCAGTTCCCTATCTGTACAATGGGGATAAGAAACTTGCCCAAGGTCACACAAGGCAGCCTGTGACAGAGAAGGGAATTGAACCCAGGCACCCTAGAATCTCAGGCTAGTGACCTAAGTGATGGACCATCTTCCCCAATGATGGCAGAAAGGAAATGATTAGAGAGAATCTAGGTGTCTGCAGAGTGAAAATGGAATCTCAGATCCGGTCACATTATGGAACAAAAAGCAGGGAATTACACTCTTCCAGCATCTCTAACTGGCACATTGGCTACCCCAAGGACATCCACGCTCATGGGAGAGGCGACAACAGAGTCCGCTGCTGCTGCAAGGCTAGACAGGAAGTGGTGAAGCACAGTTTGCTCTTCGGTAAATGTCAGAGCAAGGCAGCTGTGGAAAAGGCACTCGAGTTACTGGTTACGACTGAGTCCACAGCTCCAGCACCTGGGCCACAACAGGAAACGGCGGCATAACAGAAAGCACAACCCACGGTAGAGCATGTTTTGCAAAGTTTGTTGGCCTGCCAGTCAGGATTTCTTCCCCAGCTTTTGTGGCTGGCTGGGAGAGTCACTTCCCTGCTCTGCACCTTTTTGTTTCTCCTCCAATCCTTTCACTAGTCTGTTTAGACTAAGCTCTGTGGGGCAGGGTCTTTTTCACAGTTTGTACAGCACCTAACACCGTGGGCCCCTCATTCCAGGGGAAGCCGCTTGGTGCTCCTGTAACAAACAACAGCTGCTGCTAAAATGCAGGAAGCTAATCCAACTGGTAAAAACCATCTGCAACAGAATTAGGCTGTAAAGTGAATGACGCAGTTAGAGGTAGGGTGACCAGACAGCAAGTATGAAAAATCGGGACGGGGGTGGGGGGGTAAAAGGAGCCTATATAAGAAAAAGACCCCAAAATCGGGACTGTCCCTATAAAATCAGGACATCTGGTCACCCTAGTTAGAGGGGGGAAAAAAACGTAGTGCTACTTGGTGCTGAAAGAAAATAAAGCCTCCGCCATCCTATTAACATTCTTTTCCCCAGCACAATAAAGGCCATTGAGCTAGCAAAGCGACTGGATAGCACATAAAAACTGCACACGAGACATTACATTTCACAGGACAGTCTACAGTGCTCTTTTCAACAGGCTGGGTGGTGGGTGGGAAATTAGATCCGCTGATAAAGATGAGTTGGAAGCTTTATAACCAAGTGCTAAAGTGTCAAATGCCAGGTCTGTCTTTAGGGTGATCCAGGTTTTCACCCATTAAATGAAGAGCGTAGAGAGGTCATTGGAGGCTTGAAACATCTCTGGATTACCAGGGGACATGCAGCAGCCAACTGACTTGATTTTGTTTGCGTTGTCAGAGAGAGGGTTCCGTTACTGCCGCATGGAGTAACAAAGAGAGCATCCCATGTTGCAAAATTTAAACTTCTTCTGAGCACACATGGCACATACCTGTCCTCTTGCCAAACTTCTTAACCAGCCTGCTTACTGGTGGTAACGTTCAGCAAGGACAATGGGCAGTCATTCAGCAGACCAAGGTTCTATTTCTGGCCCTGTCACGACCTGCTGGCGTGACCATGGGTGAGTCACTTCCTGCCTCAGTTTCCCTGCCCACCCTTTGTTTTATGCAGTTCGATAAGCTCTTCAGGGACGGGTCTGTCTCTTACCATGGCTATAGATACACCTCTGATTGCAGTGTGATTGCAGCATGTGTATCCATACTTTGCACTAGCTTTAATCTAGCTATCTTGGTACCAACAGCAGTGACCGGCCACAGTCCAAGTATGCACTCAGGGTCCCAGGCAGGCTTGTACAGCCGCGGCTTCACTATTATGGGGATGCGAGGTAGATCAAGTAAAGCTACCTCGGGTATGTTTATACGTGCTACAATCGCATCCCTCCTTTGATTGCAGTGTAGATGCACAGGGTCTGTCTACACAGCATTTAGCATCGTGGGGCTTGGAGCTTCTAGGTCCTACCATAATACAAACGAAGACAATACAATAAAGCCACCCCACAAACTGAGTAAAGTAAATCATAATATAAATTTCACCTTCACTCTATGCCCACATGGTGTTCGTATAAACACAGATCCCAAAATACGGACCCCCTCAGCCCTATATGGTGCTCAAAAGGGAGTTAGGGTTGTCACCTGTCTGGGGTTTACCCTGACAATCCTGTTTTTGGCTTCCGTGTCTGGGTGCCATTTAGGGTTGCTAGGTGCCTGGTTTTTAAACCACAAAGTCCAGTCGAAAAGGGGACCTGGCAGTGTACTGTCAGATGTACTGACTGGACACCAAAAGTCCGATTACCGCGGGGCGGGGGAGGGAACAAAGGGCGGGACTTCAGGGGTCCAGTTACCTGCAATAAGAAAGGTGGCAAACCTAGCTTCCACATTGGCTGTGCAGTGTTTGGAGGTCTGAGCGGCTGCTCATTCACATGCAGCAAATTCAGGATATTTGTTTATCCCCACCCCCACCACTTGGTCAAAGCTTGAGCTTCTCCAAGATCTAGCTGCAGGCAGATCTGATGCTGAACCATGTGATTAGTTTGCCTTGGTTGCAACTAATTTAGATCGCTAAATGGCAGTTTGCCTTGCAAGGGAGTAATTGCCAAGGATGGAAAGCATAATGTGTTCTGTTTACAGGAGGTGGGAGGGGTTCCCGGTTTGTTACTTGGGGACAGTTATGTGCCGAGACCAGATTTAAAATACACAATAGAAAAAAACCCACCAGGATTCAGTGCAACCCAGGAGAAGAATCAAGGAATCCGCCACATATACAAAGGGGATCGTCTGAATGTTACCAACTCTGGAATTGCACCTCCCCTGTATGTGGCAATGGAAAGCGGCATTTAACCTAAAAATAAGGCATGGTCAGGATTGCTAGGCCAAAAATAGGACCTTCGCTTCCTAGCCCCCACCTCCACAATCGTAGGTAGGAACCGGTGACTCATTTCACCTGCCCAAAAGAAAAAAGAAGTTTGCAAGTCTCCTTTCCGTCTCCAGAGTGTTAAATAGCCTAGCTCATGTGCCAATTGCTGAGCAGACTTCAGCAGGGGGAGGGATAGCTCAGTGGTTTGAGCATTGGCTTGCTAAACCCAGGGTTGTGAGCTCAATCCTTGAGGGGGCCATTTAGGGATCTGGGGCAAAAATCTATTAGGGGACAGTACTTGGTCCCGCTAGTGAAGGCAGGGGACTGGACTCGACTCGATGACCTTTCAAGGTCCTTCCAGTTCTATGAGATAGGCATATCTCAATTATACCAGTGGAATAGGCCATCCATAATTAACCCAGCATCCCACAGACATTTGGGAACTAAGCTTCCTTTGAGGAAAGTGGAACTAACCCCCTTCAAAGCCTGGCACTTCTGGTTAAAGGCCCAAAATAAACAGTCAGAATAGATTATGTAGCTCTTCCTAATATAGCTCTTCCTCTCCTTTCATGCTTTGGCAAGCAGCAAAACACTTAACAGTGTTGATATAAGTATCGCCCAAGTTAGCCCCTGCTGAAGGGAATGGGGTAGTTCACACCTCTCTGAGCTATTGTTTCAGGCTCTCTGCAATCTCAGGCAGACGCTGCTGCGTCTGTTACAGATGGGTCAAGTTAGGTTGCAATAACGCCCTGAAAACAGCTACAGAAAAAAATTAAAGGGCTGAGACTGGAGAACAATTGGGAGGCTTGTCCACTCTCCCTTCCTGCCCCCTTCAAGGATGCATGCCTTAACCAGGCTGGCTGTGCATGCATGTTGTAGTAACAGGCAGAACAGGACCCTCGTGGATTGTGGGAAGCAGCTCTTCTGGGGGAGCCTTAACGGAAGCTTTCCCTGGCTGAACCACTAGGAACTCTCCAGCGCTCCCATTTTAGCTGGGTCCCCTCTGGTGGGCTGGGTCTAGTTTGGGAATCAACTCTTTGCAGCCTAGCTCGGAAAAAGCTGGTGCCTTGGGAACAATTTGGTTACGGCTGGGTGGAAATTCGCTCACTCTTATTGGAGTCATCGCGGTGGATATTGCTCTCATCATTTCCTTAATACTGTCAAGCTGCATGCGCTGAGCAGCTTAATGATTTTTTTTTTTAACTGGCCGATCAAAAACTCCAGCCTCACAGCCCCGAGGGAATGTCCTTGAAGCTTAATGGGAATTATTTGCAATTGTGCTGGAAGGCTTTTAGGGTCTGAGCTCTCTTTGGCCCTTTGATGACCAGATTCACTTGAGTTTGGTGCAGTAGGCTGTGCTGTATTGTTACTTTTTTTTCCTTGAGTACCCTATTGCAGGTGGACTGGTCTCATTTTCACACCCAGCTGAGCATCACAGAAGCTGAAGCCGAAGCCACTTGAGACTAACTAGAGGCCAGCATCAGAGTTTAGAGCTCTTAATGCAACTTGGAATTGGGCCCATAAAGTAAGTCCCTTTTTGGGAGGCTATGGCTTTTAAGCGGGTGTAAAACAGCCCCACTAAGAGCATCCCTTGTGCAAGCAGCTTCTTGAGCAAACTAATAAGAGCGCTACACCAATTCTGCTTCCAGCCCCAGTACAGGGGCACATGTACAGTGCATGCACCATGGCTATTCTATATGCTCTACTTCCCAGGGCTTAAGTTAGAGCAGTCCCAGGGCTGCTCTAGCTTACACCAGGAACTAGGTTGGCTCCTGCACAGTCCTGGAATAAAGAGAGTTTGCCCCCATGCCAATCCTACTTAGCCCTGCCCCATGTGCAGAAACAGTAACTGAGAAACCAGACCCCAGCCTTCCAGTGGGAGGGAAGGGGCCTTTTAGCAGCCAGGGATCTAAGAGATTGCCATGTAGGAAGGAGGCTTCATAGACAGAGCACCGCACTGAGACTCCAGAAACCTGGTTTCAATACTGGGCTCAGACAGACTGTGCGCATGATCTTGGGCAAGTCACTTAATCTATTCTGTACCCCAGTTCCCTCTCTCAGAGGGCTGCTGCAAGGGTTAAATCCTTTAATGTCCATGAGGTGCAGTGATAAGGTACATACGTTACAATGGTATTGGGGAGAGGGAGCAGGGGACCCCCCTATCACGCAGAGACTCTGCAGTGCATCTCCCTGGATGTGCTTCCCACAACCCATTCCAAGGCCTACTCACCATCTGTGCTGGCGTCGTCCACCAAAATGATCTCCTTTAGTAAGATGGCAGGGGAGGAGTGCAGGACGCTGTACACAGTGCGGAGCAAGGTGGACCAGGCCTCGTTATGAAACACGATGATGACACTGGTGGTGGGCAATGGCGGGCAGCGCTTGAACTTCTGATCAATGCACCTACGAGAGAAGCCGAGCCTAGTTAGTGAGTGCGTTTGTAATGCCCTGGCCGCCCTTGGCTTTGTCTCTCTCTAGAGCCTGGACCTCACAGCTTTATGGGTCTGCTCCTGTCTACAAGCTAGCAGGCCTGATCTTTTAGCTCAAGCAGCAGCAGCCTGTGTGGTTAGATTCAGAGGACCCGAATAGAGCTGGGCAGGTTTTCCTGTCCTGCAAAGACTCAGGATTTTTTTTTTTAAAAAAATTTCCTTCTGCAACCGGAGAAAACAGAGACCTTTTGCTAAGTTTCTCAAAAGGTGAGACCCCCCTCGGGATAGCCCAGTGGTTAGCGCTCCCCTGGGATATGGGACAACCGGGTTCAAATCACTGCTCTAAACCAGGCAAAGCCGGGTTCGAAGTCCCTGATTCAGAGCAGGGACGTGAAGCTGGGTCTCCTACATCCTAGCTGGGTGCCCTAACCAAAGTGTCATCAAGACGGATACATTTCTGCAAAAAAACGGGTGTCAACGCATCGGCATTTTCTGACGAAAAATCGGTCCGTCAAAGAGATTCCCAACCAACTCTATTCCCCTACTCACTCCCTGCAGCTGACCCAGACAGGCCATCTTCACATGCATATTTGCAGTGCATAATCCAGCATGGCTAATGCTCTCCAGTGGCAAATTGAACATCTCCCGATATTTCTTTACCTAGGTGTTTAATCCCCAATGTTCAAAGACACTATCCAGCTCTCATCACACCTTATACTTAGATTGCCAAGCTTTTGGGTGCAGAGACCATGAGTGGGGCTCCCAGGAATGACTGCAATATAAGTAATTAATGTGCAAGGCCACTTAGCAGCCACAATGGGAGCTGAGCTCTGAAAAAAATTGTGTTGTGAGTGAGTGCTAGCCCTGTGGAGCAAAGTCCTTCGTTTTTCCGCAGAGCAGGTGCAGTGGGCGGAGAAGCTTGCACGAAAGAATCACTCCAGACCGAGAGGGGACCTCATTTTTCAGTGGTTCACTCCATTCGGAGCTTCTCCAACACAACCAACCAGAGAGGAACATTCAGGGACAAACACGGTGGCGGTTTTTGCCAAACAGACTGAGACTCCTTCCCTTCCTGTAGGCTGTCCTACAGCCATTCCACTTCGTTCGTATCGGCTCTCGACGTGGGCCCAGCTCTATATCCCGTTTCCGATCCCGCTCCTCCAGTGGGAAAGGTTTACAACCCCTCCTTAATCACTGCTAGGTGAGTTAATGAGTTAAAACCAGGTTCCTAAAGCACTTAGACAGCCAAGCTGCAACCTCCAAGGTTAAGCTTTGCTGAAGCGCCCATCTATTTTAGACTCCTCCATGCCCTCTGTTACTTTAACATTGGAGCACCTGTCTTTTAGTCTATTTAGCCTGCCAACACTACACTGTACAGATGGGAACTGAGGTATAGACACACTAAGGGTACGTCTATACTACCCGCCAGATCAGCGGGTAGTAATCGATCTATTGGGGATCGATTTATCGCGTCTAGATGAAACACGATAAATCGATCCCAGAACGCGCTCCCGTCGACTCCGGAACTCCACCACGGCGAGAGGCGGAAGCGGAGTCGCAGGGGGAGCGATCCTGCGCCGCGTGGACCCGAAGTAAGTAATTTTAATTTGAGCCAAGATACGTCGACTTCAGCTACGCTATTCTCGTAGCTGAAGCTGCGTATCTGAGATCGATCCCCCCCCAGTGTAGTCCAGGCCTAAGTGACTTGCCCAAGGTCACATAGGAAGTCTTTGACAAAGCAGGGACTAGAACCCAGATCTCCTGAGTCCTAGGCGAGTGCCCTCACCACCTCTCCTCCCATGTGTCTAGTGCTTTTGAGTGCCTAAGATGAAACCTTTTAAAGTGGCCTGATTTTCAGATGGGAACTGCTCAGCATTGTTTGAAAGGGCGGGGGGTGAAGAGAGAAGAATCTGGTCCCTTTAAGGTACCACTTCCGGTATCCCATAGTTACTAGACCTCTGAAAATCTTTCCTTGTTCAATCAACACAATGCATACATATAAGAATATGTAAATAGAATTATACTCCTTTTGGAATAAGAAAACAGCTAGCTTCCAGCTACAGTCAGTTCAAAATCCAGGACATTTGGGATAGGCTGCTCTTAAGGACGGCATCAAAACGAGTCTTGAAATACTTTGGGGCTAGCATGAAGAAAAAAAAAAAGCAACCCAACCCCCTCTTTTTTTGACTCGACCGCATGCGAGCCCCGTTCTGAACTTTCCAGAGGGCGTGTGAACGGCTCCCTTACATCCTACATACTTCAGCTGCACATCAAACGGGGGAGCGTTCCACACGGCGGATCAGGTTCTGCTTCGGCCTCGAAATCAAACAATGCCGGCCCCTTCCAGCTGAGCCAATTTCTCCAGCGAGCCGATTGGTGTCTCGGTTCTGGAGCGCTTTATGCTTTCATTTCAAATTGGTTTATGCCTTTTCGGTTGACTGAACACCGTTCCTGTGCTTCCCCCTTCCAGAACTCAGCGACCTTCCATTGTCACAGCCACACCTGCTAGGCAAAGATAATTGCCTGCTGGGAAGCACAGTCTGCAAACCGGGTCTGGGCTTCTAACCACTATTCAAAGCCGTTTTCTTGGATCCCTCCCTACAAAGCCTTTCCTAACCCACCTCCCGGCAAGGGGGCAGGCTGAAGCCTCAGAGTGCCTGGCTTGAGACCACAGGAAGGTCAAGCCAAGTCTGGCACATTTGACTCCGTTAGCCATAGCAGGAAGGTAGGGGGCTGTTCCACTCAGCTAAGGAAGAAAAATTAGGGCAGGGCTTCCTAGGAATAAAGGGAAAAATCGATCAAACCCAAGGGCCATCTGGGAACAGGGAATTAAGTGTTTTTGAAGTAGGCAGACTTTCCTTTCTCTTTAAAGGGAAGCTGTATCTGCACTGGGAGACTTATGTTTGTTGGTTTTTAACAAAGGGCAGCAGGAGGAAGGAGGGTAGGAGAGTGTAAGACAGAAGAGGAGGGCAGAAAGAATTAGTGCCCTAGGCTTTCACTAAGTCTGCTGTAGGGAGATTTCTTGTGATCTCCCTCTGTCCCAATGGTACCTACAAAAGAGAACTGACAGTTAAACTCTCAGTATTCCCTACCATCATCCCCATAAAACTCAGTCAAGCAATCACGTGGATAGGGACTCTCTCACATCAGTAACTGGCCAGTCCTAGATAAGGCAGTTAGCTAAGTCAACCTTCTCCCTGACTTTAATGCTCGTCGCGGGTGGACCTAGTCTACGTTGCAAAAGTTGGAAAAAAGAAAAAGATCAATCTAGATATACTAGTATCAGAGGGGTAGCCGTGTTAGTCTGGATCTGTAGAAGCGACAAAGGGTCCTGTGGCACCTTATAGACTAACAGAGGTATTGGAGCATAAGCTTTCGTGGGTGAATACCCACTTCTTCGGATGCAAGCAGTGGAAAGCTTGCACTGCTTGCATCCGAAGAAGTGGGTATTCACCCACGAAAGCTTATGCTTCAATACCTTTGTTAGTCTATAAGGTGCCACAGGACCCTTTGTCGCTTTTAGATATACTAGTGCAAGCCACTTGTATAGATGCACTTAAACTGATTTAAACCTAGATTAAACCACTTTCGTTTCATTCAAATTCAGGTACAGTTGATTTAGTTACACCAGTGCAACTTCTGGAATAGAGACAGGCCCCTGGAAATCTCTCACACCTGGCTCTACCCATGTATACCAAGCTGGACTGGTGCTGTGGGCTGATCTCTTCAGAAAAACATATTGGTGGCGTTTGTGATTGATAACCTAAGAAGGAAGGGAATACCAGGCTACACCTGAAATCAAAACTGAACAGCAAATGAAATGTCAATGAGACTCAGACTAGCTGCCCGGACCCTGTAATAGTTACAGTCAAATCCCTAGTGATGGCCTAAGAAAGGAAAGGTGCTAGATAAAGAGTGAGTTTTCTGAAGCACTGCTTAGAGAGCTTCAGAAAAGTTGATTGTGTCACTGCTGTAAAGCAGAGAACACTCAGACTGCAGAGATGGGGGTGAGGCTTTTCAACGCAGTCCACACATCTTCCATGCTCTTAAATTGGAAGATGTGAGGTTAATTCCTCTGGGCTTGCTTTGAAAAAAGAAACCTCAACTATAACTCTCCCTTGCCTTGCCCTTGGGTCATCATTTACACCTGGGCGAAATGGGTGTAACATTTTCCCCGTTCATGGTGCACAGATATAAATCATAAAATGCAAGGCAGCGAAGAATCAGGCTCTGGAGAGGATAGCAATGAGAAAGACTTCCCCTCTCCACCGGATTTTAGAGCTGGTCTCCACCCGTTGAAACCCATGCAACTTTCAGGTGTTCAACTACATTGCCTTAAATTAACAGGTGCAAAGAGCCACATGGCCATTCTTATTTTAGTTTAACTTGCATCAGTTAGGAACAGACTTATGATGAACCCAAATTAAAGTTTACACGGGTTTAAAACACAGATTGGTACAACTTCTGTGCGTAGACATGGCTTCAGTCCAAGCCTTTGGTTTACAGAAGCCATCTCTCCTACGATACTGATTTTTGTGCTGCTATTTACAACAGGCATAAGAAGAGGAAGGGAAGAGTTCTTACTCTGGAGGTCGGCTGTCCGGTCCCAGCGCCCTTTGGAGAGAGATCTGGTCACTGGCAAAGGCATTGAAGCAGTGCTTCTCATAGCCGCGCTCCTTCTCCTTGGTCTCCTGCGGCGTCCACTGCTCCTTTTTAAAAGCTTTGCCCTCAGCTCCTGAGCTGTTGGGGTCTTGGGGCGGCCGTTCCATCAGTGGTTTCAGTTCAGCGGGGGTATAGTGGCCTGGAAGGCAGGACTTGCTGCTTTGCAAAGGCACCTCTTGCTGAGCCGGAGCCCGGATCTGTAGCTTTGGCATCGAGTCGCGAATGTTATTTACCGCCCCCATCATCATGTCAATCACTTGGTCTTTCCTCTCGACAATGTTTTTCAGCCAGGGCTCCTCGGTGTGGGCCCCGTTCCCCACATCCTTCTGTATTATGAAGAGGAAGATCACAAAGACCACACCCACCAAAGCCAGCTTCAATGGGCCATAATTTCGCCGGAATAGCCTCATCTTCAGGGATGTTTCCAAAGTCCTCGCTACGTTAGAGCGATGTGCATTTCAGGGCCTTACATTCTTTGGCTATTCCATGGCCATCTGATGCCCTTTTCCAAACCTGGGGGAAACAAAGAAATATGTATGAACTCTATTACTATAAATTCCTGCTTACCTCACTTAACCATCCTGACAGTTTGGACGTTAGGAAAAACTTCCTAATATCCAATCTAAATGTCAAACCTTACATACACACCCCATTTAGATAGGAGTATATTTCTGGCACTGGCAGGATGGTTCAGTGGTTAGAGCACTAACCTAGGACTCTGGAGACTGGGGGGGGGGTGTCAATTCTAGGCTCTGCCACATCCTTTGTAACCTTGGGCATGTCACTTAAATTTCTGTGCCTCTGTTTTCCCATCTGCATAATGGGGGTAATAGTACTGTCCTGCCTCACGGGGACATGATGAGGATAAACATTAAAGATTATTAGGTGCTCACGTACTATGGAAATGGGGCCCTAATAAGTATTTAAGATAGAAAGGAACCTGTACACTTTTTGAGAGCATCATTCACCAGATTCTACCACTTTCTACTCACCTTAGATTTCCAGATATTTTAGCCTTTTTTTTAGCTTGTGTAATTACACAGACGCAGGTGGTTAATGTCCTGAAGTGGAATTGGACACCTGCTATTAGCTCAGAGGGCCGAATAAGGTTATCTCTAGCTTTCCTGTTCTTTCTTGGCTGTGTGAGGTTTTATGTGCCAAGAGAGAAGTGGCCACATCTCTAAAGGCGAAGGAAAATCCAATCGATGTCCCAGGGATGCAGAGGTCATTGCTTTTAGCTACAAGAACTGTGGGATCAAGGACACCTTAGCAGGAGAGCTGTAAGCAAGCCTGCGGCCATTCCGAATTTGACTCTCAAGGGTATGTGCCATGCAGAAAGAACCATCCCGGGACTGAAATCTGGCACTATGAGCCTCGACAGATTTAAAGCTGGCAAATACCCATTTATGTTAATGCAAAGAAATCAGTTTTAATTTTCCTACTGATTTTATTTAGATTTAAAATGATACAAGACACCTCTCCAGGGCTCAAGGTCCCCTAAGACATTCGCTATACAATAGAATGAAGTACCAGCAGCATTAAAACAATCATTCCAACAGGAACTCAGTCAACCAGCCACCAACAGAAACTCCTTTGAGTCTCTTCATTATTATAGTAAATTCTCAGCCCTTTCCAGAAGCCCTCTCAAAGCAGAGATCTTTTGCAACATGCCTGAAAGGTCACCTAATTTGGATTATTTTGGCCCGTCATGGTGGACGGAGCAAATTCAAGAATCTGGAAACCCTCAGAGAGAACGCGCAGGCAGGCTTGGATTCTTGAATCTGATTGTAAGTTATCTGGGGGAAGAGACAGTCTTTTTGTCCTGTGTTTGTACAGCGCCTAGCATCACTGGGGCTCATAGGTGCTACAAAAATGCAGATACATAATAAAATTGATGCTGAATATGCCCTTAGATGGGTGCTGCCTCCACTAATGAGTGACATTAGGCAGTTTCAAGGAATTCTCTCCTTCTTGCCAAAATAACGATGGGAAGCTTTTCCCATAAGCCACTTCCAAGCCATTTCTCCAGTTCCGTGGCCTCATCAAATCAAAATCATCTGTGTGTAACTGTTATGCTCAACATGATAATGGCATACAAAGTACACTGATAATGTTTCTGGGTGATACCAAGCTGAGAGGATTGCAAGTGCTTTGGAGGTCAGGATTAGAATTCAGAATGATCTTGACAAACTGGAGAAATGGTCTGAATTAAACAGAATGAAATCAACACGGACAAATGCAAAGCACTACACTTAGGAAGGAATAATCAACTGTACAAATACAAAATGGGAATTGACTGCCTAGGAAGGAGTATTGCAGAAAAGGATCTGGGGGATATAGTAGATCAGAAACTAAAGAGGAGCCAACAATGTAATACCATTGCAAAAAAAGCAACCATCATTCTGGGATGCATGAGCAGGAGTGTTGTAAGCAAGACATGAGAGGTAATTCTTCCACTCTACTCAGCACTGATGGGGCCTCAACTGCAGTATTGTCTCCTGTTCAGAGCAACACGTTTCAGGAAAGATGTAGGAAAATTGGAGAAAGTCCAAAGGAGAGCAACAAAAATGATTAAAGGTCTAGAAAACATGACCTACAAGGAAAGATTGAAAAAACTGGGTTTGTTTAGTCTGGAGAAAAGAAGACTGGAGGGGGGAAAATTATAACTGTCTTCAAGTTCATAAAAGTTTGTTATAAAGAGGAGGGTGATAAATTGTTCTCCATATCTACTTAGGACAGGACAAGAAGCCATGTGCTTAAAGTGCAGCAAGGGAGATTTAGGTTAAACATAAGGAAAAACTTCCCAGCTGTAGTGCACTAGAACAAGTTCCCTAGCGATGATATGGAATCTCAGTCACTGCAGGTGTTTAAGAGCAGGTTAGACAAATACCTGTCAGGGATGGTCTAGACAATGCTTGGTCCTGCCTCAGTGTAGGGGACTGGATTAGATGACCCATCGAGGTCTTTTCCAGGTCTACATTTCTATGATTCTATGAACATGGCCCATGGGCCACATATGAGGCAGCAAAGTTCAGCAGGGCTGTCCGTTTTGGGTCACTTTCGTAGGACTTTGAGAAAATTCCAAACATTTTTTTTAAAAAGGCACCTGAGACTGTAGCAGTCTGACATAATTCTGAGACAGGCAATCAAGCAAAAATACAGTTGCTAACTCCCCCTTCTCCAAAAACCCCATCCTTCAACAATTCTCCATGTCCCTATCTGAACCTCAGCTCTGATCAAACACCTTCCCCTCCAAAGCTCTCAATAAATATGAGACTTGCGAAATGATCTGAAGGGCAGATCCGGGCAAGTCAGGACTGGCGAGAAAGGATGGTCCAATGGTTCGGATATTAGCCTACGACTTGGGAGACCAGGGTTCCATCCCTCGCTCCTTTCCTGCAACTACTGAACGGACCCTGTTTATACTACCTGTCTTCACTGTAACCCACAGCAGAGTCCCCACTTTGACGGCAGAATGGAGTTTTCAGTGGTGCAGAACACACCAGTAGTTTTGTCAGCTTTTTGGGCTAACAGGAAAAAGAAACCAGGATTAAAGAGAGATTTCTTGCCACCCTGAAACTCCATCCACAGAAAGGTTTGCCTCAGCCACGTCAGCAAACTGCATGAACTGGATTCTTCAGTAAACTTCACCTGAAGCAAACAAAAGAGCCTCTGCAGTCACTATGCTAAAACCCAGAGGCATTTTAAGACAGTTTCGGGTTCACACACTTGGGACTGCACGTGAAACGCAATCAGAAGTGTTGGCTTTCATAAAGCTCAACATGCTCCATAGCAGCTCAGAGCTTTGCCTCATGCCTCAGTTATTTTCTCCTTATAACCTGCACCTTACAAAGCCTATAAATGGCCAGGAAGAGTTTGCTGCTAAAAGACCAAGTTGTTGGCAGAAGCACTACTCCCAGGAACACTGGGCTGGTAAATTAAGTCTTGCAATAATGAAGACTTAAGATACATTCCGTAATGAATCCTTCCTGCTGCTATGAAAATAAGATAGCTTTTGCTGAGAGAACCAAGAGGGCTGTGAAATCAGAGAAACTCTTCTACCAGAAGATTACAAGATAGCAAAAGTCTTATGGCCAGATACCCTGGGGGGAAAATGACATTATTGGCCCCAACTTCTTTTTTTAAAAATAATTCCTCAAATAAAAGTATTAATATTAAAAAAATCCGCTTCCCATTTAAAATCCAGAATATTGTTGCTATAGGGTAACATTTTCGGAAGTGCTTAAGCAACTTAAGCACTTAGGGCCAGATTTTTGTACAAGGTATATAGGTATCTAGTGGGATTTGGGGATTTAGGAGCCTAGGTGCTTTGGAAAATCCCTTTAGGTGCTTATCTGTGTCTTTAGGCACCTGTGTACTTTTAAAAATCTGGTCCTTAGGGGCCTAAAATGACATTGAAAGTTAATGGGATTTAGGCTCCTAAATACCCTCAAATTAGATTTAGAACCTGAATAACATTTTCAAAAGTGCCTATGTAATATGAACTTTTACTAGTTAATTTTTGCAAAGTATCAAACCCCCCCCCCCCCGCCCCCCAATCAAGACCACACTTCTCAGGACATGAGAAGGAATTAGATACTCCTCATCTTACCTTAGCAGTGAGATCTCATCTAAGCAACAAAAACCCATCACACCAATATTTGGTCAAAATGAAATACCTGCTCCACCCATGTCAAACAGGAAGCCCTTTTTCTCTTTTTCAGATGGATCATAACCGGAGTATTAGTAAATGCAGTGGCTTGTTGATTTTATAATCCAACAAAAGACACACACAACCAACCTGTTAGACAGACGTTTCGGCCTGAAAAGGCAGCCAGTTACTACTAGTGGCAGAGTAACAGACAGCTCATATCCTGTCTGAAATAAAATGACATCTTAAACTCTCTACGAGAGCTGAGTCATTACGTCTCAACCTGGAGCACAGAGAGCAAGTTTGATTTGCCAGGGTGGATTTTACAGTTCTAACTTCATTTACACTTCTACTTAATTTATACTTTCACTTTCGACACCAACCACTTACTTCTACCACCCTCCACAAAAAAAAAAAAAAAAAAAAAAGACACCCCACCCTCTTAGCTCCTCTGGTTTCATGTGTTGGTTAAACTGGACTCAGAGATGAAGGCCTGAGAGGACCATGTGATAATCTAGTGATCCAACCTATATAACACAGACCATGGAATTTCCCAAGACCTAGTTACCCATATATTGAGCATTTCGCATTTGTCAAACATAAGTTTTTAAACCCAAAATATTCTTTATGTCTTCATTGCATTTCAGAAGCTACTACGCTAGGCACAGGCAACGAGAGTCAGATGAAATAAAGACTGACCAGAACAGTGGCTTTTGAAGCTCAGGCATCCAGTGAGACATTACACATACACACATGCTAGTGTCTCACACACAGTACCTCTGCACTTCCTCATTGAAGCGGGAGGTGGAAACAGTATGAGAGCCTATTCTTGCAATACTTCCGAACCAGCTGAAGCAAAGACGCACTAGAAACCTTGCAAGAAAATGGTTCTCAGGATCTCCCTACGTTCCCCGATAGGACTCCTCCCCACCCCCAAAAAAGCAAACACCACAGCCGTCTAGTCTACGTGGCATGCAGGAAGCAGCCAGTTTTATCCACTTACATATGTACACGGTAGTGCTGAGATTAGCAGCACACACAACTACAATATCTACTTGGGGAAACAAATGCTGCAGGACCGCTTTACCAAAGTGTGTGGTCACTTTAATACAAAGATACTCCTGTGTGAATTAATTGTCATTTTGCATCTCTCCTTGAGCTGGAACAGGTTTTGTATTACTAAGTACAGGAGATCCTTCTTTCCTACCCCTGGGGGTTCTTTAGATAAACCAAGACTGGGCAGAGTTGTTTAGACCCAAGAGATTTCCCCCATTTTCCAAGGTGTATTGTTACCAAATGCATTAGAAGGCTCAGAAATAAGTTTTCCCATCTACTAGCCGGAGGTTGATGTCAAAGTAGCACTAGCTTCAATTTCACTCTCCAGCAGCTTGAGAGAGTTATTTATTCTCATGTATTGGCTTTCTTAGAGCATTTGCCACGGTAGCATCTGAGCTCAAAGGTCAATCCACTCACAACAACCCTTAAGGAAAGGAAGTTTTATTAGCCATATGGCCAAGGTCACATAGGAAGCTCATGACCATGCCAAGAACAGAAGCCAAAAGTCAGCTGAGTTTAGGATGACCAGATGTCCCAATTTTATAGGGACAGTCCTGATTTTTGGGTCTTTTTCTTATATAGGCTCCTATTACTCCCTACTCCCTGTCACGATTTTTCACATTTGCTGTCTGGTCACCTTAGCTGAGTTTCAGGTGAGTCTTTAACCATCCTCTTTCTCTCTGTGGCCCCAATTCAGCAAAGCCCAGGAGTATTATTCAATCTCTGTTCAACAAGACACTTGAGCCTGTTTTTAATTTTAAGCACACGCTTAAATCCTACTGAAGTCAATGGGCCTTAAGTGTTTTGCTGAGCAGGGACTGGATTACTTGTGTGCTTAAAGCTAGGCATATGCTGAAGTGCTTTATTGAATAGGGGGCTATGAACAGAAGCAGATGCACCAGAGTTATTTGAATGCGGATGATGGAAAAAAAAAAACACTGAATTGGGGTTACATTTGGAAGGCTCCTTACAACCACAAAGGGTTGAACTGTAGTTTTAATTGTTTTATATTTTTTAAGGAAAACTATAGACCTGCACATATTGGTCATTTAGCCCAACTAAGCCATGATCACCAGCTGCTCATTTCAAGTATTTCCATTCTGTACATCTTGATGCTTTTCAATGGAATTCCCATAGATCAAACAAGAGTCTTTCATTCTGGCAATTCCAAAGCACTGGAGAAAACACTGAGTTCCATTAATGACACCAAAGCAGGGGGAGAAGGCTCAGGGATGTACTAGCCACCCAAAAGCACGTTCAGTTACTGCAGGAAGCAGGCTGGACAATCCATACAGGTAACTGAGGTTTGACAGGTGCACGGGATGCCTCTCTCATCAACGACATAAATACTAACCCCTAGAAAGCAAATCCATCATTGCATCTCATCCTGAGCACCATTACACCTTTACTTAGCATCACCACTTTCCTTTGTACCCTGCCCTATTCTATAGGCCATCTCCTCTCCGTTCTTTTCCTGGACAGCAGTTTTGTATCTAAATCTTATTCCACTCCGTCTCCCTAAGGAAACGAAGGGTCACATTCCTCAGCTCAGGTGTTCAAGTGTCTTTTGGTTTAACTCACTAACTACATGTCACTTTCTTTTATGCATCAACATCAGATTAGCCTGGGTTTGGCTACACGTAGGGAGTGACATCATAGCCATATATTTTCCAAGAGAAAGACTTTCTCCCCACATGCTTCCCACCATGCTCACTAAGCTAAAATTAATGCCAATTTAACTCAGCACAGAGTTTCCATTTGGCTTTGTATTTGATGGGAAACAAGTAATGGAAAAGCCCACGGTGCATTATTTATTATTTAAGTGCTGATAGCATGATTGGTGCTGAATAAAAACACAATCAGAAAGACTAAGAATAAATAATACATATATTTTTCTATTACTACTATAGTACTGGTATCAACATTTTGATTCAGAACAAAAAAACTAACAATACCATAAAATGAATTAGAAGGTCAGTAAAGGATAGTAACACAAAAGACCAAACGGATAACTTCCACCAAGATTAGGAATTTGAAGTCTTCTGACAGTACAGTGGTGTTAGTAAACACGGATGACTAGGAAGAGAGGACTAAAAAAAAAATTCCTGGTAAGGAACTAAAAACATCCCATCTGTTGGTCACTGACATGAAGACCAAAATCAAGCTCTTGGAATCTTCATTCAACTTCAAGGTAGGTGTAAGGGTGCAACTTTGTTTGAACTCAGAACTAAATTGCAACTGCTTCCATGATGAAGTGTCAAATGCAGACTGGGTGGATTTCCTGAATGTGCGCGCATTTTAAAGTCTTCCCCCAACATTGTACTAATACTGGGGTTTCATTTAACGTCCTGATGAGGGCGTGATATTGGCCGAGAGAGCCGTGAAGCGGTCATGCCCTGGATGGATATGGTAGGCCAAAGACTATGCGAGTACAGATCCATGTGCCCATTTGCAGCAGAAAAAGTGATCTTGCACTGAGTGTTAATATAAAAAAACTAGAGCTGAAGCTGCCTGGGTGAGAGGCAACATGTAATAGCTAGGGTTAATTAGCCACTGGGACATTTATTAAGGAAAAGAGCAAATTAGTCATCACTTGGAGTCTTTAAAAATCAAGACTGGGTGTTGGTCTAAATATATGCTCAAGTTCAACCACAAATTACTGGGCTCAATAGCATTCACTTATGTTAACAGGCAAAGAATAATTTCCTCCACTGCAGAAATCACTGGCTGAAGTTCAAAGGCAGACTAGCTGATCACAGCTGTACTTTCGAGCTTTCAAAGTCTAGGCATGGACAAGCTTATTCTGCGCCCCTTTAGAAGACAGCGTGAAACTTCACAAAGGAACTCGGCAGACCTAGACAGGGGTCATTCATAACTGCCACGGCGGTCACACCAGCTCAGGGATTGCAGAACAGCCATGTACTTGGCTACTTTTAGGGGGGTACTGAGACTTTCCCCTGTTACTTTAAAAACTAGGTTTGTCCCTCCCTGTACAACACAGTCAGGTACAGTTATCTAGTAATTAGTCTGTTAGCCTACCCCACTTACGTCAAATCTATTCTGCCTCTTTTGCACGCTCTAACTATAATTGTAAGAAGATAAATAAAGGTGAGCTTGTGGGACTATTGCATACAATAGTTATTTTCTTATTCTACAGATACTCCAAACATTTCATATATTGTGAGTTGCTACACCTCACGATTATACTGCAAGTGTCACAATATTTAGTGTTATTATTAAAGCGTCAGCTCCTGGAGTCATGTGATTGTGTGAAAAAACCTCAGTTTTCATTAAAATAATAGAAAGGAATTAAAAAATAGCCCCCCAATTTGCAGAGAAAACCTGGGAAGGTAACCAGAGTGCGCCCGAAGGGCTCAGAAACCAAATAAAAGAACCCAATAAATATTGGGTAATTAAAAAAAAAACACTCATAATTTTTAAGCCAATCGTGATTTTTTTAATACGAGGTTGGCAACATCAGGAGTATAATGATACATCAAACTTTAGCACGGAGTACTCCCCAAATCCAGCCAGCATTCACAGGTGTGCTTGGTGCCTTCCAGATCCCGGCTCCAAATGCACATCCGCACCAACAGCAGCCTGGTTAGGACCAGGGAGGGTGCAGTCGTGGGAACCCATCACACCCCTCCAGAGGCTCTGCCTGGGGGAAGCTGTTGGCGGAGACTGAATGTTCAGGGAGAAAAGCAGGCTGGACAGAAGCAGCCTAAAGCCCCCCCACCCCATGAAGAGAGTCCTTGACCTGCCGGAATAGGGAGGTCTAACCTCACAGCACACTACTCGGTGCGACTGTTACCTCGCTTGTCCCCCTTCTGTCCGCAACTTCTACTGCACAGCGTATAGAACCCAACTCAGCATACAGGACAATCAGCGGCACACGCGACACCCCGTCCAGTCAGGGACTTGCCTGTTCCCAATCCTAGCCAGAGACAAAGAGACCCCCTCTGCCATCGTGAGACTTGCTGCCCCCCCCTCAGATTCCCTCTTTTCTCCAGATTACCATAGCCACAACCAGGAGAATACCTCCACCCAGAGCCCTGTCTGCTCCCAAGAGAGCCCCTCCAGTGCCCCCACCCCAGCCAGAACCGTCTGCTCCCCCAGCCACAGATCTGTCCCCAAAGGAGGTGCCCACCCCGCCACAAACCCATTTGCCCCCCAACACCTCCTTTCCCCTCCAGTGAGCCACCTCCACCCATAGCTGGGGGGCCATCACCCCAAGCCCTGTCTGTCCCTCAGCAAAATCATCAGCACCCCCTACCCCAGTCTGCCTGTCTCCCTCCCCCCAACTTCCCCCTTCTTCAGGAGCCACCCCTAATCTCTAGCTGGGGGGGGATATGACTCCCCACAGCCAGGGGGCTACCACCATACAGAGCCCCATCTGCACCCCAACAAGACCCTCCAGTACACCCCCCCCCACCAGAGACCCCCCTTTCCTCCAGGTATCTCGCGCCAACCCTTGCTGGGGGGATACCACACCCAACAGCCAGAGGGATACTTCCACCCAGAGCCCTGCCCACTCCCCCAACAAGCCCTCCAGCACCCCCCCCACCCCAGCCAGAGTCCCCCCCATTCCTCCAGGGCACCGACACCTCCACAGCAGGGGGATACCATCCCCATCAGAGACCACCCCCCTTCCTCCAGGGAGCCAACATGTCCACCCATAGGGAATACCATCCCCCACAGCCAGGGGATACCACCCCCTCCAATACCCCCACCCACCTCCAGCAGAGACCCCCCCCACCCTTCCTCCAGGTAGCCGACAGCTGATATCCCCACCTGGGGATACCTCCCCCTCCAGCGCCCCCCCACACCCGAGACCCCCCCTTCCTCCAGGAAGCCGACACCCCCACCCAGGGTGATACCGCCCCCTCTCCCACCAGAGATACCCCCCTTCCTGCAGGGAGCCGACACCCCCACCCAGGGTGATACCGCCCCCTCTCCCACCAGAGATACCCCCCTTCCTGCAGGGAGCCGACACCCCCACCCAGGGTGATACCGCCCCCTCTCCCACCAGAGATACCCCCCTTCCTGCAGGGAGCCGACACCCCCACCTGGGGGATCCCGCCCCCTCCAGCGCCCCCACTCCCACCAGAGACACCCCCCCTTCCTGCAGGGAGCCGACACCCCCACCCAGGGTGATACCGCCCCCTCTCCCACCAGAGATACCCCCCTTCCTGCAGGGAGCCGACACCCCCACCTGGGGGATCCCGCCCCCTCCAGCGCCCCCACTCCCACCAGAGACACCCCCCTTCCTGCAGGGAGCCGACACCCCCACCCGGGGGATCCCGCCCCCTCCAGCGCCCCCACTCCCACCAGAGATACCCCCCTTCCTGCAGGGAGCCGACACCCCCACCTGGGGGATCCCGCCCCCTCCAGCGCCCCCACTCCCACCAGAGACACCCCCCCTTCCTGCAGGGAGCCGACACCCCCACCTGGGGGATCCCGCCCCCTCCAGCGCCCCCACTCCCACCAGAGATACCCCCCCTTCCTGCAGGGAGCCGACACCCCCACCTGGGGGATCCCGCCCCCTCCAGCGCCCCCGGGAGCCGGACTCACCTGGGCGGGGGGGGAGGTTCCGAGCCCCGGGACGCGGCTGCAGCAACCGGGACGCGTCAGGTGGCCTGGCTCGGGCTTGGGGGCGGGGCCAGGCCCTTCACCTGCCCGGGCGGGGCTCGGGGAGGGCAGCGGGGAACGCCGCCGCCGCCGGGCACAGGTGTATCCCGGCCGCCGCGCCCCCGGACGCCGCGGGGTCCTAGCGCCGCCTTTTCCCGCCCTACCGGCCGCCGCCGGGTCCTAGTGCCCGCCGGGTGGCGGGCCCCTATTGCCGGGGCTTCTTCAGGGCGCTGTAAGGTGCCGGCGCCTGCAGGCGCCTAAAGCCCCGGATGTTGCAAGGTGTAGGGGCTCCTACACGTTCCTAAGGCCACGGATGCTACTGCAGGATGCTATAGGGTCCAGGGGCTCCTTTAGGCTCCTAATACCAGGGCTCTGGCGGATTGCTATAGGGTCCTGGTAACGGAGGCGCCCATAAGCTCCTAATGCTGGGGGCTGGCTGCTGCAGGGTGCTACAGGCTCCGGGGATCCTATAGGCTCCTAGTACCGAAGCTGCCACATGCTCCTGGAGGTTCTGGTGTCAGTAGCTCCCATAGGGTCCCCATGCCGGGGCTGTTGCAAAGTGCTATAGGGGCCCTAATGCCTGGGGCTCCTATAGGTTCCTGATTCTGGGTTTGACGCAGGGTGCTAGAGGGTCCTAATGTCTGGGGATCCTAATGCTAGGACTGCTGCTGGGTCCTAGTGTCAGGGGCTCCGGTGGGGTCCTAATGAGGGGGCAGCAGCAAGGTGCTATAGGGGCCCTAGTATTTGTGGTGCTTATAGTTTCCGAGTGCTTAAGAATTCCTGACTGGGCCATCAGGGAGTGTCACTGCCCGTGGGTACTGCTAAGGGAGGTCAGGGAATGTGATCCTTCAACGTGCCAGGTTTAAACTCTTGTGACAAGGGTCAGAGGATCCCAAAGCACAAGGTGCCAGGCCCCTCCATTGCTCTAGCACTCCACAGCACTATATGAGAGTCTCATCTTCATACTAATTCAGAGGGAAGACTGTCACAGCTGAATTATCAACTCCGCCTTGAAGCATCAAGATATTTCCCTGGAGGTCGCCTCTTCAACTACTTTCCAGAGCTAAAATGATTTATTATGTGAGAGCCGGTAGGCGCCCAGCCGGAGGTGTCATGGCTGTAAACAGTAAAGATGCTGGTGGAGGGATATGGAGAGATGTCCCCGTAAATTTGCCGCGGCGGCTTCTCCTTTTCTGTCCTCCACTCTTTCCTAGTTCTCCTGGTAAATTGTTCTTTGGACTCTCTGTTGAAATCAATGGAGCTGCTCTAGTCAGCATTTCTCATCTAGTAGGTTGTGGCCCCCATGGGGGTAATGAAAAGCAACTGTCAGGCACAAGGCATTGAAAATTTTTACTACACTCTAAAGCAAAGAAAATCTCACTCCGACATCCTGACCCTTCGAGGTCAAATATTCTCTGCTCGCCTCTCAAGACCTACATGCACACACTATCGAACAGGGGTTCTCAAACTGAGGGGGGTCCACAAGGTTATTACATGCGGGGTCGTGAGCTGTCAGCCTCCATCCCAAACCCCGCTTTGCCTCCAGCATTTATAAGGGTGTTAAATATATAAAAAAGTGTTTTCAATTTATAAAGGGGCGGGGGGGGTCGCACTCAGAGACTTGCTATGTGAAAGGGGTCACCAGTACAGAAGTTTGAGAACCACGGACGTAGAAAGATGTGGACACATTGGAGAGAGTCCAAAGGAGAGCAACAGAATGATAAAAGGTTTAGAAAACTTGACCTGTGACGAAAGGTTAAAAAAACTGGGCAAGTTTAGTCTTGAGAAAAGACGACAGAGGGAGGACCTGAGAGTTGTCTTCAAATCTGTTAATGGCTGTTATAGAGAGGACTGTAATCAGTTCGTCTCCATATCCCCTGAAGGTAGGACAAGAAGTAATGAACTTAATCTGCAACAAGGGAAATTAAGGTCAGATATTAGGAAAACCTTTCTAACTCTAAGGGTAGTTAAGCTCTGGGATAGGTTTCCAAGGGGCTCCCTGTCACTGGAGGTTTTTAAGAACAGGTTGGACCACAGGCGCCGACTTTCATTTTTCTGGGTGGGTGCTCCACCCCGCTCTGCCCTGAGGCCCCTCCTCCACTCCACCCCTTCCCCAAGGCCCCACCCTCGCTCCGCCTCCACTCCGCCTCTTTCCCAAGGCCCCACCCTTGCTCCGCCTCCTCCTGCCCCGCCCCTTCCCCAAGTGCCCTGCGCTTGCTCTGCCTCTTCCTACCCCTGCTTCACCCCCTCCCCACTGCGCCTCCCGCCTGCTGCCAAACAGCTGATTGGCAGGGGCCTCCGAACATCTGATAGGCGGGTGGGTGGTGGGTTCTGAGTGCCCACTATTTTTTTTCCCGTGAGTGCTCCAGCCCTGGAGTCGGCGCCTATGGTTTGGAGAAACACTTATCAGGGATGGGTCTAGGTTTATTTGGTCCTGCCTCAGCATACAGGAATGACTTCTCAGTGTTCCTTCCAGCCCTACATTTCTAGGAGTCTATCATTGTTATTGTTGATGATTTTTTTACTCTGATTTTTACAGTAAATGTCTACACTGAGGTCTAGGTTGGTATAGGGGGCATGGATGTACACAGTTATACCCGACATACGTTCCCTGGGTAGACCAAGCCTCAGTCAGACAAATGACTACGTTTCCACCAGATTTTCAAAAGTGCTAAGCATTGGCCTAATGCTGCTGCCGTTGAAATCAATGTCAGTTTTACCGTTATTTGCCTTCCACGGGGAGCAGAGTTAAGCCCACGCAGAGAGCGCTTTTGAAAAACGCATCTCCAAGGACAGAGCCTGAGCGGATAGAAATTGTCACAGTCCCGTTAAAATCAATGGAGCTCCGGCAATTTACATCAGTTGACCATCTGCTCCCTAGTGTCCAACTCCAGGTAGAGTTTTGCTGGAATAAGACCTGAATCAGGACCACAGAATTTGGCCTGAAGAGTTAGCATGGAAATTAGGAGGAATTTGAACTCTTTCAGTGTTTTAATTACCCATATATATTTAGTGCAGCAGAGATAAAAAAAGGCCCTTGACCTTCACTGCTTAAGGGCACTGATTCACCGCTAAGGACACAGGTTGTTGTTTCCTATTGATCTAAAAGCATTTAAGTATTCACAGAACATGTGTGTTTTCCTGTGTAGGCAGGGCCAGCGCTACCATTAGGCGACCCTAGGTGGTTGCCTAGGGCGCCTGGATTTGGGGGGGCGGCATTTCGGCTGCTGGGGTCCTAGGTGGCGGCAGCCTCTCCTGCCACCGCCGCCGCCGCCTAGGGCGGCAAAAAAGCTGGTGCCGCTCCTGTTTGTAGTGGATCAATGTTAAGTGCTCTGGTGCAACATAGGCAGGCCAGGAACCTAATTCTCCACTTCTCTCTCTGGCACGTCCACGCCTTCTTGGAATGCCTTCCCCAAATTAATCTTTGAAGCCCCTGTCTTCCTTCAGATCCCTTTCCAAGGCTCATTTTCAACATAACAGTCAGCTGTCAGTTTATAGTGGCTAGGCGAGTGACCACAGGGTTAACCGAGAACATTAATAATTCTTGTTTATTTATACCTTTAAACTTCCTGAGTCGAAACCTGTTAGTCCTTGCAACTGTGTGACTACTTTCCATCCTTTTTCATCCCCTCCAAATACTTATTGCACCAGCCGGTTGCATTTTATCTTAAATTATAACACAAACTCTTGGGGGCAGGAATCGTTTTATCCTGCGTATTTTATAAGGTGTCTAAAACAATCCTGATTGTTCGGATCTACAGCTAAAAGCAACAGTCAAATCCTCAGCTGGTGTAAAGTGGCCTGCCTTCAACAAAGCCGAGGAACTATGTTACGCGGGGCTGATTTAGAGCATCTGAAGATTCAGCCCCAATATTTCAACTTGAATGGACTGCAATGGTTTCCTTTCCGTGAAGACCTATTTTTAACACTAGATGGTGGTAGCTTCACAAATCTCAGACCCAGGGAGATGCAGTTCCTACAGCTTCCATTACTGCAAGAAAGCCTTGGCTTCTAGAAATCCAGTGCGGCTGAGATTGCTATCCAGCTAAAAGACATCTGAAGTACGGCAGGAGATCAATGGCACCAGCTTGTGGCTGGGGACAAAAACTTTGAATGGGCACCATCAGAGGAATGGAACATTTTTGAACTTGCCATGGCAGGTGCCATCAAAGGCTAGTTTTAATATTTGCAACACAAGAAGGAGCTGTGGCAAGCATGCGGCTATGTTGGGACATCATCCACACACAAAAAAAGCACTAACCTATTGGGACAGCCATCTGTTTTAGATTGCGTGAGGAAATTCTGATTTCTGCAGCAAAGGAGCAGAGGAATTTGAACCTTGCACCCACCCCCCAGGAATGGTCTGATGAGATGGTGGGAAAGAGCAGAAAGAGGCTGCATCAGCAGGCGTGAGAAGCCAACTAGCCACACACAGGGTTCTTGAAATCATAAGGGATAAGTCCAAGGAGAGGTTTAAAAACAAGGCTTGGATCCTGCATTGAACGGGGGCCAATGGACGAGGATGACCTGAGCACGAGGAATGTCTTTCTGTATGAAAGAGCAAATCATATTATTACACATATCAGAGTGGCACCTAAAGGCCTCAGCCAAGAGCAGAGCTACCCCGTGCTAGGTGCTGTACAAATGTAACCCACCGATGGGAGCATGCTACAGGTTTTCCCCCCTCTATGCCAATCCACAGAAGATTTGAGTGATTCAAACCCCTTGCCTCTGTAGCTCATGTTGTAGCAGCTCAGGGTTTTAGCTCGGAGATTCAGCTCCTGGTGTGTTGACCAAGAGGGTGGCCATCCTACAAGCGTCAAGTAAAAAGACAGCCCCTCCCTTAAAGACCTCACCCAATAAACAGATGAGACAGACACAGCGTGGGAGGGGAAACAGAGACAGATGAAGTAACTGGTCAGAGGTCACACAGCGGGTTAGTGGAAGAGCCAGACGTATGGGGCTCAGAAGAGCTGTGCTAATCCAGTGACCTAACCCCTGGGCAACACTAACTAATACCAGTCCCCTCTGATGTCTTCCTTTGGGGGTACAAAGCATCCCGCAGAACCTCATTTTAAACCCTTGCTCTGCAGTCTGCCCAGACTGCAGCTTTAATTCACTGCGACTCTGTTTCCTGTTCTGAGGTTTCACTATTAACATAAAAAAGTGAAGGGAAATTCCATGCCCCCAAAGTGCTCCCCATGAATTTTCTTCAGTTGAAACTCACAGACCCAAATGCCACGCAACAACAGAGAGGCGAACGACAGGAGGAGACCCAGCACGAGTAAGTTGTCGCTGGAAATTTAGCCCTTTGTGTTCATCAGGTGTATAGCGTGACTGCCTCTCTGTAGAGTAACTCGCTTGATTTGACTGTTTAAGGGAAGGGCATTGTGCAAGTCCCAGAGAGAACCAGGCAGCCATTGCTGATGATTGCAGCCTGCATCTATGTGTTAGGGTGACCAGATGTTCTGATTTTATAGGGACAGTCCCGATATTTGGGGCTTTGTCTTATATAGGTGCCTATTACCCTGCATCCCCTGTCCCGATTTTTCACACTTGCTGTCTGGTGACCCTGTGTGGCCTACATCTTTTAACTAGCCACAACAGCAAAGTGTGTGTGGGGGTGTCACCACGGCCCCCCCTTATTGTTACCAGCAGCATATCTGACTGCTTCACATCTAAAGCAACTGAGCGTCACCCGGCTCATATACTGAGGGATAGGCAGAAGATACAGGGTCACATGCTTAGCTTTTCTGAGTTGTACCAGTGCCATTCTACTGAAGTCTCTGAAGTCGGACTAGTATGCTCCTTTGTCTTCAGAACCAGAGTAAAAGGTTAGAGCAGAAGTAGTCAGCCAAATGGTCAAGGTTCAGGAAGGTTTGCCATTTTGAGATCACTACTTTGATCTTAAACTGGGAATAACTGGAAGGCTGCATATCCAATTAAAATTCCTAACTCCACAGCGACCTCATCTTCACTACAGTAATTGTTGGAAATTAAATAGCAATAAACTATTAAAGCATTTATTGAATGCAATCAATGTAATAAAGACAAACTCAGTAATTAAATCCCCAAGTCATGCACTTTTAAATAATTCACTGGTATATTAATTTATAACTCTTGTATGAAATGTGTATTAAAGATCTGTAACACATTCCTGTTGTTTGCTTCCCACAAGATTTCTACAGTGACTTCTTTGTAGCACGGTACATCTGAGATTGGCTTATGCTTCCATGGTCCAATGCAATGTTCATGAAGTACTTTGTTATGTGTTTATAATTATACAATGCCCAGCATAGTGAAACCCTGGGCCACAATCGGGTTTGCTAGGTGCTACAGCAGTACACATAAATAACGATACATCAATGGAAAGGCTCCTGTTGATTCCCAGGAACATTAGATCAGGTGCTGGCTAGTACATTTTAGGCTTGTAAAATTAACGACAAGCCCAAAATAGCTTTGGTATGTTCTGTAAATGTGAAAGGAATCACTGGGAACTAGACAGCAGAAAATATGATCCAAATATTTTTCTAGCTGTGTTCATGGTGTGACAGATATGTAAACATTCCACACTGTAATTTACTTTACAGTTTTGTCAAAAGTTCTCTTTGTGTTGTGTGTATTGCTCCTTGTTTGCTAATGATTGCAGCAATAGCCCATAAAGAATCATCCCTATCTTCCTAACAGGCAGGGGATGTTTTGTCAGACGGATTAACCGAGCCCCTAATTATGGAAATAGAGTTTAAACTTTTAGAGCTGAGCTGCAGAAAAAACCTGGAAATTATGACAAGAAGCAAAGCTGATTTGCATAGTTATTCTCGTGGAGATTCATGAGCCCTTCAAACGACAATTTACTTTGTAGGTGGCTCAGATTTCCTCTGAGCATTGGTTTTATTTCCTTTCGTCCCCCATAATAATTGGTGCAAACAGCAAAGTCAAATCCACAATATGGCAGGTAAGGCAAGGAAGAATGTGCTAAATATAATACAAAGATATTTAGTGGCAAAACTGTTTTGTTACGGAGTAACCCGTAGGCCATGAACTGGATTTCCACTTGCACGGTATTTTAGGAGGAGATTTTCAAAAGACACAAAGGGCCGTTTGCAGCCCAATTCCTGCTGAAAAAAATAATCATGTGCCTAGTTCCCACATAGGCCTTTGGCAATCTTCCCCTTTCACGTCTGTCTCCCTGGAGTCAGTTTGCTGCTATGCTACTGCACGGCATTAGTGATCACAGGCAGGATGAAATTCGTGACTCCCCATGGGTGGATGTAATGTTTTATGGGTGATGTCAAGCCGGTATCAAGCGGAGTGCCCCAGGGGTCAATCCCGGGGCCGGTTTTATTCAACATCTTTATTAATGATCTGGATGATGGGATGGATTGCACCCTCAGCAAGTTCGCAGATGACACTAAGCTGTGGGAAGAGGTAGATACGCTGGAGGATAGGGATAGGGTCTAGAGTGACCTAGACAAATTGGAGGATTGGGCCAAAAGAAATCTGATGAGGTTCAACAGGGACAAGTACAGAGTCCTGCACTTAGGACGGAAGAATCCCATGCACTGCTACAGGCTGGAGACTGACTGGCTAAGCAGAAGTTCTGCAGAAAAGGACCTGGGGATTACAGTGAATGAGAAGCTGAATATGAGTCAGCAGTGTGCCCTCGTTGCCAAGAAGGCTAACAGCATATTGGGCTGTATTAGTAGGAGTGTTGCCAGCAGATTGAGGGAAGTGATTATTCCCCTTTGTTCAGCACTGGGGAGGCCACACCTGGAGTATTGTGTCCAGTTTTGGTCCCCACACTACAAGAAGGATGTGGACAAACTGGAGCGAGTCCAGCGGAGGGCAACGAAAATAATCAGGGGGCTGGGGCACATGACTTATGAGGAAAGGCTGAGGGAACTGGGGTTATTTAGTCAGCAGAAGAGAAGAGTGAGGAGGGATTTGATAGTAGCCTTCAACTACCTGAAGAGGGGTTCCAAAGAGGATGGAGCTAGGCTGTTGTCAGTGGTGGCAGATGACAGAACAAGAAGCAATGGTCTCAAGTTACAGTGGGGGAGGTCTAGGTTGGCTATTAGGAAACACTATTTCACTAGGAGGGTGGTGAAGCACTGGAATGGGTTACCTAGGGAGGTGGTGGAATCTCCATCCTTAGAGGTTTTTAAGGCCCGGCTTGACAAAGCCCTGGCTGGGATGATTTAGTTGGGGTTGATCCTGCTTTGAGTAGGGGATTGGACTAGATACCTCCTGAGGTCTCTTCCAACCCTAATATTCTATGATTCTATGCAAAAGCAAGCCTCCCCCCACAGAGAGGAAGCAGTCCTAAACATATTTGAATTATGGCTTTATTCTGCTTCCTCTTCAAATCAATGAGGAAACTCAGGCCTGCCACGTTTGTCTTTTTACGGGTAATTACAAGCTTCCTACTTTTTATTACCGAGAGGCAGCATGGCCTAGTGGCTAGACTGCTGGGCTACGAGCCAGAAGACCTCAATTCCAGGCCCACGGCTACCACTCACTAACCTTGTGAGTTTGAGCAAACGACTTCCCCTTTCTTTCCCCTCCCACACTTTGTCCTTTCCTGGTAGATTGCAAATGCATTGGGGGGAAGAAACGGCTTCTTATTATGTGTTTATACAGTGGCCAGTGTAATCTCTGTTGGCATTGGTGCAGTTCAAATAAATAATCATCATACCAATTGCAACAGCTCCTCCTAAAATAAACCGCATCCCGGTGTCTGCCTGGCTCCTTGCTACTATTTCTTCTTTAGTAACAGTGAGGGCTAATCATTTTACACTCATTTTTGTTTCCCCTTAGCCAGGCACGGGAGAAATGGAGGAAGCATTTTTCCAGCTTTACCAAGAATTCACACAACTGCAGGATTTATGCGCAAAGCAGGGGGAGCTACTGCAGAAGCTGATGGTGAAGAAAGAGCCAATGACTGGTAAGGGACCCTGCTTCAGTTTGGGCTGGTTACAATTTCTGGCCCCCTACAGGAGGCGTGAAGCTCACTCCGACAGGAACTCACATACCTTCTAACTGGATTCCGCTCGGAGCTGGGGCGTGCTTTGTTGTGGTCTCACCTGCCTCAGCTGCTTTTAGCCTTGGTGAGGTGGGCTTGGCCACACAGGGGCAGTCCACTCCTTGTCTCAGCCAGTCTTTTAGGCTTGTTTTTCTCCCTTAGGGGAGGGAATGCAGCCTCCCCTCCTGGGGAGTCTTGCTGCTCCTCACCTACTGGCAGCTTGACTCCCCAGCTCAACAGGGGAGGGTTTAAAAAGGTCTCAGGCAGCCCTTAGTTGGAATCAGCTGATCCTAATTGACCTCAGGTAACTCTTTCTCAGCTGATCCTAATTGATTCTCTGTTAACCCCGTCTCAGCTGAACCTGATTGACCTGTAGCCACTCCTCCTCAGTTGATAGGGAGAAGGGCCTTTTACCCTTCTGGGACTGTTTTCTACCCCGCCCTTGCAGCTGTCTGTCCTGAGTTTATCACATACCCTATACATCGTAACACGGATGGTGAATACCCAGCAGACAGTCACTGTAAGAATCATGCTTGGAATCCTGGGAGGACTCACGGCAGATGCAGCGCCTTTTAGAGTATGCTCTGCTTGCATCCGAAGAAGTGGGTATTCACCCACGAAAGCTTATGCTTCAATACCTCTGTTAGTCTATAAGGTGCCACAGGACCCTTTGTCGCTTCTACAGATCCAGACTAACACGGCTACCCCTCTGATATTTTAGAGTATGTGTACTCTGGAGCTGGCGGTGGTCTCAAGTTGCCATGGGGGAGGTCTAGGTTGGATATCAGGAAACACTATTTCACTAGGAGGGTGGTGAAGCACTGGAATGCGTTACCTTGGGAGGTGGTGGAATCTCCAACCTGTGACATCACTGACATCATTCATGCCACAAGATGCAAAGAAAAAACCCACACCACATTCCCTTAGTAGAGTTTCATCATTTTTCCTGAATTCAAAGCAAGAAGGGATTTACTAAGATTCAAGGCTATTTTCACCTGTGACGTTAGCTACCAGACAGGCTTATTCAGGGCCGCTGAGAGCGGGTTCGGGCCCCGGTGAAAATTTTTTTCGGGCCCCCCAGCAAGGGTGGACCGGCTAAAAATCTTTACACGGGATTTGTATTGGTTCACTTACGCCCGGTGTTCACTTACGAAAACATACAAATGCGACCGCACATAATAAGATGAGACTGCACTGTCATACTGTCAAAGCGCAGAAGCGAATGTTCGTATAGAGTCAGAAATGCTCGGTTCACGGCACAAGTTCGCAAGCCGTTATTCAGAATTGTGCTTGCATTGAAGGTGAAGTATATATTTTGTTAATTACATTAAAATATAATTATATTCTGCTCTTAATATGTCATTAGTAGTTCTTTGGTTGATTAGCGTCTATATTGGCCGATAACTGACAGAATTTTGTATATTGGGGGGAGGGATAGCTCAGTGGTTTGAGCATTGGCCTGCTACACCCAGGGTTGTGAGCTCAATCCTTGAGGGGGCCATTTAGGGATCTGGGGCAAAAATCTGTCAGGGACAGTACTTGGTCTTGCTAGTGTGGGCAGGGGACTGGACTCAAGGTCCTTCTAGTTCTATGATATATATATATGGAGATATACCTATCATTATTATTTTCTTTGAAATTCACCGATTTTACAATGGCTGTCAAAAACAATCAACAAATAATGATACTACCGAGAAAGACAAAAACACATGCAACCTAGTCGGGCCCCAGGCCCCCTTCCGGACTGCCGGGCCCCGGTAATTTGTATCGGCTTCCCCGCCCTCTCGTCAGCCCTGGGCTCATTTGCATTCGTGTGCTGGTATAGAGCACTTACCATCGTTCCATAATTAAGCAAGGTGAGGAAAGGTAGATGGAATTGCCTTGACCTTCCTGCTCAGGAACAGCCCGATGAGATGAGGGGGTAGCCATGCCTGCTGTATAGCCAATGCCCAGTCACCAGTGTTTGTTTTATAGGGCTATGATTCACAAAAGGAGAATGATACCATTGCGGGGGAGATGCAAACAAAAGCAATAACCAACTTTCAGTCCCATGTGTAAATGGCCCCACTGTTTTCTTTTCAAGACATGCCAGTTTCGATGCCGATCCAGTGCACAGACGACGGGGGGTTAGTGCAACCAGAGAGACTCTTCTTCAAACAGCAATTACCAAAGGTTGCCAGCTCTATCCTTTCCAACCCAACAGTTCCTGCATGGCCCAACGCCGCAGTTCTTCGGGACCAGCCCCAAGATGCAGACACGGGTTCTCGTTTTCATATGAAGTACCCCCCGAGTGCAGCAAACAACAGCTTGTTAAGCGGTGCCAAGGGGAAGGCAGATGTCGCAATCACACTTTCCAGCCAGAACCACCACAAGCCGCACGTGGGCAAGAAGGCAGATTGTGACACGCGGTTGAAAAATTATATGACGTTTCCTGCCTTGAAAGTGGACAAGGAAAAATCCACAGCCCCTCCCCTTGCGACCCTAAATCCGGTGGATGTAGACTCCTTTCCCAGTTTCTTGGATCTTTATGAAGCACCACAAGATTTACAGACGGAAAGTACTTCCCTTCAAGCAGCAGAAAGTAAAGTTCCTATAGAAATACGAGGACCCACCCAGGTACAGTATATGGTTACATAACAGTATCTATTATTTGTATTACTATAGCCCTGAACCAAGCCCCATTGTGCTAGGAGCTGTACAAACATGGAACAAAAAGACAGTCCCTGCTTAGGTACTTTTATTGCTCCCTTTCCTATAGTATCTGAGCACCTAACAGTTTTCAGCATAGCTATCCCCACCGCAGCCCGGTGAAAGAGGGAATTATTATAAGTCCCATTTTAGCCCCAAAATCTGTGGAGAGCAAAGACATAAACCCAGGTGTGTCAAGTCCCAGGCTAGCCACCTAATCACGGCATTATCCTCTTTCTCCAATAGATTGTAGGATTTGCCATACAGCAGCGGTTCCCCAAACTTTTTGCCAGCATGACCCAATTGTAATGAATTTTTTTCCTTCCGGGACCATAGGCACCGACTTTTAGTTTTCCCCACAGGTGCTCCACCCCCTCTCCACCCTGAGGCCCCGCCCCCACTCCACCCATTCCCCCAAGGCCCCACCCTCGCTCTGCTTCTTTCTGCCCCTGCTCCGCCCCCTTCCCCGAGACCCCACCCTCACTCCGCCTCTTCCCACTCTTGCTCCACCTCCTCCTCAAGGCCGCCACCCGCTTGCTGCTCTCCACCCACCCCCGATCCCCTTACTGAGCCGCTGATCAGCTGGTTGGTGGTGCCGCCAAACAGCTGATCGGCGGCAGTGCCACTGAACAGCTGGGCTGGTGGGTGCTGAACACCCACTATAGAGCACTGCTTAATTTGCCCTGGCACCTCTCGGCTTGGCAGTTCATAGCCCCGGCGTCTCTGAGCTTGCCACATCAGTTATGAATGTAAAAAAATGGCTCGAGCCCCAGCACCTAATTGCTGGAGCCCCGGCACCTCTTTCATTGCAAATTAAGTACTGGGTGCGAGGACATGCTGCGCGGAGCAAAATCCTGTCCTCCACGGGATAGGGATCTGTGGCACCATCTGCTCATGGCACAACCCCATTTGGGGTTGCGACCCACAATTTGGGAAGCACTGCCCTACAGGATCTGACCATCCGCCCAGCCGCTTTAGCATCATGTTTTTAAGGGGAAGTGCTGGATTCAGCACCCCCAAAAAAATTAACACCCCCGCCCCCATACTGTACCTAGCCGGTTGTAGAACTTTGTACACATGGGGAGCAATTCTTCCCCGAGCCTTGGGGCAGCCAGTTGGTGCCCTGAGCATGAGATCTGATAACCTTGCTGTAACGCATCACCAGAAATGTTGTCTTTGCTCATAAATTTACCAAGCCCTTTTTAGGGGACAGCCCAGTCGCAGGTACTCTTGGAGGGTCTAATCACCTTCACTGCCCTTCTCTGGGCCATGCCACTCTCAGCTACTGTCCACCTCCTTCTCTGAAGAGTCTGGAATATTGTCCAAACCCCAACAAATACCGAGGGATCCTGCCATCCATTTCTCCCCCTCAGAGGGACCACCCTTGCACTCTAACTCCATCTTGCTTATAACTAAGCCATATTTAATTCACTGGCAAGGCTTTGCCGCTTACCCCATATTGATATTTTCCTTCACAGCCTCTTCCAAAGGACTTCATCCAAAGCCTTTTGAAAAATAGATGATTTGGTCCATTTGGGTAAGTGCTCGGCCCCTGCTCTGTTGGGCACGCGGCAAATGCATGTAATAACCCCGCTAACCTTTTTCAAAGGCCGGGACACCCTATCACCAGCCTGGGACAACACTCTGCCACGTCCAGTTATTGCCCTTACCTCAGGGCCCCGTTTACCCTTCAGCACACGCACACTCAAAAAGAAACGTGGAACACCAGACCACCACAAACTACTCAGCCAGGTTGACACCAAAAAAGCTCGGTTGACCCAGCTGGGTCTCTCAGGGGTGTGAAAAATCCACACTCCTGAATGACGCAGTTAAGAGCACTTAACCTCCGGTGTAGACAGCGCTAGGTTGGTGGAAGAATTCTAGCTACCGCCGCTCGTGGTGGGTGGATTAACTACAGCGACCGGAGAACCCTTTTGAGAGTGTCTACTCTGCTGCTATAGCATTCTAAGTGTAGACATAGCCGTAGTCCTGTTCTCAACCTGGGCTCCAGCAGCTTAATGCCCTATATATTTCCCAGTCTAGGGTAGTCTGCAGGATCGGCTTGCCCTCTCGCAGTTCTCTGCTAGAGCCCCAAGAGAATACGACTCCCGGTCCTCTCCTGGTCCCAGGCTCCCTCACAGAGCAGGGACCCTCGTTTATATCCCAGAGCTGGGACTCATCAGACCCAATCCCTTGATGCTGTCAGATGATTCCCAGCACATGCTTTCTGGGTTCTTCTCAAGAACAGGGCTGGTTTCTCCCCAGTCCCCCTGGGCCCTAAAAGGGGCAGCCCTGTAACAGACCCCGAATAAGTTAGAGGCAACATTTTCCCCTTCATAGATTCATAGATTCCAAGGCCAGAAGGGACCATTGTGTTCATCTAGTCTGACTTCCTGGATAACGCAGGCCAGAGAACTTCCCCATAATACTTCCTAGAGCAGATCTTTTAGAAAAAGATCCAGTCCTGGCTTAAAAAATGGTCAGTGATAGAGAATCCAGCCCGATGCATGGGTAAATTGCACCCACGGTACTGAGAGGAGTTAGGCACCCATCTTCCTGACGCCCCTTTGAAAATCTCAGCCATTATCACTTCAATTAATTTTGTATAACAGTAGGATTTAGAGACCCCAATCAAGAATCTGGGCTCTGACACAGGGTAGTGTTCCCTTACTCTAGAGTCCACACTGCAAACAGACCTCACACACTTCTGCACCACATGCTTGGTTTACAACATGATATACAAGTGTCTGTCTCTCACAACCAAAGGCTTTTTACCTTCTCTGGCTGACGCGAGGCAAGAGCTCTCCTAGGCCTCTCTGGTCCAGCCATCTCCTCCCCTCCGTCTCTCTTTTTAACTTTCCCCCGCTGACAAGATAAATCATTTCAACAGGTGTTTAACTATCAGGTCTTACCACTTGTCGCCTTTCTTTGGCCCACGTGGGGACGCTGGCAGAGGTGCACAGATCAAGGAGTCTACCTTAGGCTTCTCACGTGCTGTCACAGCTCCATTATGCAAGGCCCTCTTCAAGTCCATAATAAAAAAACCAAGACCTTACCTCATTAGCCTCCTTTAAACTCCTCCTCCAAAAACTCACCTTTGCTGTGACTCTGAAAGGCCACTGGTTTGCGGAGACACTGCCTGTCTCACTGCCCAATATTGTCTGATTGCTTCCTTCTGCTCTTCTGCTCCTCCTTCTGTCGGTATGTCCCTTGTCAGATTGTAAACTCTTTGCGGGCAGGGACCGTCGCCTTGTTCTGTATCTGTACAGCTGCTAGTGCAAAAGATCCATGAGTAGGGCTCGTAGGTGCTATGAGAGTACAAATAAATAATAATGGCAAGACACAACAGATAGATGAAATATACAGGTTGTTGTTGTTGGGGGGAGTTTACTGTAATGCAAGCATGTTTTTGCATAATTTCCTTTCACTTTTCCAAAAACGGGGCTCTCGTTATAATTACACTATTAATAGTAACTGCTAAGGATAGTCAGCATTGAATGGAGGGTTTGTTTTTTTAAGAAGGAAAAAAAATGGACGAGCCACATGTCTTGTAAAATCCAAATGTGCCTTATCAGGACTTAATAATAAAGCAGCGAAAAGGAAATTACAGAGCTGTCCAATTGACCTTTCACAAAAGCCCTTTTATCACATTGTGGCTTTGGCAGAGATTGGAGTCTCCAAGGAGGAAGCGATGGGCAACTTGAGACACTCACGCGCCATAAATAACTAGGATGGGAGGGGATCGTCCAGGGGTTTCTGAAGGAATTAAAGTGCGAAACAGAGGAGCGGCTGATAAGGACATATCAGACTCTATAGCTTGAGACACAGCTGGGTAGATTCTGTGCTGGGTCTCTCAGGAGGTGCAACCTTAGAGGAGGGGCAGGGGCAAAAGCTGGCTTTAAACCACATTTGCACCTTCTGCATTCTGTCTGCTCCAAGGGTTGGCATGGCCGTTGGGTAAGTTAGAGCAGCCCTGGGGCTGCTCTGTCTAACGACAGCTGTATTGCTAAGCACTACAGCCACCCCTCCTCCTGCCTTGGCCCCCAGCACTCCTGATACACTGTGGAACAAAGCGGGCAGCATAGGGGCATAGAGGTTAGCTCTCTGGGGTGGTCCTGCATAGGGGAATTCTCCAGGGACCAGTGCGATCTTTTTATAGCCCCTGCAGCAGGGGGCTGAAGCAGAGGCCAGCCATTAGTCAAGCAGAGTTTCCTGAAAGCGGTGCCTATTTTTAAACAAGAAGCCAAGATTGATCATGGGAATTAAAGACCCACGGAAATAAACATAGTTAAAAGCCAACCGCAAATAATACCCCTATCTTGGTTAACCCATTTATCACTCTTTCCCTTTAATAATTTTCTAGACTTCCTGGACTCCGGGATGGGTGGTTGAAGACAGTCCACTTGGTCACAGTGGGGAATTCTGAACTCCAAGGGTACTCTGCGTACACAGACCTGTGACTTTTGCCAAGTCGTTTTCCCAGCTGGGGAAGGAGCACAAGGAGACTATTACAAGCATCTCATAGCTCATATCGAGTAGGATCATGTACTTGTAACCCAGCTTACAAAGGATGGCTCTCTGTCCACCTTTAGTGGCTGGACAACATAAGGGTTTATGAGCCTGCTGTAGAGATGTTGGAATAAGTGACTTCTTGACGCAGTGGCTGAACTGAAATATTGGGAGGGAAACATTTGGTTTGGGTTGACCCGAAATGAAAATGTTTCAATTTTCCCAGCAAAGCTCAAAAAGTAAAAAAGAATTTGTTTCGAATGGAACGAAACATTTTATTTAATTTCTGAGTTTTTATTTTTTTAAATCTTTTTCAAACAGCAATTTGAGAAAACGAAGTGAAATTCTAAGATGTAATGTTTCGTTTTGGAAATGAAAAAAAAAAGAGAAGCATTTCAGCATTTCCGAGTTTTTTGATATTTGACCAAACCCCTTCGCTAAAATTGACCCAAATTTGTGAATTGTTTCAATCAGCAGTTGTGGCTCAGATGTTAAACTGAATGTTGAACTGTCATTTCTGTGATCCAGTTGGCTAATGCACCATCTGATGCCTCTTGGTGGCCTTTGATTGGTGGGTTTCAGGGGTATTAAAGCAGCTTCTGTTCTGCAGCATGATTTGTGGGTGAGATCTGATTTGTATATTGACCTGGGTCTGGGGCTTGGTCCTTTGGGATCGGGAGGACCTTTTTTCTTTTACTGGGGTATTGGTTTTCATAACCATTTGTCCCCATAACGAGTGGCACTGGTGGTGATACTGGGAAACTGGAGTGTCTAAGGGAATTGCTTGTGTGACTTGTGGTTAGCCAGTGGGGTAAAACCAAAGTCTTCTCTGTTTGGCCGGTTTGGTTTGCCTTAGAGGTGGAAAACCCCCAGCCTTGGCTGTATCTACCCTGCTTTAAGCAATTTGTCCTGAATTGGCACTCTCAGTTGGGTCCCACCAGAACCAGCATCGTTACAGGTGCCTGCTCAGTAAGTTTAATCGATCCCCTAATGAGCGTGAGCAAGGTTCTGCATCATCTAGTGGTGATAAGAATATAAGAATGCCCATACTGGGTCAGACCAAAGGTCTGTCTAGCCCAGTGTCCTGTCTTCCGACAGTGGCCAGCGCCAGGTGCCCCAGAGGGAATGAACAGAACAGGGAATCAAATGATCCATCCCCTGTTGCCCATTCCCAGCTTCTGGCAAACAGAGGCTAGGGACACCATCCCTGCCCATCCTGGCTAATAGCCATTGATGGACCGATCCTCCATGAATGTATCTAGTTCTTTTTTGGACCCTGTTATAGTCTTGGCCTTCACAAGCTTTCCCCAGGGTCTTCTGTGTATTTAGAGAGGTGTTAAGCAGAAAATGGTGATGTGAACAGAAGAAGCCCCCTGTTCAAAGATGTGACAGGCACGTCATTATTCTGTGTGTCTATTTAGTCCCTTGGGAAGAGCTGCTTTCCAATGGGAGGCAATGGGAACAAGTGGGTGAAGTAGAAGATTAAAACTCTGGAGGCCTGGACTTTTTTCAGGCCTCTGACTTCCTGTGTAACTTTGAGCAAATGCTCCCTAGCCGCAGCTTGTAATGGATCAGTTCCATTTGCAAGCTTTTGCTCTTCACCTTGCTCCTACTTTTACTAGGATTGGCAATTAATTTACTATAAAGGAGTAATTCATGATGCCCTAAAAAGATAATACTCCCTAGCTCTAATAATAACATGGGGGGAGGGATAGCTCAGTGATTTAAGCGTTGGCCTGCTAAACCCAGGGTTGTGAGTTCAATCCTTGAGGGGGCCATTTAGGGATCTGGGGCAAAAATTGGGGATTGGTCCTGCTTTGAGCAGGGGGTTGGACTAGATGACCTCCTAAGATCCCTTCCAACCCTGACATTCTATGATTACCTAGCTTGTATCATCAGGAGGTCTGAAAGCAATTTACAGAGGAGGTCAGTAGCATCATCTCTATTTTACAGATGGGGAAACTGAGGCACGGGAAGGGTAAATGACATTCCCAAGGTCACCTAAGGAGGCTAGTAGTAGAACCAGGAATCAAACTTAGGTCTGTAGAGTCCCAGTCCAGTGCATTATGTGCTAGGCTATATTGCCAGCTGGAAAACAGGTGCCTTCAGATGTGGGAATTTAATCTACTCCCATTACTTTTAATGTGGCCTAAACTCCTAGCTAGCTTTAGAAATCTCAAGCTCAGCCTCTAGACTTGTCCTTTCCTCAATGGTCTCATGTTATCATCCACTAAAGGGGTTCACCCAGCCTGCTGGCAATACAACAATGCACACAAATCCTGCGAGGGAGAGATTGTCCTTCTTTTGTGCTCCTGTTTAGTACATGGACTGCATTGCACCTTCGTATGTGGGGAAGGTACTTTGTAATATAAACGACACTAGAGGCTGCACCAGGAAATGGAGTCTCGGAAAAGCAGGAGGCATTCTCCTGGCAAATGCAGTCTATGGGAATGTCTCAGTAGCGTAAGCCCCTACTCAAAAGGATGGGAGTTTTGTAGCAACCAGCACTGCCCCCCGCTACTGAAGTCAATGGGTGGGTTTAATGGGAGCTGAGTTAGATCCAACATGACTTCAGTGGGAGCAGAGTTAAGCCAACCCTGAGCTCTGCTGACAATCCTACTGTGGTGTATGGAGGACTGTATTGGAATTGCAAGCTATCCCTTTAAGAGGAGGCACCAAGGAGGGGGGAATGTTTCCTGGTAAATGGTGGTGTCTGTTATTTTGATGCCATATTAAGAACTGGGGAGGAATTCCGAGGAACACTTACAAAACTTAGACAGGGTTCTAAAGAGATTGCAGAAATATGGTTGTAGAGTTAACACGGAGAAACGTGCTTCGTTCCCAAGTAGTCAGGTTACGTACATGGGGCGGAAGAGGTACACCCGTTAAAAGTAAGACATAGGCTGGTTCTTTCGATGCTGACTGTCTCGGATTGTCTCTCTACTTCCCTGTAGAGCCTTTAGCCTGAGAGCAAGACCAGGAAAACCCTCTTCACCCACTCGTAAAGTGACAGCTTGCTATTCTTGTACAGTCCTCAATACCCCACACCTACCCTATCATTTCAGGACACAATATGTATCTAGAAGAGCAGGTTACAATTATTTGGCATCATTTACATATTGGCCTGGATCCTAGTCCTACTGAAATCAATGGCAAAACTCTCAATAGTTCCAGTGGGATCAGGCCTGGGTTTATTCTGCCACTGCACTGGCAAAGAGAAAATAATATCTGCTTCTCCTCCCAGAAATGTAACCTCTCCAATAAAGGAATGTCTGAGCTTGTTCATTCTCCTAAACCATGTTCTGTCATGCGTTGGTGGCAACTAGCCTCTTAATCACCCTTGTAACTTAAAAAAAAAAAAGAAAAGAAAAAGAAAGGAGGAACTTGTACTGAGCTGGACTTCTAAGTCACCAATATACGGGGAGCTAATTAAATCGACATGCGTTGGACATAAAGCGTCTAGCCTTTCCTCCTGATCTGATGTGCCATTAAGGCTCGACATCAGCGGCACCAAATGTGAATGCAGCAGAGATTCTGGATGAAGGCGGGTGTATACGGTGATCAATGACATTAGTGCCACTGTGACTTATGCAAATGCCAAGTTATATTTATAATTTATCAAAATACCCAGGCTTTTCTTCGGGGAGATTCATGACAGTTTCGGGTTTTTTTGGGCGTGAGTCATTGATCACAGGAGCTTTTTCCATGCAGAGACCTACAACGTCTTAATGTACATCACAGCTTTGCGCCTTGGCACAGGTGCGACGCCTCTGACTTGGGTGGAGTTACTACTATTTCGCAGCAGTGTGAGGGGAGAATCAGACTCAGCAGAGAATTATTTTGCTGTAGGCCAATGAATATTCCAGTTACTAGGACTCTGCTAAGATCCATGTGTTCACTCATAAGCATCTGGAAAATTTTTTTCCCCCTTCTTGTTCGCTTCAGAACCACATCTAGAAGAAATGGCTTCAGTCTCCCCCCGCTCCCCACATTCTGCAGCTAGGCTACTTAGGGTGAGCAGACAGCAAATGTGAAAAATCGGGATGGGGGTAGGGGGTAATAGGAGCCTATATAAGAAAAAGACCCAAAAATGGGGACTGTCCCTATAAAATCGGGACATCTGGTCACCCTAAGGCTACTCCAGATAATAATGAGAAGACAGCATTTAATTATGCTCCTTTGTAGTCCAGAGAATATTCGCACACTGCTTCCAGTAACTCAGCACCGGATCAGAAAGCCAGCACAGGGAGAGTGGCCATAAATTTGGTTGGTATGAAGTTCTAGCTGGCATCGGGAAGCTGAGAGTTTGCCAGAAGAAAAAGGCCAGATCTTTTCTGCTTTGAAAGCCAGTGTAGCAAATTGTATTAAAAATAACAATAAAGTACAGATGGATTTTCTCAGGAACTAAACACGTCTTCGGTGTATTGCTGATCGACAATCTCTTTTACATAAAATAATAGTATATGATACTATAGTAGTGAGGAGTGCTTGGAGCGTTTGTGTTGTGTATGAGTCGATACCAGTGTCTGTGCGGGGCTGCATTGCATTGCTGTGGGGGGAGCACCACATGGGTAGTCGCACTGAGTGCATCTTTGGACACTGCTAACAGCACATTTCTCTGCTGTCTGGGTCTTTGATTCAGCAAGCTACTTACGCGTGTGCCCAACTTTAAGCACGTGAGTAGCCTCATTGACTTTGTAAGCGGGTCAGACTCACCCCTGCGGCACCTCCTGCTGGTCTCAGTCGGGAATTAGCTCACCCAGCCTCCAGAGCGCCCTCTTCAGGCTGGTGATCCGCCTGACTGCTCTCTGGCCCCTGTGTCCCTCCCAGGATCCCAGTGCCCCTTTAACAGAGGTGTTGCCCGCTGGCAATACCCCACAGACTTAATCTCAGGGTCTCCCCCCTCCCAGGGGAACCCCCACCCACTATCCCCACTTCACCTCAGTCATAGGCTACTGCCAGTCACCAGCTAGCCCCCGCGGGCAGACTGCAGTATAAGCCACTCATCACAGGCAAAGGGGGTTTGGACCTGCTGCCTCGGCCTACCCATGGGCTGCCCCCTGCAACACCTGTACCCAGTTGGCCACAGCCTGGGGTTTCCTCAGGCCAGAGCTTCCCAGCCCTGCTCCACCCTAGGTACCTGCTCAGGTCCCTGCAGCCAGGCCCTCCTCCCTCTAAAGGCCGAGAGAGTGTCTGCTCCAGGCCCACTGCCCTTTTATAAGGGCCAGCTGGGCCCTGATTAAACTGGCAACAGCTGTGGCTGCCTTGCCAAACAGCCCAGCTTCCAGCCTCAGCCCTCTCCCAGGGCTGTTCCCAGGTGCCACCCCGCTACAGACTTCAACAGCACTACTCACAGGTTTATCATAGAATCTCAGAGTTGGAAGGGACCTTAGGAGGTCATCTAGTCCAACCCCCTGCTCAAAGCAGGACCAATCCCCAATTTTTGCCCCAGATCCCTAAATGGCCCCCTCAAGGATTGAAGTCACAACCCTGGGTTTAGCAGGCCACTGCTCAAACCACTGAGCTATCCCTCCCCCCCATAGTTAGTCATATGCTCACCTACCTGACTGAGTCACAGTCTAACCCCCACTCCAAGTGCCATAAAAACTAGCTTTGCTTTTTGATCATCCTTCGTTACATTTTTAAATGTCATGTTGTAAGGAGCAGTTAGTCACCCCGACTAGGCAGATGGTCCACACGGACATAAAAACTTTAAAAAAAAAAAATCTAGTGCTTTTCATTGGTATGAAAATGCCTTTGCTCTTTAAATAACCTTACATTCAGCATGTTTGTCTGAACTGCAGAGGGAGTAGGTGGCATCTCAGTCTAGTGGGCTGTGTTGAGTTCACTGAAATGGATGCGGTGTCACCTCTGAATAAGCATGTGTTGGCTGATGTTCGCAAGTTCAGACGCTGCATAGGATGTGCACTAGCCCCCATAAGGTTTTATTTTTACAACTAAATTGATTATGGATACGGTTGTCTACAAGGGCTAATACAGAAACAAGCATGTTTCTTTGGGGGAGGGATAGCTCAGTGGTTTGAGCATTGGCCTGCTAAACCCAGGGTTGTGACTTCAATCCTTGAGGGGGCCATTTAGGGATCTGGGGCAAAAATTGGGGATTGGTCCTGCTTTGAGCAGGGGGTTGGACTAGATGACCTCCTAAGGTCCCTTCCAACCCTGATATTCTATGATTCTATGCTCCCTGGCAATCATCTAACCAACTGGGCATGTTGTTGTAGATACAGTTCTCAGGTCTTAGTCTTAGTGGGAAGGTGAGATTCTCGGCTTGCCCATAGCATATAATTTATATTAGAGCTGGCCAGAAAATGCCATCCCCCACCCTTCCCCCCCAGAAAATATCAATAAAAAAAAAGTCATTGAAATTTGCAGTAGAAAATTTCAACTTTTCGTCAGCAAAGTGAAACTTAATTTGTTTTTCATTTTTTGCCAATTTTCTGATGAGAAACGAAAAAATTTCAGCTGAAAAAGGCTCAAAAGCAGGGGTTTTTTTGGCTGAAAATGTTTTCTCGGCTTTCCAACAAAAAGTTAAAAATTTTCAAGGAGCATGGACACTTTATGCAACATTTTTCGGTTGCTCAAAAGCCCCATTTTTCTGTAGGTAAAAACATTTCAAAGGAAAATTTGTTACCAGCCCGATTTATATCCTTGTTGGTTCACAAGATGGGCCTTGAAATGGCCACTGGTCACTTGGATCAGACAATAATGTCCACCTCAAACCTCCTGGGCCAGTCCACTCCTGCAGTCAGGTCTCAAACATCTGGTGTTTTTGTTTGTGACATGAACAAGGATTTCTTGCCGAATATGGCCCTGATTCAGCCAAGCCCTCACGTGATTGGGTAATCCCATCACTCTTCAGCGAAGCACATGTGTTTAAAGTCTTGGCTGAATCAGGCCCTAGGGACCAAGGGCATCAAGCCTGCAAGGGTGGCAGAATGCAGACAGAAGGAGAATATGTAGATCCTCGGAGCGCCATCTGGGACTAGACTCCCTCAGGGTTGAGGGAATTGTTTTTTGTTTATTATAATCCGCATCTGTTAAGTTTCCATCTGAGTTAAGTTTCTTCCCTGAGGGCTTGATCCTAGACTCCCATTCAAGTCCATGGAGAAACACCCATTGATTTGACTAGTGCAGGATCAAACCTTGAGTGATAGTAACATTTTCCCCGCCCCCGCTTTCATACAAATCAGTAGGCTGAATTACATCCTATATATACACGCTCTAGGAATTCTTTTTGGGAAGATCTATGGCCTGTGTTATACCGGAGGAGGTCAGACTAGAGATGATCACAATGGCCAAGTCTGGCCTTAGAATATGAATCCTTCAGGTTGCTACAGTTGCTATCCATCTCAAAGGGCATGATGCCTGCTTACTGCACTGTCCCAGACCAATTCCTGATATCAGCTGGGAGTTTGTTAATTTAGGGATAACACATGAGAGGCCTTAAACGACACAAACATAATAGTACACCTTGTGTGCATTCAGAGGCCAAAGACTAAGTGCTAATGTAACTGCCTAATAGCTGGTGTATATTACTCATATTTAAACACTGGTTTATTATTTTATTTTGGTTTGTGAGGGGGGGAAATAGATAAATATATTCCATGATTCTTTGCCACAAATTAACTGAAGCAGGGCAATTGAGATTCATTATAAATTTATGGTGTCCAAATATAGGCCAAAGTCTGTTCTCTGTTAGTGAGACTGGTATCAATCTGTAGTAAATCCTTTACAGTCAGTGAGCGTTATGCCCATAATTGAGAGTGGAAATTTCCCCTCTTGGTTTTGTGTAGGAAGCTAATCGGGCAGTAACAATCAGATACTGACTGCCTTTGCATTCTCATTGGCTAAAAACTTAGAAATCAGCATTAACGACTCGTTCACAAACAATGCGCCATACTCAACTTCATGTCATTTTCCCCTTTGTCTGTCTGTCTCTGGTTGCAACATGATCACTTTTGAACATTGTATCAGATGAATTGCAAAATATCAAGGGCAGAACCCTATTGATTTTGGTGAAAATCAGAGAACCAGAAAAGCCTGATTTCTACTAAAATCAGGTCCACAGAGGGACCATATGGCGCTGAAGGCAGAGGAAGCTCTCTCTGCTGCTGTCTACACACATCACAGGTAGCAGCTTACTGGAAAGTTGCACACTTAATGGCTCATGTAGGCTGAGCTCTGTGTGTTATCCAGCTTTTGAAATGCAAACGGCTGTGAGAGGGACTGGCCAGAGTGGGAGGACGAGGATCCTGGCTAGAGTAGGGACAAGGGGGTGAGCTTGAGGGCAGGGATGCAAGGCTTGGCTAGGGTGGCTGCTTGGAATGGGGGTACTTGGGGTTCAGCTAGGGGGTCTGGTCAGAGTGGGGGTGGGGCTAGCTGTAGAGGGGCCCTGCTGAGTGTCCAACTTGCAATGTATAAACACCCAAACACACACACACACACACACACACTTTACACTGGCAAGCGGAACCAACATTTCTTGGAGAAAGCACAAAAGCTCTCCTAGCTGTAATAAAACCTAGGGAGGTGGTGGAATCTCCTTCCTTAGAGGTTTTTAAGGTCAGGCTTGACAAAGCCCTGGCTGGGATGATCTAATTGGGTTTGGTCCTGCTTTGAGCAGGGGGTTGGACTAGATGACCTCCTGAGGTCCCTTCCAACCCTGAGATTCTATGATTCTATGATTCTATGAAAACACCTTTGGTTGGTTCCAGGAATTCTTTCAATGACAAAAATGGGCAATAAATATCAGTTTATCACCACCTATAATGTAATCCCATCTGGTCATCCACCAGTTATAGGAGATCAGTAATGACTCTGTTAATTACTAATTTACCAAGTTACACTTCCATTTTCAGCTTCCAGTAAGACGTGGGGAAGATTAATGTTTCCTTATACCTTTAGTACATGAATATGAAACTGGCACATAAACAGAAAATGCCCATTTTAATCTATTTAATCACTAAAAAAAATCACTGTAATTAGAAGAATTACAGCTAAAGCCATATAAGATGGGAGCATTGCCCTCAGCATATATTTTTAAAAGCTACTTTTGACAGCTCCAAAGTTCTAGCCTGAATAAGAAGGGAAATTCTATGGCCTGTGATATACAGAAAGTGAGATTAGATGACAGGATAACATCTTTCTTTGACACGGTAACAAACATTGTGGATAAGGAGGAAGCAGTAGATGTGATATATCTCAACTTTAATAAGGTTTTTGATACTATCTCACACGACCTTCTCTTAAGCAAACTAGGGAAATATGGCCCCAATGAACCTATTACAAGGGGGGGTGCAGACTGTCCACCTTTTCATGTTTCTCTGAATGTATAAATATTTGCTTACTGTGTGTTCCATTCCATGCATCTGATGAAGTGAGCTGTTGCCCACGAAAGCTTATGCTGAAATAAATTTGTTAGTCTCTAAGGTGCCACAAGTAATCCTGTTCTCATACTCAGAGAGTAGCTTTAATGGTTCACAGTCAAGCTGGAAGGGAATATTAAGTTGGGTCCCGCAGGGATCTGTCCTGGGTCCAGTTCTAGTCAATACCTTCATAAATGATTTGGATTATGGCATAGAGAGTACACTTATAAAGTCTGTGGATGATACCAAGGGAGGGGTTGCAAGGGCTTTGGAGGACAGGATTAGAATTCAAAATGATCTTGACAAACCGGAGAGATGGTCTGAAATAAACGAGAGGCAATTCAGTAAGGACAAATGCAAAGTAGTATATTTAGGAAGGAATAATCATTTGCACAAATACAAAATGGGAAATGTCTGCCGAGGAAGGAGTACAGAGAGACAAGGTGGATGAGGTGATATCTTTTATTGGATCAACTTCTGTTTATGAGAGAGACAAGCTTTTGAGCTTACACAGAGCTCTTCTTCAGGTCTGGGAAACTAACTCAGAGTGTCACTGTTAAATACATAGGAAGCAGAAGGGCAGAAAAGGATCTGGGGTTACAGTGGATCATGAATTAAATGACAGTCAACAGTGTAACACTGTTGCAAAAAAAGCAACCATCATTCTGGGATGGATTAGCAGGAGTGTTGTAAGCAAGACACTATATTCAGCACTTTGAAACAGCCTCAGCTGGAGTATTGTGTCCAATTCTGGGCACCGCACTTGGGGAAAAGCGTGGACACATTGGAGAAAGTCCAGCGGAGAGCAACAAAAATGATTAAATGGCTAGAAAACATGACCTACATGGGAAGACTGAAAAAAAAATGGGTTTGTTTAGTCTGGAGAAGAGAAGACTGAAGGGGACATAACAGTCTTCAAGCAAGTAAAAGGTTGTTATAAAGAGAAGCGTGATAAATTGTTCTTATTCACTGAGGACAGAACAAGAAGCGATGGCCTTAAATTGCAGCAAGGGAGATTTAGGTTAAACATTAGGAAAAACTTCCTAACTGTCAGGGTAGTTAAGCACTTGGAACAAATTGCCTAGGGAGGTTGTGGAATCTCCCTCACTGGAGGTTTTTTAAAGAACAGGTTAGAGAAACACCTGTCAGGGATGGTCTAGATCAGTAGTTCTCAACCTTTCCAGACTACTGTACCCCTTTCAGGAGTCTGATTTGTCTTGCAGACCCCAAGTTTCACCTCACTTAAAAACTACTTGCTTACAAAATCAGACGTACAAATGCAAAAGTGTCCCAGCACACTAGTACTGAAAAATTGCTGACTTTCTCATTTTTACCATATAATTATAAAATAAATCAATTGGAATATAAATATTGTACTTACATTTCAGTGTATAGTATATAGAGCGATATAAACAAGTCATTGTGTGTAAGAAATTTTAGTTTGTACTGACTTCGCTAGTGCTTTTTACGTAGCTGGTTGTAAAACTAGGCAAATATATAGATGAGTTGATGTACCCCCTGGAAGACCATTGCATACCCTTAGGGGTACGTGTACCCCTGGTTGAGAACCACTGGTCTAGATAATATTTAAGTCCTGCCTCAGTGCCGGGTACTGGACTAGGTGACCTATCAAGGTAACTTCAAGTCCTACATTTCAATGATTCTGTGATCAAAGTGGTGCCTTCTGACCTTAGAATCTATTAATCTATTTTCAAAATTATAAAAGTCATCTGGTTCATACACATTGGTTTATGTTTTTTCTCTTGATTTCATGAGCATAGGTCCATTCCCCACACCATCATGAATCAGAGAAACTCCTAAGTTATCCTTCTATGATTCACATCTCTAAAAAAAGACAATTTGTTGCCATGTGGTTTACACAAAATAGACTTTGCTCTTAATGTCTGCATTCAGAGGAGCTATATTTCATTATATTTTTCTCAAGGCTCGAGCCAACAGCCATTAATTTTAACATGAGATGGTGCAGATTCTAAATGAATAATTGTGAGTATGAATCTGAATTACAATTAGTGCTGAGTGACTAGTTGTTGGTTTTTTGGGGAGTGGGGGTGGGGATTGTTGGCCGAACTGAAAAATTTAAACAAACAAACAAACAAAATTTTTGGGTCACATTAAAATGGAATTTTTTGTGTTTTTCACCTAAACAAACACACCGACCAACCCAAAAAATTATTTGCTTTGGGTCGAACAAAACATCGTGTTTGACCCAAACTATTTTTGGTTGGTTGTTGGTTTTGTTTAGTTACATTTGCTGGTGTTTTTAAACCTTTTACATTTTTCTTTAAAGAGAAATCCAGCTAAATTTCAAAACAAAATGTTACTTGGAAATAAAATGCCACAACATTTCATTTTTTACCCCATTTTTTTAATTCATCTGGAATTATTTGCCAAATCTGACCTGAATTTGCGAATAGTTTCGGTTGCCCTAAACCAGCAACTTTTTGGCAAATAAACGATTCCTTAGCGGAAGAAGGAGGCAGTGCTGCTGGCCAAAACGAATTTCTCCGAAGCTTCAAGGTGCTGGAAATGTTTAGCCTTTGCTCCTGAAAAAATACACTGGGTGCACTGATGATAACACAGGGTTCAGCATATGCAATATGAAGGTGGGGGGAGTCTGGAGGGCGTGGGGGGGGGTCTCCTGATCTCCGTCCCTCAAGTAAGGTTACCTGGAAAGTTGCATCCTTTGGTACAATCTGGTCCATTCCACAGGCAAAGAATTTGGATTTGCTCTTTGGCAATAAATAAAGGAATAAAAGAATCTCTGGCAGGTAGGGTTTAGCATTACGGGGAGTTGGGGGGTGGGTGGGAGGAAAGCCACGGACTCCATCAGAGGCAGGGAAAGTGCCTCAGCTCTCCTTCCAGTTTGGAGGCAAAATTTTAGCAGAGAGCTTTGGGGCACCCCTGTCCTGACTGTCCTAACACATTCCCCTGCTCCTCCATCTAGGAACCAGAACAGGATTTCTTTCTCCTTCCCCCCCTCTCCACTTCTCTCTCTCATAGAATCATAGAATATCAGGGTTGGAAGGGACCTTAGGAGGTCATCTAGTCCAACCCCCTGCTCAAAGCAGGACCAACCCCCAATTGTTGCCCCAGATCCCTAAATGCCCCCCTCAAGGATTGAACTCACAACCCTGGGTTTAGCAGGCCAATGCTCAAACCACTGAGCTATCCCTCTCCTCCTTAATTTGCCATTGCCTCCTTATATTTCCATTAGCCCCTTCCCCATCCCCCTCCTCTTTATCCCTCCCCCCGCAACCTCTCTATCTCCTCTACCCTCCCCTTCCCCCGGACCTTTGTCTCTACTCCCCCTACCCCTGCATCCCCACCTCTTTTCAGCCCTCCCCTGTACCATCTTCCCCATGCCCTCTCCCCTTTATCCACAACCCCCACATCCTCTCCCCTTGTACCCCCTCCTCCTGCAACCCTACCTCTTCCCTCCCCTGTGCCCCTACCTCTTCAACCCCCACTTCTCCCCTCCCCCCTCAACTCCCACCAATCTCCATAATACTATACCCCACCCCACCTCTCCTTTCCCCTGCAACCTCCCCCTCCCCTGTATCCCCTCCTCCATACCCTCTCCCCTATATCCCCAACACCCACATCCCCTCCCCTTGTACCTCTTCCCCAGCAATCCCCAACATTCTCCTCCCCTGTACCTGTTCCCCTACATTACCACCTCTCCCCTCCCCTATACCCCCTCCATCATACCCTCTCCCCTCTACCCCAACCCCCATATCCCCTTCCCTTGTACCCCCTTCCTTCTGCAACCCCCACCTCTCTCCTCCCCTGTACCCCTTCCCTTGCATTCCCAGCTCTCCCTTCCCCTTTTCACCCCCTGCAGCCCCATCTCTCCCCTACCCCATAACGACCACTTTTCCCCTCCCTTTGCATCTCCCACCTCCCCCTGTGCCCCCTCGCCTGCATCCCCATCTCTCCACTCCCCCTGCAACTCCCAGTGCTCCCCTCCCCTGTACCCCCTCCTCCTGCAACCCCTCCTTTCCCCTTCCCCATACTCCCCACATGTCTCCTCCCCTTGCATCTCCCACCTCTCTACTCCTCCTGTGCTCCCTCCCCTGCAACTCCATCTCTCCCCTTCCCTGTACCCCCTCCCCCTGCATCCCCATCTCTCCCCTTCCCTGTACCCCCTCCCCCTGAATCCCCATCTCTCCCCTTCCCTGTACCCCCTCCCCCTGCGTTCCCATCTCTCCCCTTCCCTGTACCCCCTCCCCCATACTCCCCACCTGTCCCCTCCCCTTGCATCTCCCACCTCTCTACTCCTCCTGTGCCCCCTCCCCTGCAACTCCATCTCTCCCCTTCCCTGTACCCCCTCCCCCTGCATCCCCATCTCTCCCCTTCCCTGTACCCCCTTCCCCTGCATCACCATCTCTCCCCTTCCCTGTACCCCCTCCCCCATACTCCCCACCTGTCCCCTCCCCTTGCATCTCCCACCTCTCCACTCCTCTTGTGCCTCCTCCCCAGCATGCCCATCTCTCCCCTCCCCCTGAAACCCCACCTCTCCCCTCCTCTGTACCCCCTCCCCCTTCATCCCCACCTATCCCTTCCCCCATACTCCCCACCTATCCCTTCCCCCATACTCCCCACCTGTCCCTTCTCCTTGCATGTCCCACCTCCCTGCTCCCCCTGTGCTCCCTCCCCTGCAACCCCATCTCTCCCCTTCCCTGTACCCCCTCCCCCATACTCCCCACCTGTCCCCTCCCCGGCATCCCCATCTCTCTCCTCCCCCTGAAACCCCACCTCTCCCCTCCTCTGTACCCCTCCCCCTTCATCCCCATCTCTCCCCTCCCCCATACTCCCACCTGTCCCTTCTCCTTGCATCTCCCACCTCCCTGCTCCCCCTGTGCCCCCTCCCCTGCAACCCCATTTCTCCCCTTCCCTGTACCCCCTCCCCCATACTCCCCACCTGTCCCCTCCCCTTCATCCCCATCTCTCCCCTCCCCCTGAAACCCCACCTCTCCCCTCCTCTGTACCCCCTCCCCCTTCATCCCCATCTCTCCCCTCCCCCATACTCCCACCTGTCCCTTCTCCTTGCATCTCCCACCTCCCTGCTCCCCCTGTGCTCCCTCCCCTGCAACCCCATCTCTCCCCTTCCCTGTACCCCCTCCCCCATACTCCCCACCTGTCCCCTCCCCAGCATCCCCATCTCTCCCCTCCCCCATACTCTCCACCTGTCCCCTCCCCTTGCATCTCCCACCTCTCCGCTCCCCCTGCCTCCTCCCCCCTCCCGCTACCCCACCTCTCCCGTCTCCATCCCCGCCGCCCCCCAGCGGCCGCTCGCCGGGCCGGGATTGGCTGCCGGGGCGCGGGGAGCCGGAGGGGAGGCAGCGGCCGCCGGTGGCTGGGCAGGCCGGTGGGGGCCGGTGTGGACCGGGCCGGGCGGGGCTGGTGCAGCGGAGCTCGACGCAGCGGCGCCGCCTGCCCCAGCCATGCCCGCGGGGAGCAACGAGCCGGACGGCATCGTCCTGAGCTACCAGGTACCGGGCCGGGGCCGGGGACGCGGGGATGGGCGGGGGTCGGTCCCCAGCCCGGCGCCGGGGGCTGAGCCCAGCCGGCGAGCCGAGCCGGGGAGCGGCGGCTGCTCACTGCGGCAGAGCCATTTCCTAGCGCTGGAGGAGCGTGGGGCTTGCAGACGGGGGGGGGGGTGTGACTCCGGAGTGGGGGGCTTGCAGACGGGGGGGGGGTGACTCCGGAGCGGGGGGCTTGCAGACGGGGGGTGTGTGTGTGACTCCGGAGTGGGGGACTTGTGGGGGGGGTCTGACTCCGGAGCGGGGGGCTTGCAGACGGGGGGGGGGTGACTCCGGAGTGGGGGGCTTGCAGACGGGGTGTGTGTGTGTGACTCCGGAGTGGGGGACTTGTGGGGGGGGGTCTGACTCCGGAGCGGGGGGCTTGCAGACGGGGGGGGTGTGTGACTCCGGAGTTGGGGGCTTGTGGGGGGGGTCTGACTCCGGAGCGGGGGGCTTGCAGACGGGGGGGAGTGTGACTCCGGAGTTGGGGGCTTGTGGGGGGGGTCTGACTCCGGAGCAGGGGGCTTGCAGACGGGGGGGGGTGACTCCGGAGTGGGGGGCTTGCAGACGGGGGTGTGTGTGTGACTCCGGAGTGGGGGACTTGTGGGGGGGGGTCTGACTCCGGAGCGGGGGGCTTGCAGACTGGGGGGGGGTGACTCCGGAGTGGGGGGCTTGCCGATGCGGGGGAGGGGGGGTGACTCCGGAGCGGGGGGCTTGCAGATGGGGGGGGGTGACTCCGGAGTGGGGGGCTTGCAGGAGGGGAGGGGTCTGACTCCGGAGTGGGGGGGCTTGCAGGTGGGGGGGGGTGCACAGCTGTTGCGGGGGCGGGACGGGTAAGGGGAGACCAAATCCCCGTCGCTCCCCTCCCTGCGTGCACCCCCCCCCCCCCGCCCCGTGTTGCAGGGAGCTGTCCAGGTGCGCTCACCTTGCGGGGTGGAGACTATACACGGGTGGGTGGGTGTGTTAAGGGGAGACCAAATTCCCCCCTCCCCTTTCTGCCTCCCCCCTCTGCAGACAACTGTCCACGTGCACTTATCGTGAGGGGGGATGGGGGATAGGTAACTACAGCCCCTGGGGGGTAAGGGGAGTCCAAGCCCCCCCGTAGATGCTGGAGCTAGGGGTGTGGGGATGCTGCAGCACCCCCTGGCTTGAAATGGATTCCACTATAGACAGGGTTTACAGTTTGATTCAATGACCCTCAGCACCCCCATTATACACATTGTTCCAGCCCCCCTCCCCCGCCCCCTCCTTGCCTCTCCCTGCCTGCAGGGAGCTGTCCAGATGCGCCCACCTTGGGGGAAGGGGATATACACAGTTACTCCCCCTGGGAAATGAGGGGAGACCAAATCCCTCCCTCCCCTCATCTGCAGGGAGCGGTCCACAAATCCCTCCGCCCCTCCCTGCCCACAGCCCACCCCTTCCCTACTGCACAGAGCTGTCCAGATGCTACTGCCCCTGGGGGTAAAGGGAGACCAAATCCCACCCCTCCTCTTCCTCCTGCCCCCATGCAGAGAGCGGTCCAGATGCCCTCACCTTGTGTGTGTGTGTGTGTGTGTGTACGCAGCTACTGCTCTTGATTAAAAGGGGAGACTAAATTTCCCTTTTCCCTTTGCAGAGAGCTGTCCAGATGCAATTATTAGGTTGTGGATTATTATGCATAGCTACTGCCCCTGGGGGTAAAGGGAGACCAAATCCTACCCCTCCTCTTCCTCCTGCCCCCATGCAAAGAGCGGTCCAGATGCCCTCACCTTGGGAAGCGAGGGGTTACATAGCTACTGCCCCTCAGAGGTAAGGGGAGAGCAGTTCCCTCTCTCCCTCTCAGAGAGCTGAGAACTGTCCAAACCCCATTACCTTTGGGGGTGGGGTGGGGGCCATGCACAGACAATGCCCCAGGGGAATCCAAGGGGGCCCAGTCCTACCCCCAGCAGCGTAGAACTGTCCGGAAACACTGACCTTTGGGGTGAGGGAAAACAGCCAGGGCCCCTGAGATGCAAGAAAAACCCGTTTATTCCCCCTGCACCCCTTTGAGGCAGCCGAGTGGAATCCAAACGCTCTCACCGGTCGGCACCTGGCTTCCTTTTGTAACTAAACAGGTGGCTTTACATACAGCGGCTGAGTTTTTGGGAGCCATCTGGGCTAATGCCGAATGAGCTTCCACAACACAAAGAGGCAGTCTGGTATGGACAACAGGCTTGCCAGCTGCATGCCCAATGTCAGCTGGGAGTGGTGGTGTGTTGGGGCAGAGGACTAAGACTTCCTGAAATTGTAGTTTACTGTAACGATTGAAAGATCACTGCTGTCTTATTTCTCTCTTGCACAATGTGTGTGTGTGTGTGCACGTGTGAGGGAGGATGGAGGAAGAGAGAATGGGAGATGTAGATTTTCAATAAGCTTGTTTTCCCCCCTGTATCGTAACGATATTATAGGTGGGATTTTCAAAGCAGCTTAGGGGAGTTTGGCACCTAATTCCCACCAGATTTTTCTGCTAGTGATCAGGTTTTTAGTGATGTATATTGAAGGGATGGGAACACAGTGGCTGTTGGCTTTATAATAACGACTCAATAGCATTGTGATGTATTTGTGTTACGGTAGCACCCAAAGGCCCCAGATCACTAGGCAACGTATAGATGCATAGTAAGAAACAGACCCTGCCCTGTAGGACTTGCAGCTTGAATAGACAAACAGTGAGAGGGGGAAACAGAAGCACAGATAGGTGACCTGATCTGGTCAAGGTCACACACGGTGGTTGAGCCAGCAATACAAGCCAGCTCTTCTGAGCGCCCGTGCTGTTGCTTAGTCCCGCGACTGTGCCGACACCATCGTTCATCATGTCCCGCCCAGGGTAGAACAGGGAGGGAGGGAGGATTCAGGAAAGTGGAAAAAACTTCCTAACTGTAAGGATAGGGTAGGGGTGGAACAGGTTCTCGAGGGAGGTTGTGGAATCCCCATCACTGGAGCTCTTTAAGAACCGGTGGACAAACACTTGTCTAGGTATACTGGTCCTTCCTCAGCATGGAGGATGGATGAGACGACCTCCTGAGGTCACTTCCAGCACTACGTATCTATGATTCTACCCCTCTGTAGCGGGGTTGCACCCTGCTCCTGCCCTGAAGGGGCTGGGAACAGCCCTGGGAGAGGGCTGAGGCTGGAAGCTGGGCTGATTGTCAAAGCAGCCACAGCTGTGGCCAGTTTAATCAGGGCCCAGCTGGCCCTTATAAAAGGGAAGTGGGCCTGGAACAGACTCTCTCTCTGCCTTTAGAGGGAGAAGGGCTTAGCTGCAGGGACCTGAGCAGGTACCTAGGGTGGAGCAGGGCTGGGGAAGGCCAGAGGAGCTGGGTAGCTCTAGGCCTGAGAGAACCCCAGGCTGTGGCCTAGGGTTAGGCCCCACTAGGTACTGGGGTTGCGGGGGCAGCCCACTGGTAGGCCGAGGCAGCAGGTCCAAACCCCCTTTGCCTGTGATGAGTGGCTTATACTGCAGTCTGCCCCAGGGTGCGGGGGCTAGCTGGTGACTGGCAGTAGCCTACGACTGACGCGAGGTGGGGATAGTGGGGTGGGGGTTCCCCTGGGGAGGGGAGACCCAGATCTGGGGGGTATTGCCAGGGGGCAGCACCCCAGTTAAAGGGGCACCGGGTCCTGGGAGGGACATGGGCCAGAGTGGTCAGGTGGATCACTGGCCTGCAGAAGGTGCTCCAGAGGCTGGTGAGCTAATTCCCCAGGAGGCGCCGCAGGGGTGAGTCCAACCCTGTCACACCCTCCCAATGTATAATAAAGTGACCGTTTTTAATGGGCAAGCCGCTGTGTTTGTGGGCCTCTGGTCTCCTTAACACACGTCAACTGAAGTCCTGACTTACCACTGGAAAGGTGATAAAGGCAGATAAAAATTCCAGAGCAGAAGCAGAAGGGAAAACCTAGAACAAACAATACCAGCCAACAAATGCAAAAACTAAAGAGGTAACCGAACGGCCGCTTGCCTCACCCTTAAAAGGCGGAGAAGCATCAGCTTGCAGTATTTTGTACTTTAGCATGGACAGTTCATCCATTGCGTTTGCTTGGGTTACACACAAGAAGTGATTTTTATCCCTATACGCAGTAACAAGGAGTCTGTTTTCCTTTTCCCTTCCCCAAGCTAGAGATTTAGCCCTGGTTATACTAGTTTCTGTTACAATTGTCCTGTTTGCCTCCCCTGCAGTAGCGTAGCCAGGTGGGGAGCAGGGGGAGCAGCTGCTCCCCCACTGAGCAGAAGCGGCGTCTTTTTTGTGCTCCAACGCCTTTTTCTCCTACGCTGCAGCCGGAGCAGAGCATTTTTTTTTGCTCCCAACGCCTTTTTTTGCTCCCAACGCTTTTTGCTCCCGGCGCCTTTTTTTAGCTCCGCTCCCCCTGTGCTCCCCAACTCTCCGCGAGTATCAGAAAAGTAACTTAAGGCCATTCGCTAAGCCAGGCAAGCTGTACTGAAGACAGGATTGGAAGGTGGGACAGGGACTGTTTTTAAGCTACTTTTACACTCCCCAATCGTGGGGTCTGCCTGGCCCAACCGTCCCTTCCAGTAGCTGTGGACCATGGGGTGCAGAGATCATTATTAGTCATGTTTATTACAGTATCACCTAAGGGCTGTCTGAAAACAGGGGCTCCAATGTGCTAGGTGCTGTACAAACGCAGAGTAGTAGGCAATCCCTGCCCCAAAGAGCCCCTCTGCCCATGCCCCCTTTCCTCTGGGAATGGCTCATGCCCTGGGGTGAAGAGGCTGCCGAGTATGCTATGCTGGTTCTGCACCACCTGGAGATTCTTGCCCACAGAAGGAGAGCCAAATCTTTGCCTCTGTTCGGCACTTCAGCACAAAGCAAGGCACAGAATCCAGCCCTTCATTTCATCAACCGTCGTTAAAGCGGGGAAGCGGTCCAGGGGTTAGCAGAATAAAGAGGTAGCAGATAGATTAGCAAGGGAGGGCATCTATGGTGAGTGAAAATAATCAAATACATAAAAAAGCAGGAAAAAGGAAATGACACTCAGTTCCAACATGTTTGTCTTTTTTTTTTTTGGTTGACTGTAACCCCATTTTCCTACATCTCTCCATCCCCCTTGGTCTCATCAACGGCTGAATTCATTGTTATCAATCGCGGGCTACGTATGCTGAAAATAAATACAGGGATCCTGAAAGCGACCAACAGCCCCCATTCTGGTGGCTCTTATTGTATCTCATCATTTCTCACTTGGATGTCTATTATACAGCATCACTGCCCGGAGACGTGATTTTTGCTTGCGAGGTCTAAGAAGAACCATGTAGCTGGCTTCAGTTCAACTTCCAAACAGGCTAGCTTGCAAGATATTTTTATAGCTCCTAGGATGATACTCTTAACAATTTGATCCTGTACCTGTTTAAGAGGTATCTACTCATGGGATCCCAAAAATGTCATTAAGGGGCCAAAGCGTAGCATAAATAACATATTAGTTCTGGTTAAGAGTGATGATAATGCACCGGACTCCGAATTGTGTCATCCACTTGGACAGCACCAAACACGGGCAGGGGTGGCAGGTTTGTAGAAATTTTGGTGGTGCCCAGACCTCGCCCCTGCCCAAACTCCGCCCCCCCAATCTCCGTCCCCCACCTGCCCAAGGCTCTGGGAGGTAGTTTGGGTGGGGGAGGAGGTCTGGGGTGCAGGCCCTGGCCTGGGGCAGGGAATTGGGGTGCAGGAGGAGTGCAGGGTGCAGGCTCTGGGAGGGACTGGGGAAAACACTGATTTACACAGTTGCTGTGTATCTGTTATGATTTGTTGCGCCTAGGAGTTCGAGTCATGGGACAAGGACCCCCTTATGCTAGGCGCTGTACAAAGACAGAACAAAAGACATTCCCTGCACAAAGAGCTCACAGTGTAGATATGAGCGAAGAGATCAACAGAAGGAGACAGACAGACAGGGGAGTATAAGGAAACAATGAGACAATATTGGTCAGCCTACGATAGGCAGCGGTCACAGCGTACCGGAACCTTATCTCCCAGGGCAAGTTCTATTAGTGTAGCTACACCAGAGCGTGCAAGCAAGGAACCAGACACAAAACCACAATATAGACGGGGCCTCGGTTAGTGCGGCCTGAAGGCTCGCACAAAGCAGCCAGCCAGAACTGAGAAATTGGGTCCTGACTCCCAGTCCTCTTCTCTAACTTTGGGGCATTCTTGAGAGATGCTAACTAAAGGTTGCAGATTATACATGGGAGAAAGAGGAGGATACATTAGCTCCCAGACCCAAATCAGCTCTTTTTGATTCTTAATACCTCTGATGACCATGATCAAGTAGGCTAGTTGGGTATTTAGCCGGGCTGTGGATAACTGAATGATTCCCCAGGAATACACTGGATCACCATATACTGTACGTGCTCGCCCAGATTTTTCCTGCATCCCGGCCCACTGGCGTCATCTGCGCCTTTGCATTCAGTGAGCAGGTGACCTACCGTCAGTACTGAATGCAGAAACGGGTCACAGGCGTATTTGGTTTTTGCATCGAATTTGACCTCCCAGTTCCGAGATGTAAATCCGAAGCAGTGGCATTAAAAAGAAAGTGGTGCCGTGATTTTATAACATTGCATTTGGCAAAGTGATCAGTAAGAAAACAAAATTAACAGTATTAACAGTAGTGACATGATAGATTGCAGCACCCATGGGGCAGGGACTGTCTTTTTGCTCTGTCTTTGTACAGCGCCTGGCGCAGTGGCATCCTGGTCCCTGATGGGGGCTCATAGGCACTATTGGAATACACATAATTAGTAATAAGAATAATGACACAGGGGCCATTGTATTGTGCAACCATAGAGGAAGACAATGGGTAAAAATGAGGATGGGTTGAGATGTTTCCATTGAAACTGTTTGTTGGTGGAAAATTGGGTTTGGACAAAACAGTTTTTCAAGATTTGGGGTTTTTTTTCTGCAGAAAAAATGGACTTTTAGTTGAAAAACTGAACATCCGAAACCCCCCCAAAATTTCAATTTGGAAATGCCATTATGGTGCCACATGGGAACTGTAGTCTGGGTGACTCATGCCCTCATTCTCCACTCTTGGCCAGGATCCCCTGATCAGACTACATTTCCCAGAAAGAGAATGAGTCTAGAGGTCATGTGATGGGAGCATGTGACTCAGAACTAGGCATGCTGGGAGATATAAAGGGCCAGCCTGAGCTCAGTTAGAGGGCGAGGTCTGTAGGGAGTGGGTTGGTTCCTGTAGCAGGTAGATCCTGGTTTAGCTTGAACGCCTCTGGTTTGCAGAAATGAAATTCACCCCTGAAGGAAAGGGTCTGAAAGCCTGCTGCTGTTGGGAATATTATTTGCTGCACTGGCTGGTGGGTTGGCTCGGGGGCTTATCGGCGGTGCCTCGATTGCAGGTACAATTTTAGAAAATGGAAAGAGTCTGTATCCAGCCAAGAAGGGGGTGATGGCACTAGCAGCTGCTTTGAAATGAGTCGGATTGTTGTTATTCTGTATACATGTTGGAGGTTTTTCTGGAGAAAAGATCTCTCTTTTCTCAATATCGGCTAGGCCAAAACCCAAATTAATATCTCTTTTATGATGAGTTATTTATATTACTTTATTTCCCCCAACTAGGATTGGAGCTCCATTGTGTCAGGCCCTGTACAAACACATGATAAGAGACAGTCCTTCGCCTGACTTCTTTTCTACACAGCTTCTTATACCACCCTCGTCCCTGCAGTATCTAAGCCCCCAGCACTAGTACATTAAGTGGTGTGGCCTAGTGGAGGGAGACCTAGACTAGGTCTTAGGAGCCCTGGGTTCCATTCCTGGCTCTGCTGCAAGGTGAGTCATTTCCCCTTCCTGTGCCTTAGTTTCCCCATGTGTAAAATGAGTGGAATGATTCTGACCTCCTTTGTAAAGCGCTTTCAGTACTACTGATAATGGGAAACTGAGGCACAGAGAAGTAAAGTGATTTGCGTGCAGTGGCAGTCAGGAAAGAAGTTAGGTAGCTTGAGTGCCTCATCTGGCGCTGTAATCCTTAAAATTGTGCTGCTTCCTCAAGGTTCTTGAAAGCTTTCAGTAGCGCAGAAGATGGACAGTTGGAACCCTGCCAGTTGAGTTTATCTTTCCCATGTGTTTTACTGAGTGGGGCAGAATAGCCTATGTTCTTAGATTATAAACTGTTTGGAGCAGGACACTTTGCTTGTCTGTATAGCGCCTAGCAGATCAGGACTGGGACCCACCCCTGAGCACGACCATAATATCCTTATTCAGTAACGATATTCACACGTCACATCACTGGTTGATGTTGGGAGAGATTTCCTGATAAACTCTTTCCTTATGTCATTGATCCTGCTCTTTTTTTTTCTCTTCCCTGAAAGCTTTTGTTGTCGTGTAAGCGAGAGAAGTGGTTCCATTCCCCCAGATGGCCAAGTTGGAATATCAATTAATTCTTCTCTAATGGTTTCTTTGCTTTCTTCTCTGCCTGTTGATTGCCGAAGTTATCCATGTGAACAAGCAAGTCAGGCTGTTGTTCAAGTCAGTTTCATTTGTCCAAATAGGCATATGGTTTGATTTAAGGCAGTGGTCCCCAACGTGGTGCCCATGGGTGCATTGGTGCCCACCGGGGCATTTATGTGCGCCCGCCTACTGACAAGGGAGTGCTTCCACTGGACAACCCACCGCTGAGGAGTGCAGCCGCCGGACAACCAGCCGCCGAAATACCTCCGAGAAGCGGCAACGCCAAGAAGTGTTGCTGCCGAAATGCCGCTGCTTCTCGGCGGCATGTTGGCAGTGACGCTTCTCGGCGGCATTTTGGTGGTGACGCTTCTCGATGACTCCTCTTCTCAGTGGCATTTCGGCAGTGACGCTTCTCAGCAGCATTTTGGTGGCGACGCTTCTCGATGACGCCGCTTCTTGGCGGCATTTTGGCGGCGACGCTTCTCGATGATGCCGCTTCTCGGCGGCAATTTGGCGGCTGGTCGTTCGGCGCCCTCCACACTCTTCTGGGAACATGAATATGCTACTGCAACAGAAAGGTTGGGGACCACTGATTTAAGGTTATACGTCGTGTTGTCCATTCTGTTAGAAAAGGCCCAGTAGATCTGCTAGCGTAACTGGCCTCCTGGGCAAAAGAAGAAGTTGGATGAAGAAAAGCTGTGCATACCAGTCGGCTGTTAAGGCAACTCTGGCCTTGCAACACAGGTTGGAAAAGGTCATTCCAACAGGGAACAGCAGTCAGCTATTGTGGTCCACTGAGCCTGCCGCAGCATGGTAGCTGAACCGTGCAAGAAGGATATCCAAAGATTATAGCAACCGTCTGGCAGCTTTATACTAGACAGACAAGCTACGCTGCAGCAGTGAGCACCCAAAGGTGTTGCAACGTGGTGCTTGAGAGAGAAGCCTCATTTTTAATTTGATTAGCGATAACGGTTGAGACTCAGCCTTTTTCTGCAGCTAGTGCAGGGTGTTGCAAATGACGAGATAGAACGGGCAATGTTTTCAAAACCGAGTGCCTGAAATTAGGCCCCTAAATTCATACTTGAGCACCTAGTCTGATTTTCAGAGGTGCGGCGCCTCGGCAAACTCCATGGACTTCGGCTGCATTTGTGGGCGTGGAGAACTTTTGGAAATCAGGCTGCTTGTATTTAGATGCCCAACTATGAATTCAGAAGCCTAACTTAGACACTCCTGGGTGAAAAATGTTGGCTAGCGTCTTATGAAACCAACCGAAAGTTGCTTAAAGAGTTAATAGGATCAGCTGCACTCTGGTATTTTCCAAAGGGTTAGGCAAGTTTAATATTCTGTTTTATGGAAACTTCTGCATCAAATGTTTATTTTAGGGAATCAGAAGGATGACAAACTTGTGAAAGCAGCAGGCACAGAGCCAAATAGCAAGAAAAATCCATTCTGTTTGGATAATAGCAAATTCCCTGGCTGGCTGCTATTCAAAGACCGACTTACTTAGCTCTAAGAATCAAGGCTTCATGTCCTGGACGCCCGCTGAGGGAGACTGAATTCTCAGCCATACAGCCTGAGAGAGAATTACACAAACTGAAGATATCCAAGGGAGATCAAGGGAGGATGACAAAAACTGTTTGCATCTGTCAGGAAGTGGAGGCAGGATAATAGATTTCTGAATAGGTTGTGTTGTTGCAAAGGTTATAATATTGCAGCTTTATTAGGTTGCTAAATCCCTCAATATAATAACCAGTCGTAACCTATTCAGAAATCTGCTCAGGAGAAAGTGCCTCCACTTTTAGGGCTATGTTTTTTTTTAACGGCCTCTACGTTTGATGCATGCGGTCACTTAATATTATTTATTGTTTGTATTAGAGTAGTACCTGGAAGCCCAGAGATCAGAATCCCATTATACTAAGCACTATACATCCGCATAGCAAGAGACGGTCCTTTTCCTGCAGAATTTAGACAAGACAGACAAAGGGTGGGAGGGAAAACAGGTGGTGACTTCCCCAACATCACACAGCAGGTCATCAGCAGAGTTGGGAACAGAGTCCACATCTCCTGGCTCCCAGTCCAGTGCACCGTCCAATGGACCACCTTGACTCTCTAGTCCACCCTCCTCCTCCAAGAGTGTGACCCTTTTTGGCAAATTATAGCCACACCCTTCAGTCATGGGAGTGGGCCCTAATCCTGCCATATTCTGTGGTTGCTTTCCTTAACTAACATTACCGCCATCTTAATCTGGACTGAGCCAGATACCTGTCTCAACAAGACACTAGGGTAGCATGGGTGGGACATGGTCAAGGTTAGATGAGGGACAGAGAACTGCATAGTGACAAGTGACAGTAGAACACTGTGAAATGCTGGGACAATAGACCCTTCAAGAAGGATTAAAAAAATGTCCATTGCTGCCCTCTGGGATTTCTCTAGGAAGCAAGCAGAGTCCCATCAGCACCTTTCAGAGTTTGCGTTGAATCTACACCACCTTATGTCCAGTAGTAGCCAAGGCGGCTGCTAAGTATTTAAAAAAACATCAGCGTGGATCTCTGATCCTGGTACGTTGCTAAGAATAAATCACTAGCCAGAGTTTTCTCTGTATCAGACACCCAGCACTATCTACCAAGGTGACTGGGAACCTAGAACTTAGATTTCCAGATCTAAAACCAGACTGACAGTGACCAAGGAATCTAATGTACTTATCTGGCCTCCATTACTGTAGTATCTCACAATCTTTAATGTATTTATCCTCACACGCTGCTTGCATCCAGGTTCGATTCAGTCTTCTTTTATTAGCTTCCTATTGATAAAGAGGATGATTTATTGAGTTCCTCTCAGATCTGGGAAAGCTTGAGGTCACTCAGGAGAAAGTCCCTGTTTAGACCAGGTTTATTGTATCTGGGATAATGCATAACATTTCCCTTCATCAGCCAGGATTCTTTTTGAGAATTGCCTATTGTACCTTCAGGCACTTTGGGAGAGTGATTGCATTGATTTTTAAAAGATGTAGCTCATAGGAAAGTATTTATAGTAGGAGAGAGAAATTGTTCCAAACAGCAGCCGTCTTTCATTGCAAATTTTATGCAACTGAGCATCACCACAGCCTGTTTTTCATTTTAAAGTCAGCATTAAAATCTTACATTAAAATAATTATTTCCTGGTCTTACTAATGATTAGAAGTGATTGGAAAATGTTTCCCCTTCCCTTGAAAATTTTGATTGAAAGCAAAAAATGGGTCGTCAGAACTTTTGGCAGAAAATTATGACTTTTTGTTGAAACCAACCCAACCCCCCAAATGTTTCAAAATGGCCATCTGAATGCATCTGAAGAGGTGGGTTTTTTACCCACGAAAGCTTATGCCCCAATAAATCTGTTAGTCTAACTTGCCACCGGACTCCTCGTTGTTTTTGTGGATACAGACTAACACGGCTACCCCCTGATACTTGTCAAAATGGCCAGTGTCCAAATGAAAAACAGAATTTTTTTGAGGAAAGCAGACACTTTATGCAAAATTGTTTGTTGAGTTGAAAACCCAATTTTCCATAAAAAAAAGGTTGATGGAAATTTTTCAACCAGCCTAGTAATCACACCTTAATTTATTATTAAATTATTTTAACCATCTTATTGCAATTGTTCAGCATTTATGCTGCTTGAACTTTTTGCCCGGTGTGCATAATGAGTGTAAACTGGCCTGTTTCCCTTTCTGTTTATAAGAGAGCTGATCCAATATCAGAATTTCTGTCTCATGGGAAATTCTAGTATTTCAAAATTTGTTTTCATCCCAAACCTGGGCAAAAAGTCAAAATATTATAATTTTTCATACAATGAATAGCTTTGTTTAGGTGCCTAGACGGGATTTGTGTTCTTTTGGAAATCTAGCTCCAATTGTGGGGCCCTATGTGATTACGTTTAGGCTTCTAAATTTGAAAAAGTTGGGTGTGGTATATTTGAAAACTGCTGGAATTGTAGGCTGTCACTTTAATTTTGTAAGGGCTTTCCTGATCCTGCTTGCATGGTGAGGGGCTCTGCAGGGAAGCAAGCATGCGTCGGAGTCAGTTCTGCAGACTCTAGCTAGAATAAGGTGTGTTGAGTTGTGTCTCTCTCTTGCGGGGAGCAGCCTGCTTGGTCTATGTTTGTGGGTTCTTGTGTGTTATCAGTCTGAATTCTAAGGAAGAAAGTCGTGTTATGTTGCAACCTTCCAACAAGAGTATTTCATATTTTTATCTAACTTCTTCGTGTGTATGCCGTGAAACATAACAGTTGACCATAATACTTGCTCTCTTTATTACTTCTTGCAGATTGCCTCCTCCGTTTCTTCAGTTGTTTGCTTTTGAGGTTTTACTGTTAAATAATAAAAAGGCAGCCGGGATCTGAGACTGAATCGCGGCCTGATTTTAATTGATTAGACCTTGGTGTCGTTTTCATGTACCTGGTCATTTTACACCGAGTGTCACATTTCCTTTAAAGCTGGGCAGTTAATCTTGGTCCTGAGTAGGAGTAAGCCTGCCCATCGCAAGAAGTGAATTTGCAGCATATAACTAATTAGCCGTGCTTAAAAAAAAAAGAAGTAATTTATCACTTGTGAGAGAGAGGAGACGAGCACAATATAAATAAGTGATTGGATTATCCCTGTATGTGCCAGGTTCATATTCCACTGGGGTTCTGTGGAAGTTATTGTCTCACCAGCACAATGCATGCTGGGAAATTCTATGAAATAGGAACCACCATTCCGACTTCAGGAAATCTGAAAAGAAAGGATGGATTTTAAATAGAGATGGTTGAAACTCAGAATTTCTGTTCCATGGGAAATTCTGACATTTAGAAATTTCCTTTTTTGTCCCAAATCAAAATTATTATTTTTTGAAATTTCAAATTTTCCCTTTGAAACGATCATTTAGAAAAATGTCCTTTTGGAGGTATTGAAACAACCTTCTTGGAACGTTCCGTTTAGCTAAAGGGTGAAGTGTTTCATTTTGACGTTATCAATTCAATCTCATATTATATACAATAAATGAAACATTATATGTAATATTATGTACAAAATGAAATACTTTGACTGTATGTGACAGAATGGTAGTTGTAATACCCTAGGTAGTTGCTAACAGAGACGACTGCAGACAATTAACCTGTTATGTGGAGATTGTTGATACTTGGGGGGCAATGATTGGGCTAGTGAGGGAATTAGCTCAATAAGGGACGATATATAATTGGCAGGAACAGGAAGTAAGTGGGGAGAGCAGAGAATGAGGTAGGCGTGGTAGAGGAAGTTGGGTGGAAGGCTTCTGTTGACACATGCCTGGACTGTGTTCTGCGATGCTGAGACTCTAAAGATGAAAGATCCACATGGGGAAAAGAAATGGATTGTGTCTATTGTGAGTGAGACAACCCAGAGGGGCCAGGCAGCCTGGCACACTGGTTAGCGGAGACACTGTATCAAAATGAACCACTTCAACCTTTGTGAAAATGTTGACAAAATCAAGATATTTGCGCAAAACATTTTGATTTTTGTCAAATCGGCACTTTCCGACAGAAAACTGTTGTATCAGAATTTTTTTTGACCTGCTGTAGCTTTAAATGTATTTGTGCTGAATGTGCCTCTTACCCTTGGCATGCTGGGGCATTTAATGCTTATTCCTAAACGTTCCGCTATATGCAGTAGCGGATAGTGCCATTTATGGCTCCCTGGTTTTTAGAACAGATCTGTGCCGCCAGAATAATTAGAGCAGCCTGGGGGTTGCTCTAATCTATACCAGTTCAGGATGGGTGGAGTGCTATATGCTCTGACCACGCCCCCAACATCTTCCTCCCTGCATGCTACGCAAGTTCTTTGGTAGGTCCACAAGTTTGCGGCTTTATTTTTCAGCCTTACGTTTGATTGAAAACTTTCAATCAAGAGTAGCCCCCTGCACAGATGCCTTTCTACAGGCTGACCCTACGCAAAAGCTCATGTCATAGGAACCAAGTTCAAGAAGCCTATTTATCAAAGAGCTTTTAAACTAAACGGAAAGAAAACTCTCTTGAATTTTGTAGTGGCGATGGCCCTGTTTGCTCTGAAGGATATAGCATCCGTGTAAATGCCAGCTGGGATGGACCTAGGCTGACCAGATGTCCTGTTTTTATAGGGACAGTCTCCGTTTTTGGGGACTTTTTCTTATATCAGCGCCTATAACCCCCCCACCCCCGTCCTGTTTTTTCACAGTTGCTATCTGGTCACCCTAGATCGGTGGTTCTCAACTGTGGTCCACCGATTCTTCAGGGAAAGCCCCTGGCACGCCGGGCCGGTTTGTTTACCTGCCGCGGCGGCAGGTTCGGCCAGTCGTGTTTCCCACTGGCTGCGGTTCGCCGTCCCTGGCCAATGGGGGCTGCAGGATGCAGCGCGGGCTGGGGGCTGTGCTGTCCGCCGCATCCCGCAGCCCCCATTGGCCTGGAGCAGCGAACCGCGGCCAGTGGGAACCGCGACCATCCGAACCTGCTGCCGCGGCAGGTAAACCAACTGGCCCGGCGCTCCAGGGGCTTTCCCTAAAGAATCGGTGGACTACAGCTGAGAACCACCGCCCTAGATGGACCCATTCCACAGATCTCTCTGATTCAGGTGCAATATCTTTTAAAAACCGCATAGAACCTTTCTGCCTGTGATGCGTATTTTCAGAAGCCAGTAGAATCAACTCCCATTTGCTCTTTGCCACGCTGTCCCATTTGTCATCAGAGCTGAGAGTCATATGCCACTTAGGGGTTACCAGGTGGACTAACTAGAGTAGTATTTAAGTGACCATTGTTTCCCCCCCCCCTTTGGCTCCGCGACTAGGATTGAAGTATTTAAGGGCTAATCAAGTTTTAAGTTGGCTTCTTTTTCTTTTTTAATCAAAAGCGATTGCTGTAAAGTTTCCCTCTATCCCTGTGGCTCGAATGGAGCATGCAGCAAACTAGGGGCTGAATTTGGCGATACCTGTGGTGAATTTGGTCCTAGGTCTGATCTGGACCCTGGCTTAAATAAAAAAGGGTATTGACTCACTTCGCAGCCTTATGGCCGAATTGAAAACCACCATGTCATCGGAGAAACTGCAGGTAATAGATGCTTGGGCTGCTGCTAAAAAGAATGGCGATTTAAAAAAGAATAATGATAATAATAAAATATAAAAACCCAGTGGCAAACCTCATTATCACCTTAGGAAGTGAAATGCGCTAGCTTCTCAGCAGGAGAGCCGGGGAAGAAAGAGAGAGGTGTTGCATTGGAAGCAAAACGTCTGAGAACATTTCAAAGGGATATAGACAGCAGTGGGTGTTAGGACAATTGAAAAGGGAAACGAGGAAAGGGCGCTGCAGTTTAGGACAGCAAAGGGAATGTTGAAGGAATAAGGACCAATGAAAGTATATGGTTAGTTGATGCTGCTAGAATCCTGAATATGAATATCCTGAATCGAGGATGTACTAGATAGATGTGTGTCTGACAGCTGCTGCAAAGCAGAGGCTCGCTGAGAATAATAACGGGGGTACCTTTATATGGGGGTTCTGACATTTCCAGGTCCCAGTCCCTGGTTCAGGTCAGGGTTATGCACAGGGCCGGTGCTACCATTAGGCGACCCTAGGCGGTCGCCTAGGGCGTCAGGATTTGGGGGGCGGCATTTCAGGTCCCTCGGCGGCACTTCGGCGGCAGCTTCTTCGGCCGCTGGGGTCCTCGGTAGCATTTCGGCGGCAGCCTCTCCCGCCGCTGCCGCCTAGGGCGGCGAAAAAGCTGGTGCTGCTCCTGGTTGTGCACCTTCATAACTCTCATATGATAGGATTCAGTGTCCACAAACTTCTGTTGCAGCTGAGAGGCGTTTCCACCTAGAAAAGGTGTAGAGTCCTGACCAAACTTCCCCCTTAAGGGCATGTTTAGTAGGAGACTATGGAAAGAATGGTGTAGGTTTCCAGCCAATCCCTGGGATTTCTCCAGGGGCGCAGGCGATTAGGCCCTTTGTTACTGCTGGAGAAATGTTACATTTGCCCCAGCTTTCCTCTGCTGCCCCGTGGGAATTCAGAACTCCTGTTCTGTCTTCTGTAACGTGCTATCACCACTTCTCAAAGCAGGGCGGGGGCTACAAAAACACTCCCCTGCCCATGACAGTTACTCCTGCGCTGGAGGTAACTTTCTCCACTCTAACTATGACTCTACCTTTATAGATTATCCTTGACTGATCAGGAATATTGACTATCATATTTCAGCAATAGCCTCCTGTTAGGGCTGGTAACTTCTCCAAATGGGATTTACCTCCTAGTGGTTTGAGCTGCTGGAATTTTTCTCTTTATAGGGATTTAGGCCCAGATCCTCAAAGGTATTTAGACTCCTAACTTCCATAGAAATCGGTTACTGATCTGGGCCGAAGTGCTGGTGAAAGGAGTCAGGAGTGACAGCCCTGCCGGATGAAATGTCTCTGCTGGGTGCTTATATTCTCCCAATCACAAGGGCTTTTCAGGGCTGGGGCCGCTCTTGGGAGTCTGATCTGTGCCGATTGAAATCAGTTGAGAAGCTCCCGTTGACTTCAGCGGTGCAATAGGCTCAGACAGGAGCAGGGAGGAGATAGATCCGGGGGGCCATCTGATGGAGCTGGTTGGCTGCAGAGTGGAGCAGAAGATGAACCCTCTTATGCGGTGGGGGTGGTGTCCACAGGGTGGTGTGCACAGGTGTAGGTGTGGGTGTGTACAGGTTGTTTATACTATCCCCGGTTTATAAGCATTAGGGGGCTCCTGACTTGCTTCGTGCTCAGCTCAAGTACAGGTTTCCCGTTGGAGCTGTTCCTCGTGTACTAGATTTTAAAACAATAATCGCAGCGACCTCGCGCCTGATCTGCGGTGTCGGAGAAATCCGAGCAGAGCCGTGTGAACAGACACGTTGCTGTTATTGCTGGTGGGAAGATCTCACTGTGTCTCGAGGAATCCCTGGAGAGTTTACATTTTTATCACTGTTCCGTTGTCTCAACTACGACTCATCATGCATTCGGGTGGAAAAGAAATGGCAAAATTGCAGCCAAAGCACTTACGCTCTGCGACTTTCTGTCTCTCTCTGTGAGCGGCTGCAGAATTTAAACCCAGGCTGATCTTTTTCGTTACTTAGCCCAGGTCCACACGAGAAAAGCTTTGGCGGCAGGGCTGGCTCTAGCATTTTTGCCACCCCAGGCAAAAAAAAAAAGGAAGAGCAGTATTTGCCGCCCTAAGATTGGCCAGAATGCCGCCCCTTACAATGTGCTGCCCCTTACAATGTGCCGCCCCAAGCATGTGCTTCCTAGGCCGGTGCCTAGAGCCGGCCCTGTTTGGTGGTGTCGCTCTACCAGCAAGCCTGCTGGTGTAGACCTAGCTTATTACTCCTCCTCCGTGATACCCACAAAAACACCTGACAATAGTTAGACTAGTGGTGTGCTGACACCACCGTGCCTGTGCCAAGCAATAGTGTCTCATTGTTTCCTTGTTCTCTCCCATCTGTCTGTACCCATAGGTGCCGACTCCGTGGGTGCTTCGGGGCTGGAGCACCCACGGGGAAAAATTGGTGGGTGCTCAGCACCCACCGGCAGCTCCCCGCCAACCCCGGGGCCCGCGCCCAGCTCCCCGCCAGCCCCGGGACCCACGGCAAGCTCACCTCAGCACCGGGAGACGTTGCGGGGCTGGTAGCATCAGACTCCTTGTTGTTTTTGTGGATACAGACTACACGGCTACCCCCCTGATACTTCAATATGCGGGTGATGTAACTGAACGGCAAGTTTGGGAATGGGCTACATAAACGTGATATCCATGGTCTTGAACACAGTAAGCCTCTCCCAGCTTGGTCAGACTTCTTTCCACATGCTAGCTCAGGCAGGGATACAAAGGGCAGGCAATATCACTGAAAGGCCTTAACTGAAAAACAACCTGTGCTGAAGAGTTTAAATTTGCATTACATATAGTTTTGCAGCAGCATTGCAGGGCTGTTGCTTTTAGACGCTGCCTTTAAGAAGGGCCAGATAAGACAAATGCTAATCAGGATCTGTATGATGTCTCAGAAATGAAGCCGCTTACTGGCTGAGGTGGTTCCATGCCTGTCTGAAACCTTGCCAGAGGCGATCTGGGTGACTGTTGCTAAGAGGGGACAGACAGAGGCAGAGAGAGTAACTGGAGTAATTAGGAAATGGAAAGTCAACAGGTCTTGTAATAATAAGCCTGCTGCTAGGTAACGTGAATTAATTCTGCAGAATAGGACCAATTTGCTTTCTTGCAACAAAGTAGTAACAAGTTTACTCTGAAATTGGAACTTGTGGGGCGACTAGGGTGACCAGATGTCCCGATTTTATAGGGACAGTCCTGATTTTTGGGTGTTTTTCTTATATGGGCTCTTATTACTGATTTTTCACATTTGCTGTCTGGTCACCCTAGGGGCGACTAAGCATTAATTCTCGTTCTCCGACTGGAACCACCTTTGGTATTTCAGCTGTTTCCTGTTGTTTTTAGTCGCCATAGCTAGGATTCTCCTAGGAATTAATGTTGCTTATTTACAAGCGATGTTGCTCTTTTGAAATAATAATGCAAAAGAGAAACAAACAAACAAACACCCCCAGCACCACCCACGCTGACAATTCCAATGGAAGGTCTTTTTCTATGGAGTGACAATTCTCTTTTAACGAAACTCCCGCATGTTCAAAACATCAACATGACTCGGGTCCGTCGTAAATGTGCCAAATTTAAGCATATCATAGCTGCCATTTTGGCCGGGTTTGAACTGGAGATCTCCAGAGCTAAAAAAGCATCAGCTATTGTAACTTGAGTTAAAGCTAGGGCTATAGCAGGCTTATATGCTCTGTGGAGCAGACACAGAAGGGAACCTGTAACACATGATCATCACTGGGTTACAATAGCTCCTCCATTCTCAGGTAATGCCCCAGAAAGCACAATTCCTGTTCAACTCCTGCTTACCTTATCTACCTGCCTCACTACTTCTGATCAGCTGTTTGCTTTTGGATCCCTCAATCCTCCGCTCGTCTCCTTCTTGTTAATACGGTTGCATCCAGAGGCCCTAACCAAGATCTAGGCCCCATTATGCTAGTCCAGTAAGAGACAATCGCTGCCCCAAAGAGACTGTGGTCTAAAGAACGGGAACGAGCTCATGGTGAGGGTTTTTATTTTAAAAGTTGACTTGTTCCGGCTGCCTGTCCCCTGTTAGATGTTGCAAATCTGTTTGGGGCACCCCATACAAGTTGCAGGAGTCTCTAAACCAGGGGTCTCAAACATGTGGCCTGCGGAGCGCTTCCCTGTGGCCTGCCAGGCTCCCCGTGCCCCCCTCCCCCGAGTTACGTTCTGAAGTTCCGCCTCCAGAACAGCTGTCTGGCGGCTTCGCGGTTTTTGGGAGGGAGGGGGGAGGAGCGGGAAGCGCGCACATGGGGGGGGGGGAGAAGAGGTGGAGCTACTTACCTGTCCATACAGTTAAAGAAGTTACACGTTACAGTTAAAGAAGTTACAGTTAAAGAAGTTAATTAAAAAAGTTAATATATTTACTTTTAATAGCATACTATATTACTCTTCATTTTTTTAAGGAGGAAGGACCGGGGAGCCGCGCGCGCAGGGGAGGAGGCGGAGAAGGGTCGGAGAAGGGGCGGGGCCTAATGGAAGGGGTGGAGTGGGGGCGGGGCCGGGGGCAGCGAGGGGGCGGGGTCAGTGATGCGACCCTCGGGCCAATGCGGCCCTCGTGGTAATTTGAGTTTGAGACCCCTGCTCTAAACTTTCTTCTTTTCCAGGTTCCCAATTATAGAGTGTATTTTGTAACAAAATCTATGCCTGCCCAGCATGCTGCACCCGCATGTCCAGACTGGACTGTGAGAATGTGCTACCCCATCATCTAATAGAGAGTGAGATGCAGCAAACATCAGCCAGAATGGCTGATTCATAGCTGAGTGGTTTGTTTGCCTCTATCAGATTTAAAGGGCTAGCCACCCAGAAAGGCATGCAGGAAAAAAAATTCCAATTCATGGGTAAAAGGGTGGAGTGGAGGAGTGGAGTAGGAGGGTGTGACAAAGAAAGGAGCTGCTTCTGGTATCCCTTCCGAAGCAAATGGAAGTGTTAATTACTTCTCCATTTACAAGGTAGTGCACTATGGATGTTGACATACCATATGCTTTTAAATCAAGCCAGTGTTCTTGTTTGATTCGAGCCAATTAATATGTATAAGCAATGTTCATTGTAGTTTTCCTGTTTCCATAAAGCAGCATAGTCAACTCTTGCAACTGTATTGATTTTCAGTGTTTTTTTCTTAAAGCTTCAGCTCCTGGAGCCATGTGATTATGTGAAAATCTCAGGTCTTTTTAAAAAAAATTGAATTTCTAGTCATTGGGATTAAAGAGAAGAACTTGCAAACATAAACCCTAAAAACTCAAGAACACCAGAAGGCAAATCTAAAAGATCCTAAAAACAAGGAATTTTGGTTGATAAATAGCAGAGTCCTTCTTTGCTCTTTACAGGTGAAAAGGTTTTGCTTTTCTTCTGGCAAATTCTGTTTACAGCAGATTTTTACTCCATTCGTTTGCACAACTGACCTTCCTAGGGCCGAGAGAGAAAAAATAAGGATACTGTGGTGTATTTTTCCCCAGTTGAAAGAGTCTTAACAATTAATAGCAGAAATGTATCATGAAGATAGGGACAACATATTATCAATTTTTTCCAGAAGGCGCTGTAGTAAGCCACAACTGCAGCATAAGTCTGAAATGCAGGCAGTCTTTGCTTCTTTGGTCAGAAGGGGGTAATCCACAACACTTTCCACAGCCCTGATGGCAGGGAGAAGAAGCAAGAAGGACTCTTGTGTGTACTTATTGGTTGCTGCTAAGCTTCAATTCTGTAGCTTGTCTCCTGTGAATTTTGAGATATGAACATTTTCTCTGGCCTGAATCATTTTGGGAATTACTGCATGTAATGTAATTACTGTGGTGGTCAGTGTGTGTTGTGTCCCCTTCTATGTGGTTTTTTTTTTTTATTACCAATATAGTCGTACTCTACTGTGGACATAGTTATACCAATGTAAAGGTGCCTTATATCAGCATAGCTTATTCCCCTTCCCACGTGGGAATAAACTACACCAGTATAAGCACACTGATACCAGTATATCTGCTTCCACACTAGAGGGGCTTTATCCCTTTAACTATACTGGTATAGTTAAAGTGGTACAACTTTTGTGTATAGACAAGGCTTGAGGTGGGGTTAAAAATCATGAGCTTTCCCCCCTCCCCTCCAAATGGTTGGGATCAATTTATGTATCTTGGGGTTTTCTTAACTTGTAGGGTACCCTTGCCTCCCATTTTTGAGCTTTTCTCTGTAACTATGAGGGCTTTTAAAACAAGAACGCCGTGATTGCATGAGAATCCCATGACTCCAGTTGCTAGGGCTTTAAGAAAACCACCAAATATCTCAAGACTCGCAATAAGATCATGAGTTGGCAATACTGCGATCCATTATGTTGTTGATATTTAAATAACAGCCTTTCACTGGGCGATTTGCTTCTTCAAGAGTTCTGCTGATCCCAGTCAGGATTGGGATTGCATTGTGTTAGGAGCTGTACAAACACATAGGAAGACACGTGGTTGAAGTTTTACCAGTGGGAGCAGAGTTAGGCCCACACTGCTTTTGCGAATCCCATGCTGTGCTCCTAAGTAGACCTGTGCCAACAGTGGATCTTTTGATGCATTGGCAATTCTGAAAAAAAAATTAAAAATGATTTTGGATTGAACTGAAAACAAAATTTTGGGTGAGTTGAAAAAATCATTTTGGATGGAACAAAATGTTTCATTTCAAATTTGAGCATTTTTGTAATGTTTCAATTGTAAAAAAAAAAGGAAAGGAAATTTTGAAATGGAAAGACTTATTTTTTTGGAATTTAAAAACCTTTTTTTGGCAGAATTGCCGCATATTCATGAAATGTTTCAGTCCCACCAAATCTGCATTTTTTCACCAACAAGGAATTTTGGTTGATAAATAGCGCCCCACTCTACTCCTAAGTCACTTTGAAAATCTTGTCCACAGTGAGTAAAATAGAAAATTGCTTCTATCTAGTTGCACATTTTTGTTTTGTTTTTAAACAGAGAGTCGACGAAGAGGCGGTGGTGGATCAAGGTGGGACCAGTAATGTCGTCAATATTCATTATGAGAAAGAAGAGCTGGAAGGTAAGGTCCAAGGCTGCAGCTGATAACTCTATTTTTCAGTTTTTCTAGTACGTCGTTAACGTCTAGCTAGATGGAACCTGGAGTAAATGTACTTCTTGGGTAATAACGTTCCAGATCAGATAAATGATTGGCCATAACTCAACTTCCATCAGTCTCTTTGCGATTGGATTGCCCCCGCATTAGCACCGTGGGTTATTTTTCCTTACACACCTGTGGCCTGGTGTTCCATTGTGCAGTCCTTTACACCAGTGCAAAGTGAGGTGTAAATTATCACCATTTGGGCTTGGCAGGATTTTACACCCACTGGCGTAAATGGCAGCATGAGGCCAGAACAACAGAGAATCAGGCCCTTTGGGCACAGTTGAACTTTGCAGTGCTAATTCAGCAGCGTGACATTTTTATACCAGTTGGAAGACAAAATGCACAAAGAGACATTGCCCCGACTGTAAAAGACAATGGAGTCTCATTCCCATCAGTCTGACAGTGCAAAGTGGGGTTAGTGTACATGAGACTCCGGCCCATTAACTGGCCTCATGCTAAAGAGAAGCAGTGGGACTGGAGAGCAGATCTGGACAATATGTGGGTAGTCCGTGTTTTGTCATTTGACAAACTGAGCCCTGTTTCGGCTTGCAAGTTATCCATGAATAAAATGTGTTCCTTCTCACATCCTGTTCGACCACGGCGTGCAAACCCTGTCTGGGGATCCTTCTGCTGAGAATCTCCCAAAGGAAAGAAACAAATAGGAACCCAGTTAGTTTACCCAAGAATTAGCTGACCCAGTGCTAAGCAGGAGAGTTACAACGTGGCATTCCGTGCAAATTGGATTGGACATTCTGTTAGTTGTTGTTAGTTTTTAATTGCGATGATTAATTTGGTCATGCGTAGGGATCAACCGAGCATGCGGCCCCATTGTGCTAAGTGCTATACAAACGTAGAGCAATGGACGGAGGTGCAGAGACCGGCTAAGGAGAGGAGAAAAGGGTATAAGGGCAGATCTCCACTTAAAACACTGCATCAGTGAAAACGCTACTATGCAGATGGAAGAGCTTCTCCCATCAGCGTAGCTAATTGTAGCTAATCCACCTCCATGACATGGCTCTGTCTACACTGGGGGTTAGGTCGGTACAACTGCCTCGTTCAGGGGTGTGGATTTTTCACACCCCTGAGCAACGTAGCTTTACTGATGTACGTTTATAGTGTAGGCCTGGCGGGAGTGATCAAGGTGATGGGTTGTAAACGGCATGTTAATACCATAAATTTTGATTTTTTGGGGGTGGGGAGTTTTTTGGAGGGGATTAGCTAAATAGAGAGATGCGGGAAGGGAGAGGGGACATAGAGGGGAATAGGGAAGGGAGAAAGAATGTGGGGAAGAACAGCCAAGAATGTGGAGCAAACAGCCAAAGGCAGAGAATGTCCGGCTGACAAAGTGGACAAATCTCCGACGTCATTGTTCGTGGGCCCCTGCTGCAGAGTCCTAACACAACCTAGTGTTTTGAGTAAAGACCAACCCTCGTGAGGGCTCAAAATGTATTTAGAAAAGAAGAGAGAGAGCATTTCGGTTCTGCTGACTCTGCGTGCGTTGTTCAGGTCACGGAGGTACACCATACAGGCTGTGTCTTCAACACCCCTGGCCTAAAGATTTTGCACTTGCCTTGTACTGGTGCCGGTGATGACACAAAATACAGGGCAACCTATAACCCGGCCTTTTGATTTTTGCTTCGTCCCCTGCCCCTGCTTTCACAGATTTCAAAGCCAGAAGAGGGACCGCTATGATGACCGAATCTGACGGCCTGCATAACAGAGGCCAGAGAATCTCATTAAATTTCAGGTTCATTCTGGCAAAATGGGCTTAAATTAGTAATAAGAGAGGCAGCAGATATTTTTCGTATTTAAAAAAAATTATAAATAAAGGAACAAAAAAACTCCAGAGGAAACAACATTAGATATAGCAGACAGGTGGGATGACTCATCACCATATTTTCTCAGTCCAGCAGGTAGAAAAACCCAGCTTTGATAGGCCACTGGAATAATTTGAATGCTTAAGGTGTCTGGCTATTATTTGTCTAATACAGATAATTATCAGGCGATTGGCTCGATCTCCTCTCATGCTATGCCTTGTGTAAGCTTTGAAAATAAATTACCTTCTGCCTCTGCTTAATGAGCTGTCGGGAACGTTGTCCTATTAAAGTTGTAAATTGCAAAGAGGTTTGTTTCTTTCTTAAGGGCTTTTTAAATCAAGCTGCCGCCTTGTTTTTGAAACTTTGTAATAATAAAATAAACCAGCTATGTCAGATCTAAAATAGAACAAGTCCATGTCCTTTAAGAGGCCCTGTGAAAATGGCTCCTTTGCAGATATCTGACTGACTCAGCTGAGAGAATATCGACTGAGTTCTTGTCTATGTGAGAAAGTTGGACTGGTTTTACTTAAATCGGTTTTTAAACCAGTGTAGTTAACCCAATGCGAACCTCTATGTGGACATTCTTATTTTGATTTAAGAGCAGCTTATTTCTCTTTAGTTTTAACCTGTTTCCAGTTGGCCTAAGACAAACTAAAATAAACCTAGTTTAAAGGCAAACAACACTATGTCAGTCCAGACTAAAGAATTAGGAAGCTAGATTTGTATGTTTGACACTCTTGATTCATACACAAACTTTCCTCTCTTATAGACCTGATTGGGAATTTTCTGTCCCTTTTCGACTGGGCATTCCAGTAGAAAACCGGATACCTGGCAACCCTACCGAGAACTTCCCCCAAAACAATTTCTAGAGAAGATCTTTTAGAAAAATACCCAGTCTTGATTTAAAAATAGTTAGTGATGGAGAATCCACCATGAGTCTTGGTCAACTGTTCCAAAGTTAATTACTCTAACCATTGTGGCAAATTGCTGGCACTACTATGATGGGTCCCGCACTTTCTCTTCTTGTGGGGGGGTTTCAGGGTGCCATTTCTTGCCCCTGAACTGGGGTAACAGCTATCCTACTAGTATCCCAGGGAAGGGGAGTGGAGAGGGAGGGACCCAGGTCCGCCCTCTACTCCGGGTCCCAGCCCAGGGGCCCTATGATAGCAGGTGAACCACTTGTACCAGTGATTCTTTCCCCTGGGCTACTTCCCTCTCCTGACCTTCAGCTTGTGGGGCTTCCTGCCTTCCCTCTGCACAAGCCAGGTGTCCCTTTACCTAGGATCTTGGTCTTCTTAGCCCTCTGCAGCACTTCTCAAAACTCTCCTCCGCTTTCCTTCGAACTGCTCTTTGTTCCACCACCAATCCACTCTGCTTCACTCCTCCAAACTGCTCTCTGCTCCAGCACCAAACCACTCTGCTCCAACTCCTCCTCACTCTGCTCCAACTCCTCCTCTGGCTGATTGAAGCAGGGGGATTTTATCAGGTGACTGGCTTCAGGTGCTCTAATTGGTTTCAGGTGCTTTTAATTAATCTACAGGGAATAAGGCTTCTCCTCATCCTAGATCACTCTCCTGCTGCCTTCTGGCCATGCTGTATCACACCATTCAAAATGTTCCCAGTCTGTATTTGTCTAGATTTAACCTCCAGCTGTTGGATCATGTTCAATCTTTCTTGGCTAGATTGAAGAGCCCATTATTAAATATTGGTTCCCCATCAAGTCACCTCTTAACCTTCTCTTTGTTACGCTAAACACTAGATAGATCGAACTCTTTAAGTCTATCACTATAAGGCTTGTTTCGACATCAAAATTTTCCTGAAAACTTTTGGTATTTCACGTTTTCTTTCTCGATTCTGGATGAAAAGAGAAGCTGAAATAGTGGAATTTCCCACTGGAACTGGAATTCGGATGTTTTGCTGTACTCTATCATTGTACAAGCTAAGTCAGCGGTTCTCAAACTTTAGCAACCCGAGGACCCCCATTTTGATTTAAAATGTTTTGTGGTGCCTCAAGCCCTCCGCTCAGCCCCAGGCCTGCCCCCACTGCATCCCTTCCCCCAAGGCCCCAGCGCTGCCCCACCTCTTCCCACCCTCGCTCCACCCTTGCCCCTCCTCTTCCCCGCCTCTTTCGGCCTCTCCCCCAAGCACGCCCCATCCTCGCTCCTCCCCCTCCTTCCCAGCGCCTCCTGCATGCCGCTGAACAGCTGTTCCCCAGCCTGCAGGAGGCGCTGGGAGGGAGGGGGAGGAGTTGATCAATGGGGCCCGCGGACCCCCTGGAGTACCCTTGCAAACCCCAGTTTGAGAAACGCTGACCGAAGTGATTTTTTTTTTTACTGACTTTGAACATTATAAGTTACGAAGCGCAGTTATATGAACAGCAATGTTATAGCATGAGCTCCATTCATCTTGACAAGCACTGTGGGGCTAAGAGTGACACAGACTAATATGCTTCCGCTTTGTGGCAGGGCACAGAACACTGTATGTTGGGGTACGGATGCCTTTGGTGAGACAAAGCCACAGACATCACAGGAATCATGGCCAAAAACATAGGAAACGAGACCGGGCGAAGGGAGCCAGTCAAGAAGAAGAGCAGGAATCTCATGGTAAATAAAACCTCAGGCTAACGTATAATGGGAACATAGCACGCATTTAATGACGGAAGCATAACTGTAGGTAATGGGAATAAATGTAGGTAATGGGAATAAATATTTTTTAGTAGATCCATCAATTCCGATGCCAGAGGGGACCATGATGATCATCTAGCGTGACCTCCTGTATAACACAGGCGAGAGATCGTCCCCAAAATAATTCTTAGCGCAGATCTTTTAGAAAAACCCAGAGTCTTGATTTAAAAGTGATCAGGGATGGCGTATTCACCACGAGAGTTGGTAAATTGCCTGGCGTTGCTCTTCTTGGAATAACATGGGGCACTGGGGATTGAGAGTTCATTGCCCAATCTCACCCCATGTTCCAAATAATGCGATTTTTTACAAATCTAATACAAATTTTATCACAGGCGCCGACTTTCTAATTTCCCGGGGGATGCTTGGCTCACGCTCTGCCCCAGGCCCTGCCACCACTCCACCCATTCCCCCAAGGGTCCACCTCGCCCTGCCTCTTCCCACCCCGTTCCGCCCCCTCCCCCAAGCGCCTCGCCCCACCCCTTCTCCCCCCGGCACCTCCTGCACGCCGCTGAACAACTGATCCGCGGTGGGTGGAAGGCACTGGGGTTGGGAGGAGGGAGAGGAGCTGATTGGCGGGGCTGCTGAGGCACCCACAATTTTTTTTTCTGTGGGTGCCACGGAGCACCCACGGAGTCGGTGCCTATGAATTTTATATTTGGCTTCTGACACGTGGGTCGGTTTGAAACCAAGCATCTCTGGCGTGCTGTTTCTATTCGATACCTATACCAATGAGCAACCTCTTCCTTTTAAATGTGGCGTTTTCGGAATGGCGTAACCGGGTTACAGCGGATGCCTCTTTAATTGTTTGTTAATTAGACACCCCGTCTCAGCGAGTTCAATTTATCCTTGGTACGGAGGAGGACGAGGAGCATGTTCCCCATGATTTGTTCACAGAGCTGGATGAAATCTGTGTGAAGGAAGGGGAAGATGCAGAATGGAAGGAAACGGCCAGGTGAGACAAAACTATATACTCCACCTGCTCAGTAAAACTGAATGTGTTTTCGTGACCTCCCATCAGGCCATGTTTTTGGTACCATTTCCTGGAAGTGCTGCCCAATGACACCACCTGCTGGAAGAAGAGATGCTGCTGCTAGACAGGGCTTTCATAGTCTTGTCATTTCCAGAGGGTGACTTGGTAAAGCAGTGGGGGAGGAAGATATGATGCGCCTGTGGATCCCTTGTATATAGCCCAGCATCTCTGCTTTTTCATGCACCTCCTGTGTAATAACAGCATGTGGAAGAATCAAAGGCAGGCATGTTGATGTACAGACATGGGGAGACAGGATGGTCCAGTGATCAGTGTGTTAGTCCGGGCACGTGGGAGACCCAGGTTCATGTCCCTGCTCTGAGACAGGCTTGCTGTGTGACCTTGGGCAAGTCACTTAGTCTCTTTCTGCCTCGGTTTCCCATCTGTAAAATGGGGACAGTAGCGATGCCCTGCATCACAGGGGCTTGGGAGGCTAAATACATTAAAGGCTGAGAGATGCTTAGGTACTAGGATAATGGGCACCATATAAGATGAAAAGGCATGGATGTTGTGAGGACAAATGCTTTAAAGATTATGAGGCGTTTGTGCACTATACTAAGAATATAGGAATGGCCATACGGGGTCAGACCAATGGTTCAGTATCCTTTCATCCATTCAGCGGCCAATGCCAGATGCTTCAAAGGAAATGAACAGAATAGGGCAAGTGTCCCCCCCCCCGCAGCCTCACCTCGCTCCGCTGTGAGCTCCTGCTGCTCTGAGCGGCATGGTAAGGGGGCGGGGGGGAGGGGTTGGATAAGGGGCAGGGAGTCCTGGGGGGCAGTCAGGGGACAGGAAGCAGGGGGCGGAGGTTTTGGGGGGAGGCGGTCAGGGGACAGGGAATGGGGTAGGTTGGATAGGAGGTAGGGTCCCAGGGGGTGGTTAGGGACGGGGGGTCCCGGGAGGGGTCGGTCAGGGGACAAGGAGCGGGGGGGGGCAGGGGTGGATGGGTCAGGGATTCTGAGGGGGGCAGGAAGTGGGAGGGGGCAGAAAGGGGGTGGGGGCCCCCTCCCACAGATTTCATCCCCTGTCGTCCAATCCCAGCAGCTGATGTGCTCTATGTAAAATAAATATAAAATAGACCCTTCAGCACATTATTAGGGCTGGTGGAAATTTTTGCCTCAGCTGCTTAAGAAACAAAATGTGCACTCGATCCTCTTCCCTTCTCCAACTTTGAACCGTTGATTGAGTTACCGAATGTCTATTGGGTAGATTTCACACACAGCTTTGTATCTCTGCAACACGAGTCCTTTCACGGGAACTGGTCGCTGCCGGTATTTATTTGTGTTGGTTTGCCACGCTTCCAGGTGGCTGAAGTTCGAAGAGGATGTGGAGGACGGAGGGGAGCGCTGGAGCAAACCCTATGTAGCGACGCTTTCATTACACAGCCTCTTTGAGCTGAGGAGTTGCATCATGAACGGGACTGTCCTTCTGGATATGTGCGCCAACAGCATCGAGGAAATTGCAGGTACGGCTCTAGTGAGCGATCAGTTGCGTCAGAGAACTTTTTCCTGGGTGTCTGGCTGGTGAGTCTTGCCCACATGCTCGGGGTTCAGCTGATCGCCATATTTGGGGTCGGGAAGGAATTTTCCTCCAGGGTAGATTGGCAGAGGCCCTGGAGGTTTTTTGCCTTCCTCTGCAGCATGGGGCACGGGTCACTTACTGGAGGATTCTCTGCATCTTGAAGTCTTTAAACCATGATTTGAGGACTTCAATAGCTGAGACATAGGTGAGAGGATTATTGCAGGAGTGGGTGGGTGAGATTCTGTGGCCTGCATTGTGCAGGAGGTCAGACTAGATGATCATAATGGTCCCTTCTGACCTTAAAGTCTATGAGTCTATGAGTCATGTCGGAGAAAAAAGCTTCGGGGAATATCCGTGTACATTTTGGAATGAAATAAATTCCCTTTGCACCATGTTTGTTCCTGCAAAATCCTCGGTAGGGAAGTCATCAAAACAGCAAATGTTAAGCAAATAGGCAAAGAAACCAAACTTTAGATTTGGAATCGTGATTTTTCCACCCTGAAATCCTGATTATATTCATCCAATCAAGGTCCAGAAACAGACCGTGTGACATCAAAAGAGCGCACGTTTCAAATATCAAATTCTCTCATGTTTTACAGACCTAGAATTATTCAGAGAAATAATGTGGAGAATAACTTCAGATAATAGAAATGAGTCTAATAGGTTAACATGCTATTGTTGTACTAGAACAGGGGTGGGCAAACTTTTTGGCATCAGGGTTGCAAAACTATGGAGGGCCGGGTAGGGAAGGCTGTGCCTCCCCAAACAGCCTGGCCCCCACCCCCTTTCCTGCCCCCTCCCACTTCCTGCCCCCCTCAGAATCACTGACCCATCCACACCCGCGCCCCCACCCCGCTCCTTGTCCCCTGACCGACCCCTCCCGGGACCCCCCATCCCTAACCGCCCCCCGGGACCCTACCTCCTATCCAACCCACCCCGTTCCCTGTCCCCTGACCGCCTCCCCCCCGAACCTCCGCCCCCTGCTTCCTGTCCCCTGACTGCCCCCCCGGGACTCCCTGCCCCTTATCCAACCCCTCCCCCCCGCCCCCTTACCATGCCGCTCAGAGCAGCAGGAGCTCACAGTGGAGCGAGGTGAGGCTGCGGGGGAGGGGGGACAGCAGGGAAGGGGCTGGGGGCTAGCCTCCCCGGCCGGGAGCTCAGGGGCCAGGCAGGATGGTCCCGTGGGCCGGATGTGGCCCGTGGGCCATAGTTTGCCCACCTCTGTACTAGAAGTATATGTCTGGACCATTTGGGGTCAGAAAAAGAGGTAAAATTCATTGAATAAACTATTTGTTACAAATAATTCACCTACGTTTATTCTGTTTTAAGACGCGGGAATCTGTGTGAACTGCGCAAGTTCTTTAAGGGCTTATCTACATAGGAAAACAGTCCAGACTAGCTATTGCAGGCATGAACTCCCCATGTGGATGCTTTTATTCCACCCCAAGGGTGCTTGTATCTGGTTTAATTTAGTCCTCTTTGAAAATGGATTAAGCTAAACTGCAAAAAGACACTCTTAGCATTTGCATACACATGAAAATTAATCCGGAATAAGGTAAGGTATAAATTTAAAATGTAATAACTATTCCTGATTGATGCTATGAGTGGACACTCTTATTAGTTGAATCCAAATAGTTGGGATTAAGATAATTACATTATAAATAATTCAGAATATTGCACTCTTTCTCTGGGGTAAGGGCATCCACACATGGAGATAATCCGGAAGAGTTAATCCTCTTTAAATTCATGCCCCAATCTTATTTTGGATTCATTTTCTTATGTGGACAAATCCTAATTCCGCATTACCTTAATCCATTTCCAAAGTGGACTGAGATAATTCAGAATAAATCAGAATAGTTAGTTTGGAATAACTCCCCATGTAGATAAAACCTTACTGTGGACGGGGCATGTCCATACAGGAAGTCAGTGCAGAATAGCTATTGCATTTTATATTCATCTCTAGTTTATTTTGCAATATGTAGACAAGATCTAACTTTCAAAGCCAGGCTTCCTTTGGCAGATGACCAAGTAATACATTTCTGTTGAGGAGATAATTGAGGGTAATTGAGAAAGCAGCTTTGTAGAAATTATTTTTGACTGGCAGGTCTCCATTCAGACTCTTTCAAGGTTTGGTGATGTCAGATCCGTTCTTAGCACGTTCCTCCCCGAGCACTGCCAGTTACAGTCAATTATCCAAGAAATCTCAGGGAAGCCAGTTATAGACTGGTTATAATTTGGTTAAATGTGTAGAGCAATGCAATTAGGAAAGAAAACTGCATTACTGAGCATGGGGAATAATAACTGCATTAGGTAAGCAGTGAATAATCATTTCGCAGAGACTTTTTAGCAAAGAAAAATTCCTGCCTTCGTTAAAAGACAAAAGATATGTGTACACAGCAGCTGGGAGTGTGCTTCTCTGCATGGTTAGACAGATGGGCTGTTAGAAGTTACTACAGAGAACTTTTTCCTGGGTGTCTGGCTGGTGAGTCTTGCCCACATGCCCAGGGTTCGCTGATCGCCATATTTGGGGTCGGGAAGGAATTTTCCTCTAGGGTAGATTGGCAGAGGCCCTGGAGGTTTTTCACCTTCCTCTGCAGCATGGGGCACGGGTCACTTGCTGGAGGATTCTCTGCATCTTGAAGTCTTTAAACCATGATTTGAGGACTTCAGTAGCTGAGACATAGGTGAGAGGATTATTCCAGGAGTGGGTGGGTGAGATTCTGTGGCCTGCATTGTGCTGGAGGTCAGACTAGATGATCATAATGGTCCCTTCTGACCTTAAAATCTATGAGTCTATGAGACATGTGGTAGCTCTGCTTGAGTTAGCTGTCTGAGTAATAGCCCAATCCCCTGGGTATGTACTCAGATGGCTAGCCTGAGTCACTGCGTGTGCCAACGTGGCCACGCTGCTACTTCTAGCATGCTCGCTCGAGCAGAACCAGCGTGTCTGTCTACCCATGCTGGGAAATACGTTCCCAGCAGCTGCGCAGGCATACCCAAAGGCGTATTAACAATGCTACAATGCCTCCCTAAATAAGATCGCGTCGGCATTAGTTGGCTCGTCCGTCTGGTGGTAGTAACGCTCTCCTATGAGGCGTGCGGCCTTATTCCCGGCTCATCATGGGTTGAGACTATCACAGGTTTTGTTCCACCGCTCTTTGCTGGCTGGAGTGATTCTTGGAGTGAGTCCACCGAAGTTACAGTCTCCCCCTCTCTCTTCCTCGGTGTTTGGAAAGCACGTAGCCTGCTGTCAGCACGACTGCAATACGAACGTGGGGGGGGTGGGGGGGTGGTTTTCAGGGGGGAAGGATTTTGTGGATCTTCACCAGGAAACAAAGGAGGAAGGGTTCATTCTCAGCTCAGGCAAGGGCTTGATGGCGGCACTTAATCTGTGTGGTACCTCAGTTTCCCCCCTGTGTGAAATGGGGATAGTCCTTCCCCATCATAGGGGGAGGTTGTGGAGGTGTAATTCAGTGATTGCTGTGGCCATGAAGTCTTGCTAAGCACAGAGCTAAATAAGAATAGTTTGAGGGCATGTTTAGTTCTGTCTACGGTACTTATATGGCCTGCTTTACTGAGGGCTCTGAGCACCTCCCATTCCTTAGTGCATTTATCCTGACTGCTCCCCTGGGAGGTAGAGTTAATGCTGTTATCCCATTTTACAGGTGTAACTGAGTGTAGCGGTGCGCGACTCACTCACGCGGCGCCTCCTGCTGGTTCTCCAGGGAATTAGCGGTTTCCAGCCTAGAGCGCCCTCTGCTGGTCGCTGTCCTGCTCGCCATTGGCCCCTGTGTCCCTCCCGGACCCCGGTGCCCTTTTGTCCTGAGTGCTGCCCCCTGGCAGTACCCCCTCAGTCTGGGTCTTCCCTCCCAGGGGAATCCGTCCACCCACCTTGCCTCAGCTTATGGGGCTACTGCCAGTCATCATCAAGCCCCCGTTCACTGAGGCAGCCTGCAGTCTGTAATAGCCAGTCATCATCGGCAAGGGAGGTTTGGGCCTGCTGCCTTTCCCTAGCCCCGGGCTGCCCCTTCGCAGCCCCCGAATCTGCTTAGGCCCGCACAAGGCCCTGCAGCCTGGGGGGTTTCCAGGCGGGAGCTCTCCAGCTCCACTTGCCTTCCCCCCCGGCGCTGCCCCACCTCAGGTCCTTGTTTAGCTTCCCAGCAGCCAGGCCCTTCTCCCTCTAAAGGCAGAGAGAGACTGTCTGCTCCAGGCCCACTGCCCTCTTATAAGGCCCAGCTGGGTCCTAATTGTGACGTGGCCGCAGCTGTGGCTGTTTCCTCAATCAGCCATCCCCAACCACAGCCCTCTGCAGGGCTGCTTTCAAGCCTTTGAGGGCAGGAGAGGGTGACCACCCCGCTACACTGAGGCATAGGGAGACTTGCCCAAGTTCACACAGGAAGTCGGTGGCAGAGCAGGGACACACATTCAGTCCTAGAATAGCGCCCTAATTACTGTACCACCCTTCCTATTGGCTTGTACATTTAGCACATGGACATTCATCAGTGACACAATCTGCACCTGTTGCAAGCTAGAGAATTGCTTTTTTCTGCCCTCCCCCCCCACAGATATGATCCTAGATCAGCAAGAACCAAGCAGCGAGTTTAATGAAAGCATGAGAGAGAGACTCCGGGATGCCCTCTTAAAAAAGCATCACCATCAGAACGAGAAGAAGAGGAACAACCTCCTTCCGATTGTCCGCTCTTTCACTGACGTCAGCAAGAAGCAGTCGGATCTACACTTATTGGACAAAACGGGTGAGGATTTCTGGGTCGCGCCTTCAGACAGCCTGATCCTTTGAGATGGGATTTTTCAAAAGGCCTAAGTCACCAGGGAGCATGAGTCCCAGCTGAGTTATCTATGACGTCATGGGGAGAAAAAAAACGGTGTTGGTTTTTTACATCATGATTAAAGCTGGAAAGCTGAGGGAATAACGGATTTTATGGTTTGCTGGCGGTTCTGAAAAACTGAAAAAAAATCATTGTGGGTTGACTGCAAAATGAAATATTTTGCAATTTTTGCAAAGCAAAAAAGTTAAAAAACCCCTCCACTTTATTTCAGGTCAAACAAAATGCTCCGTTTCAATTTCAAGCATTTCAAAAATAACATTAAAGGAAATTTCTATGCCGTGTGTCGTCTCGACCCAAAATAATCAAATTATTTTGTTTTGAAAATGTGGAAATGAAACATTTCAACATTCTTGGAATTTTTGTGGTTGTTTTGTTTTTCTCGAGACGAATAATTTGGCAAAAGTGACATGAATCCATGAAATGTTTGTGTCGCTGAATCTGCCTTTTTTTTTTTGCCGAGAAAAGCTTCAGTCAAAAAATTGTGCTTAGCTCTAATCATGAAACCAGATGGCTGGTAGTTTTGACTCCTTAGCATTCATGCAATACTGATCGCTGTGTCACGAGTATCAATGTAAACAACGAGGAGTCCGGTGGCACCTTAAAGGCTAACAGATTTATTTGGGCATAAGCTTTTGTGGGAAACAAACCCCACTTCTTCAGATGCATCTAACGCCATTTGCATCATACAGAGGCCATGATGTAAAATGGGCTGGAATAGATGCATTTACTAACGTCATTCGCTATTCCCCGTTTTTTACCCACAAAAGCTTATGCCCAAATAAATCTGTTAGTCTTTAAGGTGCCACAAGACTCCTCGTTGTTTTTGTGGATACAGACTAACACGGCTACCCCTCTGATAAGTATCAATGTAAAATCTTAGTGGAGACAATGCAATTTAGGTGAGGGGTATGCAGTTAACCTCAGAAAGTTACATTGAGGTCAAAACTACCCAGGCCTTGTAAAAGATACACCTTTTCCTGCCATGAAGCTATAGCCTTTAACAAGTATTAGAAACGAGAGATGATTCTGTAAAACGCATGAAGCTATCACTTATCAAGACGCCCCAAAATAAGACATCTTGTAATGGGACTCAGGGAAATTGGGAGGACGTTTCTAGAAGGGTTTTCTTTTCTTTATTTCTCTTGAGTTATTTTGTTTGTTCATTATGGGACCTTGGGAGAAGGAGCTGGTGCTGGGCTGCTCAAAAGCTGTTTATATGTTTGCGCTAGTTTCCTTTTAGCTAATGGTAGCAGTGTGTGATTTCTTAGCATTCGTGCAAATACAGTGTTGATCACAAGTAAAGTAGGTTTCAGAGTAGCCGCCGTGTTAGTCTGTGTCAGCAAAAAGAACAGGATTACTTGTGGCACCTTAGAGACTAACAAATTTATTTCAGCATAAGCTTTCGTGGGCTACAGCTCACTTCATCAGATGCATGGAATGGAACACACAGTAAGCAGATATTTATACATTCAGAGAAACATGAAAAGGTGGAAGTACCCATACCAACTCTAAGAGGCTAATTAATTAAGAGGAACTATATCAGCAGGGGAAAAAAACTTTTGAAGTGATAATCAAGATGGCCCGTTTCGAACAGTTGACACCAAGGTGTGAGTGAGGATGGTTAACTAGGGGAAATAGATTCAATTAAAGTAATGAGTGAGCCACTCCCAGTCTCTGTTCAAACCTAAGTTAACGGTATCTAGTTTGCATATTAATTCAAGTTCAACAGCTTCTCGTTGGAGTCTGTTTTTGAAGTTTTTCTGTTGCAAAATTGCCACCTTTAAGTCTGTCACTGAGTGATTAGAGAGGTTGAAGTGTTCTCCTACTGGTTTTTGAATGTTATGATTGTCTTGCAGCAGCGTGTGTTGGCCAAAAATGGTTCAGAGAAAACATGCTTCCTTGGGCTTTCTGAAATCTTTTTCTTTTAGCAGTGCACACGCTGTCTCCTCAACCTGGCTCTACCAGTCTAGAAGTGAAAAATGGAGTGACCCACGACACGAGTCCTATGGATTTAAGCAAGGTGAGATGCGATGTGTGGCTGCGTCAGTCAAGGTAAATACAAGCAATGTGCACAATCCGATGGGGCCAGATGTTTTGAGAGCTCAGCATGCTGGGTGAGGAGCCTGCTTGAAAAAACTGGCCACAAATTTCATAATGGGGATGAAGTAGAGATTGATGACATTTTTTGGCTAAAAAATACAGATTTGAGTTGTCTGAAACCTTTTGTGTATTTGTGTTGAATTTGCTGAAATGTTTCAGGTGGGGAAAAAATGGTGAAAAAAAAATCAATTTTTTTGGTTTTGACATTTTCTGACTGAATAATCTTGATTGGAAACAACTTTTCCTTTTGAATTTTACCTTAGTTCCATAAAAAAACAACAACTGCCCCCTGAAAAATGGAACAAAAAGCTTCTTTCGGGTGGAACAAAATATTTCATATGACCCGAAACAATTATTTGCCCCTGATTTTTTCTGGTTTGGCCAGCAAACCAAAACATTGGTTATTTGCACAGGTCTAGTGCTGAGTGCTTTGACAGACATCCTTATTTAGCTGCCTAAATGGGAGGTGAGCTTTTTTGAAAATCAGATCCTAATTTGTGGGGGAGGGATAGCTCAGTGGTTTGAGCATTGGTCTGCTAAACTCAGGGTTGTGCGTTCAATCCTTGAAGGGGCCATTTAGGGATCTGGGGCAAAAATCTGTCAGGGGACAGTACTTGGTCCTGCTAGTGAAGGCAGGGGACTGGACTCAATGACCTTTCAAGGTCCTTCCAGTTCTAGGAGATAGGCATATCTCCATATTATTATTATAATTGTGGGTGCTGAGAACTTGAAAATATGTTCCTGAGTTCTTACAACTTGGTTTGGCCCTTGGGTTGGGCCAAATTGGCTTAACCATTTGTCCACTGAGATCAACCATTGACGTGTGATGCTTATTCCACATTGGGAGGTTATACTGGTATAACTATATAGATTTAAATTCACTCGCTATTAGAGCGGAGTGAAGTTTTTTTGAAAAAAAGGGAAATTTGCCAAAAAAATACATTTTTCTCGGTGGTGACACTCTTCACACATTTGGGTTGAATTTGGCAAATAGTTTCAACAGAAAAAAATTATTTTTTTTTTAAAAAAAAGTCAAAATACCCCAAAATGTCCCAAAACAAGAGTACCCCCAAAGACATTTCATTGTGGGTTGAACAAAACATTTTTGGTTGACCCAAAATGAAATGAAAAAATTAGTTTCAGATCAACCAAAATGTGTTCTTTGACCAAAATTATTTTTTTTTCTGTTTTTTCCCCTCGTTTCCTTAAAAAAAAATTAAAAACATTGTTTTTAACTGGAACTGAACTGAATTTTGTTTCCGATTTTTTTGGTCCCCCCTCCCGCATAATATCAAATATTAGCTCATCTCTTCTCCTTAGATTATAGAGAAAAAACTTTCCCATGTTAACAAGTCCTAAGGCACCATTATAACAGTACAGCCGCATCCACGCTACGGTTGTATCGATTTAACGATTTCAGTAGAAAAGCACCCCCTCCAACCAGAATAATTAAACCGATATAACGCCTGTGTAGAGAGCAGGCCTCAAAGGTGCAGTTGTTGATCTGGAGAAGTGACTCCTAATTGTCTGAAAATTATTTCTTCATAACTAGGCGGAGCTTCATTTCATGAAGAAAATCCCTACCGGAGCAGAAGCGTCCAACGTTCTAGTGGGAGAGTTGGATTTCCTCCTTCATCCCGTGGTGGCGTTCGTGCGTCTGACGCCAGCCGTTCTTCTCTCAGGCATGACGGAAGTCCCGATCCCAACAAGGTAAGGATGTTAAAAAACACTTCACCTTTTTTTTTTTAAATTAAAAAATATTTTAAAAAGTAAATTAAAATATGTATAAAACAAATTCTGTGGAAAGTCCCAGTACATTCAGGCCAGCTGTACTCTTATGCCTTTTATCAGCTCAGTGCACAGGTATGGGATCCGAATGAACTCCACCCAGTGGGTGAAGTTTTTTACAGAAGCAATACACTTAAAGGGAGAGATTTTCAGAGTGCCTAACTCCCATTGCAAGTGCCATGTGCATTGTGTGCTAACTCCCGTTGAAGCTGATTTCCTGTGCAGATCCCTTTGGAAACCTCAGGCGGTTTCTTTTTGCTCTTTACCGCCATTTTAATAAAGGCATTTTTTCTCTGTTTTCTGTGGCCAGGTTCTTATTTATCTTGTTGGGACCAGAAGGGAAAGCACATCAGTACCATGAGATTGGCAGGTCAATGGCTACCCTCATGACAGATGAGGTACGGTATGGCACAAGTGACAATTTCAGCTCTTCTCCTTTGGATTTCCTTGTTTTCTGCCCTCTTCTAAATCATTCTCTCTCTCAGCCCAGGATTTAAGGGCATGTACTGTCTGTTTCCAGATTGATCAGATAAAGAATAAGATCAGGATGGGTGTGTAACACTAGGGAAGTTTTGTTCTCTTCCCCAGCAGCAGCCAAAATCCACATTTTTGCAAAATAGCTCTGCCCCCATTTAGGCATCAAAATAAGTGTCTGGCTTTTCAACAATTCCACATAATGGCCCTGATTGTGGGTGATGAATAGGCTGTCTGAAAATTGTCCGTTGAAAATGTTTTTTGACGGATGGTTGAGTTTAATTTCAACGAAAGAAAATGTTTTGCAAAAAGTGTGTTCTGTGGAATATTCTGAGATTTCATTGAAAAACTGAATGCCTGAAAGTTGAAATATTTTAGTCAAAAGCTGAAATATAACACCAAATCCTGAAATATTTTGACTCTGAAATGCCACCCCAGTGCCTCATGGGACTTGTAGTTCTAGCACCTCAGGCTCCCATTCTCCTCTATGTGCTGGGTTCCCAACCAGACTACATCTTCCATGATGCACCATGGCCAATGACTGTCCCAGAGAGGAGGTCATGATTCATCATGGGAGATGTAGTCTGACCAGAGAACCTGGCTTTTACACGACAATGGGAGCATGAGGTTACCAAACTACAATTCCCATGAGGCAAATCAGTGGCATTTCCAAATCAAAATATTTTGGTTTTTGATTTTTCACTGAGCTCTGGAAATTTTCTCTGGGGATAAACCTCATTCTCTGACCAGCTCTAGTCAACTAGCACTTGACAATCTGGCCCATTATTATAATCTTTTTGTTATTGCTCAAGTGAGGCAGTGCGATCTAGTGGATAAGGCACTCGACTGAAATTCAGGAGAACTGTTTTTGGTTCCCTGCTCGGTCTCTGACTGGCTGTGTGACATAGAATCATGGGGTTAGAAGGGACTGCAAGGGTCATCTAGTCTAACCCCCCAAAGGGCAAGTCACTCCATCTTTCTGTGCCTCAGTTTCCCCTTCCCAAGCTAAGCACGCCTAAACCTTACTCTCTTATTTGTAGATTTTCCATGACGTTGCTTATAAAGCCAAAGACCGGGGTGACCTTGTAGCTGGTATTGATGAATTCCTGGATCAGGTGACGGTGTTGCCTCCTGGAGAATGGGATCCATCGATTAGAATTGAACCACCGAAAAATGTACCTTCCCAGGTAGGTGACATTTTTCACTCCCAGAATGAGAGAGAGACCAGAATGGCCGACGGGGATGTCTGAGCAGGAACTGTACAAATGAGACCACGGTGAAGCAATGTGTCATTCTGGATAGAGCCCAGGATGGGACTTGAGACCTGGGTTTAATTCATGGTTCTGCAACTGTCACCCACGCTTGGGGCAAGTCACTTCCCCGCTCTCTGCCTCAGTTTCCCCATCTCTAAAATGGGGATCATAGCTAAGGCTACGACTTAATCGTGGGTATTTTTAGTAAAAGTCATGGGTGAGAAACAAAAAATCACAGCCTGTGACCTGTCCATGACTTATACCATAAATACCCCTGATTGAATCTTGGCGGGGGGGGTGCTGCTGGGGGGGAGCACACAGAACCAGCTGCTGGGGGGAGAGCCCCGGGGGCCCATGGCACTAGCTGCATGGGGGGCCCCGCTGCCATGGGGGAGCCAGTGGCTGCTCCGGCCACCACCGTGGGGGGAGCCCCCCCGGGGGACCAGTAGCTGCTCTGACTGCCACTAGAGGGATAGAGCCCCGGGACCAGCTGCTACTCTGGCTGTGGGGTCAGCCACCCTGGCTGCTGCAGAAGTCACGGAGATCACAGGAAGTCACGGAATCCGTGATTTCCGTGACAAACACTGAGCACTAATCATAGCAGTTCACTAGCTCACAGAGGGGTTGTGAGGGTAAATACATTAAAGATTGTGAGATACGCAGATACCACAGTAATGGTGGCCATAGAAGTACTTAGACAGATAGCAGAGGCGGCCAGGCTGGATTTCAATGAGAGGGGCTGGTGGAACACTGTTCTGTGCAAGCGACCCTCTAGCTGTGTCCGTCCAGTCCAAAATAAACTGGGTGTGTTCATCCTTTGTGCCTGGTGCAAAGTGTATCTGTTAGCACAACCTTCAAAGGCAGTCAGGGGTTGATTTGTGGAGCAGGAGTTCGGGGCTGTTTAATTCTATTTCTGGTTTTGCAGTTGATGGCAGAGCACGGTACGCAAGTTCGAAGAAACGGACGCAAATCAATAAATAATTGCAGCAGAGTTTCTTAATGAGGCTTAGACACCTGGATGTTTCAATGTAGAGTTGTGACTGGCAAGGTCCTAATGCTGCCCTGGATACAATTAGGGTGACCGGATAGCAAGTGTGAAAAATTGGGACACTTTTATTTTTTGGGGGGATGAAGGTTTAGTGGCGTATCTAAGACAAAGCCCCTAATAGCAGGACGGCTGGTCACCCTACGTAAAATGGAATGTGAAAGAAACAGCGTGAATAAGCTACTCCCCTGAGCGACGTGAGTTACACTGACATAAGCGCTCGTGTGCACAGCGCTATGTCGGCAGGAGAGCTTCTCCTGCTGGAGAAATGGGGTCGGGGCGCGGAGGCTTCCCCCGCTCACCCAGCGCTTCTGCCAGGGAGTGGGATCAGGACGCAGGGGCTTCCCCAGCTCCCTGGCAGGAGCGCTGGGTGGGCAGAGCGGGGCAAGCCACCGCGCCCCGACCTCACTCCCCAATAGGAGCGACGGGCGGGTGGGGGGTGCAGGGTTGGGGCACGGGGGTGCCCATTTTTCTGGGGACCCCCGATTGGCTGGGCCCTCTTGGCCCAGTGGCTAATCCGCCACTGTTTACGCATGATCACTTTACTTGTGCATCTAGCACCATTGACAGCATAAAATTAACTGCATGCATCAGTGTTTGCACGATCAAGGCCTTAGCGTAGTGTATAGGAATTGGGTAGTACCCCTTTAAATAGTTTGGTAGCACTCTAGTGGGCCTTTCGGTTCTGGGAGAAGCCACCAGAACCTAGCAGAGCAGCAGTATATATATGTAGCTAGGGCTCACACGCAAGGGAATGCTACCCAGTTTCTTAACACGCCACTATGCATGGAAGAGTGTCTCACAATCAGATGCCCGGGATCTAGAGGCAAACACCACCCAGATCTCGCTCTTGTGTTTCTGTTTTCACAGGACAAGAGGAAGATGCCAGGTGTCCCTAATGGCACGGCTTGCCATGTTGAGCCAGAACAGCACAGTGGACCCGAACTTGAACGAACGGGAAGGTTAGTGCGACCAGAGTTAACATTCATCTGCCTCTCATTAAAGTTCACCCTAGAGCTTTGCGAAGAATGGATTTTTTTTGGGGTTGGCTGGCACCTGTCTTTTTGTTGTGTTTGTACACCACCTGGCACAACAGGCGCTCTGACACGCCAAGATAATACTAATAAATAATCATCATCATCATTTTTTAAAAGTCAGGGCAAAAAAGTGTCAAGTTGACGCAAAAAATTGTTTGGCCAATCGAAAAGTCTAGAACATTAATTTTGGGTTGAATGAAGTGTTTTGCTTAACTTGGAGCAGTTTTTTTCACGGGTGAATTTCTTAAAAATAAAAGTAAAGGAAATTTCTAAACAAAAAGCCCTTTTCAACTGAAAAATCAAAAGATTTTGTTTCAGAAATGGGGGGGGGGGAAACGGCTCTATGTGGGCCAATACTTGTCCTGAGACCACTCTAAAATGGAGAGGTGTATTATATTAGTGAATATAGTTATCAATTAGTTATTAACTAATTAGTTAGCAATTAGTTAACAGATAAGGTGCCCAGTATATGATGATGCTCCAGTGTAAGTAAAATGCTCCAGTCTAAGTAACATTTTCCTTGGGGGAAAGGGGAGCAAAACATAGGGGCAACTCTCATTAGCACAATGTGGCTCTTCGTTTCCCTCTAGTGGCTAGACCACGTAGAGAGGTCCTGCAACTGTCCCTGAGCTTCAGTGCTTATATGACCCCCTTTAGAATCGTATCTGAGTATATCCCAGTGCCTAATGGATTTTATCTTCCCAGCATCTCTGCTAGGCAGAGAAGGACTGTCGCCATATTCCAGATGGGGAAATGAGACACAGGATACCTTAGGTGACTTATCCATCCCCAACCAGGATGCAGGATGTTTTCTGGCCGAACTGGGGATTGAGTGCGGTTCTTTCCCCGTAGTCTAGTGGCTTATCCACCAAGCTATCGTACCTACCTATCTTTCCATCCTAATGGCTGGTTCTTCAGGTCAAGCGGTAGCAGCTAATGCTTTAAGATCTAAGGATTAATCACAACCAGGGGTATTGTTGCATCCAGATTTCTCTCACTGTGGGGTGAAAACAATTATTTGAACAGCACTAGAACTCCTTGTTATTACTGGTGTTTGTGTCACCGTCGCGCCTAGGAGCCCTAGTCAGGGACCGGGACCCCATTGTGCTAGGTACAGTACGTGTGTGTATAAAAATGATTTAGGATGTAACGCTGTTCATATGCCCAGTAGCGCAGAACATTTAAAATATAGCAGTAGTGGATAGAGCACTGGACTGCAGCCAACAAGACCTGGGTTCTGTTCCCGGCTTTGCAACTGTCTTATTGGGTGACTTCAGGCAAGTCAAGTCCCCGCTCTGTGCCTCAGTTTCCCCATCTTTAAATGGGGTTCCTGACAGTTACCTTCTGTGTAAAGCACTTTAAGATCTGATGGAAAGCGTTGGCGCTAGGCATCATTGCATTATGAAGAGTGTCAGAGCAAGGTGTAGGGTGGATTGCAACATAGAGAATTTACAAGACAGCGTTGCTTGTCGCTTGTTTAAAAAAGAAAAACTGCTGTTGTTGTCCCTAGTAGGGGGAAAAAATCTCCTTTTCTTTTCTTTTTTGCAGGCTCTTTGGTGGTTTGATCATGGATGTGAAACGAAAAGCTCCTTGGTTCTGGAGTGACTTCAGGGATGCTCTTAGTCTTCAGTGCTTGGCGTCTTTCCTCTTCCTATACTGTGCCTGTATGTCCCCCGTGATTACCTTTGGGGGGCTGCTTGGAGAAGCGACCGACGGACAAATAGTAAGAATATTTTTTTCCTAATGTATAATGTATGATTCCCAGGAGAACAAGCTACATCAGAGAACACCAAAAGCAATAGGCATTGAATTTCACTGCTGCTAATATGTTCTGAGTTCTGTTGATTTGCCTTCTGCTAGTTGAGCCGTTAGGGGGCAGGTTTTCTCCACAACCAGGCAGGCTAGGAATTTAATTTTTTTTTAAACGAAAGCTGAGATTCTCGTGCAATCACTTGACTCCGGGAGCTGGGGCTTTAAGGAACCCTACCAAATATCAGGAGGCTCGCGATAAACTCGTGAGAGTTGGCAACACTGAGTGCGTGGAACTATATCAATTCATATCCGCAAAGCTGCTGCCCCATGGAATTCCATGGCGTGTGCTGCTTATACTTTGGGCACGCTAACAAAGCTTAGCTTTCAAGGTTACCCGGATCAGCGGGTAGTGATTGATCTATCAGGGATCGATTAATCGCGTCTAGTGTAGACACGATCCCCGATCGCTCTGCCGTCGATTCCTGTACTCCACCGCGGCGAGAGGTGGAAGCGGAGTCGACAGGGGGAGTGCCGGCAGTTGACCTAAGATACATCGACTTCAGCTACGCTATTCTCATAGCTGAAGTGGCGTATCTTAGATCGATCCCCCTCCCCCCCCAGTGTAGACCAGGGCTAACACTAACCTGGTGGAGTGATAGCTATTTAAAATTATGATCCTGCTGTAGGTAGGATGGGAGGCATAGACAGAAGGTGCTGGGTGTCCGTGTAAAACTCAAAGGGTACATCAACACTTATTTTGAGCTGGAAGTGTAGATTTTAGCTGGAGGAGGCATATCCGTGCTAGCTCCGATTGAGCTAAAAATTGAGTGTAGCTGTTGCAGTAGGAGGGGCAGCAGGGGCTAGCTGCTGTGAGCACAAGTCCAGTGTCTCTAGTAATTTGGTTTCCCATTGTGCTGCATTAGACCGTACAACTCCTCATCTTGTCTTTGCCAGTGTTACTATCTCCCCACGCCCCCACAGGTTGTGTATTTATGTAAAGGTTCGCAAGAGTGTGCCATGAGCCCATGCCACTTTCATTCGGCACTGTGCACGTGTTTTTGCAGTCATGGGATGGAGTCCAGAACCCCCAAAATGGTATCAAATCTTAAGGAAGGACGAGGTATTTGCAGATTTTATTCTCTAAATCCAATACACTGCAATCCATAAACAATACTCATCCCTAGCTCTTATCTGGCACTTTTAATCAGTAGCTCTCAAAGCGCTTTACAGAAGAGGGCATTATCATTATCTCCATTGTACAGATGTGAAAACTGAGGCAGCGTATTTAGTTCCATCAAAAGGAATATAGGACTGGGAAGGACCTCCTCGGTCGCTGAGTAAAGTCCCTTACTACTACACCCATATGCGTATTGCTATTTAGTAATGTAAAATGCAAGCAAAGAGATGCAAATTGGGATTTTCAAACTAACTAAGGGATTTGGGTGCTGGATTCCCATTAAAAATCTGGCCGGGTGTTAGTCTCCTTTTAAAATAATCGCTTGAATTCTCCACTAAGGCCAAGTACAGCGCTCTGGCAGCGTATACTCACCTTAAAATGGTGTGAATGTAGTTTACGCCCACCTTTATGCACTGACAGAGCAGTGTAAAGTGGATTAAGTGTAAATGAGATTCCGACCCAATGTGTATAAAACGTAAAGGTGGAGGAATATTTATCTGTTGTTTGTTTGTTTGTTTTTAACTTCAGAGCGCAATAGAATCTTTATTTGGAGCCTCGATGACTGGAGTCGTGTACTCTCTGTTCGCTGGACAACCCCTCACTATCTTAGGAAGCACCGGACCGGTGTTGGTGTTTGAAAAGATTTTGTTCAAGTTCTGCAAGTAAGGCCGTGCGCTCTTTAGAATGTACAGAATTGACCCAGGTGGCTAGGTGGCAGATGAAAAGAATAATGGGGAAAATGTGTATTTAAAAAAAAAAAAAGCAAATGTAAGATAGTTTTATTTCCTCTTTGCACAGAAAACATTGCTGCTTTCGTGAGTGATGGTGTAAGACTGGAATAGTTTGAATAGATTGAATCAAAATTGGAACAGTGAACAATATACTGACTTTCATGTGCCAATAATGTGTTACTCATATGCTTAAAGTTACGCACGTTCTCAAGTTCCTAGCCCCCATCCCCAAATACTTCTTTGTCTCATCCACTTCTTATGTCCTGTCTTTTAGGTCTGGATCCTGGAAACACTTATGCACATGCTTAACTTAAAGCATATGACTAATAGAGCTGATGGAAAAGTGGGTTTTCCTCCCCCCCTGTAGAGAATATTGATTTTTGGGTAGAAATGTGAATACTGAAAAATGTTGTCCAAAAAGCGACCTATTTCATTTTTGGCTGAAATATTTTGGTTCCCAAGCATTTCGTTTTTTGACGAACACTTAAATTTTCTGCAGAAAGCAGACGCTTTCGTAAAAAAAAAAATTAATTGGAAATCCTGTTTTCTATCAATGGAAACTTGTTTTGGATGGAAAATTTCCTATCAGCTGCGGTAGCTAGTCGCACTGAATTTAAGGACTACATTCTTAACGTTATGCATGTGTGTGTTTGAAGACTGTGAGCTCTTAAGGGCAAGGATTGAAATATTAATATAGAAGTGTACAGTGCCTGGCTTAATTGGGCTGCCGCTAGGTTGAATATTAATAATAATAATTAATAATAGATTTGAGCTCTTCTCTGCCTGGTCTACACTTTTGGTGGTAGTTCGCCTGGACAGCACTAAATTGGTCCTCATAAGGGTCTTAATGCATGAATAAAATCCTTCCCAATTTCCTGTGCTATTCATTGGAAACTGCACCTGTTTGCTTATTCTGACCTTTGGCGCTTGTCCCTGGCTTCTTTTTGCAGAGACTACGCACTCTCCTACCTTTCCCTGAGAACCAGTATTGGACTGTGGACTGCTTTCCTGTGCATCGTCCTTGTGGCAACAGACTCCAGTTCCCTAGTATGCTACATCACTCGCTTTACTGAAGAAGCCTTCGCTTCTCTGATCTGTATCATTTTCATCTACGAAGCTCTAGAGAAATTGATTAAGCTAGGGGGGACCTACCCCATCCACATGCACAGCCAGCTCGACCACCTTACCTTCTACTAGTGAGTTTATCTTGGTTTTTTTTTCTTCTTTTCTAAAGCTACTTTCATCAAACAGGACAATAAGATGCTGATTCAGCAAAGTATGCGCCTAAGCCCATCCCTGTTTAGCAAAGCACTTAACCACATGTTTAATTCCCATTGACTCCAGCAGGATTGCAGCACCTTGCTGAATAAGAATGGGTTTAAACACATGCTTAGAGGAAGATGATCTAGCGCAGGGTTTCTCAGCCTTTATGATAACAGGGACCGGCTTGTTGCCTTCCTAAGCTCTGTCAGGGAGATCTCGGGGACCGGCACTGGTCCATGGATAAGAACATAACGGCCATACTGGGTCAGACCAAAGGTCCATCTAGCCCAGTATCCTGTCTTCTGACAGTGGCCAATGCCAGGTGCCCCAGAGGGAATTAAAAGAACAGGTAATCATCAAGTGATCCATTCCCTGTCGTCCATTCCTAGTTTCTGGCAAACAGAGGCTAGGGACACCATCCCGGCAAATGGCCATTGATGGACCTATCCTCCATGAATTTATCTAGTTCTTTTTTGAACCCTGCTATAGTCTTGGCCTTCACAACATCCTCTGGCAAGGAGTTCCACTGGTTGACTGTGTGTTGTGTGAAAAAATACTTCCTTTTGTTTGTGTTAAACCTGCTGCCTATTAATTTCATGTAGTGGCCCCTAGTTCTTGTGTTATGAGAAGGAGTAAATAACACTTCCTTATTTACTTTCTCCACACCAGTCATGATTTTATAGACCTCTATCATGTCTCCCCTTAGTCGTCTCTTTTCCAAACTGAAAAGTCCCAGTCTTATTAATCTCTCCTCCTACGGCAACCGTTCCATACCCCTAATCATTTTTGTTGCCCTTTTCTGAACCTTTTCCAAGTCCAATATATCTTTTTTGAGACGAGGTGACCACATCTGCACACAGTATTCAAGATGTGGGTGTACCATGGATTTATATATAGGCAATATGATCTTTTCTGTCTTATTATCTATCCCTTTCTTAATGATTCCCAACTTTTTTGACTGCCGCTGCACATTGAGTGGATGTTTTTAGAGAAACTGAAAACAGTTTCCACAGTTCCACAGTGACTCCAAGATCTCTTTCTTGAGTGATAACAGCTAATTTAGACCCCATCATTTTATATGGATAGTTGGGATTATGTTTTCCAATGTGCATTACTTTCCATTTACCAACATTGAATTTCACCTGCCATTTTGTTGCCCAGTCACCCGGTTTTGAGAGATCCTTTTGTAGCTCTTCGCAGTCTGCCTGGGTCTTAACTATCTTGAGTAGTTTTGTATCATCTGCAAATTTTGCCACTTCACTGTTTACCCCTTTTTCCAGATCATTTATGAATATGTTGAATAGGACTGGGCCCAGTACAGACCCCCGTGGGACACCACTATATACCTCTCTCCATTCCATTGGGGTTGGTCCTGCTTTGAGCAGGGGGTTGGACTAGATGACCTCCTCGGGTCCCTTCCAACCCTGAGATTCTATGATTCTATGATTCTGAAAACTGACCATTTATTCCTACCCTTTGTTTCCTATTTTTTAACCAGTTACCAATCCGTCAGAGAATCTTCCCTCTTATCCTATGACTGCTTACTTTGCTTAAGAACCTTTGGTGAGGGACCTTGTAAAAGGATTTCTGAAAATCTAAATACACTAAATCTAAATACACTAAATATCCACTGGATCCCCCTTGTCCACATACTTATTGACCCCCTCAAAGAATTCTAGTAGATTGGCAAGGCATGATTTCCCTTTAGAAAAACCACATGTTGACTCTTCCCCAACAAATTATGTTCCTCTGTGTGGCTGACAATTTTGTTCTTTACTATAGTTTCAACCAGTTTGCCCGATACTGAAGTCAGGCTTACTGGCCTGTAATTGCTGGGATCACCTCTGGAGCCCTTTTAAAAAATTGGCGTCACATTAGCTATTCTCCAGTCGTTTGGTACAGAAACTGATTTGAATGATAGGTTACAGATGACAGTTAGTCACCTGGATCACCTGGATCGATCGGACTTCAGCTGTCGTTAAGACTGCGCCGATCACAACACGTCTGCCATTCTTCTCGCACTCTTGCCTTTCTTCTCCACGTTCGTCCGAAACATTTAACGATGTCATCTTCCCATCTAGTTAGACAGGACAGTTAGTAGTCCTGCAATTTCACAGTTGAGTTACTTCAGAACTCTTGGGTGAATGCCATCTGGTCCTGGTGACTTATTACTGTTTAGTAACAATTAGGATCTAGTGGATAGAATAATGGGCTGGGGTTCATGAGACCCAACTTCAGTTGCTAGCTACTCCTGAATAGCTCCCTGTGTGGACATTCTTATTCCAGAATCCACTCTGGAAGTGGATTAAGAACATTCCAGAACAAGTGTCCACAGACGGTGTTATTCAGGAATAGCTATTCTGCTTTGAAGACACATCCTGTCTTTTTCTGGAATAGCTGTCGACAAGCTCTCTGCATCAGGCTTTCTGTGTGACCCTGGGCAAATCACTTAATGTGCCTGTAATAATTCTTCTCTGTCTCGCGGGGGAGTTGGGAGGATCAAATCCACCAGTGATTGTAAGATGCTCAGATATGATGGTGAAGGCCATAGAAGTGTCAGGAGTCAAATTTAAGCACATGCTTAAGTGCTTTGCTGAATCGGGTCTTAATACAGGGACTAAGCTTCTTGAACTCCACCTAATAAAATGTATCAGAGGGGTAGCCGTGTTAGTCTGGATCTGTAGAAGCGACAAAGGGTCCTGTGGCCCCTTATAGACTAACAGAGGTATTGAAGCATAAGCTTTCGTGGGTGAATACCCACTTCTTCGGATGCAAGCAGTGGAAAAACACTGTTTTCCACTGCTTGCATCCGAAGAAGTGGGTATTCACCCACGAAAGCTTATGCTTCAATACCTCTGTTAGTCTATAAGGGGCCACAGGACCCTTTGTCGCTTCTAATAAAATGTGTGACTGTTTAGTTATAAAGCGCAGAGATGTGCCACAAAGATGTGGGAACTTTTGAACAGGGAATCCATCAACACCTAGAAACCACTGGCATTTTGCTATGTACTTTGAGAGCATTATAATGGTCTAGTGGTTCTAGGGTGACCAGATGTACCGATTTTATAGGGACAGTCCCGATTTTTGGGTCTTTTTCTTATGTAGGCTCCTATTACCCCCCACCCCCATCACGATTTTTCACATTTGCTGTGTGGTCACCCTAAGTGGTTCGAGCACTGGGCAGGGAGTCAGGAGACCTGCGCTCAGGAGCCCTGGAACGAGCCCCTTCTCCGCTCTCTGCCTCAGTTTCCCCATCTGCACAGTGTGGATAATGGTACATATTTCACTTTGGAGGGGCTGGTTGTGCCTCTGAGGCCGAGCTCAGTTTTGCTCTTAAACCTTTTTGTTTTTTGTGCTTAATTCTGAAGAATGCAGCATATCCTCCCCCAGGATTAAAAGCTAAGTATAATTATTGTCCAACGAGGTTCTGTTATCGCTGAGGAGTTCCCCTCTTTTGATACTTTCACCCTAACGTGTTTTCTTTGCTCTTAGCTGCAAGTGTGCCGCTCCTGACAATCCCAGCAATCAAACCCTGCAGTTCTGGAGTGACAAGAAGATTGTCCCTTCTGCAATTGAGTGGGCGAACCTCACTGTCAGTGTAAGTTCATGGGCCCCTGTGCTCTCATCTGTGGCATGTTACAGCTCTAGGGTGACCAGATGTCCCAATTTATAGAGACAATCCTGATATTTGGGGCTTTGTCTTCGATAGGTGCCTATTACTCCTCACCCTCTGTTCCGATTTTTCACACTTGCAGTCTGGTCACCCTGTGCAGATCAGAAGGGAGCGGAAGGGCGTCATGGTCCAAATAACCATCATGTCACACGCTCGCTAATGTTAGCTCTGCCTTTTCATGCTGCTAATTGTTACTTAAGGGCCCCTAAGTTATCCCAGGCCTCAAACTGTACCAGGGCCGGCTCCAGGCACCAGCCGACCAAGCATGTGTTTGGGGCGGCACCTGGAGGGGGGCGGTGCTGAGGGTTTTTTTTTTTTTAATTAAAAAAAAACAACAACACTCTTCCCAGCGCCCCGGTGGAGGGAGCGGGGGGCGGGCAAGCCACGCTCCCCACCGGTGCTCTGGCTGGGTCAGCAGGAGGTGCCCCGGCTGGGGCAGCGGGGCCGGGGGCATGCCACCCTCCCCAGGGCAGCGGGGCCACGGGCATGCCGCGCTCCCTGCGGGTGCCTCGGCCGGCTTGCAGCTTTTTTGCCTGGGGCGGCAAAAAAGCCAGAGTCGGCCCTGAACTGTACTAGAACTACTGCGATAGAAATAAAGCCGTTCAGATTCTTGTGAGTTTAAAATTCGGGCTGGCTGGAAAACAGGAATTCTCTTTTGCAAAAAATGTCAAGGTTTGAGCATTTTTTTTCACCGCAATGTGCAATGACACGGAAACCTTTCACTTTTTCCTGTGAATACAAGAGGAGAGAGAGAGAGAGGGGTAATAGGCGCCTATATAAGAAAAAGTCCCAAAAAACGGGACTGTCCCTTTAAAAACGAGACATCTGGTCACCGTACTCAGGAGCAGCAGGGAATGGGACTACACCTGTTCTGTAGCTATATAGCCTGCATTTCCTCTAGAGTTGGCTCGGTAGCCTGCTGCTGCTAGCAGGGGATGATTCCTAGCTAGCTTCCTGTGGGACCTGGAGCAATGTTGTGACTTTTTGCCTACCCGCAATTTCCTGGAAGCACTAGGTGACAGACGGCAGCTGCTTCCCGCATGAGCGCTCCCTGCCCTTTCAGCACTCTAGCACACCCTACAGGGCGACCACAAAATAGCCCATATTCTGCTAGCAATTTGAGATGTAAAGCATTATTGCTTTTTTTTTTTGAGTGGGTAGTTTTTAAATAAAGCCGGTGTCGTTTCCACTCTATTAAGATGACATGCACTTTGTCAGGGCTGTAATGCTCAGCTGTTTTTCCATTAGTAAACAGCTTGTCTTACAATGTTTGCACAAATTATGTCATTAGTGCAACGATTCAGGTAAGTGTCATGCTAGATGAGTTCTTGGTTACCCAAGGTTAATAAGTGACTTAAGGCATAAGCATGCCAATGATTAGGAAGAGATTGTCAAAAGTGGTGAACACTAGAAGCTGGTCCGAAAAATTTTGTCCAAACAGTTTTCTATCTGAAAATTTCACTTTGATGCAACTTAAATTTTCTGCGAAATTATATTTGCAGTAAAATTTCACTTCGGAAAAAAAACACAACACATTTTGATAGCAGCCTTCAACTGGGTTCCAAAGAGGATGGAGCTCGGTTGTTCTCAGTGGTGGCAGATGACAGAACAAGGAGCAATGGTCTCAAGTTGCAGTGGGGGAGGTCTAGGTTGGCTATTAGGAAACAATATTTCACTAGGTGGGTGGTGAAGCACTGGAATGGGTTACCTAGGGAGGTGGTGGAATCTCCATCCTCAGAGGTTTTCAAGGCCCGACTTGACAAAGCCCTGGCTGGGATGATTTAGTTGGGGTTGGTCCTGCTTTGAGTAGGGGGTTGGATTGGATACCTCCTGAGGTCTCTTCCAACCCTAATAGTCTATGATTCTATGATTTAGAACACATTGAAATGTCCCGTTTTGATATATTTGGAACAAAAGGTTTTTTCTTTGTTTGTTTCAAATTTATTTTTCATTTTGAAACATACTTTATTTTGTATAAAAAATTAAAATGCTTTTAAAAATGCTCAAAATTGAAACAAAGCATTTCAAATTTATTGAACGTTTCTATTGACCCCCACAAAATTTTTTTTTTTAAAAATCTCATTTTGCAATTTTTTTTGAAATTTTTGGCTTTTTGTCATGATGCGGAACAATTTTTTTTTCTTCAACATTCAAAAATGTTTCACAGGACAGAAAATCTATTTTCTGACCAGCTCTAGTCAGCAGATTGGGTGGTGAGCTGTTTTGAAAATCTGGCGCTACGTGTCGTGACAGGAACCGTAGAGCGATGAACGCTTTTGAAAACATGACCCCAAGTGACGAATCTCATCTGTTAAGTGTTTGCAGGATGGAGACTTTAAGTAACTAATAGTTTACTCCCATCAAATTCAGAGTTAGATGATCAGAGGTCTTACTAGATGATCTAACTGTCTCTTCAGGGCTTCAAATCTATGAATGATAAAAGTTAGTGACCAACACTTGTAACAAGAGGGTGTTAATATCCATGAATCATTACAGCCCTTCTGATCATTCCTACACGTTACTACCTAATGCATATTAAAGCCACATGCTGTCAGCCAAAGGCGCATCGTAGTCAGAAGGAGTTTGGTCTATGTAAGAATGGCAGGATTTAGCTCTGAATGCTGTCTTCAGACTATACAGATACTAAGGTCTTTAAAGAGCCCCTTTATTTAGATGTCACATCACATTTGTGGTGTATCACGGGTATCGTGTGCATTTATGGTGGTGTCTTGATTACCTGTTTCTCCAGGAATGTCGGAAAATGCACGGAGAATTTACTGGACCTGCCTGTGGGCACCATGGCCCCTACACACCAGATGTCCTCTTCTGGTCTTGCATTCTCTTCTTCACCACCTTCATCATGTCCGGCGCACTGAAGATGTTTAAAACCAGCCACTATTTCCCAACAAAAGTAGGTAGAAGATGGTGGCTAGCTGCCAACCCTCTCTTTCCTGAAAGACCGGTATTTCATGGTAGTTCTCATTAGTGTACATTGCTATAAATTCCAAGGCTGTGAGGAAATTAGGACTGGTCATACATTTTGCCATGATCCCTCATGAGAACTATAGTTCATTGCTCTCATGTCCCCATCCCCCACTATGGTCTGGGTTTCCCAGGTAGACTACATCACCCATGATGCACCATGGCCAGGGACTCCCTTGACACACTGCCTCCCCTTACAAGAAGGAAGATCAGAGTGCATCCTGGGAGATGTAGTTTGAGCTGGGAGCCCAGATTATAAAGGAGAATGAGAGCTTGAGGCACCTGAACTACAACTCCCATGAAGCATCATGGCAGCATTTCCAAATTGAAATATTTGGGGGTTTGCCTGAAATATTTTGTCTGACAACCAACATTTTCCGTGGAGGGAGGGGGAGGAACACTTTTCAAACAGCTGTAGTGGAAATCTCACCAAATTCTCCATGTATTGAAGCAGCTGTCAAGGCATGATTCCGGCATATCACGGTATATATGTGATGTAATTAGGATGATCCTTGTCCAGTAAAATCTAGCCAGTGCCCACAAACCCCATTGCATGCACTCCAAGGCACCTGGACAATTTGAACTAACACCAATATTGCTAAATTGAGAATGCAGTAATATGGATAAAGGAATAGAACTATTGGAATTGATTGGGGGTATTGATATGTTCCTAAAGGGAAGAATCCAGGGATTTAAAAACAATTCTGAATGGTAGAATCTTGTATGTTTGAATCTGGCTGTTTGCTAAAAATTAACATTACGTTTAACAATAAAAAGGGAAAGAATTTCAATGGGAAGATCATTGGCCTTTGACTGTACTGTCTATTGCTTTGTTTTGACGGTTTACTAATGCTGAAGGCTACATTTTAGTCATGGGTATTTTTAGTAAAAGTCATGAACAGGTCACGGGCAGTAAACAAAAATTCACAGCCTGTGACTTGTCCATGACTTGTACTGTATACCCCTGACTAAATCTTAGTAGGGGGCGGCCCGGGGGCGCCGTGGGTGCTCATGGGGGGGCGGCCTGGGGGTGCCATTGGTGCTCATGGGGGTGCGTCTTGGGGGTGCCGCAGGTGCTTGAGGGGTGGGGGGCGGTCTGGGGGGCACCGGGGGTGCTCGGGGGAGAGCAGCCCGGGACCCCCACTGGAGCTGGTCAGGGGGTTGGCGGGGCTGGCAAACTCGCAGCCTTACTAATGCCAAATGCTTCTTTAATTTCTCATACCAGGTACGAGCCATGATAAGTGACTTTGCTGTTTTCTTAACTATCGTCACTATGGTGACTTTTGATTTCTTAATTGGAGTCCCATCACCAAAGCTACAAGTTCCCGGTGTCTTCAAGGTAATCAAATGGTGTAACAGATTTGGTTTCACTGAACAATCCAGATTTGTAATGACATTTGAAAATGAGCTGTATGTTGTGAAAGGCAGCATGGTTTAGTGGATGGAGGATGGCAGACTAGAAGCAAGGACTCCTGGGTTCTATTCCCATTTCTGGATGGGGAGTATGGATTAGTGATTAAAGCAGTGGCAACTGAAGACAGGACTCTTGGATACAATTCCTAGCTGCTGGATCTAGTGGTTGGAACAGGGAGGAGTGGGACTCAGGAGATGTGAGCTCTGTCCTGATTTTGTCACCGAATCCCTGGGTGACCTTGGAAACTTCAACACTCAGGGTGGAATTTTCAAAAGCACCCGAGTGACTTGGTGGATGTTCTATTTTTAGAAGTGACTTAGGCACTTAGGCCTAGATCCTTCAAGATATTTAGGCACTTAACTCCCATTGAAATCAATGAGAGTAAGGCATACCTTCGAGGATCTGGGCCATAGGAGCCTAAATCAACGGGATAAATTACTTTGAAAAAAATGGGACATAGGCTCCTAAATCCTTTAGAAGCTTTTGAAAATGTTCTCTTTGGTAACATGTTCCCCATCTGTAAGATGAGGACAATAGCACTGCCCTAACTTGCAGGGGTGTTGTGAGGATAATACATTCAAGACTGCGAGGCCCTCAGGTACTGTGGAGATGGGAGCCGGATAAGTACATAGATAGAAAGATGACTGAGAATGGATGGTACAATTGCTTCAATAAATGGCTTTTATTATGCCGTGTGTGTGTGTATTTTGCCACAGCCGACAAGAGATGACCGTGGGTGGATTATTAGCCCGATAGGACCCAATCCCTGGTGGACGGTGTTAGCAGCTCTCATCCCAGCTCTCCTCTGCACCATCTTGATATTCATGGACCAGCAAATCACTGCCGTTATCATAAACAGAAAGGAGCATAAACTCAAGGTAACTAGGGTAACCAGATGTCCCGATTTTATAGGGACAGTCCCGATTTTTGGGTCTTTTTCTTATATAGGCTCCTCTTACCCCCCCACCCCCTGTCCCGATTTTTCACACTTGCTGTCTGGTCACCCTAAAGGTAACAGTGTTTTAGGAGTGGGTGAAGAGAACTGATTCTCCATTACTCTGACCCTTGTGTCATTTACCCCCGTGCAAAGTGAGCATGTCATGCTTCCACATCGGAATGGTAGCAGCTTTGCTCTCACTTTGCAAGGCCCTGACTTAAGCACATGGTTGACTTTAAGCAATTGCTTAATTGCTGTCCTAAATAAAGATGCTTTCCTGAATTAGACCCTAAATGACTACACAAGGAGCAGAGCAACAGAGAATTTGGCCAATAATTTTCCTAACAAGTAAATTAGCCTAAAACCAAAATATCGAGGAGAGGTTTGTATTACCATCTGTGACGGGGGAATTAATTAGCTTGATGCACCGCAAAGTAACTCATACGATAGCTTCCTCTTAGTTACTTAAAAATAAAACCGGTCTAAATTTTTCTGATGAAAAATAGCTTTCGGAATAAATGGAAATTTCTACCCAAAAAAAATCTGGTTTTGTTGATAATTTCCAGGTTTTCATATTAAAAAGGCCTAATTTTTTTGGTTGGTTTTCAGTTTCCAAATGCTGAAGAGATTTTTTTGACAGTTTGTCAAGAAAAATGTCAACGAACTTGAGCGTTTTTCATTTTTATTGAATTTTTTTGAAAGGAAAATAATTAAAATGTTTTCCCACCCAACTCTACATAAAAGTTAATTTCTACCTGACTGGACAATTATAGACTTGAAGGATGTTCATTTTCCAAGGCGCTTTATTAAAGCATAAAATCTTCCTGCTGGAACGTTTCTGGATAAAACTGATGAATTCTCTGTTTCTGAAAGGATTCTTATGAGCATAAATAACTCAGCGCTTCTTTATTTCTTGTATTAATATTGGTGTTTTTCAGATCATTACATGGCATTTAATTAAAAAACATAACTTGTGCATCGTACATCAAGGTTTAGTTTGTGTCTCTGAAATATGTTCTCCAGTTCAACCTCAAGATATGGAATAACTGAGTGAAATTCAGTGACTGGCCATGTGTTATGCAGGATATTAGACTAGCTAATCATAACAATCACTTCCGGCCTTAATATCTATGGGTGAAATCCTGGCTCTATTGAAGTCAATGGCAAAACTGCCATTAATGTGAACCAGGATTTCAACCCATGAGTCTGTTTTCAAAGATCATCCCTTTGGGTAAAGCTTGTGTCTTGTCTCACTGGATTCTGTTTTCTTGCAGAAAGGATGTGGCTACCACTTGGACCTTCTGATGGTAGCAATAATGCTTGGTGTGTGCTCCGTGATGGGGCTGCCCTGGTTTGTTGCTGCGACTGTTCTATCCATCACCCATGTGAACAGCCTTAAACTAGAGTCTGACTGCTCAGCTCCGGGAGAACAACCAAAATTTCTCGGGATACGAGAGCAAAGAGTCACTGGCCTCATGATCTTTGTGCTTATGGGCTGTTCTGTCTTCATGACTGCTGTGCTAAAGGTAAGAGGACACAAAGTACCCAAAGTTCATCGGGACAATAAATATATGGAGAAATATTGTGTTTGTGATTGAACTGTGGAACTCACTGCCACATGATGCTGCTGAGGCCAAGCAGCATTGAGATAAGTACATTTGAACTAACCTACTTTCCTCTAACCTCGTTCTCGGAAATGACCGAACCGTTTCTGATGTAACTTTCCCCCCAAAAAGTCATTCCGAGGCAGAGCTGAAGCCTGGAAAATGTCAGCCTTAATGATAGGTGAGCCTTATATAAACGGCGATTATTTACTGTATACGGGTTTATCTTTAATACTTACATTCTCTTTGCAGTTTATCCCGATGCCTGTGCTTTATGGTGTGTTCCTTTACATGGGCGTTTCTTCACTCAGAGGAATTCAGGTATGTAATTTGTAGCACAATGCTGTGTGCTAGATAGTTTGGCACTGAATTAGGACTCCCAAGTCCTAGGTTCTATTCCTGGCTCTGGCCTTCTGGATGATGTTAGGCAAGTCGTTGCCCACCCTGTGCCTCAGTTTCCCCATCTGTAAATATGTAAAGTGTTCTGAGCTCTACTGATGGAAAGTGCTGTATAAGAGTTATATGGTGGTGCTATTACTCCTTGAGCTAAAGGACCTGGTCCATTATCTTACAGGCAGTAGTAGAATCACAAACCTCAACACATGATCTAGCCACTGGGGGGGACAAAGACTCATGCTGGTTTGCATATGGTAATTTTCAACATCCTGCTAGATTGTTATTTTAAAGGAGACTCTTTTATTTCTCTTCCTGTTAATAATTTAACTAAATGTAAATCTCGGCCAGCATTTGAAATCCCGTGTAATCAGAACCTCTTCTGTACATGGTCGTTTCAGTTCTTTGATCGCCTGAAGCTGTTTGGAATGCCAGCAAAACACCAGCCCGACTTTATCTACTTACGGCACGTCCCTTTACGAAAAGTACATCTCTTCACCGTGATCCAGCTGACGTGCCTCGTTTCACTCTGGGCCATCAAAGTTTCTCCTGCTGCCATCGTCTTTCCCATGATGGTAAAGCTCTGGCTCTTTACTAGATGGTTTGTATCGATAGACACCAGTTTTGACGGGTTGGATCACAGAAACCTCTTTGGGACTGTCACCTGATGTGCTGAGACTACCCCGAGCCCATTTTCCCTGGCAGTTTGGGACTTCAGAAACCCTGCCTGGTTGTCCCAGACCCGCTAGCCTGCTACAAACACAGACCCAGGTCTGAACTATGTCCCCGCAAAGTTGCAGGCTTAACTGAAAACAGCTTAAGAAGTGTTCCTGTCTCCAGCACCACGATGCCCAGTTCCCAATGGGGTCCAAACCCCAAATAAATCCGTTTTACCCTGTATAAAGCTTATACAGGATAAACTCATAAATTGTTCGCCCTCTATAACACTGATAGAGAGATATGCACAGCTGTTTGCCCCCTCCCCCAGGTATTAATACATACGCTGGGTTAATTAATAAGAAAAAAGTGATTTTATTAAATACAAAAAGTAGGATTTAAGTGGTTCCAAGTAATAACAGACAGAACAAAGTGAATTACCAAGCAAAATAAAATAAAACACGCAAGTCTAAACCTAATACAGTAAGAAAGGGTATGTCTATACTTACGCGCTGGTTCGGCGGTAAGCAATCGATCTTCTGGGATCAATTTATCGTGTCTTGTCTAGACGCGATAAATCGATCCCGGAAGTGCTTGCCGTCGACACCGGTAATCCTGCTCCGCGAGAGGAGTAGGCGGAGTCGACGGGGGAGCCTGCCTGCCGCATGTGGACCCGCGGTAAGTACCTAGTAGTTCGAACTAAGATACTTCGAAGTTGTGTATCTTAGTTCGAACTGGCGGGTTAGTGTAGACCAGCCCAAAGTGATTACAGATGAAATCTCACCCTCAGAGATGTTCCAGTAAGCTTCTTTTACAGACTGGCCTCCTTCTAGTCTGGGTCCAGCAATCACTCACACCCCTGTGGTTACTGTCCTTTGTTCCAGTTTCTTTCAGGTATTCTTGGAGGTGGAGAGGCTATCTCTTGAGCCAGCTAAAGACCAAATGGATGGGTTTGCCAGGGGCTTAAATAGACTTTCTCTTGAGGGTGGAGACCCCTCCCCCCCCCGTGTAGAATCCCAGCTACAAGATGGAATTTTGGAGTCACATGGGCAAGTCACATGTCCATGCATGACTCAGTTTTTACAGGCAGCAGCCATTGCTTACATGCTACCTTGAACGTCACCAGGTAGACTCCTTATGTGGATTGGAGTCTTCCAAGGTCTATTGTCCGTTAATTGTTTCTTGATTGGGCACTTAACTTGCAAATTCCTTTCTTAAGAAGCTGACCAAATGCCTTACTAAGGCTACTTAAAATCAGACAAGTACACAGCCAATATCCATAACTTTGAATACAAAAATGATACATGCATACAAATAGGATGAATATATTCAGTAGTCATAACCTTTGCAGAGATATGTCACATGGCATATGTAGCATAAAACATATTCCAGTTATGTCATATTTACATTCATAAGCATATTTCCATAAAGCATTATGGGGTGCAACGTCACATCAGTCATCTGCTTTAGGGTGTGATTGGCGGTTTTGTTCAAGAATTAGTAAGGGTCTTAGTCTCATTTACCCTATGGCCTCCAATGCCAAAGTAAAATGAGTTACGCTTGCTAGGTTAACTGGACAGGTATTGGGCCTGCTTCTGGGAGCCATGTCCAAACTAAGAAAACAGATGTATTTTTAACACGTGTGAACTAACCATGTTAAAATCCCAGTGTAGACGAGGCAGTTGTCGTTAGCTGATTGAGGACAACCCAGAGCAGGAGTCCAGGGTTGAACTCGACCAGCTAACGCCTGCTAAAATGAGTTTGCCTTGTCTACACTAGGATTTTACCACCTTTTAAAAACACACCTTTCCCTAATGAAGACAAGGCCCCTGTGCATCGCCTGAGCACGGTTAAGGGGACTCACTGTACATGAGGATCGGGCCTACTGTGTTTGCAGAATGTTTTAGAATGTTGATTGTTGCATACCTGAAAACAAAAGATATTCTGAATCTGAACATTGAGTGAAACCATAATCGACTTGGTCCATTTGACCCATTTATACCCGAATCGACTTCACTGGCGAACTCTAGTATGAAAATTGGCTCGGAGCCATCTTTGAACTGATTAGCTGTTCATTTATATCCACGTAGGTCTTGGCTCTGGTCTTTGTCCGGAAAGTCATGGATTTCTGTTTCTCGAAGCGGGAGCTCAGCTGGCTCGATGACCTCATGCCAGAAAGCAAGAAGAAAAAACTGGATGATGCCAAAAATAAAGCCAAGGAAGAAGAGGTAATATCCATCGAGTATCAGAGGGGTCGCCGTGTTAGTCTGGATCTGTAGAAGCGACAAAGAGCTCTGTGGCACCTTATAGACTAACAGACGTCTGTTAGTCTATAAAATATCCATTGAGTGTCCCGAGCTAGACAGCGCCTATGAACTTATAACACTTCCACAGTATAAACCTTTGTTTATAGATTAAAACCTGGCTGGAGGACCATAAATAAAGAGCAATGTAATGTATTTGGAAGCAGGAAGGGTTAGGGCTGCTAATTTTCAAGGGAACAGTTTTCCTTTGGAAAATGCAGTAGCATTGAAATTGAAATGTTTTGTGGGCTACACAACACACTATGCTATATTATATACTGTACCAGTTATATCCAGACCTCAGTGGGTCAGGAACCAAATTAATGATCAACATTACCCAGAAAAGCCACAGTGGTATCTAGCTATCTATCCTCATACACCCTATCTATCTATCTATCTATCTATCTATCTATCTATCTATCTATCTATCTATCTATCCATCCCCATCTGCCCCATCCATCCATCTATCTATCTATCTATCTATCTATCTATCTATCTCCATCTGCCCCATCCATCTAATCTATATCTATCTATCTATCTATCCCATCCATCCATCTATCTGTCTATCCATCTACCTCATCATCTAATCTAATCTATCTATCTATCTATCTATCTAATCAGCAGAATGACTGAGCAAGTACAATTGGTTAATAACATAGCAAAAGGATCGTGATTCATGAATAACTTAGAGTGGATAACAGTTAAATCATGCAGTGTTTTAATATCATGTGCTGCAAAGAGCCGCAGGAGACCCATTGAAGAGCCGCTGTACTACTATACTATACCTATTGTGACGGGGCAAGGCCAGATGGCTATAGGAAAGTAGTGGGAGATAGATATATTAGCCCCAGGCTAAACAGATCCATGGTACCAGAATAAGTAAATGCAAGCTGCTCCAGGTCAGCTAAGACACCGGGGGCCAATTAAGAACTTTCCAGAAGGCAGGGAGGTTGATTGAGACACCTTCAGCCAATCAGGGGCTGGCTGAAACTAGTCAAAAGCCTCCCAGTGAGTCAGTGAAGGGGGGATGTCAGGAGCTGTGGAAGGAGGTTGCGTGTGAGGAGCTGGGAGCAAGAGGCACTAGGAGCTGAGAGTGAGAGGGCGTACTACTGGAAGATCCTGTGGTGAGGATAAAGAAGGTGTTGGGAGGAGTCCATGGGGAAGTAGCCCAGGGAGTTGTAGCTGTCGTGCAGTTGTTCCAGGAGGTACTCTAAACAGCTGCAGTCCACAGGGCCCTGGGCTGGAACCCGGAGTAGAGGGCGGGCCCGGGTTCCCCCCAAACCTCCCAACTCCTGTCACAGGAGGAGTTGATCTGGACTGTGGGTTCTACCAGAGGGGAAGATCTCTGAGGCAAACAAAAATCCACCAATAAGCGCAGGACCCACCGAGGTAGAGGAGGAACTTTGTCATACTATATGCTATACAGGTTCTTATGCCACACACATCACTGTGGTACCTCAATGCCTTCCAGTCGTGCATTGAGTGATGTGGCTAACATCTGGTCACATGTGGTTCATTCTCCCATCCTGTGTGTTCCGTGGAGTGTTTTGTTTGGGCAGGGTTGGTTTTTTTTCATATACATGTTGCTATTTATTTATGTCAGAGAAGGCAAGGTCAAAAAACCCCACTTGCACTTGGAGCGGAAGATCCTACACCTTTTGCTCCCCCAGTTCTACTTCATCTGTACCTAGGGTGACCAGACAGCAAGTGTAAAAAATCGGGACGGGGGGTGGGGGGTAATAGGTGCCTATATAAGAAAAAGCCCCCAAAATCGGGATTGTCCCTATAAAATCAGGACATCTGGTCACCCTCTCTGTACCCTGGCGAGCAGAATTAACCGAGGGAGACTGCCCTGAATTTCTTCCACAACAGAGCGATAACTTGTTTTTGTTTTTTTTTTTAAAGCAGGAGTCTCAGAAAATGATGGAAGCTGCTGAAGCAAATGTAATGCAGTTACCATTGGGGAAAACGAAATATTTGACTGTTCCAGGGCGAAATAACAATATCAGGTACAATTCACTGAGGAAATCCCCCAGCATGAATATTTTGTTGTCACATTCTTTGCTCCACTAGTATCTTCATGGATGTGCTGTATTTCCATCAATCCAGGCTTTTCTAAGCATTCGTGACTTAGGGTACGTCTATACTACCCGCCAAATCGGCGGGTAGTAATCGATCTATCAGGGATCGATTTATCGCGTCTCATCTAGACGTGATAAATCGATCCCAGAAGCGCTCCCCGTCGAAGTCCTGCTCAGTGAAAGGAGGAAGCGCAGTCGACGGGGGAGCGAGCCTGCGCCGCGTGGACCTGATGTAAGTACTTTCACTTTCGATCTAGGAAACGTCGACTTCAGCTACGCTATTCTCGTAGCTGAAGTTACATATCCTAGATCGTCCGTCCCCCCCCCTCCCCCAGTGTAGACCAGCCCTGAGGCTGGCATTTTCACAGCAGGCTAAGGGAGTTGAATTTCAATGCAATTTGGGCACTTTGAACATCCAAGTCCTAGTCATTATAATCCAAACACTAAAAAAAAAAAAAAAAAGTTTGACTTTCTTCTAATGCCACATATTTAAATGTCCTTCATATTCCAATAAATACAAAGGCTGTTACACAGCTTTGCTCTCCCCAGGCAGATCGAGTGTGTAGAGAGAAATCTCCAGACATCTGTGGTGTTGTTCCTAACATGAACTGATTCCACTCCCCTCCCTCATAACCGCTTGTGAGAGCAGATGTGTTAAAATAGAGTTGGTTGGAAAACAGATTTTCCATCCTGTGAAAAATTTCAAGATTTCACATTTTTTTCAGCCCTAATTGGGGCAAAATGCCAAACTTGTGAAATGAAACTTTAAAAATAATAGTGTTGGAGCAGTCAAAACATTTGGTTTCAATTTTGACCCTTTTTATTTTTAAAAATCTTTTTAAAATAAAGTCCATTTCAAAACAAAAAGTAATTTTGAAATGAAAATTGCAACTTTGTGTTCTGAAAATGTCAAAATGGGAACTTTCAACATTTCCAACCCGCCTTTTTTCCCTAAAAATGTATACGATGTTGCGAAAAAGTTCAGTTTCACCAAAACGGCATTTTCCAACAGGAAACTGCTTTGCCAACTTTTTTCCGACCAGCTCTATTCATCAGGAGAATGATAAGGGGGTGAAAGGGGTTTTTCATGAGTCTTAATAGCCAGACTTCCCACTGATCCTTGTTGGCAACCCCCGTTAGGCAGAATCAAGTGGCTGACATGTCCTGAAATGAAAGTGACGTGAGGTTTCTCACCCCTTCCTCATGGGAAAACCCTTTGAAGCCAAGACCTGGTGGTGGATGTGAAAACGAAGGTACCTTTAAATTTTGTGAGGAAGTGCTGCTCGTGGGTAGGGCAATGAACTGGGATGTGGGCGGCCTGAATTCTACGCCTGGCACTGCCATTGGCCTGCTGGGTCAACTGGTTCCATTCCCCATGTGGGAACTGGGGTAATGGTGATTATCTCCTTTTGACAAGTGCTGTGAGATCTGCAGCGGGAAAGCGTGATGTGTGAGCTAGGTAATATTATTGTGGCTCCTACCTACCTACCTCTGTCAGCCCAGGTGTTCTGAACAACACTAGCAGCATCAGACATGCCTCCTGCACCCTGGTCCTTTGCTTTAAAGGATGTTGCATCCACTTCACCATTTGGATGCTGTTCTGTTGCTTTTAATCTTACTGGAAACTCATTATATGGGAGTAAAAACTCCAGACTCTGCTTCTTCCGAGTGTAACCGACATTCCTTCCTGCTCGGTTTAAGAGGCTGTTTCAAACACTGGCAAGACCAGCCCTCTCTCTCTGGGGCACCCAGACTGGGCCTATCAGACAAACGCAGTCTGAAGAAGCAATCCATTTGTCCTTTGTGTCGGAGACTCCCAAGTTAGCGAAGTGGGCAACGAAACCGTGTGCAGGACCACACGTTTCTCACAAAAGCTTTCTTGATGAACAGCTGGCTGCAATTCTGGCATATTGGTACCGGCACATGTAGGGCTGGTCTACACTATGCGGAGGGTCATCGAAGTAAGGTATGCAACTTCAGCTACGTGAATAACGTAGCTGAAGTCGACGTACCTCACTCGACTTACCTCGCGGTGTGGACCCTGCAAAGTCGAAGGCTGGCGTTCCCACCGTCGACTCCGCTTCCTCCTCGCGTCGGGCTGGATTACCGGAGTCGACGGGGAGCACGTTCTGGGATCGATTTATCGTGTCTAGATGAGACGCAATAAATCGATCCCCAAAAGATCGATTGCTACCCGCCGAATCGGGCGGGTAGTGTAGACTAGCCCTTAGAATGATGCACAGGAGTGTTTTTTATCACCACGAGTGATTTAGGAGCCCGCAACTCCCAGTGCACCCAGTAGATGCTCAGCACTTTTTGGGGTGGGTTCCTAAGGTCAATGATCCAGCAAGGCAATTAAGCCCATGCTTCGCTTTAACCACAGGACTTCAGACTCTTCACCTGCTTAAAGATAAGCACGAGCTTAAGTGCTTTGCTAGACCGGAGCCGACAGCAATCACGGCGATCAATACCTATAATATTTGTTGCAGGGACGATCCTTTAGAGATAAACATCTCGGACGAAATGCCTAAGACAACTGTATGGAAAGCGCTCAGCATGAATACAGAAAATCTCTAAATCCAAGGAGAAGAGGTAAAACGGTGGCATGATCTGAGTTAACTGAGCCGCGGTCCTCCTCTGCCCATGTCCGTGTGCATGCCAGCCGAATGGGTGTGTGTGTGTGTGTGTGGGGCAGACCCAGAGCTAGCTTGGGGGTTCTCTCTGAGACCTGATCTGCCCAGCCTCTGCTTCTGGGGACAGGGGACGACTCTGAGCGAAGGGAACCCAGGTGCTATGCCAGGCAGCGTCCCAGGAGAGGCTCTAACCCTGTCTCTTCCCTCAGACTCCCTCTCCCCGCCCAGGCCGGCTACTGGGGGCACTTGACCCTGGGGAGGGTCACTTGACCCTTTGTGCCCCTCCCACGACTCGCCCCTGGCAGAAATCCACCCCCTGCCCCCGTGGTTTTCCTATGGGCAGGAACGATTCAGCGTCTGACAGCAGATGTTGCCTTCTCTTGCCAATGAGGCTGTCTCCCTATGCTTAGTTTTTCCATTTAGGGACCTTGACTTTGGCGGCGGGGGAGGAGACCGTGAAGATGACTCAGGGATGAGCCAAGACGTACAGACACGGGGAGAAAATACTCTTAAAAAACAGAGAAAGGGAAAAAAAACACCCCACCGCTCTCCTCTGGTACTTTTTTTCATTCAAGTAACTGGATTCACATTAAAGCCATTCAGACATTTTCAATGACCTTTGGTGTGCTTCGGTGGGCGTTTATTATCTTCAGACCAGCAAGCTGAGGTGGCTATTGCAATCAATGACAGCTCAGTGTTATTAAGCCTCTCTCTCTGTGTGCGTGTGTTCTGTTCTCTTCGTGGTAGAGAGATTGCTACCGCACAGCCATTGCGCGGTATAGATTTTCCACCGGCTTTTCTTTTAAAAATATAAACGCTGAATGTACAAAATTCATTTTTCCCCCCTGGTCTTTCTGGGCCACCCTCCATTTACTGTTCTTCCCTAACTGGCTATTGGTCCGGTTGGGTTCTCGGTTAAGTTTCCGCAGTGATTTCACGTGTATTTTAATAGTTGTCACAGGCCCATCTAGCGACAGACCCCAGCGGGCCAGTGTAATGGGAATATCTTCAGCAGACCAGGACCAAAGCTGCAGACTGGTTTTTCAGCACATGCTCCTTCTCATTTTTGCAATTTTGCACATGTTCTGGCGACTAAGGCCTGGATTCAGCAGAGCAGGTCGTCCATGCTTAGGGTGACCAGACAGCAAGTGTAAAAAATCGGGATCGGGGGGTGAGGGGTAATAGGAGCCTATATAAGAAAAAGCCCCCAAACTTGGGACTGTCCCTATAAAATCGGGACATATGGTCACCCTATCCGTGCTCAGCGGCGTGATGCCTAATATAGGGTTGACTGTCGGCGAGATTGAGGCTTCTAAGTGCCTAAATCCCTTTTGGCAATGATGCTTAAGCACCTCAATCTGTTAGGCATTCCAGCGCTGAGCACAGTGACGCCTCTAAATACCTTTACAAATCTGGGCCGTAAGCACATTCTTAAGTCCCGTCGAAGTTAATGGAACTTAAAATTAAAAGCTCTGCGGATTATGTAAATGAGCCCTGTGTATTATGGTAGCCCCTAGTGGCACTGGCTAAGATCGGGGCTCCGTTGTGCTGAAAGAGAGTCCCTGCCCCAAACAACTTGCAGACTGTCTAGACAGGAGGGTCATGCAGGCATTGTTGCGTCTGTTGGCTGAGCTCCATGCACACACCGGGGATCCTTGCATCCCTCCATTCCTCCCCCCACAAGCTCCCTGAGTACCCCCTCCCAACTCTCTCTGTTTTAGGAAGCCCCTGCAACCCCCACCTCTCTCATGCTAGGAGTTTTGTGAACCCCCAAACCCCCTTCCCCCCCAGACCAGGGTCCTCCATTAAACCCCCTATGCCAGGGGCTCTGTGTACCCCCATTTCCTCCCCTTCCCCATGCCTGGGGCTCTGTGTACCCCCATTCCCTCCTCTCCCTCATGCCTGGGGCTCTGTGTACCCCCCTTTTGCCCTTCCCTCATGCCAGGGTCCCCCATTCTTCCTGCTCCATGCTAGGGGCTTTGGATGTCTCCTTTTTTCTCTCCCCGCCACAGTACCTTTCTTTCTCCCCGGTTTGGAAGGGATGGATGGATGGCTGGGGTCCACTCTCTTTCTCTCTCCCTCCCCCTGTCCCTCCAAGGAGGGAGGAAGGAATGAAGCTGCCTTTACTCTCCCCTCTTTTTGACTCCCCCTGCTGGCTGAGCATCCGCCCCCCCGCCCCCGGCTGTTACGCATCTCTCCGCAAGGAGAGCAAACCGCAGTGGAAATGGGTTTTCGGGTTTTCACCAAAATCAACTGGGTTCTGCCCGTCGATGCCTGGCATGCTCTCTGAACTTTCAGAATTGATTGGCTGTGGAAACCGCAAAGTTATTGCGTTACTCACGGAGAGACAAACAGAGAAAGGCCACTGAGTTGACTGTAGGGCTTTGTTTGGCTTGGCCAGCTACAAGTGGGTGAGCCAGGAGTAAAACCCAGGTGCCCTACAGCCCAGTCCTGTGTTCTGTCCGTCAGACAATGCTGCTTTCTTGCTTCTTTGCCTGAGCATGTGCTTGAGCGCTTTGCTGAATCGGGGCCTACGTTAACTCACGCTGCGCATGGGAACATTGCAGGCGATTCATCGTGGTGAGTATTCACGCCATAAGCCTGCTTCGAAGAATCACCCTCGTCCCGTGATGGGACAGAAACATTAGTCGCAACCTCCGAGGCCAATCGGAATAGCTTGAAATGAAATGAATGGAGATATGCCAATCTCCTAGAACTGGAACAACCTGAAAGGTCATCAAGTCCAGTCCCCTGCCTTCACTAGCAGGACCAAGCACTGTCCCCTGACAGATTTTTGCCCCAGATCCCTAAATGGCCCCCTGAAGGATTGAACTCACAACCCTGGGTTTAGCAGGCCAATGCTCAAACCACTGAGCTATCCTTCCCCCAGCTTGAATGCTGCCATGACAGAAGCTTTTCAGCGAATAGGTTCCAACCAGGCACGATTTGGAGAAAACGGCCATCTCGTGGTGCTTGCTTCTTGGGCGGAAAAGAGGCAAAACTAATTACTACATCATCTGAAAACAAGAGCTGTCAGATGACTGTCGCATCGTCTAGCTGTATCATAGTTTGGGGCCTCTCTCTTTGCTATCCCGCTTGGCAGCGTATCGCAATCAGATCAGCTCTCGAATCCCTTTTAGACATCAGGGTTCGTCTGAGGTCCGCGTTCAGCTAGGCACATCGCTTTAAATACATCTAGTTCTGTGCATAAGGGAATCATACAGTTGGAGGGCTGGAAGGGATCTCAAGGATGATCTAGTCCTTCATCCTAGTCTGGGGCAGAACTCTCCCTCCCGTTCACCTGGAGTAGAGGGGCTCTACAAGCCACAGATCCAGCTGGGGAGGATTCCACCGGCAGCAGCATAAGGTTGTCCTCTGATGAACCCTCTGCGGTAGAGGCAATGCCAGAGCTGGGAAGGCTGCGTCAGAGGGTGCAGCGATTCCAGGCACTGCCGTGGCCCATAGGTGGCTGCCGTAACTTTGACAGACCCACGGGTTTCTAAATTACAGCAGGGGCCACTGTTGTCCCTGGTGCAGGCCAGGGTTAGAAAGGCGCAAAGGTGCTACCTTAGCCCCACCCTCCTCTGTGCGGTGCCAGAATCTCACCTGTTGACTCTTACGGGACTACTCAGATGCTTATAGTTCAATCAGGTGCTTAAATACTTTGCTGAAACAGGGCTTCGTTCAACTGACTGTCCTGCAGCGTGGATAGGAGTTGGGGTAGCATTTACTCACCCGAACAGTGGACAGAGCACTTGATTGTTTACTGTAAATGTTTCCACCTGCAGTGAAACTCACTCCAAACATAAACCTTTCTTTTAAAATACATTCATTTATTCCTTCCAGAATTATTGATCTGACTGATTACGATCATCCAGAGGGCTGAATGTGGAGCCCCGAATTATAAAATGAATTTACTTTTGATGTATTTGCTTTGTAAATTGCTTTTCCAGCATCCATTACGTCAGTGTACATCGCTCATTCTCTTAAAGGAATAGGCTCAGTGGAAGTTTTGTCTTTTAATACAGTTGCCTGATTTACTATATTACTAGGCGCCCGTGGAAAGCGTTATACAGGGGCTGAGCCTCTTTCCAGCCTCGCTGGTGTAAATCGGGTGTAACACCATCATTATGCTGGCATCTGAATGGTGGAAGTGAAATCAGAATCAGGCCTTCTAAATTTAACATAAGAATGGGGTGGTGGTGGGGGAATGATTGAATTATTTTTGCTATCCCAACAGATCTGGTTGAAGAGGAATCCGTTGGGTAGTATTTTTGGGCCAGCGCTTTATATTGTTTTCTTGCATCACAGTAAAGCTTTGTTGTAACCCCTTGATCTTTACACCCATCCTTGTGAGGTGGAAACTTTCATAGCAAGGATGGACTTTATATTTCAGACTGTCCACAGCTGGTAGCGCGAAAGCTTTGGAAAGGATTTTTTTCGATGGCTACTGTTTCTGTGAAAATTGATTTTCTCCCAGGCTTGCGTGATCAGTTCAGAGGAGCCCAATGACATACAAATAGACTAATTTGAAAAAAGTTCCTAGCTCGCAGCCAGTAAGTTTGGCGGGTGAGGGGGGGAATCATGAAAATACAAACAGGTCTTGAGAAAAGATGGTGAGGGAACCCAGAAAACGTCTGCAGATGGTAGACGTGATACATGGCGGGAGCGGGAAGGAAAGGAAGTTCCATGCGCACGAGCGATGAAACTGCTATGGGGTGGAAAACTGTCCCTGTTCTCTCACATACAACTACCTATAGCAATTACACCTATTAACCTGCAGTAGCTCTTATGCATGGCTACAGCTTGAAAGTCCGGGCTGGCCAGTATCTAAAAGAGTTGGCCTACTGGTGGCAGCCTTGGTTTCCCCTGCTGAAACAGGGTCCTCACAGGGTGCACGTTGAGAACGTGGCTGCATTACACCCTTTGTGAGTCCCACCTTTGCTACCGTGGCCAATAAGAAGATGTAGGCCACATATTTACTGGTTGCCCGCCTTGGCAAGGGCTGCCTGGTTCCTTCCTGCACTCGCATAATGCCCTCCCTTCAGCTGTTGAGTGATAAAGATGCTAATAGGCTTGAGTTAGTCGTCAGGCAACCCCGAACTATAGGGTGCCGCAGTAAGGTCTAAGGCCTGAGAGATCTAAGGCCCCTTGTCAAAAGCTGGGAATCTCCCTCAGCCCAGAATTCATAGATCGATAGACCAGAAAGGCCCATTTTGATCCCCTCTCTGACCTCCTGCATAACGCAGGCTGATGTAGGGGTGGGGTGGGGTTCCTGACCCAGTCATCCACCCAGGGCCCACTGAATGCCAGTCATCTTCTCTGCTAGCGACCATTGGCGGGGAGGGACCTTCAGGTCAACAGCCCTGGGAGCTGAAAACTTGTCAGCTCGAGGGAGGAAAAGGTCAGGCCTCTTTTTCCAGCTCTGCTTTCGCTTCCCTGATAACAACAGACTGCTTGGGTTTTATTCTCACTCCTGCCTGACTGCGTCTGCACAGAACTCCTGGCGGCGTGGCTGCATTAATATAACGTGCTATTTTATCCTCGGCGTCTGTGCCCGTGTAACCCATCCTTGCGCAGGGAGGCTGTCTGTGGTTAGATGTTCATGAGCCAGCGACAGCCTTTGAGCTCAGGAGGAGGGCGGGTTCTTTGCATTCAGATCCGGAAGCACTTGTAGGTTTAGGACCTGCTGTCGCTGACCCGTCAGTGTCTGAAACAAGCATATCCTCCCTCATTAACTAGAACTAAAGGGATCATTGACTCCAGTCTCCTGTCATCGCATATAATCATTTATATCATTATTCCATAGAATCATCGCGTCCAGTCACCCCATCATATAACTGCATTCATAAATGTTTCAGGTGTGGGAGGGATAGCTCAGTGGTTTGAGCATTGGCCTGCTAAACCTAGGGTTGTGAGTTCAATCCTTCAGGGGGCCATTTAGGAATCTGGGGCAAAAATCTGTCAGGAGCAGTACTTGGTCCTGCTAGTGAAGGCAGGGGACTGGACTTGATGAACTTTCAAGGTCCTTCCAGCTCTATGAGATAGGCATATCTCCATATTATCTAAGCTCTGTGTTCAAACTAGTTGGATATTTTGCTCCCACTGACCACTCCAGGGAAGAAAAAATATAGCTTGGAGAAAATCCATGATTTTCCTGCCATTTTAAAAAGAAATATTAGTTCCATTTAATAATAAAATGATTTGTTTATGCCATGGTTACAATTGTTCCCACTGGACAGGAGAACACTTATTTCTATATGCTTTCTCTAAAAAATACCTCCTGGATGACTTTAGGAACAATTTTTTTTTTTTACTTTAAAAATGATAGCACTATGGAGTGGTTGAAAGTGATGACATTGCTCAGGGAGAGCGGGCTGTATCTTTTCATTGTGGCCTACTTTTAATTGTATTAAGGATGGAGTAAAATGACGCACATTGTGGAACTGTTTACAACACAAACACAGCTTGCTGCAACACCACATCCTCTCCTTTTAAATAAGCAAAACCCAACCTACAATAAGGTGACCAGACAGCAAATGTGAAAAATCGGGACAGGGGGCAAGGGGTAATAGGAGCCTATATAAGAAAAAGACCCCAAAATCGGGACTGTCCCTATAAAATCGAGACATCTGGTCACCCTAACCTACAATAAAACTGAAGAGCTTTGCCAGGGACTGGGCCCTCAGCTAGAATCAAAATAGACAATCCCAGAAAAGGGATGAAACCAGTATGGCCAATCCCCTAACTGTTCAGAAATCATGAGGCCCCGTCTTCCACTGAGCACGGTCGAATTGTGCAGCTCCCCGAAGGACATAGGGGAGTGTCTCTGCAAAAGGCTTCAATGGCCAGTCCCCCAGCTATGCCTCCTCTTCTGCATACATGCCCAAGGCCTCATGAGGGCATGGTGATAGACTGCTCTCAGGCCACGTCTACACTACCCGCCGAATCGGCGGGTAGCGATCCATCTTTTGGGGATCGATTTTTCGCGGCTAGTGTAGACGCGATAAATCGACCCCTGATCGCTCTGCTGTCGACTCCGGTAATCCACCCCAGCGAGAGGCGGAAGCGGAGTCGACGGGGGAGCGGCGGCAATCGACATTGCGGCGTCCTCACGGCGCGGTAAGTCGATAGAGGTACGTCCACTTCAGCGACGTTATTCACATCGCTAAAGTTGCGTACCTTACATCGATCCCCCACCCCTAGTGTGGACCGTGCCTCAGTGGAGAATGTGGGAGCATGGGGCTGGGCTGGGGAAGGAACGGGGGTGCATGGGGGGTGTTGTGCTGTGGGGCATGATGCTGTGCAGGCGGGGACATGGCATGATGCGGGGGGGGTGTGTGTGCTCTGCTCTGGGAAGGGTGTTCAAGGGGATGCCGTGCGGGATGAGAGAGATGATACCGTGCTGAGGGAGTGAGGTGGGGGTAGCTATGCTGTGATAGGGAGCATGCTGGACAGAAGGGCATGGGATGTTGTGGTGGATGGCGGACACAACGGGGCAGAAAGACCGCTAAAGCACCTCTCTCTGGGACAACTAGGTGACCTTTAGTAGAGCTGAGCGAATCACATTTCAGGAAAGATGGGGACAAATTGGAGAACGTCCAGAGGATGGCAGCCAAAACGACTGAAGGTCTAGAAAACATGACCTACGAGGAGAGAGTGAAAAAAATGGGTTTGTTTAGTCTGGAGAAGAGACGACTGAGAGGGGACATGACAACAGTTTTCAAGTACATAAAAGGTTGATTTTTAACGGGTGGATTCTTTTACATTCACATACGTTCATGTCTTTGCTCGCTCTTGTGAGGCATTTTTTAATAGTCCCCTGTAAATCTGCTGGATCTAATTTGTCTGATTTTTTTAGTTCAGAGAATGACGAAGGCTGGGAGGAGTTAGGCACCGAAGTTCACTAATGGAATCTGATGCCTAGTTCCCTTCGGTCCCATTGAAAATCGTAGCTAAAATGAAGTGCATAATATTCCCTAAACAAGGAAGGAAAAAAATGTCAAAAGGTGCTGGCACATTTTTTCTAGTATATTTTTTTCCTCCTCGTACGCTACATGTAGAAATGGAGAAATTTATTTTCTTTCTAGAGATACTGAAATATATTTATTTTGTTGTAAGAGATGATGTAGTTTGGAAACACTCCACGTTGTAAATAAAACTGGAAAACAGAATTGAACTATGTGTTATTTACAAATTAAACTGTTTGCTAAAAGTCCGACATGTGATTTGATTGATTTTTATTTCAGGGTTGGGGGGTTTGTTTGGGTTTGTTATGTAAAAAAAATGTTGTTGTCCCGTGGTTCATGTCTGTGAAATGTTGCTTGGTGATTGTGGTACCTCAACAGTCAGAACTGTGCCTGTGTTTGATTGATCTGTAGCTCATCGAAAATACTGGAAAAAAATAATAAAAAAATGTGTTTGACTCTGTTTGCCACCTTCAGTGTATTTGAAAGAGAAAAATCCTGCTGTTGGAGAGAACGTAAGAACAGCCACACTGGGATAGACCAAAGGTCCCTCTAGCCCAGTATTCTGTCTTCTGACAGTGGCCAATGCTAGGTGCCCCAAAGGGAATGAACAGATCAGGTGATCATCAAGTGATCCATCTCCTGTCACCCATTCTTAGTTTCTGGCAAACAGAGGCTAGGGACACCATCCCTGCTCATCCTGGCAAATAGCCAACGATGGACCTATCCTCCATGAACTTCTCTAGTTCTTTTTTGAACCCTGTCTTGGCCTTCACAACATCCTCTGGCAAAGTGTGCCACAGACTGACTGTGTGTTGTGTGAAAAAATACATCTGTTTGTTTGTTTTACACCTGCTGCCTATTAATTTCATGTGGTGCCCCCTTGTTCTTGTGTTATGAGAAGGAGTAAATTACACTTCCTTATTGACTTTCTCCACACCAGTCATGATTTTACAGACCTCTATCATATCCCCCCTTAGTCGTCTCTTTTCCAAACTGAAAAGTCCCAATCTTATTAATCTCTCCTACGGAAGCCGTTCCATACCCCTAGTCATTTTTGTTGCCCTTTTCTCAACCTTTTCCAATTCCAATATATCTTTTTTGAGATGGGGTGACCACATCTGCACATAGTATTCAAGATGTGGGCCTTACCGTGGATTTATATAGAGGCAATATGATTATTTTCTGTCTTCTTATCTATCCCTTAATGATTCCCAACATTCTGTTTGCTTTTTTGACTGCCGCTGCACATTGAGATCTATGGCAGTAATCCGAAGGGGCTTTTCAGATATATTTTTGAGTAAGAAGCAGCAGGGTTGGGGAGGAGAAAGGAACATTGAGTAAACAGTGCTGGGGTGGATTTGCGGACATAGCCAAAGGAAACGACAGATGTGTTTGACTGTTTTCCTCTGTTTTGTGGAGGAAAAGCACTGCACCAAGGAGCTAGGGTGACCAGATGTCCCAGTTTTATAGGGACAGTCCCATTTTTTGGGTCTTTTTCTTACATAGGCTCCTATTACCCCCCACCCTCTGTCCCGATTTTTCACATTTGCTGTCTGGTCACCCTACAAGGAGCTCAGTTTTGCGGGGCGGGGCAGTGCACTGTGACCTTGATCTAGATTAGCCCTTCAGCATATCCTTAGCTTTAAGCCGGTGAATAGCCCCATTGAGCTCAATGGGACTTCTCAGATGTGGCAAGTTAAGCGTGTGTTAATAATCAGCAGTTCCTCAGGGTAACATTTTCAAAAGTCCCATAGGATCCTAAATGCCATTGACTTTCAGTGACACACAGTTGCCTCAGTGACTTTTAAAAAATGGAACATAGGCACCTAAATCCCATTGGCACTGGCCCTTTGAGAAGAAAGAAGCCAACCTGCCTGGCTCGAGAAGGCACCCTGGCCTCTAGATGGAGGTGATGATTGTCAAGTGAGAGCGGCCTGAAAAACAAGTCAGAGACGGGCAGCGGGAGAGAGCTACAGGAGACCCTGTCAAGACAGTGGAGTTCGGCAAAGAGCTGGAGCAGAACTGACCAAAGCGGGGAAGGTTTGGTCAATGGGCCCCCTAGGAAAAGGAAAGATTCAGTTTGCATTCCACTCCCCAGGCCTTGTTGCCTACTGCAGGCAGCCCTGGGGGCGAGGACTGGAGTGGAGAGCTGCCAGAGGGGTGAGGAGGACAAGAGGAGAGTCCTGGAGAGCGCTTCCCCTGAGGATGGGTAGGACTCACAAGGAAGCCTGGGGCGTGGAACCCTGTGGGGAGCCCTCTTAGGGGACAGGGGTAAGAGTCAGGGGATGGCTCATTCTCAGATGGACAACCTGGAGCGTGGGGCCCTGGACTAGAGACAAATGGAAGTGGGGGACACAGTGCTGCTATTGACGCCTAGGTGGGAGACCTGGAGGTGATGTCCCGGAAGAGAGGACTGGGAAAACTGGGGTACTTGTATACTTGGACTGTGGGTACTTGTATGCTTGGACTGAATTGTTCTACCAGGGTTTTGGAGGAACTACTGCACTGGTGTTTATGAATAAATCATCTCCCGGGGTGGGACTTTGTATCTCACACTTAGGGGCTATGCTCCTTTTGTGGGCAGGAAAAAAGGGAAACTGAGGCAGGTGTGCAGGTCATGCTGCAGCCTGCCACTGGAGGGTGCTCTAGGCAGGGACACCCTATCACGGTGCTTTTGAACATTTTTACCCTAAATCTCAATGAAAGTGTTTAGGCATCTTGCGGGAGTTTCAGAAACACCTTGGCACCTTGATCTCATTAATTTCAGTGGCTAGATACAGAGCTGTCAAGAGGGGGGAAAGGGAGACAATTGTATCAGGGATCTGAGCTCAGGCCTCCTCCTCCTCTCCCCAAACATGACGTGCTGGGGCCCCAAATTTCTCTCGATGAGCCTGCCGAAATGCTTTTGAAAACCCTAGTGGGTGCCTAACTACCTTTAACAATGTGGCCCTTCATCGCTATTGAAAATCGGACTTAGGCTCCTACAGCTGGGTGACTCAAAATTGTTTCAGGTTGAAACAACTTTCAGGATTCAAAACGAAATGTTTTGAAGTGTCCAGAAAATCGAAATGTCAGAAGAAGAAAATCAAAACCATTTGGGGTCGATTGAAACAGTTTGTTTACATTTCAACCATTCTTCACATTTGAATTTTTTTTAAGAAAATGACATTTTGAAATAAAAATTTCAGCTGGAAAAATGGAAATGTTTTGATTTTTTCAGATTTTTTTTTTAGGGTTTTTTCAGCTAAAACTATTTGGTGAAACTGACATGAATGTGTGAAATATTTTGGTGTCACCAAATCTGCATTTTTTTTTGGGGCCACAAATAAAAAAAAAAAATCCCAGTTCTACTCCTAGAGACTTAGGACCAGATTTTAAAAGGTATTTGGGTCCCTAATGGGTTTTTCAAAAGCCTGGCACCCATTGAAATGAATGAGGTTTAGGTGCCTTTTGATCCTGCTAGTTACCTTTAAAAATCTGGCCTGTGGGCACTTTTGAAAATTTTACCCTTTGGCACTTTCAAAAACTTTTCCCAAATTCACAACAAATCTCGTTTGCTGCGTATTACCAAACTCTACAGCCTTTGGCCTTTATTCAGCAAGACACTTAAACAAGAAGCAAACACTAAACCCCTGGAAATCAACCTGAAGCTTGTGAGGAGTCACTTAAATCCATGGGATGACTTGCTTGCTTAACGTTGGGCAAACACCTGGCTGAGTCCAGGCCCGAAGGTTGTAACAGAGATCCAAATTAAAATGCACTGTGAATGCAGCCTGTTTTGCTGATTTTCCTGGGCACTAGAGACGTGGCAGAGTGTAGCTGATGTAATGGGTCTGTAGGAAGAGTGTAATAACGTGGGGTGAAAAAAGGACAGTGGAGGGGAAGGGTGTCATAGCCGTAGAGAGAAAGCTTTGCCCCTAATTATTGCAAAAGGGGACAAGATCTTTTGTCATTTAACTCGGAGGGAGGGCTGGGGAGGATTAGTGAAAGAAGCAACTAGCTGATTCTAAATTGGGCAGTGTCTGTGTAGCACAATAAATGGCTAGAGACATAGATGTTAATCTGATGCCATGGGCAAGGCCAGCCTCTCCTCACCGATTTCCATCAACACCGTCCCCAGCTCTCCCAGCTTTTCTAATGAGATTTATTCACGTTTTCCCCTTTTCCTTTCATGCGCAGGTTCCCAGCACCTACTGTATAGACCAGGGGTGGGCAAACGTTTTGGCCCGAGGGCCACATCTGGGAATAGAAATTGTATGGCGGGCCATGAATGATCACAAAATTGGGGTGCGGAAGGCGGTGAGAGCTCTGGCTGGGGATGCAGGCTTCGGGGTGGGGCCAGAAATGAGGAGTTCAGGGTGCGGGAGGGGGCGCTGGGCTGGGCCGGGGCCGGGTGTGTGTGTGCAGGCTCCGGCTGGGGGTGGGGGCTCTGGGGTGGGGTTGGGGATGAGAGGTTTGGGGTACAGAAGGGTGCTCCGGGCTGGGATCGAGGGGTTTGGAGGGCAGGAGGGGGATCAGGGCTGGGACAGGGGGTTGGGGCATGGGGAGAGGCTCAGGGGTGCAGGCTCCAGGTGGCGCTTACCTCAAGCGGCTCCTGGAAGCAGTGGCATGTCCCTTCTCTGGCTCCTACGCGAAGGCGCGGCCAGGCGGCTCTGCACACTGCCCTGTCCGTAGGCACCGCCTCTGCAGCTCACATTGGACCATTGGAATGGGGCCATTGGAGCGCATAGGAGCCAGAGGGGGGCCATGCTGCGGCTTCCGGGAGCTGCGTGGAGTGACCCCCGACCCTGCTCCCTGGCTGGAGCACCAGAATGGGGCAATCCCCAAACACCGTTTCCCAGCAGGAGCTCGAGTGACGGCTTAAAATGATTGGCAGGCTGAATCCGGCCCACAGGCCGTGGTTTGCCCACCCCTGGTTTAGACACAGAGTGACCTTATCACCCATGGCTTTAGGAAGCATCTCAATGGGCTTAACCTTTCCTCATGCACTTAAAGTTTTCTCAGCGGTGCAAGAAAGGAGTCCGGCTCCCATTGGGGAGTTGGATGCCTGACTCTCAGAGGACAACGAATTCCCCCAACTTCTACTGGATTAAAAACAAAAGATTTTGGAATCCACAAATGTACTGATGACAGCTACAGAGCACGGCTATTGAGGTCTTATAGCAACATTCCTGCATTTTATTCTATGGAGCCGCTCAGGAGAGACATTTTATTTCAATTTTAGATTTACTTCTTTCCCGCCCCCCCACTTCAGAAAGGGATGAGACACCTTTAATAAAGTCAAGATTCAGTGATGAGAACCTCCTTTCTTTGCCAGCAAGTGCTATAAAACAACTACAAGGAGGGTGGTGAAGCACTGGAATGGGTTCCCTAGGGAGGTGGTGGAATCTCCATCCTTAGAGGTTTTTTAGACTCGGCTTGACAAAGCCCCAGCTGGGATGATTTAGTGGGTGTTGGTCCTGCTTTGAGCAGGGGGTTAGACTAGATGACCTCCTGAGGTCTCTTCCAACCCTAATCTTCTATGATTCTAAGTTCTACAAACCCTAGTGTAGATGCATCTGTTTTTTTAGGGGGGGAGGGTGTTCACCCCACAACAGCCCGGAAGCAGGGGTGCTGGAACAATTTGAATAGTGGGGGGTGCTGAGAGCCATTGGAACAAACTGTAAACCCTGGATAGGATGGAAACCATGTCAAACCGAGGGGGTGCTGCAGCACTCCTAGTTCCAGTGCCTAGGCCTGGAAGGGGTTAATGAGGCTGAGAAGGGGCCAATTAACCAGCTAAGGCCACAGCTGAGGGGAATTAGGTGGCCAAAGTAAGGATGACGGTGCTCAGCTGAGGAGGAAAAAGTGGGGCTAGGATAAAGGTTAGCAAAAGAAAGGTTATTCCCTGGGAGTTAGGAGGTGTGGAAGCACTGAATGATTTGCAGTTACTAAGGGGGAGCCAGGAGCTGTAGGAGGGAATCCAGGAAAAGAGCAACAGGATCCTACAGGTGTCAGTTATAGGGTCCCTGGACTGGAGCCTGGAGCAGAGGATCAGCCTAGGTTCCCCTACCAGCCCTAGGAAGTAGCACCCTAGGGGTAGTGAATGAGAAGACTGCTGGTAAGAAAAGACTTTGGTGCCCTGGAAGGGGAAACTCACCTAGTGACTTGGCTGAAGGGTCAAGTCATGAAGAGGGAACCGGCTGAGTCCCGGAGAGCGAGGGAATGCAGTGAGCAGTGGAATGGGGCTTTGGACCTGGAAAGAGCTAAACCCCAGAGTGGCCAGGAGGAGGTGCTATCTGTGGTGAGTGTACCCTGGGATGTGGGGGGGGGGGGGAAATAGGAACAACTAAGTTGCATTAGAAATGCATATAGCAAACAGCTGTGCTCCACCTTTGGCCACATGTCCCTGACCCCAGTGAAGTCAGACAAGGTGTCTGGATTGAGCTAATGCCTTGGTTTGCTGAAATCCCATGGACTTCAATGGGACTCAAGCAGCTGCTTAAAGTTAAGAATGGGCTCAAATGGTGGCTTTAGGGCAGAACACAGGCCTGGTTTTGTGGCTAGGACCTGGAGCAGGGATCCCCCAAGAACCATGTTCTATCCCTGAATAGGCTGTTGGGTAATCTTGGGTAACTCAACTTGCCTCTGTGCCTCAGTTTCCCAATAGAGATAATGATATTTACCACCTCTGTAGGGTGCTTTGAGAGCTATGGGTGAAAAGTCTTGTTATATAAGAGCAAGGCTGGGCTATTTAATCTCCTCTAACTGCATGCTTTGGGGCTTGCAGGTGTGTCCTTTCTAACCTGAGTGCAACAGGCTGAGTTATATTTAGAACTGTCAGCCTTTTTCTGTTTGCATTACATGGCGTACCTAGGAGCCCCCATCACGGACCAGCACCCCATTGTCCAGCTGTTCTACAGTGCGATGGATGTCTTGGAGCAAAATCCTTTCTCACACAGGCCTCTGTTAATGTTTAGCACATGCTTCAGCGTGTTTGTGACTTGGAACCTGAAATATCTTTGGCCCTTTGTAGCGGGGTGGCCACCTGCTCCAGCCCTGACAGGGTCAGAGTCAGCTCTGGGGAAAGGACTGGAGGGTGGGAAAGTAAGCTAGGCTGAGTGGGGAAGTAGCCTCAGCTGGGGGCCACGCCCCAAACAGACAAGCTTGGCCTTATAAAGGCCAGGACAGCCAGGAGCTCCAGCAGTCTTCTTCTGCCTGTAGAGGGAGAAGGGCCTGGCTGCAAGGACCTGAGCAGGGACCTGAAGTGGAGCAGGGGAAAGGCTAAGGGAGCCGGGGAGCTCTGGCTTAGGCAAAGCCCAGGCTGCAGGCCTAGTAAGGCCAGACCAGGTATTGGGATTGCAGGGACAGCCCATGGGTAGGCAGAGGCCACAGGTCCAAGCCCCCTTTGCCTATGATGAGTGGCTTACACTGCCGTCTGCCCCAGTGCATGGGGCTAGATGGGGACTGGCAGTAGCTGTACACTGAGGTGAAGTGGGGATAGTGGGTGGGGGTTCCCCTGGGAGGAGGAGACCCTAGGATTAAGGCTGTGGGGATATTGCCAGAGGGCAGCACCCCAGAGAGAGGGGCACTGGGTCCTGGGAGGGACACGGGGGCCAGAATGGTCAGGCGGATCACCAGCCTGCAGAGGGCGCTCCGGAGGCTGGTGAGCTAATTCCCTGAACGATCGGCAGGAGGCGCCGCAGGGGTGAGTCTGACCCTGTTACACCCTTGGACGCTGGTTTGTGGCTTTTTCACTAACAGTGCAAGTTGGAAAATTATTAGGATCACTTTCTCTAAAATATGGCAGACCTTGGCTTGAGAAAACAAAAGGCTTCATTTAGCATGGCTTTATTGTCATTTACGAGACCGTGCGGCAACTCTGGTGCCAGAGAAGCAGCCTAGAGACAATGCTGAAACAGGGGCGTAAAGGGTCGAAATGAATCCGTTTTAACACGGCGTGCTGACATCATTGGTCGCAGATGTTGGATATTTCACTCTACCTTGTCATGACAATAGCTGGGGAGCAATGAACACTTAATACAATTCAGTTTCATCGAGGACTCCTTTGATCATTGTCAGCTGTGGGAAGGTCCTTCCACAAGGCTGATTTCTTGGTCTGGTGGCTAATCGGACCTAAGAAACAAACACCCAGAACGTCATAGGAGCTCAGAAATATAGGGCAGTGAAACAGGCTTATACTGCCAGTGGTGGTAGTAATTCCTGGGACTGCAACGGATGGCTTACTTTTGGGGTTAAAATAGGTATCGATTTCCTCCTAAATCAGTAGCTGCTAGGTCCATGCTTTAGACAGGGTCTGGTTAACGTGTATGGTTTGCTACCAATGTATTCATTGGGCTAGAAAGATAATTAAGTCACCTTCTCTTTTTGTTTGTGAACAGTCTGCGATCAGCTGATGGCTGTTTTGGTTGTAGTCTTTATTCACGGAGATGCTGCCCCACCGCATGCATCAGCACAGGGGAGTAATGGGACATAAAGCTCCCTCTTTTTTCTCCTGTGCAGCCTGCTGCTATTGCGACCCATAGAGCAGTGTTGTCAGCCTTCTACTACCCTTCCTTTGCCAGTGGGCAGCGATCATGGCAAGGGGAGGGAGCAATAGAGCCTTAACTCTGCCCCATCAAACACGTTGGCCAACACAGAGGGGAAAATGATCTGGCTGGATATGACTTTCCCCACTTGGCCAGCCAGGAGGCCCCAGGGACTAGGGCAGGCCTGCACAACATGCGGCCCGCGTGGGCTCACTGTGCGGCCTGCCAGGGGGTGAGTAGGCAAGTGGTGGGGTGGGGCAAGCCAACGGCCGGTGGGTGGGCGGGTTGGTAAAGAGGCCAGTGGCGGGTTGGGGAGTGAGGGTGAGCCAGTGGCAGGGGGCGGGGGCAGCGGCAGAAGGTAAGAGCATGCAGGTAAGCTGGCGGCGATTTATCTACAACTGCATTGATTGACTGTTGTGTGCAGTAATATAGTGACCCCTGGGGGGGTGGGGGTGAAGAGGGGTGTGGTGATGGGGCTGAGTGGGGAGGGGGCGGGTCTGGGTCCTATTTTACTGCTGTGATCTGGCACTGTTTCTTTCCCCCTCTACAGGCTTCCACGCCCCAGTGCTGGGGAAGGAGGGGTTGTTTTTGCGGTGGGGGGAGGGTGTTTCTGTGGGGCTGGGAGGGGGTTCGGCCTTCAGCTGTTTTCTTTGGAGTAATATGGCCCTCGCTGCTTTATGAGTTGTGCAAGCCTGGACTAGAGTAATACTGAGTCCATCTCTGCTTTGGGCGGTCTAACTACACCCTTACCACAGTCTAGCACGGAATTAGTTCCATGAATCATTTTTGCTTGGTAGATTGACTGGCCAACACTAACACAATGTCCAGCTCTACCGGTTAAACCATATACACAGGTCTATGGGGCTGCTAGGCAGTGGACCTCCTAGCTCAGGAGGTAGGAGCCCATGATTTCTGATCTGCAAGTCCCTAGTTCAGTATCTGCTGCTTATTTGAATAGAATTGCTCTAGCCCTCTAATGCTTGGTACTAGAGCTGGTCAAAAATGGGATTTGACACTTGTTTTTGTCCCAAATTGGGATGAAGATTTAAAATTTCATATTTTTCTGCAGAACAGAAATGCCAAAAAAATTCAGTTTGGAAACACTGAAAAACCTCATTGAAACATTTTGCTTTGATAATGTAGAAATATATTAGCTATAATATTAAAATAATATAAGGACTAAAGAAAATGAGAAAATCGGAGAGCAATAAACCAAGACAGTCCGAACAAAATAGGCCATTGCAATTTTGAATCATTTCAAACCATTTCTGGGGGAAATATATTTGAAATCGATACGGTCGCATGAAACATTTTGACTTTGGTGACCGTGTTCTCAACCCACTCTGCTTGGGATAGTCTTCCCCAGGCAAAGGGAGTGTGTAATCCATGCTAACGCTGCTGTTTGCCTCTGTCCCCCTTCAGGGGTTCAGAGTTTGCTACTGACCTCAAGCTAATGTACTGGTTCTTTAGCTCATGCTGTCAGATCCAGAAGTCAGGAGAACCCAGCGGTGGGAGCAGTTTGTGAGAAATACATTTTGAATTTCCAAACATCTATCCGACTTACCTAAATAGTGAGTGGTCGGAAGGGAAGGCGATGATGTTGTGGTCTCCTTTTATGTACCTCTTTGTGGAGCTGTGGAAAATAAGAAAGTACATTCACAGATGGGTTTAACTGTGCAAAATATCCATTCAACCCTCACTCCTTGGTATATTGCATTATTAAAGAGCAGAAGAAATTATTTTTTATGTACACCTCATCTTTCCCTTCTGCCTGATCTTTTTTGAGAAGTCTTCCCCCTTAAAAACCACCCCTCACTGACTTCTCTTTTACCAGCTCTCATTCTTTCACCCAAGACACCTGTGCCCATGTGCTTGCCCCTCACTGCTGCCCAGACCATGTTGGGTTGGCACAGGGCATTGCCATTTGTGTGATCAGAGAGGGATTCTGGTACCCTAAGAGGCCCTGTCTTAGAATCATAGAATATCATGGTTGGAAGAGACCTTAGGCGGTCATCTAGTCCAACCCCCTGCTCAAAGCAGGACCAATCCCCAATTTTTACCCCAGATCCCTAAATGGCCCCCTCAAGGATTGACCTCACAACCCTGGGTTTAGCAGGCCAATGCTCAAACCACTGAGCTATCCCTCCCCTATGCTATGCTATGCTATGTCTACACTACATCTGGGTGCAGGCCTTCCAGCCTCAGTAGATGGTCATGTGCTACCTCTGCTCGAGCTAGTGTGGAGATTGTGGCATGGGCAGGCCACCAAAACACACCCAGGGGGTCAGGTGGGCTTGTACTTGGGCAGCAATGTCCACGCTACTATTTTTAGTGCAGTCGCTTGAACAGAGCTAGCCATGTCTGTCTGCCTAGCCTGGGAGGCATGCTTCCAGCTGCAGTATACATACCCCAGAATTTGTCCTAAAGAACCCAGCCTTGACTCCTCTCTGTGGGACTCTGATCCACTCCCCATCCTGCTAGAAAATTTCCACAGAAAATTTTGACAGTTTTTTGTTCATCTGAACATTTTCACCAAAAATTTTTCAAATTTTGTTGGGTGGAAATTTTGAATCCTGAAAAACTTGGGCTGCAAACTGACCCATTTTCTAGTTTGAACCAAAATAGTTTTTTGCCAAACTATTTTGGCGCTTGGCTTTTTTTGACAAGAGTGAAATTTCCCACAGAAAGCCAATATGTGCATGAAAACATTCATTTTGTCAAACCCTCCAATTTTCCACTGTGAAACAGCCTTGACAGAAATCTTTCAAGGAGTCCTAGGCTGCCCCTTCCCATCCTTAAGTCGCTCAGTTCTCAGGAGTCTGTCTAGAACCGTGTCCCCGTTCTACTGTTTCAGCCCTATTCCGCTTGTATACCTGTAACGTTTTGTGTTGATAAGCCAGTGCACAAAGTCCTTGGCCTTCATCTTGTCCAAATATCTGGTAAAATCACTGGTGAAGGTGCCTTCGGAATGCCGCTTGATGTTGGATGTAAAACTCTGAGCGCTTTTCGATTCGAAAGATTGCCATCTGTTCGGGAGAGAGGGATGGGGAAATGTTAAGGGATGGATATGTGGTCCTGTAGATAGCACACTGTGTCGGCAGCCAGAGGCATTCTGTTCCTGCCACTGACTTGCTATGACCATGTACCCGTAGGTAAGTTACATCCCTTTTGCCCTCTGCATTTAGACTAAGTTCTCCAGGGCACAGACGATCCTTTTCTGTATAGTATCTAGCGTAACAGGGCCCTGATCTTGGCCTGAGCCTGTAGGTGTTGCCACAATACCAAAACATACATTGGGTGGGGGAGGGATAGCTCAGTGGTTTGAGCATTGGCCTGCTAAACCCAGGGTTGTGAGTTCAATCCTTGAGGGGGCCATTTGGGGATCTGGGGAAAAAATTGGGGATTGGTCCTGCTTTGAGCAGGGGGTTGGACTAGATGACTTCCTAAGGTCCCTTCCAACCCTGGTATTCTATGATTCCTTATGCAGAGCTACACGATATACAATTATTAATAATAATAATAATAATACATTGCTCTTCTTTAGCACATGTCCCATGCACTGCTACAGACTAGGGACCAAATGGCTGGGCAGCAGTTCTGCAGAAAAGGACCTAGGGGTTACGGTGGACGAAAAGCTGAATATGAGTCAACAGTGTGCCCTTGTTGCCAAGAAGGCTAACGGCATTTTGGGCTGTATAAGTAGGGGCATTTCCAGCAGATCGAGGGACGTGATTATTCCCCTCTATTCAGCACTGGTGAGGCCTCATTTGGAGTACTGTGTCCAGTTTTGGGCCCCACGCTACAAGAAGGATGTGGATAAATTGGAAAGAGTCCAACGGAGGGCAACAAAAATGATTAGGGGGCTGGAGCACATGACTTATGAGGAGAGGCTGAGGGAACTGGGATTGTTTAGCCTGCAGAAGAGAAGAATGAGGGGGGATTTGATAGCTGCTTTCAACTACCTAAAAGGGGGTTCCAAAGAGGATGGATCTAGACTGTTCTCAGTGGTAGAAGATGACAGAACAAGGAGTAATGGTCTCAAGTTGCAGAGGGGGAGGTTTAGGTTGGATATTAGGAAAAACTTTTTCACTAGTAGGGTGGTGAAGCACTGGAATGGGTTACCTAGGGAGGTGGTGGAATCTCCTTCCTTAGAGGTTTTTAAGGTCAGGCTTGACAAAGCCCTGGCTGGGATGATCTAGTTGGGTTTGGTCCTGCTTTGAGCAGGGGGTTGGACTAGATGACCTCCTGAGGTCCCTTCCAACCCTGAGATTCTATGATTCTATGTCTACTGTAGATCTCAAAGTCCTTTACAAAGGGGGTCAGCATCATATCCACATTTTACAGATGGGGGAAACTGAGACACGGGTCAGTGAAGTGATTTGCCCAAGGTCACCCAGTAGACCAGTTGCAGAGCTAGGAGCAACCCAGCTCTCCTAAATCCCTGTCCAGTGCTCTACCCACTAGGACCCACTGCCTCTTAAAGTTACCCACGTAACCTACAACAGGACTGGGCACTGCATGCTCAGTGTCTTACAGGACCAAATCTATACAGCGCCTAGTACAATGTGGTCCTGGTTCATCAGGACAATATCAAGCTGTGGAGAGGTCGCAAGTGCTTTTGGAGGATAGGATTAAAATTCAAAATGGTCTGAAGTAACTAGGATGAAATTCAATAAGGACAATCAGCTGTGCACAGACAAATGGGAAATAACTGTCTAGGAAGGAATACTGCAGAAAGGGATCTGGGGGGTCATAGAGGATCACAAACTAAATGAGTCAGTGTAACACTGTTGCAAAAAAAGCAAACATCATCCTGGGATGTGTTAGCAGGACAGGAAAAGTAATTCTTCTGCTCTGATGAGGCCTCAACTGGAGTATTGTGTCCAGTTCTGGGTGACACACTTCAGGAAAGAGGTGGACAAATTGGAGACAGTCCAGAGAAGAGCGACCAAAATGATTAAAGGTCTAGAAAACACAACCTATGAGCACAGGGGCTGACTTCCGGCGACGCCCATGGGTGCAGTCACCCGGCGTCGGGTGATGTTGTGGGGCCCCGCCCCCGACGCCGGGTGATGTTGCGGGGTTCCCGTGCTCCGGTAAGTTTGCCGCGGGTCCAGGGTGGGCGGGGAGTTGCCGGTGGGTGCAGAGCACCCACCAATTTTTCTCCGTGGGTGCTCCAGCACCGGAGCACCCACGGAGTCGGCGCCTATGCCTATGAGGGAAGATTGAAACAAAGGGGTTTGTTTAGTCTGGAGAAGACTGAGAGGGGATGTAACAGTTTTCAAGTACATAAAAGGTTGTTACAAGGGAGAGAAATGGTTTTCCTTAACCTCTGAGGCTAGGACAAGAAGCAATGGGCTTAAATTGCAGCAACGGAGGTTTAGGTTCAGACGTTAGGGGAAAACTACCTAACTGTCAGGATATTTAAATACTGGAATAAATTGCCTAGGGAGGCTGTGGAATCTCTAACTGGAGATTTTTTTAAGAGCTGGTGAGACAAACACCTGTCAGGGATGGTCTAGATAATACTTATTCCCCTGCCATGAGTGCAGGGAACTGGACTAGATGACCTCTTGAGGTCCTTTCCCATCCCAAGTCTCTGTGATCACTAGGGCTCCTAGATGATCCTGCAACGCATAATAATATGGTCCATATTCTCTGCGCCTTTCCTAATACACCTCACCACCTTTTTCACGTTTTCATCTGCTGCACGTCGTAATATGCCATCCGATCACCTGGCAGCAAAGCCAAATAAAACCGAGTATTTGACATGGTTAAGCTGTATCTGATGGGTCGCATTTCTGATATCTCCACTTACGTCAGCCCAGTACCACCAACCCACGGTGTACTTGTCAGTCTCAAATGCACCTTACCTAGACTCATCGGACAAATCTTTGAGGACAATCTGCCAGCTGGCTGGGATCAACACTGCGATTGCTAGTCCATATAGGTAGAGCCACTGTATGCTTTTCATTTGGCCTTCTGTATTAGACAATAACACCTGAGGTTACAATTTACCAACAAACTAAATCCAGCCTTAGCTGGATGAATCACAACACAAGTAATTTTAAAAGGCGTTTCCAGCATTTTGATGGGTGGAAAATTAGATCCTAGGACCTGATTAACCATTATATATGCCTATAGGTAATCAAAAGTACATGATTATAAGAAAACGCCTGTATATTTCAAAGACTTGTTTTATGGTAATAAACCTGACCCTGCACTCCTGTCTATATTATGGTGACCAGCCAGCAAATGCAAAAAATCAGGATGGGGGTGGGGAGTAATTGGAGCCTATATAAGAAAAAGACCCACAAATTGGGACTGTCCCTATAAAATCAGGACATCTGGTCACCCTAGTCTATATGATCCTCCTTACCCATAGCAGCTGAGTACCTCACAATCTTTAATGTAAAATATAAAACACACACACTCTTTAGAAGATCTAATTAATAATGGTTCAAAGGTTTGAAATGGGGGTGCTGGAACAATTTTTAAAGTGGGGGTGCTGAGAGCCATTGAACCAAATTATAAACCCTATATATGATGGAATCCACTTCAAGCCAGGGGGTGTAGCAGCATCCCCTGTACCCCTAGTTCCAGCCCCAATTTTTGAAATTGCTCATTATCCCCATATCTTCCTTTAGCTGGTCACTTCTAGGACAATAACCCATTACGGAAGCAAGTAAATCAGACTGTTTCCTGAGAAGGTTAGTCAAAATCCAAATGATTATTTGATATTAAAAAAAAATCTCCCTAGTTTCATGAATCACTTAGAATTTCTAATCCTTTCCCTACCATAAGATACATCACCCTGACTTCACTTCTTCAACGCGCTGAAACTGGATACTAAGAAGTGGGAAAAGGCTTACCTTGCACAAGACCCAATGTTCTCCTAAAATCAGAATCTTGTTTTCCTTGTACAAACCGGTTGTGGCTAAAACTCTGCTCCTCACCAGTGCTTTTAAGCTTGTTAGCAGGATGCTAAAAGATGACAGGGGGGTCATCGGTACTCCTGTTTTTAGTTGCATGGGTCGTTATGAATCACTACATGATTATTTTTTTTAAGTGGGTCTGTTGCAAAAAATACAGTTGCCGCATTTTTCAACGTACGCCTTCAGCAACGTGTTTTTTTACAGTGCTCAGACCAATCAAGCTACCTATCAATTTTTTCCTTGTAGATAAACTGGTCCCTTATTGCCACAACACATCCTATGTGGAGAAATGATTTCTGAGCCTGCAGGGTTTCTGTTCCAAACACCTTTCTGCTCAAGTGAAAAGAAAAGAGCGAGAGTGCCAAATAAACCCACCCCATTTTGGGGCAAAAATACTTAAATTGATGATCTTCCTTGATCTCTGGAAGATCAGCCATGAATCTCGAATAACTTAATGTGGATTTGACACATGTTGGGGTCCTGGCTCACGAGGTTGCCTCCTAGGCGCTCTTGCAATATAAATGAATAAAGAATCTCACTGTCGTACAACGACTTGCTTAAATTAGAGTCCTGGATCGAGCTCCTCTACTGAGGTGAACTTTCCATCCCAAGCCCTATTTTGGCCACCTCTAACTTCCCCCGAAACAATGGGCTAGATGCTCAGCTGGTGTAAACTGGCATCACTCTGACTTTGATGGAGCGAGGCTGATTCAAATTAGATCTGGTCCCACGTCTTTTGATTTGGTGCTTGTTCTCAGACCAGGTCTGGGGAACGTCATTGCCAACTCTCATAATTTCATTGAATGTTTTGCAATGTGTGGTGTTCTTCTTGAAGCCCCAGCTCCTGGACTCGTGATTACATCAGAATCTCAACCTTTTTTAAATGAAAATTTCTAGCCCTAATGGGTGCCAAGAAAAGCTTGAAAACACTAACCCAAGTGCACCCTACAGTTTCAAAAGTCAAAACAAAACCCAACCCCCATACTTATTTAGTTTTTAAATCTCATGATTTTTAAGTGTCACAGAATGACTAGCCCATTTAAGGAGAAATGGGGCCAACCGCACTTGTATCATAATTAACCAGCTGTTTCCCAGCCTTTCTGAACAGGATTAAGGAGACAGGCCAGGTAATGGGCCCAGGAGGTCCCTTAAGCTTATAAAAGGGCAGAGATCAGTCTGAGAGCTGGTCCACACTGGGAACTTACATCGGATTACATCGGAAATCCACACCCCTGAGAGACTTCGCTTGCCGACCTAACCCAGAGTGTAGACAGCGCTAGGTCAACCCAAGAATTCTTCCGTCAATTTAGCTACTGCCTCTTGGGGGCGTGGCTTACCTATACTCACCGGAAAACCCCTCCAATCAGCACAGATTATGTCTACACTGAAGTGCTGCAGCGGTGCCACTGTAGTGTTTTAAGTGTAGACGTACCCGAAGAGTGAGGTAACTTGAGAGGTAACTCCCTTCTCTTCATGTGTCAATAATATAATGTCTGCTCCTGTAATTTTCACTCCATGCATCTGAAGAAGTGGGTTTTTTACCCACAAAAGCTTATGCCCAAATAAATCTGTTAGTCTTTAAGGTGCCACCGGACTCCTTGTTTTTGTGGATACAGACTAACATGCCTACCCCCTGATACCTAAGAGTGAGGGTCAGTCTACTGCAGATGTTAACTTTTCTGATTCATTATCAGGTATATTGGCAATTAAAAGTGGTACCTCAGAAAGCAGGAGTGAGCTAACAAATGAAATATTGGTGGTGGGGTTGTTGTTTTTTGACTGCAGAGTTAGTATGTTCAGGCATAAACATAGTACAAGCATGGATTCCAGCACGTGCCAGGAGACCGGGCAATGAAATGGCAGATAAGACAGGCGTGGGAACTAGGGGTGCAGGGGGAGGGGTGGGTGCTGCAGCCAACAGTCCCGGCTGCAGGACCCACACCCGGGGCTCTGCTCCCAGTCCCAGCTGTGGTCTCAGCCTCAGCCTCCTTACCCCTGTCCACATCCCCACCCTCTCCCGGAGCCACGGCCCGGTCCTGGCCCCAGCTCTGGGGAGAGGGAGCGCAGAGAGAGGTAAGGGAGGGAGGTGCAAAGTACAGAGTTTGGGGACCGCTGGCTTTCAGCACCCCCACTGTAAAAAGTGTTCCAGCGCCACTGAGATAAGGAAGCGAAAAATGCTTTAGAAATGGAGACATTACTATAAAGATTCCTTTGAGTAAGCAGGAATTTCAAAGTTTAGCAAGAAAAGGATTCAAAGAGAAACAGCAAGAATTATGGAGCAAGGAGGGAAGAGGAAGAAGAGTCTCTGAAATATGCCCCCCGAAATAGAGGGGAATGTGCTACTCTAAAGCTTTGACAGGATGAGTGAAGGACTCCTATATAGACTCATTAACAGGTCACTGGGGTGTCAAGAATCATTTCTATCTGTTGAATAGACACCCCGGTGGGTTGGGGAACACGTGTAAGGTTAAAGCAAGGGCTGCCCACCTGCTGTGGGAATGCAGGGAGTGTTTCTAGGAAAGACCCACTCTGTGTGAAGGATTTAGAGGCTTTCAGGTGACTGAATATACTGAGGGGTTTAGTGGGTGTATCAGGAAAGTGGGGTCACACTAAAATAGCTCTGCAGAGGTTTGTTTTTTAAGGATACAGAGCAGGGTAAGTGTGAAGTGGCATGAATGTACCTAGGAGAGTCTGCTTCACCATAAAGCATAAGAAGAAGCCTGAGAGTGGAGCTGCAGGTAAGCAGGAGAACCATCCTGGGGACCCGGGGCTCCAAACCGGAGTGGGGAAGGACACAAGGCACAAAGCACAGAAAGGGGCTGAGAATGGTACAACGGGGAACCGGGCTGAGGGCTCTGTCCCAACCATAAGTACTTTCAAAGGTAGCCCAGGAAGGGGCTGGGAACAGGGCCAGGGGATGAGCTGAAGAGACACTCCAAAGAGCAGAACAACCTTTTCACTTGTTGGGACTCTTTTTAGTCTGGGGCCAGAGGGCTAAGCCATACCTCCAGCACAGATTGGGTTGTTGAGAGCTGAGGAGACTCACCTCAGGGAGGGAAACTGAGGCAAGGGAGTGCCCACCATCCTTGGCCAGTGGGTGGTGCTATGGGGCAGCCGTGCCCACTATAGCAATACTGAAACCCCTTCACATTACCAGAGAGGTATAAAGGAGCCTTAGGACTTGTTTACATGGCAAGTTGCTCCATGGCAAGCCAGGATGTAAATCTACTATATACATCAAGGTGCACTCGGGGACTTTATGTGCACCGTAGCAGTATCCACACAGGATGTTACAAGCTAGGACACTGTAGATTCACATCATGGCTTGCCGTGCAGTAACTTGCCTTGTAAACAACTCCTTAGTATAAATGAGATTAGAATCTGGCCCTGGGAGTTTGACCATTTACTTCACTGGGAACAGCCTGAGCACTCTTGAAAATCTCCTACTTCCTGTTCTGTTGCAGAATTGATTCATTCTTCTTCTCCAACTGATTCCTATAACTTTTGGTATTGACGCAGATGCAATGGCTCCAATTTTTAACTTTTCTGCTGTTCGCATTCTTCATGTTTTTCAGTCTCGGAACAGTTCTATTGCAGCCAAGTAATTATTTTTCCACCAAAAGGTTTTTTTTAATATCACTGTCCAAATATCACTGTGGTTCAGATAGGTGCTGGACTAGAAGAGCCTTCTACTAATTAGGTATAATCATAGTTTTAAAAGAGAGCTTTCGACATCACAAAAGCAAGGCAATCCTAGATTAATTAGCTCAACCTTTGGAAAACAGGTCCAAATTGTACTGATCTCTAGCACGTCACTCCATATTACCAGTTTATTAATGCTATCCAATTTAGTTTGCAGGGACATTGTTATGATATAGTGTAATGATCTCATGACCTTGTAAGGAACTCCAGACATCAGCTGTGACAGTTACTAGGGCTGGAAAAAAAACCAGTTTCAACCAGTATATCTAAAAATATGAGGGTTCATCATGAATCTTATAGCTGCAGAATGAGATGGACACTCCAGTAATGATAAAAAATGTGAATTTTACTGTAACAAAAAAGATTTGCATGAACAACAAGAACACCCCACCCAACCGCTCGGGAAATACTGATTTAGGGTGAACATTGTCCAAGGGGTACAGTTGTTTAAAAAATTTCCTGAAAGGCATCAATCAATGAAGAAAATGGCTTGGATCTAAAATGAACAGTTAGCCCGGAGACAAAATGGGTGGCTCTTAACACAGTTGTGTCTGAAATCTGAGCCCTTCCTTTCCTCTTCTAAGCGATCTGCCAAGCTCTGGAAAACATTTGACATTTGGGCATAACTGACAATGTATGCTTCTGCCGGGGAAGGGGGCGGGGCATTGTACTGGTGCCAGGAATAGCAATTGTTGAGAAAGTCCTGCCCATCAGCTCTGCGATGGAGCATGCTTCGTCACACTGATGATGGTTCATGTGCATGTTGACTACATTTGGGCTCTCCATGGGGAAGAAACCAGAGAGTCAGCAGTGTGGCGAAAGGACTTTGCACTGAGCCCAGGCAGGGCAGAAGATTTATTTTGGTTTAATTTCGCCAGGAAGATTTTTTTGTTGGACTTTTTTATTTACGGCCCCTGAACCCCAGGAGAGGGAGCAAATTGAGTGTGATTTGGCTGGTGGGCCAAGTTGCCAGAACAGTCCACTGGGAGCCAAAGGAGGAGATGAGTAATGACAGAACAAGGAGTAATGGTCTCAAGTTGCAGAGGGGGAGGTTTAGGTTGGATATTAGGAAAAACTTTTTCACTAGGAGGGTGGTGAAGCACTGGAATGGGTTACCTAGGGAGGTGGTGGAATCTCCTTCCTTAGAGGTTTTTAAGGTCAGGCTTGACAAAGCCCTGGCTGGGATGATTTAGTTGGGTTTGGTCCTGCTTTGAGCAGGGGGTTGGACTAGATGACCTCCTGAGGTCCCTTCCAACCCTGAGATTCTATGATTCTATGAGGGGAGGGGAGTTGTAATACTGCATTCTGCTGCCAGGGGGCGCTCAGATGGTGACTTCTCTCATTGTATTGACAAATTTCAAGTCCTTGCTCGAAAGCATGGAGGGCCTGGAGCTTCTTGACCCAACAGTTGTAAAAATGTGTTTTTACCGTTGGCGAAATAATGTAACTTTCCTTGACCTCATCCTGGGCAACATCTGAAGTGTGGTAGTTTTGAAACTTTAAGAATAAAATACAATAACGCAGCCTGAGGCAGACACCCGGCCTGGGAAACTTCAGCCAAACTGGTTTAAAATGCGGCAGAGTGACAAGCAACTGAAAATAGGGTCTTATGGTGGAAAGTGTTGGGCTAACTTAACTATAGATGTTGTCACCTCCGCTGGCTAGAATGGTAAGGAACCCTGGCGCATACACGGTTGGAAGGGAGTCATAGAATCATAGAATATTAGGGTTGGAAGAGACCTCAGGAGATCATCTGGGCCAATCCCCTGCAGGGCAGTGAGATCATGACGCGGGGTGGGGGAGGGAACATATGTGGCATCGCTAACCCCACACATTCAAAAATCATGAGTTTGCTTTAAACAAATCTTTAGATTTAAATATATATATATATTTTTGGGGGGTTCATTTGGTTTGGTGGCTGGTTTCTGAGGCTTGAAGGTAAATAATAAGGTGCGCTCAGGTCACATTTTCAATCTTTGCCGTTGGTGGGGCTAGAAACTAGCCTTTAGTTTTTTCAATGGAAAGCTGAGAGTCCCGCAAAATCCCATGGCTCTGGGAGCTGGAGCTTTAAGTAAAACACCAGATATTGTGAGGCTTGTGAGCAAATTGTTAGCAACACTGGGGAGAGACACATTTACGGGAGGGGAGGAACTATTTCACAGGTACTGCATGTTTCCATGAAGAAGATCCTTCTTCCAGCCCCCCACGTAGTCTAATTTTTGGAGGGTTGCATCTTCTTTCACCACAGGGTGTCTCCCTAGCACAGCAATAATACAGAGCCGTAATAATACCAAGCAGCCATAGATTGGTTCTAAACACTGGGAAACACGCTCCCTTTCAGAGCCAGGGATCCCTGGTCTCCTGCTCTAAATACTAGATCCCAAACCTGGGAATGGAACCCAGGACTCCTGATTTCCCCCATAACCATTAGAGCACACAACCCCTGCTTGTGCCTTTTATTGGATACCCCAGAGCAGGCGTAACTAAGTGCTGGCTGACCCCTCTGAGGGCCAGCCTACTGTCTGTGCATGTACCAGCTGAGATTTAAACCAGACCTTCTCCCATCCTGTCTTGTCTGAACAGATCAGAGCTGCGCTGAGCGGTTCACCCCAGATCTCACCTGCCCAGCTTGCTGTAAGGATCTGAGACATGTTCACAGCAGAGCGTTTGCAGCAGGTGGAGACACACGACTGTAAAAAGAATGAGGAGTATTTGTGGCACCTTAGAGACTAACATTTATTTGAGCATAAGCTTTCGTGGGCTTCATCAGATGCATGATACACAACACATGATACATGACGGGTTCTTAGCTTCCTCGCTTCATTGCAGGCCCTGGTTGCTGTGTGCGTATTCCTGAGAGTCTGTTCCGTGGCAAAGCCTTTCAGCTCTGACCTCTTCAGCAGGAGGAGGGGTTGTGTGGTGTATGTTAGGACTGATGCACGTAGATTCTGTCAGCGCTAGTTCATCCTGAGTGCTTAATCTGTACCTTTCCCTTTAGGGGCTCTACTGCTTCTGCCAACTTGATCTCAGTGACTGGTACAGGGGAGGAAACTTCCCCCAATCCTCAGATGAGAGCAGGCAATGGGGATTGGCAGTAGACGGCAGAGAGGAAGGATGGTCTAGTGGTTAGGGTACTATCTTATCACAGGTCTAAACCAGGCCTGCACAACTCGTAAAGCGGCGAGGGCCATATTACCCCAAAGAAAACAGCTGAGGGTCCGAAACCCTCCGGCCCCGCGGAAACACCCCCAGCGCTGCCCACTCCCTGTTTGGCCCCTCCCCTGCCTGCCCCCTCCCCGCTCGGCCCCACCATCACACCCCTCTTCACCCCCTAGCCCCCCGCTGGCTTGCTGCATCCCTCCTAGTCAGTCCCCCACCCACCACTCACCTCCTTTCACCTCCTCCCTCCCCTACCAGAAACCCCCATGCCCGCCCCTAGAATCCCTGATGGCCACTGCTCACCCTGCCTGCCCCCCCCGCCATTGCCCGCCCACTCGGTCATCCCCCCACCCCTGCTCGCCTCGGCCCCTCCACCACTGCCCACCCGCTCCTCCGGCCGGGGGAGAGCAGGGCATGCTGCCCTCCCCGCAGCGCTCCTCCGGCCGGGGGAGAGCAGGGCATGCTGCCCTCCCCGCAGCGCTCCTCCGGTCGGGGGAGAGCAGGGCATGCCGATCCGCTCAACCACCCCCCTCCCGGCCCCGCGGGCCGCACAGTAAGCATGCGCGGGCTGCACGTTATGCAGGCCTGGTCTAAACTAATTAGAGCTGTGATGGCAGCAGGGGTAGATGGATCTGAGCGAGCTGAGGCATGAATTAGCCACCCACTTGTGTCCCCGGGCTCCCTGGCGAGCTTGTGCATGGGTAGCTAGTGCAGGCTGCCCCAGCGTCACTGCTCTTGGTACCTGACTTAGCTAGAGTAAAGCTAGCTTCGGTATGTCTTCATGTGTGGCAATTACACCTCCTGAATGCAATTACAAAGGTATATCTAGGTTTGATCGCCAGCATGTTGCCATAACAGTGAACCGGTGCCTGTCCTCCAGGCCCGCCGGTGAAAGAATGAAGGGGATGCTCAGATATGATGAACTCCATCATCTGTGCCTGGTGACCACCGTCGTATACAGGTGTCTGCCTCATTTTCCATTTGAAGAGGGCTTGTCCAGTTGTCCTGTTGCGATTCCATCTGCACCAGTCTCTCCGACAGAAAAAGAAACCTGCCGGGTCGACGACGAGCTGTTTGTTTTTGATAGGGTGGCCAAACCTCCAGGATTTGGCATTGATCTCCTGGTGACTATTTAAAGTGATCCGGGAGATTTTAATAGGATATTTTAAGAAAATGACATTGGCATGTTGGGGAAGAAAGGAGGGAACATCTCCTGGAATAGCTTCAGTCAGAGTTGGCAATCCTAGTTTTTAAGCAGTCGAAACACTGCCTGGGTCGGGGAGGGATAGTTCAGTGGCTTGAGCATTGGCCTGCTAAACCCAGGGTTTTGAGTTCAATCCTTGAGGGGGCCATTTAGGGATCTGGGGCAAAAATTGGGGATTGGTCCTGCTTTGAGCAGGGGGTTGGACTAGATGACCTCCTGAGGTCCCTTCCAACCCTGATAATCTATGAAATCTAAGCGCAACATGAGACCTGATCTTATTGCAGCTTGGACTCTAACCTATTTAGTTGGACATGGTTTTAGACTAGGTGATGGGGGGGAAGGAGAGGGAGAAAGTCCCACTGTGTAAATAACCTCCTGCGAACTACATCCTGTGCCTTGTGAATCAGCACTACTCCCTTTCCCATTGGTCACATGAACCTTTTTGCCTCCTCCCTCACAACTGCAGTTAGACACAATTTTCCACTTGGCGGTCTGTCAGAACGGCATTGCACTGCTCGCTGGCCCAGGAGCTAGTGTGAGGCTCCTTCCGCAGATTGCAGCAAACGTTTCCCTGAGCTCCAGCCGCCGTTTGTCCATCTCTGCTCCTTGCATCCACGGGCCCATTGGCACAAAGCTTGTAGGCCATTCTCTGAAGCAACTCCGGTCCGGAGACATTGGGATTTGCAACTATGAGCTGCCTCTTCAAATTCTTTTTTGGCCTGCCTAATTGTACTTGGCTTGCCAGAGTTTATGCTCCTGTCTATTTTCCTCAGTAGGATTTAACTTCCAATTTTTAAAGGATGCCTTTTTGACTAACTGCCTCTTTTAACTCTGTCTGGTCACGATGGCTTTTTTTTGTTGGCCCTCTGACTTTTTTTTCCCTTGGGGTATCCATTTAGTTTGAGCCTCTATTATGGTGTCCTTAAAGTTTCTATGCAGCTTGTAGGCATTTCATTGTTGTGACCGTTTTAAAATGTTCATTTAACTGCCTTCCTCATCTTTGTGTAGTTCCCGTCTTTGAAGTAAATGCGACGGTGGTGAGTTTCTGTGGTATTCCTCCCCCCCCTTGCCCCCCAAGGGTGTTAAATTGAATTGCATTATGGGTGCTATTACTGAGTGTTTCAGCTGCTATCGTCCCCTCTTGGACCAGATCCTGTGCTGCACTTAGGACTAAATCAAGAATTGCTTCTCCCCTTGTTGGCTTCAGAACTAGCTGCTCCAAGAAGCAGCCATTAATGGTGTCTAGAAATTTTTATCTCCCCATCTCATCCTGAGGTGACCTAGCATCATCGGACTGGAAGGGACATCGAGAGGTCATCTAGTCCAGTCCCCTGCACTTATGGCAGGACTAAGTATTATCTAGACCATCCCTGACAGGTGTTTGTTTAACCTGCTCTTAAAAATCTCCAATGATGGAGATTCCACAACTTCCCTAGGCAATGTATTCATGTTTCTAGATAACATGGGGGTAGCTGAATCCCCCATTATTACTGAGTTGTCTGTTTTTTGTAGCCTCTCTAATCTCCTGGAGCATTTCATAGTCACCACCCTGGTCAGGAGGTCGGTAGTATAGTCTACTGCTATACTCTTGTATCAGAGGGGTAGCCATGTTAGTCTGGATCTGTAGAAGCGACAAAGGGTCCTGTGGCACCTTATAGACTAACAGAGGTATTGAAGCATAAGCTGTCGTGGGTGAATACCCACTTCTTCGGATGCAAGCAGTGGAAAAACTTTTCCACTGTTTTCCACTGCTTGCATCAGAAGAAGTGGGTATTCACCCACGAAAGCTTATGCTTCAATACCTCTGTTAGTCTATAAGGTGCCACAGGACCCCTTGTCGCTGCTATACTCTTATTATTCAAGCATGGAATTTTTATCCATAGAGATTCTATGGTACAGTTTGATTCATTAACATTTTTTACTCTATTTGACTCATGCTTTCTTTCACATATAGTGCCACTCCCACAACAACACGATCTACTCTGTCATTTCTATATGTTTTATATAACCACTAGACCAGATAGTATTTGCTCTGTGTTTACTGAGAACAGAATCCAGTGTGTGGAGTGAAAAGAACATGTGTTCTTTCACACTCCCCCACACCTGTACCCAAAATAATACCCAGCCCCAAAATTCCTGGGTGAGTTCACACACACCTTTTACCTTAGATGGGGCTTATGTTTACAGTTATGTTAATTGACAGGTGAGGTCACACCTATCAACCTCAATAGGTGTTAACCCAAGCTCAGGGAGGCTTTAAGCCAATCCATAACAAGGTTTCACCCAGCTCATAACAATTATTTGTGGGAGGCTGACAGAAGAACTAGTAAGAAAAAATGGGGCAGGGGGTTAACATTGTTGAAAATTTCCCCTTCCTTTCTTTGTTCTGGCCAAAATCCAAAAAAAAAACTTCAACAAACTTTCACCATAATTTCAATATTTAAAAAACAATCGGATTGAGGTTACATTTTTAAAAAATAACATAACATTTTTGTTGCTCAAAGTGTTGTTTGAGTTCTGTCATGTCTGGCACATCAGATGTTTTTTAAAACCTTCCAAAGAAGATCAAACTAAAGAAGCAAAAGGCTGTGCTGGAACAGCCATTGCTAAGCAATTTATTCCGCAATAGCGATTCTGGTCAATTTCCCCCATGGAGAAAAATTAGAAGTGCCTAAACTCACGTTTTGAAAATGAGATTGGAAATCTGGCCCAAGTGACTTAGGATACTAAAGGTATTTAGGCACCTAAAGATCCAGCTGGTGTCTAGTAGGAGTCACAAAAGCACCTAAGTAGGTTAGGCACCTAATTCCCATTAAAAGGCAGTAGGAGTTAGGTATGTAACTTAAGTGCTTTTGTAAATCTCGCAAGACATCACTCTGCATCTTTAGGTGACTAAATACCTTTGAAAATCTGGCCCTGAGGCCTTTTAAAAATTTACCCCAGCTCTATAGCTGGTTGAAAAACAAGGGAGAAAAAAATAATAGCGGAACTTCTTTTCCTGGTTTTCTGCCCTACCCCCACCCCTTTCTGTTGAAATTTAAATGAAAAATTTCATCCCACAATTAAAATTTGGAAAATTTTGACCAGCTCCTGTTGACATATCCTGTCCGGAATCCATTTATAGGTAGGCTTTGAAGGTTTAGAATTTTATTGGTAAATATTGATTTCACTGTACACATACAAACTCAATGAAAGGAGATTTTTCCATCAACAGTAATCAAAATTCAGATAGGGAAAGAAAGAAAAATGCTTGAGAACTTATTGGAGTTTGATTTTTAAGGCTATTTACTCTGGATAGATTGGCGTGTTATAATGGTTATAAAGCTTTAACCTTTTTCATCTCAATAACTACTGTCATTAAACAATTATTGTCCAACCCCCCCATAGTTTCCTGCTACTGTGAACATTGAAATAGACAAAGCAAAAAAAGCTTAAAAATAAACATTGCTATTATCCATCATAATTCTAAAAATCAAATTCTGTCCAGCCTACTTATAGAATCTTATAGCAGGGGTAAAATTTCTATATAAATCTCTAGAGCAAAAACGGTGGCACTCTTGTTTAATTTTCATCCCTATTATAGTCCACTCTTCACGAGGATGTGCTAGTGATTATCTTTTTTTATTTATTTATTTTTTTTTAGCATTGTAGAAAATGACCTAGCAAAGAAATTTTTAAAAATTTGAACTGGTTTCTAGTTCCGGTCCAACCGTCAGTAACCGGAGACATACGTTTTATAGACATAGGATCTCTACAGAGATAAATCATTTCTATAAATCATAATGCCTCACACATGCAAATACAGTAATTAGGCGTGGGTGTACTCCTGCAATTAGGTAATAATTTATGCCTCCAGGTTCCTTTGCCTTGTTACAAAGATATTCTTGCTTCAGCTAGGGGCTTCTGCATCTGCCTTTTTTGTGAACCTTTGCGGAGGCTGAGTAGCAAACAGCAGTTTTGAAATATGCTACCTTTTTGTGCCCCGTGTTTGCATTCTGGCAGAGTTGATTCAGCCCGTTCATCGTTAGCTAATTTGTAATTTAGGGAGATGAACTGAATTCCATGCAGCTGGGTGTTTACCCCAGGTCCTGCTCCTGTGTTGCTGTAAACCCCATTCCAGAGCCTGGCAGCTGCGATACAACCCCATCCGAGATCTCCTGGTCAGAGCCATCCTGCCACCTGTGGGAAGGTTGCCGTGAACTCCACCATCCTCAGGACCAACAGCCAACTGCGACCAGATGTAGTCATCACCAACCAGGACCGGAAGAAGATCATAATGGTGGACGTCACAGTGCCCTTCAAAAACAGGACCTTGGCCTTCCGTGACGCCTGAGCTCGAAAGGTGGAGAAATACACCCCTCTGTCTGACACCTGGAGAGCTAAGGGTTTCTGGGTTCAGACACAAGCGCTGATCATCAGAGACCTGGGCGCCTGGGACCCCAGTAACGAGCGAGTGTTGCGGGAATGGTGTCGGATGCCATCAGCGAGACAGAATCCTGTAGCACCTTATAGACTAATAGATATATTGGAGCATAAGCTTTCATGGGCAAAGGCTCACTTTGTCAGAACATTGTACATTGCCATCAGATGGTCAAGGGACATCTACATAGAACACAGCACTGGACATCGGCAATACCAGGAGGGAAAGTCACTGAAATACTTTCCTCGTGGATTGTATTTTCTAAATGGACAACCTACCCTAAATTCTCAATTACTGAGGGACAATCTTCTTCACTCATTGCTATATTTGCTTTCCACCACCAACTCTCGGTTTAACTTTTCATGAGTGATGTACCCGAATACTTGGATGCTAATAGCTAAACTGTATTCTTAAATTTATTCACCTAAATTTGGGTTATTGCTGATTATGCACTGTATGTATCTTATCACTTTACTGGATAATCTAAGCACTATACCCAGATGTACAGACACTCTTTTCTTAACCTGTGTACTATGTAATTTTTTAACATTTGCTTTAATAAAATTTTTAAATATTAGAAACCACTACATGTAAGATTATTTGTAATTGCTCCAAGTTCTCTTTAAGTAGACAGGTAAGGGGGCCATATTTTCAAAGTCAAAATCTGGGACATTTTTTTGTGCCAACGTTTTTCAGGGCCATCAAATAGTTATAAAAAAGACACAGATATAGATTTTAAAAAATTATTTATATGTGTCACTTAGCTAGCTTGTGTGTGAATGTAAAATATATGTATAAAGTATCCATGTTTCTTGGCAGGTGGAATTTTATCCGACAACTTAATGTTCTGAATTAGTTCATTACAAGACACTGATCAAGTGTTATAATTTGCTTTGGTAAAAGAACAGCTTTGGTAACGTCTATACAGATAATGAAGTCAAACTCCCAGACAAGAACAGAGAGAGGCAAGAAAAACTGGCAGGAGCTTGCTTGTAAGCACACTGGAAAGGGGCTAGAGGCAAGCTTTTGGGTCTAGAGTTGGCTAAAGGGGCTCTCTCTTTTTTTTTTTTTTTTTTTTTTTTAAAGTGTTCTTACTTCCTTCTGCATTCAGAGACGCAGGACTTTGTACATTCCTTGTAAACAAACAAGACTGCTTCAAAAAAAAATACCTGGCTACCATCAATTTTTTGCTCCCAAATGGATCACCACCACCAAAGCCCTGAACTTTGACTAGCCACTTGGGTCAAAGGGGCAACAGCATTTATCAAGGATAACTTTTTTAAAAATCCGCATTAAAAAATATAGATTCACATAAATCCTTCTGATTTGCCCGCTCTGGTACCTTCCATCTTAAAAGCACGTTGAGAATGTTAATTATGCCTCCCTGCCCTCTACTGCACAACATCTGAGCTGTTCAGATGTGGGTGTCATATGCCCTACATGACTAATGTAAGCGGGGGAATAGTCCCGCTCTTGTGGGGAACTTTCCTCGTCTCTGCACTACCCCGGTGAAATGGGCTAGCGGAAGGATCTGAGTCCTCGCTCCCACCTCCTTTACCCAGAGGCCTCCCTGCCCTCGAGGACTCCCCTTGCACTCTCCTGTCTGGCAGAGTCCTCGTAACCCCCAACAAGGCTGGGCCCAGGATTCCTGGGGGGCTCGACCCCCAACCTTGCTGTGGTCACCTAGGTCAGGGGGTAGGGTGTCCCCACTCCGGGGTACTCTCTCTAAACAGGATGCTTCCCTGACCCACTGATCACTGCATACAATTCAAAGCAAATGCAAATTATTTAATTAACAATTAATTTGTAACAGGAATAAGGAAAAATGGGAAAGGCTAATGAAAACACATCACCCCGCTCTGTGGCAGGGAGCATCTCAACAGTGTCTCTGCAATGTCAGGGCAGTTCAGTCTGTTCCTGTGCAAGTCCCAGGCTCCTTCTCAGGCCCTGGCTGTGCTGCAGGGACGCTGTGGCTTGGACACTTGTTCTGGCGGTGGCCACACGCTCGCAGGCTCTGGGTGGCAGGACCCTTCTTCCCAGCGTTGCCCCCGCCCTGTCGGGGTTTAGATCCCCCTGCAAGTCTGGCCTGCAGGGCCTCTTGGCTGAGGCCTCTCCCTGCGCTGGGCCCACTGCCCAGGGTTCCCCTCGCTCTCCCCAGCTGCTCACCGCACCCGGCTCCGGACTGCTCCAGTTCCAGCTCCACCCTCTGCCTCAGCTCCAGCTCCTCTGCCTCAGCACGGCTGCTGCTGCTGCTCTGCCTCCAGCTCCCTGGGCTGCTGCCCTGGCCCCTCTGGCTCTGGCTGCTGCAGCTTCTCCCCCCAGGGCAGGTCTGTCTCCCTGGACTGCAGCTCTGCTCCCAGGGCAGGTCTGTCTCTGGGCTGCACCTCTGCTCCCAGGGCAGGTCTGTGTCTCTGGGCTGCTTTTCTGGCCCCTCCAGATCTGGCCCAGCTCAGCTCTGGCCTCTCCTCAGCTCGGCCCCACTCACTCAGACTCAGGCACCTTCAGCTCACACGGAGGACGGGATTCACCCTGACCTCCTGACCCCCTGATTCGCCTGCCCGCCCTGTCAATCAGGCTGACCTGGAGCATTGGCCTCTCCCCATTGCCCCTGGGGACTGTCAGTCCCATCGACCCTTCCCCTTTTGGTACTGGGAGCTCTGAATATTAGTAAGGGGATAACAGTCCCCTTACATTCCCCCTTGCTAAAATTCTGCCACAACCACAATGTTTACACTAATACCTCCAGACCCATTATTAACAACATATACCCACATCATATCAAACCCATTAACATCAAAAGAACATTTAACATATTAAACATTTCACATCTACTTCTTCATACTATACATAACAATATTAATTAAAACACTACATAGAACCAATCACATAATCATCTCTAAATTTAACAGGCAGTACACCCTTATTAACCCTCTGGGACCTTCTTAAAAATGGTGGTTCATTACTCATATCTTCTATTTCCCTATTCTCGGGTAATAGTGGGTCAGCTTGAGGAATCTGGCCATTCTCATTAGGGTTTGTGTTTGCCCCACTCTGTTCCCCCGTGTATTCAGTTTGTGGGACTAGAACCATTCGCCAATTGGTTTCTGTCTCCTCAGGGTGTGCTGATCTATGCCTCCTATGGTCCCTGACTGGACTAAGAGTGCAATGTTTTAGTTGGTCCCTATGTACTACTCTCTCAGGACCTCCTCGCTCAGGCCGGATGATGTAAACTGGTAGCTCGGGATTGTTGTGAGCGACTACAATGTGGGGATTTGACTCCCACTTGTCCTGTATTTTATTACGCCCCCGGTGTCTATGGTTACGAATTAGTACACGGTCACCAGGCCTGATAAGAGCCCCACTGGACTTGCGATCATAAGTCCTTTTCCTGCTTTGGGCTGTGTCTTTAGTTGTATTGAGAGCAACTTCACAGGCTATCTTCAGCCTGTCATGGTGACCTTTAACCCAGTCATCCAAATTGGTCACCTCAGCCTCTTCAGGGCCCTCTCTGTCCAGAATATCCAATGGCAACCTGGGATCCCTCCCGAACATAAGATAAAAAGGAGCATAACCTGTCGACGAATGGACATGGCTGTTATAGGCCAACACCAGCTCAGGGAGATGCTCCTGCCAGGCTCGCTTTCTTTCAGGCGGGAGTGTTCTTAGCATGTCGTGCATTGTCCGGTTAAACCTCTCGCACTGAGCGTTTCCTTGTGGATGATAGGGTGTTGTTCGGCTTTTGGCAATGCAATACAGCTCACACAATTCAGATATCACCTCTGATTCAAAATTCCTCCCCTGATCCGAGTGTAACCGTGCTGGACAACCATAGTACACAAACCAGTGTTTTATGAGGACTTCAGCCGTTGTCCGTGCCGTCTGGTTTCTAGTTGGAACTGCAACAGTGAATCGGGTGAACATGTCTGTGAGAACCAATACATTCTCATACCCCTCTGAAGATCTCTCTAGCCGTGTGTAATCCATTGCTAGGACCTCCATTGGGGCTGTCACGTTAGTACAGGTCAAAGGGGCTCGGTTGGGAGGAAACACATCCTTGGCTAGGGCACACCGTTTGCACTGACGGACCCATGCTTGCACATCACTACCCATCGTGGGCCAGTAATAGTTTCTCCTTATCACCTCAAGAGTGCTCCTGTCTCCAAAATGCCCCCCATGATCATGCCTGGCTTCATAAACCTGACGACGTAGTGACACAGGCACCACTAATTGCCACACTTCTTCGCCATCTCGGGGATGATATGTTACCCGGAATAGCACTCCACGGTGTAATTTAAGTCGTTCCCACTGTCTAGCTAGCTTCTTAGACTGGGGATATCTGGCCCCAAATCTCCGGTCTGGCCTCCTTCGGCTCATGACTGCCACTAAGACAGGTCCAACGTCACCTTCTCGTTGCAGAGTCTGAATCTCCTCCCATGAGTATCCCGAGATTATTGCACTCTCTCCTTTCACCAGGTTTTGTACTGTATCCTTTACCATCACTTTGTCCTCGGGCTTTGGATTCTCTAGCCACAAACACGTCCGCACAACATCTGCAGGAATGACTAGGAAGTCTTTCTCCACATCCTTGCCCTCTTCCGATTCCTCCTCCAGAGGCAGTCTGGACAGGGTGTCAGCATTGATGTTCTGCCTTCCAGGTTTATACTGTACTTCAAAAGTGAACTCAGCAAGTTGGGCCACCCACCGGTGTTCCATTGCACCTAAATTAGCTGTTGCCAGGTATCGGAGTGGATTGTGGTCTGAGATCACTGTGAATTTAGAGTACACTAAGTAATCCTTAAATTTTTCAGTGATAGCCCACTTCAAGGCCAGCAGTTCTAGTTTAAAAGCACTGTAGTTTTTATCATTTCTTTCTGACCTCCTCAGCCCTCGGCTCGCATATGCAATCACACGCTCAGTCCCCTCTTGCTTCTGGCTGAGCACTGCACCTAGGCCGTGGAGGCTTCCATCAGTTGTCACTATAAATGGCAGGCTAAAGTCGGGATATGCAAGCACAGGTGGTGACATCAGCCGATGTCTTAATTCGTCAAAAGCTGTCTGACAGGCATCATCCCACACAAAGCAGTGGTCCTTTCCCTTCCTTTGGGCCGGTTGTCCCACTAGTCCATATAGGGGTGCAGCCATCTGCGCAAACTTTGGGACAAATCGTCTATAATAGCTCATAAAACCTAGAGCCTGCCGCACTTGCTTGGCATTCTTGGGGATCGGCCAATTTTCCAGTGCCCTGGTCTTCTCCTCATCTACCTGGATTCCATCCTTCGAAATCACATGGCCCAAGAATTTGACTTTTTCACATAGTAGGCAGCACTTGCTTGGCTTCAGCTTCAATCCGTGTTCCTTCAGTCGTGTGAAAACCAAGTCCAATTTTTCCATATGACTCTCAAAATCCTTGGAAAACACAATAACATCGTCCAGGTATATCAGCAAAGTCTCTAGGATATAGTCTCCCAACACCCCCTCCATTAGTCTCTGGAATGTAGCAGGTGCATTACACAAGCCAAATGGCATACGTGTCCATTCAAACAGCCCAAATGGAGTCGTCACTGCTGTCTTTTCCTGGTCTTGTTCTTCCACTGCAACCTGGAAATAACCAGAAGTTAAATCGAGGGTTGAAAACACTCTTGCACTTCCTAATGCATCCAGTGACTCTTCCACCCGGGGTAGCGGGTAGGCATCCTTGTGTGTTACCTCATTCAGTTTCCTGTAGTCACAGCAAAATCGCACCCCACCATCCTTTTTTATTACAATCACAGCAGGTGATGCCCAGGGGCTGTGGCTTTCCTTAAGGACACCTTGAGTCACTAAGTCCAGAATGTGTTTTTTTACCTCCTGGAACACTTGTGGTGAAATCCGCCGGTGTCTCTGTTTTATCGGAACAGCATCTCCAGTGGCTATTTGGTGTGTCACTGTGGTGGTGTAACCAAAATCTCGCTCATCCCTGGAAAAGACCTCTTGATGTTTCTCCAGTAGCGCCCTCAAATGGCTGGCCTGTGTAGGGGTTAACTGTTGGAGGTCCACTTGGACTGGAATGGGTAGCTCTCCATCGGGTGCCACTTGCGATGTGATAGCCTGTGTTCCTTTTTCCACTTTTGTCACCCGCAGCTCTTCCCCATTTTCTTCCAGGGCCACCCTCACTGGGGGCACCACTCCTTCAGGTCGGTGTACCTCTGCCACCCTGGTTCGGGGACACAACTTTATGGCCTTTTCACTTGAGTTTAACAGCCTGACTGGCACTTTTCCCTTACTGGCATTAGCAAGTACATTTGCAACCAGAAGCCCATTAGGGAGACTAGCCCCAGGTGTTGACTCGACAAGCACTCTGTATCCATCAAGGTCACTTGGCATCCGGCAGCGCCCATCAATAATCTTCTCACTCCAGGGGGGTATAACCACCTTCTGTCTTCCTGCCACCTTAACAAAGCCAATTTGTCCCATGGGACCCGGGAAACGCCCATGTCTCTCCACTCGGGCTAGTACCCGCTTCAGTATAGCATCCTTCTTTGGCTGCCCATGACGGTTCATCTCCTGGGTTCCTTCTCCTACCAACAGTAATTCTTTCAGCTCTCTTATAATATTCATTCCAAGAATTCCCGGTACTCTGTCCTCCATGAAAGTCTTTTCTGAAGCTGTATCCTCTAGGATAAAGATGCATTTCCCGGGGATTGTTTGACCCATGTACCCTACATCGGCTTCAAGGCACCCCACGACAGGGATCGCAAGTCCATTAGCTGCCGTTAGCTGTACAAATCGGGTATTATGCATGGTCAGATCTCTCTCTTTTAAGTAGTTTCGGAAATATGATTCAGAAATAGTGGTGACTTCTGAGCCAGTGTCTATCAAACAGCGGGTTCTCACCCCTGCTATGGTTATTTCCACTGTCAAGCAGTCCCCAAAAGCTCGGCCACAGAAGTCGTCAAACACACTATCATCATCAGGGCTCTCTTTCTCACTGCTGACATGAGGCCCTTTTCCTAGGGACAGCCGTAGAAACCCTTCTGTCCCCACTCGGCCTTTCCCTGATGGTGGGCTACTCGCTCCTGGTGTCTTTTGGATTCCAGGTGCCCGGGACTCCGGTCTCCTTCTCAGTGTACAATCTCGGCTAGTATGTCCTGGCCTTTCACAGGTGTAACAAATGTACCTCCCTAGCTCATCCTTCAGTGGAGATCTTCGGGATCCTGGAGCTCTTGGATATTTTGGCACATTAGTGGAGGTATTTCCTTTCATCACCTCAGTCATCACTTTCAGCATCTCCCCCTGTTGGACAGCCAGTTTTTGGACAGCTTCACTTAGGCTTTCCAATGTTAGCTGTGTTTGGGGCAGGGCCTTTTCACTAGCAGCTGCATTCACTAGGCCCCCACTTCGTGTATGGGGATTAGGCTTGGCTGTCTCTGCCACAGGAACTTCCTCTTCTTCTGACCACATAATGGCAGCCTGCATGAGTTCATGGAACTTCTTACTGGGCTCCTCCTTAAACCTCCTTTTCATTTCACGGCGGAGGGAGTCGTCCCGGAGCCCCAGCACTAACTGCTCTTTCAAAACTGTATCTGGGTCTGGAACTCGTCGAGGGTCTCGCCGCTCCACTTTACTCATTCTCTCCTGGAGATCATATGCGTATGCCCGGACAGTTTCACTGGGATCCTGCTTTCTCTCAAAGAACTCCTTTAGTCGAGTTCCAATAGGTACCTTGTCTCCATACACTTCTAGAAGGAGTTCAAACACCTTTTCCACATCTTTCTTGTCCGCCACTGCCATGAACTTTACTGTGGTTTTGGCCTGGCCCTTGAGGTGTTCCTCTATGAAGTCCACATGATCTTCCTCAGGTACTCTTAGCACACGCAGTGCCGTCTTCACGGACTTGACCCACTCCTCTACTGTAATGTCTCCTGGTCTTGTCGGGAAGCCACCAAACTCTGTGACCTTCTGCTCCCGTGGGACATAAATAGTTGGGGGTTTCTTAGCTTCTGCTGCCTGTTGGTCTATTATAGCCTTAGCCAGTGATAAGGCTTCTCTTTGTTCTGTTCTGGCTTGTTGTAATGCCTCAGCTTGGTCTGACAATCTGCGCTGAAGTTCAGCAAACTGGGCCCGTAGTTCTTCAATTCCAGCCATGGTAGGTTTCTTGACCAGGCCTGGACAGTGCTACCAGAATGCAACCAGTAAACCAATGGGGTGGACCCTGTGAATAGGATCCTGTTCGTGACGCCAATTATGTAAGCGGGGGAATAGTCCCGCTCTTGTGGGGAACTTTCCTCGTCTCTGCACTACCCCGGTGAAATGGGCTAGCGGAAGGATCTGAGTCCTCGCTCCCACCTCCTTTACCCAGAGGCCTCCCTGCCCTCGAGGACTCCCCTTGCACTCTCCTGTCTGGCAGAGTCCTCGTAACCCCCAACAAGGCTGGGCCCAGGATTCCTGGGGGGCTCGACCCCCAACCTTGCTGTGGTCACCTAGGTCAGGGGGTAGGGTGTCCCCACTCCGGGGTACTCTCTCTAAACAGGATGCTTCCCTGACCCACTGATCACTGCATACAATTCAAAGCAAATGCAAATTATTTAATTAACAATTAATTTGTAACAGGAATAAGGAAAAATGGGAAAGGCTAATGAAAACACATCACCCCGCTCTGTGGCAGGGAGCATCTCAACAGTGTCTCTGCAATGTCAGGGCAGTTCAGTCTGTTCCTGTGCAAGTCCCAGGCTCCTTCTCAGGCCCTGGCTGTGCTGCAGGGACGCTGTGGCTTGGACACTTGTTCTGGCGGTGGCCACACGCTCGCAGGCTCTGGGTGGCAGGACCCTTCTTCCCAGCGTTGCCCCCGCCCTGTCGGGGTTTAGATCCCCCTGCAAGTCTGGCCTGCAGGGCCCCTTGGCTGAGGCCTCTCCCTGCGCTGGGCCCACTGCCCAGGGTTCCCCTCGCTCTCCCCAGCTGCTCACCGCACCCGGCTCCGGACTGCTCCAGCCCCAGCTCCACTGCTCTGCCTCAGCTCCAGCTCCTCTGCCTCAGCACGGCTGCTGCTGCTCTGCCTCCAGCTGCCTGGGCTGCTGCCCTGGCCCCTCTGGCTGCTGCAGCTTCTCCCCCCAGGGCAGGTCTGTCTCTGGGCTGCAGCTTCTCCCCCCCAGGGCAGGTCTGTCTCTGGGCTGCACCTCTGCTCCCAGGGCAGGTCTGTCTCTGGGCTGCAGCTCTGCTCCCAGGGCAGGTCTGTGTCTCTGGGCTGCTTTTCTGGCCCCTCCAGATCTGGCCCAGCTCAGCTCTGGCCTCTCCTTAGCTCAGCCCCACTCACTCAGACTCAGGCACCTTCAGCTCACACGGAGGACGGGATTCACCCTGACCTCCTGACCCCCTGATTCGCCTGCCCGCCCTGTCAATCAGGCTGACCTGGAGCATTGGCCTCTCCCCATTGCCCCTGGGGACTGTCAGTCCCATCGACCCTTCCCCTTTTGGTACTGGGAGCTCTGAATATTAGTAAGGGGATAACAGTCCCCTTACACTAAGAATGGAGATTCTCCTTTAGCTCAGTTGACTGTGCTTTTGGAGCAGGAGGATCTGAATTCCATAGTGGCTGTCACTATGTGCAGAGAAGTCCAAGATGGCTACACATATTGTACAATGATTTGCCTGTCGTGATGCAACATGCATGCTCTATGACCATTTAAACCCTGGTTCGCCCTCTCTATGGTTCTTGCTCTTTGGGGTAGAAGGGTCCAAGTTCTGTCCCTGCTGCTCCCATGAAGTTCCAAGTGTCCACAACAGGACCTCTGGGATGCCCTGGCTTGGTTACCGTATATTTGGACTCCCCGCCTGTTTAACTACGTGACTTGGCATCCTGCATCCGTCCCGGCCCCCGTCTGTTTGGCATCTAGCTAGCTTGCTGCCTCCAGGAATCGTGCCAGGAAGCACAAGACCTTGGGAAAAATCAATGGCTCTTGACCCACCTTTGTTGAACAATACGCTCCTTGTCAGTAGGATCTGTGGCTGTTTGTTTATTGCTGATACCTCCTGGCTACACAAGGGTCCGTTATGTAACCCTGGAGCTGCACCAGGGCTGTGTGCAAGTCATTGTCAAGCAGGATTCGCCACCAATGGGCAGGAAAGGGCTTCGATCCTGGAGGACAGTGGCAGGGGTGGTAGCAGGGTAGGATTTAGCACAAAGATCAGAGGTCTGATCTCCAGCGTTGTGCTGGGTGCCCTCAGCGCCCATTGAGCTCAGTGGGTGTTGAAGGGGCCAAGCATCTCCTGGGAGACTCGCAGGGCCAGGCCATAAGTATAAATAAAAGCACCAACAATTTTAGAACCAGAGACCGGTGAAAACATAGGACTCGGGGCTTTGCCTGTCTGATCATTGCAGGGAAGTGACAGCCGCCATGATGCATAGGCTAACGTGTGCCCAGCTTGTGGGGAGGACGATCCCACATGCTGACATGCACTGGGGAGGGGGGAGATCAGAGATTAGTAGATGGATGAGACCTGTCAACTCATGGAGGGGGAGGGATACCTCAGTGGTTTGAGCACTGGCCTGCTAAACCCAGGGTTGTGAGTTCAATCCTTGAGGGGGCCGTTTAGGGATCTGGGGCAGAAATTGGGGCTTGGTCCTGCTTTGAGCAGGGGGTTGGACTAGATGACCACCTAAGGTCCCTTCCAACCCTGATATTCTATGATTCATCTAGGCCACCATCCACCCCTGTTCCCTGAAGTGGCTGAGATGTAACTTCAGCAGTGATGATAACAGCAAGAGAGCTGTCACAGACCAGGCAGTGGGGGCCCCTTTTTTACACCGGCACCATGACTGCTAAGTCCACTGTAGTGGCAATAGTTTTCTTAGTGTACCTTGCTTTTTTTAACGCTGACTTCTCTACCATGTGTTTGTCCATTCTTTACAGCAGAGGGCGGGAGTGTACACCCAAAGATAGTCTTCTGTACAGCCTTCGGCTGTTGTTTTTTTTTGTTTTGTTTTTTTTTTTGCTTCAGCAACTCCGCTCCGGCTGCTTGTTTTTGTTGCTTCCCCCATGTGTCCCGATATTTTGTTTGTTTTTCAAATTTCAGTGTCCAGTAACCAGACACGAGTTGAAGAAGTTCTACTACTCCAGCCAGCAGGGCAAAGCGCTCAATGCACAGGCTGGGTGGCACAATCCATAGGACACTAAGCTGGGAATTGGGAGACCTGCATTCTATTCCTGGGTTTACCACTAGCTTGCTGTGAGGCCTACTACCAGTCTCCATGCCTCTCTTTCCCCTCTTGTGCTTTGTCTCCTAGACTTCACGGTCTTTGGGGCAGGGACTTTCTCTTACTATGACGGTGTGTTCACTGCACATTAACCTGGGCTCTTACCTGGGTGTTGCCCTTAACCCCACTCCTGTCCACACATGCAACCCTCTCATCAGAGTAATGGTGCTTTACACCTGAACTAGCTGGTCCTTCCTGGGGGATAGGCTAAAACCTGAATGAGGCTTTCATTTGGGCTGGGAACCCACCCATTTTGCAGTGTGGACACAAGCTAACAAACCACTCACGGGCTGGTAATCCTTCAATGCCTTCCCCCAAATCCAGAAGGACAGACAAATTTCCCCACAATTCACTAGGAAAAAACATAGCATGGCTCAGTTCACTTCAGCCCAAAGACCCCGGGCCTGTGCCCCCAGAAGTAGCCCCAGTGACTCAGGTAGGGCTTTGCAGTGTGGCTGCTCATACCAGGGCTAGGCTGACCTGGGGGGCCGATCACCCGAGGTATCTCTGCAGTGAAGACGGTTCCCTGCGTGCCTGTACAGTACCCAGCCCTGTGGAGCCCTAAGCTTGGTCTGCACCTATATTATCATCATCATAGATTCATAGATTCTTGGATTCTAGGGTTGGAAGGGACCTCGAGAGGTCATCGAGTCCAGCGCCCTGCCCTCATGGCAGGATCATCAATGTTCCTATTACGCCTCTGGCGTTTAGGGCAGGGATGAAGCTCTTCCTCCTTTCTGGAAAGTAGTTCAATGGTTCCCCAGCTGTGCCCCATCAGCTCTGCTTCCACAGCTCTTCAACATGTTGTTTTTGGGCGGCCTCTTTCTCTTGCCTTCAGGTGTCCATCTTATTGCTACTCTGGTGATGGAATCAGTTTCCATCCGAAGCACATGACCGATCCATCTCTAACGCCTCCTGGCACGGATGGTGCTCAGATCCTCTTGGCTGCACTGTGTCAAACAGATCTTGGTTGGAGATTGTTCTTGGCCAAAAGATACGGAGGATTTTTCTGAGGCAGGTTTTGTGGACTGAAGACTGTTTGGACACGTCATGCTTTCTCATTCCCCAGCATTCCTCACTATAAAGTAGTGTTGAAAGTACACAGCTCTGATAAATCTTGCGTTTGGTTTTGGTGTTGTTTTTTGATGGTTTCCAGACTGTATTTAAGCTCCTGAAGGTATTCCTGGCTTTATTGATTTTATTCCGGATGTCCTGGTTTGTTACACCGTCCTGGCTGATGGTGCTGCCCAAGTATGTGAATGTTTCTGCATTGGTGAGAACGTAAACCTCTATCCGTACTGGTGATGGTGTGCTATAAGTGCTATCCTAATATAAATTATGCATTCTATAGGCACGCACAGATTGCTCTAGCGTTGCAATGTAATCTACTGTAACAACAGGAAGTGTGTCTGTTGAGGTGCAAATGACAGCGTGTGAGCTGTTTCCTGGGTAGCTTATAAGCAAATAGTGGGGGAGGGATAGCTCAGTGGTTTGCGCATTGGACTGCTAAACCCAGGGTTGTGAGTTCAATCCTTGAGGGGGCCATTTAGGGATCTGGGGCAAAAATTGGGGATTGGTCCTGCTTTGAGCAGGGGGTTGGAGTAGATGACCTCCTAAGGTCCCTTCCAACCCTGATATTCTATGATTCTATGACATAACAGTAGCTTTAGCTCTGGCAGGAGGCGAGTGGGAGGGCAGACTACAGAGAGAGCAGGCTCTAGGAGAAACAGGTGTCAAGACCGTCTGTGGTATGAACCGTGGTAACACCCATCACGGGCCCTCTCCACTGCTCCTTCCTCCTAGCAACTCAGCTGGGAGCAGAGTCATATGAGACAGGAAGGTAACAATGGGAGCGGAGTGTCACCCAGCCCATAAGTCCCAAATAACAGGTTGGCAGTTTCGTGTGCCAGGGAGGTTCCTGGCTTGCTGCAGGTCTGAGCACTTCTGCTGGTGAAGGTGCAACATTGCCAACCCTTAGCATTGAAAAATGGTCAGTCAGGCCTCCGAAAAATCACGAGATTGGCTTAAAAAAATCATGAGATTTAAAAAAGACCTGGGGGGTTCTTGTCTTTTGGTGTCATAGCCTGTGGGGGTCCCTTGTGCTGGGGAAGAGAGAAGTAACTCGAGGGTGGACCGCTTTTTGTGCAGTAAGGACGCTCCGCCGGGGCGGCAAGTTATGTGGGCCCGTGGTGCCCAGGCTCTAGCAAATTTAGGGCCTGGGGGCCGAGTCTCTCTTCTGGCCCTGCCTGCTGCCCCCGCGTGCCTCCCCTGGAGCATCTCCATCTTCCCCAGAGCTTGCTGCTGCCAGCAGGGAGCGGGCTGGGAGAGTCCTCCTCTCTGCCCCCCCGCTCACCCCAGCCCCGGGGCAGCCTGCCTGCTGCACCCCAAACTTCTCATCCCAGATCCATGCCCCGCACCCCAACCCTCTGTCCCAGCCCAGTGCCCGCATCCAGCACCCAACCCCCCTCCCAGAGCCCACACCCAGCACCCAAACCTCCTCCCGCACCCAGCACCCCAAACCCCCTCCTGCACCTCCTCCTGCACCTCAACCCCCTGCCCCAGCCTAGAGCCTGCACCCCGCACCCAAACTCCCTCCTAGAGCCTGCACCCAAAACTCCCTCCTAGGGCTCACACTTCCCCCCCCCCATACCCCAACCCCCTCCCCCAGCCTAGAGCCTGCACCCAGCACCCAAACTCCGTCCCAGAGCCTTAGGCGGGTGGGGCGGTACTTGGACCCGTTCTGGGCACCACCAAAAATCATACAAACCTGCCACCCCTGCGCTCTGCAGCCTGGCCCTGGCTTGCATTCCTGAGCCCTTAGTGCCCAGCAGCCTAGGTCGCTCCTCAAACCTGACTTTCCCCAGCTCCGCTCAGGATACTACGTCCCGGCCTTTCGGGGGGGTGGTGAGGCCCACCTCCAACGGACAGCGGATGTGCAGGCAAGACGATGGTGTTTTCATGGGTGGATTAAAAACTGTCTTGGGGCCCTGTTGGAGATGTGCCTATCTCATAGAGCTGGAAGGACCTTGAAAGGTCATCGAGTCCAGTCCCCTGCCTTCACTAGCAGGGCCAAGTACTATCCCCTGATAGATTTTTGCCCCAGATCCCTAAATGGCCCCCTCGAGGATTGAACTCACAACCCTGAGTTTAGGAGGCCAATGGTCAAACCCCCTGTTGTGTGGTTGTTTTTGTTTTGTGGAAGGCAACTGACTACCCCAGGATGAGCTGGCAAAGGATGCTCCCTCCATCCTGTATCTCTATCATCTCTCCAGCATAGGGTGACTAAACAGCAAATGTGAAAAATCGGGACAGAGGGTGAGGGGTAATAGGAGCCTATATAAGAAAAAGATCCAAAAATTGGGACTGTTCCTATAAAATCAGGACATCTGGTCACCCTACTCCAGCACATCGGGACAGACCAAGCTCTCTGCTCTCCCAAATTCTGGGCCTGAGAGACCTGGCGGCTCCTGGCCCAGGCAGATTAAACAGGAGATAGTGAGTCCTGCTTCACCCATGACTTGGGGGCGATGAGACCCGTCGCCCTCAAAGATGCTGATGTCCTTACTCGTTTCCACTTAGGCTCCCAAGTACTTGGCTTGGCCTACATGTTTCCCTTCTAGGCTCTGGTTTATATTCTGCCGACTCAAGCTGCTGTCAGTGGCTCTTATTGGGGAATTATTTGAATCATCACTGAGAACGGCTCACTCCCAGGATGGAGGGTTAGGCTTTGATGCTTGGAGCGTGCCGCTGCAAATGTAGGACCGAGGCTTTCGCCACCCCCACGTCGACGCGCGGCGTGTCTTTGACAGCAGCTGCCTCTAGAAGGTGGAGTTGGGTTCGCAAAGCAATCGGTATTTCCACAGCGTGGTAAATCATAGGGCTGGGGTCAGGACTCCTGGGTTCTGTTCCCGGTTCCGAGAGGGGTTAGTGGTGAGAGAGGCCGAGCTGGTGCCTCAGGAATCACTCAGGTGCCCAGAGCCAGGTGTTTCGTGCCTGGCTCTGGGTGGGGAATGGGTTCTACTGGCTAGAGCAGGGGTCTGGGGGGTCAGGATTCCTGGCTCCAGGAGGGGGAAGAGGGTCTAGTGGTTAGAGCAGTGCCTTTCCCCTGAAGGCCACCCTATTCCATGTGGTCTCCTCCGCTGAAAAGAGATGCACGGTATTAAGTATCGTTCCACGGGTTGATCCCACTTATGTAAAGAGATTTCAGAGGAGGAAGGTGCTGTGACCGCTCCAGGTGCTTACCTCCTGACAGCTGCCTCGGGTTCATTATCCGCCCGCCGCTCACCGGAATCGAACACCGCCCACGGGGGCGGCACGGGAACAAGGAACCAAGAAGCGCCCAAACAAAGCCAGGCTGCCCTCGCTTCTGAAAGGCGCGAGGGGAAGGCCGGAGGGAGAAGCAGAGACGAAGAGGATGTGGCAACCCTTCCCTCCGTACGTGTGTGATGAGATCGTGGGATGGGTGGATCAGCCCCCCCCCCATCCCCCCTTTATTATAGGTGTGAATGGGAAGGCACAGGGTTAAGGCCTAGAAGAGAGGATGACTTTTGGGGGGCTGGGGGGAGATGGTGGAGCTGAAGTAGTTAGCCCGATCTACATGCAGTTTGTGCCCCCGCATTGTAGACACCAGCTGTATGCTAAAGGCCGCTGGGCCGCACGGGATCCGGGTTCCTGGCTGCCTGGCCACCCTGTGTGGCAGGAGTCCAGGGTCCAGACCAGCCGGCCCTGTGGAGTCGGGGCTGCTACCTGGCCCCGCACAGTGGGGTCTAGGGTCCCTGCTGCATGACCCCCCGCCCAGGGCTCCACTCCTGGCCCTACTCTGCGGAGGGGTCTCTGGGCAGGAGGCGCTGGGCCTAGGGGTCTGGGTGGGGGTTGGAGGGGTGCGCTGTGGTTCTCAACCTGCTAGGGATTGCATTAGCATGGGCTACAAAACCCAGACAGGGGCTGTGTCCATTGCCACTGTGCGGCCTGGAGGGTGCCCTATGCGGCGTTGGAAGTGCAGACAACGCCCCGAAGGCAGGGGGACTTGAAGCAGCCATTTTGGAGGGTAGCTGATAAAGTGGTGGGGGATACGCGCTTCCTCCAATGCGCCCCCCCCGCCCCCCAAGCTGACTGACGAATTCCAGGCCCCCCCCCCCCCCCCCGCGCTAGACTTGGCTCTGGAACTGGCTCTGCTGCCTAATTGCTAATTGCCTGAGCCATTTGCACAATGGTATGTAAATAAACGACAGGCCAAGCCCTATTGCCCAGAAGGGAGCCAGGCTGCATTCAGCAGACAGACCTGAAGGGCTGCAGTAATTTTTCTGAGTGGCCCTGGGTAGCTACTTTGACTGTGAAGCGGCGGAGACAAAAGAGCCAATGTCCTCTGAATTAACTGAAGATATGTCTTTGAAGCAGATTCATTAAACCCTGGTGTGGCTGCTGTCGTTCAGAATTCAAACGGCCTCAGTTCGGTTTAGCTTAATTCACTTTGTCCCCATGTAGACAAGCCCTGATGTCACAAGTGTAATGAAGTTTGGTGAGTCTCGTCATAATACCGCTTGGCGTTTGTGCAGAGAGGCAGGGTGGGTCTAATGGCTAAGGCACCCGACTGGGACTCAGGAGAGCTCAGCCCTGTTCCCAGCTCTTTCTCCGACCTGCAGGGTTACCTGGGCAAGTTGATTTTCCTCCCATCCCTTGCCTGTTTTATCTGTCAGCTCTGAGAGGCAGGGACTGTCTCGCAACATGTCTGTACAGTGCCCAGCACAATGACACCTTGATCTTAGTTGGGTATTGTAATGCTACTGAGCACAGTCATATTCTTCATCCATTGAGCTCAAAGTGCTTTGCCGAAAGGGAGAGTATCATTACAGAGATGGGGAAACTGAGTCACAGAGAAGGGACGCGACCTGCCCACAGTCACGCAGCATGACCATGTGGGTTGCAGTCTGTCCCTCCCATTGGCTGAATTCTAGGGTGTGGGTAGCCATCCTCTTAAAATTCAGCACCTGCATTTTAATATTACCCTAGTGGCTTAACTGAAGGAAGATGATGTTAGCTATATCAATTTCTGTGCTGAGGGGTGACAGTGAATGCCTTAGGGTGGTGATGGGTGGTCTTTCACTTTTGGGTCACTGCTCTGAATTTAGTCAACCCTGTAAGTACCCTGTTGGGCAACCTGGTTATATTAATAGCAACAGCCGGTTCTTATGTTGAATTTTGTGCCAGTAGCTCTCAAAGCACTTTACTCTAGGAGATCAGCATCATTATCCCCATTTTACAGATGGGGAAACTGAGGCACAGAGCTGGGACATGACCTACACGAAGTCGCCCAGCAGGATAGCAGCAGAGCTGGGACTAGAACCTCCATGTTTTGAGTCCCAGTCACAGGGGCTACATTCACAGCTGCGCTCCACCCTTGTGCATTAATAGTGCGGTAGCAAAGCAAGGAGCACAATCGAACCGTAGCTTGGTCCTGTCTCCAGGCACAATGGTTTTAACTGTGTTGGGGAACAGGGCTGGTGCAAGGAAGTTTTGCGCCCTAGGTGAAACTTCCTTGCACCAGCCCTGCGCGCCCCCCCCCACCCCGCGGCAGTCAGTCCCCCACCCCCTGCGGCAGCTCCCCACCCCACTGCGGGCTGGCAGCTCAGCCCCCTGCCCGCGGGCCGTGGCAGCCTCCCCCCCCCCCCCCCGCGGCACCTCCCCAGCTCCCGGCTCAGCCGCAGAGCCAGGAGGCAGCCGCTCCCCAAATCCTGGTGCCCTAGGCAACTGCCTAGGGTTGCCTAGTGGGCGCGCCGGCCCTGTTGGGGAGCTACAATGTTCTCCCTGCCCCTCGTCCCCCAAATGCCAGCATGGGAGCTACCAGGGTGCAGATAGACCCGTCCCCTTGTTACATTTACCATGGTTCTATCTATATGGTAGATGAGGCCTTCAGGTCAGGAGGCTGCGTTAGTGCTTGGCCACACTGCAAGCTGACACCAGTGTGTGGCATGGTTGACACTACAAGTGGTTTATGAGCACACTCCATGTGGCTAGGGCTTGGTTAGGAACCAGAGGAGCTAACTAGTTCATTGCCACCGCCGGCGTAGGCTCTCCTCAGTGAGTGCTCTAGTTCAGTGGTCCCTGAAGTGGGGATCCATGGGAGGTCTGCCGTGGGTTACGTGGGAGGTCATGGCCTTGAGCCAGGGCCAGAATGCACCGAAAGGGTGTTCCGGCCATTTTGCCACACGGAGGACGCCATTTTGTTCTCAAAATGGCCACCTCCACACAATGCTGGCGGGGCGGCAGGGAGGGCATTCCCGCACTGGCGGGGGTATTCTGGTAGTACCAGAAATGAAAGGGGTCTGAGACATTTAGTTAGCTGCCAAAGGGGTCCTTAGCGGGGGGGAAACGTTTGGGAACCACTTCAATGGTTCAAACAGGAATTAATTCAGGAAAGTCCTGTGGTCTGTGTTATACAGGGAGCAGACGAGGCGATCACAATAGCCCCTCCTGGCTTTATAGTCTATGAATCTCACCTCTGCTACTGCCTTGACGTTGGTCCAGTCACCGTGCCTCAGTTCCCCCTCCTGTAAAAGAACAGATACCTGCTTTTGTAATGAATCCAGCTCTCCTAATGCTGGACCACGCTGCTGCTCAGGGCGAGCGCTTGTCAAACATCCCAGAATCGCCAGGCCTGTGGGTCACAGCGCCCTGCACCTCGACATAGTCACTTTCACCAGTGGATATAAAGCGCTGCTAGATCGGAATGGTAATGATTTGCACTGGTGTGAAAGAAAGGTCTAGCCCCTTGTGGTCAGCTTAATTCATCTCAGTTGTGGTCAGCTTAATGAGGAGAAGCTCTTGTGATAAGCAGAATATTAGCATTGTCCACATTTTGCGCCTTCCATCAGGAAATCTGCCCACCACCGTCTAACCCCGATGGAGCATCATATCTGTGGCTCTGTCATGTTCAACCCAGTGAGGCCTTGGAAATGTACAGGTTTCTGGTATCAGAATGGGGTATGCTGTGGAGCTTGAATAGCAGGAGTGGTTTGCTTCTGGCTAGGATGGAGGTAGATCAGCTCAGTTGTGGGTCAGGGAGCCTCAGACTGGAACAGCAGGAGTTGCTGAAAATCAGCAATGAGATATAGTGGCAGATCTGTGTGTGTGTATGGGTAACCAGGTGCTGGTAAATTGCATAGTCAACTGCGTGACCACACTTCGGTTCATTATGAAATATACAGTCTCCAGAGACCAAATAGTCTGATTCAATAACGTTTATTGCTGAAAGTCAATGATAGTGCGGTCCAAGAAGAAAGCACAATGACACCAGTTTCTGGGAAGCTGTCTCGTGCCGCGTTGTTAAATTCACCGCACACGGTGCGTGCTGCCCGAGTTCCACATTTCAGCTTGGAGTATTGAGTGGATGGTTTTACAAGTTACAAAACTCTTTGCACATCACATAAAATCCAGCCCAGCTGTTTGGACCGGTTCCTAAACTTGTTGTTCTTATACCTTTGCTTACTTTTGTTTTGGAGATCAGCACTCCGGGTACTAATTTGTGACGGTACCTCCCCATCTTGTACGGGGGCAGAACATTCATGTCTTTTGCCTTTGATACGTTTCTTATTTTCTAATGCCAATATTGCCTTCAGCTTTGCAACATGTTATGGGATAGAGAGTATAAGTGAACAGGATTATAGAAGAAGAGCTCCGCCCCATGTGGCTTGAAAGCTTGTCTCTCTCACCAGCAGAAGTTGGTCCAATAAAAGAGATTCTCACCCCCTTTCTCTCTCTCATACCCCGGGACCAACATGGCTGCAACTAAACTGCATAGGATTATAGAAAGACATAGGCATGCAACTGCTAGAAATATATATACAATATAATGTTGTATTAATATTGTGTGCTTAATCCATATTAATATACAAGGTGTGACTAATACATATTGATAATTTGATATATATAATTAGCCCATCATATATTGGTCAACACAGGGCTAGAATAGCAGAAGGGTTGTGGGTCAGGATTGAGTGGCACGGCCAGAGCTCTGTGGGCTAGCGGGGACAGGAGGGAATTGTGGGTCAGGATTGAGGGGCAGCGGCACAGCTGTGCGTGTGTGTGTGTCGGGGTGGGGGGGCTGGAATAGCAGAGGGGCTGTGGGTCAGGATGGAGGGGCATTGGCAGAGCTGTGCAGTGAAAGCCCAGGAGTGGGATAGCAGGGGCGGTTTTCCAGGTCAGGAATGAGGTGCATTGGCAAATGCGAGTGGCAGAACTGGAAAAGCAAGCAAACAGCGGAAGATCCAGATTAAGGTGTGTATTTGGCTAAGCTGCGTGTGTATGAGCTCAGGACTGGCACGGAAAGAAGGCAGGAATTGTGGGTTGGGATTAAGGTGTGTATTTGGCCGAGTTGCGTGAGTATGAGGCCAGGGCTGGAACAGCAGAGAGTCCGGCTGCTCAGGACTGAGTCAAACTGGGAGAGCTCTTCAGGGTCGCTTGTCCAGTGTTTGTTTGTGTTTAGAGTTGCCAGTTTTGGTTGGACGTCTTCCTGGAGGTTTCATCACATGACGTCCTCTTTAATTTAAAGATTACTCTTTAATTCCCTGGCGACTCCGGGACAATCCTGGAGCGTTGGCAACCCTACTTGTGCTCTTCCTCTTAGCTCCTTTAATAAATGCTCCCCCAAAACATACAAATGAATAATCCTCTGGCAGTTGTTGTACCCTGGCCTCAAAGCCAGCTCTGAAATCTCGTCATGTGAGGTGCAGGCCAAGCACAACATCAGCCTCCTCTTAGCACATTTAGAGGGAACATTGCCCTGCGGGCAGAGTGTGGGAAAGTGATCTTGAATTCCTGTCCCAGCTCCGCCGTGCAGCTGCGGAGTACCCAGGCCTCTCTTTTTTGAGTCCCCACCCAGGACTTACCTTGGACTTAATTTTCAGAGGGGCTGAGCGCCCACAATTCCCCTGGAAATGAACCCATGGCTGTACCTCAGTTTCCCCATCCGCAAAATGGGCTTAATAGAGCCTAGCAGGGGTGTTGCCCGGGGTAAGTGTGACCCATCACGGAACAAAAATGATCAGGCTCTGGGGCAGCTGTGCTTTCAGGATTAACCCTTGGTGTCTTTTTATTGACAATAAATAATACAATAATACAAGTACAAAGTCCAAAATCATATCCTTCATGCACCAAATAAACAGGAATCGCTGACACCAGCCAATGCAGGAAAGAGCAGATTCCCCCAGGGATAAAGGTTTAGGACGTAGGATGCGCCATGGGAAAAATAGATTTGCCACAACTGTCGGTCGAAACCAGCCATGCTGCCCCTTAGGCCGCGTCCCATCCCTTTCTCCTGCCCCCCAGGCGCCCAATGCTTCCATGGGGTTTAATGGGAGCTCTGGGCGCCCGAGGAATGCGGTCTCCGGCCTGTGTCGTGGCCTTACGGCTGTACAGAGGTAAAGACGCAGCAGACTAGCGAGGAGATTAGCGCATCTGAAGAAGCCGCAGCATCCCCTACAACAAACCACCTACATCTCGCTCCTTTTCGCGTGCTGTCTTGCCCTTTCCCAAGGCCTAAGCAGAGGATGGAGAGTAATTCAGAGAAAGGCCATTTTCCCCTCTTGCACCAGGTTAGTTCCATAGAGCTTAATCGGTGTTATGTGGTTCTCAGGAGAAGCTGGGGAAGGGAAGGGGAAGAAAACAAGCAGAAGCTGAGGGTGGCGGTTGGGGCTTACGGGATATGCCGTCAGGACTATGGAGCAAGCCAGGGGCCTGGACTGTGGAGCTTACAGGCCTTTCCTGGCTCCTTGGGCTACCTCCCAATTGGGCAGTTGTGACCTTGTGCTTCGTGGCTGGGGAGCAATCGAGTTTCCAGCCCCGCCAAGAAGACGCCGGGCCCTAGGGATGACAGAAAGACTCGGGCCTGTTAATGTCACCCATCCGCCCGGCCCTTTTCCCCCTTTGCTGTATCTCCTTCTTTCTGTTCCCTGCTCCCCTTCCTCTGTCCCTCCCCCTCTTCCCATCTCTGCTGTGCCGTGGGGTATAGCCCTACATAAATGTCGGCTGAGGGGGGGGAGCTCAGAGACCTTAAGATGCTTGGGCGGGGTTGTGAGGGGGGGGGATATCATCAAGATATCTCCCTGTCCCAGCCCCCCGATACCAAATGCATGGGGGTGAGGCCTAGTCACACTCTTCTAAGGCAGCAGTTGAATAATCCAAAAGGCCTTGTGCTTGTTTCTCATGGGCTTTTTAATTGCCACCCCGCCAACCCCCAAAGTCAATTATGGGGCCACAAAAATGGGAGATCCAATCCTTTCAGGCCAGGGTGTCTCAGGGGTAACAAGAGATACCCACCCTTGTTAAACTCCCATCCCTCCCCACAAAGAGCTACTGAATGTCTCCTTGACCCTACAGAGGACTGTCCACGTTCCCATCATCCAGGATCACGAGGGGACCCTGTTATGTTGACCCTGTAAGTGAAAGACCAGGCGGGCGAGGTAACGGCTGAGAGAGACAAGCTTTTGAGGTGCTCAGAACTGTTTTTCACACCTGGGTTTCTTCAGGAAGAGCTTTGTGGAGCTCGGAGGCTTGTCTCTCTCACCCACAGAAGTTGGTCCAATAAAAGATGTCACCTTGCCCACCTTGTTTCTCTGATATCCTGGGACCAACATGGCTACAACAACACTGCAGGGCACCCCGTCGGGGCACCCATGGAGCATTAAAAGAAAAAACAGTGGAAATCACCCACACCCATTTGAGGTGGGCTGTGAAATTCAGACCAGGTTATCACCTCCACCAACACCCCCTGCCTCCAAAAAAAAAAAAAAAAAAAAAAAAAAAAAGTCTGGGGGTGTTTGGATTGGGGGAAATGTTCGGATTTGGGGCTCGTCGCAAAGACAAAGGCAAGTAGTTGAGGTACAATTGCATAATGCTAAAAACCCTGGCACACCCCAGCCATTGACAAGACCTTCTGAGGCACAGTGGGTCAGTGCCAGCCTGGCCTAGGGCTGATGTTAGTGGGACCCCTTCTGCTGGGTGTGGGTCTCTATTCTTAGGCCAGGAATATTTGTATCAGTCACCCTCGTAATCGCAGGGTATATACACAGATATCACATGCACCCTTCTTTTGCATATAGAGACTATTGGCCTTTGGGTTGTGAGGCCACAGAGTAAGAGTCTTGGCTTGTTCTTTGGTTTTTCCCTTCCAGCCATCTCTCTTACGGGGAGGTCAGCTCCATGGACTTCGTCCTTTGCTCCTTCTGCTCTTCCCACTCCTCTTCTGGCTCGTAGGTGCCTTTCACGATGGCTACCCTCTCGGACATGTTCAGCGAATAGGGGAACAGGAAGTAGTTGTAAAGGAGGGAGGCCAGGACTGCACCGATGATGGGTCCGAACCAGAAGACCTGGGAAGCCAAGGGTAGACTGATCATCTCTAATCCTTCCGTTGCGCTTTTCAGCGGTAGATCTCAAAGCACTTTATGAAGATCGGTCTCATTATCCCCAGTTTACAGATGGGCAAGTTGAGGCACAGGGACGTGACTTGCCCCAAATCACACAGCAGCCCAGGGTTAGAGCCAGGAATAGAATCTCTATGTACTGAGTCCTAGTCCACTTCTCTAGCCGCGAGGCCAGACTGCTTCCCCACACCAGGCCATGGGAAAGCCCAGGGGATTTTTCCTTCCATGTTCATACAGCGCCTAGCGCCGTTGGTCTCTAAGTGCTTCCTTAATGGCCCCCTTCATCCTTATACTCAAACACCCTCTCCCACCTTCCTCAGCCCTGACCTCACTTGCTCTTGAGCTGCTAACGACCAGTGGCCCAGCCCCTGCCAACCAGCCACGAGTGTGCTGCAGCCCCCTAGCTCGTCTCTGCCATGCTGCGAGCCCCTGTTACGGGAGGGGGATTCTTACCCAGTGAGCAGTGCTGAATCTTTTCACTACGACGGCCGGTGCGAAGGAGCGGGCTGGGTTCATGGAGCAGCCGGTGAAGTAGATCTGTAAAGGGACATGGGCATTAAGACTGATCACGTTTCCCTTCGGTCCAGTCCTTCTGCGACTGGGGCATCGCTCCAGGTGAGACTGGAGTAACTGGGGGCTTCCCCCCCACAGTCAGTGCACCTGCCCTGCTCCCTACAGCATCCCCTGCTGGGAGAGGCTGGGACTAGAGTAGCTGGGAGTATCCCCCCAATAGCCTGCCCTTCAGCCCTGCTATTTACAGCACCCCCTACTGGGACAGGTTGGGATGAGAGAAGCGGGGAGCTTCTCCCACGGCCAACTCTCCTGTCCGGCGACCCAGACACTCACCCCGACCAGGTGACCCAGGGTGACCGACAGGCCGATGGACAATGCCGGGGAGCCTATGGCGTCGGTCCGGCGTTTATCCGTGGAGGCAAAGATGCACATCGCCAGCTGGAAGGTGAGGATGATCTCGACCACCAGGGCCTGGCTTGGGGTTGTATTGTTGTTGAGCTGCAGGTGAACAAGAAGGACTGTGAATGGCTGCTGAGCTGAGCCAGACCGAAGGGGTTTGCTACCCCCTAAAAACCACAGAGCTGTTTACAGTGAGACTGGAATCCCCCCACCGCCCGGCCGCCGGTTCAAATTCCTAGCAAGGAGATGTCACTGGGTCTGTCTTATCTATCTATCCATCTATCTATCCTCTATATGCCCCCCTCTATCTTTCTGGAAGTCCCCTTCTCTCTGCATTTCTCCCTCTAGGCATTTACAAATCACTTATCACCTTAAGATTTCTCCCTTTGCTATCACCCAAATTGCCCCGGAACAGCCAGAGACTGTCAGCTCTTCAGTGAGCGCGGGTGTGAGCAATACATGGAGGGAGAGGTGAGGACTGGGACAAGATCCCCCTGTACGGGGACTTGAGGGGGGAACAGTGGGGATCCAGAGGGGATGCCCATTGGGGTGGGAGGGGCCATCACCACCTGGCATCGGTGCGCCTGTTTTCATCTCTCGCCAGCGTGGCGGAAGGATCCAGCCCCATTGGGCCGGGATGAGGCTGAGGCCCAGTTAGGGGGAAGTGGCGAGGAAGTGCTGGGAAATGAAGGGCCACAAGGCACAGTTTGCCTCATGGTGACTGAAGTTATCGGGGGCGGGGGTGTGTGCGCGTTTAGGGGCTTGGAGGGGCACAGGACAACCAGTGAGAACACAGCCCCTGAAAACCCTCCTACAAGGCTGAAGGCTCCAAGAATCAGCAACAGGTCCACCTCAGACTGGTTTGAAAGGGGGCCGGAATCTGCCTCTTACCACTCTAACTGGTGTCCCCATCACCCACCCTCCCCACTGCTGATCTAAGAGATCTCCCAGTGCCCCCAGACGGGCTCCCAAAATTGCCCTCCTGCTGGTCTAAGTGGGCTTCTAATCTCACCCTATCCTCCCAAAAAACGAAGAGCTCCCCCTTCCTCCTCCAGTCTCTCCTCTGCTGGTCTTTGTGGTCTCCCAGCTACTTTCCTCAGACTGGTCATAGTGGAAAAAGAGATCTTCCAACCACATTCCTCATACTGGTCCAAGTGGGCACCACTCATCCCTTCCACACTGGTTTAAGGGGTCTTCCAACCTCCTTCCTCTGACTGGGCATACTAGTCTAAAGGGCTCCTAACTCGCCCTGCACTGGTTTAAGTGGGTTCCCCTTCAGTCCTGGCTTAGCTCCTTTCCCTGCTCTGATCTCCCTGGCTCCAGGAAGAGAGGCTGGAGTCAAGCCCATCTGAAAGGCGCTTGTGACTCACTCGTGCCCTCAGGATAAGAGAAGCAGGTAGGGAAAAAAAAACCACCTCACTAATTGCACAGCACAATCAATCTGTGCTGTCAGTGCATGTCAGTTATGCTCAGGCTGCCCGCACTGTGCTCCCATCTCTCTCCATCTGCACGGACACCGGTATCTCCAGCGCCGGGGTGAACCGGCCTTCGTCAACCCTCGTGGTGGGTCCGATTCCTCCGGGAACCCGTGCGTAGGGTTGCCGAGGCCCCGGGCACAATTAATCATCCGTGGGCAGGAAGAGACTTACCGCGTTGACGGCCAGGTTTCCACGGGTGTTGATCGGGGTCACCAGGTAAAGGATGCCTGCCCCGGTGATGGCCCCCACCAGCTGAGCCACCACGTAGAACACCGTCCGAAGGAAGGAGATGTGGTTCCCCACCAAGAAAGCGATGGTCACCGCCGGGTTGATGTGAGCACCGCTGATGTGGCCGAACATCTGGACCAAGGTGCCGATGGCCAGGCCGAAAGCCAGGGCGATTTGCAGGATGGTCGGCAGGGCCGAAGGCCACTTCAGGGCTGAGCCGAGGCCGAAGAAGACGAAGATCATGGTGGCTAGGAACTCGGCCATGGTGGCCCGGAGAAAAGCCATGGTACAAATTTCCTTACACATGGTGGGATCGGGACGGGGCAATCGGAGAGAAAGGAGTGGCAGGCTTCTTCTGTCTGGGATCTGCGAACAACAGCAAGGCACAGGGCCATATATATACAGGAGCAGCCGGTAGCTGCATTACCAAGGTGGTGGGTGGAGCCACGGACCTGGCCAGCCCTCCTGGGCAGCTGGAAAAGTTTACAGCTGAAAATAACTTCAGATGATTGGCAGTGTTTCTTTCTCCTTTTTCCTCTCTCCACACAATGGCCCCCTATCCGATGTCTTTGTGGTCGTTAGATAACACCTTTGCGTAACTAGCAGGCTGCCTCTTTGGGTCTCGCTTTTATTTTGGAACTGGAGCATGTATTTGGTGTTTTTGCCTCCTTAGATTTAAGGCGGCAAAGTCCTTATTTTTGGCTAGTTTCCCTGCCTGGATGGGGGAAGCTCTCCTGGTCATTTTCTCCTCTCGGTGTCAGTCCAGAGTGACTCTCACTGCTGATTTACACCAGCATGTCTGAGATTAAAAGCTGGGCCCTGGTGCTTACCTGATGCAGGATGTTAGGGGGGCAGGGAGGGATTTGCTAGCGGATTTATATTGTGCAGACCAGCAATCCACAGAGGGAACTCGGGGATTAGAACTGGGACTTCAATTATGCAGAACAAATGCTGAGGCTGTGCAGACCACACACTCCAGTGCTCTAAACCAGAGGTTCTCCATCGGGGTACACGTAGCCCTGGGGGTACGCAGAGGTTTTCCAGGTGTTACCTCAACTCATCTAGATCTTTGCCTAGGCTACATAAAAAGCACTAGCGAAGACAGTACAAACTACAATTTCATACAGACAATGCCTTGTTTACACTGCTCACCCTGAAATGTAAGTACCAGATTTAGATGCCAATCGATGTATTTTATAAGTGGATGGTAAAAATGAGAAAGGAGGCAAATTTTCAGTACTAATGTGCTGGGACACGTTTGTATTTTTATGTCTGATTTTTGTAAGCGAGACGTTTTGAAGTGAGGTGAAACTTGGCGGGACGCAAGACAAACCAAACTCCTGAAAGGGGGACAGTCGTCTGGAAAGGTTGAGAGCCTAAAGGGAAAAAATTTCCTGTTTGCTGCTGCTTTGGTCCTATCGGGCAGGTGGGTGGTTGTGGGGAAGGGAGGTTAATACACTTCTTGCCTCCTAGCTGGGGTTCAAAATCCTGTCTAAGCGCCCTAGTGGAATGCGTTTGGCTGGATCACAGCCTAGTGCCCGGTGGGTCTGTTCCCCGGACCACACAGCTTTGCTGTCTTAGTTCTAAAGAGGCTGAGTGGGGTTGAGGTGGGTTGGCAGAGCTGCAGGAGAGCGTGGGAATGGAAGGAGCCGGGTAATGCAGGCTGGCAGAGCTCTGAAGGGTGCCTAGGTTTGGGATAACAGCTGGTGCCACTGGGAGGGCTAAAAATGGCTGGCAGAGGAGCCCAGGACTGGGACTGCTGCACTGGAAGAGCTGGGTGGGTGCCCAGCAAAGTGGAATAGCAAAGGACTGGGCCGTGGGGATATGATTTGAATAGCAGGAGGTGTTGCAGGACTAGGGTGACCAGACAGCAAGTGTGAAAAATTGGGGCAGGGGCTGGGGGGTAATAGGAGCCTATATAAGAAAAAGACCCCAAAATCAGGACTGTCCCTATAAAATTGGGACATCTGGTCACGCTATGCAGGACGAAGGTATTGGGGGATCTCAGGGCCGGAGTAGGAGGGAGGTGCTGGGTGTGGGGGGAGGGGGAGATTGTGCCGGGTGTCCAGGCATATTGCAGGTGAGGTGCATTGGCAGCGCTTTTCGGAAAGCAAAGCTGGCTTGTCGCCTGCAAACACACACATGCTTGACTCTACCCCCTTGGCTTTCACAAGCCGGAGATTCACACACACACAGGGTAAATAAACAGAGCCCATCTCCACCTCTGCAGGTGAGTGGTTGCAAGCCCAGAGTACACCGGGCAGGGGAGGGGGCTGGAGGGGTGCTGTTAAGTGTTACCACGGGCTGTCCTGTGCCAAGGCAGGGGAATTCTGCTACTGGGCTTCCCCCCCGCAGCCGCAACCAGTTCTCCCATGTCTGCTCCTTAGAGGGACCCTCCTCCTACCCCCGCCTTTCCCTGTCTGAGACCTGAGATACCTCGAGGGTAGTAGTTCTCGTACCCCTTTCAGGAGTCTGATTGGTCGTGCCTACCCCCAAGTTTCACGTCCCTTAAAAACTACCTGCTTCCAAAACCAGACATAAAAATACAAACGTGTCCCAGCGCACTCGTCCTGAAAAATGGCCTTCCTTTCTCATTTTTACCATCCGATTATAAAATAAATCGCTTGAAATCTAAGTCTTGTACTTACATTTCAGTGCGTAGTACATAAAGGAGTGTAAACAAGGCGTCGTCCGTATGCAATTGTCGTTTGGGCTGACTTTGCTAGTGCTTTTTATGTCGTAAAACTAGACAAAGAGCTAGAGATGAGCCGAGGTACCCCCTGGAAGACCCCTGCGTACCCCCCCAGGGGTATGCATACCCCTGATTGAGAGCCACTGCTCTAGGGCACCCCTTGCCCCCCCCCCCCATTTCTCTTGGGCAGCTGCAGCCAGAGACATGGAGGTGAAGGTGCTGATCAGCACAGAGCCCTCGGGGTGTAAAGTAGCCCCCAGAACGTGTTCTAGAACAGGGGTATCTCTTCCAGATAAGTGGCACCCAGAAGAAAAAATCACAATGGATGCCGGCAGTAGGGGTACAGGAGCGAAATTGACATTCAGAGTAACACGGCACCTTGCTCATTGTAGCCTCAGATATGTGCTGCCATTTTGACAGGCTCTGCTCCCACAGTCAGGACCCGATTTTTCAAAACAGCTCAGCTCCCACTCAGGCGCTGGATTTTCACAAGAGTCAGGCAGCTCGTCGGCTGATCTCCTTTAAAAAAAAATTCTGGCCGGGAGAGTCACAGCAGTCACCGGGAGCCTTAAAAACTTGACCGCCTTTAGGCGCGTCTATAGAAGCGAAGCTCTTTGGCCTGCCCAGATTATCCAGATTCTTGGAACCTGGCCCCGAGCTCTTTCTGGAATTCCCTGCGTCTCTGTGCCCTGTTACTTACTTCAGAGCACAGGGAGAGACGGCGGTTTTATGAGCAAGAACTGTGGGCAGGTTGGCTGAATGCAGACGCTGAAGGAGGACAACAGGAGCTAGGCCAAGATACTTTCAGCAGAGGAGTGTGCGTCACTGGGTAATTTTCCTTTTTTCTTTAAACCCATTAACAAGGTCAAGGGCCAGATTTTGATCTCAGTGATGCCGGTGTAAACGCCTTGGGTTTGAATGGGAATAATTCCAGATTTGCACCGCTTTCCCCATGTCAGTTTGCTCGTCCAGAGCAAAAAAAATAACCAACCCAACAAAGCCCCACCAAGGCTCTAAGAGGGTGCAGATTCTGAGCTCTGTACTGTGGGAAGCTGATGTGGTGTTGATACTTAATTGCTGAGCTCACTGGGTGGAGCAAAGCCCCTCGTTCACATGTATCACTGAAGCCACGACTCCCCCCATGTTCACTGCAAATCCCAGAACGTTTTTTGTGTGCAAGGTTTAGGGAGTTTGCTAGCCAAGTTTCAACTCGACGAATTGCATTCCACCTCCCTAAAATTCTCTCTGCAGTTTATATTTTACTGGTGAAAACTCTTTTGTAGTGTTGCTACCAGCTGCTGGGTTCCACCCCAGAGGTGGCTGCATTCTGGCAGCCCATACAGGGACCCAGTCTGCAAAGTGATTTGGAATCAGAGCTGCATGTGGTCTATTCCCTATAATGTTAAAAGCTTGGGGAGATTCCCCTTTAACTTGAGAATCAAGGACTTGCGCTTTAAGAGTGGAAGAAAGCTGAATTCTGTTCCTACTGCCCCCCTGAAGTTCTAAGCATGCAGGAAACTGACAGCCCTACGGTCTTAGATGAATATGGATTGGAAACAGCAGAATTCATAATAATCACATTCCCCCAGCTATGTGGATCATGAGTAGAAAGTAAAGCGAAGGGAAAACCAGGTCTGTTAAGCCAAGAAACACTTAACACAGCCTGCCCCATTGGCATATTCTAGTGAAAGTTTTGTATGCTGGGTCCTCAAGATGACCTGGCTAGATTCCAACATGAGTAATGACCTTCCACCTCCCATAAACCCTAGCTGCGGTGTCAGTTGGGTACCCATAAACTCCCCTCCCGCTTCCTGAGCACTTTTTCACAACGTTACTAGCACAGAAGTACTACAGTGTCCCCCACCCCAGAGGAGGCCGCATCTCCCTGTCAGGCCAGGGATCAACACACATGCCATCCATTGTGCAGTTTCAGACCCACTGGGCCTTAAACAAATCAAAGGACAGTCTATGAAGGACAGTCACCCAACACCCCATTTAAAGACTGTTAACAATCAAACCAGAACGAGTGTTAGTGGGTGAAACTCCCTTGACTTTAAAATGGAGTCCCTCCCCTTCTTCCATCAAGTCTGAATCTGACTCCAGATCTATTTCTTGGGGCGGGGGGGGGGGGGGGGGGGGGATGGAGGGGGGGAGGAACCCTGGTGAATTAGGTCTCAGAGTGAAAATTCTCCAACCGGGGGTGTGGAGGCAGGTTTCGATAGATGAATAGGGAAAACTCCCAGGAATGCAAAAGGTTGCTCTGAGGATGGGAGGTTTCTTTGCTCCGCTTCATAATCTTGCTCTAAGACAAACAAAATGTAACCTAATAAGATCAAAACCATCCACTTCCGGAGCTCTTTTCTTCCAGAGCCTGATGGGTGTGAACAAATTAGAACTGTCAGAGTTTTTGCCAAATTACTCTTTGCAAGGCTTGGCACACAGATGTGTCCTTTCCCACAAAGATGTGTGTTATTCAGTGAATAAATTGTGGCCTATTGTAATCTCCGGATGGCTGATTTCATTTTCTGATCCTCAACCGGGAAGCTACTGATTTGTAATTTCCCGTCAGCCCAGATTTCTGACTGGTCAGTTTCAATGTGGGATTGCAAAGCATAGGAGATGAGCCTCTCAAATGAATCATAGAATCTCAGGGTTGGAAGGGACCTTAGGAGGTCATCTAGTCCACCCCCCTGCTCAAAGCAGGACCAATCCCCAACTTTTGCCCCAGATCCCTAAATGGCCCCCTCAAGGATTGAACTCACAACCCTGGGTTTAGCAGGCCAATGCTCAAACCACTGAGCTATCCCTCCCCCCCACGTTAGATTGCAAACGCCACGAAGCAGGCATCACCGTTTTCATTCTGGGTTTGTACAGCACCACTGGGGCTCAGAGATGCTACCGTAAAATATGTAGGAAATCGAATCCTTCCAATGAAACCTACCATCCGGATGAATATAATGGGGTTAAGCAAAAACAACCTGATTCGGTTTTGAAAAATTTCAGGCAGGTATTGATCAGACTAATGATAAAAGTTACAGACAAGCCGACAAAATGGCAAATATCAGCCGCCCCCCGCCCCCCTTCCTACCCACGTGCTCTTGACACTGGAGTATTTGATCGTAACTGCTGACACCAGATGATACATGAAAGAATATTCGGTGACAACGTGAACAGTAACTGTGTATTGTAGTGAACTACCTTGTACCCTCCCGATTTTAGGGTCTTTTTCTTATATAGGCTCCTATTATCGTGTGTGTGTGTGTGTGTGTGTGTGTGTGTGTGTGTGTGTGTGTGTGTGTGTGTGTGTGTGTGTGTGTGTGTGTGTGTGTGTGTGTGTGTGTGTGTGTGTGTGTGTGTGTGTGTGTGTGTGTGTGTGTGTGTGTGTGTGTGTGTGTGTGTGTGTGTGTGTGTGTGAGAGAGAGAGAGCACCACAACCTTCCACTAGCAAGAATCAGAACTGCTCCACCATGCACCATCCATCCCTTCATTATCTGGGGTGTCACACTCTTAATCTTCCTCCCATGGTTATAAGGCCTGGATGGTCCATTGCCTTTCTTCCTTCCAGCCTCCCTCTGCCTGATCTTGGGGTAGACGAAGCTGTTGCCAAATCACCAGGACATTTTTCTCACCGGGGGGTGGGGGGGGGGAGGTTATACATCTGCGCTGTTAAAGAAAGACTCCTGCTAGGGGTCCTGCCTGGGGGGAAAAGAGAGAAGTAACACAAGGAGATTATGTATCTAGTGCTGTTGTTGTGTGTGGCACTTTGCAGATAAGTGAGAGACAGGGGGCCTGGTTCTCTCCTGCCATGCACACAGGGGCATTAATCACAGCCCCGCAAACTACCCGTACAGTTCTGCCATAGTAGCATTTCACACCCACTTTGCCCGGATGTAAATGAGGATGCAAGGTGCATGGCAATGGAAGTCAAGCCCACAGTCTCTGTCCCTTAGATCATATCAACAGCAGAGAGTTGTGGTGTTACCTAGAGATGGGTGTGGGCCACCACCCCGCGTCCAAACACTCCTCCTGACTCTCGCAGGGGGATTGGAGTTCCAAACACTCCTCCTGACTCTCGCAGGGCAGATTAGAGTTCCTGATCTCGCAAACAGCCCCGCTCTTTGCAACGGGCTGAACCAGCGCCTTGGAGCCGGAACTTGCAGACGCCTGAAAATGGCCAAGGTTTGGAGGCTGCCCTGAGTTTTGTGTCTCGAGCCCTGCTCTCGTTCTAGCTGACGCTGTAACATTCTGGAAGGGACTCCAGGGCAGATGAGGCAGACAATCAAAACTAGTCATGAACCCTCCCTTGTCAGGTGAAATGATCTAGCTTCTGTCAGTCAGAATAAAGATGGCTTGATTTTTCCCTTCAGTGGAGCCACTTGCCTCTCATGAGACACTGACAGCCAGTAATTAGCCAGCACACAACTCCCTTTGTCAGTCATTCCCTCTCCAGAGGGGATGGCTTACTGTGTTAATGGTCAGGCACCCATCAGCTCCAGTACTTCTTTAGATCCACATGTGGGGCTTGTCTACTCGACAGATGATACAACTGGAGCGCTGCAGCTGTGTCACTGTAACGCAGTAGTGTAGACACTTGCTACAGTGACACAGGGTTTCTTCGGGTATGTGAGCAACAAGAAGAAAGTCAAGGAAAGTGTGGGCCCCTTGCTGAATGAGGGAGGGAACCTAGTGACAGAGGATGTGGAGAAAGCTAGTGTACTCAATGCTTTTTTTGCCTCTGTCTTCACAGACAAGGTCAGCTCCCAGATGGCTGCACTCCGCAGCACGGTATGGGGAGGAGGTGACCAGCCCTCTGTGGAGAAAGAAGTAGTTCGGGACTATTTAGAAAAGCTGGACGATCACAAGTCCATGGGGCCAGATGCACTGCATCCGAGGGTGCTCAAGGAGTTGGCCGATGTGATTGCAGAGCCAGTGGCCATTATCTTTGACAAATCATGGCAATCGGGGGAGGTCCCGGATGACTGGAAAAAAGCTAATGTAGTGCCCATCTTTAAAAATGGGAAGAAGGAAGATCCGGGGAACTACAGGCCAGTCAGTCTCACCTCAGTCCCTGGAAAAATCATGGAACAGGTCCTCAAGGAATCCATTCTGAACCACTTAAAGGAGGGGAAAGTGATCAGGAACAGTCAGCATGGATTCACCAAGGGCAAGTCATGCCTGACTAACCTAATTGCCTTCTATGATGAGATAACTGGCTCTGTGGATGAGGGGAAAGCAGTGGATGTGCTATTTCTTGACTTTAGCAAAGCTTTTGATACAGTCTCCCACAGTGTTCTTGCCAGCAAGTTAAGGAAGTATGGGCTGGATGAATGGACGGTAAGGTGGATAGAAAACTGGCTGGATGGTCGTGCTCAACGGGTAGTGATCAATGGCTCCATGTCTAATTGGCAGCCGGTATCAAGTGGAGTGCCCCAAGGGTCGGTGCTGGGGCCGGTTTTGTTCAATACCTTCATCAACGATCTGGAGGATGGTGTGGACTGCACCCTTAGCAAGTTTGCAGATGACACTAAACTGGGAGGAGTGGTTGATACGCTGGAGGGTAGGGACAGGATACAGAGGGACCTAGACAAATTAGAGGATTGGGCCAAAAGAAATCTGATGAGGTTCAACAAGGACAAGTGCAGAGTCCTGCACTTAGGACGGAAGAATCCCATGCACTGCTACAGACTAGGGACCGAATGGCTGGGCAGCAGTTCTGCAGAAAAGGACCTAGGGGTTACAGTGGACAAAAAGCTGAATATGAGTCAACAGTGTGCCCTTGTTGCCAAGAAGGCTAACGGCATTTTGGGCTGTATAAGTAGGGGCATTTCCAGCAGATCGAGGGACGTGATTATTCCCCTCTATTCGGCACTGGTGAGGCCTCATTTGGAGTACTGTGTCCAGTTTTGGGCCCCACACTACAAGAAGGATGTGGATAAATTGGAAAGAGTCCAACGGAGGGCAACAAAAATGATTAGGGGGCTGGAGCACATGACTTATGAGGAGAGGCTGAGGGAACTGGGATTGTTTAGCCTGCAGAAGAGAAGAGTGAGGGGGGATGTGATAGCTGCTTTCAACTACCTAAAAGGGGGTTCCAAAGAGGATGGATCTAGACTGTTCTCAGTGGTAGAAGATGACAGAACAAGGAGTAATGGTCTCAAGTTGCAGAGGGGGAGGTTTAGGTTGGATATTAGGAAAAACTTTTTCACTAGTAGGGTGGTGAAGCACTGGAATGGGTTACCTAGGGAGGTGGTGGAATCTCCTTCCTTAGAGGTTTTTAAGGTCAGGCTTGACAAAGCCCTGGCTGGGATGATCTAGTTGGGGTTGGTCCTGCTTTGAGCAGGGGGTTGGACTAGATGACCTCCTGAGGTCCCTTCCAACCCTGAGATTCTATGATTCTATGACGGAAGGGTTTTTTTTTTTTTGTCCCTGTAGTTAATCTGCCCCCTCGAGAAGCGGCAGCTAGTTCGACAGAAGAATTCTTCCATCGACCAAGTGGTGTCTATGGCCTGGTCTACAAGAGAAAATGAGGTTGGGTTAACTGTGTTGGCCAGGGGTGTGAAAAATCCACACCCCTGCGTGGCATTGTTAAGCCAACCTAAGTCCCCGTGTAGACGTTTGGCTCCCACCGACGTAGGGTGACCAGATGTCCCTATTTTATAGGCACAGTCCCGATTTTTGGGTCTTTTTTGGGTCTTTTTCTTATATAGGCTCCTATTACCCCCCACCCCTGTCCCGATTTTTCACACTTGCTGTCTGGTCACCCTACACCGACATAAGTGCCGATTTAGTTCCACCACCTCCCCGAGCGGCACCGAGTCACGGTCGATGTAATTAGGTCGACGTGGTCTCAGTGTAGACGTGGCGTTGCTTATGTCGATTGTTGCTGGTTTTCAGGAGCTGTCCCGCAATGCCCCATGCCGACAGTACCATCGATACAAGCGCTCCTGGTGAGAACACGCTCCACCGACACAAGGAGCCAAGGGGGCGCTCACACAAGCGATGTAATAACCGCGGTGGCTGGATGCTGACATAGGTTGCCGTAATTTTGTAGTGTAGACATGGCTGTAGTCCTGCATCCTTCTATGACGCGTACGTTGGAGGGGGTCTTTCAGGTGAGATCCTCAGGAGTGAGGTCAGGGCTGGCTCCAGGTTTTCAGCCACCCCAAGCAAAAAAAAAAAAAAAAAATGGCCACCGCCGAAGTGCCAAAGCAAAAAAACCAAAAAACGCTGCCCCAGAATCCCCGGACTGCCGCCCCCTACAGGTCGCCGCCCCAGGCACACGCTTGGCCATCTGGTGCCTGGAGCCGGCCCTGAGTGAGGTCCTGTACGGTCAGACTGGTTGTTAAAGGTGCTGTGGTCTAGTGGTTGGGGAACTGGCGTGGGATCCAGGACAGCTGGCTTCTGTTCCCAGAACTTTCACTGGTATAGTGCTGGGCAAGTCGGTTCCCTTTGTCTCTAAGCCATCTGAAGCAGGGATTCTCTCTTGCGGTGGTTTTGTCGTGACTAGGAATTGTGGTCGGGGTTAGCTAAAACCTCAGCCACTTTGTCTAATCAAATCCTATGTGTCTGTCAACACCCAGCACCATGGGGCCCTGATCTCAGTCGGGGCCCTCAGTGCTGCTAAGTTCAGATGGCCCTTTAAAAGGAGAAGTTTATTCTGCAAACATTTCCCACATCTCTGTGGTATACTTTGTCTACCTGGCTGGCAGCCTCCACCCAAAGGTGACTGCATTTGGGATGCTTCAGCACGGGATTAATACTTTGCTAACAGTAATACTCCACTCTTTTTTAGTGGCTTCCATGAAAAGATCTCAAAGCACTAGACAAACTCACATGCTTCAGGGTCAACCTCTAACTGTTGGTGGGGTCAGGAAGAAACTTTCCTTGTGGGCAGATTAACCCAAACTGCCTACTTCTGGCTTTCTTCCTCTGAAGCAGCTGATACTGGTCGCCACTGGTGACAGGATACTGGAGTAGAGATGGACCCACTGGTGTGATCCAGTCTAGCAATTCCTATGTTCCTAAACATTATTTATGCATCACAATCCCTCCCGTGAAGTTGGTCTGTATTATAATCCAGACGGGGAAAATGAGGCACAGCTAGGGAAAACGACTTGTCCAGGGAATCCGGGACAGAGCTGGGATTAGAATCCAGGAATCCTGATTTTCAGCTTCAACCCTCTCACACATTTCAATGCCACTTCCAATAACTTCCCAACATACGCTCCAGTTCTTGTCCGACAACAACGGCGGACTTATCTATCTACCAGTTAAGTACTCTGATTTCTCTTTAATGTGTCCAGTCACCACTGACTGATGGGCTAAGGATTCAGGCAACAAAGATCTGATCTGCCCTTGGGAGTGTGCGTACCTGTTGAAATGCACCAGCCCCTGAGCTGTCTGAATTTCTAGTCTCCCGTTACACCGGCTGGCCCTCAGGATTGAGTGGGATTCATGGGGCAGCAGGGTGAAGTAGAACAAGGCAAATGAACGGCATTGTGAAAGCGACTGTGCCTCCCTCCTTCATTTCCATTTTGACACCGGTGCATCGTTCGGATCTGGTGGCACCTTGCGCTGACAGAATGGAGAATCCGGCCTGATGGCTTGAGGACCTTCTCCCCAAGAAGTGTCTGAGGAACACAGTCATGCCCTGTCATGGGAGGCAAAGGGCAAGCTGCAGAGGTCAGGAATAGGTCGACAACGATGGCTTAGCCTGGGGTTGCATTGCTGTTTTGTGGGAATGAAAACTACCCCAACAGCCCACTCTGTTTGAGCCCGCTGCTGAACGCAATAGATTGTTAGTCCCGTCGCAAACTGGGGAGAGGAGCTTTGTAGACCTGGCATGGAGAAGTGGGCATGGAGGGGCTAAATGGGGGATCCTGGTATTGGAGGGAGGGCAATTAGGGGGGTTCCCAGAACCCCTGGTAAGGGGAAGCTAGGGAGGAGTCCCTGAAATAGAGGGGACTGCGAGCGGGGCATTTGTGTGTGTGTGTGTGTGTGTGGTGGAATAGAGGAATGCAAAGAGCCCCTGATGTGTGCCATACGCTTGGCCAATAGAAGCTACGACGTGCATGACTCTGTAATAATAAATCAACTATGTGGTTGCTTTCCTCCCAAAATATTGCCGTTGCTAACCGTAGCTGAAATGCAGCCATCTCTGGGGTGGAGGCGATCAATAGAGCATGCTGCAGCATGGAGCGGAAATTTCCGCCAAGGATGCTGGGGCGAACCACTGCTCTAAAAGCTCTGTGAGCTCTTTAAGGCACATGCAGAACAGCATAGACCCGAGGCTGCATTGCACCTTGTGGGCCAAATCCAACTGGTGTAAATGGCCGTAGCGCCTCTGAAGTCAAAGTAGCTATGTGGGTTTACACCAGTTGAGAGCCTGGGCCGAGGTCACCTTTCCCACCTGTGCAAGATGGGTGGAAAAATTCTGATCAGAATGAGTCTGTTCTGCACAGGCATCGGTGCCGGTGCAAGGTAGAGGAGAATCCAGCCTATCGCATAGAGGTGGAGTGATTAGCAGGAAGAGGCAGTTTGGATCTGTACCTGACAGTCCTCCACAATTATGCCTGCGTTCCTGAGACAAACTGCAACCCTTTCCCCCTGTGCAAGGAGATGCAATCAGCAACCTCTTTGCTACCATCTTAGCTGGTGTTGTCTGTAGCATATCACCCCAGGGTGGGGCATGGGGGAATATCACAGCGCGCCCCGTGGAGGTGCGGTGGCCTCGTTGTTGCAGTGGTCAAGGAAGTCCAATAAATGAATCCCCCAATGAACGATCTCTTGGTAAAGATGACGTATGCCAAGAGCTGGGAGGGAAGTGGTTTTTCCCGACCCGTGAGAATTTCCAAGATGTTGAAAAATGGTCCCCTCTTGCATCAGGATGAAAAAATCAAAATCTTGACATTTGTCACAAACGGAAACACCCCCCCAAAATGTTGGGCTCGGGTTCATAGAATCATAGAAGATTAGGGTTGGAAGAGGTTGACTAAAACATTTCATCCCTGTAACTTTGAAATGTTTTGTATTCATTTTGAACAATTAGGTTTTTCGAACCTTAAATTTTGAAACAAAATGTTGTTTTGAACCAGAAACCCCCAAACTGCACTGCTACAGACTAGGGACCGAATGGCTGGGCAGCAGTTCTGCAGAAAAGGACCTAGGGGTTACAGTGGACAAAAAGCTGAATATGAGTCAACAGTGTGCCCTTGTTGCCAAGAAGGCTAACGGCATTTTGGGCTGTATAAGTAGGGGCATTTCCAGCAGATCGAGGGACGTGATTATTCCCCTCTATTCGGCACTGGTGAGGCCTCATTTGGAGTACTGTGTCCAGTTTTGGGCCCCACACTACAAGAAGGATGTGGATAAATTGGAAAGAGTCCAACGGAGGGCAACAAAAATGATTAGGGGGCTGGAGCACATGACTTATGAGGAGAGGCTGAGGGAACTGGGATTGTTTAGCCTGCAGAAGAGAAGAGTGAGGGGGGATGTGATAGCTGCTTTCAACTACCTAAAAGGGGGTTCCAAAGAGGATGGATCTAGACTGTTCTCAGTGGTAGAAGATGACAGAACAAGGAGTAATGGTCTCAAGTTGCAGAGGGGGAGGTTTAGGTTGGATATTAGGAAAAACTTTTTCACTAGTAGGGTGGTGAAGCCCTGGAATGGGTTACCTAGGGAGGTGGTGGAATCTCCTTCCTTAGAGGTTTTTAAGGTCAGGCTTGACAAAGCCCTGGCTGGGATGATCTAATTGGGGTTGGTCCTGCTTTGAGCAGGGGGTTGGACTAGATGACCTCCTGAGGTCCCTTCCAACCCTGAGATTCTATGATTCTATGAAACCTTTTTCCCTCGGAGAATGTTGAAATGGGACATTGACAATTTTGAAACGTTTCTCCAACGTTTTTGGAAACAGGAAATTCATCGGCGCTGATCTTTTCCCACAAACCCTTTTGGTTTGGATGAACTGGCATTTTTCAACAAAGATACTTAGTCAAAGAACTTTTCTCACGGATGGGAAATTCTGCGATTTTCACCAGCTCTATTTTTAAAGCTTTTCTTTGCAACCACAAGGACTAGAAATGAAAGCTGAGGCCTGGTCTACACTGGGGGGGTTGGGGGTGGGAGGGGGTAGGGTGACCAGACAGCAAGTGTGAAAAGTTGGGACAGGGGGTGGGGGGTAATAGGAGCCTATATAGGAAAAAGATCCAAAAATCGGGACTGTCCCTATAAAATCGGGACATCTGGTCACCCTGGTGGGGGGGCGGGGGGCGGGAATCGATCTAAGATACGCAATTTCAGCTACGAGAATAACGTACCTGAAGTCGACGTACTTAGATCTGCTTACCGCAGCGATGCTGAGTCAACTGCTTCCGCTCCCCCATCAACTCCACCTGCACCTCTCGCGGCGGTGGAGTACAGGAGTCGACGGGGATCGATTTATCGCGTCTAGAGTAGACGCGATAAATCTACCCCCGATGGATTGATCGCTACCCGCCGATCCAGTGGGTAGTGTAGACATAGGATTCTCACCTAATCACTTGACTCCAAGAACTGGGGCTTTCAGAAAAACACCGACAATCCTGAGACTGGTGATAAAACCCTGAAAATTGGCAACACTGCCATCATTCAGTACTTTGTAATAAAATGGGCCAGAATCAACCCCAGTGCCTCTCAGATCTGAGGGGATCTCTTCACTGCATCTGGGACTGAGTCTCCCAGCCCTGGTCAATAGCCTTCTGCTAAGTAAGGCTGGCGCTAGCATGCTAAAAATAGCTGTGTAGATGTTGCTCCAACTTGGCCTGGAGCCTGGCCTTTCAATCCCTCTCCCGGCACAGCTATTTTTAGTACGCTAGCACAGGTCTGTTGCCCGGGCTGGGAGACTCACTTCTAGATGCAATGTAGACGTACCCTGAGCGGTCCTCTGGACTTTAGAAGGCCCAGAATGAATGGATCGTGTTGCTGAACAAACTTCATTCCCCGGTAAGCCTTCCTGCTGGATTTAGGATGGCTGACTTTGATGGAGGAGTGTGTGTGCTTAGATGACGTTTCGTTCCTCTGCTGTAGCTGGGGATAATTAAAGAACTTTTCCCTCCGGGACTGTCCATCTAGCACCTTTCACCGGCACTAAAGGATCCCTGCTGAAACGCATTATTTTCTGCAGAATGCCCGCGGTCCCAGAAAATCCGGTTCTGCGTGTGGATCCCCTCCACCGTGTCCCCGTTGGACTGGAAATTCAGCCACCGAGCACAGAGCCAGCACAGAGCAAGGGGGCCGGCCTTTGATAGCAACCAGCGGTGCCGACTGCGAATGAGGCAAGAGTCTCTTGACGCATATGCTGGTAGGCCCTGTGGCTGGGGAGGGCCGGGCGCCGGCTGGGAAGGAGCGAAAAGACCTGGGAGGAAGGAGGGCTTGTAATTCTGGCCCTGGGTGGAAAACTAGGAGGAAAGTCCCCGCGGCTTCTTTTATCTCCCCTACGGGTCTTGCAAAAGTAGCAGATTCCATTTTCCCACCTTGCCCAACTGGTCCGTGCAAGGTAGCTGTGACAGCTGACTTGCTCTTGCGGGCGCTGGGTTCGAGTCCCTAGTGTACCACAGATTTCCTCTGGGACTCCAGGTAAGTCACTTAGGCCATGTCTACACTAGGGACCTTATAGTGGCGCAGCTGTACTGATGCAGTTGTGCCGCTGTAAGGTCTCTCTTGTAGCCGCTCTATGCCAATGGGAGAGAGCTCTGCTGTCGACGTAATTAAATCATCCCTAATGAGTGGTGGTAGCTATGTCGGCGGGAGACAACTTGGCGCTTCTGTCGGTGTAACTTATGTCATTCAGAGGAGTGTTTTCTTCACACACCCAAGCGACATAAGTTATACCGACAAAAGTGCTAGTATCAGAGGGGTAGCCGTGCTAGTCTGGATCTGTAGAAGCGACAAAGGGTCCTGTGGCACCTTATAGACTAACAGAGGTATTGGAGCATAAGCTTTCGTGGGTGAATACCCACTTCGTCAGATGCATGCAGTGGAAATGTCCAGGGGCAGATATAAATGTTCAGGGAAGAGTCAAGCTAGAGATAACAGAGGTTAGCTCAGTCAGGGAGGGTGAGGCCCTCTTCTAGCAGCTGAGGTGTGAACACCAAGGGAGGAGAAACTGCTTTTGTAGTTGGCTAGCCATTCACAATCTTTGTTTAGTCCTGAGCTAATGGTGTCAAATTTGCAAATGAACTGAAGCTCTACAGTGTAGTAGCCGTGTTAGTCTGTGTCAGCAAAAAGAAAATAAGAAAGAAAGAAAGAAATACTTGTGGCACCTTAGAGACTAACAAATTTATTTCAGCATAAGCTTTTGTGGGTTAGAACCCACTTCATCGGATGCATCCGATGAAGTGGGTTCTAACCCACAAAAGCTTATGCTGAAATAAATTTGTTAGTCTCTAAGGTGCCACAAGTATTTCTTTCTTTCTTATTTTCTTGAAGCTCTACAGTTTCTCTTTGGAGCCTGGTCCTGAAGTTTTTTTGCTGCAGGATGGCTACCTTTAAGTCTGCTATTGTGTGTCCAGGGAGGTTGAAGTGTTCTCCTACAGGCTTGTGTATATTGCCATTCCTTGTATCTGATTTGTGTCCATTTATCCTTTTGCGTAAGGACTGTCCAGTTTGGCCGATGTACATGGCAGAAGGGCATTGCTGGCACATTATGGCATATATTACATTGGTGGATGTGTAGGTGAAAAGTGCTAGTGTAGACATAGCCTTAGCCGCCCTGTGCCTCAGTTTTCCCCTCTGTAAAATGGGGTTAATATTAGGGCTGCCAATTAATCTCAGTTAACGCAAGCGGTTAACTCAAAACAAATTACTGTGATTAAAAAAATGAATTGCGATTAATCGCCGTTTTAATCGCACTGTTAAATAATTGTAGAATACTCGTTTAAACATCTTATAAATAGTTTGGATGTTTTTCTACATTTTCAAATATACTGATTTTATGTGCAACGCAGACTACAACGTGTACAGTGCTCACTTTATATTATTATTTTTGATTGCATAGATTTGCACTGTACTAAAGGTAAACCAAAGAAATAGTCTTTTTCAATTCACCTCATACAAGTACTGTAGTGCAATCTCTATATCGTGAAAGTGCAACTTACAAATGTAGATTTGTTTTTGTTACATAACCACACTCAAAAATAAAACAATGTGAACCTTTAGCGCCTGCAAGTCATAAGAACACAAGAACAGCCATACTGGGTGAGACCAAAGATCGATCTAGCCCAGTATCCTGTCTTCTGACAGTGGCCAATGGCAGGTGCTTCAGAAGGAATGAACAGAACAGGTAATCATCAAGTGATCCATCTTGTTGCCCATTCCCAGCTTCTGGCAAACAGAGGCTAGGGACACCATCCCTGCCCATCCTGGCTAATAGCCATTGATGGACCTATCCTCTATGAAAGTCCACTCAGTCCTACTTCTTGTTCAGCCAATCCCTAAGACAAACAAGTTTGTTTACATTTATGGGGTCCTACCTGTAATTCCCCACCCTGTGATGCACTTTCACGATAAAGAGATTGCACTACAGTACTTATGAGGTGAATCGAAAAAGATGATTTCTTTTGTTTTTTTACAGTGCAAATATTTGTAATAAACCATAATAGAAAGTGAGCATTGTACACTTTGTATGTTGTGTAGTAGTTGAAATCAATATATTTGAAAATATAGAAAACATCCAAAAATATTTAATTTCTTTCTGCAACCATGAAGGTTAGAAACTTACTTCCCCCCCCTTAATTGTGAGCTGATATTGTCACCTAATCACATACAGGAGCTGGGAGTTTAAGAAAAGCAGCAAAAATCCCGAGACCCGCGATAGAATTATGAGAGTTGGCAAACATCCCACCAAACGGCTGATGGTTTTTAGGTTGCAACGACTCAGCTCCAGCCAAGGAGCAAAACAATAAAGAAGCTGTGTGCCTGCTTGATGAGATGAGAGGCTGTATGGTCTAGTGGCTAGTGCGCTGGCCTAGAGCTGAGTTCTGGTCCCAGCTCTGCCAGTGGGTGACCTTGGGCAAATCAGCCCCCTTGTCCCTCAGTTTCCCCATCTGTAAAATGGGGATAATTATATTGCCTGCCCACCTTTGTCAAGTGCTTTGCAATCTACTGAGGCTGCACTTGCACCAAGCTATGGGAAGCATGGTAGGGGGCTGCGTGAGAGCCCTATGGGCAGCTAACCCAGTGGCCACAGGGTAATGGCCAGAGTGATCCAGGCGATAATTGAGGAAGAGAGCGAAAAATAAAACCCCTTTGTGGCAGCCCCTCTGATGCCGAGTACCTGCATACTGCTGGTGGCTGTTTTCGGGGTTAAAAGGACAGGTTCATTTTGGTGGCTTGCACCCATCTCAGAGCAGCGTGGGGCTGAGCATTTCTGAAATGATATGATCTCGCATTTCTATAGGACCGGCTGCACCCTTCTCCATTGGCATCAATAAAACAATGGGCCTGAGGTCTGGAGCATCAGGACTCCAAGGACGAACCTCAAGTCAGGGAGAGAAAGAGGTTATTCCATGCAATAGTTCCGTTTCCTTCTTGATGTGGCAGCCACGCTTTGAGGGTCCATTGATACATGGTTTATAAAGGGATAATAATACATGGTACAGACATACCGTTATTCATGCTTCTAAGCGCCTCAGGAGCAGATGTTCTCATTGGCTATAAGCAACCCGTAGGCCTGCGGGATTCTACAGCAATCTGTTGCAATTGATTAACCACTTATGAAAACAGTGCCTTGGCTTTTATTGACCCCTGTTAAACTATTTATAAACGGAAGCTCAGCTGCAAAGTTTGGTTCCTTTGGCTTAGTCTTGGGTTTCCTCAGGCAACTCTCAGCCCTGCGAGACCAGGTGTGATCTGGGTTACACTAGTGTTAATCTGGAGCGACCCCACTGGTGTAAACAGGGCAGATTCTCAGCTTGTGTAAACTGGCATAGTTCCATCGCAGCTAGGGTGACCAGATGTCCCGTTTTTAAAGGGACAGTCCTGTTTTTGGGGGACTTTTTCTTATATAGGTGCCTATTAGCCCTCACCCCTTGTCCCGTTTTTCACAGTTGCTATCTGGTCACCCTACATTGCAGCAAAGGAACTAGGGTGACCAGATGAAACAAACAAAATATGGGGACACATGGGGGAAGGAGGGAAAAAAAAAAGCCGCCAGAGTGGAGTTGCCGAAGCAAAAAAAAACAAAAAACAGCCGGAACGGCCAAAGCCGCAATATTGGGACAAATGGCATCCTGACCGTGCATTGGTTGGGATGCGGGACAAAGAACTAAAAATCGGGACAATCCTGATTTTATTGGGACGTCTGGTCACCCTAAAAGGAGCCGGATTCTCAAGTGGTGTATAGTGCCACAGTGCCAGTGAAGTCAATGGGCTGCTGCCCAGATCCTCAGAGGTATTTAGGCACCTAACTCACATTTGGGACTTAGGCACCTAAATACCTTGGAGAGAATGGGACCAGCTTCCCACCTGGTATAAATTGGTTTGGCTCCATTAAAGTCAATAAGCCATTACCCCAGTTATTGTAATTCAGTGTAATTCCCTTGATGTCAGTGGGTTAGATTCTCAGTTGATGTACTGAGGTTGTTGCAGGTGGAGCAGAGAGCAGAATCTGTCACCAGTGTGTCATAAAAATATGACACACTGGAGTACAGGTAAGGGACTGATCTTTGTTTTGGATGATGTGGGCTGGGTTGATGAAAGGTTAATATGTCCAGTCTCACCATCCAAAACATATAAAAAAGCTGTAGTGTGTAGCTGGTGATAGAAAGGTGGCTGCGTTCCACCCCAGAGGTGGCTGCATTTCAGTGGTAGGTGAGTAATTATTACTGACCCACTTCTACCATCTGTTCTCATTCTGAGGAATACCTTTACTCTTGGAATAAATTGCTATTCAGTGTCAGGATAGCAGAATATGGTCTTATGCGGAAGCAGTTTGTACAGCACTTTGGGATGAAAGATACTATATAAATGTGAGTCTGTTATTTTATTGGTTTGATATGTAAAAGCAAATTTAAAGTGCTTTATTTGAAATTAATACAACAAATATTCAACCATATTTTAAAAAATCATTTTCATGGCTTCGTTCCATTTCATTTTAGCTTTACACACAATCACGATGAACAATAAGTTAAATGTCTATAGCAGAAAGAGAGCAGTCATTGAAATTGGTTAGTATTGGAATGTAAAAGTGAAGAATCTGAATAAATATATACAGTCATTATTTATGCCATCTGATTGCTTTGGGTAAGTTTCTTGGGCTCGTCTGTCAGCCAGTGAGAATTAAGTTTTCCTTAGGAATAGGGCCGGCTCCAGGCACCAACGCAGAAAGCACGTGCCTGGGGTGGCAAGCCATGCAGGGCAGCGTGATGGTCGCCGTGAGGGCGGCAGTCAGGCAGCCTTCAATGGCGTTTCTGCGGGAGGTCCGCCGGTCCCGCGGATTCGGCAGCAATTCGGCAGCGGGTCTGCTGACAGCGCGGGACTCGCGGACCACCCGCAGGAACGCCACCGAATCCGCGGGACCGGCGACCTCCTGCAGAAACGCCGCCGACGGCTGTCTGACTGTCGTGCTTGGGGCGGCACAAATCAGAGAGCCGCCCCTGCTTAGGAAAGTAACTAAAATAGGAAATATTTTTAAAAAATTTGGTGATTTAAATGATATTTTTTGCAGCTGACTCAAATCACATTTTAAATCGGTGACTTCTATCACTTTAGCTCAATCTAAACTATTCTGATTGGAAGAAGAGGCTTGGGGGCAGGGAGCCATATTTTTAGTCCTGACACAGAATGGGTTAAGCCACTGCTGCTTTCCCTGCCGGGGGAAATGCAGCCACCTCTGGGGTGGGATGCGTCAGCTATTTAAGGATGCCTGCGACAATTTAATACAGGGATAAGAAGGAGCTGGGGAATACAGTGAGTTAGACGTGGAGGCAAATGTCTAGGGAACAAGCCGGGAGATGGTTCTGGCTGGGGAATACAGAAGGGCTGTAGTTCTCTGTAGAAACATGGGAGCTGGCAGACCGGAGGAACCAGCCAGATGACGTTTATAAAAACTCTCCTGGTAGGATGAATGATGTATCCTTCATATTTCTATGGAAAACCTTCTGTGCTGTTCCCTGCGTAGAATCTGCCGTGTGTGAGACGTTTGCTGCTCGTTACATGGGGCAAACTCCAGTTTGGGTCCAAGCAGCCATAGCAGTGAGCGAAGTGCGAGATGGGGGCGGGAAGTGGACCAGAATAGGTAGCCATCTCCCCGCTCCGTTAAATGGCAACAGTAATAAAAACAATGCTAATATATAGCGCTTCCAAGCGCGCAGCAAATGTTAATCCGTCATGAGAACTCAGTGAGGTGGGAAGTAGTCTTACCCTCCTTCTACAGATGAGGAAACTGAGATACGGAGAAAAGAAGCGACGTGCCGATGACGTTCGGTGGCAGGGCTGGGAATCGGACCCAGGAGTTCTGCCTCCTGGGGTTGCCATGCTGAGGCCGCTAGGGGTCAGTATGTTCTGTAGGCGGAGCCGGTGTTCGGTTCAGGCAAGGGGATGTTGATGGACTGGAAAGGTGGAAAGCTGGCGAGCATAGGGAAGGTTAAGTGAATTGCCCAGGGAACGGGGCACAGCTAACAATGGGAGCAAACCTTTTATTGGCTCATTGGGGCAACGTCTGGCTCCTTTACTCCTCGGCAAAAGCGGGGCAAGTGCATTGGTCACTCGTCTGAATGTGTGCTTGTCTAAAAGAGATACCGGACAACGTGGCTAGCTCCTTTTGCAGCCCACGGGGGCTTAGCTAGACTTTCTCCGTCATGCCCCTTGGCAGAGTCTGCGGGGAGTGCAGCTCCATCGACTGCCTCCGGCGAACATCGCGCTCTTCCCAGTCCTCCTCAGGCTCGAAGCCTTTGAAGATGGCAAGTCTCTCTGATAGGGTCTTGGTGTGTGGGAAGAGAATATAATTGTAGATCAGCGAGGCCACCACTGCGCCAGCCAAGGGCCCCAGCCAGAAGACCTGGGCAGATGGAGAGAGAAAAAAATTAAGGCTTGCGAATGAGCTGTAGGACTCAGACATTTAGCCGGAACCAGATATTTATGGATCTGAGTCTGGTCTTCAAGCCACCTTGGCTTGAGTTCATTCTGGATTTTTGGAACCAACGGGGCTCAAAATTTGCCCAGGGCCATAAACTTTTCATCCCAGTGGGACACATACATTCATCTAGATTAGCTCCATCTTGATCTCCGCTGCCGTTTGGGCCAGAGATGGACCCAAAACAGAACCTTTAGTCCGAACTCCCATCTCCCAAGCGCTGATGGTTCTGATAAAATGGATCTGAAAACAACCCTGGTTTTTTTAGTGATTGGTTTTGTGGAACCAAGATCAGACCAATGAGCTTTTGCAAAACTAAAATCTACGCCCGCTGTAAGATCTCTGTGTAGCCGCTCTAAACCGGTGGGAGAGAGCTCTCCCGTTGACTTAATTAATCCACCCCCAACTTCTCATAGCACTGTCCACACTGGTGCTTAAATTGGCATAAATTATGTTGCTCGGGGGGTGGCTAATTCACGCCACTGAGCAACAAACTTATGTCATCCTAAACTGTAGTGCAGCCATTGCCTAAACCTGGTTTAGGGATTGTGATGAAACCAAAACTTTGGAAAGTGGTGCAGACTTGTGGTTACAACACACTACTGAGCATTTAACCTCCCTGGTTCTGTGCTCAGCTGTAGGAGAGAATGTTCTCTGCTGGAGAGAATAGAAGATTGGGAATTGTGACTCTTGGGTTTTCTTCCCAGCCTTTGTGGGGAATGTGGACCAATGGTTAGATCAGGGCTGGGATTGGGAACCAGGACTCCTGTTCTAGAAGTCCCATTTCTAGAAGGGAAAGTGCTCTAGTGGTTAAAGCAGGGAGGCAGGATTTCTTTTCTTTTCTCAGTTCAAGTATTAAATTGCTCTCTGATCTAAAGCAAGGCACTTCCCCTCTCTGAGGCTTGGTTTGTCCATCTGGGTGCATGGAGATAGAGATATTACCCACCTTTATAAAGTGCTTTGAGATCCTTGAATGTTCATTGGATAAGTGCTAAGTAGTATAACTTCAGTTTTATTTATTTAGCCACCTTAAACCTTGGTGATTTGGGTAAAATGAGAGACTCAGGTGTCCACCAAACTTGGTTTGATTTATGCATAACCCCAAACTGAACCAACAAAGTTCTGCAAAACTAAAACACGGCTTCCATGTATTCCAGGGCGCTAGTTCTGTATCTGCACTTGGCAGGCACATTTTCCTAGCAACATGCGAAAGAAACATTTTTCAAGATGGCTGTCACCTGACCTCTGACCCAGGAAGTCGATCAAGCTCACAGAACTTTTGCTAAAACTTGCCGAGAATGAGCAAAGCGTCTCTTCCTCTACCCCTTTCCTGGTTCACTGAACACAAACCTTGGATTCCAAACAAATGCCATCCACATCTGATGGAAAAATTGAACCACGCTGGTTCAGACTAGAATCGGGAAAGATTAGTTGGATAATAACTAGAGTTAAAGTCTCTGTAGATTTTGTGCCTACTGCCAACTCACATAGGATGAACCACACACCCTTTTCCTGTTGCAACTTAGCCCACTTGGTTAGGCAATTAAGGGCTATGGTTTGCTGCGTCTATTGCTCCCAATCTCTAGATCTTTCTTCAAGGGGGCAACCAGAGCCTGGTTTGGATAATATTATTATTACCCTTCTCACTGTCAAAATGCCAGCAGCTAGGTTGACTCTCGAGAGTTCTAGAAATATTGACACGACAGTGCCCGGGCTAGAATTGGGTCTCCTGAAATAAAAGACGAATCTTCCATTAAAGGTTACGTCATGTGATGAAACTTCCAGGAATACGTCCAACCAACATTGGCAACCCTATGCACGGCAGCACGTCCTGACAAAACTGCACCCAGATCTGCAGTGATGCGGAGTGTGAGGGGCTGAATTCTTACCCAATGGGCGCTGAAGTCTCCTACTATCACAGCTGGGGCAAAAGATCTGGCGGGGTTCATAGAGCAGCCGGTGTAGTGGATCTGAGGGGGGCGTGAAAAACAGGCACAGTTATTATTAACCACCAAACCCTTCCAGCAACAAGACTATTTTAAAACGCCTTAAACTGTTATGAGCATGCGTCGTTCATTGGCGCAAGCTTTTAGTCCTCCAGGCTGCCTTGTGCTAAGAAAAGAATGACTGGCATCTTTCACCAACCAGTCGTATAGCGGGCAAAGGGAGCTAAATTCTCTCGTTGGCTCCCGCTGGAGTAGCTGGGAGTTTTCCTACAGCGCTGGGTGCTCTTATGGAAAGCGTGGTCTAATGGGTAAAGCTTCCTTGGAGGGAATCTGCATATGAGTTCCTGCTGCATCTCTAGCTTGGACCGGAGCAATCTCTGTTGGATACTTATTATTCATAGTGTTACCCTAGTGCTTAGGAGCCATAAACATGACCTCACTGTGCTAGGCACTGCACAAACACACAATGTTCTCCATTACTGTAGTATCTCAGCACCTCCCAATCATTAATGGACTTAACCTCACAACACCCCTGAGGGCAGGGAAGTGCTGCTCTCCCCTTTTGGGAAACTGAGACACTAAGTGACTTGCCCAAGGTCACACAGGAAAGCTGTGGCAGAGCAAGGAATCAAACCCAGCTCTTACGAATCCAGGGCTGCCACCCTAACCACTGGGCCATCCTTCCTCTGCTCTATAGGACACCCAACCTAGTGAAACTACCCGGGACACAGGCATGCTTGTGTCATGGCTCTAAAATGCAAACGCCAGGCCGTTGTGACGCACCCCCAGCAAGTGGCCCGCGGCAACAGAGAGGCCGATGGACAAGGCCGGAGAGCCGACGTTATCGCTCCTCTGGTCGTCGGTGGAAGCGAAAACGCACAGCACCAGCTGGAAGGTGAGGAACAGCTCGACGGTGACAGCCTGGCCTGGAGTGGTGTCGTTGTGCAGCTGAAATGAGAGGAAAGCAGCTTCTCAGGAATGAGCGCGCGCCCTTCCCCGGGGCTTTAGGAACAGGTCGCTGAGTCAGAGACATGGAGATGGCGAGGTGAACAGGGCACACAAGCAAACCATATGCATTTTAATACGGCTGATTGTAAATATATACATCTGAGAGCAAAACACGCAGGCCAGACTTGCAGGGCAGCGGGGCTCTGTCCTCAGAAGCAGTGACTCTGAAAAAGATTTGGGGGTCGTGGTGGGGAATCAGCTGATTCCGAGCTCCTTGTGTGACACTGTGGCCAAAAAGGGCTAATGCCATCCTGGGACTCATAGACAGGGGGATCTTGAGTAGAAGTAGAGACATAGGCGCCGACTTCATGGGTGCTCCAGCCCTGGAGCACCCATGGAAAAAAATTAGTGGGTGCTTAGCACCCACTGGTAGCCAGCTCCCCCCTTCCCCCCCCAGCGCCTCCTGGCCGCTGGCGACCCTGCCGATCAACTCCTCTCCCTCCCTCCCAGCACCTCTCACCCACCTCAATCAGGTGTTTTTCTGCATGCAGGAGGCTCTGGGAGGAAGGGGGAGGAGCAGGGATGAGGTGTGCTCAGGGGAGGGGGCTGGAAAAGGCGGGGAAGAGACTTGCAAGGAACATAGGAACTGCCAGAGTGGATCGGAGTCAGGGATCCACCTAGTTTTTTTGAGCCCTTCAAAACTCTTTGGTCTCAATACTACCTTGTGGCAATGAGTTCCACAGGCTCATTGTGCAATGTGTGCAAGAGCCTTTCCATGCATCGTTTTGCAGAGTTTGCTGCCTTTCTGTATTAGCGAACGTCTCCTTGTTCTTGTATGGTGCTATTCCCGTGCTGTGCCTCTTTTAAGGAGATTCTGCCAAATGTCTAATAGTTGGGAGGTGTGCTGACAAGGACTATAATGAGCCCCACAAAATTCATGTCACTTGTGACCTGAGACAGTATTTGAAAAGTTCAAGTGTCTGGAAAATGAGAGTTTTATTTTTCACAATCATAGAATATCAGGGTTGGAAGGGACCTTAGAAGGTCATCTAGTCCAACCCCCTGCTCAAAGCAGGACCAATTCCCAATTTTTGCCCCCGATCCCTAAATGGCCCCTTCAAGGATTGAACTCACAACCCTGGGTTTAGCAGGCCAATGCTCAAACCACTGAGCTATCCCTCCCTACCTCCCATTATGATGGTAATCACTGATATTTTCTCTCTCTCTCCCTCTCTGTCTTAACCAGGATGGGTAAGGAATGGTGTCCTTAGCCTCTGTTTGTCAGAGGGGGGTGACGGGTGGCAGGAGAGAGATCACTTGATCCTTACCTGTTAGGTCCACTCACTCTGGGGCACCTGGCATTGGCCACTGTCGGTGGACAGGATACTGGGCTGGATGGACCTTTGGTCTGACCCAGTACGGCCTTTCTTACGTTCTTATGTTCTCTCTCTCTCTCATGCACGCACGCACGCACAATACGCACCTAGCATGTATATTTTCCAGGTGAACCGTTCCAAGCAGTCACTTCTGTGCTCAGCAATTGCTCTAAACCTAATCTGACCACACTTCGAGATAACATCTCCAGTGTATGTTTTGCAATATAAATGGCAGCTCGAGTTTCCTTAATCCAATGTAAATGGTGGTACCACTGGATGTTGCTGGTTAATTGACCAATTTGTGATGCCACCGGCACTCTGGGGTTGGCTGAGAGCTTATCTATGGTCCAGCTCCGCGGCTGGAGCCTGAGATATGCACTGTTAAATACTGAAATCTAGATGTTTTAGACAGAACCAGAAATTCCACCTGCAGTTTTTTTTTTTCCCTCACTGCATCACCTCTTTGCCTGCCAGGAAGGTTAAGGGCTAGATTCTGATCTCCATTATGCCGGTGTAAATCCAGGGATTGCGTAACTCCGGATTTACACTGGCGTTACTGAAACCTGGTCTATACACACTGCTGTCGGAAGTGTGATCACAGCTCACACAGACATAGCTGAGGTAGTTTTGAACTAGTAGCTAGAATAGCAATAGCAGTGATGTAGTAAAGTGGTCATCAAAGGGTTAGCTAGGCTACTCCAAGTACTATGGGTTGGAGCCCTGGTCCACTTCTCCCTTACTTTCTGTTTAGTCCATGGGAAATTTTCCCCATCCCCCCTGATTCTGTTGTGATGCAGTTAAACGAAGAAACAAGTTTCCTGCCTGTGGTCCTGTGAGTCGACTGATTTTTGTTGCACTGAGCAGTCGTCCCTTTGCAAAATCCAGCTAGCTGGGTTCTCTGCTATTGCTAGTGGCGCTAGCTATATCTAAACTAGGGATGTCTGTCTACATGTGCGGCAAATCAAATCACACCTCTGCTTGCAGTGCAGACTTTGTGCAGTCATTTAGGGAATGTGCAAAGGTGAAAGTAAGCCAGTCTGGTCCGGTGTACCGGCAAGAGCCAGTATGTTGTGCCGGACCATACCAGCTTCCCCGGCGGTGATTTAAAGGGCCCAGTGCTCCTGCCATTGCGGGGAACCCCAGGTCTTTTAAAGCACCGCTGTCTTTTAAAACAGCCCCTGATTGTTCCTTCCTAAGTGGAGTATTTTGCATTTGGCCTTATTGAATTTCATCTTATTTACTCCAGACCATTTCTCTAGTTTGTCCAGATCATGTTGAATTTTAATCCTGTCCTCCAAAGCACTTGCAACCCCTCCCAGCTTGGTATCGTCCACAGACTTTATAAGTGTACTCTCTATGCCATTATCTAAATCACTGATGAAGATATTGAACAGAACCAGACCCGGAACTGATCGTTGCAGGATCCCACTCGTTATGCCCTTCCGGATTGATTGTGAACCATTGATTACCCTCTGGGAACAGTTTTCCAACCAGTTTTGCACCCACCGTATAGGAGTTCCATTTAGAGTGTATTTCCCTAGTTTGTTTATGAGAAGATCATGCCAGACACAATCAAAAGCCTTACAAAAGTCAAGATATACCACACTTCCCCACATCCACAAGGTTTGTTACCCTGTCAAAGAAATCTGTTAGGTTGTTTTGACAGGATTTATTCTTGACAAATTCACGCTGACTGTTATTTATCACCTTGTTATCTTCTAAGTGTCTGCAAATTGATTGCTTAATTATTTGCTCCATTATCCTTCCTGGTACTGAAGTTAAGCTGACTGGTCTGTAATTCCCTGGGTTGTCCTTAGATGGGCATGATATTTGCCCTTTTCCAATTGTCGGGAATCGAACCCGTCTGCCATGACTTTTCGAAGATAATCGCTAATGGCTCAGATCTCTCCTCAGTCAGCTCCTTGAGAATTCTAGGATGTATTTCATCAGGCCCTGGTGACTTGAAAACATCTAACTTGTCTAAGTAATTTTTAACTTGTTCTTTCTCTATTTTAGCCTCTGAGCCTACCTCATTTTCACTGGCATGCACTATCTTAGATATCCAATTGCTACTAAACTTTTTGGTGAAAACTGAAACAAAAATGTAATTTAGCATGTCTGCCATTTCCAGATTTTCTATTGTTGTTCCCTTCCCCACCATTGAGTAATGGGTTTACTTTGTCCTTGGTCTTCCTCTTGTTTCTAATGTATTTGTAAAATGTTTTCTTGTTACCCTTTATGTCTCTAGCTAGTTTGATTTCGTTTCGTGCCTTGGACTTTCTAATTTTGTCCCTACATACTTGTGTTATTTGTTTGTATTCATCCTTTGTAATTTGATCTAGTTTCCACTTTTTGTAGGATTCTTGTTTGAGTTTCAGACCATTGAAAATCTCCTGGTTAAGCCAGGGTGGTCTCTTGCCATACTTCCTATCTTTCCTACGCAGTGGGATCGTTTGCTTTTGTGCCCTTAATAATGTCTCTTTGAAAAACTGCCAACTCTCTTTGAACTGTTTTCCCCCTTAGACTTGCTTCTTACCCATGAACAGTTTGCTAACGGCTGCCTTCTTGAAATCCGCTATCTTTATTGTGCTGTTTTCCCTCCTCCTATTCCTTAGAAGCACAAACTCTGCCACTGCATGATCACTTTCACCCAAGCTGCCTTCCACTTTCAAATTCCCAACCAGTTCTTCCCCATTTGCCACACTCAAATCTAGAAGAGCCTCTCCCCTAGTGGCTTTCTCCACCTTCGGGAATAAAAAAATGGTCTCCAGTACATTCCAAGAACTGGCTGGAAAATCTCTGCCCTGCTGTGTTATGTCCCCAACAGATGTCTGGGTAGTTGAAGTCCCCCATCACCGCCAAGTCCTGTGCTTTGGATGAGAATCTAGTCCAGGGGAGTCAGGCTAGTTCTGGTGCCATGAGGAGCACGGTAAAGGAGAGCCCACATAATGAGAGTGCTGGGCATTAACAGCAGTATTACCAACCCCAAGATTTAAAAGACACAAGTCAGGCTTCCAAAAATCATGAGATTAAAAATACATATATATATTTGGGGTTCTTTTTTGTAGCCTTTTAGTTTTTGAACTTTTAGGATACCCTAGGGGCATTTTCAAACTTTTCTTTGCAGCCATCAAGGCTGGAAACATACAAGTTTTAAAAATAAAACCTGTTTCTCTCAAAATCATATGACTCCAGGAGCTGGGGATTTAAGAAAGACACCAAATAGCTCAAGACTCGCGATCAAATTACGAGACTTGGCAGTGCTGTTATAGATGCTTTCCTTGTCCTCCTAGGACAGCATGGGGCCAGATTCTCCATTGGCTTGCACCTAGTGTCCTTTACACCTTGCAAAGTGGATTCATAATGCTCATATTCTGATTTTGTAGGTGCTTAACCGCCCCACCCCGCCCTTTTCCCAGGTGTCAATGATGGCACAAAATGCAAGGTAGTGGAGAATCAGGACCCTGTGTGTTAATGACAGGGCATCAGCTGAGGTTTCTAGATACAACTCCCCAAGTTCCCTTGTTTTTCTGTCTATAAGTCAGAGCTTTAAACGTCTATCTGCAATTTGATGTTGGACAGTGTATGAAACCAGAGTCAAATCCTTCTAACTTGCTACAGACCAGGGCAGGTGAGGCTGAGAGGCGGCAAGGCCAGGGCAGGGGTGTTTACCGGGCATTGTGATTAACCAGGTGTGTCCGCTACCAGCCTTTGAAAGTAGAGTATTGAGTTGCATTATCTGATGCCGAAGCAGCGATTGTATTAAAAAAACCCGTCGTGCCAGCTCTGATGTCCGGGTGCCTGGAGTGGAACCAGCATCCTGGAAATACTGGCAAGACCTAGCGTGGCAGGGAGACAGACTACATATTTCCACACCACCAACATACAAGGATATTGTATCCTTGGAGGTGGCGGAATAGGCGCCCAGAGAAGGGTTAAGCATGGCAGTGCAGGAACGGCAACATCTCTTATGTCAAAATGGCAGTGAATTTCCTGACTCTGGTTGGTTGGTCTCATAGGCAGCAGTGGGAAATGCTTAGAGTGGGGGGAATTGGGAGCCAGGACCTCCAAGTTCTATTCCCACAGCTAGAAGGAAGCATGGTCTAATAGTTTTTTGGGTTTTTTTAAATGGAGATATGCCTATCTTGTAGATCTGGAAGGACCTTGAAAGGCCATTGAGTCCAGTCCCCTGCCTTCACTAGCAGGACCAAGTACTGTCCCCTGACAGATTTTTGCCCCAGAACCCTAAATGGTCCCCTCAAGGATTGAACTCACAATGCTGGGTTTAGTAGGCTAATGCTTAAACCACTGAGCTATCTCTCCCCCTGGTTAGAACGTAGTACTGGATGTCAGGACACCTGGGTTCATTCCCAGCAGAAGGAGGGAGGAGGGTTGGAGCAAGGCGGGAGGGGGTCTGGGAGCCAGGACTCCTGGGTTCTATTTCCACTACTAGAAGGGAATGTGGTCTAGTAGCTGGAACATGGTCCTGGGTGTCAGGACACCTGGGTTCATTCCCAGCAGAAGGAGGGAGGCGGGTTAGAGGAAGAGGGGCGGTCTGGGAGCCAGGACTCCTGGGTTCTATTTCCACTACTACAAGGGAATGTGGTCTAGTAGTTGGAACATGGTACTGGGTGTCAGGACCTAGTCTCAGCACGAGGAGGGAGTATGGTTAGAGCTAGGCGGTCTGGGAGGCAGGACTCCGGGGTTCTATTCCCAGCTATATGTGACCTCGCTTGACTTGTCTTCGTGTCCCCCAAAGCCCTGCCCATCCATCACTCCCGTCCCCCCTGAGAGCCCAGGCGTTGGCAGAATCCTTACCCGGTTGATGGCCAAGTGCCCCCGGATGTCTGGCGGGGTGAGTTCGTGCAGGAGAGCTGCCCCGGCGACTGCCCCCAGAAGCTGCGCCACCACGTAGAAGACTGCTCGGAGGAAGGAGATGTGGGAGCCCACCAGGCACGCCACTGTCACCGCCGGGTTGATGTGCGCCCCGCTGATGTGCCCCAGGGCCTGGACCAGCGTGGCGATGGCCAGGCCGAAAGCCAGCGAGATCTGCAGCACATCTGGGGGGGCCGAAGGCCAGTTGAGGGCCGAGCCCAGGCCGAAGAAGATGAAGAGCAGCGTGGCCAGAAACTCGGCAAAGACCGCCCGGGTGAAGGCTATGGAGCGGAGCTCCCACATCATGGGGTTTGCCAGGAACCACCCTAAACGCTGCTTGATTGCTGCTGCCGTAGCTGCTCCCTGCAAAGGTGCTGGGGTGGGAGATATTTCTCTATCTATATATGTATATCTGCAGAAAATCCAGGGATCTGCCGCTGAAGGAGGTGGGGTCAGGGTCTTTGGAAACCTGATGCTTTTTTCCCTCTTGTTCCAGCTGTATCTGGCTTCAGACCCTGCCCCCTCTATTAACCTGCGAATGCGACATTTGCCAAGTTCGGGCGCTCATAAATTAGCCTCGAGAGAGTCCATAAAACACAAGGCTGAGCTGCGTTATTCCCTGCGTTTTATTACGGTCCCTCTTCCTGTGCCATTCCTTTCTCCTCTTGCTTCGCCCCCACTGGCCTTTTCAGCAGGGATGGGAGAATAAGGAAGTGGTGTTTGGGGGGAACTAGAGATGGGTCTCAACAGCTTGTCTCAATCTGGACATCCTCAAACTTTGGAGTTTGGATCCAGGTCCAAACATCCATCCATCCATCTATCTATCTATCTATCTATCCCCATATACCTCATCTATCTATCTATCTATCTATCTATCTATCTATCTATCTATCCCCATACACCTCATCTATCTATCTAGCTATCCCCATACACCTCATCCATCTATCTATCTATCTAGCTATCCCCATACACCTCATCCATCTATCTATCTATCTAATTGTTTTTGCTTTCTTTCTTTCTTGCTCCTCGCCATGTCCATCTGACGTTTGGCAGGACTAAACCATGTTTTTTTTACTGGGCCAAAAGATAAGTCCAGGATCCCCAAGCCCCAGAAGTTTGAGAAGGTTTGAACACAGCTCTTGAGCTGCTCTTTGTGGCTCCGGCCCATTGCTGCACACAGCGTCTAGCTTTTTCAAAGCCTGTGTTAGAACACAAGCGGAATGTGGTTGGTGGGGCTTGGCCTGGTCCGTAACGGGCATTTGTGTATATATCTATTAACCACCAATCCATTGGACGTGGCTGCTGGTGTCTGCCAAGGAAGGACCCAGAACTGGACTGGCACAGTGAGGCCAATCAGTCTCGTTTGCAGTGGCAGAATTGGACGGGGGCCCTGGACTGGGGGCGAGGGTTGAGGCGCATCGGCAGAGCTGAGTGTCTGGGAGTCCAGGACTGGAATAGCGGGTTTGCGTAGGGGAGACGTGTGGGTCAGGATTGCGGTGCATCCAGAGTCCTGGACTAGCAGGGGGCCTGGGGACTGTGGGTCAGGCCTGGGGTGCCCGGGCACAGATGTGGAAGAGCCCAGGAGTGGAATAGCACTGGGGCCTGAGTTGGGTCTGAGCTCATGCTGCAATGGTGCAGCTGTAACACCAGAAAGAAGCTGGAGTCTGAAAGAGCAACTATTGTCCTGGACCAGCCATTCCAGCATCCCCACATGATAAAGCCATCGGGGACTGCCACTAGGCACGTCTATAAAGAGATCTATAAACTCAACAGAGCTTGATTCAGCAGGCCCCCAGAGTGCATTGGCTTTATGACCAAGGAATCCCTGTCTCAGAGCGCCTACTGGTGAGGTGGGGACAAAAGTACCAGACAGAGGTAGGACCTGGACTCTAAGAATGATTGGCAAGACATTATGACCAGTGCAAATGATGCACCGGGGCTGGAGGGTTTAACGAACTTTTTAAAACTTTCATTCAGAGTCTGGGGGAGGAGGAGAATTGGGGGATTGAGCCGGTTCTTTTTTGGCCACCTGGGCTGACCATCCCTCACCATGGCCTCGTTCTCAGAGTCACCATCCCGTCTCCTGCGTGCGTGGGCGTTACACACCCCATAATCGCCCTTTCCCTGTTGTGAACAATTGTTCTGCTTCCTGGACGTGCAGGTAATGACTCAGTGTGTCTAATTGCTGAGATGCTCAAGTTGCTTAGCACAATAGTCAACTACCCAGCTGTTCCTAGGGTATCCAGCATTGCTTTTGTTTGCTCAGGGATCCGGATGACAGACATCGGTGATGCTGCTCCCTGTACCAGGTTAATAGGATCATGCCGAACCAAGGTGAACCCAACACTGTATTTCAAAACTAAGGGACTGTTTTCTTAGCACCCCACTGCCTCCTGATATTATCACCATTATTATTATAACCATCATCATTATTAATAATAATAATGAATAAGCAGTGCTCACCTACATTCGCCAGGGATATTTCCAGCTGCTTTTTGCAGCAACTCCCGATCTTGTTGTAAAGAGATGAAAAAAATAAGGGACGTCCCTTGTAATAAGGGATTGTCGGCAACCCTACAAGCACTGCTTAATTTGTGCCATTTCATAGCCCCGGCACCTCTGGGCTTGGCAGTTCATAGCCCCGGCACCTCTGGGCTTGGCAGTTCATAGCCCCGGCTTCTCTGGGCTTGGCAGTTCATAGCCCTGGCTTCTCTGGGCTTGGCAGTTCATAGCCCCAGCACCTCTGGGCTTGGCAGTTCATAGCCCCGGCACCTCTGGGCTTGGCAGTTCATAGCCCCGGCACCTCTGGACTGGCTGCATCAGTTATGGGTGTGTACATTTCTGTTTTGTCTAAACGCCATTTTTCATGGGGGGAGGGAACGTTCAATGAAAAGGGTTTGTTTTTTTTAACCGCCTCTGCAACAGATTCATCTTAGAATCATAGAAGATCAGGGTTGGAAGGGACCTCAGGAGGTATCTAGTCCAACCCCCTGCTCAAAGCCGGACCTAATCCCCAACTAAATCATCCCTTTATTTTCTATGGCTTGCTAAGACCATGCTAGCCCATCATCACAAGTGAATGTATTCCCGACGGGTTCTCATGAGGTTTTGTTTTCTTCTTTGTCTAAGGCCTGGTCTACCTTACAAAGTTAGATTAACGTAAGCCACCTGGCATCGACTTACTTGTGCACATGTCTACACGTAGGTGCTGACTTTTATTTTTCCCCAGGGGTGCTCCATCCCTGTTCTGCCCTGAGGCCCCACCCCCTTTCTGCTCATTCCCCAGAGGCCCCACCCTTGCTCCACGGCGGCGGCAAGCCTGGGAGGGAGGGAGGGAGGGAGAGGGGGAAAAGTGCAGCGGTGGCGCCTTGGGGGAGGGGTATGGGGAGGAGGCGGAGAGCTTGGCTCAGCCTCCTCCCCATACCCCTCCTCTGAGGTTCCGCCGCAGCACTTCCCCGCCCCCCCCCAGGCTTGCTGCCGCCGATCAGCTGGAGCGCCACAAGCCTGTGAGCTCAGGAAAAGCGGCTTAGCTGCCGCGGCGCCTCGGGAGGCGGAGGTTACCTGGGCGCGCAGGGGCATGGGGGGCTGGCAGGGAGCTGCCCTGTGGGTGCTCCAGCCCTGGAGCACCCATGGAGTCACTGCCTATGGTAAGAACGAAACCAAACCTGCACCTGTCTTGAAAATTTGGGATTCTGCTGGCACACACCTGGAAGGTGACTCTCACTCCCCTAATTTAACTAGAGAAGGGAGCAGGCCGGTAGTTAAGGCTGGGAACTGGGCGTCTAGGACTCCTGGGTTCTATTCCCAGCTTTGCGAGTCAGGGTGCTCCAATCGTTATTAATGATAATATGTTGCAACTTTCACCAATAGAACTTTATAATGGTGGGTCAGTATCATGACTCTTCTTTTATAGATGGGGAAACTGAGGCATGGAGCGATGGGACTTTCCCAAGATCCTGCAGTGAGTCAGTGGATGAGTCAGGAGTTGAAACCGGGTTTCCAAAAACTCCCTGTTCGGTGTCCTACCCCACTGTACCATCCTGCCTGCCTTATGCTTGCCACCTGCTGGGGTAATATGAAAACTTTGGTATTGGGTCACTGGGCTAGTAGCTAGCCTGGTCTCCCTAGGGCCCTGCGACTAGGAGCACACTTTCTCAGAGAGCTGGAAATAGAACCCAGGAGTCCTGACCCCCAGTCCCTTGCCCTTTCTGCAGTTAGGCCAATAACGAGGGTCTACCATTAACCCAATGGTCCAGCAGGGATAGCTGAGTTACTAGTACAGCTGTGGGCCACTGGACCCATAGGCACCGACTCCGTGGGTGCTCTGGGGCTGGAGCATCCACGGCGGGGGGGGGGGGGGGGGGAATGGTGGGTGCTGAGCACCTATCGGCAGCCTCCCCCACCCCGATTGGTGCCTCCCCCTCCCTCCTAATGCCTCCCGCCCACCGGCGGCCCCGCTGATCAGTGCCTCCCTCTCCCAGTCCCTCCCGCCCGCCACGGATGAGCTGCTCCGCAGCATGCAGGAGGTGCTGAGGGTGGGGGGTGGGGCTAGGGTGACCAGACAGCAAGTGTGAGAAATCGGGACAGGGGATGGGGGGTAATAGGAACCTATATAAGAAAAAGACCCCAAAATTGGGACTGTCCCTATAAAATCGGGACATCTGGTCACCCTAGGTGGGGAGGAGGAGAAGGAGGGCAGGGCGCGCTCAGGGGAGGGGGAGGGGGGGCTGGAAGAGGCAGGGCAGGGGTGGGCTCTTGGGGGAAGCAGCGGAGTGGGGGTGGGGCCTGGGGCAGAGCGGGGAGTTCTGACTGGACCAGCCCTCGAATCCTGTAACTAGGTCAGCGGACTCCATTATTCTGACCACTGAATCAGAAAAGCTCCCTACCAATGAGCCCGCTGGTGCGTAACGCCGTTATCGGCTCTTAACTGCGATCAAACATTAATGCTTGCTATGAATGCTTCCCCCGGGCCTCTGACGTCTTGAGGGATGGACAAGGGGCCGCTTGCATCCTCCTGTCGGCGGGGAATGAGGGAAACAGCCTGATAATGTGCTTTGTGCAAATTTACTTCTGCAAGTGCCTAGATGACTCAGATAGCCTGGCTTTGGGGAAAGCACAAACATCTGATGCTATCTCTATTCCACGTAAAATACCGCCGAGCCACAAGGAATGGGATATTTATTGTATAAGTATTTGCTTTTAAATTTTCCTGCTTGTATCCAGTCATTCGGTTCCGGTGGCCTATATGCTTGCTACGACTCCTGCTCCCTGGGTCTGTAGACCATGGACTGGAGGTCCTCGGTCCCTCTCACAATTTGCTCCCGCTTCTCTCTGTCAAGAGCTGTGTGATGGAGCGAAGACAGCAGACTATTTTTGAAAGAACAGGGAGTCCGGTGGCACCTTAAAGACTAACAGATTTATTTGGGCATAAGCTTTTGTGGGTAAAAAGCCCACTTCTTCGGATGCAAAAAATTGGTTGTTTACCCACGAAAGCTTATGCCCAAATAAATCGGTTAGTCTTTAAGGGGCCACCGGATTCCTTGTTGTTTTTGTGGATACAGACTAACACGGCTACCCCCTGATATTTTTGAAAGGGCTCTGCTCAGGGAAATGAGTAAAAATAAGGTATTTCATGGAGTCCCTCTCTTGTCCCTCTTCTGCATTCCTTTCCCTAGCGTCACTGTTTTTTGTTGTTGTTTTTTTCATCAGTGGGAACATCTTCTGCCTCTTGCCCAGTACTGTAGTTCCCCAGTTCGGTGACTGAGACATTTCAGGTTCTTGGAAGAGCTCCACACCCCTCTTTAAAAATCTGGGGAGCCCCATTCAGCAGGAATTACACACAGGCATTTCGACCGGGGAGACTTGCATGCATCTTGATGCTGTCTATGCCAGTCGTTTTCAACCTGTGGTTCGTGGACCCCTGGGGGTCCGCAGATTATATCTCAGGAGTCCGCGAAAGGTTGTCATGACCATAAAACAGTGGCCTTTAACCTGTGGTCTGCAGACGCCTGGGGGTCGGCAGACTGTGTCTATGATATTCACCTCCATTCGAAATTTTTTAGGGGTCCCCAAATAAAAAAAAGGTTTAAAACCACTGGTCTAAGCTATTCAGGAGGAAACTTATCTGGTATGTGGCTCCATAGGCAGGCATTTCCCAAGGGGAAAGGTCCTTGTCCACTGACCCTTAATTCTGGTCCATCTGATCGTGATGTGTCTGGTGAAGAGGCTTTTTGCATTTGCAGTGTTAATTCGGAAATGGGTTGGAGTATGGGTGCCACAGCTTCTAGGTGGGATCTGATGACAGTGTCCTGAAATAGAGACGAAGGGAGTTTGCCCTCAGGAAACCCTACCCCTAAAGAGAGGAAGGATGGTTCCGTCATTAGGATGCTAGTCTAATTCCCTGCTCTGCCGTGGGCTTCCTGTGTGACCTTGGGCAAGTCACTTAGCCTTTATGTGCCTCAGTTTCCCCATCTGTACAATGGAGATAATAGCACTGCCCTGCCTCACAGAGGTGTTGTGAGGATAAAGACCATGAGGTGGCAGGGGGGCATACAATTGCTATTATAGGCAAGTATGCTTTCAACTTGAGCTGACTCCTTGTTGACACACACCGGGTGGGTTTTGTGGAGTAGACAAGGCTTGTGTCTGTGCCTGATTCCCCGTTGCCTTGGTTGCTCTTGATATCTGTGCCAAGAGATTCTGGCTTGCTAGCCGTTTACACCCACTTTGGATGGCCGTGTGCAGCAGCCCAAGGTAGCGGAGAGTCAGACCTGGTCGCTGGATCTGCTCTGTAGCATCTATTTCCCTTTTCGCTTTCTTCCGTCTCCGCTCTCCCCTTTTCTGTTTCCCACCACAGGCGCCGACTTTTCCTTCTCCTCGGGGGTGCTCTACCCCCGCGCCGCCCTGAGGCCCCTTCCCCCCAATGCTCCGCCTCTTCCTGCCCTCGCTCCGCCCCCTCCTCGAGGTCCCTGCCCACCATCTGCTCTCTGCCTTCCCCTTAGCCCCTCCCCGAGCCGCCAAACAGCTGTTTGGCGGTGGTGACGCCCCCATCAGCTTTTTGGCAGCTGTGCCCCACTATCAGCTGATGAGCGGGGGCGGCGAACAGCTGTGATTGGAGGGTGCTGAGCACCCACTCTTTTTTTTCCATAGGTGCTCCAGCTCAGGAGCACCCATGGAGTCGGCACCTGTGGTTTCCCTCACCGAGCCTGTGCCGAGCGATGTGCTCTCACCTGCATGTGCCGCTCACAGCAGGTTTCCTGCTGCTAATGCTTCCCGCGAGTGCTGCTCGGCCTGGCAGCTCTCCAAGACAACTGGCCGGTTTAGGGAAGAAGATCAAGCACGAAATCCCGAGTACTCCCATATCCTGCCAAAATGCCTCATCCCTGTTCCAAATTCATGGTCCTGCCAAGGCCCACCGGCGGTGGGAACCCTCTGAAGAACATGAAGAGACTTTCCATCGGGTGCCAATGGGAATTTGACTGTTCGGGGTGTTGTGCAAGAGATTAGGGTGATTAGATCATAGAAGATCAGGGTTGGAAGGGACCTTAGGAGGTCATCTAGTCCAACCCCCTGCTCAAAGCAGGACCAATCCCCAATTTTTTTCCCTCCCCAGATCCCAAAAAGGGGCCCCTCAAGGATTGAACTCACAACCCTGCGTTTAGCAGGCCAATGCTCAAACCACTGAGCTATCCCTCCCCCCTATAGATGTCCCGATTTTATAGGGACCGTCCCCATTTTGGGGTCTTTTTATTATATAGGCTTCTATTACCCCCCACCCCCTGTCCTGATTTTTCACACTTGCTGTCTGGTCACCCTACAAGAGATGCGCCTGTCGCTGCAGTGTGAGCACGGATGTGTTTATAATTGCCGGCCACAATTGTAACATTGTCTCTCCTCTTAATTTGCTGGCACCCGGGGAGGAGAATAGCGGGAGTGGAGCACAGTATCTCTTTGTTCTTTATGGAAAGGCGCCGATCAGATTTATCCCCTATTGACATGTTGTATTAACGCGACATGCAGCCATGGAAAAAGTCAACACTTTCTGGCATTTAGAGCCGAATCCTGAGTCCTTGTTTTTGCAAATCTCCCATTGGCTTCCACGGTGTTTGGTGTTCTTGTTTTAACAGTGACAGGATTAATTCACCCTTGACTTAATTTTTTTTTTTTAAATGGAGATTTGCCAATCTCCTAGAACTGGAACGACCTTGAAAGGTCATTGAGTCCAGTCCCCTGCCTTCACTAGCAGGACCAAGTACTGTCCCCTGACAGATTTTTGTCCCAGATCCTAAACAGCCCCCCTCAAGGATTGAACTAACAACCCTAGATTTAACAAGCCAATGCTCAAACCACTGAGCTATCCCTCCCCGCAATAACTTCAATTGAAATTCAATAACTTCATTGAAGTTGTACCTGAGAGTCAGCCAAGGATTGGGTCCGGTGTGTTAGCAAGACGCTTTTCTTTCCAACTCAGCTGTAAGTCCAGTCTTGGAGGCACTACTTGAGTCTTTCTTGGTTAAGGTGGACAACAGCACCGTGTTTTTGGAGTTGTGATCTGTAGTGTGTTCTCGGCAACTGAGAACTGTTTACATCAACAGCGGTGAGCTTCGGGTGCCATGCACTTTCCCAATCATGTAAGCATAGTTTGGGTACTACATGAGTTCTGGTAGTCCCCATCTCAAAAAAGATGTATTAGAATTCAAAAAAGTACCAAGAACGGCAAGAAAAATGATGAAGGGGACAGAGCAGATTCCATACGAGGAGAGCCTAAAAAGATGGGGACTTGTCAGCTTGGAAAAGAGCCGACTAAGAGGGGATATGACAGAGGTCTGTAAAATCGTTAATGGTGTGGAGAAAGTGTTATTTACTCCTTTTCATAACGCAAGATCCCGGGGTCATCCAATGAAATTAATTGGCAGCTGGTTTAAAACAGACAAAAGGCTGTACTTCTTCACCCAACGCACTATCAACCTGTGGGACTCGTTGCCAGGGGCTGTTGTGAAGGCCAAAAGTATAAATGGGTTCAAAAAAGAATTAGAGATGTTCATGGAGGATAGGTCCAGCAATGGCTATTAGCCAAGATGGTCAGGGATCCAACCCCATGCTCTGGGTGTCCCTAGCCTCTGACTGCCAGAAGCTGGGAGTGGACGATGGGATGGATCATTTGATTGCCTGTTGTGTTCATTTCCTCTGATGCACCTGGCATTGGCCACTGTTGAAAGACAGGATACTGGTCTAGATGTATCAGTGGTCTCACCCAGTACGGCTGTTCTTATATTCTTATGGTATACACAAAGCACAGGCTAAACTCCTGACGTCCTATCCCAAGCTGAAATGGTTTCAGTATACACTCTAGGTTGGAATCTTTCTTTCTTTCTTTCTTTCTTTCTTTCTTTCTTTCTCATGATTTGCATGAAGAAACCATTCTCTCACACTAAAACTAGGCTCATGAGGCCCGGAATGTGCAGAGAGAGGGGATGGGGCGGGGAGGGAAGAGCATTGTTTCTGTACTTGGAAAATGCACCATCTGCAGAGTAGCTTCATAGGAGAGATCTGGCCAGGCCCAGCAATACCATGTTATAAAGCAAAAGACAGGGTTGAGTTGGGTGACAGCATCCCATTAATAATGTCGGAAGGGAAAGCGTTTTTTCCCTTGGCAGAGTGGTGGAGTTCATGGCCAGGGCATGGAATATTCTGCATAAGAATCTCTGGGGGACCAGTTAATAGCATAGCTTGTTCCTCTCAATCCATGAAATGGATAAGGCATAGACCAGGACTGCATGATAAGCAGATTTTCAAACGAGATACCCCCCTCCAACCTGGCCAGTCCTTCTAAACAGTTTGTGCTCGTTTGCTGCCTAGTCGGGCATGAACGTTACTCCAGGTTAAAATCAAATTGCAACATCATTTCCAGGTGACAGAAGAGAGCGCGAGACCTTAGATTCACCCTGCTGCTGTGAATATACAAGGTCGTGTCTTTGTGAAATGACTTATAAATAATGAGCCAGCTCCCAGCTGATGTAAATCGGTGTCACTCCATTGACTTTAATGGGGCGGTGTTGATTTGCACCTGCTGTGGATCTGGACCGGCATTGGCCTTCCTCATTTAAAATGGTGTAAATGGAAGTCATTGGAATGACACCCATGGAAAACTGGTGTAAATGAGGGAGAATCAGGCCCAATAACTGACTGGCCCTGATTTCTGATCTCATTGACGCTGACGTAAATCAGGAATAGTCCCAGGGAAGTCAATGGAGTTCCGCCAGTGTAAAACTGGTGTAAGGGGACTAAGCACTGGGCTATAGATTTATATACGTCACTTTTCATAGTGCATCTCACGAACTTGGCCCTGAAGCAGAACCAGCCATCACTGCTGGTTGGGGGGGAGGGATAGCTCAGTGGTTTGAGCATTGGCCTGCTAAACCCAGGGTTGTGAGTTCAATCCTTGAGGGGGCCGTTTAGGGATCTGGGGCAAAAATTGGGGATTGGTCCTGCTTTGAGCAGGGGGTTGGACTAGATGACCTCATAAGGTCCCTTCCAACCCTGAGATTCTATGATTCTATGCTGCTCACATTCAGAAGTTAATATGCGGCTCCTTGTACAGGCACCGACTCCGGGGCTGGAGCTACAGGCGCCAACTTTCCAATGTGCCGGGGGGTGGGTGCTCACTGCTCAACCCCTGGCTCCGCTACAGGCCCCGCCCACACTCCACCGCTTTCCACCCCCTCTCCTGAGCCTGCCACACCCACACTCCTCCCCCCCCCCCCCCCCCGAGCCTCCTGTATACCACAAAACAGCTGATTGTTAGGTGCGGGGAGGGAGGGGGAGGCGCTGATTGGAGGGGCTGCTGCTGGATGGGAGGCGCTGGGAGCGGGGGTGGGGAGCTGATTGGGGGCTGCTGACATATTACTGCGGCTCTTTGGCAATGTACATTGGTAAATTCTGGCTCCTTCTCAGGCTCAGGTTGGCCACCCCGGCCTAGGTGTTCCAATCTGTTACTCACTAGGACCTGAACTAAGGAGAAATGACTCTTGGGGTCTCTGCCCTACTGCACTGCTGGCATTCTTGGGGGGGAAATTGAGACCTGAGAGGCGTGAACTTGCCACAATAGGAATCATGCAATGGTTGAAGTGTCTTCCTGTCACAGGGGACAGATTAGCGTTGCATTAGCACAGGTACACACCTTTCCTCTTTGCTTTTCTGCTTTCCTCCAGGTGGCTGGAAACACCCTTCTACACACGCTGCAAATTTCAATGCCTCACGAGGGCAACGTCATCACGTCGTCTGTGTGGCGGGAGCAGTGATCTCGCTGTCTTTGCGGGTACCTTTGTGGGTCAAACCCATCTCCCTGTCCTAGCTTCGTCCCTAGTCCAAGTGCGTCGGAGGGCTTGACTATTCCCAGTGTACGGGTGGGGCAGTACATGTGTTATCTCACGATCTGTGCTGGGGGTACCACTGATCCCCGTCACCTAGCCCAGGGGTGATTTGTCTGCTATCTCGTTATCTTTGCTGGCGGGGAGGGCTAGAGTGCATCTAGTCACCGGAGCCAGTTATCTAACCATCTTTGCCAAAGGGAGCTGGTGGTGTGTGCCTAGACACACACCGTGTCTCTAGGAGCGTTGGTAGGTGTAGGATTGCACTTTTTTTGGTGGCGGTAGCGGTGCTGGGGGAAGGTGGCCGTTACTCAAATCTTTCCGCGTACTGATTGGGCGGAGCTCATTCTCAAACGAAAGAGGCAGATTTTATGATGAACGTATTGGACTTGCAGCCTCGCTGTAGGCCCGTGATGCAGGTAAAGGTGCCCAAGGGCTTGGGTTGCTGGAAGTGGGGCAAGGCCAGGCAGGCCCCCCGGGAACCCCGGTTCAGAGGCCAGCCCTACAGCTGTGGTGCGGAGGAGCGGGCCTGGCCGCCCCGCTGCCCGTTCAAGTTTGGCCCCCATGGTCCCCCCACCGCAGAGAGATACAGCACCGCTCACTTGATTTTGCCCCGTGTCATGATGGAAGGCTGCGGGGCCAAACTCGAGTGAGCAGTGGGGTGGCCAACACTGCTTCCCCTTGACGCAGCTGTGGGGCCGGCTCCTACACCCGGGCTTCCCCCCCAGACCCATGAGGCCTGCCTAGCCGCACCCTGCTTTCCCCTCTGCTGTGCCCAAAGGACTCACTCAGACTCAAGACCTGGTGCAAGTACCGGGAGCTGTGGTGGGTGCCCATCGAGGGGAGCTGGCCAAGAGAAAAAAAGTGGGGATTTGTGCGACCCGTGTGAAAAATTTCTGGGGGGGCCCAGCCTGTGTGAATTAAGCCTGGCGCTATCTAGGTCATTGCTGTTATCCTCCTGTCATAGCAGGGAAAGGGAGTTTTGTAAGTAACTGGCTTATGATCACAGAGTGAGTCAGCGAGGGAACGAGGAGCAGACCTCAGGGTTAGACGCAGGAATCACTGAATGAAATCCTGTTGGCTGCGTTATGCAGGAAGTTAGACGGGCTGATCACAGCCGTCCCCTCTGGCCTTAGAACCCAGGCATCCTGGATCCCAGGCCCTGCTCTTTGTGGATTTGAGCTTTCTGCATTTGGTAAATGCTAAATAAGACTTTGCATGTAGGGTGACCAGACAGCAAATGTGAAAAATCGGGACGGGGGTGGGGGGTAATAGGAGCCTATATAAGAAAAAGACCCCAAAATCGGGGCTGTCCCTATAAAACCGGGACATCTGGTCACCCTATTTGCATGTATAGCACTTTCCTGCTGTAGATCCCAAAGCCTTTTACAAAGCGGGGTAGCCAGCGGCATTCATAGAGCTCCTCAGGGATTTTTCGAAGAAACATTTTGTCACCCCAAAATACCGATGCATCAAAACCGATACTTTTTGTGGGAAAGCATCCATTCTGGGGAATTTCTGGCCTTGAAAAATGTTTGCCAATTAAAAAAAAAAAAAAAAAAGGTTCCAAATGTCCTGTTTTGATATTTTTGAAATGAAAAATGCCTGTTTTCCCAATTCCAAGTGACTTTTCGTTTCAAATGTAAGGTAATTAGACTAAAAACGCGCTTTAACAAAATGGTCACAATCCAGATGAAACGTTTCAAAGCTATTGAAATGAAATGTTTCGATTGACCCCACCTGAAATTTTTCTCAGATTTTCAGTGTGGGGAAATTTTCGAGATTTCAACTTTTCATCCCAATTCGGAGTGGGAAAAATTTCCACAGGATGGCTTTGTTTCCGCCACTTGGCTCTGAGTCAAAAAAACAAATGTGTTTCAGAGCAGAATTTGTTGCCCTTTCCCATCCAGCTCTAGTTATTTCCCTTTTACAGATGGGGAAACCGAGGTACGGAGAGGTGATGTGATTTAAAAGGGCCCCGGACTCCTGGCCCTGCTACCCCGCAGCGGGTGGCTGGGCCCTTTAAATTGCCAGCCAAGCCCTGGGCAGTGCGGGCCGGGCAGCGCTGAAGGGCTGGCTGGGGGATTTTGGCCCCACCCATTCCGCAAGAGGCCCCGCCCCTTCCAGGGGCCCAGAGCCACCCACCCGCCTTGACCAGGACCCCGGCTGCCCTGTGTACCGGTAAGTCCTTTAAGTTACTTTCACCCCTGCCTGTTTGTGTGAATACGATTTCCCGCTCACCCTGTCTATGCTTCTGATTGTTCTCATAAGAACACAAGAATGGCCAGACTGGGTCAGACCAATGGCCCTGCTAGTCCATTATCCTGTCTTTCGACAGTGGTCAGTGCCAGATGCTTCAGAAGGAATGAACAGACCAGAGCAATTATTGAGTGATCCCCTCCCTGTCCTCCAGTCCCAGCTTCTGGCAGTCAGAGGCTTAGGGACACCCAGAGCATGGGGGTTTCGTTCCTGACCGTTTTGGCTAATAGCCATTGATGGACCTGTCCTCCAGGAATGTATTCTTTTTCGAACCCATTCATACTTTTGGCCTTCACCGCATCCCCAGCAACCGGTTCTGCTTTGAAACATGTATTTATTTTTTTTTGACCCAGAGCCAAGCGATGGAAACAAAACCAGCACGAGCCCTCTGGGTTTTTCTGGATTGTATTTTCAACACTGGCGCCATTGTGGAAGGCTTAACAATAAAAGCAGAGGGTACGGGTCCCTCGCTAAACTGCTCGCGCTTACTCGATTGTCTGTTGTTAACTCTTTAGACCCAGCGGGGCCAGCTGGGAGCCTGTGCCCAGATGAGAGCAGAGAGTTGGATTCACTTCGCAAATGGTGAAATCTGTCTTTTGCAAAGCTCCCTGGGGCCAGGAAAACAAAACAAAACAACCAGGTGCCTGGGAGAAGTGCCCTGTAAGCAAAATGAATACGAGCTGTGCAAACATTCAGCCAAATGAATAAGAGCTTTGCAAATTTTAGTGGGAAACAGCTCCTCTGAAGTTGCATCCTCTTCCGGATGCCAGGTTATTTCGGGCACCTCCGCCCTATTAATTATTTGCAATGTTCCTCTCTGAATTTTTCATCCACACACTTCAATCAGCCTCGTAAAGTCAAAAGCTGGTCTAAACAGGTGTGCTCCTGTTCCTTTGGGAGAAATACCTTTCAAGTGGCCTGGCGTGTGCCCTTGGGCACGGCCCGTCCCTTCCCTGTGCCTCAGTTTCCCATCCCATCCTTTGTCTGTTCTTGTCTATTTAGATTGTAAGGGACTGTCATGTTAGGTGTATGCAGGCCCTGGTCTCAGTTGGGGCCCTCCATAAGATGATTAAAATTGAAACGATTGCCCACATTAACACAGCAAAGTTGCGACTAGAACCCAGGTCACTTGATTCCCACTCCAGTACTGTGGTCAATAAGCGGCCTCCCAATATGAACCAACGTTAGTAATAGAAGAAAGAGCATTTAAAAATTGCTGTGCATTTTCTATGAACAGCAGCACAGATTTTTAAAGGTACACTGGACCATCGCTATAACGCGGGGCTTGGGATCCAGGCCAAGTACTGCATTATAGCGGGGACCGCATTAAACCAAAATTAACCAGTGTCCCGCTCAGAGCAGAGACAGGGAAGGAAGAGACAGTCAGGGAAACAGCCGGACAGCGCTGGGGACAGTGTCCCGCTCAGAGCAGAGACAGGGAAGGAAGAGACAGGCAGGGAAAAGGGAAACAGCCGGACAGCACTGGGGACAACGTCCTGCTCAGAGCAGAGACAGAGAAGGAAGAAACAGGCAGAGAAACAGCTGGACAGCGCTGGGGACAGTGTCCCACTCAGAACAGAGACAGGGAAGGAAGAGACAGGCAGGGAAACAGGGAAACAGCCAACTCACAAACCTGACCTCCACGGTCATTGAGTGAAAAGCTGTTTAGCCGTTTAGCAATGGAGTTGAGCTCCATTTCAAAAATATAAATTTGGGATCCATGGTCACGGCCGCTTTATAACCGAATTCGCGTTCTATTGACGCGCATTCTAGCGAGGGTCCGCTGTATTTAAACATTGCAAGGCCTAACTGATAGAGGATAAGGGCTTGTCTACACAGGGGGACACACAGGAAAATGAATCTGTATGAACTAAAGGTGTGAATTTGAAGTGGATTAATTAACCTGCATTAAGCTCCAGTGTAGATGCTCCTATTCAGAATTATAGGACAAAAAAGACGAGCCTGGGAGTTTAAATTCCTAAGTTTGTTAAAATCACAGTCTGGCGATGTCTACACTGGCAATTTTGCTGAAGACGAGCACCAGTGTGAACAGCGCATTGTCCATAGGAGCGCTCTCCTGCCGACAACGCAAACGCCGCTCGTGGGGGGGTGGAGGTTTTTTGTCGGCAGGAGAGCCGACAAACTGCGTCTACACGGTGTGACTTTTAGCGGCACAGCGATAGTGACACAGCCATGGCGCTAAAAAGCGGTGTCGTGTCGACATAGCCTCAGTAAAGACACAGGATTTGTGGTTTATTTCAACAATCTGTGACTTATTACCCCCCTATTTTTTATCTTATGACTGCAGAGGTGTCAATGGGCCATTTTATTTTGAATGGCCCTAAGAATATGTGTCAGCTACTTATACTAAACAGTCCCACCTTGTATAGCTATGACACTCTGAGTACCTCTCCAGAAGAGCTCTGTATAGCACAGGGGCCCGCGGGGTTATTTCCTGTGGCCCGCCAAGCTCCCCGCCCCCCTCCGCGTTATTTCCTGCGGCTGTCAAGCTCCCCATGCTCCCTGCCACTGTTCCCTCTAAGCTGTGTGCGTGTGCGCGCGCGCACACAGATCCTAAACCCTGCGCACACGGCGAAACACCGCGCGCACAAAAATTTGCACAGGAGCACAACAATTTGCACAGAAGAAATTTTTTGCGCACACGGCCTGTTAAAAATTAGAGGGAACATTGCTCCCTGCCCCTCCTCCCCGCATTATTTCCCGCGGCCGCCAAGTTTTCTTGAACGATTTCTTTCTCACCCAACTTCTGTATTTCTGCCATGTTCCCTGCAGATTAAGCCCTTCCATGCCAATGTGTGCCACCCCTGCCCAAGGAGCATGGGCCCGGGCAAGTGGCAGGGAATGACGGGAACACGGACGGATCTGCAAATCTGGGCCTTTGCAATGACAGTAGCGTCTGAGAGTCATCACGTGATCCTTAGTCAGCCTGTCCATCCCATGGCGGTCATTAGTGATAATGGTAGCAACAACAGAATCCTCATCATCCTTTTCATTTGCAGATACACCCCATGTTCCTATAATTCCCTGCCGGTTTCCCCATCCACTGGCTCTAATGTGGAATCCTTTGCAAGTCAGTGGGACTCAAGCATCTAAGTCACTCAGGGATGTCTGCACTGTAGCTGGGCACGGGTCTCCTAGCCCAGCTGAGCTCCAGACCCCCTCGGCTTGAAACGCCGAGCTGTGGCATCCACACTGCTATTTTTAGCAGGCTCACTGGATCCCTGCAGCATAGACCTATGCTGTGGTGCTTTGGGGAAATTTTACCCAGTGCCTCTAAATCACTTGGGTACTTTTGAAAATTCCAGCTGGGGTGATTCTCCAGCGTAGAGGCCTCCAGGAGGAATAGCCCTGGCTTCGGTCTATGCCAGAGTGAAACTGCCTCCGTTCTAGGAATGAACTAATACAGAAAGGAAAAGAAAACGCCTTCCCATCACTGCAACCTGTCGAGCTGGTACGATTCTTGTCAACTTGCTTGCAGCAAAGATCCCTGAACATGGCTACTGCTGCACATGCCAACTCTGATGATTTTGAAACGAGTCTCATGATCATGATTGTTTTCCTTCAAGGCATAGGCGCCGACGCTGTGGGTGCTCCGGGGCTGGAGCACCCACGGGTAAAAATTGGTCGGTGCAGAGCACCCACCGGCAGCTCCCCGCCGGCCCCCCCGCTCAGCTCACCTCCACTCCGCCTCCTCCCCCGAGATGCTGCTGCTCCACTTCTCCCCCCTCCCTCCCAGGCTTGCCGCGCGCCAAACAGCTGATTCACGGCAAGCCTGGGAGGGAGGGGGGAGAAGCAGAGCAGTGGCGCCTCGGAGGAGGAGGTGGAACGGAGGTGAGCTGGGGAAGGGAGTGGTTCCTCTGCTCAGCCCCCCCCAGCTCACCTCCACTTCCTATGGCCCTCCCCGCGCCCCCCCACCCCAGCTCACCTCCACTCTGCCTCCTCCGCCAAGGCGCCGCTGCTCCACTTCTCCATCCTCCCTCCCAGGCTTGTGCGCACAAGCCTGGGAGGGAGGGGGGGTGAAGAGGAAATGCGGCACGCCTGGGGGAGGAGGCAGGGGTGGGGATTTGGGGAAGGGCTGGAATGGGGGCGGGGCTGGGGGCGGAGTTGGGGCGGGGCCAGGGGAGGGGCGCGAGCACTGGCGCTGACTAAAGTCGGCACCTATGCTTCTAGGCCCAGCTCCTGGAGGCCAATGGGTAGGGGATGATTTCAGCCTTCATTCTTCAAGCCAAAGTAAGTTCCTAGCCCTCGTGGCTGTGGAGAAAGCTTCAAAATGTGACACCACCCCGCCCCCAGTGCACCCTAAAGGCTCAAAAAAAAAAAATGCAGACGGCAAATAAAAAGAGCAGCACATCTAGGATTTTTACACAATCTCACCATTTTAAGGCCAATCGCATGATTTTTAGTGAGCCGGACTCACGATTTTGGAACATTTGGGGTTGGCGATACTGTATATAGGACACTCCCGTTGTCGTCCCTCCCCACCCCGCCCCGGCATGCAATATCATCGTTTCTATCTTATCCAGGCTGGGGTTTGACCTTAAGACTTGCATGCTTTCTGCTGTCCGGCCAGACAGCATGTCTACGCTGAGATGGAGTGGCCACGATCTGATGAATATAGATCTGGGATAACACCAGCATGCTGGAGGCATCTTAAGCTGTGCCGTGCAATATCAGGTCTCGGGGGGCTTGGATTTGCTGTGGGCACTGAATAACAATGGTGATAACGCTCGTCGCTGCAGGGTTCCATAATGGCAGACCCTAAGGGCCAATGAGAAATGATTTAGCACCGCCAATTGCAACCTCCCCAGAAGCAATGGAAATGAACAAGTCCTGCCATCCTAATACACATCTGTCAGCATCACCAGGTGTAGCAAAGGAAGCCAAAATGCAGCCTATTGCCAGCATGGACAGCTTGTCCGGCATCCATCAGTCAAGGAAGATCATCTGACATATAAGCTAACATCTTCTCTGCCCCATGAGCTGAAACCAGATAGTATTTCGTAGACGTTGTTCAGTCCATGCAGGGGTAGCCCGGAGCTAACTAGCCAACCCCATCACTGTCATCTTTCCACCTCAAGGGAGGTTTGAGACTCGGAGACAATTGCACAAGAGAAGATCTTGACAGCACAGGGCAAAGGTTAGCATAGTTCAGCTGGGTCAGCAGTTTCCCTTCCATCATGCGGGGATCTGCAGACGTCTCACTCCTGGCCCGCGTCAGCAGTCGGTACGGTATGACAATGTCTGCATTTTCCAGGAAGGCGCAGCAGCACCTGAAATTGCATGTGGGGCGCTAATGGTTACATGGGGCAAGTCGGTTAAAAAAAACAGCAAAAAATTAGCAAAATGTTTGTTGTTTTTCATTGATTCTTTTAAAGAAGAATTTCTACTAGCTCCAGAGGAAACTCTGTCCCCGCCATACTCACATTGAGTAGATCGATCTATCTATCTATCTATCTATCTATCTATCTATCTATCGATTGAATCTCAGGGTTTATATTGTTGCCATCCCTACAGTGTCTAGACAGCTGCCATTGGCCTGTAGGCATGTAAAATCAGTAGCAATAGCAAAGTCCCTCATGGACTTCATTAAATCTCTGGCCTGCCTCCATTTCTGGGGGATAAAATCTCTACTTGGGATATATCTGTTTATGTATCTGGTTCTTTTGGTTGATTTTTTGTTACAGTTTTTTGGGGTGGGGTATCCGGAGAGATGGGGGTGTCCTTGCTGTTCTTGGTATGGTGGAAAGGCTTTTCGGGGGAAGGTGTCTGCAGCATTTCCTAAAGACAGTCAATCTCTGCCTTCACCCCCTCTCCTCTGGAAGCTCATTCAACAGCTGGATCTTTTTGGTGCAGAATGGTTTGTCCTCAGTTCATGTATGCTTTGTTCTGGGCTTTGGGATCTGCATGGTCCCAGATAGGAACACAACAGTCTCAATGGTTGGTTAGTGCTAGAGTATTTCCACTGAAGTATATAGGTCTACATTAGGGGAATTAGTTACTCCTCAGCTTGAATGAGGGTAGCTGGCCCCTTATTACTAGGAGATATAATGTGTTGTAAAAATCTCCAAATGTTATTTGAGACACTGCCGCATCCACGCGGTTTACAGAATGTGCTGGCCTCTAACGTCATTTGGAAAGTATTGTTTTAAACAAAAAAGAAACTTTGGAATAGGTTTTCCAAGATGGTCATCTAAAGTCACCCACCTAAATCCGTATTTAGGGTAGAATGCTTATTTAGGCTAAGTATCTTAGGAGCAAAAGTCTAATTGACTTTCAAAGGGACGTGTGCGCCTATATCACTGATAACAATCCCTAGCTCTTATCCAGCGCTTTTCGGCAGCAGCTCTCAACGCGCTGGACGAAGCAGGCCAGGCACATTATCCCCATTTAACAGATGGAGAAACGGAGGCATAAGGCGGTAAAATGACTTGCCGACCATCCTGCAGCGGGCCCGTGGCAGAGCTCGGAAAGGAAAGCGGGTTTCTGAGTTGCAGATTTGTGCTCCATCCACTAGGCAGCACTACCACCGCTTAGAGTATGTCTCCATGGCAATAAAAGACCTGTGGCATGGCCAGCTGATGAGCTTGCAAGGCTCGGGAGGCGGGGCTATAAAATTGCAGGGTTTTGGCTCGGGCTGGAGCAGGGGCTCTGTGACCCCACCGGGGGGAGGGTCTCAGAGCTGGAGTCCGAATGTCTATATTGCTCTTTTTAGATGCATAGCCTGATCCCTGTGAACCAGAGTCAGCTGACCCAGGTTCTGAGATTCAGTGCAGAGGGTTTTTTATCCCAGTGTAGGCATACCCCTTAGGCACTTTGTAAACACATGCGTGCGTTTGACAGTCCCAGCCTCAGATGCCTGTACCTAGGTCTGCTTTTCGGATACGCTGCGCACCCAGAACTCCGGCTGAAATCAACGAGAACGGCCAGCGTTCATCACCTCTGCAAACAAGGCCGCTTATTTAGCTGACGAAATATGGGGTTTGGGTGCTTCAGAGGGTCACATATAAAAATATTGACTATAACTATCGACGGGTACATTTCATCTACTGATAACAGTTCCTTTCAATTAATTAGCCTCTTAACGTTGGTATAGGCACTTCCACCTTATCATGTTTCTTTGAATGTATAAATATCTGTTCACTGTGTGTTCCATTCCATGCATCCGATGAAGTGGGTTCTTAACCCATGAAAGCTTATGCTGAAATAAATGTAGGTGCCACAGGTATTTTTCTTGTTTTCTTTTTGAGGATTACTTGTGGCACCTTAGAGACGAACAAATTTATTAGCATAAGCTTTTGTGGGTTAGACCCACTTCATCAGATGCATAGAATGGAACACACAGTAAGCAGATATTTATACATTCAGAGAAACATGAAAAGGTGGAAGTACCTATACCAACTTTTTAAGAGGCTAATTAATTAAGAGGAACAGGGGGAAAAATCTTTTGAAGTGATAATCAAGATGGCCCATTTTGGACAGTTGACACAAAGGTGTGAGTGAGGATAGTTAACTAGGGGAAATAGATTCAATTAATGTAATGAGCGAGCCACTCCCAGTCTCTGTTCAAACCTAAGGCCATGGCTACACTTGCAGCTGTACAGTGCTGTGAGTTAAACCCGTCTTCGTGCAGCTGAGTATGGAAAGCGCTGCAGCCTGCCCACACTTGCAGCTGCCAGCGCACTGATGTGGCACTGACGTGGCTACATTTGTAGCACTTGCTGCAGCTTTGGGAGCGGTGCATTATGGGCAGGTATCCCACAGAACACCTCTTCCCATTTTGGCGCCGTGGGTTGTGGGAAGGGGGCGTGGGGTATGGTTAGTTAATGGTATCTAGTTTGCATATTAATTCAAGTTCATTTCATTTCAGTACATCCAGCCAAATTCTGCTCTCAGTTAATCTGGTGTGAATCTGGAGCAATGCGTATGCCCGCAGCTTGGATACTGGGCGCAGTTCTGGTTACCCCATCTCAAAAAAGATATATTAGAATTGGAAAAGGCAATGGAGAAGGGCGACAAAAATGATTAGGGGTATGGAACGGCTTCCATATGAGGAGAGATTGAAAAGATTGAGACTTTTCCGCTTGGAAAAGAGACGACTAAGAGGGATATGATAGAGGTCTATAAAATCGTGACTGCTGTGGAGAAAGTGAATAAGGAAGTGTTATTTACTCCTCCTCATAACACAAGAACCAGGGATCATCCTATTAAATTAATAGGCTGCAGGTTTAAAACAAACAAAAGGAAATACTTCTTCACACAATGCAGAGTCAACCTGTGGAACTCCTTGACAGGGGATGTTGTGAAGGCCAAAACTATAATGGGGGTTCAAAAAAAAAAAAGATAAGTTCATGGAGGATAGGTCCAGCAATGGCTATAAGCCAAGGTGGTTAGGGATGCAACCCCATGCTCTGGGTGTCCCTGGCTTCTGATTCCCAGAAGCTGGGAGTGGACGACCGGGGATGGATCACTTGATGATTGCCCTGTTCTGTTCATTCCCTCTGGGGCACCTGGCATTGGCCACTGTCAGCAGACAGGATACTGGGCTAGATGGACCATTGGTCTGACCCAGTATAGCCGTTCGTATGTTCTTATTTCAGTGGATTCACTCCAGATTTGCGCTGGTGTAACTGAGATTGAAACCTGCCCCACAGATTTCAATGTAATTGCTGCTCTCCCTTGAAGCCTGTACATTGGACAGGAACATTTACTCGTGAGGCTCCCCAGATCTCTCATGCGGCTGCACAAAGCACTAAAAATATCCCAATCCCTTTGTTTCTTCCACGTAGGGGTGGATTTGTCTTTGGAGCAGGGAACCTGCTTCTTATTAACCCACCGCAGCACCAGGGAGTAGCAGCTGGTGTATCTGCTACTATGTGAGTCCATAGGTCCTCAAAGTGGGGATCAAGAGCAGGTGTCAGGGGGGCAGGACAACCTGGGAGAGGTCCCAGTATGGCAATAGGTTGCATTGACAAAACCATGACGTGGGGAAAAGGATGCAGTCCTGCTATCATGCTCTTGAATCGATGCCCAATGCTCCCATGTGAGGGCATTCAATTATCCTGAATCAATACGAACTCTTTATTGTTGACACAATCTCGCATGGCATTCTCAAAGCAAACTAGGGAGGTTTGGTCTAGATGAAATTCCTATTAAGTATTTGCAAAACTAAGGACCTGAGGGTTACAGTGGATCGCAAATTGAATACGAGACAACAGTGTGATGATGTTGTGGAAACGGCTAATCTCATTCTGGGTATATTAACAGAAGTGTCGTATATAAGACATGGGAGGTAACTGTCCCACTTGGTCTAGGTCCACTTGGTTCTGCCACAGCCCTGGGGGCTGGACTGGGTGACTTCCTGAGGTCCTTTCGCATCCTACCTTTTATGATCCCATAAAGCCTTTTTGACATAGGCGCCGACTTCCCCTCTGCCCGGTGGGTGCTCGACCTCCCCCCGGCCCCTGCCCCGCCCCTGCACTGCCCTTGCCCTGCCCACATTCCACCATGCCCCGCCCCCGTTCCACCCTGCTCCGCCCCCATTCCACCCTGCCCCTTCTCTGCCTCCTCCCCTGAGCCTCCTCCCCTGCCCCTTCCCCGTCTCCTCCCCTGAGCGCACCGCATCCCCACTCCTCCCCCTCCCTCTGGGAAAGTCCTAAGCATCGTCAAACAGCTGTTAGGCGGGGAGGGTAATGTGGGATGGGAAGCACTGGGAGGGAGAGAGGGGAGGCGGCGAGGTGGCGGCAGGGGCGGGGGGAGCTTGGCTGCCTGTGGGGGCCGAGCACCCGCTAATTTTCCCCTATGCTTTTTGATGCTTATGATAGACCCTCTCCAAAATGAACAACCATCTCAGGGATGGTTTAGGTGTACTTGGTCCTGCCTTAGAGCAGAGGGCCGAACTAAATGACCTTTTGAGGTCCCTCCCAGTCCTGCCTTTCTATGATTCCATGCTACCCCTTTTCATTTTATTCAGCATAGAGGTTCATGTTGCGATCTATTAAGAGGACTCAGTTCTGCAAAGCAGCAAAACGAACCTCATTTCTCTAAAACGTCCGGGGGGGGGGGGCTGTTTCTGACGCTTTCCAGTCTCGCTCAAATGCGCCTCTGGATTTTAACTCTCATGCAGCATTGAGGTTTTCACCATGAAGAAACTCAGGAGCAAGTCTAGCAAAGCTGGTGTGATTCTCATTTTCTCTCTCCTCCCTACGTTCATCGCCTAGGTCGACCTGTCAGATCGCTCTGTCACTTTAAGGCCCCCGCAGGTCACCTGCTATTCAACCTGATGAGCATTTCAGTGTTCACTGGCACAAGTCTCTGGATCATGTTATATAAAGTACCTTCCTAATAGTTTGCTTTGGACAAGGGACCGCACACAGGCATGGAAAGACCATGTGCATTTCAAATGTCACCTGAGCCGGTTTCACTCCCCCAGTTCTGGCAGTGCGATCTTGCATACCTGTGCAACCACCTTCACTTAATAGCACTTAAGTCGAGGGTGGTAAGAACATGTTCTTCTGGGGAGGGGGCGATGACCCAAATGTTCTCCTAAGTAGCTGAATAATTTAATCTCAGGGAGTGTCTTGTCTTAATATTTATCTGTCCACGCATTGCCGCCCTCTGGCGTAATGTGTTCTGCTTTCAGGGAGTGTGGAATTTTGTTTGCTTTAGTTTTTAACGTTACCTTTGTGGCTGTTTTGTGAAACTAAATACACTCCACAGAGCTGGGGGCATTTAAAGAGGCGTGGAGCAAGTTTTCCAAGGTGGCTTGGGCCCAGATCCTTAAAGGTATTTCAACACCTCAATCTGGCCCTTAGTGACCTCGGACCCAGCGAGACTCAATGGCACTTAGGTGCCTAAATTACTTAGTTGCTTTGCAAAGTTTTATGTCAAGTCTCCACTGGGGGCTAGACCATGGTGTAGTGGAGCTGGGATACAGCAGAACGCCACTGGGGTACTATCCAGTGAGGCCTCCACTCCACAGATCACCCCCCAAATCCAACCCTTCTTAACCAATAGTTACTGGGTTGGGAGCACATCCAGCCATGTTGGGGTGGGGTTAGAGCAGCATGGGGTCAGGATTAGAGGGCCAGGGTGACTGGCATCTCTCCGCTCCAAGACCCTGCCATTTAGGACTACACCACTAGAGGGAGCCCTCAAAGTTGTGTTTCAGACACGCGGCTCTACGGTGACCCCGCTAAGGAGGCTGTTCATGGTGGGCATTGAACCTGTGACCTCTGAATCTAAAACAACTCTAGTGCTTGAGCAAAGGGCCTGTGTTAGCTCAGATATTGTAGCAGACTCATAAACCTGTAGGCGGTCCAGCCGCTGGAGGAAGAGAGAGCCCTCTGCTGGGTAAGCATGAGGTACGCTAGGAACACAGGAATGTGCCAGACTGGATCAGAACCATGGTCCATCTAGTCCAATGTCCTGCCTCCAAGAGTGGTCAGTACCGGATGCATCAGGGAAGGTGCAAGAAACCCTGCAATGGGCAGAATGGGATAACTTGAGACTAGGACATTTTCCTCCTAACCCCCAATTGTTAGAAGGTGGCTGATGCCCTGAGTGTCATTATCCCTTTCGAAACCCTTTTTACTGTTTTTATAAGAGGTGGGTGAAAAACAGATTTTTTTTTTGGTTCGTTGGCAGTTTCAAAATTCCAGGGAAAAAACCCCGATCGGGTGCGGAACAAACATGACAGTTTTTGACATTTTTGGCAAATTGAAAAGTCAAAGAAAAACGTTTGTGTTGAGGTGAATACAACATTTTGTTTTGATTTTCAACTATATAAAAAAAGTTTGTTTTACTGAAAAAAAATCAAAGGAAAAAAAGGAAAAAGGAAAAATTAAAGGAAAAAAACCAAAGTCAAGGGAATGTTGAAACCAAAAGTCGTTCCAAATGAAACAATCAAAGCGTTTCATTTAGAAAATGAACGCTGTTGTTATTCTGCCCTGCAGAGCGAGACCAGGAGCATGGACCTAGCATGGATAATCTATTTCTGATTTAGTTGACTAAACACCTGGACTGAATTCCTGACTCATAGACTTTAAGTTTAGAAGGGACCATCTAGTCTGATCTCCTGCACATCGCAGGTCACAAAACCTCACCCACCCACTCCTGTTAATAGACCCATAACCTCTGGCTGAGTTATTGAAGTCCTCAAATCATAGAATCATAGAACTGGAAGGGACCTCGAGAGGTCATCTAGTCCAGTCCCCTGTACTCATGGCAGGACTAAGTATTATCTAGACCATCCCTGACAGGTGTTTGTCCACCCTGCTCTTAAAAATCTCTAATGATGGAGACTCCACAACCTCTCTAGGCAATTTATTCCAGTGCTTACCCACCCTGACAATTAGGAAGTGTTTCTAATATCCAACCTAAACCTCCCTTGCTGCAATTTAAGCCCATTGCTTTTTGTCCTATCCTCAGAGGTTAAGAAAATTTTTTTTTCTCCCTTCTCCTTGTAACAACCTTTTACATACTAGAAAACTGTTATCATGTCCCCTCTCAGTCTTCTCTTTTCCAGATTAAACAAATCCAATTTGTTCAATCTTCCCTCATGGGTCATGTTTTCTAGACCTTTAATCATTTTTGTCGCTCTTCTCTGGACTTTCTCTAAGTTGTCCACATCCTTCCTGAAATGTGGTGCCCAGAACTCGACACAATCATGGTTTGAAAATGTCAAGTTACAGAGAATTCACCATTTACACTAGTTTAAACCTGCAAGTGACCCGTGCCCCATGCTGCAGAGGAAGGCGAAAAAACCCCAGGGTCTCTGCCAATCTGACCCGGGGGAAAATTCCTCCTTGACCCCAAATATGGCGATCAGTTAGACCCTGAGCATGTGGGCAAGACCCACCAGGCTGATACCTGGGAAAGAATTCTCTGTAGTTTCTCAAAGCCCTCCCCATCTAGTGTCCTGTCTCTGGTTGTTGGGGATTTTTGCTACCGGCAGTTGCCAATGGGCCACATGCCATTGTAGGCAGTCCCATCATACCACCCCCTCCATAAATGTATCAAGCTCAATCTTGAAGCCAGTTAGGTTTTTTGCCCCCACTGTTCCCCTTGGGAGGCTGTTCCAGAACTTCGCTCCTCTGATGGCGAGAAACCTTCGCCTAATTTTGAGCCTCAACTTGTTGATGGCCAGTTTCTATCCATTTGTTCTTGTGTCCACCTGGGCGCTTAACTTAAATAACTCCTCTCCCTCCCTGGTATTTATCCCTCTGGTGTATTTATAGAGAGCAATTGCTTAGACGTCAAGGGAAAAACTCTCATTGACTTCATGGGGCCAGGATTTCACCCCTGCCGAGGAGTGGCGTGTTCCCATAGCAATGATGCCCATTGCCGTGGGGCGAGGTGTAAGGCTGCTTGTGTTAACACAGCAGTTATCTTAACTCACCCAGCAGGTTTGCTGGGCCTCCTTTTTGACACCCCTGGGTATATAGCACAATTGCATTAAATCTCCGTGAAATCGCCGGTGGTTTTGAGCATGAGTGATGTGTAATCTCCTCCTAAATGACTATTAATGATTTTTTTATAGCTCCCCGTGCTTCACGCCGCCTAGCTTGTCTTTTCCGAACTGACTCGTGCCTTCGAACGACAGAGCGGCCGTGAAGCGGCTCGGCCGGCGATCCTACATTGCTCGAGTGGAGCGATTCCAGATTGATGCTGGTTCAGTTCACATAGCTTCTGTGTGTAGACAAAGCCTAATGCTTTCTGTAATCTGGAGGGGAGTGCGCCGTTGGGTCGTACAGGAGACCGGGGTTCAAACCCCCAGCTGCTTGCCCCTGGGTTGTATAGGCCAGACCTTCCAGCCTGCGGCTTAGAATATGTTGCTCGCTGATGGAGGGAGATTGTACAGAATGTAAAGGGATTTGGAGGAAGGATGAATTTGTGAACGGCTGGATTTGTGATTAACGCACACCACGTGGCATGGGGAACTCCGCCTTCAATTCCTTGTCTCTGCCACAGACTTCCTGTAGGACTGTGGGCCAGTCATGTGATCTTTCAGCCCCTTCTCTATAAAATGGGTATAATAACGATCCTTCCTGCTCCCTGTCGGGAACGAAAACTCTTCTGTCTTAGGGCCTGTCTACACAGCAAAGAAAAACCTGACTCACGCTTGGACTGCAGGGCCATTTCTGTTAGCCTTCTTGGCATCAAGGGCACACTGTTGACTCATATTCAGCTTTTCATCCACTGTAACCCCTGGGTCCTTTTCTGCAGAACCGCTGCCCAGCCATTCGGTCCCTAGTCTATAGCAGTGCATGGGATTCTTCCGTCCTAAGTGCAGGACTCTGCACTTGTCCTTGTTGAACCTCATCAGATTTCTTTTGGCCCAATCCTCTAATTTGTTTCTAAATGGCCCCTTCAAGGATTGAACTCCCAACCCTGGGTTTAGCAGGCCAATGCTCAAACCACTGAGCTATCCCTCCCCTGCTATAGTTCCTGTGACAGGGGTAAATGTGCTGCAGAGTGGAAAGGGTTAACCCTGCAGCTAGTCAAAATCCTTCTCTTGAAACTCTTTGTCGACAGAAAATTGGGGTTTTGGCTCACTGTAATTTTCAGGGGAAACGTCTGCTTTCCTTGAACACGACTGGTTTTTTTGTTAGGAAAATGAAAACCGAAAATGTCAGCTGAAAACTGATTTTTGGGAGGATGTTGGCTCAAAGCGGTGATTTGGGTGTTTGGGTTATTCGATGAAAGGGTTGGGGTCTCCCCAGGGCAGGGACATAGTATAGGGCCGCTGTAGACCAGCATAAGCTGATCACTTGATGATTACCCGTTCTGTTCATTCCCTCTGTGGCACTTAGCATTGGCCACTGTCAGAAGACAGGATGCTGGGCTAGATGGACCTTTGGTCTGACCCAGTCTGGCCGTTCTTATGTTATGTTATGCTGCCCCCCAGCACTGAGGTCTTGTCGGGGTGGAGCGTGTCGGGTGAAGCTTTGGTCTCACCCCGAGCAGTCCAGCTGTCCTGCTGGTGTAGCTGAATTCATCTCCCTTCATTCAAACTCTGTTGTTTCTAATTTCCCTCCAGATGATCGAGCATGTTAATAACAATTGCTCCGAACGCAGCAGGCCCACAGAGCTGGGCCCCCCGAATGGGGGCGCCGACCCTGGCTTGTGAAGTCCCCGCTGGGCCCCTCCTTGCATTACAGAGGTGGGGCTGAGTCAGGTCTGGGAGTGGGGGCTTAATCTCCTGAGCTGGGTCTGAGCTGGGGGTCTGTGTGGGGGTTGCACCCCGTTGCGGTGAAGTTCCCGATCCCCTCCCTGCACCATAGACCCGGGTTTGAACTGGGTGCGTGAGCGGGGTCCGCGAGGTTCACGATCCCCTCCCTGCGTCACAGAGCCGGGGCTGGGGTGATGCTGGAAGTGAGCCGCACCGGGGCGCATTTCACTCTTCGGTCTCACGTTACAGAGCTTGTCTCAGGCCTTCCTTTGAGCCCGGAGCAGCTCCGGGGCAAGGCAGAGCCTGTCACCCCAAAGCCGTCCTCTCCTCCGTCCCTCTGCCAACGGAGACGGCATATGCGGCTGGCAGGGCCGCTGATCTGGGTTGGACGTATTCCTGGAGGGTTCATCACGTGACATAATCCTTCATTAAAGATTAATCTTTAATTCCTGGAGACGCCAGGACAATCCTGGAGGGCTGGTAACCCTAGTGACGGTGTGGCGGTGCCATGGGGAATTACTCACCCGCCCCCCCGCCCCCTCCTCCCCGGGCTGCGATAGGCTCTGATGTGATGTAGCAGAGAGAGAGAGAGATGCTGCAGAAAGAGCATCCCATCTGTATCCCTCCACTTCCCCCGCCCCCCTCAGCTCCATCCTGGCACTTGCTGGGTGGCTTTTGTCCTGGCATGTGATTGCATCCGCCCCCCCCCCCCCTTTTGCCTAGCTTCCTTCCCCCTGTCCTGCGGAGTGGAAATGGTACAGTCCTTTCTCCAGACTGGTAGCTCGGTGGATGTTGCTGGAAAGTAAGAGCATCAGCAGAGGCTGGCTTGACTGCAGCGAGCAAACCTATCACCAGGCGGGCACGAGAGAGGCAAGAGGCGTTCTCGCTGCTCCTAGTGCTCCGCACGAGTGTCGGTGCACCAGTGTCGGTGTGAGCACCATCAGCGCGGCACGATGACCCAAGGGAAGGTAGGTCGGGACCCAAACACCGGGCTAACCTTTCTGCCCCCCAAACTTTGCAAAGGTGGAATGGGAATAGTTAGGCCCAGGGAATAAAAACCGTAGTGTTGAGAGGGAAGCCGAGAGCTGGGCATCTTTGCACTGCCCAGCTGCATCGTGCATGAATCGGAGGCCTAGAACAGAAGGGATCCGGCAGGGAAATGGAGTGGAGGGTTATATCACCGGGAGCTTATAGGGTGAGTGATCCCATTCAGTCTGTATTTGTGCATAGCCCTACGGGATCCGGCCCACGCCGAGTTTAGATCCATCCTTGCGCTTTGTGAAGGTTATTCGTTCTGTACCACCAGCAGGTCTGTCCCACCCACCCCACCTCGAGAAGTCAGTTGCCATGGCAACACAGCATCCTCTGGTTACCATATTGGTCAGCTACCCCAGTATCTGTGATGCAGCCATGAGCTGGTTACATAACCCCCGGCCGGTATGTATCCAGGGGTTACCTAACCAGCTAATGGTCTGTCCTGGGGCAGCGAGATATGCTTTCTTTCTGGGTAGCTACGGCAAGGATGCTCCTTGATTGGCAGGGGGAGACTCAGAGCCAATATTCTGCATGCAGTTGGAACCACATGATCTCTCCGACGGGATGCAGTGGGAGTCTGAATACAGGAGGGGGTAGATGCTGGGGCGGGTACCAGCTCCTTATACAAGAAATCATTGCACGAAAAGACCATTTTGCAAGAACTCTGTTCCTCTTCCTCACCTTCGGTGGGCTTTTCCCCCATTTGAATGAGGTCACCTCATCCTGGCTCATGCGGCATTGATGCAATGTCTGCCATTGGTTGACGACAGACAGATGTCATCGCTGATCGGTTTATACTGGTTTTGCCTAGCTGGCGATTGGTTCGTGTTGTGTTGTGATGGATTTACAGTGGCTTTCTCTAGCCAATGATTGCCGTTGGTTGAGTTCACCTGGCCCGTCATTGGGGCGGTCTGAGTTGAGGTTGCCAGGGACTGGTCCACGTTGAGCTGACACAACCAGTGATTGGTTGATATTGGTTTTATCTAGTTGTCGTCTGGTGCATATGGAGCGAGCTTAGCCTGTCATTGGTGCGTAGTGAGCTGGTGTAGTCTTTGAGTGATGCTTGTGGATGCATACAAGACTGTGGGGCTGGCATGTAACAGGCTGGTACCATCTGTAGCTGCTTTGCCCTGTATTGTGCTCATTCTCTCTCTATATGCAGGTACATCTCCTCTCTATATAGGTACCACATCTCTCTATATAGATACATCTTTATAATTTTGGGATTGTTTATGGGCCCAAGCCTTCTCCCCTTAAAGTCAGCGACAAACTATCGTTGATTTCAATGATACTATTCGAGGATATTATTTCACCGACTAGGATGGCGAGAGACTTCTTTTAAGAATAATAATAATAATTAATAATACCTTCTTATATAGCACGTTTCAGTCACAGATTTCAGAATGCTTTGTAAAGTAGGTGAGTAGCATTATCCCCATTTACAGATGGGGAAAGTGAAGCAGAGAGAGGGGAAGTGACTTGCCCAAGTTTACCCAGCAGGTCAGAGCTAAAAATAGTCCGGCGGTGTCTTGGGTTCCAGTCCAGTTCTCTATCTTCAAGGCTAGAATGCTTCCTATGCTGGGCCACATCTGTCAGGGGTGGTGTAGGAATATTTAATCCTGACCCAGCACAGTGGGGCTGGACTGGAGGACCTCTTGACAGGGCCGGCATTTCCACTAGGCGACCCTAGGCGGTTGCCTAGGGCGGCAGGATTTGGGGATTGGCATTTTGCCACCCTTGGCGGCATTTTGGCAGCGACTCATTTCCCGGCGGTGATTCAGCAGCAAGAAAAGCGGCCGCCAAAACGCCGCCGAGAACACAGCTTCAAAGGAGCTGCTGCCGAAGCACCGCCGACTACGGTGGAGCGGAGCACTGCCGCCTAGGGCGGCAAAAACCCTGGCGCCGCTACTGCCTCTCAAAATCCCTTCCAGCCCTGAATTTCTATGATTTCTAAGACTTTGGCTTTGACCATGCAGGTATGATGCAAAGATGTCTGAAATATGCAAGACTTTCCTTAGTGAAATGATGATACTTGTGTGTTTCCTTCCACAGAAGCCTGGATAATTGATCCCTGCATCGCCTATGAATGAGTTTTACTAGTCTGAGTGGCCCAACTGGGGAAAGGCTTTGGGTCAGGGCATTTCCGTTAGTCATAGACACAGGTGTAAAAGAATTATTACTTAAGATCTGCTTAAACTCCCAGCTCTATTTTCACTCTGGTTTATGCTCTAGCTCAGCCGGAAGTTATGGGCTTGATGCAGGAATTACTAGGTGCAATTCTCTGGCCTAGGCAATGCGGGAGGGCAGAACAGATGAACACAATGGTTCTCTCTGGCCTTAAAATCTATTATTTAAATGGTACTTTCAAAGAAACTGCTGATGAAAGCAGATCTGCTTCATGTCCAATTGTCCCAGAACAGAAACGCCCTGCTGATAGGAGAACATTCCCATGGACGTAGAGATTCTCTGATGTGGTGCTGATGGGTCTTTTCTGGATGTTTCATATAAGGAAAATATACTACACTGAAACCTGTCATATAAGGAAGTTTCTCGAGAAAGTTCCTGGAGTGCTTGCTTAGAGAGTGATGACAGTGGATAACATTTTCAAAAGCACCTAAGGGCTGATCTACAAATATATTTAGGTGCCTAACTCCCATTGAAAATCAGTGGGAGTTGGGCACTTTTGAAAACCCCACAAGGCATCGATCTGCATCTTTAGGTGTCTAAATGCCATTGTCAGGCTGGCCCTAGGTAACTTTCGATGGGACTTAGGTTCCTAAAGTACTGAGATGTTTCTGAAAATTGTACTCAGTGTAAAGTATGGAGGTCACAATTTTCAAAACTGACAAGTAGAGCTGGTTGATTTTTTGTTGTCTAAACCTTTTCCTTGGGGGCGGGGAAGGAGGGAGGAGAATTTTTTTTTTTGACCAATAGAAATTTTTCATGGAAAATTTTGCCAAATAAATAAATAAATAAATAAATAAATGTTGGGGGTGGGGAGGTTAAAATGTTTGGTTTTCAGTAAAAAATAAATGGGGGTGGTGGGAATGGTGGTTTCTTTTTCTTTGTCGAAGAACTGAACATGTTTTGCAGGAAATGTAGAAAAAAAATCAGTTACAAAAAATGTCCCACAGAAATTAATTCATATTTGTCATCCAGTGCTAGTGCCCAGTGATTTTAGGTGCCCATTGTGAGACGCCCTAAAGTAGCATAGGTGCCAACTCCGTGGGTGCTCCGGGGCTGGAGCACCGACAGGGAAAACCGCCCCCCTGCCCAGCTCACCTCCACCTCCACTCCCCCTCCGCCTCATCCCCTGAGTGCTCCGCGTGCTTTTTCCCCCTAGTTCCCAGCGCTTGCACTGCAAAACAGCTGTTTCGCGTGGCTGGGAGGGAGGGGGAGGAGGGGGAATGCGGTGCGTTCAGGGGAGGAGGCGGGGCCGGGGCGGGGATTTGGGGAAGGGATTGGAATGGGGGGAGGGAAGGGGTGGAGTTGGGGCGGGGCACATGAGCACCCACTGGCGCCGGGGAAAGTTGGCGCCTATGAGCGAGACTCAGATTGAGGTTTGCGCGCTGCAGGTGGCTCTTTAATGCGTCTCCTGCGGCTCGTTGCAGCACATGATATTAAAACACCGTGTGATTCAATTATTAACCAATCGAAGTTATTAACCAATCAGGAGGCTTTTACTATGTTGTTAACCAATTGTAGTTGATAACATAATAATACGTGGCCAGCCATTTAGCGGTGAGAATTGTATATAAACAGTAAATGAAACAATGAATTCACACGACTGTGGCTCTTTTGGGTAATGTTGATTCCTAATTTGGCTCCTGAACCCCTGAGGTCTGAGTATCGTTGCTCTAAGGGTTCTGATGGACAGAGGACTCTCCCTCAGCCATTTCCACCGGCTGTGTCTCCTCTCACACTCAGTTGCCTATAATTCATTATCCTCTGTCTCCTCCCCAACTGATTTTCATCATCTATGTTTTTTTCCTCTCCTCCTTTCATCTCTTTCCCTTTCTATCCCTAGTTTGCCTTTTCTTCCCTCCATTTGTCCTCTCCCACTCCCCTCTTCTCTCCATATCTGTCCCTCATTGTCTCTCTCTTCTCTTCCATTTTGTCCTCTCCCTACTCTCCCCTCCACTCATATCTGTCCCTCGTTGGCCCTCTCTTCTCCTCCATTTTGTCCTCTCCCACTCCATATCTGTCCCTCATTGGCCCTCTTGTCTCCCCCATTTTGTCCTCTCCCACTCCATACCTATCCCTCGTTGGCTCTCTCTCCTCCTCCATTTTGACCGCCTTCCACCTTCTCTTGGGATGGGGCCTGGTGTGAGGTTCTGTTCACCCTCCACTTTCCAACCCTGAATGTTTCCGAGCGTACCGGACTGAATTCACCCAAAGGCGAGATCCAAAGCCCATTGAAGTTGATGGGTGTATTTCTAATTATGTTGATAAGCTTTGGATTAGCCCTCTCTTCTCCTTCATTTTGTCCTCTCCCTAGTCACCCCTCCACTCATATCTGTCCCTAATTGGCCCTCTCGTCTCCTCCATTTTGTCCTCTCCCACTCCATACCTGTCCCTCATTGGCTCTCTCTTCTCCTCCATTTTGACCTCCTTCCGTCTTCTCTTGGGATGGGGCCTGATGTGAGGTTCTGTTCACCCTCCACTTTCCAACCCTGAATGTTTCCGAGCGGACCAGACTGAATTCACCCACAGGCTAGATCCAAAGCCCATTGAAGTCGATGGGTGTATTTCCAGTGACGTTGATGAGTTTTGGATTAGGCCCAAACCACAGATAAGTTGCCATCTGTGATGTGTCAGCTGATGGTTCCAGCTGTGAGGTGGTTTTTATTCCCCTCCGTTCTATCGTGGCTATTTTAATCCTGATTTCTCTTTGCCACACAGCTCTCTGTGAATAACAAGCCTCCTAACTCCGAGGGACAGCAGGGACAGGGAGAAAAGAAGGACAATGCGACCGCCCCATTGGCACCCCCAACGTACGAGGAAGCAACTTCCGGGGAAGGGATGAAAACGGAGGCGTTCTCCCCTCCACCGTCTGTGCCCCTCCACCCCAGCTGGGCTTATGTGGACCCCAGTGAGTACTCGCTTGCCCTGCATTGCTCTGAAATTCACTCGGCCAGTTTATTGTCCCCGTTTTACTGATGAGCGATGCTGAGGTGCAGAGACGTGGCCAAGGTCATAGAATCATAGAATATCAGGGTTGGAAGGGACCTTAGGAGGTCATCTAGTCCAACCCCCTGCTCAAAGCAGGACCAATCCCCAATTTTTGCCCCAGATCCCTAAATGGCCCCCTCAAGGATTGAACTCACAACCCTGGGTTTAGCAGGCCAATGCTCAAACCACTGAGCTATCCCTCCCCCCCTCGAGCAAGTCAGTGGCAGAGCCAGAAGTAGAATCCGGGAGTAGTGAATCTCAGGCCCTTGCTCGAATCAGTAGACTCCACCCCTTCTCAGAGCAGGGGATAGCAGCTAAGAGTCCTGACGGCCACTCCCCTGCTCTAACCACTAGACCCTGCTCCCTCTCAGAGTGGGGGACAGAACTGCACAGGCCCTGGTAGGGCTGATTTCTTAGTAAGCAAACAGCCGGTGTTATAGTGACTCTCAGGTCATGTCTGGGGTGGATGCATCTGACTCCTGGCTTGTTTGGATTGAATTTCCAGGGGTGTGTGTGTGTATTATTTGTTACATCCTGTAACTGCATCCTTAGGGCTCCGATGATGATAAAGATGCATCCATGGAGACCTCCCGTTGCAGGGAAGCATGGGGCTAGTAAGTCGCTGAGCTGTTTATCTGCAGCTCCCTGAAGACACTTGCTCCTGACTGCCTCTGAATCTTTCTCCCTCAGCCCCTTCTGCCTCGGTGTACATGTCCGTAACAGAGAGGCGATAAATAACGTGTAATTGCAGGTTACAAGGTTATAAATACACTGGGGGGTTGCTTTGATCTATCGACTCCAAACCCATGCAGTTTATGAGCCTGGCAGAATTCCCACTCTGCAGCTGTGTGCCCAGTTGTATGTGCCATCGTATGGAGTCCCCCATAGCATCTCCCTGGCAGCTCCCTTGCTGGCCACCCCGTTCCTTTTATTCCAGGTCGCTTTCCTCTTTCTCTGATCTCTCTGACCCCAGCCCGGCTGCAAGCTGGGGGATCTTATCCCCGGGCTGTGTGTGTGACATGGTGCCATGTTGCATTGACGGGCACAGTGTAACGTACGAAGGACCCAGAGGCAAACATAAACGCACCAAGTGGTGCAAAAAGATGTGGCTTGGTTTATTTTAGCGTGGGAGGCCAAACATTACCTGCCCTGCCCTTGAATAGGTAAGAGCACGGAGTTCACCTTATTAGCAGAGTGGCCAGGTCCCGAGGCTCTCACACAGGTTAAATGCTCATTGACTTTGAGTGTTTACCTTGCTAAGCAGTGAGTTAATGGGCAAAGCAGGGGAAGAAGTGACAGCATCTTGGAAGTAAGGAATGAACAGCATGGGCTCCAGCTTCTAATTTTCCCTGGGGGTGCTCAATGCCCACTCGGCCCCAAACCCCCTCCCCTGCCCTGCCTCTTCCTACCCCCGCTCCACCCTGACCCAACCCCCACTCCACCCCTTCCCCCAAGCCCCCTCCCCCGCCCTGCCTCTTCCTACCCCCGCTCCACCTTGACCCAACCCCCACTCCACCCCTTCCCCCAAGCCCCCTCCCCCGCCCTGCCTCTTCCCACCCCCGCTCCACCCTGACCTAACCCCCCACTCCACCCCTTCCCCCAAACCTCCCCCACCCCACCTCTTCCCCACCTCTTCCTGCTCCCTCCCCGAGTGCGCCCCATCCCCGCTCCTCCCCCTCTCTCCCAGCGCCTCCTGCACATCTTGTAGGGTGACCAGATGTCCCAATTTTATAGGGACAGTCCCGATTTTGGGGTCTTTTTCTTATATAGGCTCCTATTACCCCCCACCCCCTGTCCCGATTTTTCACACTTACAGGCTTAAAGGGAAGGATGGCCTAGTGCAGCGGTAGTAAATTATTTTTTGTCAAGGTCCAGATTTCTTGGTCAGGGTATAGTCAAGGTCCAGGCTCCAGAGAAGAAAATAATAATAATAAAAAAATAACAATACTGATAACAAGTAAATAAAAAGATTCCCGGTTCTGTTCAAAAGTATCTGGTGGTCCAGATTTGGCCCGCAGTCCGCCTACCCCCGGCCTAGTGCTTAGGGCGTTAGCCAAGGATCTGGGTCAAGTCCCTGCTCTGCAACAGCCTTTCTGGGTGACCTTGAGCAAGTCACTGAGCCTGTCCGTGCCTCAGTTTCCCCATCTGTAAATTGGAGGTCATGTATCACCCTCTGGAGCGGTGCTGGGAAGAGAAATGCATTATAGATGGCGAGGCATTCAGACCATAGGGTAAGAGGAGCTGTATGAGAACCACTGGGAGGTGAGCTTGCAAGCCTGGATGATAGGGCAGGTGACAGGTGACCACATGCTCAGGGTTCAGCTGATCACCATATTTGGGGTCGGGAAGGAATTTTCCTCCAGGGTAGATTGGCAGAGGCCCTGGAGGTTTTTTGCTTTCCTCTGCAGCATGGGGCACGGGTCACTTACTGGAGAATTCTCTGCATCTTGAAGTCTTTAAACCATGATTTGAGGACTTCAATAGCTGAGACATAGGTGAGAGGATTATTCCAGGAGTGGGTGGGTGAGATTCTGTGGCCTGCATTGTGCAGGAGGTCAGACTAGATGATCATAATGGTCCCTTCTGACCTTAAAGTCTATGAGTCTATGAGTCTATGAGACAGTGATGTGAAGAAGGAGTGAGGAGAAGCTCTTTGGGGCGATATGAAGCTGCGGTGCTTGACACACTTGTGTGATGGCTGTGGCCAACCCAGCAGAGACAGAACAGGGCTAACCAGGTGAGTCTATATAGCGGCTGTAACAGACTCATGTCCTCTCTGGCATGGAGGGCAGGGGGGGCAGAGCCGGCGCTAGGCATAAGCAGACTAAGCAATTGCTTAGGGCCCTGAGCAGCTCAAGGGGGACCCCATCTGCTTTTTTACGTCTTGTGTGTGGGGCCTCCCCCCTCCCCCGAGAATATTCCTGCTTAGGGCCCCCAGTGGGCTAGCACTGCCTCTGGAGGGGGGCGGGGCATACATTGACAAGGGGGTTTAAACCTTTGGAACTCTCTGTCACAGGGGGTATCCTTGAGACTGGGATTCTAAAATTATAGACCACTCATAACGTGTGCACAAAATAAGAGAATGACAAGGGTAACAGGCTGCAGAGCATACGACAACGACTGTTCTTGAGGGCTCCCTGTGGGCCGTATGCTATTGCACGAGGGGTGCCGTGCAAGGTGGTGTTTTACACCTTCCCATGATGCCGCGGGCACTAAGCCCACTGGTGGGAGCTGGGATGCAGGACTAGATGGGCCGATGTACACTGGAGGTACATTGCGTAGCATAGGCTGGTGCTGAGCTGTGGTATGTTGGATTAGGGAGGGCTGTGTTGAATGTAACTGCACCCTGGGTCTGAGGCCGAGAACAGAGGAGTTACTGGACGTCTGGTAGCGAGGACAGAGGAGTTACTGGACTGCAGGCTGAGGCACTTGGCAGACAGGGACTCAGGATCCTGGGTTCTATTTCTGGCTATGCCAAATGTTCCCCATGTGACCTTGAGCAAGATATTTAGGCACCTAAGTCCCTCTCTGTGCTTCAGTGGGTGGGATAGCTCAGTGGTTTGAGTATTAGCTTACTAAAGCCAAGGTTATGAGTTCAATCCTTAAGGGGGCGGTTTAGGGATTTGGGGCAAAAAATTGGGGATTGGTCCAGCTTTGAGCAGGGGGTTGGACTAGATGACCTCCTGAAGTCCCTTCCAACCCTGATATTCTATGATTTGTAATCTCTAGATGTTGACAGCTGCCTACATCACAAGGGGACTGTAGAGCTAAATTCAGAATTACTTGTAAAGATCTTTGGGTGGGCCAGGCCAGGGAGGTGCACTATGGCCTTGGTAATCTCTCGGTAAACACTTTCTTCTCAGTGCCAGCGGCTCTCTCCATTTCTCTGGGAGGGGCTAGAGAGGAGCAGTATGCTCTTAATCTCTTGGTAAACACTTCCTTCTCAGCACCGGCCCCACTCCGTGTCACAAGCGACAATATTATTGTCATCTGTCATCTGACCACACATCAACTGTGCCATCGGCTTCCAGTCAGCTCACTTATCGTATTTACATCTCAATTAATTATGTGAGATCTATCAACCTCTGGCATTCATGGTACCTTTCTCTAACATTGTCGGCACTGTACATGCCTGCCAGCCTATGTATCTATCTAATTATGGTATTTCTCACTCTGTCTACCTGATCTGATGTACAGGATGGACTAATGGTTTGAGCACAGAGCTGGGAGCCAGAGACTACTGAATTCTAAACTTGACTTGTAGTCCTGTTCCGTGCCTCAGTTTCCCCATTTCGGTTATCCCTGATCCCCTCTCACTAGATGGTATTGCCTAGTGGCTAGAACACTGGACTGAGACTCGGGATGCCTAGGGTCTATTCCTGGCTCTGCCATTGGCCTGCTGGGTGACCTCAAACAAGTCATTCCCCCTCCCTCAGTTTCCTCATCTGTAAAATGGGGATAATGATACTGACCTCCTTTGCAAAGTGCTTTGAGATCTAGTGATGATAAGAGCTAAGGATTATTATTCTGCAACAGCATCACTAGTTGCCACGGCTACTGTTACATCACCTCCTGCCCCCTACGGTCAACTCAGTCATCCAGATAGTCCCATGTACCTGTGGATTTCCCTGCTCATACCCTTCCCTGTGCACTAAACCTCAGAGATGATCCACGGGGCAGGTTTGGTCTTCCCTGCTTGTGTTTCATTATAGGCAAAGAAGGCCTCTTAATGAAGAGCTCTCAGCGCAGGTGGTTTGGGAAAAGGTCTAGAAGGCAGTAAGGGACCTGGGTTCTCTCTGATCTAGGCTCAATGCTGACTCACTCCATGACTGTGGGCAAGTCAGTCAGTGAAAGGTGAGGCCTTCAGCCATGGCTGGAAAGTCAGGGTATAACCCGAGAGCCTCATGATGGCTATTAAAGATCCCATGACACAGTTGGCAAGAATATGGGTGTTCACCCCATGTCTTGGCCACACTTCTGGTTTGGCTCATTGGATACCACTTCTGTAAATTCTCCCCAGAAATTCTGCTCTGCCTCTTGTTTGCTGTTCAACAGCTGCTGCGCCCCTCCTCCTGAAACTTTTGAAACTCTCTTTTGATTTCATGTTGATTTTTTTGATTTTTGATTTTCATTTTGATCGTTTGATTTCACTAAAAAACTATTCAAAAGCATGAAAAATGTTTCGATTGGGTTGATACCAAATATTTTGTTCGACTCTTCCCCACCATTTTTTCTTTTTACTTTTCGACTTGCTGAAAGTTTTCAAAAAAGGTTCGTTTTCGGTCCCATCTGACACAATTCCCCGCCCTGACTTTTCAAAAGTGCCAGTGAACCGAAAAATCCATTCTTCGCCCCGCTCTGCTGTCTACCCACAAGCCACAGGATCCAGCCTGATGGTCAGGTTATGGAGCAATCTTCAAGTGGCCCATTGATCTCCTGGTACGACAGAACTTGTCTGGGCTCAGTGGTCGTTGTAGCTGGTGTTCCGAGGTTAACAGCACTTCAGTTGAGTTTGTTTAACCAGAACTGGGACATACTTTTTCTTTTCTTTTTTTGAGTTATGGCTGCGTTCATCAGCTGCCTTTTTTTTTTTAACAGTAGGTTGTGACCTTTTATGTTGTCACATACGGCAACTCCCAAACCGCTCGCTTAACAGACAAAATTTTCCATGCTCTCTGTGCTCAAAGGGGAGGAAGGGGAAGGTTTCCAGAAAGGTTTTTCCCTTTGTAACAGTTACAGACCGCTGAGAACACGGGGCCCAGTTCTCAGCTAATCAAAGGCCATTTTATGACTCTCTGGCAATGTAAAGTGGACTCACAGTGGGTTTAAACTGCCCCCCGAGAATCCGCTTTTGTGGAGGGCTTTGCCAGCTTAGGAGGTGTGTAGGGAACTTGGCCAGAGGACACTATGCTGTGACAGTTATCTCTTTTTCAGAGCCCATAGGGAGCCATGAGAAGTTAGGGCAGCCCAAAGGCTGCTCTAATATATGCTGAGACTGGGCAGGGCCCTGCACAGTCCCAGAATACAGAGTGCAATGGTGGCCTGATGCCCTCTCGCCATGGCCAAGTTCAGGTAAAGATAATCGGGTGGGCAGTGTTCTCCAGGGCCCCCATCCTTGGAGTGGGTCACTATATGATGTAAGCATTTCTGCTCCAGGACTCCCTCTGTGGGGCGAGGCACAAGGGTGTGTGGGGCCATTTCTTCTTCTCTGGGACCCCCACCCAAATGTGGTACAAGAGAAGGTGACCTGGGAGCATGAGGTGTTGCCTAGCTCGGCCTGGAGATCCCCATCCCCATGACACACAAGAGCTGATACGTCCCAGTGAACTGTCTCCCAGCAGCCAGTTTGTCCCACGTCCTGTTGAAACGATGTCTCTCCTTCTGCTGAACGAAAGATGGGCAGGCCAGTCACGTCCCACAGCTCCTGGTGCCGGCACGTTGGCACCTGATTTCTATGCCTTGGGGTGCGTCACAATCAGGGCCGGTGCAAGAAAGTTTCGCACCCTAGGCGAAACTTCCTTGCACCAGCCCTGCGCCCCCCACCCCAGCTAACACCCCCTCCTGCAGCAGCCAGTCTCCCCCCCCCTGCCCGCGGCAGCTCTCCCCCTACCCCGCGGGCTGGCAGGTCAGCCCCCCCGCCCGCGGCGCCCCCCCCACAAGCTCCCGGCTCAGCCGGAAGGGCGGGCGGCAGCCACGGCCAGCTGCCCCCCCCGGCTCCTGGCTCAGCTGCGGAGCCGGGAGGGCGGGAGGCAGCCGCAGCCAGCCGCGCCCCCACTCCCGGCGCCGTAGGCGACCGCCTAGGGTTGCCTAGTGGGTGCGCTGGCCCTGGTCACAATGGAGAGGGAAGTCAAGCTCCGGAAGGCGATCGGTGGCTCTGCATTAAGTCCTGCACCGCGTATGCAGTTGTTGCAGGGGGCATGCTATTGTTCCGATCCTTTCATGCCAGGGTAGGGTTTGTGGTTGTAGCTCCCAGGAGATCTGGGCCTTTAGTTCTCCTCTGCAGAGTGGCACTTATCACTGTTGGAGTGTGGACAGCAAAACGCTTGTGCCTCCCAGCTAGCAGCTCCTGGGGAAGGGTCTTTTCTTCTCTTGCCCTTTCCTTTGGTCTTGAATTGTGTCTCAGGCCAGCCATGGGCTGAGGCAGGACCTGAGCTCATGCAGGATCAGGATGCAGTGGATAATTCAGAGTGAAAGCCACAGGAAGACGTCCCTGATATGGTTGGCTGGGTAGGAAGATCAAGGGCTCAGGAAGAAAGGGTCTAAGCTGGGATGCCTAGCGGAAGTCTCTCCCTGGGCTGGTGATGCAACGTGTGTGGGAAATCTTGAGGTTTGGGGGGAGGAGGGAGGAGGTAATGCAGGCCTGCTACAAACTTTAATCCACCCCTGGTTTCAGACAACACCCCAGTGCCCCCTGGGGAAGTGTCAGGACACAGGTGACGAGCAAAGCTGGGAGGTGGCATCTGATGGGCCTTTCTCTTTCCAGGTGCTAGCCCAAACTACGGCAGTGGAGGGTACCCGGGGGACACGGAGCTACTCACGACCTTCAACTGGGACGACAAAAACATGCGCAGAGTGTTCGTCAGAAAGGTACCACCTGGGACAGCCTCCCAAGCTTACGTAGGGATGCGCCAAAGCCTGGCTGAAGCTAATGGGCCCCAAGAGGAGAGAGAGAGTGTGTGTGGTGGTGGGAGAACGAAGTAAGACGCAGCTCCGCGATCCCAGCCAGTGCAATGATGCGCTAGCCCGGGGCAGGGCTTGGATGGCTCAGGCTGGTGAGACCCAGCGAGCGCCGCGGGCTGCGGGGCTTTAATGCTCACGTCAATCGGGGCACGTTCAGATCTGCTGCCTGGCTTGGGCCCGCCTCTGCCCACTGTGGAGGATGAGCCCAAAATGGCACAGAAAGAGTTAACGGTGTTATATTGGATCTTGGTGATACCGCAGGGCCGTCTCCACCACGCGTTTGGAACACGTCCCTAAGTAGGATTAGGGCAGCAAAATGGTTCCTGGGCCAGATCCCTAGGTGGTGTAAATCAGCATAGCTTTGAGCAGGGGGTTGGACTAGATGACCTCCTGAGGTCCCTTCCAACCCTGAGATTCTATGAATGGACCTGCCCCCCAACTGGGGTAAATCCAGGTAGCTCCAGTGAAGTCAACGGGGCCAGATCCCCAGCGGGTGTAAATTGGTGTCGCTCCACTGAAAGCAATGGGCCAGATTGCCAGTCAGTGTAAATAACACTGCTCGATTGATGTCAATGGAGCCGCTTACATCACCTGAGGATCCGACCGAGGATTTCCATCAGCGGAGGATCCAGCCTCCTTTCACCGGGGAGCATGGGGGCGGAGTTTGCCTCTAGCCAGCCATGCCTGTGACCCGCACTGATAAGATGCTGTGGTTTCTCATTTCAGGTCTATGCCATTCTTATGCTCCAGCTGTCGGTCACCGTCAGCATTGTGGCTCTCTTCACCTTCTGGTAGGTCTCTGGGTTAGCAACAGTCCTCAGCTCTGATGTCTTACTTGTGCACATGGGTATCTTTTCCTCGGGTATCGGTCACTCAGGTCCTTGAGTACCTTTCACTGGGTCATTATCAGTCGGTTACCTGGATAACTTTCCCGTGCGTGCTGTCGGTCACTCAGGTACCTGGGTAGCTTTCCCTTGCGGCTGGTCTACACTACCCGCCGAATCGGTGGGTAGCGATTGATCTTTCGGGGATTGATTTTTCACGTCTAGTGTGGACGCGATAAATCGATTCCCAATCGCTCTGCTGTCGACTCCGGTAATCCACCCCGGTGAGAGGCGGAAGCGGAGTCGACGGGGGAGCGGCGGCAGTCGACCCTGCAGCGTCCTCATGGCGCGATAAGTCGAGTGAGGTACGTCGACTTCAGCTATGTTATTCACGTAGCTGAAGTTGCATACCTTACATCGACCCCCGCCCTTAGTGTAGACCTGGCCTAAGATGTTATCCATCACTCAGGTACTTGGAAATCTTTCCCGTGGGTATTAACTGGCATTGATACCTGTGTATCATTCCATTGAGCGTTATCTGTCACTCTGATACCTGGATATCTTTCCCTTGGGCATTATCAAGTCAGCCCCGGATAGGTGGGTATCTTTCCCTTGGGGAGTAGCTTATCTACACTCAAGTAAGCAGGGATCAGGCTCCCTGTAGCTCGGATCACATACATCAAATTACACTTAGGATGAATAATAGATCACCATCGCTTGAAGAAGTTCAGCGACTTGTCTAAGAAGCTGGCAGTCATTTCCCTTCGGCAGGCTTGGGATCACAGTGGGCTGTCTATAGCTGGCTCTTTTAGAAAAAAATTATTTCATAGTTAATATGCATATTTGGGGAGAACTGAAGCCTAGAGCCCTGGATTCCGAGTCAGGTCTCCTGGGTTCTAATATTGACTTCAGAAGGGAGCGTGCGACCACCTGGGAATCAGCCTCCCTGGCTTCTTATTCTAGCTTTGCAACTGACTGGGATCTTGAGCAAATCTCCTCCACTCTTTATGCCTCAGTTTCCCCATCAATAAAATGGGGATCATGACACTGGCCGACCTCCCACGGGTGTTTGTGATGCTCCTGTAACTAATTTGTATGGGAAAGTGCTTTGATGACAGGTTATTGTCATGAATATCACTGCAGATCTCATAGGTCCACTGAGCGAGGCTGTGTACACACACGTCGTAAAAGACAGTCCTTGCGCCAAAGAGCCGACAATCTAAATGGAGAACGCACAAAGAAAGGCTTATTAGACCCTGTGTACAGATGCGGAGCAGTGAGATTACGTGACTCACACAAGGTCCCCCAGGAAAGCGATGAGGGAGGTGGGAACTGAACCTGTTCTTTATGCAGCCGAAGCTAGTGCCTCCTCCACAAGACTGGCCTTTCTGTTGAACAGTTTTGTTTATTTCCAATCAGTTAAATGGCAGCAGGGAGGAAGGCGGGCCCAGTGTTTGGGGCGCTGATGTGGGAGACCTAGGCTCAACTCCTGCCTCTGCTATGAACTTCCCGTGTAACCTTGGGCAAGTCACTTAGCCTCTTAACTGCCTCAATTTTCCATCTGCAAAATGGGGGTCCCAGAGAAGACATAACCGCAGAGGGTAGGAGCTATGGAAGCTTGGTGCTATAGCAGCTCATGCTTTTAGCTCTGGAGTTCTGGGTTCAGTCTCTGGGGTGTCTGCCAAGATGGCGGCCATCACTCGCATGCCACTCTATACTCACCACGGATACGTTTAGCCAACAGTCTGTGAAGTGATTACTGTTCCGTGTCCCTGTGAATGACCCTCCTCCACCCTTTTCTTTCTCTCTCTCCTGCAGTGAGCCAGTCAAAGGTTACGTCCAGTCAAACCCAGCCTGGTACTGGGCTTCCTAGTAAGTATCTAATGCCTTTTCCCCTTCAGAAATGGTGGAGCAGATTGCGTACGGCTGAATTTATTTGGAGGCACTTTAGAGCACGCTGCTGCATCTGAACACCTGCTCCACATGCCGGAGAGGAAATTCACCTTTGAGACGAGAACAAACACGAGCCTGTGGAAAAACAAGAAGTGTACACCGGAAACCTCAATGTAACCTTAGCTAGAGTGTTTGCCCCTGCGCTGAGATGAACGCAAACAAAACACTTAACGCTATCAAATGCACTGCAGGGCACTTTCAACAAAATATTGTTAAGATCCCACCGGGCAGCCAGTTTCGAAATATCACCCGTGTTGTTGAATTCAGTAGAAGTCAGAGTTGAGAGGATTTTCCAAGCTGCAGGGTGAAATGTTCAAAAGCGCCCAAGTGGCTTAGAAGCCTGACTCCCGTTGACTTGAGGTCCTAAGCCACTTAGGCACTATAGAAAAGTTTACTCATAATCTATCGCTTTTTAAATTGATGAGAAAGACCAGATGGCAAAATTCTACTGTGCCTGCACAAACAGGAGGTCAGACTAGATGATCACAATGCTCCCTTCTGGCCTTAGAATCTATGAAACCCCTCCAACTTAAATGCTCATAGCTTGAAAATTACTGTACCAATTTTCTTTATTATCAATAATAATAATAACATAACAATAACAATAATTTTTATTGTGGTAGCCCCTAGGAGCCAGTCATGGGCCAGGACCCCATTGTGCTAGGCACTGTAAAAATGCAGAACAAAACAATCGACCCTGCCCCAAAGAATTTACAATCAAATGATAAGGCAAGAGACAACAGGTGATTACAGACAGACAAGAGAGCACAAGAAAACAATGAAACAATATTGGTCAGCATGCTGAGCAGAGGCCTCGGCAACCCAGCTGCTTAACTGTTGTCAAATTTCTTCAAACTTGGCCAGCTTGCTTAGATCTCAGTGAGATCTACAAAACCAGTTTGATATATCTGCTTTTATCCAGTATCGTGTTATCTCTGTGAAAAATTGGCACTTAGAACGGGTGCATTATGTTCATGCACTCAAAAGCAGCTGCATTGTTGTGATCCAAAGTATATAAAAGAAAATTCACCTCTGAGCTGAGACCAAGCATGGAAAAAATCAGCCCAAGGGAAATTAGCTTGACAAAGTTGTGAGCGATGGTAAAAGAGGGTTAGAATGGAAGCTGAACTCAACCTTGACCACTAAGGGTATATCTACACTGCAGCTGGGGTGTGTCACTCGCAGATTGTGTAGACATACCCACAACTAGCTTTAATCTAGCTAGTTTAGGTACCAACAGTGTTATGGTCACAGCATACACACAGAGAAATTAGATAAAAACATAAATACTCTTGTTGGAAGGTTGCAACATAACACTGCTTTATTTCTTAGAATTCAGAACGATAACACATAAGAACCCAAAACAGAGAGGGAGAAAACAGGCTGCTCCCTGAAGCAGAGAGGCACAACTCACCCCATCTTACTATAATCTGTCTGCTGGTGCTCCAAGATGCTTCACTACAAAGCCTCCTAGCCTGCATGCAAGTCCAAGAGAAGTCCCATCCCCCCACTCTTAAATGTATAGCTTGCAATTCCAACACAGTACTCATTACACCACAAGTAGCAGCAAGGGTGCGGTGGTGCGGGCTTCGGCTTGGGCAGCACAAGTGCCCCCTGGGTATGTACTCGCTTGTGCGGCCCACACGTCCTCACTGCTATTTTTAGTGAGCCAGTTAGGTCAAGCTAGCGTGGGTATGTCTACGTGAGCTGCAAAATCACATCCCCACCCATTGGGCATGCTGACCAGTCATCAGGCCGGACTAATCACTGAGGATGTATCTTTTTTAGCCGAGCCCCGAGGCGTTAAAAATATTTGCCCATGCAGCATTTCCTGTGTCCTCTGCAAGGTTAGTGTCTGCATTCTGGCAGTCAATTAAGCAGGTGCCGTGTGAGATGCAAATGGCCATTAACAGGCCACGCTGAACCTGTTTCTTGTTAGTTCACACCCCAAACCCAGAGGTGAGAAACTAGCTTAGAGAAAGTTGGAGAAAGACCCAAAATAGCAGCCGGAGGAGGAAGCTGGTGATGATGCAGCGTTCATGCCTTTAAAGGATAACATGTTCTGATTAGCACTGGGAGCAAGGTTTGGTAGATCTGAGAAAGCCCCTTTTGAGAAGTGTGGATTCAGATCCCGTTCCAGATCTGAGCTTCTAATTAGGACCCATCCTTGTTATCAAGGCAGGTTCCCCCGATATCTCTCCAGCTGCCTTTCCATGTCCTGGCCTCCTCGTTTGTCCATATTCTTCCCTTGCAGTTCAGGGAACATGTCTGATGCCAGTCAATGTTCTTTTGCAACCCCTACTTTGGGGAAGGGATCCTGGATCATGGGATTTTTATCTTTCCTTTCCTTCCCATCCATCCACTCTACTTATATATTCTTTCTTTTCTTCCTTCCTGCCATCCACCCACACATCATGTCTCTCCGCTGTCCATTCTATTTATCCTGTTGCTTTATTTATTCCCTCTGGGCCTGATTCCCATATACACTAAGACCCCGTTACACCGCTCTGGTGGTGGAAAGGGACCTTACGGTGGTGTGACTGTAATGTCCACCCACTTAAAGGTCCATTTATACTGCCAGAGAGGCAGAATGAGGCCTTAGGGTAATGAGAATCAGACCCCCCCTCTCTCTCTCTCTCTCCCTCTGTCTGTGGGAAGCCTCCTTCCATTCTCCTTTGATTATTCCAGTCCCCAGCACTTTCTGTGGCTTCCTCCTGCCGGAGCAGAGCACAGATCTATCAACGGCGCATTTATCAGGGACTGTGAGGTTTGCCTCCCCGTTCACGTTCCTTATTCATTAGAGACACATGAGCAGCCAGTTCTCTGATTACCATCAATGCCTTTGGGACCTGCCTTCTCACCTACCACCAGGCTGCCTCGGGCACTAGGGGTTATCGGTTTATCGTTACAGGATAACTGTCGACCCTGTGGAAAAACACAGGGCCGTGTGATGCTCTGGGGTGAGATGGAGGATCCCTTCATTGCTGGGAGATGGTCAACTCTCTGGAGCTCTCAACTCTGTAGATAGTCACCTCTCTGGAGGTGGTCGACTCTGGAGATGGTCAACTCTCTGGAGGTGGTCGACTCTGGAGATGGTCAACTCTCTGGAGATGGTCAACTCTGGATATGGTCAACTCTCTGGAGGTGGTCGACTCTGGAGATGGTCAACTCTCTGGAGATGATCAACTCTCTGGAGGTGGTTGACTCTGGAGATGGTCAACTCTCTGGAGGTGGTCGACTCTGGAGATGGTCAACTCTCTGGAGATGATCAACTCTCTGGAGGTGGTCGACTCTGGAGATGGTCAACTCTCTGGAGATGATCAACTCTCTGGAGGTGGTCGACTCTGGAGATGGTCAACTCTCTGGAGGTGGTCGACTCTGGAGGTGGTCGACTCTGGAGGTGGTCAACTCTCTGGAGATGATCAACTCTCTGGAGGTGGTCGACTCTGGAGGTGGTCAACTCTTTGGAGGTGGTCGACTCTGGAGATGGTCAACTCTCTGGAGGTGGTCGACTCTGGAGATGGTCAACTCTCTGGAGGTGGTCGACTCTGGAGATGGTCGACTCTCTGGAGATGGTCGACTCTGGCAATTTGGCTGCTTGGTTTGTGGACCAGTTTAATAGGTTTGGGGCTGTGTGGGGTAGTCTCCCCTCAGATTCCTTTTCCTGTTGAATTTGTTATTATTACTTATTTATGTATTATTGTAAAGGAAGGAGAGTCTGGCGGTTGGGGCACTAACCTGGGATTCAGGAGACCTGGGGCTGAGTTCTTGGCCTGCTACAGACTTCCTGTGTGACCTTCAGCACGTCACACAGGCCTAGATCCTCAAAGGTATTTAAGTGCCGAACTCTAGGTGCCCAAATATACCTTTGAGGAGCTGGGCCTTCCTCCCTCTGAGTCCCAGTTCCCCTTCTGTAAAATGGGGGGTTTATAGCACTGTCCTGCCTCACAGGAGTGTTGCACTTGGACACTAGGGCAATAGGTGGCATACAGTACCGTAAGATACATCTACACTGCAAAAAAACCCAAACCCTCCGGTGCTGAGTCTTGGAGCCCAAGTCAACTGACTCAGGCTCGCCCTCCAGGACTAGAATAGCAATATAGACATTCGGGCTCAGGCTGGAGCCTGGACTCTGAGACCCACCCCTCTTGCCGGGTTTCACACCCCTCTTGCTGGGTTTCAGAGCCCGGGCTCCAGCCCAAGCAGGAATGTTCACACTGCTATGTTTAGCCCCATAGCACGAGTTGAGTCAGCTGACCTGGGGCTCTGAAACGCACTGCTCTTTTTGCAGTGTAGACGTACCCTAAGAATCTGTCTTACACCCCCCTCCTGTCTCCAATCTGGATCTGGATGGCAAAGCCATTTCCCAGGGTGTTCTAAGGGAGTTCGGCTGTACAGCACCCTGGTGCGTCAGCAGCAAAACGCAGCAGGAACAATCAAGCCCGAGAGTGCTCCCTCTCCCACGTCAACCGCATTCAGCCCCAGGTTCTTCCTCCATCACCCATCCTTTGTCTCTCTTTTCTTTCTCACAGTGCCGTGTTCTTTGTGACATACTTGATCCTGGCTTGCTGCTCCGGACCCAGGTAAAATAATTCCTTCTGCTTTAAACAACCCAATGTACTAGTGCTTTCCTATCACGGCTCAAATCCCGTATGTTCCAATCCTGACTCATGGGCTGTAGCACAAGCTATACATACCGAAGTTGCATCTCTGAGCAGATGCAGCCCAGATGCTGCATTGTCTGTAGCAGAGGGGTTGAATTCATCAGTGCTGTGCTATAGCAGAAGTAATGCAGTTATGTCTCCTTGCCAGAGATTCATGGGGGCATGTACTCCTAGGCAGCAGACATGATGCAGTTGTGCATTGGTGCACGGAGCAGTTGTGTGTTGGTGCACCAAGCGGTTGTGTGTTGGTGCATGGAGCGGTTGTGTGTTGGTGCACCAAGTGGTTGTGTGTTGGTGCATGGAGCAGTTGTGTGTTGGTGCACCGAGCGGTTGTGTGTTGTTGCATGGAGCAGTTGTGTGTTGGTGCATGGAGCGGTTGTGTGTTGGTGCACTGAGCGGTTGTGTACTGGTGCACCAAGCAGTTGTATGTTGGTGCACCAAGTGGTTGTGTGTTGTTGTATGGAGCGGTTGTGTGTTGGTGCATGGAGCGGTTGTGTGTTGGTGCACCGAGCGGTTGTGTGTTGGTGCACGGAGCGGTTGTGTACTGGTGCACCAAGCAGTTGTGTGTTGGTGCACGGAGCAGTTGCTGCATCAGCATTGCAACTAGGTAGGAAAAGTCCAGGTTGTATTGTAACTGTAATAGCAGAGGTGATGCTGTTGTATCTCGGCGATGCACAGCCGCAGATACTGTTTATTATTATACGGCAAAAACGTTGCCGTCTTGTCCCAGAGCTGGAGATTCCTGGTTGCTTCGCTGTAATATAGCGGATCCATTTGTGTCGCAATGTAGATGTCCCCTGGGCACAGCGCTATAGCTACCCAGCCGAATTAACGTCGCGTTGCCTCACCGGCATGTGCTGCGCAGATAATTAATTATGTAATTCCCATTATGCAACACATTCTGCAATGCCTTCAAACCACGCTGCTCTTTGGATAGTGTTGCTGACTGACTCTTTTTCACGTCACTTGCAGGAGGTACTTTCCATGGAACCTGATCCTCTTGAGTATCTTTGTAAGTAACGTATCTGCACAGTGACTGACCTGCCCTTTGGAGTGTCGTCAATTTTATAGAGGTTAAGGAGTCCAGAAGGGACCATTATGATCATCTCGTTAACACAGGCCGTAGAGATTGGTCCAGTAATTGCTACCTTAAGCCCAATCCCTGCTGGTGGAACTAGAGCTAGATAATTGAGATGACGGGGGGCTCTGTAAAAAAAAAATGGAGGAGGCAGGCCCAGTGGGGCAGAGGGGTATCCGGGTCCCATGCAGCAATATGGAACTATGGAAGCATCATTCTTAGCCCCACGCGTTGGAATGTGCCCTTTTAAACCCCTCTTGTGGGCGTTACCCTTTGAAGGTTAGCACCCGTCATCCAGAAACAGCCTCCATTGGGGCACCTGTTAAAGAGGTTTCACTGCCTCCTTGATCACGCTGGGTGCCACAGCTGGAGGAATTGAAAGACGTCTACAATAAATGGGTTGCCTGTCTCTGGCTGGAGCCGAGCAGCTGTCCGTAGGAAGCGAACGCAGCTCGCCAGCGCCGCAGTAACTGAGGGGCGGAGGCGGAGCAAAATTGGGCCGGATTCGGGAACGTCGGTTTCATCTTGGTTCCCAGCCTGTAGGATTGCAGCACCGCCCCACCAACTCCAGCGCCGCCAACTCCAGTCGATGGGTCAGAATAGCTTCAGCTGCCCCTCTGTGACTCCTAAGTGGTCCACGTAGCTAGGGTTGCCAACATAGTAATATTTAAAAACTGGACACTCTAGCAAGCATGCCAGAACCTCCCTTGCCCCGCCTCTTCCTCCTGAGGCCCCACCCCTGCCCCGCCTCTTCCTCCCAAAGCCCCGCCCCTGCTCCACCTCTTCCACTGAGCCCCCGCCCCTGCCCCGCCTCTTCCCCTGAGGCCCCACCCCTGCCCCGCCTCTTCCTCCCAAAGCCCTGCCCTTGCCCCACCTCTTCCACTGAGCCCCCGCCCCTGCCCTGCCTCTTCCCCTGAGGCCCCACCCCCGTCCACTCCTCTTCCCCCCTCCCCCAGTCACTCGCTATTTTTCCCTTCCCACCCACCCCTTCCTGGGTCAGGAGGGTAGCCTACAGAGTCGGGGTTGGGAGCTGCAGCCACCCAATAAAGGCAAGAGGCAGCCCCAGCTGAATAGGGGCTGGAGCGGGTGAAGACCGGCGCCTCTCCACCTCTCCCGCTCGCAGTGACCGGACTTTGGGTGTCCGGTCAGTTGATCTGACCGGACACTGTCAGGTCCGCTTTTCAACCTGACTTTCCGGTTGAAAACCAGGCCCGCGGCCACCCTACATGTAGCCTCACCGCTGGTATAGGCCTGGATGAAGCCTACTTCCTTAGTGGCCAAGGGAACTGGAAAGCCTCCTGCAAGACGACCATTCTGCCTTCACCCCCCTGCCTCCACGAAGGACAATTATGGGACAGCTCTGAGTAATTATTCGTGGAGTAACTAAGTGCATACCCCAGTACTAACGGTTTCTCTTTCTCTCCCACCCCCCCCCACCCCCAAGACTCTCTCCATGTCCTATCTCACTGGAATGCTCTCCAGGTAGGTCAATCCGTTGGGCATCAGATTTCTTTTCCTTAGTTCGGCTCCACGTCCCAGCTCTTCCCTGCAGCCCCCTTCCTTGGCTTCCCACGTTAGGATTATCTGAGCGACACCGGCCCCCTTGCGCCTTTCTGAGCTGCTAAAATAGCCAAGCAAAACCTGACCCTTCCTTTGACACCAGCTGCCCCCTCCGGTGGAGGCTGGTGTGAACCCCATGTGTTCTGCCACCAGCTGGCTGTGGGGAAGCTCAGACCAACTCCAGCCCCAGAGAGAGCCCGCCCGCCACCACGCGTCGTGGCTTTTGGGGAGTCCGC